>CM066984.1:5505000-7905000 GCA_033977485.1 Hydrangea macrophylla | reverse complement strand
GGCCGGTCACGCACCTTAAATCCACTAATTGGGTTTTGGGGCGTGACAAACTTGGTATCAGAGCAATAGTTCTAGGGCCGTTAGAAAACCTTAACTCTTTAGTAGGACCATACGATAAATACCTATACTTATGTATGATAATTTCTATTTGGGTATAAATATAAGGTAAGAAAATACTACTAATTACATTATTATTATGTAGTCAAAGAAGAATTAACAAGGAGTAAGCTCAATCAACATGGATGAAGCAGCGAATGCTAGATTTGAACGTGTTGAACAAATCATCGAAGGGCTGGCTTATGCTGCCCAAGATAGAATAGCTAATTCTGAGGATAGTGGTAATGGAAGTAAAAATAATGTACAGCGGGGAATGCAGATAACGGTGGAGCAATTTCAGAAACTACGACCACCAACTTTTGATGGCAGTGCAGACCCTGCTAAGGCTGAAGCATGGGTCCGTCGAATGGAAAAGATTTTCAAAGTTTTTCCCTGTCCCGAAGAAGAAAAAGTGAAGTATGCCACCTTTACCTTTGTAGGGGAGGCAAATCACTGGTGGACTACAATGGAGGAAAGCGAGCCCGAGATGAGCTGGCAGCGATTCTTGGAGGTATTTTACGGCATGTACTTCCCAGAATCTATGAAGGAACAAAAGGCTAAGGATTTCATGAACCTGAAGCAAGGAAACATGACGGTGCTCCAATATGCTACGGAGTTCTCTACCCTATCCCGTTTTGCCACGTATCTAATCCCTACAGAGGAGAAAAAGGCAAAAAAATTTGAAGATGGTCTGCAAATCCACATACGCAGCAAGGTAGAGATGTTTAAACTCAAGTTATACAAGGAGGTGCTGGACCGTGCTCTCGTGGCTGAAAGAACAAGTTTGGAACTTCAGAAAAATCGAGACAATTTTAAAAGACAATCAAGTAACCAGGGAAAAGGGCAAGGAAATACCAAGAGACAGTTAACGGGAACGTCTAGTACAAGTTCTAACTCTCAGAACAAGAGTAGACCACATGGTGGAACCATATCTCCATGCAAAACATGTGGGAAGATGCATTGGGGTATCTGTCGACTGAGTACAGGAGCATGCTACAAGTGTGGGGAAATGGGTCATATGATCCGAGAATGCCCAACGTGGAAGACTGGGAAGGAAGTTGTCCCAGTTGCCACTCCAACCAACCAACGTTCGGCTCAAAATCAGGGGAACCAAGGGAAGAATCAACAACGCCAGGGACGTGTTTTTGCCTTAGTCCCAAGTGGCGAGGCTACAACTGATACTGTGGTGGCAGGTACTATTTCTATTTGTGGAATTAATGCTCGTACGCTTATGGACTCAGGATCTTCTCATTCATTGTATCACCATACTTTGCCTCAAAATTCAGTAAGTCACCAGAGCATTTAGGTTATGACCTATCTGTCGTTACTCCCTCTGGAAATTCTATGATTGGTACCTTAGTGTATCGATCCTGCAACATCATAATAAGTAATGTGCCATTACTTGTAGACCTGATAGCTTTAGAGATTCAAGGTTTTGATGTCATCTTAGGTATGGATTGGTTATCTTCGGTATATGCTACTATCGATTGCGTTTCAAAGAGAGTCATTTTCCAAATTCCTGATCGACCAGACTTCTCTTTTGAAGGAAAGGGTGCAATGTTACCTCCCACGTGTCTTATCTCCTCCATGAAAGCCAATGAATTACTTAGGAAAGGATGTCAAGGTTATCTCTGTGCCATTCTAGAAGATTCGCCTGTAGAAGTAACTTTGGAAGATATCCAGGTGGTAAGGGAATTTCCAGACGTCTTTCCAGATGACTTGCCCAACATTGTGATCGATAGAGAAATTGAATTCACTATTGATCTCGTTCCAAATACCCAACCAATATCGAAGACCCCTTATCGTATGGCTCCAATGGAACTGACAGAGTTAAAGACGCAATTACAAGAATTGTTGGATAAAGGTTTTATTAGACCTAGCACTTCTCCCTGGGGTGCACCTGTTCTATTTGTGAAAAAGAAAGATGGGACTATGAGATTATGTGTCGATTACCGTGAGTTGAACAAGGTAACGATAAAGAATCGATATCCTATTCCAAGGATTGACGATCTATTTGATCAATTACAAGGAGCACAAGTGTTCTCAAAGATAGACCTGAGATCAGGTTACCATCAATTGAAAATTAAAGCAGAAGATGTAGAAAAGACGGCTTTTCGAACTCGATATGGTCATTATGAATTCCTAGTAATGCCTTTTGGTGTTACTAATGCTCCTGCTGCATTCATGGATTTGATGAATCGAGTGTTTAAACCCCATCTCGATGACTTTGTAATAGTATTCATCGATGATATCCTTATCTATTCTAAGAGTCTTGAGGAGCATGAACGTCATTTGAGGACGGTACTACAGACATTGAGAGATCGTCAACTATTTGCTAAATTCAAGAAATGTGAGTTCTGGCTTCCAAAGATTTCTTTCTTGGGGCATGTAATCTCAAAAGAAGGCGTATCAGTTGACCCACAAAAGGTGGCGGCGATCATGTCCTGGCCGAGACCAACAACTGTGACGGAAGTACGGAGTTTCCTAGGTTTGGCAGGATATTACCGGAGATTTGTCAAAGACTTCTCCAAGATAGCTGGGCCAATGACTCAACTAACGCAGAAGGGCATACCTTTTGAATGGACTGATGATCGTGAGCAATGTTTCCAAGAGTTGAAAAACAAATTGGTTTCTGCACCAATTTTAAGCATACCTACTGGACAAGGTGGGTTCGTGATCTATAGTGATGCTTCCCATCGAGGGTTGGGATGTGTTCTAATGCAACATGGTAAAGTTATTGCATATGCATCCCGACAGCTCAAAATTCATGAAAAGAACTACCCTACTCATGACTTGGAACTAGCCGCTGTGGTGTTCGCCTTAAAGATTTGGCGTCATTACCTATATGGTGAAAGATGTGAGATTTTCACCGATCATAAGAGTTTAAAGTATCTATTCTCTCAGAAGGAACTGAATATGAGGCAACGAAGATGGCTTGAGTTGATGAAAGACTACGATCTTGATATCCAATATCATCCTGGCAAGGCTAATGTTGTAGCTGATGCTTTAAGTCGAAAATCTTCAGGAAATCTGGCTTACTTGCTCACTACACAACAACAATTGATTAAAGACTTTGCAAGATTAGAAATTGAAGTTACCTCCAGTCATTGCAATGGTATATTAGCAGCTCTTATTGAAAAAACAACAGTCATCGATGAGGTGAAAGAAGCTCAAATGCAAGACAACTACCTAAACAAGATTTCTAAGGAAATACCAGAAGGGAAGAGATCTGAATTTATATCACGAGACGGTATTCTACTATATCGAGACCGTATATGTGTACCAAACTTTCCTGAGATTAAGAGAAGAGTAATGGAAGAAGCACATTCTTCTAGATTTGCAGTACACCCAGGTAGTACTAAAATGTACCAAGATATGAAGAAATCCTTATGGTGGCCAAATATGAAAAGAGAGATCGCTGACTTTGTATCACGTTGTCTGCATTGTCAACGAGTTAAAGTAGAGCATCAACGACCGGGTGGAATTCTTCAACCACTTCCTATCCCAGAGTGGAAATGGGAGCATATTACTATGGACTTTGTAGTAGGATTACCTAGATCTTCAAAGCAAAACGATGCTATTTGGGTAATTGTTGATAGGTTAACAAAATTAGCTCATTTTTTACCAATCAAAGTCACTCATTCGCTAGAGAAGTTAGCAACTTTGTATATTGATGAGATTATTAGGCTTCATGGTACACCTGTTACTATAGTTTCTGATAGAGATCCAAGATTCGTATCACGATTTTGGAAGAGTTTACAAAGAGCTTTGGGAACTACTCTTAATTTCAGCACTGCTTTTCACCCTCAAACAGATGGACAATCTGAGCGAGTAATTCAAATTTTGGAGGATATGCTTCGACTTAGTGTTTTAGATTTCAGAGGTAGCTGGGAAGAACACCTATCTTTAGTAGAATTTGCATATAATAACAGCTTTCAAGCTAGCATTGGCATGGCACCGTATGAAGCACTTTATGGAAGGAAGTGTCGATCTCCTATATGTTGGACCGAGGTTGGTGAAAGAAAAATTTTGGGACCAGAGATTGTTCAGCTAACGACAGAAAAGATTCAACTCATTCGTCAACGACTTCAGACAGCACAAAGCAGGCACAAGAGTTATGCAGATACACATAGAAGAAATCTAGAGTTTGCGAAAGGTGATCATGTGTTCCTCAAAGTTTCACCTTCAAAGGGCATAGTCGTTTTGGCAGGAAGGGTAAACTCAATCCTCGTTATATTGGACCGTTCGAGATCTTAGATCGAGTTGGAGCTGTAGCTTATCGTTTGGCATTACCTCCAGATCTGTCTAACGTCCATAACGTATTTTATGTGTCTATGCTTCGTCGTTATATATCAGATCCCAGTCATGTATTATCCTACGAACCTTTGGATGTGCGAGAAGATCTTACCTACGTGGAACAACCGGTTCAAATTCTGGATCATCGTGACCAAGTTCTTCGAACTAAGGTCATTCCGTTAGTTAAGGTCCTTTGGCGAAATCACGCAGTAGAAGAAGCTACGTGGGAAAGAGAAGATGAAATGCGAACCAAATACCCAAAACTTTTTAATTAATAAGGTAAGTTAAGTTTGGGGACCAAACTTTCTTAAGTAGGGGAGAATGTCAAGACCCAAATTTTCATTATTCATTAAATTTTATCATATATTTTTATGTTTAAACACCCAATTAACCTTTGACATATGTCAAAGACTTAGTGGTCTGTCACCTAACCAACTAACCTACATGTGACTTCAGAAAATAGCCTAAGTGGAAAACTTCTACCTAACACAAATGTTACGAAAACTTTATCATACAAAGAGTTAAAACTCAAACTTCAATTAATGAAATATGCTCATTACTCTCCCCTGTTAATGCATGTGTTTTGTTTCATGTTGTATTCTCCAATGCAACGCTTCATTTAATATACATAATTAATATAAGTAAACCTCATCTCTAAATTCACAGTATAAATATGGAGGCTTCCATATGGTTTAATTCACTCATCTTGAGAGAATTTAGTACGAGAGAGTTAGAGAGCTAAGGAAGAAATTAAGGTGAGAAAGAGAAAGAGAGAGAGAGAGAGAGTCTTAGGAGAGAGAGAAAGGGAGCCAGAGAGTTAGAGAAAGTGTTGGGATATAATTATTGTCTACTCTCTCAGAGGGTTGTTTTGCATAAACTACTAGACTAGTATCCATTGGCGAAGGAAGTTTGAGCCAAACTACAAATTCCAAACTCTATCGTCAATTAGTGGGTAAATTTCTTTTCCAAAATTTTCTCATGCATTTTATAATATGTACATTCTATATGTATTTTTATCATCTGCATTAGATCCTTAAAAGACCTTCCCTAAACTTAAAGCTTGAGCAAGGCCAAATAGACCCAAAATCATCATTAATGTCGAATTCAAGTTTTAAAGTTGATTTAAATATAGGAAATGTACAAAGGGCATTTTTGGTATTTCAAAAGTTTGTAAATTCCTTGTAAATTATTTTCTGCCATTTCCTAAAATTTGGTGTTCTATGAACATCATTTAGTATTTAATTGAATTCCAAGTTTATAACTACATAATATGAGTTATTAACTGTAAAATTACTTTTAAAATCTTGTACAACTCCAACGAAAAATAAATGGTCACTGCCGTTGTGACCAATAGAATATTTACAATATTTAGATACTAATTTTGTAAATTTTGAAGAAATGAACTTTTACCAATAATTTTAGAGCCCAAATTGCTAAATAAAAGTTACATATTTCTCATTGAATATTGTAACAAAGTCGGAATCGACACTAGTCAATGGTATTAGTATTCTAATAATATAATAATCAATTTAGTAAAATAAAAACTCTATTTTCATAAATTTCCTAAATACCCCTAAGAAGTTATATTTAAATTTTACCCCTATGCTTTGAAATTAGACTAAATGACAGGTTTTATAAACATTTTGTGTAGGACTTGAAGGTTAATTTCAAAAGAAACTCTTTGACCACCCAAACTACCGAGGTGAGTGATCGTATTTCCTTTTTACTGATTCAACTCCTCACGGGTGAATCTTGTCCTATTACTTGAACAAGTTTTATTTTAATGATGAAATCGTTGTTCTTATATTTATTCTGGAACACGTCGATTCATTCCACTGAAAGTGGTTATCGTATTTGATGTTATTGTAAGTTCCATATTTCTTTGATTCTAGTGTCAATTACCACCATTCTACATGATTATATATTGGTTCTATTAAGAATCTATGAGCCCCTATGTGGGATGATCCATATTGGATCTACAAGTGGCCCAAAGTTGGTCGACCCTCTTTATTGGGTCTATGAGTGCTTCTGATCAGTTAGCTATTGCAGTATATGTATATGTATGAGTACGTGAATGGGTGGTTGGTAATCTGACCTTCTAAAAATGTATTCGTTATACCTGTCCTGATGATATTCTACTTTCTTGATATATCGATTGTTATGTTTATCTTATTTACCGTTGATATACAGATTTCTCTTTATGTTCATCATCCAAAATTACGATTATTTCACTGAGTCTTCTACTCACACTCTCCAAATCTTTCTAACCCCTTTCAGGTGATGAAAAGTATAAGAAGGTGGGAGATAACCTGGTTGAGGAAGACATATAGAAGAAGAACTTAAAATACTAGTTACCTAGTTAAATAATATGAGTAATTCCAATGGAATTCTCAAAGGCAATATTTAAAGGCTCAAGTTAGCCAATCATAACATATATTATGTAATAAATTTGGAATGACTTGTAATATTATGGTCTTCATGACCTATATTTGTAATAAAATTTAATTATGTTGCTTCCGCTAGTCTCTGAACAAGTTATGAGGCCTTGGTGGCCGGTCACGCACCTTAAATCCACTAATTGGGTTTTGGGGCGTGACATTAACAGCCTTTGCTTCCTCGGGGGCATGATAACTGGAGGTTCCGATAGGTATCGCTTGATAGCCTGAAAGGCTTGCTGATGTTGAGCCTCCCATCTGAATTCTTCTTCGGCCTTAAGTTTGAGTAACGGGGACCAAACATGTGTCCGACCCGCGCAGTTCGAGATGAATCTCCGCAAGAAATTGATCTGACCGAGGAGCCTCTGTAGCTCCTTTTTGTTACGCGGGGCCTCCGCTGATTGAATAGATCGAACTTTATTTTTATCGATCTCGATCCCCCTTTGGTGTACTAGAAACCCGAGGAAGTTTCCTGCCGATACTCCAAAGGCACACTTCAGCGGATTCATTTTCAACCCATGGATTCTCATTCTTTCAAAGGATCGTCTCAAATCGGCCAAATGCTTTGCTTGTGTGGCCGATTTTACCACAACATCATCTATGTATACTTCCATGATTTTCCCAATCATATCATGGAAGATTGCATTCATAGCCCGCTGATACGTTGCTCCGGCGTTCTTCAATCCAAAAGGCATCACAACCCATTCAAATGTCCCAATCGCTCCTGGACATCTGAAGGCAGTTTTTGGGACATCCTCTTCAGCTATATATATCTGATTATAGCCCGAGTGCCCATCCATAAAAGACAAAATCTTGTGTTTGGCCGCGGCGTCAATTAGTTGATTGGCTATCGGCATTGGGTATTCATCCTTTGGCGTTGCCATGTTTAGATTTCTAAAATCTATGCATACCCTTATTTTGCCATTTTTCTTGACCACAGGTACGATATTTGAGATCCAATCGACGTACCTGGTTGTCCTTATAAAACCAGCCTTCAGTAGCCGCTCGATTTCCTCTTTGACTTTTAGAACTACCTCAGGGGACATCCTCCTGGGTAATTGTTTGAACGGCCTGCATCCCTCTTTAATCGGTAATCGATGTTCCACCAGTCCCCTTGCCAGGCCCGGCATCTGGTGGTAATCCCAAGCGAAACAATCTTTGAATTCTTTTAGCAAAGAAATCAATGATGCTTGGAAATCGGGCTCTAGTAATTGGTTTACGAATGTGGGCTGGTATTCCCCACTTGCCCCCAAATTAACCTCAAGGAGAGGATCTTGTACCTCGGCCTTCAAATCGTCGAGTTTTGCCGGGGCCGATGCTAATTCTTCGAGGTTGATGTAATCTTCCAGAACTTCTTGGTTTTCCAAGATATCGGCAATATCTGCCGATGATATTTGTGCTTGTTTATATGCCAGAAAAGCTTGAACTCTGGCTACACTGGCCTGCACGGCCAGTGCTTTTCTACACTTCACTGATGATGGGCTCTGGTCCATCGGGTATGTCTAGTTCTTTGTCATCATCGATCGGCGTAATCACTATTGATGGCCGTTCGAGTTGTTTGTACACTTGGATCAATTGATTCTTATGATCCTTCACCATGGTGGCCGATCTCGGCCTTCCATTTTTGTCTTTTTCGATGAATTTCACCGGGCCGATATCCTCCTCGTATAAGACAGCTTCAGAACAATGAACTCTGGCTACGAAAGGTTTGTGATCGGCCCAAACCACTTCCACCTCATCACCGTTCCAAAAAATAAAAAATTGGTGCAAAGTCGATGGAATGCACCAACTGGTATGAATCCAATCCCTGCCAAGCAAGGCATTGTATGAAGCTCCTGAGTCAACCACAAAGAAGGCTGTCATGGTGGTTTTCTTTCCCACCATGAGCTCTACTGGGAGGATTCCTTTGGTTTTCGCTGGTGTCCCTGTGAACCCACAAACTGTGAGCTCAGTTGGGATTAACTCCTTCTCATCTCGTTGCAACTTCAACAACATGATCGATGGCAGGATGTTTACCGCAGCTCCATTATTGATTAGCACCCTTGAGTACGTTACTCCATCAATGGCTGCGTTAATATACAACGGCTTCAGATGTTGTGACATTCCTACCGCTGGTTTTTCGAACACCACCTTTGCGGGTTTTTTCCCTTCTTCATCTTCGGTCTTCGGTCTAATTACCGAGACCTTTGGTTTCTCCATTTTTACCTCTTGGTTGATGATCTCGGGAGTCGGTGAGACCTTGCCATGTGTATCATCTTCCATTTTTCTTTCTTGGTCCGGTTTCGCTCCGAAAGACATCGGTAGAGTGTACACCATATTTACCGATAAGTCTTTTGGAACGCTCCAGAATTGGATGAACTTCTCCAATGATTCTTCGAAGTCTGAACCGATATCGGCCATTTCTAAGTCCGATTCGTTCATCTCTGGTATTGATGTCTCGAGCTTCAAAGGCTTTACATCTCGGTCTCCAACCTCAACCTTTTCCTTTCCTTTCTGGCTCGAGATCACCCTCGGCATTACGTCCCGTTGTTGATCCGCTCGCCTTTTCTCCGATCGGTACTTGGCTTCCCAATCTCGAGCTTTTTGCCTCAACCGCTGCATTCTTCTTTTCTGGGTCTTACTGAAATAGGCACGCTCTGGGAATTTGGGGTGTTCCACTTTTGCCCATCGGTTTACTTCAGTTCTCGGTGGAACAACCATCCGTGGAGACCGGTCTTGGTGTTGATAAGTCTTTCACCTCACATCCCTAACCGCCTGCCTTGATTCCCTCAGATTCTGCTCGTGCTTCCGAAAGTCGGGCCTCCTATGGTACTCCTGATTTGGATAGGTGAGGCGGCTTTGGATCGGCCGTCTCGGGCTTGATGACCGATCCGCTTTCTCCTTTCTATGTTTAGGCTTTCTAGTGACCTCGGCCTTGCACTTTGGGCACAACCCTTGATTGATCAGATCAACCATCCATTGTAAAGTTGCGCCATTATTTGCCTTGGGAGTAACCTTGTCTGCCACCACACTAGAAGCCAGTCTCGTTCCTGATCTTCCTTCCTTCAGTTTCGTGCTTGATTCGGCAACGTCGACTCCTCAGAGGTCAATCCTTTCCCTTGGTCTCCGTAGGAGGGTGAAATCAGGAGTCACCATGTTTGCCCCTACTATTTCTGGAAATGGGTTGCCATCGACTCCCATCACTTCTTTCTCCTTCTCGGCAAACTTCAGGTTTCCTTTATCAATCATGTCCTGCAAACCATTTTGGAATACCAAGCAGTTGTTAGTGGTATGGCGCCAAGAATTGTGCCATTTACAGTACTCCTTTCCTTTCAGCTCGTTGGCCGAAGGTAATTTTACATCGTGAGGAAGCCGAATTTGCCTATCGGCCATCATAAAGTCAAAAATCTGGTCGGCCATTGCAATATCAAATGAATATTGTTTGCCGGCCTCAAAAGGTTGTTTTTTGACCGAGGACAACTGCGAGTCGGACGGTTTAGGCAATGGCTGGCATAGATATGGCCGTTTTGAAACGATTTCGGCCACATCCACTTCTGTGTTGATTTCATATTCAGTAGCATGAATGTCAAAGTTGGGATCCCTGTGGGATTAGATGAGTTTTTTCTTTCCTGTTCTTCTTCCAACATGCGCTCATATCGGGCTGCTCTAGTTGCCAGTTCAAAAAGATCACGGAAACCCATGCCCTCAAACTTTTTCCGAAGTTCGAAGGAGAGTCCCCCAAGGGCTATATTAACAAATTCTTCTTCAGGTAATATGACCTTGCAGCGGTGCTTAGCTCGTTTGAACCTAGCAATGTACACTTCAGCTGATTCACTTGGTAGTTGATACAACCTTGTTAAATCGGCCATAGAGACTTCGGGCTCTGTCCGATAAAACTGTGCGTGAAAAGCTTCCTCCATTTGATTCCAAGCATGGAATGAATTGGGAGGTAAGTTGATATACCAACTAAAAGCCACCCCGGTCAAGGAGTTGGGGAACAGCTTTAGTAGCATGTCCCCTTGGTGACTCACTTCCCCGCTCTGAAGCAGGAAACGACCGATGTGCTCCACTGTTGATTGATCCCCTTCACCAGAGAACATTGTGAAATTAGGCACCTTATATCCTCGTGGGAGAGGCAGTCTCTCAATTGCATCACTATGCGGCCTCCTATACATGGGCCGCTGAGTCCTTCGAAGAAGACCGCCAAAGTCTTGATTAATGACTTCGGCTATCTGTTCTCGGTCAACTCTCACCGTTTGGGCTGGATTAGCCCTTCTCATGTCGGCCTCATATTCTAGTCCAGTTCTATCATTCCACATTTGTTCATTTTCGGTGACTATGTTGTCTCCTAACAACGGGTTGACTCTCCCCCAAAGTCGGTCTGACTCCTGCCCGTTTAGACCGACTCCTGGTTCCCTAATGGTGATGCTTGGTCGGGCCATTACCCGAGGTGGGTTTCCAGTTTCCCCCAAAATCTCTTTGCCATCCCTTCTTGGCGGTGTAACATATTTTTCAATCTGGGAGGAAGAAGGAGCAGTCTGGCTTGCCCCTAACCCAACCCGAGAAAGGGAAGTTGGTGGGATAGAGAGCTGTGGAGGATCATCCGCTTGGTGGTCCTTCCACTTTCTCATTTCTCGAAGCATTTCACCCACTTGGGTAAAAGTTTGATCTGTCTTAATGGACATCTCAGTCAATCGTTGATTGAATATCCCCATTAAGTGGTTACTCATGTTAGACAAGTCGGCCTGACTTGCTACCGAGCTGATGACCAGATCTATGACAGGTTCAATGACGGACTCTATGATGGGGTCTAAGAGAGGCTCACGTGAGCCTGCCTCCTGGGAAATCCCCTTGGATCGTGTTCCTTTTGCGGCCATTTGACACGAGGTCCCACCGAGCGTGCCAAAAATTGTTGGCACTAAATTTCTGGTGTGGTGTGTGTGTTGGGCGTGCCAGAGTCCGTATGGACTCAAAGTGGTGGTGATTATCTGATCTGACTTCTAATTTAAGCGATTTGTTATTTAATGATAAAATAACTGTGGGCTTTCTCTACTCTGATGCAAGTAAGAAATTACAAATGAAAACTGCAAAAAGGGAAACTAAATACAATGATTCAGAGTACCTCCATAGACAACATCTTCTCCATTGATTGAAAGGTGATGATTACAAATATTCAACGTAAAAGAATAAAAACTGAGCACTCAAGAACCAGAACTCACAAATCACTCAAGAACAAGAAAGAATTGTTATGAGGAGACAATAAAAGTCTGCTGAGAGCAGAAGTGGCGTGTGTGTTAGCCCCTTTCCAATGTTGCACCACATGTCCTATTTATAGACTTGTTTGCACAACTGCTCATGTTAGTGGGTGATCGGGAGAGAACAAATCCTATTTATACGCCTTAACGAGCATTTGTTAGTACCTTTTTATCCTGTTTTTGTATATTTTTACTTCGTTTTCTATTTTCTGACAGGTTTTGGAAGAAATCAAGTATATCAGGTTAAATAAGGAGAAAAAGCAGAGAGAGAGAAGCTGAAAAAACCAGTTCGCGCGCGCGAGCCGCGCGCGCGAGAATCCTGAAATCGCTCGCGCGATCCGCGCGCGCGAGGTACCAAATGTCGCGCTCGCGCGACCCGCTCGCGCGACCCGCTCGCGCGATATGTGTAAAAACCAAAGTTGCGTATTTCAGTATTCTGAAAACTCCTGTGCAAACGAGACTACCTAATTGCGTCCAGATTGTAAAATATATCAGTTTCAGTTCGTTTCGGGTTAAAAAAGCTTCCAAAACTTATTGTAAATCTATATATACCCTATTTTAATTCAATTAAGGGGTTGGCAATTATTATATACACATAAAATTTCAGCCATTGAAGAGAGGAAAGCAAGGAGAAGAAGAAGAAGACCAAGGATTTCCATGGCCTCCTCCATCAACCTCTTGCTATTCATCAATTCTATGGCCAACTAAACTCAAGATCTAGGGTTTCAATGAAACCCTAGCCAAGTAATAGGGTTTTATTTATGTATTTCTTTTAGTTTTATTATGTATGGATGATGATTACATGTTTAGAGGATTTTTTATAATAAAATCGTACTTCTATTGATTAAATCGTTACTTTCAAAGTTTATTCTTGTCTTAGATCTATTTTGACTGTGATGTGCTCAATGATCTATATTTGCTGTGCTTGTATAGATTGTTTACATGTAATGGTGCTTTATTGAATTGTGCTATCAAGTATCCGAATAGTCCATGCCTAGATTAGACGGATTATGTCACAACCCTAGTTTAGTGTGGGATAATTCGTGCTAACCGAAGATGGATTATGTTGGTGCTTGAACCATAGTTATTTTCTTGACGGAGGAATTGGGCTTGTAGCTACAATTCTCCATTATCATCCAACTTAATAATCTAATTGACTGCATAAATATTCCTATTATGACGCTAGTGGTGGATTTGCAATCCTAGTTTCCTTTAAACATATTTATAAAAACACTTTTAAATCGCTTTCATAATTTAGATTTATTTTTATTGTTATTAGTTTAATTGAAATCAAATCAAAATCTGTTTTCATAATTAACTAAGTTAGGTTTTAAAATTAAGTCGCTGTAGTTAACCAATCCCTGTGGGTTCGACCTTTGCTTTCACACTACAAATCTATTGAAAAGTAAAGAACACTTTTTATATCTTGATATTGACAACATCAATTTTTGGCGCCGTTGCCGGGGATTGCATTACTACCTTTAGTTTTATAATCCTAGTTTAGTTAATTCGTAAATATTAGAAGTAGGTACTAATTTTCTTATTTTCCGTTTTTGATTTTTAAGTACTAACTTTTCTTTTTATTTTATAGGTTTTCGAGTCATCAAATTCCAACGTTTCCGAGTGGAGTAGCTAATTACATCAAAGGAGCTTACGCAAATAAAATAAATAAAAATTAAGAAAATTGCTCGCTTTAACTTTGCATCAAACCACTGTAAGTCAGGGCGCTGTGACGCAATTACTTGCATTAGATTAGTTGTGGAGTGAACACTGCATTAGCTAGGAAACCCGGGGCGCTGGGCTTGACGCGGTCATTGCATTACAGGATAATATTCATGCATCATAGTAGTACTGTGTGCTTGCTTGCCGTCTTATTTGCGTGATTTGCTATTTATTTCTTTTGTTTAGTTAGTCGTTTTAGTTTCTTTTTCTTTGTTTTAGTTTATGTTAGGTACACGTTCAAATAAACCGGAATTAAAACCTTTCGACTCTGAACTTGAACGCACCCTAAGAGTTAATAAGTCTTCAAATTTAACTTCTAGCGCTAAGTTTTTAATAGACGACGATTTGACACCAAAACCAACGTCTTTATTTGAGTCCGAAATACGTAGTACCCTTACAAGATTAAAGAAACCATGCTTTCATAACATAGAACCGATTAAAATGGCAGACATTGGAAATAACAATAATAACGGAGATAATATGAATAACCTTAATATACCGCCACCTCCTCCACTTATAAATTATTTTATTCCTACTACTTACACGCCACAAGCCAGAATCGAATTACCGGAGGCGACGACAGCTCACTTTGAGATAAAGTCGTCTACCATCTCGCTACTTCCGTCTTTCCATGGCCGTCTAAATGAAGATCCATATCAACACTTAGGAGATTTTCAGGCTATATGCTCTACTTTGAAAATCCAAAATTTAAATGATGATGAATTAAAATTGCGGCTCTTTCCATTTTCTTTAAGAGACAAAGCGAAGTATTGGCTTCAATCACTTGAGCCAAATACAATTAAAACATGGGAAGCCTTACACACCGCATTTTTACAAAAGTTTTTTCCTATTATGCGTACGAATCAAATAAGGAAATTTATCACTAATTTTATAATGCAAGATGGGGAATCACTTTATGACACGTGGGAAAAATTTAAAGAATTGTTACGCTCGTGTCCACATCATCAGGTTCCTAAGTGGCAGTTGGTACAGGTTTTCTACGAGGGACTAATTCCCTCAGTCCGTAATACCGTCGATGCCGTTTGTGCGGGTACCTTCCTACACAAAAGCGCCGACGAGGCCTGGAAAATTTTTGAAACTTTAAGCGAGAACTCGATGCATCAGGCTGTGTCGGTACGTTCGGAAGGATATCTTCCTCCACCCAAACGAGAGGTAAAGTTTGAGTCGAGTCATTCTATTGAATTTCAAGAATTATTTAAAAAACTGGACCAACTTATGACAATGAATCAAGCGACAACCGCACCTCCTCACGAAGTATGTGAATTGTGTTCTGCACCGTCACATAATATCTTTGCATGCCCATCGGCATCTCAATTTCTGGAATTTGTGGAGCAACACGTAAATGCTATGCAACAATTCCCACAAATTAATTATACGCCTAGGTCGAATAATTTTCCTAACACTTATCGACCCCAATTTCAACAAAATCAATACCAACACCCTCTTCCCAATCCTAATCCGCCAAGGACTAATGCTTTTGAGGAGACGGTGTTGGCTTCCCTTAAGAATATTGAAACTCAAGTCCAAGCACAAGCACAAATAGTGCACTCTCATACACAATCCATTGCAAAGCTTGAGTCCCAAATGGGACAAATAGCGAATACAATGAGTCGTAGGACCGAGGGTAAGTTGCCAAGCCAAACTATTCAAAACCCTAAGGGACAATATGAGATTAAGGGGTCGAGTGAACAAGTAAACGCCGTATCGACTAGGACGACTATTCGGGAAGAGGAAGCTGTTGAACTTCCGAATGAGAATGTGAAAGATATGAATACTAACTCGAATAAGATGGGTGAGGACGTGGATAAAAATAAAAAAGATAAAGAAGCGGTACCAACGAACTATATTCCGAGAATGCCATATCCACCAAACGTTGAGGGACCGTCACATTTGCCCAAGAAAGGGTCAAAAATGGAAGATATACTCGAGGTATTTAAACAAGTTAAAATTAATATTCCTTTCCTCGATGCTATTAAACAAATTCCAGCTTATGCTAAATGTTTAAAAGACCTATGTACTCAAAAGCGCAAAATACGCAGTCATACTCCTAAAAAGGTCTTCCTCACAGAAAAAGTAAGTTCAATTTTCCAACACGCTCCTCCGAAGTATAAGGATCCCGGTACGCCTACGATTTTATGTGTCATAGGTGACACTATCATTCATCGAGCTCTCCTTGACTTAGGTGCTAGTGTTAACCTCGTACCCTATCATGTCTATAAACAACTAGGACTGGGTGAACTTAAGCCTACGGCCGCTACTATTCAATTAGCGGATCGTTCTATTAAAGTACCTAGAGGAATCATCGAGGACGTCTTAGTTAAAGTTGATCAATGTTTTTATCCTGTTGATTTTATGGTCCTTGACACTGAACCTGTCCTAGATGCTAGGAAGCACACCCCGGTTATTCTTGGTCGTCCATTCTTAGCCACCGCTAATGCGCGTGTCAATTGTAGAACGGGGGTGATGAAAGTGTCATTCGGGAATTTGAACTTAAAATTAAACGTGTTTAACGATGTCGATCAACCTCCTAAAGACGATGATTATCAATATATGGAGGGTAGTGAGGTTAAAAGAACGGTTGAACTTAATCAGGACATAAACGTGAGTGAGAATAATAATATAGTAGAAAATGAGCGGATGAATTTGAATAGTACAGACCCTAATGACGAATTTACTCGAAAGGTTAGGAATCGATTTGAACATGATAAAGGAGAGGCATCAAAGGAATTAACGAATAGAGACCTTGTTTCGACTTTCCACCGAAATCTCCCTAATGCCCTAAAGGGTACAAAGTCCGAGTTTCAGCCTCCATAAGTCCTGAGCTAGAACGGTCTAGCTAAAGACATAAAAGATAGCGCTTCTTGGGAGGCAACCCAAGCTTTATTACGTTTGTTTCTCTTGTTTTTGGTTATTTTTGGGTCTTTTTGAGTCAGTGTGGTCTTTTTGAACAGGTTTGGGGGTCGGAGTAAATTTTACTTTTGACTTATGTACATAAAAGAGCAAGGAAAACGAGAAATACCCAGGGGGTGTGGGGAACCACCATTTACTATTCACTTCCTGCCATTTCCCCATTTTGCTCTATATTCGCGTTTTGACCCCCGGAACTCTTGATTTGATCCCGGATTGGTCCATTTTTGATATATAAGCCTTGAGAGTGCTTAAAACTTGTTGGAATTGGTCTAGAGGACCTCTGGAGATTTGAATCTTGGTAAAAATCCATTCAAGAATTGAAAAAAAGTCCCCCAGATGAGAAGAATCAAAGGCACCGCAGCCTGAAAGTGGCCGAGAAACGGCAAACTCCCGTCGTTTTGGGATTGATTATGAGTTGTCTTAGAAAATGGACATTTGAGTCTACTGTCGCTTGAGAATTACATCCAGAAAGGACTTTCAGAAGATGGGTCAGAATGCGAGATGTTCAGAAAGGGTTAGAGTAAGCCTGACGTGTTGCAAGAATGATTGCGTTGGTCGAAGCACCAATATGAGTCTCAGAAAGAATCAGCAGGGCCTCCAGAATATGTGCTCGCGTCCCAGAAACCTCAGATATCTCCTCAAGCAGAGAATTTCCAGATATTATCAAGGTATACAGAATTCGTGCATCTCTCAGAATCATAGGATCTCCCCAGTAGAGAACTTTCAGAATTAAGTTTCTCGCAAGCATCATGTATCCACGGGTTGCCTCCAGATAAAGGGTATCTCTCAGAATTTGAGCATCAAAATCGCCTCCAGAATACAAGGTTTATGCCAAGCATCATGTATCCAGGGTTGCCTCCAGAATGTAGGGTTTCTCTCAGAATCGTGGGTTGCCTCCAGAATGTAGGGTTTCTCTCAGAATCAGAATCGAGTATCCAGGGTTGCCTCCAGAATGTAGGGTTTCTCTCAGAATCATGTATTTCTCAGCATCGCATATCAGGGTTGCCTCCAGAATGTAGGGTTTCTCTCAAAATCAGAATCGTGTATCCGTGGGTTGCTCTCAGAAGAAGGGTCATCTCTCAGAATTTGTGTATCTCTCAGAATCCGTGCATCAGAACAGAAGATTTGTCCTCAGAAGAAGGGCCTGTTTCAGAAGAACAGAGGATTTGTCTCCGGCAGAGAGACCTGTTTCTAGACCTGCCACAGAAGATTTGTCCTCGGAAAAAGGGCCTGTTTCAGAAGAACAGAAGATTTGTCTCCGGCAGAGAGACCTGTTTCAGAAGACTTGTTTCCAGACCTGTTACAGAAGATTTGTCTAGAAGAAGGACCTGTTTCAGAAGAGCAGAAGATTTGTCTCCGGCAGAGAGACCTGTTTCAGAAGATTTGTCCCCAGCAAAAGGACTCTACATCAGCAATCGTCCCCAGCAAAAGGACTCTACATCAGCAATCGTCCCCAGCAGAAGGACTCTACATCAGCAATCGTCCCCAGCAAAAGGACTCTACATCAGCAATCGTCCACAGAAGAAGGACCTGTTTCAGCAATCGTCCCCAGCAGAAGGACTCTACATCAGCAATCGTCCCCAGCAGAAGGACTCTACACCAGCAATCGTCCCCAGCAAAAGGACTCTACATCAGCAAATCGTCCCCAGCAGAAGGACTCTACATCAGCAATCGTCCACAGAAGAAGGACCTATTTCAGCAATCGTCCCCAGCAGAAGGACTCTACATCAACAATCGTCCCCAGCAGAAGGACTCTACATCAGTAATCGTCCCCAGCAGAAGGACTTTACACCAGCAATCGTCCAGTTGTTTGACATGACTCAGAATTCATCCAAGATACTTCGCTATTTCAAGAGTCGTCCAGGATACAGATGACGCCTACGAGCCTTAAGATCAGAAGAATAACTTTGACAAAAACCTCGAGAATCATCCAAGATACCTTTAGCATATTCGACTGTGAGAGAGAGTCGTTGCATCCTTTGCATTAGATTTTGCATCTAGGGAACCCTTGAGGATGATTCCTCCAGCACTTTCACATTTCATGTTTTCATACTGCACCAGCATCCTAGGATAGGAGCATTTCATCCGCATTGTTGTTGTTTGTTTTCCGTTTTCCCGCGCGCTTGAACTACGCCCTGGTCTGATTCCTGGAAAGGATACGTAGGCAGCTCCAGCGGAGCACGACCAGCATCAGCTTCAAATTAGCCGCCTCTACCCAGCATTGCATTGCATTCTTGCATTCGTAATTTCTTGATTTTCTCTGATTTTGAATTTCTTGATTTTGCGAATTTTTTGTTTTTCCTAAAACCTCTCAGTATGGTTATTTGGGTGCCTTCAAGGCTTTGGCACTCACTTGCAGTTCACGTTGTTCACAACAAGCTCTGCCAAAGAGGGGCAAACTGTAGACACCCAATTTTGACCACACTGATAGGATTTAGGGTGGACAACGTCTTGGAGGATTCGATGATGAAAAGTACCCCGTGGAAGGTACTGGATTCCACACAATCAGAAGATCGGACTTCGGAAAGTGACTTCAAGCTCAGAAAAGCCCTTTTCCATGGATAAATCCCGGTTTTGTCAAAATCATCTCTCAGAATTCATATTCTCTCAGGGTTATATGAACATTAAGTGTTCTAAACGCAGTATTCTAGGTATCCAGAGATTCAATTTTAAAGAAAAGTTCGAAATCGACGCACATTTGAAAGCAATTGTGGAAAAGACGTCATTTGATTTCAAAAAGACGACGAAAGTTCCGGAGGACTTCCGGACTTCAATTGGACTTCAATTCTCATTATAAAACCTCTGGAAATATTTTTATATTGAAATTCAACCTAACAGCTTTCCAACGGTACGTAAACGGACGATTTCGGACACCAAAAAGCATTTTTACAGAAATCTGGAAAAGCAGTGCACGTGATTTTTGAAACAGGGTTTGTGGGTGACCAGAGGAGCAAGAATAGTAAGTGGCGGTTTTGGGTATGGGGGTGGCGGGTCCCACCATAACCGCCACTTCCATTTGTGTCCTCCACGGAGCTTTTTGAGTTCCAGACCCTTTTAGAAGCTTTCCACTGCGAGGAAATTGCCTGGAAATTGCGTTTAGGCTCCGAAATGGCCATTTTAACCCTCTTTTAAGCTCTAAAAATCCTGTTTTAACCCTGAAACTTAAGAGCTAAGTCTTCAAAACTCTATATAAGATCTCATACATCTCATATGAGATCACATCTTAACACACTAGACACTTGGAAGAGATACACTTGAATATACTTGGAGATACAAACACACATAGAAGCACATACAAGAGAGAGAAGTATACTTTGAATATACTTTCAATTTAGGTGAATTCTAGGGAGAGAAAATTATGAATTGAATTTAGATTAACTTAGGCTAATTAGACCACAATTTGAACATCAATTGCCTCCCTCAACTTCCATGGATGAGTGCTTGAAGAACACTTGAATAACACTTGAAGAAGAAGATCTTCAAATCAATTTTGGTCTTGTAATTGAGAATCCTCCAAGAGGTAAACACTATAGTTCATCTCTAATTCCTACTTTGTATATATAGATCTATAAGATTTGGATCTAACTTAGTTCTATTTCTACTTATTAGAACACTCATCTTCTTCCTCTCATGTTCTTCACACATTCACATAGTTAGATCCAAATCTCTTTGATTTTTATTGATAATTTACAATTAGAGATTGTTTTTCACTTTGATTTTCAATTTTGGTTTCATTCTTCAATTTTAGTTTAGATTCATGCATACATGATTATATATATATACATATATCTATTTTGAATTCCATGATGGTTTGGAAATATGATCTATGAGAAGGATGATTTCTATGTTCATACCTATCTCTTGATTATTCCTATTACCTAGAATTCCTATTGAATTTCATCTCCAACATGATATTTATAAGTCCCTTTGATCCTTGATCTAAAAGTTCTTCATAGAACTTGAGGGCTAAATTGATTGGGAATCATGATAATTAAGTTGATCTATGAGTTTGATCTCTCTAATAAGCTTCAACTATCACTAAAATGTTTTCCTCACACTTTAAAATGAACTAGATAAAAATTCAGCAAAGCAGATTGGTTTTGTCCATTAGATTTGGTCCATCAAAACCCATAGTTTGATGGATTTCAAATTTTCTGGGTAAACTTTGATGAATTAGCTTTCATCCGGTCCGTTTTGAGAGCTTTTAGGATTCATATACTATTTTTAGAAATTGTTGAGAAATCGGTTGACAGATTTGAACATCGTCTCTTTGTGCTTGAATTTCAGAAAATCTATAATAGTTATCGACGTTCCGCTTTTTGGGGATGATTCCTAACTCATATATCTATATGCCGATGTAAAATCGTGAGCATACGATCGAGTTAGGATCGTTTTCTAAGCGTTTAAAGTTGATACAACTATTCTGGAATTTTCTAAGTTTAATTACAAATATGATTATGTATACAAAATGGTCATACCTTGATCACTCAACAACAATTGATGAATAAAACTTGGTTTAGAAATCACCTAGGATAAATGGATGAGAGATCAAAAGCTTAAATCAACTTGGTTAACATGATTCATGAACTTCTATTATACTTCTATTATGTTTTGCATTCATTTGTCAAATGATACCAAATTTCCAGAATAACAGAGTCTGTTTAAAACACTTTTTCAGAAACCTTGTGATTACAGAATGTCCATGGGTTTATTTTTATCATATACTACAATGAAATAGCTTTCTTTTGACACCAAATAGAGCTTCATATGATTTTTGTAGATTTAATTATGATTTTTACAAGAACAATGGACAGTCCTGATCCACTGTTCCCAAAACATTTATTTCTCAAACAATAAAATTGATATTGAGGTCCCACTTTTTGGAGAAGTTCCCTAAGACATGTATCTAACTTTCTGTAAAAGGGTTTTTATCCAGCTCATGTTTAAGACCACTTTTGATAGGATTCATTAGAGGTTGCTGAATCTGGAAATTTGATTGATGACATGTTTTCTTTGTTTATCATGCATATCATTTGTTTGCTTGTATTTTTGCAATGCTTGGGTATTCTTTGGTGTATTAGTGCAGAGAATTAAGTGCCTCGGACCCGGACTTCGATTTGTGGTTTGCCTCGTCTACATGTGGCTTAGTGCCCATGTATCGTGTACTATCTCTATCCTTTCTCTTAGAATTCTTCTAGGTTTACAACTTTGATTTCAACGACACAATTCCTTTAGGATAGTCTCCGTTTATATGATTATTTGTTAGAGACATCTTATCTAGGATTGTTGCATGATTGCATTGCACGTTTCCATTCTTTTTGCTTTCGCAACTCCGCTTGAGTCAACCAATGTAAGTCTTCTCGTTCCCTTTGCATATCATGACATGTTTACTTTATTTGCATCGGTCCCGGGCGGGACTAGCCACTGTGAGTATACTTCTCCCTTGTGTTGCATGAGCATCCGCTTTCTACTTGATTTAGTCTCTTGAAATGATTTTCATTAGATGTTTCTTTTTGCCATGTATATACCTATCTAGTATGTTTGAGGAAACAACATCTATTATGAATTAATAACAAGGATATTTGAATCAAGGCCTACCATTCGGTAGGGCGAGGAGGGGGTGCTTTAGTCCTGCTTGGGCTCCTTCCCCTCTCGTACCAAGACCCCCGAACCTTGTTTCTGGTAATGAAGGGCGAGTAACCTTATTCAATTTTGGGCGAGTCAAACTTGGGTTTTCTAATTCCCGATAAAAATTAGGTGGCGACTCTTTGTCTCTAGGATCGCGTGAGGAAGTCCTAGTTTTCCCTGAAGTGTGCTCCTTGGGATCCGTCCCGGGACACTATCGAGGGAGAGCGTCAGGACCTCCTCATTCGCAGTGGTCCACAATCTGGCGACTCTGCTGGGGATTTGAACATGAAACCGATGGTTTCTTGTTCTTCGAGGGTTTGACTTGAACCAATGAATATCCTTGTTATTAATTCAATAATCATGTTGTTTCTGCCTGCATTTGCACTTGCATTGTTCTTTCACCGCGACTGCTTGAGATCATTGCCTTGAAGATAGAGGGTCCTCTTTCCTCTATTTGTCAAGAGTTTTGGTAGCATGTAGTCACCGTTAGCCTTGTACCGCGTGCGGTATATAGAGCCTATGTGTGAACGGCACGCCCTCGGGGAGGCGGTCAACCACACCGCTGAGCTTGCTAATGGACCCTTTATGAGACTAAAACCCGGCCTTTGCATATAGTTTCTATAGAACCCTTCAATTAGGATCTTGATTATCATCTTTGATTAGGACAATGTGATGAATTACTTGCGCTTGCCCGTAAGGGATTATGTGGATGATGAGGACGTGTATGCGAAGGCATCATCAAACCTTGTATGGTGGATTCCTCTAGGATAGTATGGTCTTTATCCGAACATCCAATCATTATTTGAGGACAATTTTGAAAATTTTTGAAATTATAAGCACTTCTTTGAAAAACCCCAAGTCTTTTGAAAATTCCGGGAATATCCCTTTTGAAAACTCGCTTTGAAATTCACTTTCAAATTCTCCTAGATTTTAGAGAATTTCAAAAAAAATTTTACTTTGGTCTTCAAGAAATCATGATGATTCAATTTCAAAATCTTCCTCTCAGATCTTAGAATTTCAAAATTCCCACCTCAATTTTTAAGAATCATGATTTCTCACCACAAGCATTGATGGTTCAAAAATTCTTTTGAAAATTACAAATCTCCCCATCTCTTTCAAAGATTTTCATGAAAAATTTCAATTTTCAAACCTGAACCATCAAGAATTTCAAAACTCAAAATCCTTGGATAATGATTGGATTAGTAGGGTGATTAGCATACTCAAGGAATCTTATGTGCTTATGTGTTGATATGCTAGGTCTAAGCTAGATTAAGGTGCATTGCATTTAGATTAGATTGCATTTCATCTGCATTACATGCACTACACGAGCATTGCATATACGACTCACGAGTGCGACGCCTCTAATATACTTTCAAAAGAAAAGATTTGTTTTCCTCAGAATTTTGAAAGCTTGAAAAGATTTCTTTGATTTTAAGAAAAATGTTTTTGAAAAAGGAAATGATTTTCCATTTATGATTTCCATCTTTGTAAATCCACCTTCTTATATCATTCTTTGAAAAATTCTTTTGCAATAAAGATACCTGATTATTTGAAAATCCCTAAATAAACCAGATAAGAAAAGATAGGACCGAAAAGTTGTACTCCTTTCTGGGTCAGAGCTCCGAACAGCCGTTTGATCAGATCAGGGTTAGAAGAAGGAACAGCCGAGTCGACTAGGGTTGAAGATATAACATACGAAGCGGATATGGAAGCCAGATTGGCCGCAATGCAAGCTGCCTTGGATCAGAGCAGGGAGCAGAATCGAGAACAACTTGCCACTATGATGAGAATGATTGAGCAGCTAACTAATCCACCACCACCACCTCCAGAGCATCATGAAGAAGAAGATTTTGGGGAGACAGTTCAACCAAAGGTTCAGCTAGATCAGGAAATTCAGGACAAGTTGGCCAAGATCGACAAACTAGAGAGTGTGATCAGAAAGAGCAAAGGGGTGGATGAGTATTTGTTCGATGTTGAAGGGTTGTGTGACGCTCCAAAAGCCAAACTCCCAGAGAAGTTTAAGATGCCGCATATTGAATTTTTTAATGGAACCGGAAATCCAAAGAGCTATCTGAGGCTTTATGTAGGAACTTTGCAGCCCATGGGCATTGGATCTGACCTCTTCGCTCTATTGTTTCCAAGAGTTTTGAGTGGAGCAGCACTTTCATGGTACTTGACGTTGGAACCAGCCATAACCAGAGATTGGGAGGCATTGGCCAAAGCTTTCGTGGCTCAATATTCATATAACCAGTTGTTTGATGTAACTGCAAGAGATCTAGAAACCACCCGACAAGAGTACAGGGAATCCTTCGCAGGTTTCCTTACTCGTTGGAGAGCTAAAGCTGCTCAAATGACTAGCAGGCCAGCGGAAAAAGATCAGGTCCGAATGATCATCAAGAATCTACAGCCCGAATACTTGGAAAGGCTAGAATTTCAGTCCATTGTGAGTTTCGAACAACTGTTTGATGTGGGAACTTTGATAGAAGATGCCATTAGAGATGGAAAGATCAAGAAAGAAAGCACGAGCAATCGATACAGAAAGACAGAAAGGCCAGTCTATCATCAGTCTGCTGACGTCAACACACTATCTCCTCAGCCTTTTCAGAAAGAGCGTCGAAGTATGGCTAATGCAAGAGGAAGTCAAAATCAGAAACAGTCGAGAGAGAAAAGAGAATTTTCCGACTTGGGGATGCCACTAAGCACCGCACTTGAAAGAATGATAGAAAAAGGGTACTTGCAGAAATTGGAACCTAAACCAGAGCCAAATCCACTTCCACCGGGTTTCAAAACAGAGTTCTTTTGTGACTTTCATCAAGGCCGTGGACATAGCACAGATAGATGCTGGAGACTTCGCCATGAAATTGAAGACTTGATTGAAAAAGGGGTCTTCTCCCCTCCTCCCTCTCAGCCAAATGTTCAGAAGAATCCTCTCCCTAATCATAAGGGGAACATGCCAAATGTTAACTTTGTAGAAGAAGGATCTCAGATTTATAACCCAAAGATCTACATCACATCCTCGAATCAACCAGCTATGGATGTTCAACTTCCGGAAGACGCTGCAATTTGCATCTTGAGGAATATGGAAGAGGAAGAATGGGTCGAAGAAGCACTGGCTTTTGAAGAAGAAATAGCCAACGGAAATCTTACGATTGAATGGTGGGATCCCAATGCCATCACCGACGACTCGATCTGGTATGAGGAAGAAAAGCCCATAGAAGCAGTCACCGAGAAACAAAGCACTGAGCCGATAGAAGAATTGCTAAAGCCTGTCGAGAACCTTGAAATCAAAGATGACGATCTTATTGCAATGATGGAAGAAGAAGAAGATTGGTGGTATGATGATGAGGATGATTCCGTTAATAATACCATAATCCCCGATGATTCTGTTTGGAAAATCACTGTTGGCACCGAAAAGTTAGCCAAAGAACTTGAGTCTATCTGGATCACCAATGAAGCAAACCACTTGACCCGTTCCGGACGTCATTTCAAGCCTTATGAGTTAGAAAATCGTGGAAAAGAAACATGGAATGAGAAAGAAGTCGTCAAAGCAAAAGAGGCTGGTAAAGGAGCCGTGAGCAAAGAAGAAGATGAAATCCTAAAGCAATTGAAGAAAACACAAGCTTGGATCTCAGTATGGGGATTACTTATGACCTCTCACAAACACAGGCAGGCCATGCTCGATACTCTCAATCGTTTGGATGTTTCTGTCAATACTACTCCCGAAGATCTAGTAAACATGATTTCTTCAAAGCCTTGTAAGCCTGTAATCACATTCACAGATGAAGATTTACCGCCGGAAGGGGCACACCACAACAGAGCTCTCTACATCACTGTACATTGCCTGGGGAATAGAGTACCGGTCTGCTTGGTAGATAATGGGTCAGCCTTGAATGTATGTCCTCTCCAAACAGCTCTCAGAATGGGGTTGTCTATTTCAGAACTCTTGCCATCAACACAAACTGTGAGGGCCTATGATAACACCAAAAGGGCCATTGTGGGAATGATTAAGTTGAAAATTGAAGTCGGGCCATTAAACAAAGAAGCTGATTTCCAAGTGATTGATATTCCGGCTGGCTTTAATCTGCTATTGGGACGTCCGTGGTTACATGTGAATGATGCAGTCGCCTCCACTCTCCACCAGAAAGTCAAGTTCATCTGGAAAGAGGATGTGGTAACAATCTTTGGGGATAGCTGGATCAAAGAAGAAGGGACAAGCCATGGTCCTGTGCTAGAAGTCCAAACACCGGAAGAAGAAAATGAATTAGGAGGATTCAACTTTGTGGGAATGATAAATGAAGGAGCTAAGAAAAAGAAATCCGTTTGGGATCGACTCAGCTATGAGAAGAAACTTCCTGATGCATCTGTCTGGGGCGAAGAAATCACTCCGATCAAGAAAAAGAAGCCGTTCATCACCGGACGCGAATATAGGAAGATGTTCGAGAAGGGAAACCCGGTTGCCAAAGATCTACAAGAAGAAGTGGGACAGAATTGGATCCCTGAAGTCATGCCATTGTACTTTGACCAGTATGCCAATCCTAAAGTGGCTCATATGGTGCGGAAGATGAACTATTTTCCTGGAATGGGACTAGGTCGTCGTCAACAAGGAATAACTGAACCACCGAACTTCCACGAACAGAAAGATAAATCTGGGCTTGGGTATCAATTGACTGAAGAAGATAAGAAGAAGATGACAAAAGGAAAAGGGCCGATGGTTGTTTCTGGGCCAAGAATCCTGAATGGATACTTCGTGAAAGAAGGCGATGACTTTCCCTTCTGTGGGTTCCCTGAACCATGGTATGATCCGGCTACCAAGAACATTAAGCCTGGATTTGAGATTTTCTTCAAACATGAGTTCTCCGACTATGAGGATCCGTTCTTGTATACTCCGCCTATCAAGAAAGAAAGGAAGGACTGGGCTGAGCTGATGACAAGTGATGATTTGAACATGCTAATGGATGAAGAGCTGAACATGCTGATGGATGCCGAAGAAGCACTGGGAAATGTGAAAGAAATCAAGCCAATAGAGGGAGCTCTGAACAATTGGGTGATAGAATCGGAAGTCAACAAATCCCCTCCCCCATTTCCCCGGAAGTCTGTAAAGGCTAATATGAGCCATGATGTTGAGTCTGCTTTTGCTTTTGATGTACCCAAAAATGTTAATGAAATGAACGAGGATTTTGCTTACTTTTCTGTGTCTGATGATCTTGATTTTGAAATTTCTGAGGATTTGCAAAGATTAATTGAAAATGAAAATGAATCTGCATGCAAGATTATTGAAGAAACTTTGCTAATAAACTTGGATAATGAAGATAATCCACAAAATGTTCATATTGGCACCACGCTCACTTCACAAGAAAGCAATGAACTAATCAACTTATTAAAAGAATTTAAAGATGTTTTCGCTTGGTCCTACCAAGATATGCCAGGCATCGATCCAGAGATTGTCCAACACCACATCCCTCTCTTTCCAAATTCAAAACCTGTTAAGCAAAAGTTGAGACGCATGAGACCCGAATGGACTTTGAAGATCAAAGAAGAAGTTGAGAAACAATTGAAAGCTGGATTCCTGATGGTAACCCAATATCCGGAATGGATAGCCAATATAGTTCCTGTGCCAAAGAAGGATGGAAGGATCCGTGTATGTGTTGACTTCAGAGATCTAAACAAGGCTAGTCCTAAGGATGATTTTCCGCTTCCACACATAGATGTTCTGGTAGATAGCACCGCGGGGCATGAGTTGTTATCATTCATGGATGGTTTCTCAGGGTACAATCAGATTTTAATGGCACCCGAAGACAGAGAAAAGACTACATTCACAACTCACTGGGGGACGTATTGCTACCGAGTAATGCCATTTGGGTTAAAGAATGCCGGAGCGACCTATCAGAGAGCTGCTACTACTTTGTTACATGACATGATCCATAAAGAGGTAGAAGTTTATGTGGATGATATGATTGTTAAGTCCAAAGAAAGAAGTGGGCATTTAACAGCACTCGCCAAGTTCTTTGAAAGATTAAGGAAATACAGAATGAGATTGAATCCACAGAAGTGTACTTTTGGAGTTACCACCGGAAAGCTGCTGGGATTTCTCATCACACAGAGAGGAATTGAGGTTGACCCCACAAAGATCAAGGCTATTATGGATATGCCGCCTCCGACAAATGAAAAGGAAGTAAGAGGATTTCTGGGAAGAATCCAATTCATCAGTCGCTTCATATCTAAGCTCACTGCTACTTGCGATCCGCTTTTCAGCTTGTTGAGAAAAGGGAAGAAATTCGAATGGGACAATCAATGTCAAGAAGCTTTTGACAAGATCAAGGCTTATTTATCAAACCCACCGGTTCTTTCACCCCCGAAGTCAGGGAAGCCTTTGCTGTTGTACTTATCCGTGTCAGAGAATGCTATGGGATGCATGTTAGCCCAAGAAGGAGATGAAGGGCGTACAGAGAAAGCCATTTACTACTTAAGTAAAAGGATGACTGGATACGAATTGAAGTATTCTCCGTTAGAAAAGACATGTTGGGCTTTGGTTTGGGCCACTCGTCGTCTGAGGCATTATATGTTGGCCTTCCCTGTTGTTTTAATCTCCCGAATGGATCCTTTGAAGTACCTATTTGAAAAACCAGCATTGACCGGAAGAATCTCCCGATGGACATTGATGCTATCTGAGTTTGATACATGCTACGAGTAAATCTGTTAAAGGAAGGGCTGTCGCAGAACATTTAGCAGAACATCCGATAAATCTGGAAAACGAAGGAGAGTTCATGTTCCCTGACGAAGGATTGATGGAATTAAAAGAAGATGTGTGGAAAATGTACTTTGATGGGGCTGCAAACCAAAAAGGATATGGAGTAGGAATCATCCTTGTATCCCCTGAAGGAGCACATACCCCGTTCTCTATTAAGCTGAAGTACACCTCCACCAACAACACTGCTGAGTATGAAGCTTGTATCTTGGGGCTAGAAGCCGCATTGACTTTGGAGGTAAGGAAACTTGATGTATTCGGGGATTCCAATTTGATCATATCCCAAGTTCGAGGAGATTGGAAAGTCAAGGAAGAGAAGTTAAAACCCTATCATGAGTATCTTGATTCTTTACGAACTCGTTTCTTGCATATCACGTTCTTCTACCTGCCTCGAGAAGAAAATCAGCTAGCAGACTCTTTGGCTACTTTAGCGTCAATGATTGAGATTCCTGTGGGGATAAAGCTAACTCCTTTGATGATTGAACAAAGGGAAAAGCCGTCTTATGAGATGATTGGGGAAATAGAAGAAGCAGAAGAACTTCCGTGGTACACCGACGTGTGGAACTTCATTGAAAATGGGGAATATCCGGAAAGCGCCTCCGAGAAAGACAAGAGAGCCATAAGAAGATTCTCGGCTCAGTTCATGATTTGTGGTGGAAGTCTATTGAAGAGATCTTACAATGGATTCAACTTGACATGTCTATATGGAAACAGTGCGAGAAAGATGATGGAGCAAATTCACGAAGGGGTGTGTGGTCCTCATATGAGTGGACACATGTTAGCTAAGAAGATCATCCGACAAGGATATTATTGGACTACTATGGACAAGGACTGCTATGAATATGTCAGAAAATGTCACAAATGTCAGATCCATGCCAATATGAAGCATGTGCCGCCGTCACTGCTATACAACATGACTACCCCTTGGCCATTCTCAGTTTGGGGAATAGATGTTATTGGAGAAGTAACCCCGAAGGCGTCTAATGGGCATCAATACATCCTGATAGCAATTGATTATTTCACAAAATGGGTGGAAGCAGAGTCTTATGCGACATTGAAGGCTAAAGATGTGGCCAGATTTATCAGAAGAAATATAATCTGCCGATACGGGGTCCCTCATGAGTTGATATCCGATCATGGCAGTCACTTCCAGAAAGAGGTTTTGGATCTACTAGAAGAATACAAGATCATGCACCACATGTCAGCGCCGTATAGGCCACAAACAAATGGGGCAGTTGAAGCAGCTAATAAGAATTTGAAGACGATCCTAAGAAAGATGACTGATACATACCGAGATTGGCATGAGAAGTTACCGTATGCACTGTGGGGATACAGAACATCTATCCGAACATCTACAGGAGCCACTCCTTATTCATTGGCTTACGGAATGGAAGCAGTACTCCCAGTTGAAATAGAACTACCATCTTTGAGAGTTGTGGCAGAATCCGAGATTCCAGAATTTGATTGGCTAAGAGATAGATATGAGGAGCTAATGTTACTTGATGAGAAAAGGTTGGCCACAATTGATCATGTGCATGTGTATCAGAGAAGAATAGCTCGAGCATTCAACAAGAAGGTCCGTCCAAGAAAACTTGAGGAAGGCGACCTTGTGCTTAAAGCCTTAAAAGCACCCGTTTTCGATCCTAGAGGGAAATTCAAGCCAAATTGGGTTGGCCCATACGTCATCAAGAAGCTTCTCTCTGGAGGAGCGGCATACCTGATGGATCTAGATGGAGTTGAGTTCAATCAGCCAATCAACATTGACCGTCTCAAGAGATACTATGCTTAAAAGCCTTTTCTTTCAAAACCTGTTCTTTCAAAACCTCCAGCATTCGAGGAACTACACTTGACCTGATTCCCACTTGGGGATATGTAGGCAACCTGCTCGGTTCGATCACTGCTCCTGAAACCCTCAACCATACTTTCTTTCAAGACCTGGCCGAACTACTTTGGATCTGATTCCCACTTGGGGATAAGTAGGCGAGCTTTCCTGGCTCTCGATCCCTGAACCTTGCAAACTAGGGGCAAACTTTCAAGTTTGCCCAAAGCCTCAAGATATCACTGCCACACTAGGGGCAAACTGCGTTTGCCCAAACTTCCATTTATCTCTGTCAACTAGGGGCAAACTGTCGTTTGCCCATACCTCGCTACCTGTCCTCTCTGGATCACTTGGCTATCAGAATTAAAGCACCTAAGTGAAAAATCTGGTAATTCTTGATATTAAGTTGAAAAGTTTTTTAGCAATCTAAAGATGTGAATCTAATGTCAAGACTGAAACATTATGTGGAAAATTTTCAAAAGCTTCAAGATTACATGCAAAGCCAACACAATATCCTGCTACAAGATAAAATCTCATTTTCAAAATATGCAAATCCTTAGAAAATTCAAATATCCAAGTCAAAAGACATTGTCGAGAAAGAGGAATCGTCAGAAATTTCCTTTCCCTGTAAAATCGAGTCCTGTGTGTCAGTGTGCAAAGTGTCAATCAAATCAGTCTCGTGACAAGGGATGCAAAGCGAAACAGAAGGATAGCATAAAACAGCATCAAGCAAAGTCAAGAGTACAAGCCCATCAAGTCTCAGACAGAATACATCAACATCAGTCTCAGCACAGAAAGCAAGAAAAACAGAAAGATAGTCATGGGTGCATATGATCATCATCAGCGACGACGAGTAGCCCGTGGGTACCGAGCAGGCATATCTGAGGCCGTAGAGCTATCATCATCTTCAATTTGGCGCCTTCGCCTAGACCCACCAGCCCCACCAGAAGGGCCTGCATTCATCCGCTCCAACTGTGATTGAAGCTGCCTAACTTGAGCCACCTGTGGAAGAAAAGAATCAGTATAGGGGTTTGAAAAAGCAATGAGATAAGAAGAAAAGGTCAAGAAATTTACCAGGGCCGCATCACGGTCTATGTAAGTCTGGCACATGCCATCCCACTGCAAAGAGAAGAAAGATATGGTCAGAAAGATCAGAAGAATCATAGGTAATGAGTTCAGAAATTACTTACATGTCCCTCACGAGCAAGGCTCCAAGCCCTCAGATTCTGTGCATAAGCTCGCTCTTCATTGAAAACGGCTCGGGGAACGGACTCATGTTGTTCTGAAACTAGCTGAGGCTCTACAAGATCACGGGGGATCTCTACAGAAGATATAACTCCGCGCAGCATGGTCGAGGCTCGCCAATCACAAGGAGGAATGAGAGGTAGAGGTCGACCAGGGCCATCCACAAAAGAACTCCCCTGCAAATGATGATGAGAAATAAGATAAAGCAAGCATTCGATCAGAAATGAAGAAATCATGAAATACCTGCGGGTCATCCGAGAGCGGGAAATTAGGCATCAGATGAGTAACCCTGAAGACGTCATAGTTCTCCTCAAACAGAGTAAAAGAGGCTGAAGGAATTCCGTTCAAAGCATTAATAAGATCTTCATCTTCCAAATTCTGCGCCGACCTCATACAAGAAGGCGGATCCTGTGGCACTAAGAGACGATCCTCCAAATCAGTCTGAGGAGCTACTCTCTCTCCAAGATACCACTCAAGAACAGAGGGACCCTCAAGAAGAATCCTCTCTCCAGTCATCTGTCTAGCTAAGCCAATCTCAGTCACATCTCCATTTGTCACCCAAGGATGCCAGTTAACTTGGGTGAATCTGAGACGGGTAAGAAAATCCCAGCAAGAAATAACATTATGAGCATCATTCTTGGTACCTACGGCTTGGCGACGCCACTTCAGAGCCCGTGGAAAAATATGAATCTCTTCCTCCCGGAATGATGGAGCCGTCATGGAGAAATACTCAAAGGCCCACACCTACAAGAGAAAATAAAGCGGTGGTCAAAACAGCAGAACATCAAATGATAAAAACTGGAAATGAAAATATTTTCAGTACCTCCCAAGCTCTCCAGAATCCGCCGAATCCAGGGGATTTGCCTCGAGAATGCTCCCCCATATGACTATACAGAATGGCTAAACCAGCAGAGCCCCAATCAAAATCTGCAATCTCCTCAAGATTTCGAAGACTATCAAGCATATTCAATGTAATCCGCTCAGCTCGAGTAGAAAGAAGAGAGCAACCAAGCAAATACAAGATGAAAGCACGGGTAAGCTGCATATCGGTAAATTGAGCCGCTCTTTCAGAAGGCCTAAAGTTGTTGATGAACCATGTGATGCCTACGCTCGATCCGTGAAGATCTCTCTGGGATGGGATGATGCCTAGGAGACGCTCAATGATAGTAGGATGTCTATGGATGTTCTTTGCAAAGGCAAGACGATGCCCGCCAAATGAGATGCCGGTTATCATTGCAAAATCAAGAGGGGTCATGGTTATCTCCCCAAAAGGCATGTGAAAAGTATTTGTGGAATCCCACCACCTTTCAGCAAGAGCTTGAATCATGGCCAAATCATTAGTCGATCTCTCCAATAAGGTTACAAACGACCCAAAGCCCGCTTGCTTGATATTGGCTACTACTTGGGGACGCGACTCCGACAATTCATTAAACCATTCAAGGCATTTTCCATGGCTACCATGACCTCTAAGATGACCAACCACATTCTAAAAAGAAAAAGGATGATTTCTAAGGAATCGCAAGAATAAAGAGACACGTATGAAGATGTGAAACAAAGGAGTAATTAAAGAATGGGTTACCTCTTGACGAAAGGCCCTCCTAGAGATATGATTTAGTGGATTTTTCATGGTTGCATACTCCATGGTTTGAGTTGATGAAGCTCCACTAGCTTGAAATTGGCTTCTACGTGTTCTAGAACTTTCACCTTGTCCATGGGAACTCATGGTTGTTGATGCTTGAAGCTTGAAGATAAGAGGTTGAAGATGATGAATAGTAAAAACCTTGGTACTTGAATCCCCTAGAATAGGGAGGAGTTGATGAAATCAACAAAGTTTTTGGAGGTTTTAATGCAAGAAATCACTCAAAACATCAAGAAATTGCAAGATTTGAGCACCTTAGAAGGTAGAGGTGATGCATTGAAGAAGAAATGAATAAAGAACAAAGAAGAAAATGGGTTTAAAACCCCAAAGTTGCGGCTGGCGGTTCCCAAGGGGGTGTGGGGAACCGCCATTTACTATTCACTTCCTGCCATTTCCCCATTTTGCTCTATATTCGCGTTTTGACCCCCGGAACTCTTGATTTGATCCCGGATTGGTCCATTTTTGATATATAAGCCTTGAGAGTGCTTAAAACTTGTTGGAATTGGTCTAGAGGACCTCTGGAGATTTGAATCTTGGTAAAAATCCATTCAAGAATTGAAAAAAAGTCCCCCAGATGAGAAGAATCAAAGGCACCGCAGCCTGAAAGTGGCCGAGAAACGGCAAACTCCCGTCGTTTTGGGATTGATTATGAGTTGTCTTAGAAAATGGACATTTGAGTCTACTGTCGCTTGAGAATTACATCCAGAAAGGACTTTCAGAAGATGGGTCAGAATGCGAGATGTTCAGAAAGGGTTAGAGTAAGCCTGACGTGTTGCAAGAATGATTGCGTTGGTCGAAGCACCAATATGAGTCTCAGAAAGAATCAGCAGGGCCTCCAGAATATGTGCTCGCGTCCCAGAAACCTCAAATATCTCCTCAAGCAGAGAATTTCCAGATATTATCAAGGTATACAGAATTCGTGCATCTCTCAGAATCATAGGATCTCCCCAGTAGAGAACTTTCAGAATTAAGTTTCTCGCAAGCATCATGTATCCACGGGTTGCCTCCAGATAAAGGGTATCTCTCAGAATTTGAGCATCAAAATCGCCTCCAGAATACAAGGTTTATGCCAAGCATCATGTATCCAGGGTTGCCTCCAGAATGTAGGGTTTCTCTCAGAATCGTGGGTTGCCTCCAGAATGTAGGGTTTCTCTCAGAATCAGAATCGTGTATCCAGGGTTGCCTCCAGAATGTAGGGTTTCTCTCAGAATCATGTATTTCTCAGCATCGCATATCAGGGTTGCCTCCAGAATGTAGGGTTTCTCTCAAAATCAGAATCGTGTATCCGTGGGTTGCTCTCAGAAGAAGGGTCATCTCTCAGAATTTGTGTATCTCTCAGAATCCGTGCATCAGAACAGAAGATTTGTCCTCAGAAGAAGGGCCTGTTTCAGAAGAACAGAGGATTTGTCTCCGGCAGAGAGACCTGTTTCTAGACCTGCCACAGAAGATTTGTCCTCGGAAAAAGGGCCTGTTTCAGAAGAACAGAAGATTTGTCTCCGGCAGAGAGACCTGTTTCAGAAGACTTGTTTCCAGACCTGTTACAGAAGATTTGTCTAGAAGAAGGACCTGTTTCAGAAGAGCAGAAGATTTGTCTCCGGCAGAGAGACCTGTTTCAGAAGATTTGTCCCCAGCAAAAGGACTCTACATCAGCAATCGTCCCCAGCAAAAGGACTCTACATCAGCAATCGTCCCCAGCAGAAGGACTCTACATCAGCAATCGTCCCCAGCAAAAGGACTCTACATCAGCAATCGTCCACAGAAGAAGGACCTGTTTCAGCAATCGTCCCCAGCAGAAGGACTCTACATCAGCAATCGTCCCCAGCAGAAGGACTCTACACCAGCAATCGTCCCCAGCAAAAGGACTCTACATCAGCAAATCGTCCCCAGCAGAAGGACTCTACATCAGCAATCGTCCACAGAAGAAGGACCTATTTCAGCAATCGTCCCCAGCAGAAGGACTCTACATCAACAATCGTCCCCAGCAGAAGGACTCTACATCAGTAATCGTCCCCAGCAGAAGGACTCTACACCAGCAATCGTCCAGTTGTTTGACATGACTCAGAATTCATCCAAGATACTTCGCTATTTCAAGAGTCGTCCAGGATACAGATGACGCCTACGAGCCTTAAGATCAGAAGAATAACTTTGACAAAAACCTCGAGAATCATCCAAGATACCTTTAGCATATTCGACTGTGAGAGAGAGTCGTTGCATCCTTTGCATTAGATTTTGCATCTAGGGAACCCTTGAGGATGATTCCTCCAGCACTTTCACATTTCATGTTTTCATACTGCACCAGCATCCTAGGATAGGAGCATTTCATCCGCATTGTTGTTGTTTGTTTTCCGTTTTCCCGCGCGCTTGAACTACGCCCTGGTCTGATTCCTGGAAAGGATACGTAGGCAGCTCCAGCGGAGCACGACCAGCATCAGCTTCAAATTAGCCGCCTCTACCCAGCATTGCATTGCATTCTTGCATTCGTAATTTCTTGATTTTCTCTGATTTTGAATTTCTTGATTTTGCGAATTTTTTGTTTTTCCTAAAACCTCTCAGTATGGTTATTTGGGTGCCTTCAAGGCTTTGGCACTCACTTGCAGTTCACGTTGTTCACAACAAGCTCTGCCAAAGAGGGGCAAACTGTAGACACCCAATTTTGACCACACTGATAGGATTTAGGGTGGACAACGTCTTGGAGGATTCGATGATGAAAAGTACCCCGTGGAAGGTACTGGATTCCACACAATCAGAAGATCGGACTTCGGAAAGTGACTTCAAGCTCAGAAAAGCCCTTTTCCATGGATAAATCCCGGTTTTGTCAAAATCATCTCTCAGAATTCATATTCTCTCAGGGTTATATGAACATTAAGTGTTCTAAACGCAGTATTCTAGGTATCCAGAGATTCAATTTTAAAGAAAAGTTCGAAATCGACGCACATTTGAAAGCAATTGTGGAAAAGACGTCATTTGATTTCAAAAAGACGACGAAAGTTCCGGAGGACTTCCGGACTTCAATTGGACTTCAATTCTCATTATAAAACCTCTGGAAATATTTTTATATTGAAATTCAACCTAACAGCTTTCCAACGGTACGTAAACGGACGATTTCGGACACCAAAAAGCATTTTTACAGAAATCTGGAAAAGCAGTGCACGTGATTTTTGAAACAGGGTTTGTGGGTGACCAGAGGAGCAAGAATAGTAAGTGGCGGTTTTGGGTATGGGGGTGGCGGGTCCCACCATAACCGCCACTTCCATTTGTGTCCTCCACGGAGCTTTTTGAGTTCCAGACCCTTCTAGAAGCTTTCCACTGCGAGGAAATTGCCTGGAAATTGCGTTTAGGCTCCGAAATGGCCATTTTAACCCTCTTTTAAGCTCTAAAAATCCTGTTTTAACCCTGAAACTTAAGAGCTAAGTCTTCAAAACTCTATATAAGATCTCATACATCTCATATGAGATCACATCTTAACACACTAGACACTTGGAAGAGATACACTTGAATATACTTGGAGATACAAACACACATAGAAGCACATACAAGAGAGAGAAGTATACTTTGAATATACTTTCAATTTAGGTGAATTCTAGGGAGAGAAAATTATGAATTGAATTTAGATTAACTTAGGCTAATTAGACCACAATTTGAACATCAATTGCCTCCCTCAACTTCCATGGATGAGTGCTTGAAGAACACTTGAATAACACTTGAAGAAGAAGATCTTCAAATCAATTTTGGTCTTGTAATTGAGAATCCTCCAAGAGGTAAACACTATAGTTCATCTCTAATTCCTACTTTGTATATATAGATCTATAAGATTTGGATCTAACTTAGTTCTATTTCTACTTATTAGAACACTCATCTTCTTCCTCTCATGTTCTTCACACACTCACATAGTTAGATCCAAATCTCTTTGATTTTTATTGATAATTTACAATTAGAGATTGTTTTTCACTTTGATTTTCAATTTTGGTTTCATTCTTCAATTTTAGTTTAGATTCATGCATACATGATTATATATATATACATATATCTATTTTGAATTCCATGATGGTTTGGAAATATGATCTATGAGAAGGATGATTTCTATGTTCATACCTATCTCTTGATTATTCCTATTACCTAGAATTCCTATTGAATTTCATCTCCAACATGATATTTATAAGTCCCTTTGATCCTTGATCTAAAAGTTCTTCATAGAACTTGAGGGCTAAATTGATTGGGAATCATGATAATTAAGTTGATCTATGAGTTTGATCTCTCTAATAAGCTTCAACTATCACTAAAATGTTTTCCTCACACTTTAAAATGAACTAGATAAAAATTCAGCAAAGCAGATTGGTTTTGTCCATTAGATTTGGTCCATCAAAACCCATAGTTTGATGGATTTCAAATTTTCTGGGTAAACTTTGATGAATTAGCTTTCATCCGGTCCGTTTTGAGAGCTTTTAGGATTCATATACTATTTTTAGAAATTGTTGAGAATTCGGTTGACAGATTTGAACATCGTCTCTTTGTGCTTGAATTTCAGAAAATCTATAATAGTTATCGACGTTCCGCTTTTTGGGGATGATTCCTAACTCATATATCTATATGCCGATGTAAAATCGTGAGCATACGATCGAGTTAGGATCGTTTTCTAAGCGTTTAAAGTTGATACAACTATTCTGGAATTTTCTAAGTTTAATTACAAATATGATTATGTATACAAAATGGTCATACCTTGATCACTCAACAACAATTGATGAATAAAACTTGGTTTAGAAATCACCTAGGATAAATGGATGAGAGATCAAAAGCTTAAATCAACTTGGTTAACATGATTCATGAACTTCTATTATACTTCTATTATGTTTTGCATTCATTTGTCAAATGATACCAAATTTCCAGAATAACAGAGTCTGTTTAAAACACTTTTTCAGAAACCTTGTGATTACAGAATGTCCATGGGTTTATTTTTATCATATACTACAATGAAATAGCTTTCTTTTGACACCAAATAGAGCTTCATATGATTTTTGTAGATTTAATTATGATTTTTACAAGAACAATGGACAGTCCTGATCCACTGTTCCCAAAACATTTATTTCTCAAACAATAAAATTGATATTGAGGTCCCACTTTTTGGAGAAGTTCCCTAAGACATGTATCTAACTTTCTGTAAAAGGGTTTTTATCCAGCTCATGTTTAAGACCACTTTTGATAGGATTCATTAGAGGTTGCTGAATCTGGAAATTTGATTGATGACATGTTTTCTTTGTTTATCATGCATATCATTTGTTTGCTTGTATTTTTGCAATGCTTGGGTATTCTTTGGTGTATTAGTGCAGAGAATTAAGTGCCTCGGACCCGGACTTCGATTTGTGGTTTGCCTCGTCTACATGTGGCTTAGTGCCCATGTATCGTGTACTATCTCTATCCTTTCTCTTAGAATTCTTCTAGGTTTACAACTTTGATTTCAACGACACAATTCCTTTAGGATAGTCTCCGTTTATATGATTATTTGTTAGAGACATCTTATCTAGGATTGTTGCATGATTGCATTGCACGTTTCCATTCTTTTTGCTTTCGCAACTCCGCTTGAGTCAACCAATGTAAGTCTTCTCGTTCCCTTTGCATATCATGACATGTTTACTTTATTTGTATCGGTCCCGGGCGGGACTAGCCACTGTGAGTATACTTCTCCCTTGTGTTGCATGAGCATCCGCTTTCTACTTGATTTAGTCTCTTGAAATGATTTTCATTAGATGTTTCTTTTTGCCATGTATATACCTATCTAGTATGTTTGAGGAAACAACATCTATTATGAATTAATAACAAGGATATTTGAATCAAGGCCTACCATTCGGTAGGGCGAGGAGGGGGTGCTTTAGTCCTGCTTGGGCTCCTTCCCCTCTCGTACCAAGACCCCCGAACCTTGTTTCTGGTAATGAAGGGCGAGTAACCTTATTCAATTTTGGGCGAGTCAAACTTGGGTTTCCTAATTCCCGATAAAAATTAGGTGGCGACTCTTTGTCTCTAGGATCGCGTGAGGAAGTCCTAGTTTTCCCTGAAGTGTGCTCCTTGGGATCCGTCCCGGGACACTATCGAGGGAGAGCGTCAGGACCTCCTCATTCGCAGTGGTCCACAGGGTGTGATCGGGAGAGAACAAATCCTATCTATACGCCTTAACGAGCATTTGTTAGTACCTTTTTATCCTGTTTTTGTATATTTTTACTTCGTTTTCTATTTTTTGACAGGTTTTGGAAGAAATCAAGTATATCAGGTTAAATAAGGAGAAAAAGCAGAGAGAGAGAAGCTGAAAAAACCAGTTCGCGCGCGCGAGCCGCGCGCGCGAGAATCCTGAAATCGCTCGCGCGATCCGCGCGCGCGAGGTACCAAATGTCGCGCTCGCGCGACCCGCTCGCGCGATATGTGTAAAAACCAAAGTTGCGTATTTCAGTATTCTGAAGACTCCTGTGCAAACGAGACTACCTAATTGCGTCCAGATTGTAAAATATATCAGTTTCAGTTCGTTTCGGGTTAAAAAAGCTTCCAAAACTTATTGTAAATCTATATATACCCTAAGAGAGGAAAGCAAGGAGAAGAAGAAGAAGACCAAGGATTTCCATGGCCTCCTCCATCAACCTCTTGCTATTCATCAATTCTATGGCCAACTAAACTCAAGATCTAGGGTTTCAATGAAACCCTAGCCAAGTAATAGGGTTTTATTTATGTATTTCTTTTAGTTTTATTATGTATGGATGATGATTACATGTTTAGAGGATTTTTTATAATAAAATCGTACTTCTATTGATTAAATCGTTACTTTCAAAGTTTATTCTTGTCTTAGATCTATTTTGACTGTGATGTGCTCAATGATCTATATTTGCTGTGCTTGTATAGATTGTTTACATGTAATGGTGCTTTATTGAATTGTGCTATCAAGTATCCGAATAGTCCATGCCTAGATTAGACGGATTATGTCACAACCCTAGTTTAGTGTGGGATAATTCGTGCTAACCGAAGATGGATTATGTTGGTGCTTGAACCATAGTTATTTTCTTGACGGAGGAATTGGGCTTGTAGCTACAATTCTCCATTATCATCCAACTTAATAATCTAATTGACTGCATAAATATTCCTATTATGACGCTAGTGGTGGATTTGCAATCCTAGTTTCCTTTAAACATATTTATAAAAACACTTTTAAATCGCTTTCATAATTTAGATTTATTTTTATTGTTATTAGTTTAATTGAAATCAAATCAAAATCTGTTTTCATAATTAACTAAGTTAGGTTTTAAAATTAAGTCGCTGTAGTTAACCAATCCCTGTGGGTTCGACCTTTGCTTTCACACTACAAATCTATTGAAAAGTAAAGAACACTTTTTATATCTTGATATTGACAACATCAGTGGGGATCATGGGGTAATGGGGTATGTGGCCCCTGATTTCTAGGCATGTGTCCATTTATGCTCCCACTATGTCCCATGATCAACTTTCATGACTTCTGTGATGATCCCACTTCTGCCACGTTTCTCTTCTCATGTAACTGCTTTCCTTTCCAACTAAGCATATTCTGAGGATCACATTCTCATTTCTGCTTAACTGTATTCTCTGAGTAAACTCATGGCCGATTGTGTTTCTCTCTGTGTAGTTTAATCTCTGCTTATGATATTAATCGGCCTTTTATGAAGTGCTCATGTATCTCGGTCTTTTTTACACCGATGTTGCCTTTGACCTTTACTAATCTCATGGACTGCTTTTATCATCCTATGGACTTGCCTTATCTGTTAATGCCGAGGTGTCCCTGATCTTTTCTGAGATCGGTCTTGTTTACTGAGACCAATATCTTTTTGATAGCCGTTTTGCCATTGCCGATATTAGGGCTCAATGATCATACATAAGTTAGGTATCGGTCCAATTTTACCGATGTTAGGGCTGCAGTTGAGGCTACTCTGTCACTAGCCATACTTTGTTAAAACTAGGGTACTTCTCTGAGACTTTCGTATCAATCTGTCCTCGGTCTTGATACCGATATTCTCATATGGAACATATCATCTTTACCAGTAGCTAGATCAAATATCGGTTTTCCTGGGTCATCGGCCTTGTCTCCATTCATCTGCCTACGTGGTCTGGTGATGACGTCTTGAGTTCATATGACCGTCACGTGCCTTGGGAAACCCTAATTTAGGGTGTAAACAATATGACATTTCTTATGTCAGTTTTTAAAAAAGTGACATAAATAATAACACTTTTTTATGTCACTATTGAAAAAACTGACATAAATATGTTAGTATTAAAAAAAGTGAAATAAATGAAAATGCGGTGATAATTTTGTAAATAATACATGAAGTTGTTCACTATATAAAAAAGCGGCATAAAAGGTTAAAACCCTAGTTTATTCATTCACCACGTCCAAAACAAAAAAGAAGAAGAAATCGACTCTCTCCCTTTCTTCGCTACTGCTGCTCACTTACCACCACCACCACTATCAAGCTGCGCGGCTGCCACCATCACCACGCCACCACCACCATCATGCTCACATGCCGCCGCTGCTCACAAACCATCGCTGCCGCCTATCATGACCCAAGTGGGGCTGTTGTATGGGCATCCGTTCCACATCGCCCATTTATGGGGTGGGATGGTGTGTTATAAACCCATGAGCACCCTTCCCTTACAAGCTGGCTTTTAGGGGCAAGTTCTACCCATAGGTTTGTGACAATTAGTATCAGAGCAGGACGCCCGCCCGCCCAGAGGGTTCAGTGGAGCCCCGACGGGGCCGTCGGGTCGGTTAATGGGGGTGGATTGTCATGACCCAAGTGGGGCTATTGTATGGGCAACCGACCCACATCACCCATTTATGGGGTGAGATGGTGTGTAATAAACCCATGGGCACCCTTCCCTTACAAGCTGGCTTTTAGGGGCAAGTTCTACCCATGGGTTTGTGACAATATTGTCATGACCCAAGTGGGGCTGTTGTATGGGTAGCCATCCCACATCGCCCATTTATGGGGAGGGATGGTGTGTTATAAACCCATGGGCACCCTTCCCTTATAAGCTGGCTTTTAGGGGCAAGTTTTACCCGTGGGTTTGTGACACCACCACTTTCCCGTCGCTGCTCACAGACCACCGCTTCCGCTGCTTGAATAAAAAACACTATGTATACCTAGCTTCTCAAAAACATATCCATCAGCCCATTTTGTGAAGAGAGGGAGAGGGAGAGGGAGAGGGAGAGAGAAGAGGCAACACACCATCCCACCGCCATCGTCCACCAGCCACCGGACTGGTAAGCTTATTCTTTCTCTCTCTCTCTCTCTCAAAGTTGTATTTGGTACTCAATTTCCAGCCTGTCCAGATTTGTGTCGATCTGTGCCCTAGAAATCAGGTTAGGTTTTTATTCAAAGTTTGGGTTCTGTAGATAATAGATATAGATACTCACGTAATTATTACTCATTATTCATTTGTTAGGCACAATTACAAAAAAATCAATTTGAAGCTTTAATCTCACAGTTTTGAGTGAAAATACAAAATTCCCCCCACTCTTCTTGCTCAGTTCAGTTCACAAGTTCGCTCATTTCTTCTACTCTTAATTTAATTCCTGATACACCCAAAATTACCTCTGTCCTATGACCGAGCGGTTCAACTCAGCAGTCGATCCCTGTCCCGGTCAAATTATGCATAACTCCTCGGACAAGCATCAGCCCGAGTGGTCTAGTCTACCCGAGACTCACCATCCCGAGCGGTTCATTCACGACCAGACCAATAGGTCGGGAAGACCACACTGGCACGGTCCGTATAGGCGCAGGCCAGTTGGGCCTACAACACATGCTCCAGAATATTCTAGGCAGTTTCCTACTCAAGATAGAAGACTTATGGAAAGTGGACATTGTTTCCTAATCCAATTAGGAAACCCCCATAATTAATGCCAATCAAGCTTAGTTGGATTATATTTCCTTATCCATGTATGAGTAGGTCTCTTGCATCTATAAAAGAGACCACTCACCCCCCCCCCTTCAGGGTACCGACTTTATAGTCTCTACAGCACCTCTATAGCAGTCACCAACACGCCCGACCGACCTACGGTTGCTCCAAACTATTGATGGTTCACCACAGGTCCCCGGCTTTTTACAGTATAGTGAACGTGCTCAGACACACACGTGGACGTAGGTACCTTCATTAACAGGGCCGAACCACATACAAAAAAACTAGTCTCTCACTCTCTCTCCCCTTAAATTGCTTTAATTTACTTTAACCAAATTTTGGCATCATCAACTTGTCGCCGTCTGTGGGAACAACAAGTTCTTCATCAACAAATCTCTTGGCTGATAGCCATGCCTCCGAAGAAGAGTGAGAAGACTGCACAGCAGGCCAACAAGGATGTTCCGCCGGCCCCGGCACCGGCTGCGGCAGTCATGACATCTGAGCAAATCACCGCGACCCTCACACAACTCTTGGAGGGCCAGTATCAAATCCAACAACAGATCGAAGCCCTGCTGGCCCAGCAAAGCTGTCCTTTAGTGGCCGGGAAACGACCCAAGAACGTTGCGTACGGTCGGGAACTGATCTTGACCAAACAACATGCCCGAGCCAACCCGTCCCGTGTTGAGGATGCCAGAAACATCAACAGTAGGCGTGCTACCCGAGAGGAAAGGCAGGAGCATATGGCCCGGGAATCAGTCCAGGGTCACTCGGTCAAGAGCCGAGGTGTGCCTAGGCACACGATGAACCGGAGTCATAGCCAAGCCCGCTCCCAGGGGACAGCACACCGCCATGAGAAGGAAGCCTCCTTCACTAACCCGACCTGCAGCCCGGATACCGATCGAGAAGGTGTGGTGGCACGTATTAATGACTTACAGAAAATAAATTGATGTTGTGGCCAAAAGGCTGGGCCAAAACCCTACTCAGAATCACGCCAATACCGAGACAGGGTCACCATTCTCTAGCCAGATCACAAGGTTTGCCATCCCGCACAAATATAAGCAGCCTCGCCTAAATCCCTATAACGGCTCGGGAAGCCCGGTCAGCCACGTCCGGACCTACAAGGCTCAGATGGCCCTAGCCACCAACTCCGATGAACTACATTGCCTAGCCTTCCCCAGCACTTTGAAAGGCACGGCCGTGCATTGGTTCTACTCCTTGGAGCCCCGATCGGTCTGCAGTTTCAAGCAACTCAGCAAGCAGTTCATCAACCAGTTCATCGGTATGCATGAACGGCCAAAGCTTGACATGTAGCTACTGACAGGCATACAAAGGAATAATGAGACCCTCAAGGAATTCACCGACCGATTGAATTAAGAGAAGCTTGGAATCTATGATCTTGATAAAACTGTCGCTATTATAGCCTTCTGCTCGGGAGTTCAACACACCAAGTGCGCCGTGTCGTTTCACAGAAACTGACCGAAAACCTTAGTTGAACTCACTGAGAGGGTTGGAGAATACATTAGCACTGAAGAATTTTTAAAAACCAAAGACCCCAGGCGCGTAATGTGGACACGCAGAAGTGGACCACTTCTTTGTTATTTTGAAATCTGATTGAAATTTGATTTGGATCAAAGAAAAGAAAATGGTCTATTGAAAACAGATACAGAGTCGCCACTTGGTCTTTAAAGAACCAAGAAACCTAATTTTGACTCACCCAAGCGGATAAGGGCACCGGCCCTTCATGACCAAAGAACTTGGTTCGGGGTTTTGGTACGAGAGAGGAAGGAGCCTTTGTCGTGACTAAAACACCCTCAACTCGCCTTAGCATACTATGCTTGTTTCGACAAATAATACTATGATAGTATACTACATCACATAAGAAAATTTGAAATGGAAGATCTAAAGGCAAAATATCATTCATAAGATCTAAGTCAGATATCATGCAATGTAAAGTGAAAGATCACACAAACAAACCTAGGAAAAATCGTCTAATCATGCATCAAGTAATTAAGTTTCCTAATCTAAAGGGGGACATGAATTGTTCTTGAAACAAATAAACAAAGAAAATCAAAATATGCTTAGCAAGCTAACATGATGCATGTTATTCTTTGAGAAAAGGATGATTAGATCGAGGGGAGCATGAACGTGTGATCATGATCATTCCTTATAATCTTCTTAGATTAGGAGTCACAAAAGCCCCAAATCTTTGCATGGATGCAATGTTTGTATCTAGAATGTGTTAAGGTTATAGTGTGTTTTGTGTTCATGGATTCCTAGAATGACTTAGAAGTCTAAAATGTGTATGAATGGATGGATGAAATCAATATGGGATATGTACAAATGTAGTATGAACTTCTTCCTAAGATATGAACTAATTTGGAATGCATATAAGCATCAAATCAAAGAATGAAATTTAAAATGTGCTTGCTGTGAATAGTGGACAGAATAGTAACTAGATCTTTGGAAAATTGAAAAGAGGGCTTCGGAATGTTTTCAATGCATGATTTTTTATGGAGATGTTCCTTATTGTGTCTAGAACACAACCCAAAAAGCCAATCTTTAATAACTATCACAGAGTGAGAGAAATCACATAAACAACAGAGGTCACTCAGAAACAGAGTCCGTACTGTCGAATGAAATGTTGAAAAATCTTAGAAAATGAAAAAGAATGATATAGAGGCCCATTATATATAGAAAGTTTCCTAAGACATTGAGGTTTAAGGGAAAAATAAGTTAGGACCACCCCTTTTGGAAAAGTGTTCTGGAAAAGAGGTTGGAAGTGGACCTAGCTGCTGTGACAGCAAAAATAGAATGTCTCGAAGGAATGTTTGGGTCCAAATGGACCATTTCCAAGTACTTCCAAGTCAAACCAAAAATCATGGGTGTTCTCCAATGAGTTAGGAAGACTTTCCAAGTGGCCTTGCATCCATATGTTGAGTATTGAGTTCTATAGAAATCTTTGAACTCGGCTCACTCACTGTTTTGACTCATTATTTTGAAGATTTTGGAGAAAACAAGGTTTTGTTTCTTGAAACCAAAATAAGAGGGATTGAGAGGGGTTTTGAAATAGATGTTTTGAAAGCATATTTTCAATACTCAATAAGGATTATAGCCACTTAAAATGTCAACATCAAACTCATCATCAAGAACCTCCAAGATTGTTGGAGAGATTTATTTTATTTTGAACATAACTTCAATACATTTCAAGAATATCTTGGAAGTATTGAGGTTATGATCATCATCTATCAAACATGTTTTTGAGGTCAAGAGCTACTATCCATAAGGATTCACTCACCCCAAACTTCATGTCATCACTTAGATGATGATGAACTAGTAAGTAAATAAAGAAAATAAAAAAGAAATGAGATAAGAAGAGATAAACAATGAATAAACAAGCAAGTAGATAATGATCAATAGATGATATTCATGAAGCATTGAACTTGTAGATTGGTGTTTCACTCATATATAATGACACTAGACATGGAAGAAGCTTCCACTCTCTTAAATGCTCACTAAAATGGTGGTTGGGAGTATTGAATGTTGAAGTAAATGGGAGTAATGAAGTAAAAACAAAATTTAGAACTCACTTTTGTTTTGAAAAATCAAAGAAGGAAGCTTCTTTCTCTCTATTCTAACCTTATCTCTACAACTTTCTCTCCCAAACTTTTCCTAAACTTTCATTTCACTCCCCCCAAAATGAAGAGCAATGGGGGGTTTATATAGGCCAACTTAGGGTGGTTTTGGGGTTTTAGAAGTGTTCCTATTGGTCCCAAACATCTGAAATCATGAAACTACGTCGTTTTGGTTTTTAATTAATCAAAATGGGACCCCAAAAGAAATTACAAAAAATCACTGTTTGGGGGAGAGTGATGCGGCGGCACTGGGCTAGTGCCGCGGCGGCAGTGGGCCAGTGTCGCGGCTGCACTGCTCCTCCTTCGTCCAGATAATGTTGTTTAGGCCCCCTGAAGTTCCGGTATTCGCGAAAAGGCCCTATTTCGTCCGAAATTCACAGAAAATGCATACGAACTCCAAATTGAGGTTGTGATATACCGTTGGAAAGGTAATGGAGTCTACTTTACATAACCAATAGTTCGGGGATAGGTCACTTTGAAACGTTTTGCGGTATTCGCGATAAAAGCGAATTTGATCGCCTTTTTCGCCTTAGGAAATTCATAATAAATTCGTTTTAAATCCAGAAATTATGTGCGATATACCATTGGAAAGCTATTGACTCTAGTATCCATGAAAAATGTTTGAAAATTGTTTTGGTGCCCCGGTTCCAAAGTCAAATTCTGGTCAAACTGGTCAAACCTGCGATTCCCGGGAAGTTCTGGAAACCTCCGGGAGTTCCCGGGAGCTGATGTTTTCGCTCGATTTTCTTTTGGAACTTGTTTTAACACTTTTCTCATGATTTAAAATGATTCCGGTGAATTCGGACGATTTTGGTCAAACTTGCTCAAACTTGGTTAAACTTGGTCAAACCGGTCAACGGGGACTTTTCGGGAACTTTCGGGACTTTCGGGGGTCTCTGGGAGCTGACGATTTCATCCGATTTTACTTAAGAACTTTATTTTATTGTTTTTCTCATGACGTAGCATGTTTTCAGAACTTTGGGACCAAATTTGGGAGTTTTCGGGCTTTCAGGGGCATTTTGGTCATTCTGAGCATTCTGAGAGATAGAGCTGACTTCCGTGAGTCCTTTTAAGTCTTTTTTGATCATTGTGAACCACCAAGCTATGGGTCTCCTAAATCTGATAGCCGACAAAATGGGGTGTCTACAGTTTGCCCCTCTTTGGCATGAACTTGCGAGGCAACGCATGTCGCAAGCGAGTGCCAAAGCTTTGAAGAGACAGGACTTTTTGGAGGCTATAGATTTAGGATAAATGTGTTGCAAAAGATGCAAGGATGATGAGGTTAGTGCTGGTCGTGCTCTGCGTGAGCTGCCTACGTATCCCAAGAGGAATCAGACCAGGACGTAGTTCAGGGTAAAAAAGGAATAAATCACACATGCACATACACAACAATCAGGCGGATGCTATGCTATAAGAGTGATATGCAATGCATGGATGTGATATGAATTGTGTCATGAGTCCTATCATGTCTAGTGTTATGACCCTAGTATGAGCAAGTACTGTGGGGTGTGCCACTCCGAGTGGGCTGGTGTTGTGCTAGTGTTTGTGACTGTGATGCGGTGGATGACTCGGATAAGGACATAAAGGTTTAGAAGACTCTGGGTCTAGGGGCAAACTTCTGGAATTACGGGAAGCGTGCTTTACAAGCGAATGTGATCGGATGTGGGGTCTTTGAGGATGACAACTAAAGATTACCCATAGGTGAGGGAGTTCATGATAACTGACAGTTATATAATAACCAAAGTGAGGAGGCTTATAATAAGTGGGGTAGCTCACGATAATTGACAGGTGAGATAACCGGAGTGAAGAAGCTCACGATAAGTGAGGAAACTCATGATGACTGACAGGTGAGAAAGCTCATGATAATCAGTGGACACGGATCCTTGAATTGTGAATAGACAGTGCTTGCCCTGGGAGTTGGGGTGATTCGACTGCGGGTGATGTTTTCAATCGTTGGCCGATCCTTATGATGACAAGCCGGAGAATCGGTCCGGACTTCTGTTATCTTCTGCTGGGGATGGTAGGGGACTCTCTGAGAATCTCTCTTCAATTCTTGACCTAGAACCAGGATCCATCTCTAAATCTCTCATGGTTGGTCGGATCCTATAACGCTCAATCTAAAAGAACCGGTTAGGGCGTTTGGGAGCTGATGGACTCTCTGAGAATCTCTCTTCAATTCTTGACCTAGAACCAGGATCCATTTCTGAATCTCTCTTGGTTGGTTAGATATTCTAAGAGGGCCGGTCGGGGCCTCTGGGTGCTGATATCTTTCGGTCTTTGTCCTCGGGGGATGATGTAGGGTTCTTGGAGAATCTCTTTTCTTGATCGGGAACTAGGACCCATCTCTGAATCTCTCACGGTTGATCAAATCTTTCGGCGCTCAATCCAAAAGGGCCAGTCGGGGCCTCTGGGAGCTGATATCTGTCTACTTCTGTCCTCGGGGGATGATGTAGGTGTTCTCGGAGAATCTCTTTCTTGATCGGGAACCAGGATCCATCTCTAAATCTCTCACGGTTGATCAAATCTTTCAGCGCTCAATCCAAGAGGGCCGGTCGGGGCCTCCGGGAGCTGATATCTGTCTACTTCTGTCCTCAAGGGACGATGTAGGTGTTCTCAGAGAATCTCTTTTCTTGATCGGGAACCAGGACCCATCTCTGAATCTCTCACGGTTGATCAAATCTTGCGGTGCTCAATCCAAGAGGGCCGGTCGGGACCTCCGGGAGCTGGTATCTTTCTGCTTCTATCCTCGGGGGGTGATGTAGGTGTTCTCAGGGAATCTCTTTTCCTTGATCGGGAACCAGGACCCATCTCTGAATCTCTCACAGTTGATCAAATCTTGCGGTGCTCAATCCAAGAGGGCCGGTCGGGACCTCCGGGAGCTGGTATCTTTCTGCTTCTGTCCTCGGGGGATGATGTAGGTGTTCTCGGGGAATCTCTTTTCCTTGATCGGGAACCAGGACCCATCTCTGAATCTCTCACGGTTGATCAAATCTTGCGGTGCTCAATCCAAGAGGGCCGGTCAGGACCTCCGGGAGCTGGTATCTTTCTGCTTCTGTCCTCGGTTGTTCGATCTTTGCGACACGCAACGACCGAGTGAGCTTGAGATTCCTTTCTTGCCTGGCGACCATTGATGAGATCCCCTCCTACGACTGGGGCGGTGCTGCCTTGGCCCATCTTTACAAGCATATGGGCGAGGTCTCTCGGGGCGATGTTAAATCGACAGGGGGATTTTGGCGAGCTTAGGAGGTACGTACTGCATCTTTTTTCATTTTGGTTTTTTTTTTATTTCTGTACTCTTTCTGACTTTCTCCTTTGTCTATGCAGCTTTAGAGCTTCGAGTACCTGAAGCTATTAGCTCCCTCCCCTGCGGACGAATCAGGCGAGGACGAGGATGGCATGGCTCCTGTGCCTCTATTCCCACGAGGCTTGAGATGGCGGAGGGATGTTGTTGGGGTGAAGAGCGGAGCCCACCGGATTGTTTTGCTTAGAAACTTCCTAACCGAGCTGACGGCTGCTAGTGTTAATTGGACGCCTTGGGAGCGCGTCGCCTATGCTGCCCCGGAGGAGATTCAAGCGGTCAAGCCTCTTTTCTCTTGCCGACTCCTGATGGAGAGTACCGAGTACAGGCAGTGGTTCCTTGGCGAGCGAGTGTCTCGGCAGGTGGTCGGTGGTTCCAGCTATCGCGTCCCTCATAATCCCCCTGCGATGGATGCTAGTGACCTTTCTGGTGATGCTCTGCTGGCGGCCTTGGCTGGCACCGACGTTTGGGACCATTTTCTTTCTGAGACCGGTTACGAGGCTTACCACGGCCGTTTCCTGATGCCTAACTTCCCACTCTTGGAGGTAAGTTTCTTTTTTTCATTTTTTGTCTCTATTCGTTGCCTATGTTTTTTACTTATCTTTTCCTAACTTGTTTTGTGCCTACAGCTTTGTGAGATGTATAGGAGACAGGCTCCTCAGGCTTCCGATCCTATCCCTCCTTGGGATTGGACCGTCAATGTTCTGGGCGCTGATGCCACTCCCCAAGTGATGGAGGTGCCACGAGTCACGTGTGGGTACCCTACTCAGCCAGCAGGCGTCCTCAATGTTCCTTGGAGTTACGCTGAGGAGGGTCACGCCTTGGCGGCTAGCCTACGGTCCTTGGTCCTTACGCGAGACCATCGGGTATGTCTCTAATTTTGCACTTCCTTAAGGTTATGAGGTTCTAACCCTAGATTTTACCCTTGACAGATGGACGGTATGCGGCAATTTGCCGCCAACCAGATGGCGTCCTTGGTAAGTTTCTGAATCGACTCTGTTTTTGTACTTTTTGTGGTTTCCCTACTGATTGCCTCCATTTTATTTGTGTGTGCAGTACCGTGGAGGTGGAGCTGGCTCATCGAGGACTGGTCCGGGTTGTATTGGTGATATGACTATTTGGACAGTGTAGGATGATGTGTAGAACAGTTTGTGACCCTTGGCAGAGTATCATGATGTTTCGCCTTTTAGGCCGGATAGCTTCCGGTTTGGAGGCGCAGTTGTGTGCTTGTTTTAGTTGATAATCGCGTGATGATATATGTGCACTGTTATTGTTGGATGTTACTGCGATGGGCAGTTTTGTGATAGTGAGTGCTTTTGCCTTACAGGTGGGATAGTCCGTAAAACGAGGAGGTGCTGCCGAAATTTCCAATTTTGCTAGAGCCGTAACAGAAAATATGGCTTTATATGATCCCGCTCAACTCACAGCTTGGCTGAACATCACGGATGGCGTGGAGCGGATCAACCTCTTTAGCTACGGCTTGACCGAGCTGTTCTCTCTTTGCCAGATGACCCTGAATACTGAGTTCTTGCTTGCTGCCATTGCTCACTGGGACCCGGTGAACCATGTCTTCAATTTCAATGGCCTGGAAATATGCCCCCTGTTTGAGGAGTTTTGCGCTATTCTTGGCTATGATTCTGACTCTGATCTGATTCTCCCTTCTGCTGGTACCCTTAGTCCTACGCGAGGCTTGGCTGAATATTTGAACTGTTCCATCACTATTTCTCGCCGACTGATTCAAGGTGAGGTTCTTGGCATTGCCTCCATCATTGCCCGATATGACAGTCCTGGGAATCCCAGCGTGTATGATGCTACCCGCGGGGCCGCTTTGTTATTGTGCATAACTTCGCACTTTCTGTTCTCGAGCACTTCCGTTGACTTGGTGCATGTGTGCCTTGGGTAGAAGCTTAGCAGGAATCCCATGGTCATGGTTCTAGCTGAAACCTTGAATGGTTTGGATAATGCCTTCAACCAAGGGACTCCTCTTCTTTCCGGGGCGCCTTTGGTGTTACAGGCCTGGTCATACAAGCGGCTCCAACTGTGGACGGGTCGCATACCACCGGTTTACTTCCGTCGAGCCGTGCTTCACTCTCACTATACTTTTACCGATTGGGTGGGCATGATGGGTGCCTTATCTGAGGCTGACATTTGCTGGATCGTGAGACGTTGGGGCATTTATGCTGTTACCACAAGCCTTAGGGGTCATCAGAGAGTGTGGTTGATGGGTCTGAGAGAGACTTCTTTCTATCATCCTCGCCGTTTGGCCAGACAGTATGGACAGGTTCAGGAGGTTCCCCGGGGGTTTACTGAGAGGGTCTTTGCTTCCAGGATCAGGGCTGCCACTATTGCTGCTTTCATTGATGGTTGGACTGACCGAGTAAAAGCCTTCTTCTAAAGACCTTTGAAGAAATAAAAGACACAAAGATAAAACTAGACCTGACTGATTCTGCTCATTCCTCCAAGTGTCTTTGAACATATGTGATTGCTTTTTGAAAGACTTTTATTTCTTTGATCATTCCTGCTTATGTAATATTCAAAGTTTGTTTATCGGTGAACCTTGGTTACTTTGGGAATCTCATTTTATGCATTTTAGCTTTCTAAAAACATTTTGTAATCGAGATTTCAATTAGATGTTGCTTTTGGTACTTGCTTGGGCATGCTAAGGCGATTAGAGGCAAACGAGGTAGATGACCGACGTTTGCCCCTAGTTTAGGAGGGTTTTAGGCAAACGAGGCGAGTGGCCGAAGTTTGCCCCTAGTGTGGAGGGTGATTTCTGGGTTATGGTAGGGACCGCGACTTTATTTTCTCAAATGCTCATAACTTTTGCCTAGGCACCAGTTAGGTGACCTAGCGAGCTCTTTTCTCTCTTTTGTTATTGCTCACTTTGGATTTAGCTCTAATTTTTGCCTAGGCGTCCTTTCGGATTTTCAACCCAGCGAGCCATCCTTTTCCCTTTTTTTTTTTTTATTTTTTTTATTTTTTAAAGTCTGCCTGCGTACCCCCGAGTGGGGATCAGGTCCAACGTAGTTCGGGCCATGGTTGGAAAGAAGTGGGTTGATTTTTAAGTAGGTGGGGTGACCGAACCGATGCGGTTGCCTACGTATCCCCAAGTGGGAATCAGGTCGAGCGTAGTTCAAGGCAAGGCTTGAAAGAAATGGTTATTTTTGTTGGTGGAGCGACCGAACCGATGTGGTTGCCTACGTATCCCCGAGTGGGAATCGGGTCGAGCGTAGTTCAGGGGAAGGCTTTGAAGGAGAATGGTTAGGGGAAGGTCAAGCATAGTACTTTTTGAGGCGGTCCATGTTGATTGGTTCTTTGAATTCGACACCATCGAGGTCCATGAGATAAGTTGCTCCTCCGGAAAGAACGGTCTTGACGATGTAAGGGCCGACCCATTTCGGTTTAAATTTCCCACGGGGATCAAAGATCGGAGCTCGCAATTCCTTAAGGACAAGGTCACCTTTGGCGATCTTTCTCGGACGAACCCTCTTGTTGAAAGCACGGGCTATCCTCTTTTGATAGATTCGGACAAGGTCGATCGCTGCTAGGCGCTTTTCATCTATGAGAGCCAATTCTTCGTATCTTTCCCTCAACCAATCTGATTCCGAAACTTCACATTCTGCCATCATGCGTAGGGACGGTAGTTCTATCTCGACTGGAAGTACTGCTTCCATTCCATACACTAGTGAGTAAGGAGTCACTCCCGTGGACGTCCTTATCGATGTTCTGTACCCCCAAAGTGCGAACGGTAGCTTTTCATGCCAGTCCTTGTAGGTATCGGTCGACTTCTGCAATATGGCCTTGATATTTTTGTTTGCAGCTTCAACTACCCCATTAGTCTGTGGTCTGTACGGTGATGACTTGTGATAAGTGATTTTGTATTCCTCGAACAGATCCCTGACTTCTGCTTTGAAATGGCCTCCGTTAACTGAAATAATCTCATGGGGGACCCCATAACGGCAGATGAAATTTCTCTTGATGAATTTGGCCACTTCCTTGGCCCCCAAATTGCTGTAAGATGCGGCTTCTACCCATTTTGTGAAATAGTCGATGGCCACCAAAATGTACCGATTTCCATTTGAGGCTTTTGGAACGACTTCACCGATGATATCGATTCCCCAGGTCGAGAATGGCCAAGGCGAGGTCATGCTGTATAGGAGGGATGGCGGTACATGCATCATGTTGGCATGGATCTGGCACTTGTGACACCTTCTTACGTATTCGCAACAATCTCTCTCCAAAGTGGTCCAGTAGTACCCTTGTCTTATGATTTTTTTGGCCAGCATGTGACCGTTCATGTGCGGACCGCATACTCCTTCGTGTATTTCCTCCATCATTCTTCTGGAGCTCTTTCCGAACAAGCAAGTCAGGTTGTGACCGTTGTATCCTTTCTTTAGCAGTTTCCCACCGCAAATGATGAATTGCACTGCGAATCTTCGAATGGCCTTTTTGTCTTTCTCGGTAGATTCTTGGGGGTATATCCCCTTTTCTATGAAGTTCCAGACATCCTGATACCATGGTGTTCCATTCTCTTCTTCTTCGATTGTGGTGACTATGTTGAACGAAGGCTCGTACCTCTACTCAATTACCAAAGGCATCATCTTAACTCCCACAGGAATCTTGATCATGGAGGCTAGGGTAGCCAATGAATCTGCTAGCTGATTCTCTTCCCTGGGCAAGTAAAGGAATGTGATGTTCTCGAATTGCCTCTTGAGTTGATTGAGATGATCATGATAGGGCTTCAACCTTTCTTCTTTTACTTTCCATTCTCCTCTAGCTTGTGATATGATGAGGTTTGAATCCCCGAAGACATCCAACTTTTGAACTTTCAGCTCTAAGGCTGCCTCCATCCCCAGAATGCACGCTTCGTATTCCGTTGTGTTGTTGGTGGAGTTATAATTGAGCTTGACTGCCAACGGAGTATGGTCCCCACTTGGTGATACTAGGATTATTCCTACTCCGTATCCTTTCATGTTGGCTGCTCCATCAAAATACAACTTTCACTGTTCTTCCTTGATTTCCATGATATTCTCGTCCGGAAACGGAAAGTCCCCACTTTCTTCGGAGTCAACGGCATGTTCCGCGAGATGCTCAGCTACGGTTCTCCCTTTTACCGACTTGCTCGTAACATACTTGATATCGAATTCAGATAGTAGGAGTAGCCAACGGGATATACGACCGGTCAGGGCGGGTTTTTCGAGAAGGCATTTTAGAGGATCCATGCGGGATATGAGCACAACTGGGAAGGCCAGCATGTAGTGCCTTAGTCGGCGGGTGCACCAAACCAAGGCCCAACATGTTTTTTTCGAGAGTAGAGTAGTTGAGCTCATACCCAGTCATCCTCTTGCTGAGGTTGTATATGGCCTTTTCGGAGTGACTTTCTTCTCCTTCTTGGGCTAGCATGCAACCCATGGCATTTTCGGAGACAGATAGGTAAAGGAATAAGGGCTTATGAGGAGTGGGTGGTGAGAGGACAGGTGGATTTTGAAGGTAGGCTTTTATTTTGTCGAAAGCGGCTTGGCATTGGTCATCCCATTGGAACTTTTCTCCTTTTCTCAGCAATCGGAACAAAGGATCTCAGGTAGTTGTGAGCTTGGAAATGAAGCGGCTGATAAATTGGATCCTTCCGAGAAACCCCCTTACTTCTTTTTCATTCCGTGGCGGTGTCATTTCTAGGATTGCCTTGATCTTAGAAGGATCCACCTCTATTCCTCTTTGAGTGATGAGAAAACCTAGGAGTTTACCGGAGGTCACACCGAAAGTGCATTTCTTTGGATTCAACCTCATCTTGTATTTGCGCAACCTTTCGAAAAACTTTTCTAATGCTACCAGGTGCCCTTCTTTGTCTTTGGACTTCACGATCATGTCATCTACGTACAATTCTACTTCTTTGTGAATCATGTCGTGCAGCAGGGTGGTGGCAGCTCTTTGGTAGGTAGCCCTAGCATTCTTTAGCCCGAAAGGCATTACTCTATAACAGTAGGTTCCCCAAGGCATGGTGAATGTCGTCTTTTCCTGGTTTTTCGGTGCCATCAGAATCTGATTGTACCCTGAGAAGCCATCCATGAATGAAAGTAGCTCATGTCCGGCGGTGTTGTCCACCAAGACATCAATATAGGGAAGCGGGAAGTCATCCTTGGGACTGGCTTTGTTTAGATCACGGAAGTCGACGCACACACGAACTTTTCCATCCTTCTTCGGGACTGGCACGATATTGGCAATCCATTCCGAATACTCGGTGACAATGATGAATCCTGCCTTGAACTATTTTTCCACTTCTTCCTTAACCTTGAGTGCCCATTCCGGCCTCATTCGCCTCAGTTTCTGCTTGACAGGTTTAGAATTGGGGAGGAGAGGAATATGATGTTGGACAATATCAAGATCGACCCCGGGCATATCTTCGTAAGACCAAGCAAAAACATCTTTGAATTCTTTTAGCAAGAGGGTTAATTTTTCTTTATCTTCTTTATTAAGAGTTGAGCCAATTTGCACAATTTGGGGATTATCTATTTCACCTAGATTAACCGATAAAGTATCTTCGATTATTTCGTAAGCAGGTGGTTTTTCAATTAATTGCTTAAGTTCGATTGGAAGATCCTCGGAGGGATTTGTGCATTCACAAGTGTTAGACACAGAGGAGTAAGCAGAATCGTCTTTCATTTCATTCATGACAGGTAAAGTGATTACATTGGACAGTGGCGGGCTTACAGCAGCTGACTCTAGTACAGACTCGATGGTTGGCAGTACAGACTCTGGGGAAACAGGAGATAGGGAGACACGGACAGATGACTCTACAGCCTGGTTGCTCAGACCCTCCTCAGTTGGCTTGATCTGATCATCTTGGCTCTTGGCCCTCTTTTCTTCCTTCTTCTCAGCGGATTCCTCCCACATTCTCTCGATGGCTTCATTGTCCAGGTACTTCAACCAGTCTTCCTCCGGGGTTTTATTAATTTCTTCAGGATAGAACGGATCTTGATATGGAGGTCTTTCGCAGTCAGCGAAGATTTCAAGCCCAGGGTGCCTTTTCCCAGTGGTTTGATGGATCCAGGGTTCGAGGAACCTGAAGTAAGGGAAGTCATCTCCCTCTTTGATGAATTGTCCATTCAAGGTCTTGCGGTATGGTGGGAGACCCTTTACCCTTTTTTTCCATGGCCTCTGTAACTCAATGTCTTCTTCAGTGGGCTCGTACCCCAACCCAAAAGTGCCTTGTTGCCCCTTGATCTGAGGGAACTCCCGGATTCCTTGCTGGCGTCGGCCCAATCCCATTCCGGGGAAGTAGTTCATTTTGCGGACAATATTGACGACCGCGGAGTGGATCTCGAGGAACCTATCTTCGTCGTTGATCATGTGGACTTCTTCCATGAAGAATCCTCCGATTTCTCCTTCTTCTAGCTCAGGTATTTGGACTTAAAAAATGGGAGCGTAATTTGGGAAAGCTTCATTACCCCAACTATTACCAAGGATGATCTTTACTTTCTTCTCATGAATGTACTTGATCATTTGATGTACAGTGGATGACACAGCTTTGTTGGTATGCAGCCAGGGCCTTCCGATCAACAAGTTGAACGAGGCAGGTATGTCCATGACTTGAAAAATCTCAATGCTTACCAAAGATCCTACCCGGATTTGTAGAGAGACAGTCCCCATCACATTTTTCTTAGTGTTATCGTATGCCCTTACGGATTGCACAGAAGGTGTGATGTCAAGGATATTGACCCCTAAAGCGGTGGTAGTCCTTAGGGTACAAACATTTAGGGCAGAACCTGTATCAACCAGACAAAACGGTACCTGCTGTCCCTTACATCCGACAGTGATGTACAATGCTTTGTTATGTGCGGATCCTTCTGGTGGCAGGTCCTCATCGGAAAATGTAATGATCGGGTCGGGGGCAAGTGCGCCCAAGAAAGCCACCATGTCCTCTGGTGCGGCGTCGATAGGAACTTCAATCCCAGCCAAGGCATTCAACACGGCTTGCCTATGCTTGTAGGATGTCACCATGATATCCCACATCGAGAGATGTCCTTGGGTTTTCTTTAGCTGCTTTATCAACTCATTATCTTCCTCGATGATCTCGTCCATCTTACCCTTCCCCTTGTCTTTGACTGGACCCTTTTCGGTTGCTTCGGTGGCAGGCTGTGGAGGCTGATAATGACGGCCTGACCTGGTTAGATGATCAATCTCGGCAGGAGTGGGTCCTTCTATAGTCCCATCTTTTTTGAACCAATCACAATCCGTCCCCACAAATGGTTTCTCCGGCTCGTCCCAGATAGAAGCATCACTTTCTTTGTTGGGATCATACCATTTGAGGTCTACCACCCCTAGATCATGCTCTTCCAGAAAGAACAAGTCTTGCTCGTCGTCTAGCTGTTGCTGCCACTCATCATTCTCTCCCCCAATCAGATGAATTCCCTCAGAATCTGGGATGTCAATGAGGGGTAAGGGTTGTCCAAAGGGGGTGATATAGGCAGCAGGGTTGAAGGATATAGGGTTGGACTCGATGAGGCTGACATTTTGGTGGTTAGGTAGAGGATTTTGAGTGATATGGGGCTGCTTCGGAGGCAGCTCGATGATATTCGGGTCAATGAGGTCTTGGATATTATGGCGAAGGCGCATGCAATCATCGGTGTTATGGCCGGGGGCTTGGTGGTAAGTACATCGCTTGGACATATCGCAGTTAGGCGGGGGCGGGGTATTTCGAGGCTGGAGTAGTTGGAGATGGCCCTTTTTGAGGAGGCGGTCTAAGGCCGAGGACAGAGAGATTTCTAACTTGGCGAAGTTGCGCGGGAGCTTTTTTGGAAAGAGCGATTGGAGGAATTTTCCTGGTTGGAGGGTTGGTAGGGCCTAGGAGGGCACGCCATGGGTTGGCTGCTAAGGGCATTGACATCCGAGGGATTCCGGGAGTAGTTGGGCCTTCTTGACTGATTCGGAGGATCTTCCTTTTTGATCTTTCCTTCCCTGATAGCATCTTCAATTCGGGTTCCGACTTCAAACAACTCCTCAAAGGTGGAGATGGACTGGTAGAATAATTTCTCGTGGTAGAGCGGCTGCAGATTCCGGATTAGCATTCTCACTTGTTCTTTCTCAATCGGCCGGTGGGTCATTTGGGCTACCTTGTTCCTCCACCTGCTAAGAAACGCAGCGAAGGATTCATTGTTTCTTTGATGGGACGTTTCCAAATCCCTGATAGTGACATCCAGCTCCTGGTTGTAGGAGAAATGATCGACAAAAACTCGAACGATATCTTCCCAGGCCCGGGTTTTGGAGGCCTCCAAGGTTAGGAACCATGATAGTGCAGATTTTGCCAGAGTTTGTGGGAACAACATCGCGATGTGCTCGTGGGTACAACCCATGGACTGGAAGATACTCATACACAGCTTCACATGACTTTTGGGTTCCCAGTTCTGTCAAAACGGTCGATGGCAGGCTTTTGAAGTTCTCCGGCAGTTCCAACTTGACAGGCTCAAAAAAGCCTTCCAAGTCTAGCATGTAATCATCGACCCCCTTGCTTTTCCTCAGTACGCTCTCTAGCTTGTCAACCTTATCCATTTTCTCTTGGAGCTTCTTCTCATACGCAAGCGGTGGGACCCCTTGAAACCAGTCTTCCTCCCCATTATTCCCATGCGGGGGTGGTTCAAACCCTGGTGGTGGGAACCCAGGCGGAGGTTGCGGCTGCTGCTGCTTTAGTTCTTCCATGAACTTCAAAACTTGGGCTAGGCTGTCAGACTGTTGGCTTATAGTTGCTCCCAACTCGGTAACCTTGTTTTCCAACTCTTCTCTATTCATGCTGAAGTAGGTTGTCGGACTGATTCTGACCAAACGATTATCCGAACTCCTGGCCCACGACGAGGATTCCGGCTGCTGACCTTGGGAATCTATACTGACCTGACAAATTTTGAGAGGAAGGGGTGTATCAGATCCTGACAGTGATGACTTTTAGACCGACAAAGACAGTGACGTGGACTGACTCGAGACAGTGCGTGCAGAGAGATGGGAATGGTGTATGCATGGGAGACAAGCATGCGGATGTAAGCCCTAATCTATATGATGCTCCTATTTCTAACAGATAGCGGTTAAGCAAATAAGGTCCTATCCATATAGAGTGTGCCAATCTTACTTTCCAGTACGATCACCAGGGATAATGGGGGTTTCCAGGTTTTTATGAAAGCTTCTAGAAGGGACTGGGCATTTTTTGGGATATCTGGGCAGAGTTTCTGGGAGAAACTGGTTAATGTGATTATATCTGGGATATCTGGGCAGAGTTTCTGGTAGAAATCGGTTAATGTGGTTATATCTGGGATATCTGGGCAGTGTTTCTGGGAGAAACCGGTTAATGTGGTTATATCTGGGATATCTGGGCAGAGTTTCTGGGGAGAAACTGGTTAATGTGGTTATATCTGGGATATCTGGGCAGAGTTTCTGGGAGAAACTGGTTAATGTGGTTATATCTGGGATATCTGGGCAGAGTTTCTGGGGAGAAACTGGTTAATGTGGTTATATCTGGGATATCTGGGCAGAGTTTCTGGGAGAAACTGGTTAATATGGTCATATCTGGGATATCTGGGCAGAGTTTCTGGGAGAAACCGGTTAATGTGGTTATATCTGGGATATCTGGGCAGAGTTTCTGGGGAGAAACTGGTTAACATGGTTATAGTGATCGTACTTTCTAGCAGGTTCTCATACTTCTATGTTTTAGGACCGACAAACAAGGTTCGCAGTGTATATCTTTGTGAGCATGGAGCAGACATCCTTGTCATGGTTCCTAGGCAGGTCAACTCAATGTGATTACATGTGAGTGATTGCCTTGGGAATCATAAGAAAGAGGTTTTGTTCTATGCCACGTAAGCGTCTACACCGCTCAGGTAATCCCACCAGGGCATACAGCAGTTATATCATTTTGTCCTATCTGAGAAGATAAATGAACAGCCCTATGAAAGGTTCTACAGGAATCTATATGCAAAGGCTGGGTTTAGTCAAAGAGGGTCCGTTGACGAGAGTTCCTATATACCGTCAGGGAGACAGTACGGAGGCTTTTACTCTTTTTGATATACCTTGGAAGGTACAGTATCAACGGTGACTTGTGTCCTGGCACAGCAAGACCTGAACAATGTCAGCGCCGCGTTTCAGACACAGTCGGAGGGGAAATGCAGAAGTGCAATGCGGTGAACCAAACACAGTAAAAAAAGATGATTTTAAGGATGCTTCTTGTGAGTCAAACCTCTATATTATTTTGTTTTAAAATAAAAATCCCCAGCAGAGTCGCCAGATTTTGGACAGGCGGAAGTGGACCACTTCTTTGTTATTTTGAAATCTAATTGGAATTTGATTTGGATCAAAGAAAAGAAAATGGTCTGTTGAAAACAGATACAGAGTCGCCACTTGGTCTTTAAGGAACCAAGAAACCTAATTTTGACTCACCCAAGCGGATAAGGGCACCAGCCCTTCATGACCAAAGAACTTGGTTCGGGGTTTTGGTACGAGAGAGGAAGAAGCCTTTGTCGCGACTAAAACACCCTCAACTCGCCCCGTCTTTCGACGGGCCTCAATTAACATCCAAATAATCATCTTATACTATGCTTGGTTCGACAAATAATACTATGATAGTATACTACATCACATAAGAAAATTTGAAATGGAAGATCTAAAGGCAAAATATCATTCATAAGATCTAAGTCAGATATCATGCAATGTAAAGTGAAAGATCACACAAACAAACCTAGGAAAAATCGTCTAATCATGTATCAAGTAATTAAGTTTCCTAATCTAAAGGGGGACATGAATTGTTCTTGAAACAAATAAACAAAGAAAATCAAAATATGCTTAGCAAGCTAACATGATGCATGTTATTCTTTGAGAAAAGGATGATTAGATCGAGTGGAGCATGAACGTGTGATCATGATCATTCCTTATAATCTTCTTAGATTAGGAGTCACAAAAGCCCAAAATCTTTGCATGGATGCAATGTATGTATCTAGAATGTGCTAAGGTTGTAGTGTGTTTTGTGTTCATGGATTCCTAGAATGACTTAGAAGTATAAAATGTGCATAAATGGATGGATGAAATCAATATGGGATATGTACAAATGTAGTATGAACTTCTTCCTAAGATATGAACTAATTTGGAATGCATATAAGCATCAAATCAAAGAATGAAATTTAAAATGTGCTTGCTGTGAATAGTGGACAGAACAGTAACTAGATCTTTGGAAAATTGAAAAGAGGGGTTAGGAATGTTGTCAATGCATGATTTTTTATGGAGATGTTCCTTATTGTGTCTAGAACACAACCCAAAAAGACAATCTTTAATAACTATCACAGATTGAGATAAATCACATAAACAACAGAGGTCACTCAGAAACAGAGTCCGTACTATCGACTGAAATGTTGAAAAATCATAGAAAATGAAAACGAATGATCTAGAGGCCCATTTTATACAGAACGTTTCCTAAGACATTGAAGTTTAAGGGAAAAATAAGTTAGGACCACCCCGTTTGGAAAAGTGTTCTGGAAAAGAGGTTGGAAGTGGACCTAGCTGCTGTGACAGCAAAAACAGAATGTCTGAAGGAATGTTTGGGTCCAAATGGACCATTTCCAAGTATTTCCAAGTCAAACCAAAAATCATGGGTGTTCTCCAATGAGTTAGGAAGACTTTCCAAGTGGCCTTGCATCCATATGTTGAGTATTGAGTTCTAGAGAAATCTTTGAACTCGGCTCACTCACTCTTTTGACTCAATGTTTTGAAGATTTTGGAGAAAACAAGGTTTTGTTTCTTGAAACCAAAATGAGAGGGATTGAGAGGGGTTTTGAAATTGATGTCTTGAAAGCATATTTTCAATACTCAATAAGGATTATAGCCACTTAAAATGTCAACCTCAAACTCATCATCAAGAACCTCCAAGATTGTTGGAGAGATTTATTTCATTTTGAACATAACTTCAATACATTTCAAGAATATCTTGGAAGTATTGAGGTTATGATCATCATCTATCAAACATGTTTTTGAGGTCAAGAGCTACTATCCATAAGGATTCACTCACCCCAAACTTCATGTAAAGAAAATAAAAAAGAAATGAGATAAGAAGAGATAAACAATGAATAAACAAGCAAGTAGATAATGATCAATAGATGATATTCATGAAGCATTGAACTTGTAGATTGGTGTTTCACTCATATGTAATGACACTAGACATGGAAGAAGCTTCCACTCTCTTAATGCTCACTAAAATGGTGGTTGGGAGTATTGAATGTTGAAGTAAATGGGAGTAATGAAGTAAAAACAAAGTTTAGAACTCACTTTTGTTTTGAAAAATCAAAGAAGGAAGCTTCTTTCTCTCTATTCTAACCTTATCTCTACAACTTTCTCTCCCAAACTTTTCCTAAACTTTCATTTCACTCCCCCCAAAATGAAGAGCAATGGGGGGTTTATATAGGCTAACTTGGGGTGGTTTTGGGGTTTTAGAAGTGTTCCTTTTGGTCCCAAACATCTGAAATCATGAAACTACGTCGTTTTGATTTTTAATTAATCAAAATGGGACCCCAAAAGAAATTACAAAAACTCACTGTTCTGGGGGAGAGTATCGCGGCGGCACTGCTCCTCCTTCGTCCAGATAATGCTGTTTAGGCCCCCTGAAGTTCCGGTATTCGCGAAAAGGCCCTATTTCGTCCGAAATTCACAGAAAATGCATACGAACTCCAAATTGAGGTTGTGATATACCGTTGGAAAGGTAATGGAGTCTAATTTACATAAAAAATAGTTAGGGGATAGGTCACTTTGAAAAGGTTTGCGGTATTCGCGATAAAAGCCGATTTGATCGCCTTTTTCGCCTTAGGAAATTCATAATAAATTCGTTTTAAATCCAGAAATTATGCGCGATATACCGTTGGAAAGTTATTGACCTCTAGTATCCATGAAAAATGTTTGAAAATTGTTTTGGTGCCCCAGTTCCAAAGTCAAATTCTGGTCAAACTGGTCAAACTTGGGATTCCCGGGAAGTTCTGGAAACCTCCGGGAGTTCCCGGGAGCTGATGCTTTCGCTCGATTTTCTTTTGGAATTTGTTTTAACACTTTTCTCATGATTTAAAATGATTCCGGTGAATTCGGACGATTTTGGTCAAACTTAGTCAAACTTGGTCAAACTTGGTCAAACCTGGTCAAACCTTGGTCAAATCGGTCAACGGGGACTTTTCGGGAACTTCCGGGACTTCCGGGGGTCTCTGGGAGCTGACGATTTCATTCGATTTTATTCAAGAACTTTATTTTATTGTTTTTCTCATGACGTAGCATGTTTTCAGAACTTTGGAACCAAATCTGGGAGTTTTCGGGCTCTCAGGGGCATTTTGGTCATTCTGAGCATTCTGAGAGATAGAGCTGACTTCCGAGAGTCCTTTTAAGTCTTTTTCGATCATTGTGAACCACCAAGCTATGGGTCTCCTAAATCTGATACCCGACAAAATGGGGTGTCTACACGTAACCAACGAGTCTTTTAAAAGTAAGCGGAAGCGAGATCAGCCTGGGAGTTCTGACAGTTCTTCCAGTTCGCAACAGTCAGGGTCCGGCAGTCTCGACTGACCTCCAACTCACAGCAGGCAGGGTCCGGCAGTCCTGACCCGACCTCCAGTTCGTAGCGGTCTGAGTCCCCCGACCCGACCTCTAGTTCGCAACAGTCAGGATCCAATGATCCCCTCCTTGAATCCAGCTCAGAGTAATCAGGAGTTCGGTGATCCCGGCCCGACCTCCTATCTCTAACAGTCTCGACCAATCCAACTACAGTGGTACTTGCCTGATCATCGGATGTGGCTCCATAGACTATCAGAGAGCTCTTGAAAAGATCTCGGGCCACACTCGAGGCACATCAAAAGACCTCAGGCCACACTCGAGGCACATCAAAAGACCTCGGGCTCCGAACCCAGGCACAAAAGACCTCGAGCTCCGAATCCAGGCAGTAAAAAGACCCCGGGATCAACCCCAAGGCAACCAAAGACCATTGTTATGTAGTTGGCAAAAAACTTCGGGATCACACCCGAGATAAAAGACCTCAGGGTCACGCCCGAGGCATCGACTTTACTTAGGTCCAATCTACGATGGGGGCTAATCCCCCTAGGTGGCTGATGATGGCAAGCTTCAAAAGACCCTGGAACCACCATATTCCAGGTCGGTTACCTACAGTCCTAGCCTCCACAAGACCCTCGTCTTAGCAAAAGCTTAGGGGGTAGAAAGGCACAATGGATTAAACAGGCAATCACATCGGGTACTTACAAGCCTTGCGATAACTAAGTCCAACTCTTAGACAACCCGGGCGCCCACAGTACTCAGAGGCAATAACTCTACTTAGGTCCAAACCGACGATAGAGGTGACTAAAATCTCTTAGGTTGGCCAATGATAGAGGAGCAAAAAGACCCTAAAGCAACGTGATTTAGGTCGGCACCACCAACATGGTCAAACTCTTCTCCCAACAGTCTTGACGAAGGCTGACCGGGTAGAAGGTAACAATCCTAGGGAGTTAACATAAAAGGACCCTAAAACAATACACTTTAGGTCGGCTTTTCCTACATGGTCAAATTCTTTTGCCCACAACCTTGGCGAAGGTTTACAGGTAGAAGATAACCATCCTCGGAGCTAACTCAAGCATAATACTCCGAATTAGACCGAGTCTCAACTCTTAGCCAATTCTCGAGCACTTAAAGACTCCGAGCTAGGCTAAGTCTCAACTCTTAGCCAGTTCCCGAGTACTCACGAGACTCAGAAGCTCCAAGGTAGCTTCACTGAGCACTCAGACAGTGGCAGGTGGCATCAAACAAATTTACAAAATTGCCCCGATATAGCATCAAGCCAACCTTGGAAATGGAGGGCAGTTGATACACCTAAAATTGGCTCTGACCTATGACCAAGCGGTTCAACTCAGCAGTCGGTCCCTGTCCCGGTCAAATTATGCACAACTCCTCGGACAAGCATCAGCCCGAGAAGTCTAGTCTACCCGAGACTCACCATCCCGAGCGGTTCATTCACGACCAGACAAATAGATCGGGAAGACCACACTGGCACGGTCTGTACAGGCGCAGGCCAGCTGGGCCCACAACACATGCCCCAGAATATTCTAGGCAGTTTCCTACTCAAGATAGAAGACTTATGGAAAGTGGACATTGTTTCCTAATCCAATTAGGAAACCCCCACAATTAATGCCAATCAAGCTTAGTTGGATTATATTTCCTTATCCATGTATGAGTAGGTCTCTTGTATCTATAAAAGAGACCACTCACCCCCCTTTTGGGGACCGACTTTTCAGTCTCTACAGCACCTCTATAGCAGTCACCAACACGCCCGACTGACCTACGGTAGCTCCAAACTATTGTTGGTTCACCACAAGTCCCCGACTTTTTATAGTATAGTGAACGTGCTCAGACACATGTGGACGTATGTACCTTCATTAACAGGGCCGAACCATATACAAAAAAACCAATCTCTCACTCTCTCTCCCCTTAAATTGCTTTAATTTACTTTAACCAAATTTTGGTATCATCCATTCCTTCTGTGATTGTAAATCTCAAACCCTAAAAGTCCAAATTCAAAACTTTTTTTAGGCTTTATTTGCCTTTTGTTCTTTCAATTCTCTCTATTTTTCTAACATTTTGTGATTTTTCATTCTTTTGTAACCCACCCTGCACGACCGTACATACATAATGAGCTTCAGAAATAGAGTTTCTTGATGAAAGTTTTTACAAATCAAGGAAACCCTTAAGAGCCACTATCGGCCATCTCTTTAGGTTTGGAACTTATTTTTGCTATAGCTTTTACTCAACTACTGGAGCACAATGGGTGAGAGTGTCAAATAGAGATTGAACCTCTAATTTATCATTTCTCTAGGGATTGTGTGTTGTATAGCATTGTTTGCCCAAAACCAATGGCTTGAAAGATTTTATGTATCATAGGGTTTGGCAAATCAAGGACGAGCCAAGGAAAGTAAATACAGAATCTTTTAATTTCCTTCTACTTTTCTTTCTTGATATGAATGTTGAGAAATTCATTTTGAACACCAATATTTCATTGCTGGATTAAAATAATACATACAGCCTATGCATTGAACACCAATGTTAATGTACTCTCCTTTGTTCACATAATTGTACGGTTGTGATTGCATCTTTGCTTTGATATGGTTGCTTTCCATTTATTAGTTTGTTTGCGCTGATTGTATCGTGGGATTGTTTGTTGAAATGTCCAAGTAAGAGGTTACTGTGTCTAAAAACTAGAGATTGGCATATTAAAAGTAAGTAGGATGATCAAAGTTGTAATTGGTCATTTCTGTATTTTTCTTGGAATCTGACAAAATTCACATGGGGATAAAATGTATGTATGATGAAAAGTTTGATTAGAGTACTACAAAAGCTGTTGTAGAGATGGAGTATCTAGTTTAGTATTATAGTTTGATTGACGATTTTTTTAGGTTGTGATATGCAAAGATCAATGTTTTGCTGACTCTTCCTCTATAGAGAATTAGAAGCCAATTCCTAGCACAATATTTAGGCCCTTTATGGTGTTGCCTATACGTGCTACTGGGCATTTATTTTGTCACTTACTTGATTCTTGTCGTTGTATACAATAGCTTCAAAGGCCAGGTATGAACTTTTATCTATCTCTATTTTCTAGTGCAGTATTTGGCTATACATCGTGCTTTAAGGGTGGTACTGTTGTAATTTTCTCTTTGATTGGCTGTGACATTGTTTATTAATTAAACAGCATGTGATGTTTAGAGTGGCTTGAGAGAGGTTATAAATAAGTGCTCCAAATCTGTTAGAGTCAATTTTTGGATCCTTCCTATTAGAATTTTGGTGGTTAACCAAACAGTGCGTGATTTTGGGTGTTACCAAGTAGAGCTTACACTCTCAGTTCACTTGTGTTATAATTCAAATGTCCTTATAATAGAATCATTTAAAGTTTTAATTCTTAGGAGTCTTAGGACTTTCTACTGGGTAATTTTTTTATTTTTCAATTCTCAGGAGTCTCAGCTTCAGGCAATTTTCTTATTTTTTTTCAATTCTCAATTCAGAGATTAGGGATTATGGATGATAAATGAGGTGAATTTCCAATGATTTGTCTTATAAAGGAAAAAAGAAATAGCAGTTAGCGCAGATGAGGATCAACTCAAGGTAATTTTCTTATTTTTCAATAAACTTTAAAGGTACTCTCTCTCTCTCTCCCTCTCTCTCTCTCTCTCTCTCTCTCTCTCTCTCTCTCTCTCTATCTATGTAGTTGTGTATTCATATATGCATATCTTCATTATCGAATTGGTAGAACTAAATTGCAAATGCCGTCCGAGACCTGGGGTTTGACATGATATAGAGATCTATACCGATTTGTTTTGAGAAGCCTATGTATCACCTTGTATAAGGTTTTTTTTTGTTAAGTCTATCAATAAGCAAATCGGTATAGATCTCTATATCATGTCACAACTGATTACCTTCTCAAATTTTGTAGTAGGGGTGGGAGAAGTCCCCCGACCTTTGTAGAATACCTGAGATTCACTAAATGGGAAGGCTGATGCCACGATGGAAGGATTACAAGGGATGCCCATGCCGAGGAAGGACGAAGTAAAACGAGAGATATTCCAAGAAGTAGCCAATTAGTGAAGACTTTGAATCAGAATAGTCATTCTCGCATTTGCGATATGGTAAATCTATCACATCTGAGCAATGGTGGTAAATGGAGGAAATTACGGCAGTTGGCAACTTAAGTAGGTGGAGCAAGAACTATATTCTGTGAACTGTTTGGAGATCATAAAGCTGAAAACACCTTTTGGTTGGATAGTCGCTCAATAGAAAAGGTCTGTTTCATACTCACAGATACCTTCTTTTGGTTGAATTTTGTAATTTCGGCTTTCTCATTGCATTTAAACCTTAATTGTCCATCAATTCATCATTTCATAAATTTTGATGTATGGTTTAAAGTGTTGTGACATGCATTGTTCTGGACTTCAACATAATTTTTTATTCATTGGAGGATTATTTTTTCAAAGAATGTTTGTTCGGCTGTCTGGCATGAAATGGGTGAACCATAGGTGTAGAAAGATTTGGAACTGACATTTTTTATGCAAGTGTAGGACTTCAACATAATTCCTTGAACAAGAATGCATCACAGAACAACAAAAGAGCCTGAACATTGGAGTTTGAACGGTGTGCACAATCATATCCAATTATGTTAATTTATGCAAGTGTAGGCTATATAGTTGATGTACAATTCAAGAAGGTACGGTAAAGTAAAAACAAGTAGGATGATTCATCACATGATCACATGACGATGTAAGAGTATAAAAATAAATCAAGATGAATGATTTCCTATGTCATAATGCTAGTATATCTATTATTTTACTCAATTTGTAACTTTATTGGTATTCTTTTTCAGTGGTATGAAACTTAAAAGTGGAGGCTATCTATCCATTGAAGATGCTCATGGCTCTACTAGAAGCACATATTTGGAAGATGGTTTCCTTAATTTTCTGAACAAGGTATTTATGAGCATTCCTCTGAATGCGATCTGCTTTTTTTTTTTCCTTTGTTTTTCTCGGTACTTATCAATTGTTATCATCAGGTTCATTGTATGAAATTTTATGCATTTTATCAGTGTGTTTCCTTGTTTATGGTAGTCGTCTCTTAGCTTATGATGCATGTACAAACAAATTGGAATGTTTTCCCCATCCTTGCTAGGTTTATGAGATATGATCGGAAAAGAAATGTGATTGACGTTTTGATCTTTATCGAGTATTAATTGTTTAGGATCTTATGGAACCAGAATTCCAAATCAATTGTGCTTAGTGCAAGAATTTTTTTTTATGGATTTGGAAGTGGATGAGTAATTATATACATTTGATTGTGTACACATCTTAATTTAGTTACTGATTAGTATGAAACATTCTTTTGCTCAGTGTAATTGCATAATTAGGTTTTTTTCACAATCAATGTTGATTTTTTTTCCTCGCAAAAATAGTTCATCGAGCCTTTGTTGAAATTTAAAAGTACCTTTCTTAGTTGAAGAGAAATGTATATATTTTACTTTGAGTATTTTAACAAGCTTATGAGGCTGATAAGTTATTTATGTACTTGGTAAAGATGCTATTGTGACTTGGATCAAGAAGAAAGCAACATCACCACAGCTGATGATGCGGAGCGTGTATTGACGTCCAAGGATAAAGTTGTGTTGGGCTTCCTTAATTCCTTGGTTGTATTTACTCACTTCCTTCATTCAGCCTCTCCCTTGTTTAGCAACTGTTATACTAATAGCTATTTCCCTTCTAATCAACTCCATATTGTCCCCATTTTCTTTCTTTCCAATACTAGAAAATCTTAAGGAAAACAAAGATTAGAAATCATTTTGTGCATCTCTCATTGGTTCATTGGTTCTTCATCTGGAAAAATAGTTGACTTTATTTTTAGCATTGTGTTACATTAAAATGTCTCTTATTGACTCTTCACAGTAATGGAAACAGTTCTATGAGATATGAGAAAGTCTAAGATTGGTTCGTTCAGCCAACTATCTTACATCAAACAGTTTAACTGTCTACCCACATTAGGAAAACTGTAGAATTCCACTAGTTGTTTATAATCCCTTGACACAAAACATGCCCTCACAAATAAATGATTTGACTATTCTGGAGACAGTGCTCCTTTCAGGACTGATTTGATTTTGGAGATATATATACAACTAATTAATGAAACTTTTTGTTTTTTGTAAATTCAAAGTTTTACATTTTGATGGGAAGTTCTAACAAGCGAAACCACTTTTTTTGTTGGGCTAATTTTTTTTGTTGCTTTCATAGTTTTGGTAGTACTTTTAATTTTGATGAATATAGCATGTATATGTTATTAGTTTAGCACTCGTACATGGATCGATTGTATACATTTTTTGTTCATTCCAATTGGTTGATATTGAGATGAATCGATGAAATTTAGTGGTTGAAATAGATCATTGAGTTTGATTTAATTTTGTACAGGGTGGTATTGTATGTACAGGGTGGCATTATTTTTACAGGATGATATTGAATCAGTAATATTTAAAACATTTGATATGTACAAAAAAATCAAGTCAAAGTCAAAGTCAACCTCTGCCACCTCAGCGAGGAGTGCTGAACCATCTAATAATTGCGCTCGCCCCGCGATCATCCCGAGCTATCTATCAACAACCGCCTGGGTAGGAGCCACAGGTCGGGTAACGATGCTGGTTTACTCCACGATAGACGTAGTCCGGGCAACTCCTGTGACTTGGTCCACAAGGGTCTAGACAGTTTCCTATCTCAGCTAGAAGAATATGGAAAGATAGTTTCCTAACTCAATTAGGGAACTCCCGTGATTTGTGTTAATCAGTCATAATTAGATTGTATTACCGTATCAACTTACTTACCTTGTACGAGTGGACTCTTGCATCCATAGAAGAGCATACTAGCCCCCATCAAAGGGATTGCATTCTTGTTCCACATAATAGTGATATACAACTCACTCACATATACCCGGCCGGTTTCTGGTAGTACTGCCCTATTTGTTGGTTCACCAAGAACCGCTGGTGATTTGTTAGTACAGGTGTTCCGACACGCACGTGGACGTCGGTCTCCTAGTTAACGGGGCAAACCACACTTAAATCTCTCTTGTTTATTTCTTCTTGCTTTTTACCCAAATTTTGACATCATCAGTTTGGCGTTGTCTGTGGGAAACAGAGATTTCTTCATCAACAAATTTCTTGACTGATCAACATGCAACCAAAGAAGGGTTAGAAGACTACTGCCCCGATGGGTCAAGAGGATTCACAGGCCGGGCAACCAGTTACCTCCATGACCTCCGAGCAGATCACTGCGGCTCTTGCCCAACTCCTGGAGGGTCAACGTCAAACTCAGCAACAAATCGAAGCGCTGTTGGCCCGACAGGATAAACTCCCTCAAGCCGAGAATCAACCCGAAAACGATGCACGTGGTCGAGCGCCGGTATGGGTCCGACGACAAGCTCACAATGCATCGGTGTCCCCCTTCGTCTCTAGGATAATTAGGGAACGATAAGCGTGGCCAGGGTCCCGAACTGACTCGACAACGTGCTTGGGTCGATCCAAGCCGAGCGCGGGACGCCCAGGTGATCATAAATGACAGGCATGTCGCCCGAAGGGATAAGAAGGAGCATACAGCCCGAGAGTCAGCCAGGACTGCCCGGCCAGGAGCTGAGGCAACCTTAGGCACACGATTAACCAGAACCGAACTCGTACTCTATCCTTGAGGATGATGCAATTTGAAGAGGAGGCCTCTTCGTCCGACCCGACCTACCAAACAGATATGGAACGGAAGGCCGATCGGGACAACGTCATGGCCCAGATCAATGACCTGCAGAAACAAATCGAGAAGTTAAGCCGCAAGCCCGGTCGCGACTACACCAACATCGAGACCAAATCGTCGTTCACTGTCCGGGTCACAGGATTTGCAATTCTGTGCAAATTTAAGTAGCCACACCCTGACTCATATGACGGAACGGGAAAACTAGTCGACCATGTCCGGACATACAAAGCTCAAATGGTGTTGGTCACCAATGCTGACGAACTGCTTTGCCTTGCCTTTCCCAACACCCTCAAAGGGCCAGCCACACAGTAGTTCCACGCACTCAAACCCCGAACGGTCAACGATTTCAAGGTGCTCAGCAAGCTCTTCATCAGCCAGTTCGTGGGGATGCTCGATTGATCACAGCCAGATACCCAACTGCTGGCCGTAAAGCAGCGCAAGGGATAATCCCTGAAGGATTATGTCGATCGTTTCAATCAGCAGAAACTTTAGATCCAGAACTTGAACAAAACAGTCACCATCACCGCCTTCTGCTCAGGGGTTCAGCACACCAAGGTTGCCACGTTGTTCCACCATGACCGGTCGGCCACCTTGGTAGAACTCTCGGAGAGGGTAGGGAAGTACATTGATACCGAGGAGTTTCTGAAGTCTAAACATGCGAGCTAAGCCGAGGACAGTTCCCCGAGGCCAAAGAGGAAACTCGAAGGCTCCAAGAAAGGCTTGGGAAAGAAGCCGAAGCAGGATCAACTTCGAGGAGGTCGAGATCAGGCTCTAATTGCTTACATACCACTGTCCTGGCCTATCCAGGAGATTATGGTTGTAGCCGAGACTCAGAGGCTGCTTAAGAAGCCTACAAAGCTAAAGAGCCTGCCCGAGAAGAGGAATCGAGACAAGTTTTGTCGATACCACAGGGATCACGGCCATGATACCGAGGATTACTTCAAACTCAAGATTGCCATAAAAAGATCATTAAGCAGGGTCATCGCCGAGTTTGTCACTATAGATAGATGACCAAGGCCATATACTCGAGCTCCCGAGCAACCACAGCCCCTCTGCGTCATCAACGTAATATCCGGAGGAACATCGGGCAGAGGGGATTCACATTTAGCAAGGAAGAGATATGCTCGGGCATCCCGAGCGGATGTTTAGCAAGGCCGACCTGCTAACTCCCTGCCAACCGATGCGCTGACATTCTTATCCGATGACATAAAGGACTTGCATTGCCCCCATGATGATCCGATGGTGGTGATGCTTTCCATAGCCAATTACATGGTTAAGAGGGTATTAGTGGACACAGGCAGCTCCTCGAATATTCTGTTCACTTCAGCCTTTGATCAATTCGGGATATCAAGGGATCGATTCGAGCGGTGGCAACTCTCTTGGTCGGATTCAATGGCTCAAGCACGTAACCGCTCGGGATGTCAAACTGTCGGTCTTGATAGGTACCTACCCACAACAAGTCTTAATAATGGCAAACTTCGTGGTTATGGAGGCTCCATCTGTATACAACGTCATCCTTGGGAGGCCAACACGCAATAAAGCCAAGGCAGTTGTGTCGACATACAACCTGGTTGTCAAATTCCCAACCCCCCAGGGTCCGGGAAGCCTCAGAGGAGACCAAGCAACCGCTCGGAGCTATTATATTAGCTCCCTACATAGAGAGGCCATTGCAGAGACACTAAATGTCCAGGAGATGGATCCGAGGAAAGCCTGGGTTGGAGTAGGCTCGGTGGAGGAACTAGACCAAGTGGTGTTGGACCCTGAGTTTCTCGACCGGTCCATCAGCATTGGCACTCTCCTGGAACCACGCCTTGGAGAGAAGTTGATTCAGTTCTTAAGAGAGAGCCAAGATGTCTTCACCTAGTACCAGGAAGACATGCCACGAATAGATCCCCGAGTCATGTCCCACTAGCTCAACGTTGACCCGAGTTCTCGGTCGGTCAAGTAGAAGAGGAGGGGCATGGCTCCTGAAAGACAAGCAACAGTACGCGAAGAAATCGAAAAGCTCCTCAAGGCGAAATCGGTCTGAGAAGTTCATTATCCCAACTGGTTGGCAAACGTGGTACTGGTCAAGAAAAGTAACGGGAAATGGAGAATGTGCGTGGACTTTACAGACCTGAACAAGGCTTGCCGCAAGGATTGCTACCCACTGTCTAGGATAGACCTCATTGTGGACTCCATGGTCGGTCAATCACTTCTCTCTTTCATGGACACCTACTCGAGATACAACCAGATCAATATGTACCCCGAGGATGAAGAGAAGACTTCTGTCATCACTGACCAGGGGACGTACTACTACAAGGTGATGCCTTTCGGCCTAAAAAATGCTAGGGCAACTTATCAACATCTTGTCAACCATATGTTCAAGGATCTGATTGGGAAAACGATGGAGGTATATATTGACGACCTCCTGGTCAAAATCTGAGATAAGTCAGACCATCTCGAGCAACTAGCTGGGGCCTTCAACATCTTAAGAAAGTTCAGGATGAAGTTAAATCTGGCCAAGTGCACATTTGGAGTCTCGTCCGAGAAGTTCTTGGGACACATGGTGAGCCGACGAGGAATTGAAGCGAACCCCGAGAAAATTCAAGCCATCATAAATATGTGGTCACCTCGGTCAATAAAGGAAGTACAAAGTTTGGCCGGACAGGTAGCAGCACTGAACAGATTCATTTACCGAGCTACGACAGGTGCCTGTCATTTTTCAAACTCCTCCGCAAAGCTTTCTAGTGGTCAGAAGAGTGCGAGGAGGCGTTTTAGGAACTCAAGAAGTACCTGACATCGCCCCTTCTACTGTCAATGCCCATACCAAATGAGGACCTATTCTTATACCTGGCGGTGTCATGGTCAGCGGAAAGCTCAGCACTTATTCGGGAGGAGCGCAGGATACAATTCTCGGTTTAATACATTAGCTGAGTGCTCTAAGGCCCGAAAAGTGGATACCCCCACATCAAGAAGCTTGCTTTCACTCTTATTACCTTTTCCAGGAGGCTCCGCCCATACTTTCAGGCCCATGTCATCGTGGTTCTCACTAATCAGCCTCTCTGCCGGATCCTAAGTAAGCCTGAGACATCTGGAAGGTTCATCAAGTGGGCATTGGAATTGGAAGAATTTGAAGTAGTCTACCGACCCCAGATGACAATCAAGGGGCAAGCAGTGGCAGACTTTCTTATGGAGTTCATGTATCCAGAAGACCCAATTGAAGAGCTCAACCTGCCCGAGTTACCGCTCGATCTACTTCCCGACATCCCGACCTGGGTACTCTATGTGGACGGATCCTCCAACAAACAGGACCGCGGGGCAGGGATCATCCTAACCACGCCCGATGGGTTCTAGCTGGAGTACGCACTAAGGTTCAGATTCTAGGCCTCTAATAAAGAAGCCGAGTACGAAGCCTTGTTGGTCAGGCTGTAGTTGGCCACTTCAATGGGCGCACGGCAAATCCAAGCATACAGCGACTCCCAACTGGTCATCAACCAAGTCAATCAGGAGTATGAAGCTCGGGAGGATAGCATGATGGCTTACCTAGAACTAGTTAGGTCGGTCACCAAATAGCTCAGAGGTTTCTTAATCAGACAGATCCCGAGAGAGTAGAACATAAGGGCTGACCAGTTAGCGCGTCTAGCATCGTCTTTCCAGTCGGACCTGCCCAGGATAAGGGTCGAGTATCTGCCTGAGCCAAGTGTGTCTAACCCAGAAGGCATGGACGTTGACCCAGTCGATGCAGGGCCCAGCTGGATGGATCCCATCACAAAGTTCCTCACCACCAGATATCTGCCAAACGAAAAGTATGAAGCCCGCCAGGTCAAATACAAGGCGTCTCGGTACCACCTTCTTGACGACATCCTCTACAAAAGAGAGTTCTATATCCCCTATCTCCGGTGCATCCACCCTACTCAGGTCCAAGGAATATTGTACGAAATTCACGAGGGAGTGTGCGGAAGTCATGTTGGAGGATGGGCACTCTCCCGTAAAGCTCTACTGCAAGGTTATTACTGGCCAATGATGGCCCGAGATTCCCAAGAGTATGTTAAGAGGTATGACAAGTGTCAGAGGCATGCAAACATGATCAATCGCCCAGCACAGTTCCAAACTCCCCGGGTACTAGTCAGCGACAATGGCAGGCAGTTTGACACCCCGATATTCATGCAATTCGCTTAGGTCCATAACTTATGATGGGGGAAAATCCCCCTAGGTGCCTGATGATAGTAAACTTCAAATGACCCTGGAAATACTAACATTCTAGGTCAGTTACCTACAACCATAGCCTCCACAGACCCACGTCTTAGCAAAAGCTTGGGGGGCAGGAAGGCACAATGAACTAAATAGGCGACCACACCGGCCACTAACAGGATTCTGAACTAAGTATAAGTCACCCTTAATGCAGGTCCGAGTACCTACAGTGGTCAGAGTTATTCAGGATGGGACCTAAGGATTTCCCGGTCACCAACAGCTCGGGAATCTAAAAATGCTACGGGTCCCTAAGGACCAAGTGTTCACTACCGGTTATAGTCCTAAACCTCCCGCTAAGGCGGGGTTCTACAAGGCTCACAACCGATCGGACACACGCAAGTATAAACGAACAGGCAGAAGTGCAAGCACATCAATAGTTGGTACAAGATGACCTCAGTGGGCCTTTCATTAATGGTTTAAAAAAATGTGCAATGACAGGGGGGTAATTATAGCAGCCTCCCCCACCACACCCCCCCTACCCCCAAAAAAAAAGAGAAATAAAAGATCAAGAGCTATGGGTCGTCCACCACCACTACCTCCTCAATCTCTCCTGCCTCCCCCCCTGACGCAGCTTCCTTGGCCAGTATGCCCTCAGCAGCAGTACCCACGGCGACGGGCTGCATGTCCCAGTAGTCGGAGTCCATCTCCTTGTAAGTTGAGATGTCACACTTGAGATGGTCTCGAGCCAACCTTCTTTTTAGGTCCTCATAGCCCTGAAAGAAGCCATCGTCGAAGGCCTCCTCGGTAGACCCTTCAGCCGCCGTCTCGGATAGAGCCTTCTCTTGAGCCTCCGCTGCCGCCAGACTTGCCCGGGTGGCCTCCAGCTCCACCAAGGCAGTTGCCAACTCCGCCTGTGCCGCTCCCAGGCCCAGAACCAAGCCCTTGACCTTGTCCTTCTCCACGGGCAGGGCTGTCTCCTTAGCCTCCAGGGCTGCACTCTCTTTTGACAAGGCGGCCTCAGCAATAGCAGCCCTCCCAGCCAAGGTGAGCAGGAAGGCCTCGGCTACAGCAGCCATGCAGCCGATCTGTAGAAAACAAGTATAAACCGGTTAGTCATTACCATACAAAAAAGGCGAAGGAAGGAAGTAGTAAGGCAGAATTACTTACAAAGTGGGAGAGAATGTATAGCCACCACTGGAAAGCTTGGGGTGACATGATGGCACACATCTCCACCTGGCTTAGGATAAGGCCCGGCCTGATCCTCTCCCAGATCTCCGCTGACTCCCCCATTGGCGTCCCGGACGGTAAATCTGACCCGGCAGTGTCCTGCACCACCACCACTCAGGGAACCGACGGTTCCCGTGGTTCTTGGTGATCACCAATCTGTCCATGCCTTAGCCGCCTCAATGGTCGATCGCCACCTGCGTCCTCGGCGACCGGTCTCTTCCCCTTTTTTGCCATTCGGGCGGCAGCTGCGGCCTGTCTGGCCCTCAGCACCTCTGGATCTCTCCTGGGACCCATTTCTGTAAAAAAAAAATAATAAAAAGAGAAGGGTAGGAGATTATTGACTGGGAGAACGATGAAGAATAATTGAGGCCAAGAAATTCACCTGAGCAGAAAAAGTTCACTAGGAATGATTGGAAGAAAAACAGGTCCTTCAACGGGCTAATCGGGCTCGTAGGTTACCTTCCTATCTCCCGACCGGGTCAGCATGTTCCAGACATTGGTGGGCAGGTCCGCCAAACCCCTAATCCTGTCCTGGCATTCGTCAAGGATGCTGGATAAATCAGCTGACCCCACTGTAAAATAGAACACTGAAAGTTAGTTTTACGATTGCAGTAAAAACAAAGGAAAAAGAAAGAAATGTGCAAAATGAGCTTACTCCTCAACTTTCCTGCCCAGGAAGTCAATTGAATTCCCGAGGCCTCCTCACAGAGCCTAACGGTGGACACTTGGAAAAATTTGTTCTTCCACCCTTTGTTGTTACTTGGGCAGTTGACGATGATTTTCCTCCCCTGTCGGGCTCCCAGGGAAAAGAATCCGACCTCCCCATGTAATGGGAATGGTCAGTGGGTAGGAACTCTTGAAGGGTGAGCTCGTACCCGAAGACTTGCGACCAGAGGTAGATGGAACCCATCAGGAACCTCCAATCGTTCGGGGCCAACTACCCAGCAGCAATCCCAAGATAAATCAGAACGTCCCATGCGACCGGATGGAGGGGGATACGGAAACCAGCCATGAAGGAGTCCTTGTAAAGGGTCACAAACCCCGACCGATATATTTGATCCCCTACGATAAGTGCAGTCAAAGAGAATTGGTCAGGAATGTGGTATTTACCCTTGATTCACTCCAAGTCAACAGCACGCAACTGGAAGGAATGAACTCACAAGCAAACGCCACTTCAGGATTGCTCGGGATCGGCGCCTCGTCGCCCGAACCTCGAGAGACAGAGGCTGTCGTGGACTCCTGACTAGTCTCATTATCTGTCACGCTCCAACATAGCATAAATTTGGAAAGTATTAAATTTCCTTTATGGATCCGTAGGTCGCGACAGTTTGAAGGATCGATTCCATCCCAAACGTCGAACAGTATAATAAAATGAATCAGAGTAAAGCAATCAAGGCTTAAAAAATTTTCTGACGTAAAAGTTATTACAACACGTAATCTCTTAAAGGCACAAACCGCCTTGAAATAAAATAATATCTATTATCTATTACAGTTATCCTTATTACAAAACCAGTTCATAACTTAAAAAACATAATAACAAATTCCTCTTCGGGTAGTTGTTCTCACTTCGCATAATCATATGGTCCAACATGATCATAACCTGAAAAGCCTAGACACGAATGTCCAGGGTGCATCAACGTCATCAGCTTCATGAAGCTGGTGAGTATTAAAAACATATGCTCGAATGTAAAACATACTTACTATTTTCCGATTCCCAGTCTCATTATTCAATAGGTTAACAACATGGAAATGAGTTCACATTATAAAACAGTAAAGCTAACATAAATAAACTTTAATTCATAATTCATGTGACCGTGTATGAGAACAATGCAACCATTCTCATCTTACCAACTCTTTTCTCTCGACAACACAACACCCAACTCTCTCACTCCAGTAGTTTGAAACACTACGATGACTACACTTTAGTACAGGGGTACCAGGGAGTGTATAGCTTGCCTCACACTTTAGTACGGGGTACCAGGGAATGTCCAATGCCTCACACTTTGACCATACCACGCATGTCAGGAAGTGTCCGGTAGGCCACACTTTAGCACTACCATGGGTGCCAGGGAATGTCCAAGTCGGCGTCACACACTTTAGCGCTACCATGGGCGCCAGGGAATGTCCAATTTTGTCATCGTTGCATTTCAAAGACACTCTAGCCTCAATATCGTAACATCACACTTTGGTAGACCAATACCAGGGAGTGTCCACACAAATCTCAACCACATACTCTTTTCCACACTGACCACTACTTACCATGCATGTACAACTAACTCCACATGAATGACATATGAGTTAATACAAAAATATAAAGTACTGGGAACGATAACCATGGATATACGAGAAGAAATCAAATCTTATATGAAACAACCAGTGAATTCATCAAAGAATACTTTAATACGCTATTATTGCTACTAGAACACAAGTGGGTCTGCTTTGAAGCAATGCCCTAGAAAATGAGATATACTTTTTATGGATGAATTTCATATCAAAAGAAAGGTCTTTGAGTCTAGTTTCCAACGCTTCAAACGGTGCGCGTTTTTTAGTTTTCTAGAGGAAGTTATGACTGTTTTACTAAAAGTCGTCAATGCTGAAACATGCCAAACGATTGGCAAAAGTTCCAATCGATTGGTATGAATAATTTTAAAGGAATCAAATGAAGGAATGCCAAGGCATGGCAAAGATTTGATATATTTTTTGACTTCTTGAACAATGGAAGTATGAACAGGTGACCAAGGAGGGGGATTGGATTTCAATCTATCAAATAGTGGTTTACATTTGGAACGAAGACTGGGATAAAAATCAGATATATAATTTAAAGAACCTAAAAATCTTTGTAACTGAGTTTTGTCCAGAATTTCATCTGGGAATTTATCAGCAAATTGAATAGCTCTATCAATAGGAGTGATTTTCCCGCGATGAATATTGTGACCAAGAAATCTGACTTTGGACTGAATTTGACTGATTTTTGAGGCTGAGACAACAAATATTAAAACTGCTAGTGAAATTACACGGAATTTGAAAAAGCAATGAAGAAGGCTATGCACTGGGGATGACTGACCATCAGACTGACCATGAATAGGGGTAAAGGTAAAATCTTGCCTTGGATGTTCATCCGTAGCAACAATTTTTTCTTTTCCCTTAGACATTGCTGAAACATCAAAAATGATGTTAGTAAACCGAGGAAAAGGAATGGGAATAAAACTTTTGACTGTACTGCTAATATTAGTTTGTGAAAGAAGTAAATTGTACGAATATGTTGAAGATAGTTGTTGAAGTAAGTTTATCCAAGAGTGTTTTGCTTTCCTTGGGGGGGAGGAATCATCACCTCCTAATACTCATACATTTTCTAAATTACAAATTCATTTTGCTAGTCAATATAATTTAACCCCGGGTGATCTACTAACTGGTCCATCATGGGAGTTATGGAATCCAGTCTTCATGATGGACCAGATCATTTTAATTGTTTCCCCGATTTTACCTTAAGTCTTAGTGACCCCCACTTGTTAAAAGCCTTAACATTAAATATTAAAACTGCTGGTGAAATTACTAATATGCATAATGGTTCACAAGTTCTTGCTTTAATTTATAGAGTTTATTATAAATGTATTAGACGTAGTCTTAATGTTCATGCTTTAATTAAAAGTCCTAAGAATCAAACTTTACTTATGTTAGGTAGTTCTGAACATGCTAACATTCAAATTCCTAAGACTATTCTATGGAAAGATGTAGAGTTACCTAGTTGTTGGATTTTAGATAATGAAGATCATTCTAGTAATTTTCAAAATAATAATACAGTCAATTTAGATCATGTACAACAATTCAATGATGGAAAAGTTAGAATCAGTTTTGATGAACAACATGCTAGATCAACTTCTTTAAAAATTAAAGATTTTGATTCTAAGTCTTCTAGCTAGGTCAAGCACATCCTGTATTCCTGATAGGACTACAACAATTAGAAAAGATAAAGATCTTCACAGTGAAGTTGATACTAAGTTAAAAGGAATTAAAATCTCAGCTCAAATTAGTAATCCTTGTTACAAAGTGCTAAGTGAAGATAGTTATCCTACTTCTCCTACCCAAACAGATTTTGAAGGTCTTAGTAAAGATTTATTTACTATGAGTAATGATTTTAAGATTGACATGAAAATGTTAGAAGAAGAATTTAATTCATCCATTAATGATGAAAAAAGGGTTATTTATCGAGCTAATCATAATTTAGATGAGAAAAAATCTATTTTCAAAACTTGGAAAAAATACATGAAGTTAGTTAAAAGAAACATTTACTTCTTTGAATATTTAAGAGACTACCATGATAAGGTAGATCTCACTACTAAAAGAACATGGCTCAAAAAAGAAATAAATAAATCACTCCATAGTAAAAAACCAAAAAATGATAGTATAAATAGTGACCCATCCTATTGCAAACCTAGTAAGACACATAGTAAACCTAAAAAAATCTTAAAAAAAATGATAAAGACACATGTGGGCAACATGACCAACCCCACTAGAAATAGTAAAAAGACTCAAACAAAACCCCATACGGAAGAAGAGAATGAGCAAATTGGTAGCATGGAGAATATCATCACTAAGTCCAAAAAGTCTAAGTCACATAGGCATAGCAAGTCTAGGTCTAAAGAGTCTAGAGAAGCAACTAAAATTAAAAATCATTGCACTAAAGAAACTAGAGAAAATAAGAATTTAGAATCACCCAATAACAATAAACCTATTGATACTATTAACGTAATCACCAAAACTACATGGACAAAAAAAGAAGATAATAGCAAAATTTCCTCAGTAAATCCACCTTTAGAAACTATAGTCGTGGGCTATTTCTTTATCAGTTTCAGGCCTATCGGAATCGTTCGGGGTGTTTTCAGAGCAGTTTTGGGCCTGGCCCGTTTGGCAGTTTTAGGTCAATGATTACTTGTATAAATACTTTCTCTCCGTCACTTGTAAACCCTGGCAGCAGCGGAATAATAAAAGATCTCTCTCTTTCCGCCGTGGAGTAGCACGATCATCCTGATTGTGTGAACCACGTAATATCTTTGTGTTGTTTCTTTGTTTTCGTGTATCTTGTGTTGTGTGTGTTCATCGATTTTTACCTAACACATTAATCATAAAGGAATAGATATAATTGCATCACCCTTTAAGTTATCTACTGATACTGAGATTAAAAAAGTTGTAGAACAAAATAATTATACTAATCAATAACTAAATGTTTTAGGAAAACAGCTAAAAAATATAGAAACAAAAATAGGAAATCCTAAATCTGTCAAGATAGAAGAACCCTTAATCAAATTACCAGAAGTTAAACCTATTGGTACCTCTCTCAAATCAGACACTAGTAAAACTGTTAATAAAATAGAAAAAATGCTAAGGATATGGAAAAATCCTTAGGCAAAAGACCTGAAGTTATAGAAGTTGTTGAAGATAGTTTATCCCAAAATCTCAGTACCATTAGTAAAACTGGTATTTCCATAGAAGAAGATTCTAGTGATAATATAAGTTTAATAGAAGCACAATTTGCTAATTTAGAATTAAAAAGAATAAACCAATCCTATAGTTCACAAGTCACACCTTCTACCCTTACTAAGAATTGGTACCCAAGACCTACACCTCCTGACCTCCAATTTGAGGAAAGAAATATTCAAAGCCAGTTTGCAGTCTCTGCTGATAAGTTATATGAATGGAATATTGATGGATTATCTGAACAAGAAATCCTCAACAAGTTAACCTATATGACCATGGTAACCAATAATTACATAACCAATCATGATATAAGTCAAACTGAGATAGTTGATTTGTTTGTTACAAGATTTAGTGGAATGCTTAAATCTTGGTGGGAAAAACATCTCACTGAAGAATCCAAAGATAGAATTAGATATGCTATTCAACAAGATGATGAGGGAAATCCCATCTTTGAAGAAAAAGTAGGACGTGGTGTCCCTGATGGAGTTCATACATTAATATATACTATAGTCAAACATTTTGTTGGAACCCCTAGTAATATAACTGCTAGAATCCATGACCAGTTAAGTAATTTAACTTGCCCCACACTAAGTGATTTTAGATGGTATAAAGATGTTTTCATATCTAGAGTTATGCTAAGAAATTATACTAATGAACCATTTTGGAAAGAAAAATTTATAAATGGTTTACCCAGCCTATTTGCACATAAAATTAGAGAAGTACTTAGTAATGACAAAGAAATCATAGATTATAATAATTTAACTTATGGTGAAATAGTTAGTACAATCCAAAGAGAAGGATTAAGAATGTGTATAGACATGAAAATTAGTAATCAAGCTAAAAATGATAAACAAAAAGCTAAATATGAGTTAGTTAATTTTTGTGAACAACATGGTTTGCCACCTATAGCCCCTTCTAGGCAAAATAGGATCAACCATAGGAAGCACATAAAACGGAAAGACTCAAAAGACTCATTTTACTCTAAGCCTAGTAATACTAGTAATAATAAAAACGATGATCTTAAAAATAAAAGAAAAACTAGTAATAACAAAAGTAATGTCCAATGTTTCAAATGCGGTAAATTTGGTCACTATGCTAAAGATTGTAAAGTTAAACCCCAGATTAAATCTTTAGGATTATCTGATGAAGTCATAGAAAATATTTATAAAATTTTAGAGTTAAGAAATACTGATTCTGAACAGTCAGATAATGAATTTAGTTCATCTCCTTATGAGTCTAGTAAAGAACAATCTGATTCTCCTGATATAATGTTAGGATGTCAAGATGAGTGTTGTAGAAATAAGACAGTTAATGTATTAACCAAAAGCAATTTATTAAATTTAATGTTAGAAATTTGGCATATAGTTACCCTTCCTTATATTAGAGATTTTTACCAAGTTAGACCTATTATTAGACCCAATCCCATTAAGTCCAAATTCTACCAAGTTATTACTCATTTGGTCATTGTTTTCAACCCCTTTTGCAAATTTTCAAAAAGTTATGATGATTATGTCCTCAAGACATATTCATACAATTTGCTCCTTTCACGTACTAATATTAATAGTCCAGTCAAGAGTTTCATTCCTATTCCTTTTCCTCAATTTACTAACATCATCTTTGATGTTCCAGCAATGTCTCTATCCAAGGGAAAAGAGAAAGTTATTGCTATGGATGAATATCCAAGGCAAGATTTCACCTTTACTCCTGTTAATAGTCAGTCTGATGGTCAGACATCCCCAGTTATTTTGCAATCAATCCTAATCCCAATGAATAGATATCCAGGTATGACATGTGATTTAACTGAAAAATCCATGGTCATCGTTGATAATTTATATTCAGCATTTAAAAAGATTCACCAACGCCTATTTGAGAAATCAATGATGGCAGTAGAATTTCAGTTTAGGGATCTTGAACTCCAAAAGAGGATCAATCCCAGTAAAACCCAAAGAAATGATTCTTTGTTTATCAAAGAATGTTTTGCTTTCCTTGGGGGGGGGGGAGGAATCATCACCTCCCAATGCTCAAATATTTTCTAAATTACAAATTCATTTTGCCAGTCAATATAATTTATGGCCTAAAAGCATAATCCAGCAGGATTATCATTTTAATCTTCAAGCCATATCTTTTTCAAACAAAGTCAAAATTCTTCTAAGACACAAATTCAGTCAGTTATTTTCCCATAATGCTGATCTTATGAGTCGATTTGAACCCTCTTTATCAGCCGATTACAAGTCATGGTTAGATTTTTACCAATTACTACACCAGTCAAATTTCCCTCAGATTCCGAATATCCCAAATGGATTTTTCTGCACTAAAAAATTCAGTTGTAGAGAAATCTACAGAGCTGTTCGGCTTGAGTCTCAAAATCCACAAGTTATTTCTGAAATCTTTGAAAAAGGATTTCTAAAAATTATAGTAGTCACCTCTTTTAAACAACTCCAGTTACTTCCAAAGATAATTCGCAACATAGTCAAAGATTATACTAAACGAGTTGATAATAGAAGATTTGGTTACATAGCCATTCCTGGCATCACTTCAGCCAATCCTGAATGGATCCCACCTTTTTATGATCTCTACCCTTCAGTCCATCTAGTAAGAATATTTGGAGCCAATGTTTGGAACTGTACTCTTATCAACATACCTGATCTTGAAACTCAGTTTAGTCAACCAATACCAGCAAGTAACTCATTCCTTGATCATTGTAAAAGAAGAGCCAAAGCTCTCAACACTATTTGAATGAAACCTTTTGACAGGAATTGGTTTACTTTGGGTAGAACCAAAAGATTAGTAATCCAGTCATGCAATCCAAGAAAAGATCCATGGATTTCAAAGATAGATAGTGGTCACTTTTCATATGATGATATTGGTAAATAAATTTCTGATATCAACATCCAGTCAGAAGAATGCCAATTTTGGTATCCAAAGTTTTAAGAACCAAGGGACATCATTCACAACGAATTTCATAACCTCCGAAGTTATAATGGTGACTGGTTACCTCATTACCACAGTGACCCTGATGATGATTACCCATTTGATGAAGATACAGAAGGCAACATCATGGAAGGATGAAGGCATCCAATGCCTACAGTAAAGAATCCAATGACAAAAGTAAAATAACCATGGTTAATGCAAAAGTTTCTCGGTGAAACTCCCATTAACTAAGGTTAACACTACAGTAAAAAGGACAAGTCAAATCAACCTTTCGGCCACAGTAACCGATAGGCTTTTCAGATTCCGCGTGATTAAACAGTAACAGACAGAACATTGTTTATCCACAGTAACTCCATGTGAAGAGCCAGCTTTCCAAAAGTAACTTACAGCTCATGATCCATTCACGAGATGCACATGACATTTGGAAGGCTATAAGTAATCCCCTCAGCATCCAGTTATAGGCAGAGTTTTTTAGGAAGCTCAACTTCCAGTTCAATTTTTAGAGAGTTCAATTTAGAGAGAGCTTTTTCAAAGTTCAACTTGTAGTTCAATATTCAACGAGAGTTTTCAAAAGAGTCTTTTGTTAGTGGTATTGGAGATTCCTTTGATAATTCTCCACTACTTCTTTCATAGTTTGTAATATTCAAAAGAGTCTTCAGTCAATATTCATAGTTGGTAATACTTGATGTATACACTGAACAATTCAGTGCTTGCTTCCCAGTAATCCAATCTGTAAGTTTCAGTTATTTATTGTCTTCTTTAATTATCTGTGTCTTTCTTCTTCAGTCTTTGCTACTCTGATTCTTAATTAATGCCTGCTTCCCCCACTGGTATCAAGACACACTGGTCTTAGTAAGGGTAGTAGGTGTGACTTGTGATCTATAGGATTGATTTATTCTTTTTAATTCTAAATTAGCAAATCATGTGACTACTAGATGGACCAATCCTATATACTAGTGGGGGAAGCAGACATTGAGTTTCAAAAGACCCGGTTGACTACAAGATCAAACACACCACTGGTATCAGAGCCAAGACTCGGTTGGTGTGTTTGATCTTTTAGTCATTCCCTCTTACTGTGTTTTGATATTCAAAATTTTAAATCAAAAGATTTTCAAAAGACCACCTAGGCTGAGAGACCGCCTGATTAGGATCCTACCAAACAGTAAGGCCTGCAGAAGGGAGCGTAAGACGGGCGTGAGCGGAGGATAAAGGGTATGAGTCTTCCTAGGTATGTGTTGGATGAATTTCTTAGATTAAGAATTTTGTTTTGATTAAACCCCTTAAGATGGATAGACTATTTAGATTAAATTCATCAATAGGTTCTAGCTCTAGAACCTCTTATCCCACATTACCAGACATAGTTAATGAAGAATAACATACGTATGAAGAAGTCAACCAAGATTATAGTAATCCTTGTTGCAAAGTGCCAAGTGAATATAGCTATCCTACTTCTCCTACCCAAACAGATTTTGAAGGTCTTAATAAAGATTTATTTATTATGAGTAAAGATTTTAATATTGATATGAAAATGTTAGAAGAAGAATTTAATGCACCCATTAATGATATTTACAGAGCCAATTATCGGGCTATTTATACTCTAGAAGAGAAAAAATCCAATTTAAAAGCTTGGAAAAAATACATGAAGTTAGTAAAAATAAATGTCTATTTTTTTTATTACCTAGAAAATTATCATGACACGGTAGATCTCACTACTAAAAAAACATGGCTCAAAAAAGAAAAAAGTAAATCATTCTATAGTAAAAAACCAAAAAATGATAGTATAAATAGTGACCCATTCCATTGCAAACCTAGTAAGACACATAGTAAACCTAAAAAATCTAAAAAAAAATGATAAAGACAGATGTGGGCAACATGATCAACCCACTAGAAATAGTAAAAGAAAGACCCAAAAAATACCCCATACGGAGGAAGAGAATGGGCAAATTGATAGAATGGTTGATATCATCACTAAGTCCAAACCTAAAAAGTCTAAGTCTTATAGGCATAAAGAATCTAGAGAAGCAAGTAAAAATAATGATCATTGCACTAAAGAAAGTAGGAAAAATAAGAGTATAGCAAGCTTACCCCATAACAATAAACTTATAGGACTAACTCATAAGGATACGGTTGACATAAATCCACAGTTAAATAATAACCACTCATCCCTTAATAAAAACAATAATAGAATAATTAATATTTTAACTAAAAAAAGTGAACAAGAAAACTTATTGTTAGATTTAATTAGTAAAATAGATGATGAAGAGTTAAAATCAACATATTTAAATAAGCTTAGGATATTATTAACCAAATAGGAAGAAGCTAATAAAACCAATTATCCCACTATTAGTCTTGATAAAACGCTTGAGAGTTTTAATAAACCCAAAAAAGAAGTTACAGTTCAAGATTTACAAATTCAAATAAAACAAGTTAAAGTTGTTATAAAAAATTTACAAGAGCAAGTTGCCAAATTTGACCAGGACCACAGTAGTGAAGATACTTCCCTTAGTGAAGATTCCAGTAGTGAAGAGACTTCCCCTAGTAACCAAGATTCTCATAATAAGGAAATAGGACAACCCAGCTTGCTTCAGGTCATGAATAAAATGCATTTACAAAAATGGCACTGCAAAGTTAAATTAGTAATAGGCAAAGAATTAGAAATAGAGACTATAGCACTTATTGATTCAGGTGTTGATCTTAATTGTATTCAAGAGGGATTAATCCCAACTAAATATTATGTAAAAACTAGTGAACGTCTTAGCTCTGCTAATGGTAGCCAAATGCAGATTGAATATAAATTACCCAGTGCACATGTTTGTCAAGACAAAGTCTGTTTTAAAACCCCGTTTGTTTTAATTAAAAATATGACTAATAAAGTTATTTTAGGAATACCATTTTTATGCTTACTTTACCCATTTACTACTAGTAATGATGGATTGACCACTCATGCACGTGGACAAAAGATTCAGTTTAAATTCCTAAATAAACCTTTACTTAGAGATTTGAAACAGTTAAAAGATCAATCAGTTTTAAATAATAAAATTATTCTTTACTGTAAAACTTTACATCTAAAGTCTTTACAAGAAGAATTTAAGTATGTAAAAATTGAGAATCAATTAAATAATAAATCTCTACAAATCAAGATAGAAAACTTTAAGTCTAGAATCATTAGTAATTTATGTTCAGACTTACCTAATGCCTTTTGGCATAGAAAGAAGCATATAGTTACCCTTCCTTATGTCAAGGATTTCAATGAGTCTACTATCCCCACTAAAGCTAGACCTATTCAAATGAGTCAAGAAGACATGGAGTCATGTAAGCAAGAAATTAGTGAATTATTAAATAAAAATATAATTCGTAAAAGTAAGTCACCCTGGTCTTGCCCTGCTTTTTATGTTAGAAAAAAATGCTGAGATAGAAAGAGGAACACCAAGGTTAGTTATCAATTACAAACCTTTCAACAAGGTCTTAGAATGGATTAGGTACCCTATCCCAAATAAGAGAGATTTAGTCAATCGATTAAGCCAAGCTGTTGTTTTTAGTAAATTTGATATGAAGAGTGGATTTTGGCAAATCCAAATTCATGAGAGTGATAGATATAAGACTACCTTTACTACCCCATTTGGACATTATGAATGGAATGTAATGTCCTTTGGTCTTAAGAATGCCCCTAGTGAATTTCAAAATATTATGAATGAAATATTTAACCCATTCAGTCATTTTTCAATTGTCTACATTCATGATGTTCTTATTTTCTCAAAGTCAATTGATGAACATTGGAAACATTTAAATTCGTTTTTCAATACCATCAAAGCCAATGGTTTTGTTGTCTGAGCCTCAAAAATCAGTCTATTTCAGTCCAAAGTCAGATTTCTTGGTCACAATATTTATCACGGGAAAATCACTTCTATTGATAGAGCTATTCAATTTGTTGATAAATTCCCAGATGAAATTCTGGACAAAACCCCGTTACAAAGATTTTTAGGTTCTTTAAATTATACATCTGATTTTTATCCCAGTATTCGTTCCAAATGTAAACCCCGATTTGATAGATTGAAATCCAATCCCCCTCCTTGGTCACCTGTTCATACTTCCATTGTTCAAGAAGTCAAAAAATATGTCAAATCTCTGCCATGTCTTGGCATTCCTTCAGTTGATTACTTTAAAGTTATTCAAACAGATGCTTCCGAGCATGGTTATGGAGGAATTCTCCTTCAAAAACTCAATGGTTCATCCAATGAACAGATTGTGAGATACCATTCTGGAATTTGGAACAAAGCACAAAACAATTGCAGTACCATAAAGAAAGAAATTCTTTCTTTAGTATTATGTATAAGTAAATTTCAAGATGATGTTTTAAATCAAAAATTTCTAGTCAGGATTGATTGCAAAAGTGCTAAATTTATTTTAGAAAAAAGATGTAAAAAATTTGGCTTCAAAACAAATATTTGCCAGATGGCAATCTATTTTATCTATATTCGATTTTGATATATAATATATCAAAGGCAGTAACAATTCAATCCCTAATTTTCTTACTCGTGAATTTTTACAGTGTAAAAATGGAGGACAAGAAGAAGGAGAAGGATAACAAATTAGCAGTTATCCCTCCAACAGTTATCCCTCCAATTGGATTAGTTAACAGGTACCAAGTGCTTGGATCAATATCCAGGCCCAGTTATCAGTCAGCCTTGGCCAGGCCAACCAGCAGTCAATACATAGTCAATGACCCATTTGCTACCAAACCCATTCAAACAATAGCTAACAGGCCCATCCAAGCCCCCAGAACAGATTATGTAGTAAAACCCAACCCAGTTCACCTATTCTGGATTGAGCCACATCAGAGTCACTACAAAAATCCAGTTGATTTAGTTAAACTCACCTTCCCCACTGGATGGCATTTCATTCCCAAAAGTCCAGAAAAATCCCTTAGCTATTACAGAGATATTTTATACTCTACTGAGTCAATTTATGTCAAATACATTACAGAAAATGATGATTCAATTCCTGAGTTAGAAAGGAAAATTTTGTTTCACCAGTTGTATATTAAAAGGATTATTTCTAGCAAAGATTGGGGTTCCCACCCATGCATCCTCAAGTCACTACCCAACCATACTCAGTATAATTATTTTGATTATATTGATGCTTGGTTTTATGTTTTCCTCCACCAGACTGAAACATTTTCCCATTCATGGCATGTCAATTTTGACACAAAGTTCAAAAGCCTAGACACGAATGTCCAGGGCACATCAATGCCGTTAGCTTCATGAAGCTAGTGAGTATTAAAAATATATGCTCGAATGTAAAACATACTTACTTACTATTTTCCAATTCCTAGTCTCATTATTCAATAGGTTAACAACATAGAAATGAGTTCACATTATAAAACAGTAAAGATGACATTAATAAACTTTAATTCAGAATTCATGTGACCGTGTATGAGAACAATGCAACCATTCTCATCTTACCAACTCTTTTCTCTCGACAACACAACACCCAACTCTCTCACTCTAGTGTCTTTGAAACACTAAGATGACCATACTTTAGTACAGGGGTACCAGGGAGTGTCCAATTTGCCTCACACTTTAGTACGGAGTACCAGGGAGTATCCAATGCCTCACACTTTGACCATACCACACATGTCAGGGAGTGTCCAGTAGGCCACACTTTAGCACTACCATAGGCTTTGAGTCTAGTTTCCAACACTTCAAACGGTGCGCGTTTTTGAGTTTTCTAGAGGAAGTTATGACTGTTTTACTAAAAGTCGTCAATGCTGAAACATGCCAATCGATTGGTAAACATGCCAATCGATTGGTATCAGCAGTGTCACGCCCCAGCGTAGCAAAATAAGGAAAAAAATTTATTTCCATTTTGGACCCGTAGGTCATGACAGGTGAGGGATCGCTTGTCCTGTACTTAGCTTAACATGTACCAGAAAACATAGTATATAAAGCAGTAAGGAAGAAAATATAGATCAACATTACAAACTTAATTAATATTACATTGTCTCAAATAAAAGTATTTCTTAAGGCACAAGCCACCTTATTCAAATTAAAACATTATTCATATATTTTATTACAACTTTAATAAATTATAAAAGCAGCTCTGCAGACTTCTCTTACTGGCATAATCATATAATCCTGCACAGCCATCTCCTGGACATTTTGGGTGTCCAGGACAAAATAAAGTCATCAGCTAATGAAAGCTGAGTGAGCATAATGAACATACAAGCAATGTATATAAAAACACATTAACTGTCTTTGCATTTAGTATTTTACAGTACTGTTAGTCCATTATTCTAGTCGTCACATATAAACAATAAATGAATAATTAAATCAATTATATAAGACCGTGCATGAACAATATAACCACCTCATCTTACTGACTCTTTTATCTTGACCACAACCTCTCAACTCATTCGGTTCGCCAGAACCATCCGGCACGAGTCTGTTGTTTTAGAGCGGTCTACCGTATCCGAGTCGGCCTGGACACGACCTGATTGGCCTGCCGTATCCGAATCGACCTGGGCTTAATCCTTCCTAATTAATCTACCATATCCGAGTCGGCCTGGAATAATTAAGGTGACACAAGACTCTGACTGGCCTACCGTATCCGAGTCGGCCTAGGCTCAATCCTTCCTAATTAATCTGCCGTATCCGAATCGGCCTAGAATAATTAAGGTAACACAACTCAAGACACCCTTTCTTTACTTATTTCTCACAAATGTATATGTTGACCCAAACGACTCCCTTCCAACATGCCAACTCGACTATGCACGTGTATGACTTATTTCATTTACAATGTTCTTTAACCTGGCAGTGGTTGCTTTAAACACGTGATTATCATCAAGTAAACCAATTTAACTTAATTTGATTTTTAGGAAAACTGACGATGTAATTTTCGGTGTCATATAATTTTTATTACAAATTTTAAAAGAATAAAAATAGCCTATAAATATAGTCACAAGGCCCTTCTTAACGACATAATTATATAAAAGTAGAGGGTACATGCTTTGACATTATTCTTAATAAAAACAAGGCATTACAATACAATTCTGTTATTTTTCCATAAATTTAGAAATACCAAAGGTATTTTGAAATAATTAAAATATTAGTTAAACAACCACTAATTTATTTATTAACAACATCAAGTTCTAGTTTTATAATTTGATAAATTACAAAACTATATAAAAATGACCTCTAACATGTTAACAATAATACAGAATTTAATAGAGTCAATAAGTACTTTTAACACTTATTTTATACTAATATATTTACTATTTATTTTTATGATAAAAATAATAATTTACAAACTTATATGTAAGTAGCAAGTATTAAACTCCCAACCTTGGGGTCAAGGAACTAACCAAATCAACAAACTATTTCAAGGGGGACTAATTGGGATCCTAATATTTCATTGTTTATTTACAAAATAAGTTTTCGTTAACATTTTTGGTACCACTTATTTTGTACCTCCATGGCTATATATACATATCTATACATATTCACTTATTTTCGAAACCTATGGATAGCACGTAATGACTTAAAGTACATTAAGAGTGGGTTCAAAAGATTCACCGTTCTTCGTAGTGGCTGGACTAAGAGACTAAAAGATTTCGTAAATATCCGTAATATAAGCTTTGAGCTGTAATGGCAATGGAGCTCCTACTGTGATGTTCTTCCTTTTCTACTTAGCACTTCTAGAATTGTACTGTGCTTGTGAGCAAGTGAGAGAGAGAGCTACTGAGAACTTTGCATTTGTTTGAATGTGGGTATGTTGCTTGTGGTAGCACTTGCCTTTATATAGGCAATGTAGTTGTTAAGATATATGGTTAGAATGAGCACACATCTCAGCTCTTTTTATCCATGAGATTAACATCACTTCTTTTACTATCAGTAGGTAAAGTATGTGGTTAAAACACAAGCCCACATCTTCACAATTTACAACCATGTAAATTCAATCATAGCATATCAACTAGTTGCTACAATGACGTAGCCAATGGTTAAATCAATCAGTTCGCGTGGATAATACAACTGGTTGGTTTGATCTGGTTTGGTCAGTTAGCTAATTAAAATGTCCCAAATAAAATCATTAGGGACAAAAATGTAGGCGACGTGATATTACATGTTATTAATGGTTCTAATCCCAAATCATAGGGTAACTTAGGGGCGCAGTCTTAAGTAGTAATAACAAAATTAAAATTACTAAGGGTTGTAAAATTAAAGGCATTGTATTATTAAATGTTAACACAAACATTATTTATTTATTAAAAATAATGCCTTAACTACAAATAGTAAAACTAATAAAATAGAAAATGGCATTTTATTTATTATTAGGGACGCGAAAGTACAGGTTGCTACATCACTCCCTCCTTAATAGGGATTCCGTCCTGGAATCTAAGCTGACTAATCTTGAAACAACTCTGGGTACTTAGTTCTCATTTCTGATTCGAATTCCCAAGATGCTTCATTCTTATCATGATACTTCCACTGAACTTTCACTAGAGGAATGTCTTTGTTCCGCAGTTTCTTCGTACTATGATCTAGAATAAGCACAGGTCTCTCTTTATAGGTGACATTCTCGTGGATCTCTATGTCATTGAAATCAATTGAATGTGAAGGATCACCCTAGTACTATCTGAACATACTGATGTGAAAGACGTTATGTACTCCAGACATCTTTGGTGGCAACGCGAGTCGATAGGCTACTTTCCCAACTCGTTCTAGTATCTCAAACGGTCCAATAAAACGAGGTGACAACTTACCTCTCTTCTGTCCAAAACGTACTATTCCTCAAATTGGTGAAACTTTCAAGAGTACATGATCTCCGACAGCGAACTCTTTGTCCTTTTTATGTTTATCTGCGTGGCTCTTTTGTCTACTTTTTGCGGCACGCATCATATCTCTCACAACTGTGATCTTCTCGTTGGTCTTTCTAACCAAGTCTAATCCCAACAGCTCTTTGTCTCCAACCTCTACCCAACAAAGCGGGGATCGACACGGCCGCCCATACAATGCTTCAAATGGGGCCATCCCTATACTTGAATGGTAATTTTTGTTGTAAGCAAATTCAATCAATGGAAGGTGTGTTTCCCATGAACTCTCAAAGTCTATAACACATGCCCTGAGCATATCTTCCATAACCTGATTGGTGCGTTCAGTTTGTCCATCGGTTTGTGGATGAAAAGCAGTACTTAAACTCAATGAAGTTCCTAAAGCTTCTTAAAGACTTTCCCAGAATCCTGAAGTAAACCGTGAATCGCGATCTGATACAATAGACATTCGTACTCCGTGTAGTCTTATAACTTGCTGAATGTACATCCTACTCATCCTCTCTACCGGATAGGTCATACTGTAAGCGATGAAGTGAGCGGACTTCGTCAAACGATCCACAATTACCTAAATAGCATCGTGGTGCTGTTGTGTTTTGGGCAATCCAACTACAAAGTCCATCGTGATGTGCTCCCATTTCCAACCTGGAATAGGTAGGGGTTGCAATAGCCCTAAGGGTCTTTGATGTTCGGCTTTCACTTGTTGACAAGTCAAACATTTAGACACGAACTCGGCTACATCCCATTTCATTCCTTCCCACAAGAAATTTCTCTTCAGGTCCTTATACATTTTTGTTCCTCCTGGATGAACTGTCAATCTCGACCTATGTGCTTCTTTGAGAATATCCTTTCTTAGGCTGTCGGTGTTGGTCACACATAATCTATTCCTGCACCGGAGTGCTCCATTGGTCCCAATTTTCCATTCATCTGGGTCCTTTGCTGACATTTTCTGAAACCACAATTGAAGATCGGAGTCTTTTTTTTGCGCTTCCAAAATACGACTGATAAGTGTCGGTTGCACTAAAGTGTTGTCCTTCACCTTCTATAGACACTTGAACATCAAATTCAGCTATCGTTTCCAAAGCTTTCCATTCTCTAACCATTAAAGATGCAACCATTCCTCGAGGTTTCCAACTTAAGGCATCTGCGACTACATTAGCTTTACCAGGGTGGTATTCTAATGTGAAGTCATAGTCCTTAATCAATTCCATCCATCGGCGTTGCCTCATATTTAGCTCTTTCTGAGTAAATAAATACTCCAGACTCTTGTGATCAGAGAACAAATCAAACTTCTCTCCATATAGATAGTGTCTCCAGATCTTAAGAGCAAACACTACTGCTACCAATTCCAAATCATGAGTCGGGTAGTTCAATTCATTTGGCTTCAACTGCATTGAACCATAAGCGATAACCTTACCATCTTGCATAAGTACACATCCCAATCCTTGATAGGATGCGTCATTGAAAATAGAAAACTTTTCGCCATCTCTTGGTATTACTAGTACTGGTGCCGTGGTAAGTCTTTCTTTCAATTCCTGAAAAGCCTGCTCACGCTTATCATTCCATTCAAAATTCACATCTTTCTTAGTCAAACTAGTCAGAGGGGCTGCTATTTTTGAAAATCCTTCTACGAATCTCCGATAGTAACCCGCAAGTCCAAGGAAACTTCTGACTTCTGTAGGATTGGTTGGTCGAGTCCAATTTGAAATAGCATCAGTCTTTGATGAATCTACAGCAATTCCTTGTTGTGTGACCACATGTCTTAGGAATTTCACCTCTTGAAGCCAAAACTCACACTTACTGAACTTCGCATAAAAATGATGACTTTGAAGTATTTGCAATGTGAGTCGCAAATGTTGTTCATGTTCTTCTGTTGTCCTTGAATAGATCAAGATATCATCAATGAAGACTATGATGAATTGATCCAAGTAAGGCCTGAACACTCTGTTCATCAGATCCATGAACACTACCGGAGCATTATTTAATCTAAACGACATTACCAGGAACTCATAGTGACCGTACCTCGTTCTGAAAGCTGTCTTTGGTACATCCTCAGGTCGTACGAGTAATTGATGGTATCCTGACCGTAGATCTATCTTGGAAAAGATCGTGGCTCCTTGCAATTGATCAAATAGATCATCTATTCGAGGAAAAGGATACTTGTTCTTGATAGTGACTTTATTTAATTATCTATAGTCAATGCACAACCGAAGTGATCCGTCTTTCTTCTTTACGAATAACAATAGTGCTCCCCAGGGTGATGTACTTGGGTGCACAAATCCCAGATCCTCAAGTTCTTGAACTTGTTTCTTTAGCTCCAGCATTTCCGTTGGGGCCATTCTGTAAGGTGCTTTGGATATAGGGATAGTGCTCGGCACTAGATCAATGCAGAAATCGATCTCTCTCATAAGTGGTAGCCCAGAGATATCCTGAAAAACATCCTCGAAGTCTCTGACTATGGGTATCGATGAGATAGCCACTTTTGTACTGGCAGTCTCGATGTTAGCTCAATAATTGGTTATGAATGTATCACTCATAGGGTTATACTGGAATTCAAAAAGTTGACCTCCAGGTACCGAAAACGTAATACTCTTCTTAGCATAGTCCAACTTAGCATGATACTTAGTGAGCCAGTCAATTCCTAATATCACATCAAATTCCTTCATTGTTAGGACAACCAAATTAGCTGGAAGATTCTGATCCTCTAGGTGTACAGGAAAACCCTTGCATATATGTTTTAGTGTAACAGTAGTTCCTAACGGTGAGACGGCATTCAAAGCTATGTCTAACTTCTGAGGTACTATATTCACATTTGGAAGAATTTTGGCAGCAATAAAAGAGTGTGTGGCACCCGTGTCAAATAAGACTTTCACACGATGATTATAAAGTGTTAAAGTACCTTCCATGACTTGCTACTCAGGCTGCTCTTCATATTGGGTTCCCTCATACCCAGCTTCTTCGTAATTACCTTCCTCATAACCAGCTACATCAGGATTGATAGCATTTAGTTGGGCCTGTCCTTGTTGACCATAGCTTCCTCCTTTGGGGGCACGACAATACTTGCTGACGTGACCAGTCTTGCCACAGTTATAGCATACTGTATTCTGACGATTATTGTGCCTTGGTGCTTTGCAATCCTGAGATAGGTGACCGGGGATGCCACAATTGAAACAATTACTAGTACTCCCTCCAGCGCCTGATTATGGCCAAGTCTGATAAGGGGATGGCTGTGGTTTTCGGTTCCCATCGAAAGTTCTCTTCTGACCCTGATTATGATATGGTTGCTTGTTTCCAAATTTTCCTTTTTGTGGTGGGCAGAAGTCAAATTGCTTACGGCTCGATCGCGTGTCTTCTTCTAATTCGGTGGCCAGATCTACAAGAGATTCAAATGTTTTGTCCAAGTGCCCGATAGTCATACGTTGAATAGGCGGAGCCAACCCTTGATTATATTTTTGGATTCTCTTTTCATCCGTATCCACCATGTGTGGAGCAAATCTGGACAGCCTCTCAAATTAAGTCGTGTATTCTTGTACTGACTTGTTTCCCTGTACCAAGTCCATGAATTTTCTTTCTCGCTTGTGCCTCTCGGTCGCTGGGAAATACTTTTCCAGGAATTTTCTCCTGAATGTAGTCCATGTCATTGCTCGTACAGCGTCTTCTCCCATGGTGGCTTTCACTGCCTCCCACCAATCCGCAGCAGCATGTGTCAACTGGAATGTTGCCAGTCTTTTCTTTTCCTGGTCAGTACAATCCATTGTCTCAAAGATGTGATCCATCTGCCTTAGCCACTGTTCGGCCTTCCATGGTTCGACAGTGCCAGCGAATTGCTCTGGTCGCAAGGCACGGAACCTTTCTAATCGTTTATCTCTCGTTTGACGGGGTGGTATTACATTCCCTTGATTGTTTTGATTTTTGTTGTTCTGGGCGGTCAGGTCACCTATCCGTTCAATTCGCCGGACAAATGCCTCAAACATGCCAGTAGGATCGGCAACTAGGGGTGTTCCCTCGATCAAACCGTGGTTTCTGGGACTCCTTCTTGCCATACTATATCTTAAGTCCTGATAGTACAAATGTTAGCAATTTTAAACAATTATAATAAGAAGTACAATCATTAAAACAAGATTCCAAAAATATTTCTTTATATATATCTCTGTAAGCAGTTACATCAAGTATGTCCAGTAAATGCTTCTATCTAGTCAAAAGTGAGATTTTGGGACTATCAGTCCGATATACAAAAATATGGGAGTCATTGCCCTATATGCACCCTAGTGCTACCTATATATGCATCAATAACAAAAGGGGACTACCAGTCCAATATTTACATTAAGACCAAATAAGAACACCTAAGGGTGCCTAGCAAAGGCAGCGGGCCATCGGCGCCAAACTCTGGGCCTACGAGTCGGGCGAACAACAGCTCGGTAGATGCTATCATCGTCAGATACAAAGGGTGGGGCATCCTCCATAATAACATCGAGCTCAACAGGTAGCTCAGGTGGTGGCTCAGGTAACTCGATGATATGAACCTCGGCCTCCATCTCATCCTCGATCAGGACGGGGACCACTCCATCCATCTCGTCATCCTCATCATCATAATCATCATCAATCATGGGCTCGATAGGTGGAGCGGCCATGGGAGCCATGGCTGGGGGTGGTATAACTGCAGCGGCTACAAAGGCTAGATGTGCCTAGACCATATCCATCTCGAGGGGTACGTAGATCTCCGGGTCAAGGATCCTCCTGATCCTCTCATCAGCAATCAGTCTATCTGTCCAAGCATGGTAAAGGGCCTCTAACTGTACTCGCCTCAAATCTACGGCTCCCTCAACATGAATCTCCTGCCACACATGGTTCTCCAGTCTAACGGTGGCCTGGTATCGTATCAAGGTGACGTACAGCTCCCAATCGAGTGGCTCTATCCCATTAGGGCCAATAATATGCCCTCCAAAATCATTTCGAACAAGGTATGGGTCCATGATAATGACCTGGCAAAAGCAAACTATCTTATATCAGGGCTAATCTTAATATATCTGGATGTCGGATCCTAAGTACCGAGAACACTCGACTATGCCTATCCTTTTGCTATCACAACCTGTGTCTAGGCTTATGCCTAAGAATATAACCATGGCTCTGATACCAAAAATCCTGTCACGCCCCAACGTAGCAAAATAAGAAAAATTTTTCATTTCCATTTTGGACCCGTAGGTCATGACAGGTGAGGGATCGCTTGTCCTGTACTTAGCTTAACATGTACCAGAAAACATAGCATATAAAGAAGTATGGAAGAAAATATAGATCAACATTACAAACTTAATTAATATTACATTGTCTCAAATAAAAGTACTTCTTAAGGCACAAGCTGCCTAATTCAAATTAAAACATTATTCATATATTTTATTACAACTTTAATAAATTATAAAAGCAGCTCTGCAGACTTCTCTAGCTGGCATAATCATATAATCCTGCATAGCCAACTCCTGGACATTTTGGGTGTCTAGGACAAAATAAAGTCATCAGCTAATGAAAGCCGAGTGAGCATAATGAACATACAAGCAATGTATATAAAAGCACATTAACTGTCTTTGCATTTAGTATTTTACAGTACTGTTAGTCCATTATTCTAGTCATCACATATAAACAATAAATGAATAGTTAAATCAATTATATAAGAGCGTGCATGAACAATGTAACTGTCACGCCCCGAAAACCGAAGCGCGAGGAAAGAGGAAATATAGAGAGAAAAGTAGTAAAATTCAATCACAAACGCGGAAGCGACTTTGGAATCCCACAGGGATTCCTACAAGGATGACTTACTAATACATAAACCCAAAATGGACTTACATGTTAACGAGTCCATCAAAGGTGAAAGCATTTGAAAATCACATTACAAGTACTAGTTTCAAGGAGAGAAAGAAAGAAATACAATAACTTTGAAAATCACATTTTTTTATAGGTCCATGTAAAATTCGATTCTGCACAACTTTTGTCTAATAACATTTTTTCCAAATCTTCACCGTTTGGGCAGAAAACAAAAATAACAGTAGCAGTTTTTATTTGACAGCATTTTTGACAGCATTTTGACAGCATGTTGAAATGTCCCCAACGATGCTAAATCCTCAAGTTTAAACATCAATACATGACTAGACAAGTACTAAACAACATACAACACGTGTCTAGAGCAAGCGGAACTTCATGTACTCGAAATTTATTGAAAACGAGAAGTGAAAGAGATAAGGAGAGGAAGAATGGGAGGGAGAGAGATTGGGAGAGAGATATAGGGAGAGATAGGGAGAGAGATAGAGGGAAGGTATTCTAAACACACACACACACGTGTATTTTCACATTCGGAAACATTTTAAGAAAAAATTTAATTCCAACATAAGCAAAAGAAAAGAAAGTTTGAGAAATGGAAAGAGATCAAAGAGAGGGAGAAAGAGAAAGAGAATGGGAGAGATTGGGAGAGAGAGAGATTTTGAAACATTTCATTTGAAAGCAAAAGTGTAAATCCAGCAAGGATTCCATTGAAATGCGAAGAGTCCGGCAAGGACAAAATAAACATAACCGAATCCGACAAGGATTCAAAATAAAAGAACAATGAGTCCGGCAATGACAAACCAAACACAACCAAATCCGGCAAGGATTCAACTTAACACACAAACATAAAGCCTTAGAAGGAATACTAAGGTCTCGGAAACATAATTACATACCATAAATAAGTTGAACAAGTATAAAAAAATGAGGACTAACACTTGTCCATCAAAATTACAACACGGCTTCCCGATGACAAAATATGGAGGTCTATGCCCAAGAAGTTTCGAACAAGAATAATACAACAATTTTCTTTAGTGCACTAAACTATTATATTCTTGCCAAAAGGCTAAATTAACGTGGGAACTATCCAGGTACATATCTAAGCATGAATCTTCAAAATAGAACAAAATGCATCAACGTCTACGCGTCGGGTCATATGTGCCCTTTTTGCCCTTATCAAGTCCACCTGAAAAATGTTTTGTCGTTTTTATGAGAACGACGGCTCGTAGAAAACATTGTAACAAGTCTATATGCTATCCGTGACTAAAATGAAATGAGGTGCATTGAATCGCCACCATGGCTACAATGAAATGTTTAAAGCCGCAAGGCTATGCGTGATATATGCACATCTCTCTCATTACCGGACTATGAGCCACCCACGCATGGAGTGTAGCATACCAACTTCCGGGAGCTACCCGAATATAGTTTGGAGTTTGAATGTTTCTAAGGGTCATTCTCCCTGTCTCACATCACAACCCACGTCCGGATTTCTTAAATCAAATTCCCACACATGGGGTTTTTCTCTCTTTTTCAAATAAAACCTTTATGTCGTGATACGTGAATGCTTGCCGATTTGGCCTCAATGCATGAAATGTTTAAAATGACATTATAGATGCTCCAACAAATTAGTGAACACAATAATTCTTACATGTTGAACATGTATCAAAGACATCAAGAGTTGAATTAAAATTCATAATATAACATTCCTAACAAGGATTTCTAAACTAACGTCCTAACATGCTTTTACACATAAAGGGAGCATCCTAAGCACATCTAGCATCACATAATCAACTTTAGTACAACCAAAACATGAAATTCACAATCTAGCATACAATCTCCAAATTACTACTTTGAGGAAAAATAATGCATGTGTCCATATTATTCCCCTAACATCATTTTAATTACATTTAACACCCCAAATTTTACAACTTATACAACCAAGGCATATAATTTCACAATTAGGCAAAATAATCCCAACATGCAAGTCTATCATCACATAGAGCAATTAACACACAAGAATCACATCTAGGTAAAAAGCCCTAATTTTCAATTTGGGGAAAACCTAGAGTATATATCTACGTTTTCTCCTAAACACATGAATGAACTCATATACATTTTAGGTGTGCATAACATGTAGAAATGGTACAATAGAATCTACCTCAAAGCCATAAATTCCAAAATCAAAGATCTCCAATGAACCTCAATGAACTCCAATGAAGTTGCTAGAATTTGTTGAGGAAGGTTCCAAATGTCCCATGCTTAGAAATGGTTGTAAGAGAGTCCAAATACGCCAATGAAGCTATTCCAAGTAGAAGAACACCATAAATTTCGATATGAGCTTGGTTTAGGAAAACCCTAGCTTTGCTTGGACTCTTGAAAACACTTACCAAATAGGGATAGCAAGCCCTAGTGAGGAAGAGCAATGCTTGAGAGTGACAATCTTGTTGACATCTTGAAGTTTAAAGAAGAAAAGAAGGAGAAAGGAGAAGAAATGAAGGAGGGGAGGTATGGTGGTCTTGAGAGAAGAAGAAGAAGAAGAAGAAATGAAGGGGAAAAAAAATATAACGTGAATGAGGGGGGGATATGTTTGGCCAGCCATATATGGGAGTGGGGTGGGGCCCACTCTCTTGTATGCTCCAAAAATAACTGTTTGGTGCTCCAATGGACAGTCTAACCCAACGGTGTAACCCCGAAATTAAATAAACACATCCACAGGCACAGAAATAAATTTCTAAGCATATGAAAGGCCAAATAAAATAATTCAGTCATGCTCTGGAATTAAAAATACAATCAAATAAAATAAGGGTCCACAACATGAAAGGCAAAATTACCCCATTACCCTTATTAAAATTCTGAAACATTACAGTCTACCCCCCTTAAAAGGATTCCGTCCCAGAATCCGGAGCGGCGATCACGCAAAGGGAGCAACGACTTGCTCAACCTTAACAACAAGGGAAAAAAAAGCACAGCAAAACACATAGCATGTAAAGAAGCTTACACTACTCGGGAAAAAGATGAGGATAATTCTTCCACGATTCACCCTCGTCCCCCCAAGTCAACTCGGAAATACCATGATGATTCCACTGAATTCTCACCAACGGAATAACTCTACCTCGTAGCACACGGTCCTTCCTCTCTAGAATCTGAACAGGCTGTTCCTCATATGAAGCATCTTCACTAAGAGGTAAATCAGTCCAATCAAGTACATGCGACGGATCGGGATAAGACTTATGGAGTGGACCGGGATTATACCGACGAAGTATCAAAACATGGAACACATTGTGAACACTCGATAACTGTGGCAGAAGTGCCAAACGATGAGCAACGATGCCAATCTTCTCAAGGATCTCAAATGACCCAATAACCTCGGTACCAACTTACCACTCTGACCAAATCGTTGCAACCCACGATGGGGTAAAACTTTCAGAAATACAAGATCACCAACCTCCAACTCAAGTGGTCGATGATGAAGATCGTCATACGATTTATGTTGACTCGGAGCTATAATCAACTTTCCTCTAATTACCTTGATCTTTTCAGAAGTCTCTCGAACCATATTGGGCTATGAACAACGGGTTCAATTTCCTCTTCCCAACGTAATGGTGGTCGACATGGACGGTCATACAATGTCTTAGGCGGTGCCATCTGATAACCGATGTTGGATGTAACTCGGCTAATAGAAACTGTTCTTCCCAATTACTACTAAGTGTCATAACACTACTCTTCCAAAATCAATCGGAATAGAAGGAGCTGAATACCCCATACTTACTGCAAATTCTGCCAGGAAGGAAACACAACCTTTGTATCATGGTTAAACGTATCAACACTGATACACTACGGCGTCTCACGATCGTACGGATGTGAATCACACTAAGGGAAATTACTGTGTCGGTCACTTTGAACGGTAACGAACGTGTAGATGTGGTCCAAACGATCTACAAGGTTCTAGAAGAGTGTTGTCCTTACACAAAGTTCTTAGAAATGCTATAACAGGCAATTAAAAATGGTTGTAACAAACCTGTGATTCTTTGGTGTCGGTCTTTACCTGCTGGCAAATCAAACAAATTCAACAATGGATCCCTTTAACCCCTTTCCATCAATACTAGCGATGCAAATCATGGTACATCTCCGGATGTGTGGCGAAACGGGAATGGTAGAACTCTTTCAACACATCTCCACGGCAAGCAACGGGAATGAACACTCGATCTCGAGGTCTCAAACCTCTAATGTCACCAAAAGTCCAACACTGTCCTAAGTCTCCATTAAGTATACGGAACGTCAAGGCAATGGTCTCATCATCAAGTTTATGTACTACTAACAATTTCAAGTCAAAACTTTTGATTACACATTCAAGTCAAACGAGCAAATTTGGGCAAAAGTCTCTGAACCACAATTCTCAAAGTCATCACAACGTCTCAGTATTCTCCACTCTTGCACCGGTAAATACACTAGGGTACGCGCAAGTCTCAACATTTTCCACTCTTGCATAGGTAAGAAAGTTAAGTCATAGTCATACTCCTCGATCACGACATTAGCCTAGCTCAGGTGGCAATGCAATTCAAGTCATAGCCATACTCCTCGATCACAACATTAGCATAGCTCGGGTGGCAATGCAATTCAAGTCATAGCCCGCTCTTGTCTCAAGGTCATCCAAAGTTACATTTATAGTTACAGTTATAATTACCCAACGGCATTGTCCCAAATTAATGTCTCTCTGAGTCAGAAATGTCTCATATGTGGCGTCTCCTAGTCCTAAGTCATGGGTAGTTCAATCCACATTTAGGAAGCATATGGTATAGTTAAATCCATTCATGCTCAATGCTCACAAGAATAGGTGCCGAAGTCAAACAAGTTTTGCAACTTTAGTATAAAACATTCTCACCCAAAGCATCTCAAACAAAGTTCACGTCTATTTTAGTCAACGAAGTTAATTGCCAAATGGGAAACGTTTCCAACAATGTAATGGTAGTCACCTATTAGTCCCGAGAAACCATTATTCTCATATACAAAGCAAATCTATAATGGTCCCAATGTTAGAAGGATTCGCGGATACTCTATTACCAGAAATGACATATTCAAGAAACTTTTTACCTCAGATAATCAATATCCACACTTAGATAATTTGGCATACGTAGTCATCGGTGCGCAATCACAAATTTGTCCTAGCAAGGATTAAACACACGGTTTATTAAATCTACTAAAGCAGCAGGTGCGTTCTTCAAACTGAATGGTATAACAAGGGATTCACAATGTCCGTAACGCGGGCGGAAAGTAGTCTTAGGGATCTCACGTTCCCTAGTGCACAGCTGGTGATAACTCTATTTTAAATCAATTTTTGAAACTAAAACGTTGAACCACGAAGTTGGTCAAAAGGATCTACTGATTCTTATAGTCACAAGATTCGATGTCATAAGCAATACTCCACTTGAGTGAACCACCTATCTTCTTGGCACAGGAAAATGGGTACTCTCCAAGGAGACGGATTACGACAGACGAAATCGCTAACCTGTAAGTTCTCCAATTGAGTCTTTAATTCTTTCAACCCTGCGGATGTCCTATAATACGGCGGCATCAAAATAGATGAAGTACTGGATATTAATCTGTCATAACTCAATTCTCACAGATAGGCGACAAGCCATGCAAATCCTCAGGGAACACATCGGTGTACTAACCCACAACGGGAGAGAACTCAATCAAATTTGGTTCATTCTCATTGGAAAACAAACAATCTATTTAAGGATTCAATACGATTTTTACCGTTGCACAAACTGTGAAGCGGATATATCGGAGTCTCTATACGATCATGCACGAAACAATTAAGATTCCCAGATGGTAATGCAAATGCTACCTTCCTCTCGAATAAGTCACAAGTGCTCGGTAAGTACTCACTAGTCCATATTCATAATCACAAATCAAAGATGGTGTACTGGTCAGTTATCACAGTTCGCAGTCATGACACACTCGATCCAAGGGAACTAAGCCTCCAAAGGAAGTATCAATTAACAACTAACAAGGTAGGGACCAAATGACTCATTCCTCAACTCAATGATGATGCACAAGGTGATATCCGAAGGGATACGATACGCCGATATCTACAGGCATAGTGGCACTGGGACTAAACACGAACAACTTACCTCGGATCACAGAAGCATCAGTATTTCCAACGGAAGGTGCGGCGGCAAAAGATTAAACTGTCCTTATTGTCCTCCTAGGGACGCTCGGCCAAAAATCTGAGTTGAAGGAGTTGGCTGTGGTGGTAACAAAGGTGGTCTACAAGCCTGCTGAAAAGGTGGATGAACTGGGGTGGTCCAACTGGCTGTTCATAGTCGGTGCACGAAGTTCTCTAACTTTTTATTCAAACTCAAATACCCAAATACTAATATTTTCTGAACCACTTTACAACGTACATTCAAGTCGAATCCAACCGTGTTGGTGCGTAGGCCTGGACGAAATCCATTCTCAAAAGTTCTTACCATCATTCCTTTGTCCAGTGTTATATCGAAAATGAGACTAGCCTCATACTCAGAAACTGTCACGGCTCCCTAACGAAGATTTCAGAAATTCAATCCTCTTACTCGACGAACTACAAACGAGAAATACTACTCACAAAATAATCGGTTGAGGATGTCCCATAACATATTCTCCAAAGTCGGTGTAGTCAACACTAACCCCCACTTAAATCTGACTGAAGAGTTACAACGTATACTCGAAGATCCTACTCTAAATTATGAATACGCGCTCAAGCCACAGTTCCACGTGAACCGGGCACGAATCTCTATAGGTTAAACATTAATTCACAAATCACTTGGAGGATACGCATACTTAGCATGAGATCATATAGCTCGCAACATCAATCATGTTCACATATAACATATAACGTTTCCCTTCATAATTCCATTTACATTTACGAACGATGATACCATATTGCTTTGTAAATCAACTCGATACTTAACATAAACGGCAAGGATAGTACAGGAAAGGCAATCAACATCAATATAGATTACTAGCAACCTTAAGCAATTTATATCATGATTAATACTAATCAATGTCTACCATGACCCATGAGAACACATAGCACTGAGAATATGCATGGTTATAACATAACTGTAGGGCAAGTCAAACATGAATGCATTTGGCATGTATCTTGAACACTTATAAATGTTGGAACCGATAAGCCCATAGCACATAGAATATGTACGCATATCACATGTATGCATTAACATAAACATCAAATTCACATAGAAGAATGCTCATCAACAATACGGGATCACATTACTCAATATGCATCAATGCATATTAGAACGATTGAAAATCATATAAACACTTAACATATCGGGTATGGAACATTTGATTTTTTTGACATGTAAGCACTTAGCATATGCGTACTTAGCCTCGAAGGCATTCAACCTTAAGCATGCTAACATTATACTCGCTTTGCATGAAATACGTACTCTTCATATCATAGCCAATGAAAATGCACATCACAACACATAGAGCACGTTGGCTTCACATGAACTCACATAGCACGTAAGATATGAAACATGTAAACTGGGCATATAAGTACAAAAGTTCTGAAGACTTTTACTAAAAAAAAATATATGCTCACGCAGCATCTCACTATGTAGAGTAAACGGCGACATAGTTAAAACAATTAGTATTGAATGGGGAATCGAATGACTATTAACCACATTAAGCAACTCACAGAAGGACTAAAGCCATCCCATGGAGTATGTAAACATTTAACATGTAAGCACACACTACGTCGAATGTGAAACATGTAAACACCTTGAACATGTAACCATGTAGGTCCCAAAGGAATTCAAACTCTACGCATGCCCCCACGGCATCGCATCATCTCAACAAAAAACCTCAATGAAAGAAACGGAAAGAAATAAACAAACTTAGGCATGGACGGAAACGAAACAAGCCCGAAGTAAACACCCATAGCCCCTAGGTATTCAAACCCGGTTAGCTCTGATACCAAACTGTCACACCCCGAAAATCGAAGTGCGAGGAAAGAGGAAAGATAGAGAGAAAAGTAGTAAAATTCAATCACAAACGTGGAAGCGACTTTGGAATCCCACGGGGATTCCTACAAGGATGACTTACTAATACATAAACTCAAAATGGACTTACATGTTAACGAGTCCATCAAAGGTGAAAGCATTTGAAAATCACATTACAAGTACTAGTTTCAAGGAGAGAAAGAAAGAAATACAATAACTTTGAAAAAGGGCATTTTTTTTTATAGTTGCCGAATTTTAAAACACCTGTAAGTAACTATATCTTTGAAATTCTCACATTCTGTTCAGTAGGTCCATGTAAAATTTGATTCTGAACAACTTTTGTCTAATGACATGTTTTCCAATTCTGCACCGTTTGGCAAGAAAATTGAAATAACAGTAGCAGTTTTTATTTGACAGCAACTTTGACAGCATAAGGACCATTTTTGGATAATTGCTGAATTTTGAAACATCCGTAAGTAACTATATATTTGAAATTTTCACATTCTGTTCGCGATGGTCCATGTAAAATTCTGCACATCTTTCGTCTAATAACATTTTTTCGAACTCTTCACCGTTTGGGCAGAAAACAAAAAAAACAGTAGCAGTTTTTATTTGACAGCATTTTTGACAGCATTTTGACAGCATGTTGAAATGTCCCCAACGATGCTAAATCCTCAAGTTTAAACATCAATACATGACTAGACAAGTACTAAACAACATACAACACGTGTCTAGAGCAAGCGGAACTTCATGTACTCGAAATTTATTGAAAACGAGAAGTGAAAGAGATAAGGAGAGGAAGAATGGGAGGGAGAGAGATTGGGAGAGAGATATAGGGAGAGATAGGGAGAGAGATAGAGGGAAGGTATTCTAAACACACACACACACGTGTATTTTCACATTCGGAAACATTTTCAGAAAAAATTTAATTCCAACATAAGCAAAAGAAAAGAAAGTTTGAGAAATGGAAAGAGATCAAAGAGAGGGAGAAAGAGAAAGAGAATGGGAGAGATTGGGAGAGAGAGAGATTTTGAAACATTTCATTTGAAAGCAAAAGTGTAAATCCAGCAAGGATTCCATTGAAATGCGAAGAGTCCGGCAAGGACAAAAGAAACATAACCGAATCCGGCAAGGATTCAAAATAAAAGAACAATGAGTCCGGCAAGGACAAACCAAACACAACCAAATCCGGCAAAGATTCAACTTAACACACAAACATAAAGCCTTAGAAGGAATACTACGGTCTCGGAAACATAATTACATACCATAAATAAGTTGAACAAGTATAAAAAAAATGAGGACTAACACTTGTCCATCAAAATTACAACACGGCTTCCCGATGACAAAATATGGAGGTCTATGCCCAAGAAGTTTCGAACAAGAATAATACAACAATTTTCTTTAGTGCACTAAACTATTACATTCTTGCCAAAAGGCTAAATTAACATGGGAACTATCCAGGTACATATCTAAGCATGAATCTTCAAAATAGAACAAAATGCATCAACGTCTACGCGTCGGGTCATATGTGCCCTTTTTGCCCTCATCAAGTCCACCTGAAAAATGTTTTGTCGTTTTTTATGAGAACGACGGCTCGTAGAAAACATTGTAACAAGTCTATATGCTATCCGTGACTAAAATGAAATGAGGTGCATTGAATCGCCACCATGGCTACAATGAAATGTTTAAAGCCGCAAGGCTATGCGTGATATATGCACATCTCTCTCATTACCGGACTATGAGTCACCCACGCATGGAGTGTAGCATACCAACTTCCGGGAGCTACCAGAATATAGTTTGGAGTTTGAATGTTTCTAAGGGTCATTCTCCCTGTCTCACATCACAACCCACGTCCGGATTTCTTAAATCAAATTCCCACACATGGGGTTTTTCTCTCTTTTTCAAATAAAACCTTTATGTCGTGATACGTGAATGCTTGCCGATTTGGCCTCAATGCATAAAATGTTTAAAATGACATTATAGATGCTCCAACAAATTAGTGAACACAATAATTCTTACATGTTGAACATGTATCAAAGACATCAAAAGTTGAATTAAAATTCATAATATAACATTCCTAACAAGGATTTCTAAACTAACGTCCTAACATGCTTTTACACATAAAGGGAGCATCCTAAGCACATCTAGTATCACATAATCAACTTTAGTACAACCAAAACATGAAATTCACAATCTAGCATACAATCTCCAAATTATTACTTTGAGGAAAAATAATGCATGTGTCCATATTATTCCCCTAACATCATTTTAATTACATTTAACACCCCAAATTTTACAACTTATACAACCAAGACATATAATTTCACAATTAGGCAAAATAATCCCAACATGCAAGTCTATCATCACATAGAGCAATTAACACACAAGAATCACATCTAGGCAAAAAGCCCTAATTTTTCAATTTGGGGAAAACCTAGAGTATATATCTACGTTTTCTCCTAAACACATGAATGAACTCATATACATTTTAGGTGTGCATAACATGTAGAAATGGTACAATAGAATCTACCTCAAAGCCATAAATTCCAAAATCAAAGAACTCCAATGAACCTCAATGAACTCCAATGAAGTTGCTAGAATTTGTTGAGGAAGGTTCCACATGTCCCATGCTTAGAAATGGTTGTAAGAGAGTCCAAATACGCCAATGAAGCTATTCCAAGTAGAAGAACACCATAAATTTCGAAATGAGCTTGGTTTAGGAAAACCCTAGCTTTGCTTGGACTCTTGAAAACACTTACCAAATAGGGATAGCAAGCCCTAGTGAGGAAGAGCAATGCTTGAGAGTGACAATCTTGTTGACTTCTTGAAGTTTAAAGAAGAAAAGAAGGAGAAAGGAGAAGAAATGAAGGAGGGGAGGTATGGTGGTCTTGAGAGAAGAAGAAGAAGAAGAAGAAGAAGAAGAAGAAGAAGAACTGAAGGGGAAAAAAATGTAACGTGAATGAGGGGGGGATATGTTTGGCCGGCCATATATGGGAGTGGGGTGGGGCCCACTCTCTTGTATGCTCCAAAAATAACTGTTTGGCGCTCCAATGGACAGTCTGACCCAACGGTGTAACCCCGAAATTAAATAAACACATCCACAGGCACAGAAATAAATTTCTAAGCATATGAAAGGCCAAATAAAATAATTCAGTCATGCTCTGGAATTAAAAATACAGTCAAATAAAATAAGGGTCCACAACAGGAAAGGCAAAATTACCCCATTACCCTTATTAAAATTCTGAGACATTACAGTAACCACCTCATCTTATTGACTCTTTTATCTTGACCATAACCTCTCAACTCATTCGGTTCGCCAGAACCATCAGGCACGAGGCCGTTGTTTTAGATCGGTCTACCGTATCTGAGTCGGCCTGGACATGACCTGATTGGCCTGCCGTATCCGAATCGACCTGGGCTCAATCTTTCCTAATTAATCTACCGTATCCGAGTCGGCCTGGAATAATTAAGGTGACACAAGACTCTGACTGGCCTACCGTATCTGAGTCGGCCTGGGCTCAATCCTTCCTAATTAATCTGCCGTATCCGAATCGGCCTAGAATAATTAAGGTAACGCAACTCAAGACACCCTTTCTTTACTTATTTCTCACAAATGTATATGTTGACCCAAACGACTCCTTTCCAACATGCCAACTCGACTATGCACGTGTTTGACTTATTCCATTTACAATGTTCTTTAACCTGACAGTGGTTGTTTTAAACACGTGATTATCATCAAGTGAACCAATTTAACTTAATTTGATTTTTAGGAAAACTGACGATGTAATTTTTGGAGTCATGTAATTTTTATTACAAATTTTAAAAGAATAAAAGTAGCCTATAAATATAGTCACAAGGCCCTTCTTAACGACATAATTATATAAAAGTAGAGGGTACATGCTTTGACATTATTCTTAATAAAAACAAGGCATTTAAATACAATTCTGTTATTTTTCCATAAATTTAGAAATACCAAAGGTATTTTGAAATAATTAAAATATTAGTTAAACAACCACTAATTTATTTATTAACAACATCAAGTTCTAGTTTTATAATTTGATAAATTACAAAACTGTATAAAAATGACCTCTAACATGTTAACAATAATACAGAATTTAATAGAGTCAATAAGTACTTTTAACACTAATTTTATACTAATATATTTACTATTTATTTTTATGATAAAAATAATAATTTACAAACTTATATGTAAGTAGCAAGTATTAAGCTCCCAACCTTGGGGTCAAGGAACTAACCAAATCAACAAACTATTTCAAGGGGGATTAATTGGGATCCTAATATTTCATTGTCAATTTACAGAATAAGTTTTCGTTAACATTTTTGGTACCACTAATTTTGTACCTCCATGGCTATATATACATATCTATACATATTCACTTATTTTCGAAACCTACGGATAGCGCGTAATGACTTAAAGTACATTAAGAGTGGGTTCAAAAGACTCACTGTTCTTCGTAGTGGCTGGACTAAGAAACTGAAAGATTTCGTAAATATCCGTAATATAATCTTTGAGCTATAATGGCAATGGAGCTCCTACTGTGATGTTCTTCCTTTTCTACTTAGGACTTTTAGAATTGTACTGTGCTTGTGAGCAGGTGAGAGAGAGAGCTACTGAGAGCTTTGTATTTTTTTGAATGTGGGTATGTTGCTTGTGCTAGCACTTGCCTTTATATAGGCAATTTAGTTAAGATATATGGTTAGAATGAGCACACATCTCGGCTCTTTTTATCCATGAGATTAACATCACTTTCTTTTACCATCAGTAGGTAAAGTATGTGGTTAAAACACAAGCCCACATCTTCACAATTTACAACCATGTAAATTCAATCATAGCATATCAACTAGTTGCTACAATGACGTAGCCAATGGTTAAATCAATCAGTTCACGTGGATAATACAACTGGTGGTTTGATCTGCTTTGGTCAGTTAGCTAATTAAAATGTCCCAAATAAAATCATTAGGGACAAAAATGTAGGCGACGTGATATTACATTTTATTAATGGTTCTAATCTCAAATCATAGGGTAACGTAGGGTCGTAGTCTTAAGTAGTAATAACAAAATTAAAATTACTAAGGGTTGTAAAATTAAAGGCATTGCATTATTAAATGTTAACACAAACATTTTTTATTTATTAAAAATAATACCATAACTACAAATAGTACACACTGATAAAATCGAAAATGGCATTTTATTTATTATTAGGGATGCGAAAGTACAGGTTGCTACAAGCAGTTTCTCCCCTGTTACGAATTTAAATCCTTTTTTTGACCTATTTTGAAATCCGAATGTAAACATGACTTGTATATATGGTTCTCTCCGTTTTTCCGCAAGGATTATGAATATGTGATCGGATTTTACCAATTTCAATCATATCTCTCGGATTTTACGAAAAACCGAGAGGTGACAAAACTTCAATTCTAATAGACTTTCTTACATAAATGAATTAAGCCCTACAACTTTAAACATAACATCTATGGACTGTAATCTTTCATTTTTATCTATCAAAACGAATTTTGGTTAAGTTTCACAAAATCACTATTTTTACACCATGAATAAGCTTAAACGAATTTCATATAAACACATACTAATTCAAGCAATATGAATTGTAATTAAGCATGAAATTACATTTCAAGTGAGTTGTAATACTCACTGAGATAGAAGATTATAGTTTGTTGAGAAAGATAACCAAATTAAGAGAACACCCACTTCAAGCTTGTGGCTATGGAGTTGAGCTCTCTCTATCTCTCTAAAAATTTCTATAAAACTCTCTGCAACTCTCTCTTTCTCTCAATATTCTGTTTGTAAAAGAAACATGTCTAGAGAATGAGGCTAAGTGTGTGTATATATAGAAAATAAATTTTGAAATACTTGGGGACCAAGAACTTTCTCCCTCACTCAACAATTTGGTTTTGTTTTATAAATTCCTAAATTCTTAATATACACCACACACATATACGTACATAACCTGTATATATGCAGATTGGACAACACACATACACTCAATTTAGATATATAGGAGTTGCTAGGAGGTAGTATGGGTCAAACTTAGGGTGTTTGGAAAACTAGCTTTTAGGCACAAATTAGTACACACATTAATAGCGTTGCCAAACAAGGCATAAGCAAGTTGTCTAGGAATTCCTTAGAGTGTTTGGGAAAACAACTTATGGCACTACATTAACACACTCCAATTATGCATTCCCAAACATGCCTAACAAAATGATTGGGTAAATTAAATGAGCATAAAAGCAAATGTCACATCCTGATTGATGAAAATTCCCAAACTGTGGGAGTCCATCGTGGCGCGTACAGTTTTCGTTCATGAACTGGTATTTTCACGACGCGGTGATCATCACAAAAATACAAAAAAGTATAAATTAACGTAGGAAATAATTTTTCAGTTATATAAAAATACAGTTTGAATTGAAAGTAAATAATTTCACCGTCTTGAAAATATAGTTTTGAAATTTGTCACAGGTAATCCTAAATTATAAGAATTACAGTTTGACCCCAAACAAAGTATTCTTATTTCTCCAAGGATATGTAAACTGTATGAATAAGTTTCTTATTTATTCAAAGATAAAGCGAGTAATAAAAAAAATACAATTTGTAATTATTGAAAATACAGGTTGTTACATCGTCTGACACTCGGATAGGGATCCTACCTTCGCTATGCTAGTCAGATGGGGTCACTGAAGGGGGATCTAAGCTCTTGTCCTGAGTCCTCGGCCATGATTGTTCATCCTCCGACCAGGAAGATGAGTCGAAGCCTGAATGGCACATCCCTAAGGCCCCCGGGATTGGGTGAGGGAATAACTGGCGACCTAGATAGTGATCTGGGACTCCAAGCCTGAGATACAGGGGGGCAAGGTTAAAAACCTACAAGGCAAAGTGTACAAGGTCTTCAGGGTAAGGTAACACTCGGTTGGGCCTTTTCATTTATATTTCCTTGTAGTTTGTATTTTCTTTTAATGAAAGTTGGATATTTTATCGGGTACTTTATATGGTTAATGTAAATGTGATTTATTTATGTGAAGTAGTTGTCTATTAGAGATTTAATTATAGGTTTATGTATGACTAAAAGCTAGATGAATAAATATTTACTAAAAAACTAATTAAAACAAGTTTTTAAAAAATGGTGACCAAAATAGGATAATATTTTAGCACTATCAACTATCGAAAGAGCAATTTCCACGCTTGATAGATTAGCATAATAAAGCTAGTAACACCTTTTTGTAAGTGTTGGAATAATGTATTGTCTACAGTTGATCAACTGTCGAAAATAAGAGCATTTCTCACACTATAGGTACTATCGAAATATAATTATTTCCACACTTAGAAATCGTTGATATATCTCTTTTCGGGTCACTAATTTTGTGTCAAGAATAGTTTTTCCGACACTTATATTCTGTAGATAACAAGTGTCGCTAATAAATCATTGTCCCTACACTAGCAAAACTGTCGAAAATGGTGTCGGAAAAACTTCCGGCAATTTTGCTCGGTAAGTATTTACCACCCCCTTTTTCTCGGTCGGTTATCCTACCGCCGAAAAAAGCGCCAAAAATAGTTTTTGCAACGCTTTTTGTTTATTCTCGACACTTTTTTTGCGTGGAAAAAGAGCATTTTTCCTATAGTATATAGGATAATTCTTATCCAGTCAAACAAATGAGGCCTTGAGTCCTAGTTTTTTTTTTTTGGGCCAACAAACGATGGGTTCCAAGGTTTATTGGTCAAGTGGTAGTTTTAAAAGGAGAAGACCATCATACCATGTCATCATGCACATATGGTGTTGGGGTAAAAACGAAATCCCCACTATTAGGAGCAACACTTCATAACTTTGTCAAGTGTGAATTCAATAGAAACTAAAATAATTTCCAGGCCACAAATTAAATATTCACCACAATCCACCAAAAGCAATAAAAGTAATAAAAATGACACTAACAATTTATGTAGAAAAATCCTCCAATGAAGAGGGAAAAAATCACAGGGTAACTCCGAATAATTCCACTATGTAAAATAAGGAATACAAAATGTTCTCTCAAATTTTTGCCCCAAAACTTGAGGTATCCAATCAATTGAGTGTGAGTAAAAGGTTTATCTCTTAGGATTCACAATACCCTAAGAAATACAAGCAAAAACCTCCAAATCTCAAAGAATTTGAGTAACTAAACAATCCCTTAAAGAACTCACCTTCTCCTTCTCGAAGTTGCGGCCCCCGTCACTGTGCATACAAGTCAAGACCTTCACCCTTAATACTCTCTTTGTTTCTAATGTTTGCGCAGGACCCCTAGCTGTGAATCACAGCAGCACATTTTAATTCTTAACTAAATTGATTAGCTAGCAAACAAGGCCCAAGGCCCACATAGCCTACGTAGGGAAATAACTAATTAAGTAATAGTATGGCCCAATAAATAAAATCTCATATGTATAGAAACACATGGTATACCCAACAAATCTCCCCCACCATACACATGAGAGGAGGGAACACCAATTTGACCCCTCATTTTGAGTCCATTCTAGTTAGCTCTTGAGCTCAAGCATCTCTTTTGTCACGACCTTAGTCATCATGTTGGACAGATTCTTATTTGTATGAATTTTCTTCAACTTCATCTCTTGCTTTTTCGTTACCTCACGAATCCAATGGTAATGAACATCAGTATGTTTTGTACGGGATTGATTTTCGGCATTCTTGATCAAGTCCTTAGCACTTTGACTATCATAATGAACCACATACTCATCTTTCTTTAAACCCAACTCTTGGAGAAACCATTTCATCCATAACATCTCTTTCCCTGCTTTAGTAGCAGCAATATACTCAGCTTCAGTGGTAGACAAGGCAACACATTTTTGTAACTTGGACTACCACGAGACAGCTCCCCCTGCAAAAGTAAACAAGAAACCCGAAATAGACTTTCCGTCATCAATGTCCCATGCCATATCTGAATCTATAAACCCTTCCAAGACTGGTTTTGAACCCCCAAAACATAAACACAAACTTTTCATGTAGTAAAGAATCCATTTGACTGCTTCCCAATGCTCTCTTCCAAGATTAGAAAGAAATACGCTCACAACACCCACTACCTGAGTGATATTTGGTCGAGTATAAACCATCGCATACATAAGACTCCATACTGCCAGGGAGTAAGGAAAACATCCATTTCTTCTATTTCTTCTCGGGTCAAAGGACATAAGATTTTACTTAGCTTAAAGTGACTCGCAAGAGAAGTGCTAACTAGCTTAGCATCTCTCATGTTGAACTTTTCAAGCACCTGTTCAATGCATTTCTCCTGTGATAACCATATCTTGTTGGCTTTCCTGTCACAAACAATCTTCATACCCAAAATCTGTCGTGCCAGGCCAAAGTCCTTCATATCAATGGAATTGAATAACTCCCCTTTTAGCCTATGAATCATGTTAACATCTTTCCCAATAATAAGCAAATCATCAACATAAAGTAAAAGCATAACAAAGTTACAATCAGGAAACTTCTAGACATCAATACACTAATCTACAGCTGTTCTCTTGAAGCCATGACCTACCATAAATGAATCGAATTTCCTATACCACTATCTCAGAGCTTGCTTAAGGCCATAGAGACTCTTCTTCAACTTGCAAACAAAGTGCTCTTTCCCCTTAACTACAAATCCCTCTGGATGTACCATATAAATCTCTTCCTCCAAATCACCATGAAGGAATCTTCACATCTAGTTGCTCAAGCTCAAGATCCAAGCTAGCTACTAAACCCAATATAACTCGAATAGAACTCATCTTCACCACTAGTGAGAAAATCTCATCAAAATCAACACCATGCTTCTGCCCAAAGCCCTTGATAACTAAACAAGCCATATACTTTAGTAGCTTAGCACCATCCTTCTGTAACTTGAACACCCATTTGGTTCTCAATGCTTTTCTTCCCTTAGGAAGATCAACCAACTCATTGTAGACACCCCATTTTGTCGGCTATCAGATTTAGGAGACCCATAGCTTGGTGGTTCACAATGATCGTAAAAGACTCAAAAGGACTCTCGGAAGTCAGCTCTATCTCTCAGAATGCTCAGAATGACCAAAATGCCCCTAAAAGCCCAGAAGCTCCCAGATTTGGTCCCAAAGCTCTGAAAACATGTTATGTCGTAAGAAAAGCGATAAAATGAATTTTTAAAAGAAACCAGGTGAAATCGTCAGCCCCAGAGACCCCCGAAAGTCCCGGAAGCTCCCGAAAAGTCCCCGTTGACCGATTTGACCAAAGTTTGACTAGGTTTGACCAAGGTTTGACCAGGTTTGACCGGGTTTGACCAGGTTTGACCAAGTTTGACCGAAATCGTCCGAATTCACCAAAATCATTTTAAATCGCGGGAAAAGTGTTGAAACAAGTTCCAAAAGAAAATCGAGCGAAAACATCAGCTCCCGGGAACTCCCGGAGGTTTCCAGAACTTCCCGGGAATCCCAGGTTTGACCAAGTTTGACCGGAATTTGACTCTAGAACCGGGGTGCCGAAACAATTTTCAAATATTTTTCACGAATGCTATAGGTCAATAGCTTTCCAACGGTATATCGCACATAACTTCTGGATTTACAACGAATTTGTTATGAATTTCCAAAGGCGAAAAAGGCGATCAAATCGGCTTTTATCGCGAATACCGCAAAACTTTTCAAAGTGACCTATCCCCGAACTATTTTTTATGTAAAGTAGACTCCATTACCTTTCCAACGGTATATCACAACCTCAATTTGGAGTTCGTATGCATTTTCTGTGAATTTCGGACGAAATAGGGCCTTTTCGCGAATACCAGAACTTCGGGGGGCCTAAACGGCATTATCCAAATGAAGGGAGGAGCAGTGCCGCCGCGGCACTGGCCAACTGCCGCCGCGGCAGTGGCCCAGTGCCGCCGCGGCACTCCCCTCCAGAACAGTAAGTTTTTGTAAATACTTTTGTGGTCCCATTTTGATTAATTAAAATCCAAAACGATGTAGTTTCATGATTTCAGATGTTTGGGACCAATGGGAACACTTTTAAAACCCCAAAACCACCCCAAGTTGGCCTATATAAACACCCCATTACTCCTCATTTAGGAGGGGTCAAATGAAGTTTTAAAAAGCTTGGGAGAGAAAAGTTGTAGAGATAAGGTTAGAGTAGAGAGAAAAGAAGGATTCTTCTTTGATTTTCAAAACAAAAGTAAGTTCTAACTTTGTTTTTTTACTTCATTACTTCCATTTATTTCAACATTTAATACTCCCAACCACCATTTTAGTGGGCATTCAAGAGAGTGGAAGCTTCTTCCATGTCTAAGTGTCATTACATATGAGTGAAACACCAACCTACAAGTTCATGCTTCATGAACATCATCTATTGATCATCATCTATTTGCTTGTTTATTTATTGTTCATCTCTTCTTATCCCATTTCTTTTTTATTTTTCTTTATTTATTTGCTAGTTCATCATCATCTAAGTGATGACATGAAGTTTGGGGTGAGTGAATCCTTATGGATAGTAGCTCTTGACCTCAAAAACATGTTTGATAGATGATGATTATAACCTCAATACTTCCAAGGTATCCTTGGAATGTATTGAAGTTATGTTCAAAAAATGAAATAAATCTCTCCAACAATCTTGGAGATTCTTAATGATGAGTGTGGTGTTGGTATTCTAAGTGGTCATAATCCTCATTGAATGTTGAAAATATGTTTTCAAAACATCTATTTCAAAACCCCTCTCAATCCCTCTCATTTGGTTTTCAAGAAACAAGACTTTGTTTTCTCTAAAATTTCCAAAACCATGACCCAAAACAGTGAGTTGTTCAGATTCAAAGATTTGTTTTGAATTAAATACTCAAGTTATGATGATGAAACCACTTGGAAAACCTTCCTAATGCATCATAGTTTGTCCCTAATTTTTCTCATCAATTATAGAAATGTAAGAGTATTTGTTTTGGGTGTGAGAAGTTCATATTCATAATCTGCCCCTGTTCTCACAGAATGTTCACCCAACTTCTTGCACTTATTCTGGACATTTTCATCACTGTACATATATCTTTTCTATTTTTCTTATAAAACTTGGGTGTCTTAGGAAACCTTTGGTATATAATGGGTCATCATAAACCTTTTCTTTGATTTTTGAAAAATCATACAAAATCAGTCAACAGTGCAGTTTTTGTTTCTGAGTCATGTGTACATTCTGATTTCTTTCTTTTAATCTGTGATAGCTATTGATGTTTGGCTTTTTGGGTTATTTTCTAGACTCAACAAGGATGATCTCTGATTTTTCTTACATTTTTCTAGGCACGTTTGACCTCTCATTATAATGTTGCAAAGTAACACATGCAGTCTGTCCACTATTCACAGCAAGCACATTTCAACTTTTATTCTTTGATTTGATGCTCATATGCATTCCAAATTAGCCCATATCTTAGGAAGTAGTTCATACTACATTTGTACATATCCCATGTTGATTTAATCCATTCATTCATGCACATTTTAGACTTCTAAGTCATTTTAGAAATCCATGTACACAAAACACACTACAACCTTTGCACATTTCTAGGTACATACAATACATTCATGCAAGATTTGGGGTTTTTGTAACCCTTAATCTAAGAAGATTATAAGGAATGAACTTGATCACACGTTTATGCTTCCCCTTGATCTAATCATCCTTTCTCATCCGTCCCGGGGATTGAGAGGTCTTCTTTCCTCAAAGAATAACATGCATCATACTAGCTTGCTAAGCATATTTAGATTTCTTTGATTATTTGTTTCAAGAACAATTCATGTCCCCCTTTGGATTAGGAAGTCTTGATTATTTGATATATGATTAGACGATTTTTCCTAGGTTTATGTGTGTGATCTTTCACTTTACATTGTATGGTATTTGGCTTAGATCTTATGAATGATATCTTATCTTTAGATCTTTCATTTCAAATTTTCTTATGTGATGTAATATACTATCATAGTATTATTTGTCGAACCAAACATAGTATAAGATGATTATTTGGATGCTTATTGAGGCCCGTCGAAAGACGGGGCGAGTTGAGGGTGTTTTAGTCGTGACAAAGGCTCCTTCCTCTCTCGTACCAAAACCCCGAACCAAGTTCTTTGGTTATGAAGGGCTGGTGCCCTTATCCGTTTGGGTGAGTCAAATTAGGTTTCTTGGTTCCTTAAAGACCAAGTGGCGACTCTGTAACTGTTTTCAACAGACCTTTTCTTTTCTTTGATCCATGTCAAATTCCTTTTCAAAACAATCTCGAACGAGAGAGAAGTGGTCCGATTCCGCGTGTCCACAATCTGGCGACTCTGCTGGGGATTTTTATTTTAAAAACAAAATAATACAGAGGTTTGACTCATAAGAAGCATCCTGAAAATCATCTTTTTACTGTGTTTGGTTCACCGCATTGCACTCTTGCATTTCCCCCCTCCGACTGTGTCTGAAACGCGGCGCTGACATTGTTCAGGTCTTGCTGTGCCAGGGCACAAGTCACCGTTGATACTGTACCTTCCAAGGTATATCAAAAAGAGTAAAAACCTCCGTGCTGTCTCCCTGACGGTATATTGGAACTCTCGTCAACGGACCCTCTTTGACTAAACCCAGCCTTTGCATATAGATTCCTGTAGAACCTTTCATAGGACTGTTCATTTATCTTTTCAGATAGGACAATGTGATATAACTGCTGTATGCCCTGGCGGGATTACCTGCGCGGTGTAGACGCTTATGTGGCATAGAACAGAACATCTTTCTTATGATTCCCAAGGCAATCACTCACATGTAGTCGCATTGAGTTGACCTGCCTAAGCATCATGACAAGGATGTCTGCCCCATGCTCACAAAAGATATACACCGCAAACCTTGTTTGTCGGTCCTGAGACATAGGAGTATGAAAACCTGCTAGAAAGTACGATCACTATAACCATATTTACCAGTTTCTCCCAGAAACTCTGTCCATATATCCCAGATATAACCATATTTACCAGTTTCTCCCAGAAACTCTGTCCATATATCCCAGATATAACCGTATTTACCAGTTTCTCCCAGAAACTCTGTCCATATATCCCAGATATAACCGTATTTACCAGTTTCTCCCAGAAACTCTGTCCATATATCCCAGATATAACCGTATTTACCAGTTTCTCCCAGAAACACTGTCCATATATCCCAGATATAACCGTATTTACCAATTTCTCCCAGAAACTCTGTCCATATACCCCAGATATAACCGTATTTACCAGTTTCTCCCAGAAACTCTGTCCATATATCCCAGATATAACCGTATTTACCAGTTTCTCCCAGAAACTCTGTCCATATAAACTGAAAATGCCCAATCTGAATAAAACCCGGACACCCCTGTTATCCCTTGGTGATCGTACTGGATAGTAAGATTGGCACACTCCATATGGTTAGGACCTTATTTGTTTAACCGCTATCTGTTAGAAATAGGGGTATCATATAGATTAAGGCTTACATCCGCATGCTTGTCTCCCATGCATACACCATCCCCATCTCTCTGCACGCACTGTATCGAGTCAGTCCATGTCACTGTCTTTGTCTATCTAAAAGTCATCACTGTCAGGATGTGATACATCCCTTCCCTCAAAATCTGTCAGGTCAGTATAGATTCTCAAGGTCAGCAGCCGGAATCCTCGTTGTGGACCAGGAGTTCGGATAATCGTTTAGTCAGAACCGGTCTGACAGCCCGCTTCAACATGAATAGAGAAGAATTGGAAAACAAGGTCACCGAGTTGGGAGCAACTATAAGCCAACAATCCGACAGTCTAGCCCAAGTTCTGAAGTTCATGGAAGAACTAAAGCAGCAACAGCCACAACCACCGCCTGAGTTTCCACCACCAAGGTTTGAACCTCCTTTACATGAGAACAATGGGGAGGAAAACTGGTTCCAAGGGGTCCCACCGCTCACATATGAAAAGAAACTCCAGGAAAAGATGGACAAGGTCGACAAACTGGAGAGCGTGCTGAGAAAAAGCAAGGGAATCGATGATTACATGCTAGATCTGGAAGGCCTCTTTGAGCCTGTCAAGTTGAAACTGCCGGAGAACTTCAAAATGCCTGCCATCGATCGTTTTGATGGGACTGGGAACCCGAAAAGCCACGTGAAGCTATGTATGAGTATCTTTCAATCCATGGGTTGCACCCATGAGCACATCGCAATGATGTTCCCACAAACTCTGGCAAAATCTGCACTATCATGGTTCCTAACCTTGGAAGCCTCCAAGACCCGGGCTTGGGAAGATATCGTTCGAGTTTTTGTCGATCATTACTCTTACAACCAGGAGCTGGATGTCACTATCAGGGATTTGGAAACGACCCGGCAAAGCAACAATGAATCCTTCGCTGCGTTTCTGAGCAGGTGGAGGAACAAGGTAGCTCAAATGACCCACCGGCCGATTGAAAAGGAACAAGTGAGAATGCTAATCCGGAATCTGCAGCCGCTCTACCATGAAAAGTTATTCTACCAGTCCATCTCCACATTTGAAGAGTTGTTTGAAGTCGGAACCCGAATCGAGGATGCTATCAGGGAAGGGAAGATCAAAAAGGAAGACCCTCCGAGTCAGCCAAGAAGGCCCAACTACTCCCGGAATCCCCCGGATGTCAACGCCCTTAGCAGCCAACCCATGGCATACCCTCCAAGACCATACCAACCCTCCAACCAGGCAAATCCCTCCAATCGCCCTTTCCCGAAAAAGCCCCCTCGCAATTTTGCCAAGCTAGAAATCTCTCTCTCCTCAGCCTTGGACCGCCTCCTCAAAAAAGGCCATCTCCAACTACTCCAGTCTCGGAATACCCCACCCCCGCCTAATTGCGATATGTCCAAACGATGCGCCTACCACCAAGCCCCCGGCCATAACACCGATGACTGCATGCGCCTTCGCCATGATATTCAGGACCTCATCGACCAAAATATCATCGAGCCACCCCCGAAGCAGCCCCATATCACCCAAAATCCTCTGCCTAACCACCAAAATATTAGCCTCATCGAGTCCAACCCCATATCCTTCAACCCTGCTACCTATATCGCCCCCCTAGGACAACCCTTACCCCTCATTGACATCCCGGATTCTGAGGGAATTCATCTGATCGGAGGGGAGAATGACGAGTGGCAGCAGCAGCTAGACGATGAGCAAGACTTGTTCTTCCTAGAAGAGCATGACCTAGGGGTGGTGGACCTCAAATGGTATGACCCTAACAACGAGTGTGATGCCTCCATTTGGAACGAGCCGGAAAAGCCATTTGTGGGCACGGATTGTGATTGGTTCAAGAAGGATGGAACTGTAGAAGGGCCTACTCCTGCCGAGATTGATCATTTGACCAGGTCAGGCCGTCATTATCAGCCGCCACAGCCTGCCACCGATGCAACCGAGAAAGGTCCAATCAAGGACAAGGGGAAGGGAAAGATGGATGAGATCATCGAAGAAGATAATGAGTTGATAAAGCAGCTAAAGAAAACCCAAGCACATCTCTCAATGTGGGATATTATGGTGACATCTTACAAGCATAGGCAAGCCGTGTTGAATGCCTTGGCTGGGATTGAAGTTCCTATCGATGCTGCACCGGAGGACATGGTGGCTTTCTTGGGCGCACTTACCCCCGACCCGATCATTACGTTTTCTGATGAGGACTTGCCACCGGAAGGATCTGCGCATAACAGAGCATTATACATCACTGTTGGATGTAAGGAGCAGCAGGTGCCGTTTTGTCTGGTCGACACAGGTTCCGCTTTGAATGTTTGTGCCTTAAGAACAGGCACTGCTTTGGGGGTCAATATCCTTGACATCACGCCATCTGTGCAATCTGTGAGGGCCTATGATAACACCAGGAGGAATGTGATGGGGACTGTCTCTCTGCAAATCCGGGTAGGATCTTTGGCAAGTACTGAGATTTTTCAAGTCATGGACATACCTGCCTCCTTCAATCTGCTAATTGGAAGGCCCTGGCTTCACGCCAACAAAGCCGTATCGTCCACTGTGCATCAAATGATCAAGTACATTCATGAGAAGGAAGTAAAGATCATCCTCGGTAACAGTTGGGGTAACGAAGCTTTCCCTAATTACGCTCCCATTTTTGAAGTCCAAATCCCCGAGCTAGAAGAAGGAGAAATCGGGGGATTTTTCATGGAAGAAATCCACGTGATCAATGACGAAGATAGGTTCCCTGAGGCCCACTCTGCGGTTGTCAGCATTGTCCGCAAAATGAATTACTTCCCGGGAATGGGATTAGGCCGCCGCCAGCAAGGAATTCGGGAGTTCCCACAGATCAAAGGGCAACAAGGCACTTTCGGGTTGGGGTACAAGCCCACTGAAGAAGACGCTGGGCTACGTAGGCCATGGAAGAAAAGGGTGAAGGGTCTCCCCCCATACCGCAAAACTTTGAACGGTCAGTTCATCAAAGAAGGGGATGATTTCCCTTACTTCGGGTTCCCCGAACCCTGGATCCATCAAACCACTGGGAAAAGGCACCCCGGGCTTGAAATCTTCGCGGACTGCGAAAGGCCCCCATATCAAGACCCGTTCTATCCCGAAGAAGTTGAGAAAACCCCGGAGGAAGACTGGTTGAAATACCTGGACACTGAAGCCATCAAGAAAATGTGGGAAGAATCCGCTGAGGAGAAGGAAGAAGAGAGGGCCGAGAGCCAAGATGATCAGATCAAGCCAACTAAGGAGGGTCTGAGCAACCAGGCTGTAGAGTCATCTATCTGTGTCTCCCAATCCCCTATCCCCCCGGAGTCTGTATTTCCAATTGTCGAGTCTGTACCAGAATCGGTTGCTGTAAGCCCACCGCTATCCATTGTAGTCACTTCACCTGTCATGAATGAAATGAAAGACGATTCTGCTTACTCCTCTGTGTCTAACACTTGTGAATGCACAGATCCCTCCGAGGATCTCTCAATTGAATTTAAGCAACTAATCAAAAAACCACCTGCTTATGAAATAATCGAAGATACTTTATCAGTTAACCTAGGTGAAACAGATAATCCACAAATTGTGCAAATTGGCTCAACTCTTAATAAAGAAGAAAAAGAAAAATTAACCCTCTTGCTAAAAGAATTCAAAGATGTTTTTGCTTGGTCTTACGAAGACATGCCTGGGGTCGATCCCGACATCGTCCAACATCATATTCCTCTCCTCCCCAATTCTAAACCTGTCAAGCAGAAACTAAGGCGCATGAGACCGGAATGGGCACTCAAGGTTAAAGAAGAGGTGGAGAAGCAGTTCAAGGCAGGGTTCATCATTGTCACCGAATACCCGGAATGGGTTGCCAATATCGTACCGGTCCCGAAGAAGGATGGGAAAGTTCGCGTGTGCATCGACTTCCGTGATCTAAACAAAGCCAGTCCTAAGGATGACTTTCCACTTCCCCACATTGACGTCTTGGTAGATAACACCGCAGGACATGAGCTACTTTCATTCATGGATGGTTTCTCAGGATATAATCAGATTCTAATGGCGCCAGAAGATCGGGAAAAAATGACATTCACCACCCCTTGGGGAACCTACTGTTATAGAGTAATGCCCTTCGGACTCAAGAACGCGGGGGCGACTTACCAAAGAGCTGCCACCACTCTGCTGCATGATATGATTCACAAGGAGGTAGAGGTGTACGTAGATGACATGATTATGAAATCCAAGGACAGAGAAGGACACCTGGTAGCGCTGGAGAAGTTCTTCGAAAGGTTACGCAAATACAAAATGAGGCTGAATCCAAAGAAATGCACTTTCGGTGTGACTTCCGGTAAACTCCTGGGTTTTCTCATCACACAAAGGGGGATAGAGGTAGACCCCTCCAAGATCAAGGCAGTCCTAGAAATGACACCACCCCGGAATGAAAAAGAAGTAAGGGGGTTCCTCGGAAGAATCCAATTCATCAGCCGTTTCATCTCCAAGCTCACAACCACGTGCGATCCTCTGTTCCGATTGTTGAGAAAAGGGGAGAAGTTCCAATGGGATGACCAATGCCAAGCCGCTTTCGACAAAATAAAAGCCTACCTTCAGAACCCGCCTGTCCTTTCACCACCCATTCCTCATAAGCCCTTATTCCTTTACCTGTCTGTCTCCGAAAATGCCATGGGTTGCATGCTAGCCCAAGAAGGAGAGGAAAGCCACTCCGAAAAAGCCATATACTACCTCAGCAAGAGGATGACTGGGTATGAGCTCAACTACTCTACCCTTGAAAAAACGTGTTGGGCCTTGGTTTGGTGTACTCGCCGACTGAGGCACTACATGCTGGCCTTCCCAGTTGTGCTCATATCCCGCATGGATCCTCTAAAATACCTCCTCGAAAAACCCGCCCTGACCGGTCGCATATCCCGTTGGTTACTTCTATTATCCGAATTCGATATCAAGTACGTTACAAGCAAGTCAGTAAAAGGGAGGACCGTAGCTGAGCATCTCGCAGAGCATGCCGTTGACTCCGAAGAAAGTGGGGACTTTCCGTTTCTGGACGAGAATATCATGGAAATCAAGGAAGAACAATGGAAGTTGTACTTTGATGGAGCGGCCAACATGAAAGGATACGGAGTAGGGATGATTCTTGTATCACCAAGCGGGGATCATACTCCATTGGCGGTCAAGCTCAACTATAACTCCACCAACAACACCGCCGAATATGAAGCGTGCATTTTGGGAATGGAAGCAGCCTTAGAATTGAGAGTTCAGAAGTTAGACGTCTTCGGGGACTCAAACCTCATCATATCTCAAGCTAGAGGAGAATGGAAAGTAAAAGAAGAAAGGTTGAAGCCCTATCATGATCGTCTCGACCAACTCAAGAGGCAGTTCGAGAAAATCACGTTCCTCTATTTGCCCAGGGAAGAGAACCAGTTGGCAGACTCCTTGGCTACTTTAGCTTCGATGATCAAAATTCCTGTGGGAGTCAGGATGATGCCCTTGGTAATTGAGCAGAGGTACGAGCCTTCGTTCAACATAATCGCCGCAATCGAAGAAGAAGAGAATGGGACACCATGGTATCAGGATGTCTGGGATTTCATAGAAAAGGGGACGTACCCCCAAGAGTCTACCGAGAAAGACAAGAGGGCCATTCGAAGATTCGCAGCGCAATTCATCATTTGTGGTGGGAAACTATTGAAGAAAGGATACAATGGTCACAACCTGACTTGCTTGTTCGGAAAAAGCTCCCGAAGAATGATGGAGGAAATACACGAAGGGGTATGCGGTCCGCACATGAACGGTCACATGCTGGCTAAGAAAATCATAAGACAAGGGTACTACTGGACAACGTTGGAGAAAGATTGTTGTGAGTACGTAAGGAGGTGTCACAAGTGCCAGATTCATGCAAACATGATGCATACACCACCATCCCTTCTGTACAGCATGACTTCGCCTTGGCCATTCTCAACCTGGGGAATCGACATCATTGGTGAGATCATTCCGAAAGCCTCAAATGGAAATCGGTACATCCTAGTGGCCATAGACTACTTCACAAAATGGGTAGAAGCCGCATCCTACACCAAGTTGGGAGCCAGAGAAGTGGCCAAATTCATCAAAAGAAATCTCATCTGCCGTTATGGAGTTCCCCATGAGATTATTTCGGATAACGGAAGTCATTTCAAGGCAGAAGTCAGGGATCTGTTTGAGGAGTACAAAATCACTTATCATAAGTCGTCGCCATATAGGCCGCAAACCAATGGGGCAGTCGAAGCTGCAAATAAGAATGTCAAGGCCATACTACAGAAATCGGCCGATACCTACAAGGACTGGCATGAAAAGCTGTCATTCGCACTTTGGGGATACAGAACGTCGATAAGGACATCCACAGGAGCAACCCCTTACTCGTTGGTGTATGGGATGGAAGCGGTGCTCCCAGTCGAGATAGAGCTACCGTCTCTACGCGTAATAGCAGAATGTGAAATTTCAGAATCAGATTGGTTAAGAGAAAGATACGAAGAGTTGGCTCTCATAGATGAAAAGCGCCTAGCGGCAGTCGACCATGTCCGAATCTATCAAAAGAGGATAGCCCGTGCTTTCAATAAAAGGGTTCGTCCGAGAAAGATTGTCAAGGGTGACCTTGTCCTTAAGGAACTGCGAGCTCCGATCTTCGATCCCCGTGGAAAGTTCAAACCTAAGTGGGTCGGCCCTTATATCGTCAAAACAATCCTTTCTGGGGGAGCAACTTACCTCATGGACCTCGATGGTGTCAAATTCAAAGAGCCAATCAACATGGATCGCCTCAAAAAGTACTATGCTTGACAAAAATAACCACTTCTTTCAAGCCTTGCCTTGAACTACGCTTGACCTGATTCCCACTCGGGGATACGTAGGCAACCACATCGGTTCGGTCACCTCACCAAAAATAACCACTTCTTTCAAGCCTTGCCTTGAACTACGCTTGACCTGATTCCCACTCGGGGATACGTAGGCAACCACATCGGTTCGGTCACCTCACCAAAAATAACCATTTCTTTCAAAACTTTGGCCCGAACTACGTTGGACCTGATCCCCGCTCGGGGGTACGTAGGCAGACTTTCGAAAAAAGGATGGCTCGCTAGGATGAAAATCCGAAAGGACGCCTAGGCAAAAATTAGAGCTAAATCCAAGGTGAGCAATAACAAAAGAGAAAAAATAGCTCGCTAGGCCACCTCCTTGGCGCCTAGGCAAAAACTATGAGCATGTGAGAAATAAAGTCGCGGTCCTTACCATGACCCATATATCACCCTCCACACTAGGGGCAAACTTCGGCCACTCGCCTCGTTTGCCTGAACCCCTTCCAAACTAGGGGCAAACGTCGGTCATCTACCTCGTTTGCCTCACAACCATGCACATCCCAAACTAGGGGCAAACTTCGGCCACCCGCCTCGTTTGCCTCTAAATTACCCTAGCATGCCCAAGTGAGTACCAAAAGCAACAACTAAATTGAAATCCAGGTCACGAAATGTTTTTCAGAAAGCTAAAATGCATAAAAAGGGGCTCCCAAAGTAACCAAGGTTCACTAATAAACAAACTTTGAATATTACATAAGCAGGAATAATCAAAGAAATAAAAGCCTTTCAAAAAAAAAAAAAAAAAAAAAAAAAAAAAAAAAAAAAAAACAATCACATGTTCATAAACACTTGGAGGAATGAGCAGAATCAGTCAGGTCTAGTCTTTTTTATTTTTTCTTCAAAGGCCTTTAGAAGTAGGCCTTTACTCGGTCAGTCCAACCGTCGATAAAAGCAGCAATAGTAGTGACCCTGATCCTGGAAGCGAAGACCCTCTCAGTAAACCCCCGGGGAACCTCCTGAACCTGTCCATACTGTCTGGCCAAACGGCGAGGATGATAAAAAGAAGTCTCTCTCAGACCCATCAACCACACCCTCTGGTGACCCCTAAGGCTCGTGGTAATAGCGTAAAGGCCCCAACGCCTCACAACCCAGCAAATGTCAGCCTCAGATAAGGCACCCATCATGCCCACCCAATCGGCAAAAGTATAGTGAGAGTAAAGCACAGCCCGACGAAAGTAAACTGGTGGTATGCGGCCCGTCCACAGCTGAAGGCGCTCGTATAACCAAGCCTGTAACACCAAAGGCGCCCCGGAAAGAAGAAGAGTCCCTTGATCAGAAGCACGGTCCAAACCATTCAAGGTTTCAGCTAGAACCATGGCCATGGGATTCTTGCTAAACTTCAACCCAAGGCACACAGGCACTAAGTCAACAGAGGTACTCGAGAATAAGAAGTGGGAGGTCATGCACAATATCAAAGCAGCCCCGCGGGTGGCATCATACACGCTGGGATTCCCGGGACTGGCATACTGAGCAATAATAGAAGCAATATTAAGGGCCTCACCTTGAATCAGCCGACGGGAAATAGTGATGGGGCAATTCAGATATTCAGCCAAACCTCTCGTAGGACTGAGGGTACCAGCAGGAGGGAGAATCAGATCAGAGTCAGAATCATAGCCGAGAATAGCGCAGAACTCCTCAAACATGGGGCATATCTCCAGGCCATTGAAGTTGAAGACATGATTCACCGGGTCCCAGTGACCAATGGCAGCACGCAAGAACTCAGTGTTCAGGGTCATCCGGCAAAGAGAGAATAGCTCGGTCAAGCCGTAGCTAAAGAGGTTAATCCGCTCCACGCCATCCGTGATGGTCAGCCAAGCTGTGAGTTGAGCAGGATCATACAAAGCCATGTTTTCGGTCGCGGCCCTAGCAAAATTCGAAATTTCGGCAGCACCTCCCTGTTTCACGGACTATCCCACCTGCAAGGCAAAAAGCACTCACCATCACAAAACTGCCCATCGCAGTAGCATTCAACAATCACAGTGTACATATATCAGCTAAAACAAGCACACCACTGCGCCTCTAAACCGGAAGATATCCGGCCTAGGAGGCAAAACATCATAATACTCTGTCAAAAGGTTACAAATTGTTCCACACTTCGTCCTACACTGTCCAAATAATCATGTTCCCAGTACAACCCAATCGAAAACAAAAAATAAAATAATATTGCCCGCTTGGCATCAGTCTTCCTCTTCTTCGTCCTCTGTCGGACCGCCCGGAGTGTATGTCGGCGACGGCCTCCTCCTACCACCTCTGCATCTTGGACCAGTCCTCGATGAGCCAGCCCCGCCTCCGCGATACTGCACACACAAATAAAATGAAGGCAATCAGTAAGGGAATAACAAAAAGTGCAAAAATAAAGTCAAGTCAGAGACTTACCAAAGACGCCATCTGGTTGGCAGCAAATTGCCGCATACCGTCCATCTGTCAAGGGTAAAATCCAGGGTTAGAACCTCATAACCTTAAGAAAGAGCAAAATTAGAGACATACCCGGTGGTCTCGTGTGAGGACCAAGGACCGTAAGCTAGCCGCCAAGGCGTGACCCTCCTCAGCGTAACTCCAAGGAACGTTGAGGACGCCCGCTGGCTGAGTAGGGTACCCACATGTAACTCGCGGCACCTCCATCATTTGGGGAGTGCCATCAGCACCTAGAACGTTGACGGTCCAATCCCAAGGAGGGGTAGGGTCGGGAGCCTGAGGAGCCTGTCTCCTGTACATCTCACGAAGCTGCAGGCACAAACAAGTTAGGAAAAGATGAGTCGAAAACATAAACAACTAATAAAAAAAAAAAAAAGAGGCAAAATGAAAAAGAAAGTAACTCACCTCCAGGAGCGAAAAGTTGGGCATCAAGGAGTTGCCGCGGTAAGCCTCATACCCGGTCTCAGAGAGGAAATGATCCCAGACGTCGGTGCCGGCTAAGGCCGCCGACAGAGCATCACCGGAGAGATCACTAGCATCCATCACAGGAGGATTATGGGGAACGCGATACCGGGAGCCACCAACCACCTGTCGAGACACCCGTTCCCCAAGGAACCACTGCCTACAATCGGTACTCTCTAGCAGGAGGCGGCAAGAGGTAAGAGATTTAACCGCTTGTATCTCCTCTGGGGCGGCGTAAGCGACACCCTCCCAAGGCGTCCAATCAATATCAGAGGCCGTCAGCTCAGTCAGGAAGTTTCTAAGCAAGACAATCCGGTGGGCCCCACTCTTCACCCCAACAACGTCCCTCCGCCATCTCAAACCTCGTGGGAATAGAGGCACAGGAGCCATGCCATCCTCATCCTCGCCTGATTCATCTGCCGGGGAAGGAGCCAGCATCTTCAAGTATTCAAAACTCCAAAGCTGCACAGACAAAGGAGAAATCAGGACAAGTATGGTAATCAAAAAGATGGAAAATAAAGGAAGAAACAGTGCGTACCTCCCAAGCTCGCCAAAATCCCCCAGTCGATTTAATGTCGCCTCGAGAGACCTCGCCCATATGCTTGTAAAGATGGGCCAAAGCAGCGCCGCCCCAGTTATAGGAGGGGATCTCATCAATGGTCGCCAGGCAAGAAAGGAGCCTCAAGCTCACCCGGTCGTTCCTTGTCGCAAAGATTGAGCACCCGAGGACATACAGAAGATAAACCCTCAAAAGTTGATAATTATTCAGATTGTGATTACCTCTGCCATAAGCCCGGTAAAGCCAGCCACAAGGAAACCAGTGCCTATCCAGGTTAGGGGGAACAGCCCCAATCAGCATCTCTACCGCCTCTGGGTCAATCTCGTAACAGTAATCCAGAACCAGGCGCTTCCCGCCGACCCTCAAACCCGTAATCATGGAGAAGTCGAAGGGTGTCATGGTCATCTCTCCGAACGGCAGGTGAAAAGTATTGGTGGTATCCCACCACCTCTCAGCCAGGGCATAGAAATGGGCCAAATCATTGCTGCTTTTCGAAACCAGACGGACGAAGCCTCCGAACCCGGCATCATCAACCATCCTCTTAACAGTGGGCGAAAGCTGTGTATACCACAAGAAGGCGTGGGCAAGGCTACCATGGCCTTTCAAGGCCACTTCCGGCACCTGCACACAACAAAAACAACAAAAATGCACAAAATCACTATTCACGACCCGAGAGCAAAATTTCACAAAATCAACATTTGAGCACAAATCGGGTTCCTAACAATTTCTAGGTGCACACTACGGCTCACAAAACTAGCACAATACATGAAAGTGGTCCTAAGATGTCGAAAGTTTCACATACCAAGCTCGCTAGAGCTGCGGCCGAAAGATGGCGTTGGGGGTCCCGTAGAATCAAGTCCGGGGTTTGCATTTCAGCCTTCATCCGTCCCTTAGCCTTCTTAGAAGGTCTCCTTGAGCTCGAAGCCATGGATCTACAAGAAAAATGGAAGTCACATTCAAAATTTGGGCAAACCAAAACACCAATCAAAAATCCGACTACGGGGAAAGATTACTCACCTGAGCGCGCACAAGCTGCGTTTTGATGAATTTTGGCTTCAAAAACACCCCAAAATGGCCGAGAATGAGCTTGGAAAGCTCAAAAAACCCGAGATATATGAAGATGGAGTCCGGCCACCCAGTGCCGCCGCGGCACTGGCCAACTGCCGCCGCGGCAGTGGCCCAGTGCCGCCGCGGCACTGCTCCCCGCGGGCCCCGCTTTGCTCCGTTTTGCTCCGTTTCGCCCCGTTTTGGCCCGTTTTGGCCTTTTTCAGCCCGTTTTTGGCCCCGATCAGCCCCGTTGGCCCAGTCCAGTCAAGATTTATGAGGTTTTGCCCCAAGCAGACTAAAAATCGTCAGAACTACCTCCAGCAGGCAAAAACTGGGAAAAATCGGCTCCCGAAGACCCGAATCGGTCGTTTCAGGACAACCGTCGCAAGATTCGATCAACCGTGAGAGGTTCAGAGATGGATCCTGGTTCCCGATCAAGAAAAGAGATTCCCTGAGAACCCTGCATCATCCCCCGAGGACAAAAACAGACAGATACCGGCTCCCAGAGGCCCTGACCGGCTCTCTCGGATTGAGCGCCGAAAGATTTGATCAACCGTGAGAGGTTCAGAGATGGATCCTGGTTCCCGATCAAGAAAAGAGATTCCCCGAGAACCCTGCATCTTCCCCCGAGGACAAAAGCAGATAGATACCGGCTCCCGGAGGCCCTGACCGGCTCTCTCGAATTGAGCGCCGAAAGATTCGATCAACCGTGAGAGGTTCAGAGATGGATCCTGGTTCCCGATCAAGAAAAGAGATTCCCCGAGAACCCTGCATCATCCCCCCGAGGACAAAAGCAGACAGATATCAGCTCCCGGAGGCCCTGACCGGCTCTCTCGGATTGAGCGCCGAAAGATTTGATCAACCGTGAGAGGTTCAGAGATGGATCCTGGTTCCCGATCAAGAAAAGAGATTCCCCGAGAACCCTGCATCTTTCCCCGAGGACAAAAGCAGACAGATACCGGCTCCCGGAGGCCCTGACCGGCTCTCTCGGATTGAGCGCCGAAAGATTTGATCAACCGTGAGAGGTTCAGAGATGGATCCTGGTTTCCGATCAAGAAAAGAGATTCCCCGAGAACCCTGCATCATCCCCCCGAGGACAAAAGCAGACAGATACCAGCTCCCGGAGGCCCTGACCGGCTCTCTCGGATCGAGCGCCGAAAGATTTGATCAACCGTGAGAGGTTCAGAGATGGATCCTGGTTCCCGGTCAAGAAAAGAGATTCCCCGAGAACCCTGCATCATCCTCCGAGGACAACAGCAGACAGATACCAGCTCCCGGAGGCCCTGACCGGCTCTCTCGGATTGAGCGCCGAAAGATCTGACCAACCACGAGAGATTCAGAGAGGGATCCTGGTTCTAGGTCAAGAATTGAAGAGAGATTCTCAGAGAGTCCCCTACCGTCCCCAGCAGAAGATAACAGAAGTTCGAACCGATTCTCCGGACTTGTCATCATAAGGATCGGCCAAAACATCACCCGCAGTCAAGTCACCCCGATTCCCCGGGCAAGCACTGTCTATTCACAATTTAAGGACCTGTGTCCACTGATTATCATGAGCTTTCTCACCTGTCAGTCATTATGAGTTTCCTCACTTATCGTGAGCCTCTTCACTCCGGTTATCTCACCTGTCTATTATCGTGAGCTACCCCACTTATCATGAGCCTCCTCACTTTGGTTATTATAATACTGTAGGGTTATCTTTAGTTGTCATTCTCAAAGACCCCACATCCGATCCCATTAGCTTGTAAAGCACACTTCCCGTAATTCCAGAAGTTTGCCCCTAGACCCAGAGTCTTCTAAACCTTGCTGTCCTTATCCGAGTCATCCACCATGTCACAGTCGCAAACACTAGCACAACACTAGCCACTCGGAGTGGCACACCCCACGGCACTTGCTCATACTAGGGTCATAATACTAGACATGATAGGACTCATGACACAATTCATATCGCATCCATGCATTGCATATCACTCTTATAGCATAGCATCCGCCTGATTGTTGTGTATGTGCATGTGTGATTTATTCCTTTTTGCCCTGAACTACGTCCTGGTCTGATTCCCCTTGGGATACGTAGGCAGCTCACGCAGAGCACGACCAGCACTGACCTCAGCATCTTTCCTTTTTTTTATTCATTGCATCTTTCGCAACGTTTTTATCCTAAATCTATAGCCTCCAAAAAGTCCTGTCTCTTCAAAGCTTTGGCACTCGCTTGCGACATGAGTTGCCTCGCAAGTTCATGCCAAAGAGGGGCAAACTGTAGACACCCCATTTTGTCGGCTATCAGATTTAGGAGACCCATAGCTTGGTGGTTCACAATGATCGTAAAAGACTCAAAAGGACTCTCGGAAGTCAGCTCTATCTCTCAGAATGCTCAGAATGACCAAAATGCCCCTAACAGCCCAGAAGCTCCCAGATTTGGTCCCAAAGCTCTGAAAACATGTTATGTCGTAAGAAAAGCGATAAAATGAATTTTTAAAAGAAACCAGGTGAAATTGTCAGCCCCAGAGACCCCCGGAAGTCCCAGAAGCTCCCGAAAAGTCCCCGTTGACCGATTTGACCAAAGTTTGACTAGGTTTGACCAAGGTTTGACCAGGTTTGACCGGGTTTGACCAGGTTTGACCAAGTTTGACCGAAATCGTCCGAATTCACCAAAATCATTTTAAATCGCGGGAAAAGTGTTGAAACAAGTTCCAAAAGAAAATCGAGCGAAAACATCAGCTCCCGGGAACTCCCGGAGGTTTCCAGAACTTCCCGGGAATCCCAGGTTTGACCAAGTTTGACCGGAATTTGACTCTGGAACCGGGGTGCCGAAACAATTTTCAAATATTTTTCACGGATGCTATAGGTCAATAGCTTTCCAACGGTATATCGCACATAACTTCTGGATTTAAAACGAATTTGTTATGAATTTCCAAAGGCGAAAAAGGCGATCAAATCGGCTTTTATCGCGAATACCGCAAAACTTTTCAAAGTGACCTATCCCCGAACTATTTTTTATGTAAAGTAGACTCCATTACCTTTCCAACGGTATATCACAACCTCAATTTGGAGTTCGTATGCATTTTCTGTGAATTTCGGACGAAATAGGGCCTTTTCACGAATACCAGAACTTCGGGGGGCCTAAACGGCATTATCCAAACGAAGGGAGGAGCAGTGCCGCCGCGGCACTGGCCAACTGCCGCCGCGGCAGTGGCCCAGTGCCGCCGCGGCACTCCCCTCCAAAATAGTAAGTTTTTGTAAATACTTTTGTGGTCCCATTTTGATTAATTAAAATCCAAAACGATGTAGTTTCATGATTTCAGATGTTTGGGACCAATGGGAACACTTTTAAAACCCCAAAACCACCCCAAGTTGGCCTATATAAACACCCCATTACTCCTCATTTAGGAGGGGTCAAATGAAGTTTTAAAAAGCTTGGGAGAGAAAAGTTGTAGAGATAAGGTTAGAGTAGAGAGAAAAGAAGGATTCTTCTTTGATTTTCAAAACAAAAGTGAGTTCTAACTTTGTTTTTTACTTCATTACTTCCATTTATTTCAACATTTAATACTCCCAACCACCATTTTAGTGGGCATTCAAGAGAGTGGAAGCTTCTTCCATGTCTAAGTGTCATTACATATGAGTGAAACACCAACCTACAAGTTCATGCTTCATGAACATCATCTATTGATCATCATCTATTTGCTTGTTTATTTATTGTTCATCTCTTCTTATCCCATTTCTTTTTTATTTTTCTTTATTTATTTGCTAGTTCATCATCATCTAAGTGATGACATGAAGTTTGGGGTGAGTGAATCCTTATGGATAGTAGCTCTTGACCTCAAAAACATGTTTGATAGATGATGATTATAACCTCAATACTTCCAAGGTATCCTTGGAATGTATTGAAGTTATGTTCAAAAAATGAAATAAATCTCTCCAACAATCTTGGAGATTCTTAATGATGAGTGTGGTGTTGGTATTCTAAGTGGTCATAATCCTCATTGAATGTTGAAAATATGTTTTCAAAACATCTATTTCAAAACCCCTCTCAATCCCTCTCATTTGGTTTTCAAGAAACAAGACTTTGTTTTCTCTAAAATTTCCAAAACCATGACCCAAAACAGTGAGTTGTTCAGATTCAAAGATTTGTTTTGAATTAAATACTCAAGTTATGATGATGAAACCACTTGGAAAACCTTCCTAATGCATCATAGTTTGTCCCTAATTTTTCTCATCAATTATAGAAATGTAAGAGTATTTGTTTTGGGTGTGAGAAGTTCATATTCATAATCTGCCCCTGTTCTCACAGAATGTTCACCCAACTTCTTGCACTTATTCTGGACATTTTCATCACTGTACATATATCTTTTCTATTTTTCTTATAAAACTTGGGTGTCTTAGGAAACTTTTGGTATATAATGGGTCATCATAAACCTTTTCTTTGATTTTTGAAAAATCATACAAAATCAGTCAACAGTGCAGTTTTTGTTTCTGAGTCATGTGTACATTCTGATTTCTTTCTTTTAATCTGTGATAGCTATTGATGTTTGGCTTTTTGGGTTATTTTCTAGACTCAACAAGTATGATCTCTGATTTTTCTTACATTTTTCTAGGCACGTTTGACCTCTCATTATAATGTTGTAAAGTAACACATGCAGTCTGTCCACTATTCACAGCAAGCACATTTCAACTTTTATTCTTTGATTTGATGCTCATATGCATTCCAAATTAGCCCATATCTTAGGAAGTAGTTCATACTACATTTGTACATATCCCATGTTGATTTAATCCATTCATTCATGCACATTTTAGACTTCTAAGTCATTTTAGAAATCCATGTACACAAAACACACTACAACCTTTGCACATTTCTAGGTACATACAATACATTCATGCAAGATTTGGGGTTTTTGTAACCCTTAATCTAAGAAGATTATAAGGAATGAACTTGATCACACGTTTATGCTTTCCCTTGATCTAATCATCCTTTCTCATCCGTCCCGGGGATTGAGAGGTCTTCTTTCCTCAAAGAATAACATGCATCATACTAGCTTGCTAAGCATATTTAGATTTCTTTGATTATTTGTTTCAAGAACAATTCATGTCCCCCTTTGGATTAGGAAGTCTTGATTATTTGATATATGATTAGACGATTTTTCCTAGGTTTATGTGTGTGATCTTTCACTTTACATTGTATGGTATTTGGCTTAGATCTTATGAATGATATCTTATCTTTAGATCTTTCATTTCAAATTTTCTTATGTGATGTAATATACTATCATAGTATTATTTGTCGAACCAAACATAGTATAAGATGATTATTTGGATGCTTATTGAGGCCCGTCGAAAGACGGGGCGAGTTGAGGGTGTTTTAGTCGTGACAAAGGCTCCTTCCTCTCTCGTACCAAAACCCCGAACCAAGTTCTTTGGTTATGAAGGGCTGGTGCCCTTATCCGTTTGGGTGAGTCAAATTAGGTTTCTTGGTTCCTTAAAGACCAAGTGGCGACTCTGTATCTGTTTTCAACAGACCTTTTCTTTTCTTTGATCCATGTCAAATTCCTTTTCAAAACAATCTCGAACGAGAGAAGTGGTCCGATTCCGCGTGTCCACACTCATAAGTATTATTCGTATGCAAGGAATTCATCTCATCTTACATAGCCTGTACCTAACTGCCTTTATCTATGTGAGTCTGAACTTCCTGAAAACTCTTTGGCTCCCCCTCATTTGTAAGTAAAATATTGTCAGAACTAGAATACCTGACTAATGGCATCTGCCCCTGAGTCGATCTCCTGACTTGAGGTACTATAATCTCTGGTGGAAGGGAATGTTCTTCCTGCTCAAAACCTTCTATATCTGGCACATCATCATCCCCAAATTCTGGAACATATATAACTGGCTCATCTTGTACTTTTCCCCCATTTGTGGCACCTTGTGATGTGGAAGGAACTGTTGTAAGGTCTGGAGCACTACTCATTTTAGGCTGTGCAGGTTTCTCAAAATTAGCCAAAGTCTGATGCTCGTGAAAAATCACATCTCTGCTTCTGATCACCTTTTTATTTTCTGGATCCCACAACCTGTACCCGAACTCTGCATCTCCATAACTAGGGATGGCAATGGGACAGGTTTTTTGGGTTCCCCGCCCCATCCTACCCCTAATAGGTAGGGTTTGGGGGTGGTTTAAACGGGTTAGGGGCGGGTATAGGGGTGAAAGTGTCAACCCGAGCTAGGGTCGAGTCGTGGTCAGGGTTATGGACAAATCCCCTGAACCCGCCTCGATTATGCAAACGTTATACTAGTTCTCACCGTTCCATATCAAAAATCCACTAAAGATGTATGAGTTTCTTCTATTATAAATTGAGTGCACCGAATTAGCTTGTAGAGAACTTTCTACTATTTCAACTTTATATTGAGTGCCGTGAAGGAATTGTGCATTAAAAACTATACACTGACTGTTTTTTATGTGAATATATATTGATACACCCAAAATTGGCTCTACTATATGACTGTGCGGTTCCCTTCAGGTTTGACCTCCCGACCTCCTGACCTCTAAGTCCGACCTCCGGGTCTAACCTCCCGACCTCCAGGTCTGACCTCTAGGTCCAAGCTCCCGACCTCCAAGCCGACCTCTAGTGCTCCGACCCCGACCAGTTTCGACCCGACCAACCGACCGATTCCGACCCCAACCTATGGGTCGGAATATGCAGTCTAATTACAATACAGTTTAGGTCCAGGTCAGCTAACTCAGAGGCGCGTCCCAAACTGCTCAGACTCCAACAGTTTCCTATATTAGCTAGAAGACTAATGGAGAGTACAAATTGTTTCCTAATTCAATTAGGAAACTCCACCACGATTGATGCCAATCAATCCTAAATCAGATTGTATTACCTAATCGTTATAATTTCCTTGTACGAGTAGGTCTCTTGTTTCTATAAAAAGGGATCAACTTTTCAGTCTATGCTTCACCTCTATAGCAGTCATCATCACGGTTCGGGGATGGTATAACAAAGAATCATTAGTAATTCAGGGCGGGGTCGGGGGACGCACCAATTCAGGCGGGGCACGGTCGGAAAACAGCACTCTCCATCCTATACCCGCCCCGTTGCCATCCCTATCCATAACCAAAAAAGATACATGGAGTAGCTTTATCATGAAACTTAGATGTTTGCTCCTTAGCAACATGTGCAAATGCCTTGCACCCAAACACCCTCAGATAAGAGTAGAAAATATCACAACCAATCCATACCTTCTCTAGAATCTAAAAATTCAAAGGAGCTGAAGGAGACCTGTTAATCAAGTAGCAAGCTGTGTGAACTGCTTTACCTCAGAATGACTTATGCAGCTTAGCTATTCGTAACATGCATCTGACTCTTTCTACAATAGTCCGGTCCATCATCTCGGCCACACCATTGTGCTGTGAGGTACGTGGAACTGTCCTCTCATGCCGTATATCGTGACCAGCACAATATGCTTCAAACTCTTTTGAAGTGTACTCTCGCCCATTATCAGTACTGAAAAATATTGAATATTGCATATTCATGTGCCAATATAATAGACGAAGTGCTCATTTAATCTCCTAAATTCCTAGTTTTACATGCATATTTGAATTAATATAATTTAATAGTGATGTCACTCAAATGCATGTAATTATTTGCTTTTATATATTTTATATGTTTAGGTAAAAGTAATGTAAAATAAAGGGAATGAAAGAAGTAGCAACCACACTATAGTATTTCTAATACATTATGTTAGTCAAAACAAGTGAATAGTAACAATGTCAGAAAGTTAGAAGAATCCAAAAAAAATAAAAAAATAAATAAAAATAAAATAAACTAACGAACGAAAGTAACATCCAACCAAATGCTTGGATGTTAATATATGAATATAATGTACATTTTTTTTTTCTCTTTTGCTCTCTCTCTCTCTCTCTCTCTCTCTCTCTCTCTCTCTCTCTCTCTCTCTCTCTCTCTTTCTTGTCTGTAGTTTCTTTTTTTTCAAACAATGTCAGAGAACGAAGAAAAAGAGGAGCTTAAGAGAGAAAAAGATGATCAGGCGAAGAAAAATTGGCAGAGTGATGAATACAGTGACGATTTTTGCATTTTAATTCGTCTATAAATTAAGGCAAGCCAAGAGCAGAAAAAAGGAAGCATCATCACAAGCATCATAACAGTTTACAATCACTGAGAGAGAATAGTTTAGGGAGGTTATCATGTGAGCACTTCATATTGTCCCTAGAAATAGGAAACTTTAATTTTTCTTTGCCTTTTCTAGTTCTAATAGTTGTAAAAATTTGCTTTTATGTAATTGATGATATCATGTTCAAAAATATGTAACAAACTTTGTGTATTGTATTTCTTAAAATAAAATATTTGTTTTCTTGTACAACCTTTTTCAATTTGTAGTAGTAAAATATTCCTATCAAAGTTTAGATTTAATATTTTTAGTGTAGTAGTACTTGCAGTTGTCTCCTAAAATAGTTTGAAACCCCAAATTTTTAATTTTTTTAGCAATATTTCATTCACTAGAAGACAGATTTTGCAAGTAAATGCCAGATTTCGTAGCCACGTAGTTGTTATATCACCTATCAAAGTCTCAAGCACACCATACCCATATCTCACTCCCAAAGTAGATTAGAATTTGGTTTGGCCTTGCTTATGTTTTTAAAGTTCAACCACTGTGACCCCACAAGAATCCAAAGTCAAAGGTTTAATATTTTATTATTAATTCAGTATTTCCATTTATTTATATTGTATTAGCCTAGTTGTACTAAGTTTTGTTATTTTGCAGATTCTATAAATTCAACCCCAACTCATGTTAAGTGAAGAAAAAAATATATTAATATTATATTTCACCCTTGCCTTGGTTTTATAACATTAATTTTAATTGGACGGTAATTGTGTGCATCTAATTAATTTATCTTTAAATTTTATTTGGAAGACAGTTTCAATTCCAAAATAGTATGCTAAAACTTTAATTGGGGATATGCAATAAAAACGTAGAAACCACAGCTTCTGTGCACTAATCTTAAATGGGCAAAATTATCTAGATAGGTTGTTTTTCCATTTATGGCCAAAAATATCTATGTATAATAGTTTATGACCATTTAACATGTTTGTATACTATGGCTATATTGGGCTCAAGAGATTACATATTTGAAATAAGAATCTAATTATGTAATCGAGATTATTGCGTTGGATTGATCAGCGAAGTGGATTGTCAAACTATGCCTTTTGTCATAAAAAAACACCTAGCATACTCAAACAATTCATATGACAAAGTTTATATTTCAAATATGTGTTTATATATATTTCTATCTATTAATGGACAGGCAATTGTGTAGTGGCAAAGTAGTGGGGATTGGCGCCGAATAAGCCACGTCCGCAGCAAGTCACGGTTCGAACCTGGTTACTGCCCAATTGCCTTTTTAAATTTTTTTTTAAAACCAAACGAAGTCGTTTCATATCAAACCTGACACACTTGATATGACCTCGACTAGTGAAAGTTTATTTTCAAATAAAGAATGATTCTGCGGTCCTAAATGTCAAATCCTTTTGAAATGCACAAAAGTTGTGGGATCTAGTGTTAGTTTGCATATTCCCAATTCCTTTAAATCATTTCTCTCAAGTTAATTAATATTTCTTGTTTTTAATAGTTTTGCTTAAATATTTGTATCATTTTCATCTTTCGCTATAATAATATCCATAAAGTCATTTGATGTAAATTTAGCTTTTATTTCTTTTTCTTCCTTTTCTTACTAGTATCTTAGTTAGTTTGTTTTGCACTATTAAAATCTTTACCGTAAACTACTTTGAAAAATAGCTTTTAATTAGTTTTATTGCAAAAATATAAAAACTAGTAGTTTAGTAAAAGCCTCAAAAATCTATCATCTTTATTTTCTTTTTTTGGGGCAAAGAGTTACTGCCTATCTGTATAGCTTTATTTGCCATTCCCTGTGGGTTCGACCTGATCTTCCAGAACTGTATTACTTGTACGATCACCTACATTTGGGTGTTGATAAGAAAACGCGTCAATAGGATGTCGTCAAGTTTTGGCGCCGTTGCCGGGGAACGGTTAAAAAAGAAATATAAATAAAAAAAGTTAGGTTTAAAATTATTTCTCCCACTGTATCTATATCTATATATATACTTATTCTACCTTATAAATAATCTAGTTTTCTTTTTAAGAAAAAAAATAATAACATAAAAAAAATAATTATAATTTTTTTTTTTTAAAAAAAAGCTATATATAATTTTCCTTGTGAAAAATATATAAATATATATTTATAAGTATCTACGTGTCCATCTTCTAAAAAAAAGCACATATATATATATATCTAAAAAAAAGCACATATATATACATATATAAACCTGCCTTCTATCAAAATATAAAAAAAAAAATACTAAATAAAAAAAAAGTTTTTCTTACTTAGATAATAATAATAATAATAATATTATTATTATTATTATTATTTTTAAAACATAGTTTTTCTTTTACTTCATATGTCCTTAGATACTACTGAAGTTTTATATCAAGTACCACATAATTCTAATATTTCTAGTGAATCATCTAGTACACAATTTTTTAGAATCATGGCTGAAATTGAAGGCATAGAAGGAATAGCTGATGATGCTCAGAGTGAACATGGGGAAAATATACCACATTTGTTTTGCCAGAACGTGAACAACGCTCTTTACATGATCTGTTTACCCCAGAACGAAACATCAATCCTTCTTGCATCACTTTACCTAGATTTACAGAAAATTTTCACTTTAGACAAGGCATGATTCCACTCTTACCAACTTTCTATGGAATGGAGTCAGAACGTGCTTATTTAAATATTCGTGAATTTGATGAAGTTTGTAGTACGTTCTCTGATCAAAGCTATCCTATTGAAATAATCCGTCTTAAGCTTTTTCCTTTTTCTTTAAAAGATAAAGCTAAAGCCTGGCTTTTATCTCTCCGTCCTGGATCTATAACTTCATGGCATGATATGAATGTAGCCTTTCTAAAAAAAATTTATCCTAAAAATTTAACTAATAGCATGATGCGTCAAATTAAACTTTTTACTCAAAAAGAAAAGGAACCATTCCCTGACGTTTAGGAACATTTTAAAGATCTCCTGCTAGCTTGTCCACATTATGGATTTGAAAAATGACGTCTAATTAATTTCTTTTATGAAGGTTTAGAACCAAAATCAAAGAAATTAGCTGAAACTATGTGTCAAGGAGAATTTTTGAGTAAAACTGCCGATGAAGCTGAATCATACTTTGATTGGCTTGGAGAAAATGCTTCCCAGTGGGAAATAGAAGAAATTGGTAGGACGGAAAAAGCTAAAAGTTTATACCAATTACAATTAGAAGATGAATTAGCACGAAAAGTGGAAGCTATAACAGTAGAAAAAAATGATCCACCTAAGAAGAAAAGAGACATTTGTGATAACAGTCATACGTTAGGACATCCTACGAATGAATGTGCTAACATTTCAAATTTTCAAGAAATTACTCCAGCAAAGATAAATGCTGTGAATAATTATAAGGGTCCTCAAAACTCCTATGGTAATTCATACCAGTCTAACTGGAGGAATCCTCCAAATCAGATATATACCAAAGAAGGTATTTTATAATTTCAAACTCAACAGTATCCTCCTCAAAATAATCAGCCGTATTTACCTCCTCCACCTCAATTTCAACAAACACAAAATGCATATCCTAATACACAGCAAAATTCTAATGTTTATGTGCTTCTGCACAAGAAAGTACAAGAGGAACCTTTACAGTCTATGATGCAACAATTAATACAAATCATGGAAAAACTACAAACATCTATGGATAGGATTACTAATCAATACGATTCTAAAGGAAAAGGCATTTTTCCTGCCCAACCACAACCTAATCCAAGGGGACAACCACAAGGTGATCCCTCAACTTCTGGTAATAATCAACATGAACAAGTAAAAGCTATAACTATACTAAGAAGTGGTAAAGCTATTGGACAAGAAATTTAACCTTCTTTAGAAGAAATTGAGCATACAAATAAGGATGATAATATGATAGAAATTGAGGAAAAAATAGATGAAGATAAAAGTGCTAATGAAGTTGAAATTGAAACCTTTGAAAAATAACAAATTTTTAAAGAAAATGAAACATTTGATTTACCAATGGAAAAGAAACAGAGGAAACTCTTGAATATTCTCCTCAAATTCCTTATCCACAACGTTTAAGAAAACACCAAAATGCAAAGAATCAGGAATATTTAGAATTATTTAAAAAGTGCATATTAATATTCCTCTCTTAGATGCGATTAATCAAATTCCTGCTTATGCAAAATTTTTAAAAGATTTATGTACTGTCAAACGTAAGCAAAATGTAAGAAAGGGTGTGTATTCCGCTGACTTTGTAGAAGAGATTAATTCCATTGTACAACATAATTTACCAACAAAATTTAAAGACCCAGGTACACCAACAATATCTTGTATTATTGGAAATCACAAAATCAATCACGCAATCCTTGACTTAGGAGCTAGTGTGAACTTGCTTCCTTATTCTGTTTATCAACAGCTTGGATTAGGCGAGCTAAAGCCTACTCGCATGGTATTACAACTTGCTGATAGATCTACAAAATACCAGCGAGGAATTTTGGAAGATGTTCTCGTCAAAGTTGACAAATTTATTTTTCCAGTAGATTTTGTCATCCTTGATACAGAACCAGTATTAGATGCTAATGTGCAAATACCAATCATTTTTGGAAGGCCTCTCTTGGCTACCATTGATGCCACTATTCGAATCCGCAGTGGTATGATGACTGTAGTATTTGGAAATATGACTTTAAATATTAAAGTTTTTTCTAATCCACAACATCAAGAAGAAGATGAGAATATTGAAGAAGTTCATGCTATTGAATGTCTATCATGAGAATATTTTAACTTGACTTGTTATAATGATCCAGTAGAATCTGTTATTAATAACTCTATTCAAAAGCTAGACAATAATAATCTACAAAAGCATCTTATGAGTCAAGTATGTTTTAATGAAGATTCAACAGAAGAAATAATTCAAGAAGCAATGTGGACCACACATTTTGAACCTTTACCACCAAAGACTATATTAACACTTCCATCTAATTTACAAACTCCACAGTTGGAATTAAAAGAACTTCCTAAAGAGCTTAAATATGATTTCTTTGGTAGTAATAATACTTATCCCATAATAATATCATCTTTTCTAGACTCCAGTCAAGAAAATAAACTCATTTGTATGCTTCAGAAGCATAAAAGTGTCATTGGTTGGAGTATAGCAGATTTAAAAGGAATAAGCCCTTCAATATGCACTCACAATATATATCTTGAAGATAATGCTAAAACCTCAAGAGAAATGCAAAAAGACCTAATCCTATTATGCTGGAAGTAGTTAAGAAGGAAGTTCTCAAGCTACTCGACATGGGCATTATATATTCAATATCCGACAGTAAATGGGTAAGTCCAACACAAGTTGTGCCGAAGAAAGCAGGAATTACAGTTTTTCCGAATTCAAAGGGATAATTAATTCCCACTTGTATCACTACTGGATGGCGTGTATGCATAGACTATAGAAAACTCAATGCTGTAACCTGTAAGGATTACTTTTGATTTAAAAAAAAAAAAAAAAGAAGAAGACGGTACAAATGATAAAAAGGAGAAGAAAAGAAGAGGTTGGAATGAATTGCGCAAACACTCCAATCACATGCTTAGAACAAATGCACCCCAAATCTCCTATTCATCTTAATTTCTAACCTGCCAGTCAAAGTCCTAATGATTTAAAAGAAATTGATTTTTAAATATAAGTGATAAGGATGTTCTCCACGGTAGATCGCTCTTCTAATGCTAAGTATTCTTTCATGAGACTTATTGTACTCCAAATGCCTATAAATTGAGTCATAAAATGGAAGTAATTTCTCTATCTTTGCTTCCTTACCAAGTGAGGTGTTCTCTACACCGGTTTCTGAGAGTTTCTCATTAAAAGAGTGAAATCCTAGTGAGATTTGAGTTAAAACTACAAATTTTATGATTGCTAATAATTATGTAAACTTTGAAGTTAAGATCAGCTGTTTGATTTTTCAAGCACACACTGTAAGTTTAAAAATTATAAAAAAAAAATGTTACCATTGACAAACTTTGAGTATATGTGCTATTACATACTTGGAAATTTCCTTTTATTGTCAAAGGAGAAAATCTACCATTATTTTTATTTACTTTATTTTTACATTTTAATTTTTTTTTTTTTTGAATTTTGTGGGTATATTCACTGCAAACCCTCACGAGACAACACTCGTCCACTAGGGGTAACCTAGGGGTTTAACGGCTTGTTGCATACGCTAAATGCAATCGCGATTCCTGCGATAGTGAGTTATGTTTTATTTTCCATAGTTTATTCCTACTTTTTAATAAAACTTTTATAACAATTTTTCTTTTTCACTTCATTGCTAGGGACTAGCAATAAGTTAGTTGAGGGGTGTGACAAACATTGAATATTGCATATTCATGTGCCAATATAATCGACATAGTGCTCATTTAATCCCTCAAATCCCTAGTTTTACATGCATAGTTGAATTAATATAATTTAATGGTGATGTCACTCAAATGTATGTAATTATTTGCTTTTACATATTTGATATGTTTAGGTAAAAGTAAAGTAAAATAAAGGGAGGAAAGAAGTAGTAAACACACTATAGTATTTCTAATACATTATGTTAGTCAAAATAAGTGAATAGTAACAATGTCAGAAAGTTAGAAGAATCCAAAATAAAAACTAACGAAACATCCAAGCAAATGCTTGGATGTTACTAAATGAAATAATATATATATATATATTTCTCTTTTGCTCTCTCTCTCTCTCTCTCTCTCTCTCTTTTCTTGTCTGTAGTTTTTTTTTTTCAAACAATGTCAAAGAACGAAGAAAAAGAGGAGCTCAAGAGAGAAAAATATGATCACGCGAAGAAAAATTGGCAGAGTGATGAATACAGTGACGATTTTTGCATCTCAATTCATCTATAAATTAAGGCAAGCCAAGAGCAGAAAAAAGAAAGCAATATCACAAGCATCACAACAGTTTACAATCACTGAGAGAGAATAGTTTAGGGAGGTTATCATGTGAGCACTTCATATTGTCCCTAGAAATAGGAAACTTTAATTTTTCTTTTCCTTTTCTAGTTCTAGTAGTTGTAAAAATTTGCTTTTATGTAATTGATGATTTAATGTTAAAAAATATGTAACAAAACTGTAATGTTTCAAAATTTTTAATTAAGGGTAATGGGGTAATTTTGCCTTTCCTGTCGTGGACCCTTATTTTATTTGACTGTTTTTTTAATTCTAGAGCATGACTAAATTATTTATTGGATCTTTCATATGCTTATAAATTTATTTCTGTGCCTGTGGATGTGTTTATTTAATTTTGGGGTTGCACTGCTGGGTCAGACTGTCCATTGGAGCACCAAATAGTTATTTTTTTTGGAGCATACAAGAGAGTGGGTCCCACCCCACTCCCCTATAGCCAGCCAAACCATTCTTCTCCCCTCATTCATGTTGGTTTTTCTTCCTTCTATTCTTTTCTTCTTCTTCTCCTTCCAAGAGACAAAAACCTCCATAGTTCTCCTTATCTTTCAAGCTTCATTCTTCAAGATTTCAAGGGATTGTCAAGAACTTCATTATCTAGCATCTCTAATCATCCTAGAGCTTGGAATCATCATTTGGTAAGTATTCTAGAAAACCCCCAAATTCTAGAGTTTCAATAGATTTCGAATTTTGGGTTTTGATTGAACTTCTCTTCTCTTTTATAGCTTCTTTGGAGTATTTAGAAAACCTCCTAACATACCTAACCATTTTCCTTTGGAGATTCATAATGTGGTAAGTTTTCAAATCCCTAACAAATCTAGGGTTTACTAGCTTTATGTTTTCTATCCTAACCTTGGGTTGTTCTTGATTAGTGGTACATCATTGAAGCATTTCTTCAAGATCCTAACACAAGCATTGAAGTTATTTTGGATTTGCTTAGCTCTCTTGAGTTGCCATTGATTTTTGGAAGCTAAGCTTTGAGGTAGATTTGCATTGTTGCATTTTCATATGCTATGCTTGTCTAAGATGCTTTGAGTTCATATATATGTGCTAGGAGAGAACTTAGACACATGCATTAAGATTTTTCCCAAAGTTGTAATGTTGGGATTATTTTGCCTAAATGTGGATTACATGCTTTGGTTGTACAAGTTGTGATCTTGGGGATATGTGATTAAAATGATGTTAAGAGAATAATTTAAACACATGCATGAGGTTTCTCCAAAGTTGTAAATTTAGGATTGTATGCCTAATTGTGACTTACATGTTTTGGTTATACTATATTTGATTATGTGATGTTAGACGTGCTTAGGATGCTCCCTTTATGTGTAAAAGCATGCTTGGACGTTAATTTAGAAATCCTTGTTAGGAATGTTATATTATGAATTTTTAATTCAACTCTTGATGTCCTTGATACCATGTCCAACGTGCAAGAATTATAGTTTACACTATTTTGTTGGAGCAACTATAATGTCATTTTAAACATCACATGCATTGAGGCCTAATCGGCAAGCATTCATGTATCATGACATAAATGTTTTATTTGAAAAAGAGAGAAAAACCCCATGTGAGGGAGTTTTATTTAAGAAATCCGGATATGGGTTGTGATGTGAGACAGGGAGAATGACCCTTAGAAACATTCAAACTCCAACTATATTCGGGTAGCTCTCGGAAGTTGGTATGCTACACTCCATCCGTGGGTGGCTCATAGTCCGGTAACGAGAGAGATGTGCATATATCACGCATAGCCGTGAGGCTCCAATCATTTCATTGTAGCCATGGTGGCGATCCATTGCACCTCATTTCATTTTAGCCATGGATAGCATATAGACTTGTTACAATGTTTTCTACGAGCCGTCGTTCTCATGAAACGACAAAACATTTTTCAGGTGAGCTTGATAAGGGAAAAGGGCATATGTGACCCGATGCGTAGACGTTGATACTCATGTTCTACTTTAAAGACTCGTTCTTAGTTATGTATATGGATAGCTCCCTTGTTGATTCAGTCATTTTGGAAGATTGTAAATGTTTAATGCTTTGAAACTTAGAGTATTAAGGTTTTACAAAAACTTCGTGAGCTTAGGCTCTCATTTCTTGTATTTGAGAAGCTTCTTTGATTTTGATTGGGCAAGTGTTAGCTCTTGCTTTCATAGTTATTTCCTTCAATGGTTAAACTCACTTTCTGAGGATGTATTTACTTTCCGAGGTCGTTGAAGCTCTTTAAGTTCTTGTCTTTTGATTTACATGTCTATTGTTTGTTTTTCCCTTGTGTTTGGATCCTTGCCGGATTAGTTTGGGTGGTTGCTCATGAGAGTTCATTTGTTGTAGTTTAGTTCGTTTTGTACTTGGGTCCTTGCCGGATCAAACCTCTCTTTTAATTCCAACAAGGTTTCAAACATTTGAACGTTCCAAATCTCTCCCATACTCTTTCTTTTCCTCCCTCTCTTTGATCTCTTTCAATTTCTCAAATATTTTTTCCTTTTACTTATGTTGGAATTATATATATACATATTTTCAAAATGGTTCCGAATGTGAAAATACATGTGTGAGTGTGTGTGTGTGTGTGTGTGTGTGTGTTTAGAATACCTTCCCTCCGTCTCTCTCCCTATATCTCTCTCCCAATCTCTCACTCTCCCCTTCTTCCTCTCTTTATCTCTTTTACTTCTCGATTTTAGAAAATTTTGAGTACATGAAGTTCCGTTTGCTCTAGACTCGTGTTGTATGTTTTTTAGGACTTGTTTAGTCATGTATTGATGTCTAAACTTGAGGATTCAGCATTGTTGGAAACATTTTGAAATACTGTCAAAAAAAAAACTGCTACTGTTATTTCAGTTTTCTGCCCAAACGGTGAGAAATTGGAAAAATTGCTATTTGACAAAAGTTGTGCAGAATCGAATTTTACATGGGCATTCGTGAACAAAATGTGAAAATTTCAAAGATATAATTACTTACGGATGTTTTAAAATTCAGAAATGATCCAAAAATGGTCCTTTATCATTTTTTTTTGTATTCCTTGAACTAGTGCTTATTCGGATAGTCTTTTAATCAAATGTTCAAATGCTTTTACCTTCGTTTGACTCGTCGACTTGTAAGTCCATTTTGGTTTTACGTATTAGTAAGCCATCCTTGTAGGAATCCCCGCGGGTTTCTAAAGTCGCTTCCGTATTTGTGATTGGGTTTTACTTCTTTTCTCTCTATCTTTCCTCTTTCCTCACGCTTCGGTTTTCGGGGCATGACAGATTGGTATCAGAGCTAACCGGGTTTGAATACCTAGGGGCTATGGGTGTTTATTTCGGGTGTGTTTCGTTTCCGTCCAGGCTTAAGTTTGTTTATTGCTTTCTATTTATTTCATTGAGGTTTTTCGTTGAGATGATGCGACGCCGTGTGGGCATGCATAGAGGTTGAATTCCTTTGGGACTTATATGGCTACATGTTCAAGGTGTTTACATGTTTCACATTCAACATAGTATCTACTTACATGTTGTCTACATACTCCATGGGATGGCATTAGTTCTCTTATGAGTTGCTTAATGTGGGTAATAGTCAATCGATTCCTCATTCAATGCTAATTGTTTTAACTATGCCATCATTTACTTTACAGAGTGATATACTGCGTGAGCAATTTTTTTTTATTGAGTGAAAGTCTTCGGGACTTTTGTGCTTACGTGCCCAGTTTACAGGTTTCATATCTTAAGTGTTATGTGAGTTCATGTGAAGCATACGTGCTCTATGTATTGTGTTGTGCATTTCCATTGGCTATGATTTGAAGGGTACGTATTTCATGCAAGGCGAGTGTAATGCTAGCATGCTTAAGGTTGAATGCCTTCGAGGCTAGGTACGTATATGCTAAGTGCTTACATATCAAAGATTACATGTTCCATAACCGATGTGCTAAGTGTTTATATGATTTGCAAACGTTCTAATATGTATTGATGCATGTTGAGTAATGTGATCCCGTATTGTTAATGAGCATGCTTCTATGTGAATTTGATGTTTATGTTAATGTATACATATGATATGCGTACATGTTCTACGTGCTATGAGCTTATCGGTTCCAACATTTATAGGTGTTCAGGATACATACCAAATGCATTCATGTTTGACGTGCCCTACAGTTATGTTATAACCATGCGTTCCCATGGGTCATGATAGGCATTGATTAGTATGAATTATGATATAAGTTGCTTAAGGTTGCTAGTAATCCATATTAATGTTGATTGCCTTTCCTATATTATCCTTGCCGTTTACGTTAAGTATCGAGTTGATTTACAAAGCAATATGGTACCATCGTTCGCAAATATAAATGGAGTTATGAAGGGAACCGTTATATGTTATATGTGAACATGATTAATGTTGTGAGCTATATGATCCCATGCTAAGTATGCGTGTCCTCTAAGTGATGTGTGAATTAATGTTTAACCTATAGAGATTCGTGCCCGGTTCACGTGGAACTGTGGCTTAAGCGTGTATTCATAATTTGGAGTACCTTGGTACTGTCTGAGGAGAATCTTCGAGTAGGCGCTGCAACTTTTCAATCAGGTTTAAGTGGGGGTTAGTGTTGACTACACCAACTTTGGAGAGTATGTTATGGGACACCCTCAGCCGACTGTTTCGTGAGCAGTATTTCCCGTTCGTGGTTCGTCGAACTAAGAGGATTGAATTTTTGAAATCTTTATTAGGGAGCCGTGACAGTTTCTGAGTATGAGGCTAGTCTCATTTTCGATATAACATTGGACAATAGAATGAAGGTAAGAACTTTTGATAATGGACTCTGTGGACACGCGGCGTTCCACCTCTTTGTTAAGTTTTGAAACTTGTTTGAAATTTGATTTGGATCAATGAAAAGAAGATAGGTCAGTTGAAAACAGATACAGAGTCACCACTTGGTTTTCTATGGAACCAAGAAACCTAATTTTGACTCACCCAAGCGCATAAGGGCACCGGCCCTTCATAACCAAAGAACTTGGTTCGGGGTTTTGGTACGAGAGAGGAAGGAGCCTTTGTCGCGACTAAAACACCCTCAACTCGCCCCGTCTTTCGACGGGCCTCAATTAGCATCCAAATAATCATCCTATACTATGCATGGTTCGACAATTAATACTATGATAGTATATTACATCACATAAGAAAATTTGAAATGAAAGATCTAAAGATAAAATATCATTCATAAGATCTAAGTCAAATATCATGCAATGTAAAGTGAAAGATCACACGAATAAACCTAGAAAAAATCGTCTAATCATGTATCAAGTAATTAAGTTTCCTTAATCTAAAGGGGACATGAATTGTTCTTGAAACAAATAAACAAAGAAATCGAAATATGCTTAACAAGCTAGCATGATGCATGTTATTCTTTGAGAAAAGAAGATCTCTCAATCCCCGGGACGGATGAGAAAGGATGATTAGATCAAAGGGGAAGCATGGACGTGTGATCGTGATCATTCCTTATAATCTTCTTAGATTAAGAGTTACAAAAACCCCAAATCTTGCATGAATGCAATGTATGTATCTAAAAATGTGCAAAGGTTGTAGTGTGTTTTGGGTACATGGATTCCTAGAGTGACTTAGAAGTCTAAAATGTGTATGAATGAATGAATGACATTAACATGGGATGTGTACAAATGTAGTATGAACTACTTCCTAATATATAAACTAATTTGGAATGCATATGAGCATCAAATCAAAGAATGAAAGTTGAAATGTGCTTGCTGTGAATAGTGGACAGAACAGTAGCATCATCTTTGGAAAATTGAAACGAGGGGTTAGGAATGTTTTCAATGCATATATTTTTATGGAGATGTTACTTATTGTGTCTAGAACACAACCCAAAAGGCCAATCTTGAATATCTATCACATATTGAGAGAAATCATATAAACAATGAAGGTCACTCAGAAACAGAGTCCGTACCGTCGACTGAAATGTTAAAAATGCTTAGAAAATGAAAATTAATGATCTAGAGGCCTATTTTATACAGAGAGTTTCCTACGACATTGAAGTTTAAGGGAAAAATAAGTTAAGGCCACCCCTTTTGGAAAGGTTTTCTGGAAAAGAGGTCGTAAGTTGACCTAGCTGCTGTGACAGCAAAAACAGAATGTCTGGAAGGAATGTTTGGGTCCAAATGGACCATTTCAAAGTACCTCCAAGTCAAACCAAAAATCGTGGGTGTTCTCCAATGAGTTAGGAAGACTTTTCAAGTGGCCTTGCATCCATATGTTGAGTATTGAGTTCTAGAGAAATCTTTGAACTCAGCTCACTCACTGTTTTGACTCATCATTTTGAAGATTTTGGAGAAAACAAGGTTTTGTTTCTTGAAACCAAAATGAGAGGGATTGAGAGGGGTTTTGAAATAGATGTTTTGAAAGCATATTTTCAATACTCAATAAAGATTGTAGCCACTTAAAATGTCAACATCAAACTCATCATCAAGAACCTCCAAGATTGTTGGAGAGATTTATTTTATTTTGAACATAACTTTAATACATTTCAATAATACTTTGGAAGTATTGAGGTTATGATCATCATCTATCAAACATGTTTTTGAGGTCAAGAGCTACTATCCATAAGGATTCACTCACCCCAACTTCATGTCATCACTTAGATGATGATGAACTAGTAAGTAAATAAAGAAAAATAAAAAAGAAATGAGATAAGAGGAGATGAACAATAAATAAACAAGCAAATAGATGATGATCAATAGATGATATTCATGAAGCATGAGACTTGTAGGTTGGTGTTTCACTCATATGTAATGACACTAGACATGGAAGAAGCTTCCACTCTCTTACATGCTCACTAAAATGGTGGTTGGGAGTATTGAATGTTGAAGTAAATGGGAGTAATGAAGTAAAAACAAAGTTTAGAACTCACTTTTGTTTTGAAAAATCAAAGAAGGAAGCTTCTTTCTTGCTATTCTAACCTTATCTCTACAACTTTCTCTCCCAAACTTTTTCAAAGCTTACATTTGACTCCCCCAAAATGAAGAGTAATGGGGTGTTTATATAGGCCAACTTGGGGTGGTTTTGGGATTTAGAAAGTATTCCCATTGGCTCCAAACATCTGAAATCATAAAACTATGTCGTTTTGGTTTTTAATTAATCAAAATGGGGCCACAAAAATTATTACAAAATACACTATTCTGGAGGGGAGTGCCGTGGCGGCAGTGGGCCAGTGCCGCGGCGGCAGTGCTCCTCCTTCGTCCAGATAATGCTGTTTCGGCCCCTGAAGTTCCGGTATTCGCGAAAAGGCCCTATTTCGTCCAAAATTCACAGAAAATGCGTACGAACTCCAAATTGAGGTTGTGATATACCGTTGGAAAGGTAATGGAGTCTACTTTACATAAAAAATAGTTCAGAGATAGGTCACTTTGAAAAGTTTTGCGGTATTCGCGATAAAGGCTGATTTGATCGCCTTTTTCACTTTCAGAAATTCATAATAAATTCGTTTTAAATCCAGAAATTATATGCGATATACCGTTGGAAAGCTATTGAACTCTAGTATTCATGAAAAATATTTGAAAATTGTTTTGGTGCCCCAATTCCAAAGTCAAATTCTGGTCAAACTGGTCAAACCTGGGATTCCCGGGAAGTTCTAGAAACCTCCGGGAGTTCCCGGGAGCTAATGTTTTCGCTCGATTTTCTTTTGAAACTTGTTTTAACATTTAAAAATGATTCTGGTGAATTCGGACGATTTTGGTCAAACTTGGTCAAACTTGGTCAAACCTGGTCAAACCGGTCAACGGGGACTTTCCGGGAACTTTCGGGACTTCCGGGAGTCTCTGGGAGTTGACGATTTCATCCGATTTCTCTTAAAAACTTATTTTATCGCTTTTCTTACGACGTAACATGTTTCCAGAACTTTGGGGACCAGATCTGGGAGTTTTTGGGCTTTCAGGGGCATTTTGGTCATTCTGAGCATTTTGAGAAATAGAGCTGACTTCCGATAGTCCTTTTGAGTCTTTTGCGATCATTGTGAACCACCAAGCTATGGGTCTCCCAAATCCGATAGCCGACAAAATGGGGTGTCTATAGTTTGCCCCTCTTTGGCATGAACTTGCGAGGCAACGCATGTCGCAAGCGAGTGCCAAAGTTTTGAAGAGACAGGTCTTTTTAGAGGCTATAGATTTAGGATAAAAGCGTGACAAAAGATGCAAGGATGATGAGGTTAGTGCTGGTCGCGCCCTGTGTGAGCTGCCTACGTATCCCAAGAGGAATCAGACCAGGACGTAGTTCGGGCACAAAGGAATAAATCACACATGCTCAACAAACACGCGGATGCTATGTTATGAGGATGATATGCAGCGCATGGATGCAAGAAATTGTGTCACGAGTCCTATCCTAGTATGAGCTGGTGCTGTGTGCCACTCCGAGTGGGCTGGTGTTGTGCTAGTGTTTATGACTGTGACGTGGTAGATGACTCGGATAAAGACATCAAGGTTTAGAAGACTCTGGGTCTGGGGGCAAACTTCAGGAACTCGGGGAGTGCGTTTTGCAAACGAGTGAGACAGATCAGATGTGCTTTTAGCAGATGACAGCCAAAGGTGACCGAGGGATTTTGTGATGAACATGGACAGATGAGAAAGCTTGTGATAATCGGGAGGTCAAGATGCGGGACATGTTCTGATTGTTCCTGATGGCCGATTTTCGGGGGTCGGTTCTTCTTTTGTTACTTCCTGCTGATGGTAGTGGGGGCTGATATCTTTTGGTTTCTATCCTCAGGGGATGACGCTGGTGTTCTCGGAGAATCTCTTTTCTTGATCGGGAACCAGGACCCATCTCTGAATCTCTCACGGTTGATCAAAATGTGTCGGTGCTCAATCCAGGAGAGCCTGTCGGGGCTTCTGTGGTTCTCGGGGAATCTCTTTTCTTGATCGGGAACCAGGACCCATCTCTGAATCTCTCACGATTGATCAAATCTTTCGGCGCTCAATCCAAGAGGGCCGGTCAGGGCCTCCGGGAGCTGGTATCTTTCTGCTTTTGTCCTCGGTGGATAATGCAGGTGTTCTCGGAGAATCTGTTTTCTTGACCGGGAACCAGGACCCATCTTTGAATCTCTCACGGTTGATCAAAATGTGTCGGTGCTCAATCCAGGAGAGCCTGTCGGGGCTTCTGGGGTTCTCGGGGAATCTCTTTTCTTGATCGGGAACCAGGATCCATCTCTGAATCTCTCACGGTTGATCAAATCTTTCGACGCTCAATCCAAGAGGGCCGGTCAGGGCCTCCGGGAGCTGGTATCTTTCTGCTTTTGTCCTCGGGGGATAATGCAGGGTTCTCAGGGAATCTCTTTTCTTGATTATTCGGTGCATCAGTTAAAATCCAGGATCCGTTATCAGGATACTCGTGTTTTGATCGAAATTTGCCACGGTTGTCCTGAAAAAGCCGATTCGGGTCTTCGGGAGCCGATTTTTCCCAGTGTCTGCCTGCTGGAGGTAGTCCTGACAACTTTTAGCCTGCTTGGGGTAAAACCCCATAAATCTTGACTGGAATGTGCCACCGGGGCTAATCGGGGCCAAAAATGGGCTAAAAAGGGCCAAAACGGGTCAAAACGGGGCAAAACAGAGCGAAGCGGGGCCCGCGGGGAGCAGTGCCGCGGTGGCATTGGGCCACTGCCACGGCGGTAGTTGGCCAGCGCCGCGGCGGCACTGGGTGGCCGGACTTCATCTTTGTATATCTCGGGTTTTTGAGCTTTTCAAGCTCATTCTTGACCATTTTGGGGTGTTTTTGGTGCCAAAATTCATCAAAACACAGCTTGTGCGCGCTCAGGTGAGTAATCTTTCCCCGTGGTTGGATTTTTGATTGGTGCTTTGGTTAGCCCAAATTTTCAAGAAGAAAGTTTAACTATGACTTCCATTTTCTTTGTAGATCCATGGCTTCGAGCTCGAGGAGACCGTCTAAGAAAGCTAAGGAGTGGATGAAAGCCGAGATGCAAACTTCGGACTTGATTTTACGGGACCCTCAATGTCATCTTTCGGCCGCGGCTCTACCGAGCTTGGTATGTGAAACTCTTGACAGTTTAGGACTATTTTCATGTATTGTGCTAGTTTTGTGAGCCGTAGTGTGCACCTAGAGATCGTTAGAAGTCCGATTTGTGCTCAAATGTTGATTTTGTGAATTTGGACCTCGGGTCGTGAATAGTGATTTTGTGCATCGTTTTGTCGTCTTTGGTATGTGCAGGTGCCGGAAGTGACATTAAAAGGCCACGGCAGCTTTGCTCATGCTTTCCTATGGTATACTCAGCTTTCGCCCACCGTTAAGAGGATGGTTGATGATGCCGGGTTCGAAGGCTTCGTCCGTCTGGTTTCGAAAAGCAGCAATGATTTGGCCCATTTCTATGCTCTGGCTAAGAGGTGGTGGGACACCACCAATACTTTCCACTTGCCGTTCGGAGAGATGACAATGACGCCCTTCGACTTCTCCATGATTACGGGCTTGAGGGTCGGCGGGAAGCGCCTGATTCTGGATTACTTTTATGAGATCGACCCGGAGGCAGTGGAGATGTTGATTGGGGCTGTTCCCCCTAACCTGGAGAGGCATTGGTTTCCCTATGGATGGCTTTACCGGGCCTATGGCAGAGGTAATCATAATCTGAACAATTCCCAGCTTTTGAGGGTTTATCTTCTGTATGTCCTTGGGTGCTCCATCTTTGCGACGCGGAATGACCGGGTGAGCCTGAGATTCCTTTCTTGCCTGGCGACTATTGATGAGATCCCCACCTACAACTGGGGTGGTGCTGCCTTGGCCCATCTTTATAAGCATATGGGCGAAGTTTCTCGGGGCGATGTTAAATCGACTGGGGGATTCTGGCGAGCTTGGGAGGTACGTACTGTGCCTTCTTTCATTTGTTATCTTTTGATTTCTATACTTGTTCTGATTTTCTCCTTTGTTTGTGCAGCTTTGGAGCTTTGAATACCTGAAGATGTTGGCTCCTTCCCCGGCGGATGAATCAGGCGAGGACGAGGATGGCATGGCTACAGTGCCTCTATTCCCACAAGGTTTGAGATGGCGGAGGGACGTTGTTGGGGTGAAGAGTGGGGCCCACCGAATTATTTTGCTCAGAGACTTCTTAACTGAGCTGACGGCCTCTAGTATCGATTGGACGCCTTGGGAGGGCGTCGCCTATGCTGCCTCAGAGGAGATATAAGCGGTCAAATCTCTTACCTCTTGCCACCTTCTGATGGAGAGTACCGAGTGTAGGCAGTGGTTCCTTGGTGAGCGGGTGTCTCGGCAGGTGGTTGGTGGTTCCCGGTATCGCGTCCCTCATAATCCCCCTGTGATGGATGCTAGTGACCTCTCTGGTGATGCTCTGCTAGCGGCCTTGGCCGGCACTGATGTTTGGGACCATTTTCTCTCCGAGATCGGTTACGAGGCTTACCGCGGCCGTTTCCTGATGCCTAACTTCCCGCTCCTGGAGGTAAGTTTCCTTTTTCATTTTTACCTTTTATTTGTTGCCCATGTTTTTGACTCATCTTTTCCTAACTTGTTTTGTGCCTACAGCTTCGTGAGATGTACAGGAGATAGGCTCCTCAGGCTCCCGATCCTATCCCTCCTTGGGATTGGACCGTCAACGTCCTAGGTGCTGATGGCACTCCCCAAGTGATGGAGGTGCCACGAGTCACATGCGGGTACCCTACTCAGCCAGCGGGCGTCCTCAATGTTCCTTGGAGTTACGCTGAGGAGGGTCACGCCTTGGCGACTAGCCTACGGTCCTTGGTCCTTACACGAGACCATCGGGTATGTCTCTAATTTTGCGCTTTCTTAAGGTTATGAGGTTCTAACCCTAGATTTTACCCTTGACAGATGGATGGTATGCGGCAATTTGCCGCCAATCAGATGGCGTCTTTGGTAAGTTTCTGACTCAACTCTATTTTTGCATTTTTTTTTTGTTGTTTCCCTACTGATTGCCTTCATTTTATTTGTGCGTCCAGTATCGTGGAGGCGGAGCTGGCTCATCGAGGACTTGTCCAAGGTGCAGAGGTGGTAGGAGGAGGCCGTTGCCGACATACACTCCGGGCGGTCCGACAGAGGACGAAGAAGAGGAGGACTGAGACCTCGCAAGCGGGAATTCTTATTTTCTTTTTTTTTTTTTTATGTTTTCGATTGGGTTGTATTGGTGATATGACTATTTGGACAGTGTAGGATGATGTGTAGAACAGTTTATGACCTTTTGACAGAGTATTATGATGTTTCGCCTTTTAGACCGGATAGCTTCCGGTTTGGAGGCGTAGTTGTGTGCTTGTTTTAGTTGATATATATGCACTGTGATTGTTGGATGTTACTGCGATGGGCAGTTTTGTGATAGTGAGTGCTTTTGCCTTGCAGGTGGGATAGTCCGTGAAACGGGGAGGTGCTGCCGAAATTTTGAATTTTGCTAGAGCCACGACAGAAAATATGGCTTTGTATGATCCTGCTCAACTCACAGCTTGGCTGAATATCACGGATGGCGTGGAGCGGATCAACCTCTTTAGCTATGGCTTGACCGAGCTGTTCTCTCTTTGCCAGATGACCCTGAATACTGAGTTCTTGCGTGCTGCCATTGCTTACTGGGACCCGGTGAACCATGTCTTCAACTTCAATGGCCTGGAGATATGCCCCATGTTTGAGGAGTTCTGTGCTATTCTTGGCTTTGATTCTGACTCCGACTTGATTCTCCCTTCGGTTGATACCCTCAGTCCTACGCGAGGCTTGGCTGAATATCTGAATTGCTCCATCACTATTTCCCGCCGGCTGATTCAAGGTGAGGCCCTCAACATTGCTTCTATTATCGCCCGGTACGCCAGTCCTGTGAATCCCAGCGTGTATGATGCTACCCGCGGGGCCGCTTTCATACTGTGCATGACTTCGCACTTCTTATTCTCGAGTACTTCCATTGACTTGGTGTATGTGTGCCTCGGTCTGAAACTTAGCAGGAATCCCATGGCCATGGTTCTAGTTGAAACCTTGAATGGTTTGGACCGCGCTTCTGATCAAGGAACGCCTCTACTTTTTGGGGCGCCTTTGGTGTTACAGGCTTGGTTATACGAGCGCCTTCAACTATGGACGGGCCGCATACCACCGTTTTACTTTTGTCGAGCCGTGCTTCACTCTCACTATACTTTTGCCGATTGGACGAGCATGATGAGTGCCTTACCTGTGGCTGACATTTGCTGGATCGTGAGGCGTTGGGGCCTTTATGCTGTCACCACGAGCCTCAGGGGTCACCAGAGAGTGTGGTTGATGGGTCTGAGAGAGACTTCTTTCTATCATCCTCGCCGATTGGCCAGACAGTATGGGCAGGTTCAGGAGGTTCCCCGGGGTTTTACTGAGAGGGTCTTTGCTTCCAGGATCAGGGCTACCACTATTGCTGCTTTTATCGATGGTTGGACTGACCGAGTAAAGGCCTATTTCTAAAGACCTTTGAAGAAATAAAAGACACTAAGACAAAACTAGACCTGACTGATTCTGCTCATTCCTCCAAGTGTTTTTGAACATGTGATTGCTTTTTGAAAGACTTTTATTTCTTTGATTATTCCTGTTTATGTAATATTCAAAGTTTGTTTATCGGTGAACCTTGGTTACTTTGGGAATCTCATTTTATGCATTTTCACTTTCTAAGAATATTTTGTAACTGAGATCTCAATTAGATGTTGCTTTTGGTACTTGCTTGGGCATGCTGGAATGATTAGAGGCAAACGAGGCGGGTGGCCGAAGTTTGCCCCTAGTTTGGGATATGTATGGTTGTGAGGCAAACGAGGTAGATGACCGACATTTGCCCCTAGTTTAGGAAGGGTTCAGGCAAACGAGGCGAGTGGCCGAAGTTTGCCCCTAGTGTGGAGAGTGATTTCTGGGTTATGGTAAGGACCGCGACTTTATTTTTCTCTCATGCTCATAATTTTGCCTAGGCGCCAGTTAGGTGACCTAGCGAGCTCTTTTCTCTCTTTTGTTATTGCTCACCTTGGATTTAGCTCTAATTTTTGCCTAGGTGTCCTTTCGGATTTTCAACCTAGCGAGCCACCCTTCTTTTTTTCTTGAAAGTCTGCCTACGTACCCCCGAGCGAGGATCAGGTCCAACGTAGTTCGGGCTAAAGTTTTTGAAAGAAAAGGTTATTTTGGTGGGTCGACCGAACCAATGTGGTTGCCTACGTATCCCCAAGTGGGAATTAGGTCAAGCGTAGTTCAATGCCAAGGCTTGAAGGAAATTGGTTATTTTTGTGAGGTGACCGAACCAATGTGGTTGCCTACGTATCCCCGAGTGGGAATCAGGTCGAGCGTAGTTCAAGGCCAAGGCTTGAAGGAAATTGGTTATTTATTTTTTGTGGGTGGAGCGACCGAACCGATGCGGTTGCCTACGTATCCCCGAGTGGGAATCAGGTCGAGCGTAGTTCAAGGCCAAGGCTTGAAGGAAATGGTTATGGGAAGGTAAATGGTTGGGGAAGGTCAAGCATAGTACTTTTTGAGGCGATCCATGTTGATCGGTTCTTTGAATTCGACACCATCGAGGTCCATGAGATAAGTTGCTCCTCCAGAAAGAATGGTCTTGACGATGTAAGGGCCTACCCATTTAGGTTTGAACTTCCCACGGGGATCAAAGATCGGAGCTCGCAATTCCTTAAGGACAAGGTCGCCCTTGACAATCTTCCTTGGACGAACCCTTTTGTTGAAAGTGCGGGCTATCCTCTTTTGGTAGATTCGGACATGGTCAACTACCGCTAGACGCTTTTCATCTATGAGAGCCAACTCTTCATATCTTTCTCTCAACCAATCTGATTTCGAAATTTCACATTCTGCCATCACGCGTAGGGACGGTAGTTCTATCTCGACCGAAAGTACCGCTTCCATCCCATACACTAGTGAGTAAGGTGTTGCTCCGGTGGACGTCCTTATCGATGTTTTGTATCCCCAAAGTGCAAATGGTAGCTTTTCATGCCAGTCTTTGTAGGTATTAGCTGATTTTTGCAATATGGCCTTGACATTCTTATTCGCAGCTTCGACTGCCCCATTAGTCTGTGGTCTGTAGGGGGATGACTTGTGATAACTGATTCTGTACTCCTCGAACAGATCCCTGACTTCTGCCTTAAAATGACTTCCGTTATCCGAAATAATCTCATGGGGAACTCCATAACGGTAGATGAGATTTCTCTTGATGAATTTGGCCACTTCCTTGGCTCCCAACTTGGTGTAAGATGCGGCTTCTACCCATTTTGTGAAGTAGTCTATGGCCACCAGGATGTACCGATTCCCATTTGAGGCTTTCGGAATGATTTCACCAATAATATCGATTCCCCAGGTGGAAAATGGCCAGGGTGAGGTCATGCTGTAAAGAAGAGACGGTGGTACGTGCATCATGTTTGCGTGGATCTGGCACTTGTGGCTCCTTCTTACGTATTCGCAGCAATCTTTCTCCAAAGTTGTCCAGTAGTATCCTTGCCTTATGATTTTCTTGGCCAGCATGTGACCGTTCATGTGCGGACCGCATACTCCCTCGTGTATTTCCTCCATCATTCTTCTGGAGCTCTTTCTAAACAAACAAGTCAGGTTGTGACCGTTGTATCCTTTCTTTAGCAGTTTCCCACCGCAAATGATGAATTGCGCTGCGAATCTCCGAATGGCCCTTTGGTCTTTCTCCGTAGATTCTTGGGGTATGTCCCCTTTTCTATGAAGTTCCAGACATCCTGATACCATGGTGTTCCATTCTCTTCTTCTTCAATTGCGGCGATCATGTTGAACGAAGGCTCGTACCTCTGCTCAATTACCAAAGGCATCATATTGACTCCCACAGGAATCTTGACCATGGAGGCTAGGGTAGCCAATGAGTCTGCTAGCTGATTCTCTTCCCTGGGCAAGTAAAGGAATGTGATGTTCTCGAATTGCCTCTTGAGTTGATTGAGATGATCATGATAGGGCTTCAACCTTTCTTCTTTTACTTTCCATTCTCCTCTAGCTTGTGATATGATGAGGTTTGAGTCCCCGAAGACATCCAACTTCTGAAACTTCAGCTCTATGGCTGCTTCCATTCCCAGAATGCATGCTTCGTACTCCGCAGTATTGTTGGTGGAATTATAATTGAGCTTGACTGCCAACGGAGTATGGTACCCACTTGGGGATACTAGGATCATTCCTACTCCGTATCCTTTCATGTTGGCCGCTCCATCAAAATACAACCTCCACTGTTCTTCCTTGATTTCCATGATATTCTCGTCTAGAAATGGAAAGTCTCCACTTTCTTCAGAGTCAATTGCATGTTCTGCGAGATGCTCAGCTACGGTTCTTCCTTTTACCGATTTGCTCGTAACATACTTGATATCGAATTCGGATAGTAGGAGTAGCCAACGGGATATACGACCAGTCAGGGCGGGTTTTTCGAGAATGTATTTTAGAGGATCCATGCGGGATATGAGCACAATCGGGAAGGCCAGCATGTAGTGCCTCAGTCGGCGAGTGCACCAAACCAAGGCCCAACACGTTTTTTTTAGAGTAGAGTAGTTGAGCTCGTACCCAGTCATCCTCTTGCTGAGGTAGTATATGGCTTTTTCGAAGTGAATTTCTTCTCCTTCTTGGGATAGCATACAACCCATGGCATTTTTGGAGACAGATAGGTAAAAGAATAAGGTCTTATGAGGAGTGGGTGGTGAGAGGACAGGTGGATTTTGAAGGTAGGCTTTTATTTTGTCGAAAGCGGCTTGGCATTGGTCATCCCATTGGAACTTTTCTCCTTTTCTCAACAATCGGAACAAAGGATCGCACGTAGTTGTGAGCTTGGAAATGAAGCGGCTGATGAATTGGATTCTTCCGAGGAACCCCCTTACTTCTTTTTCGTTCCGCGGTGGTGTCATTTCGAGGATTGCCTTGATCTTAGAGGGATCCACCTCTATCCCTCTTTGTGTGATGAGAAAACCCAGGAGTTTACCGGAGGTCACACCGAAAGTGCATTTCTTTGGGTTCAATCTCATCTTGTATTTGCGCAACCTTTCGAAGAACTTTTCCAGCGCCACCAGGTGTCCTTCTCTGTCCCTGGATTTCACAATCATGTCATCTACATATACTTCTACTTCCTTGTGAATCATGTCGTGCAGCAGGGTGGTGGCGGCTCTTTGGTAAGTAGCCCCAGCATTCTTTAGCCCGAAAGGCATTACTCTGTAACAGTAGGTTCCCCAAGGCGTGGTGAATGTCGTCTTTTCCCGATCTTCTGGCGCCATTAGAATCTGATTGTACGCTGAGAAGCCATCCATGAATGAAAGTAGCTCATGTCCGGCGGTGTTGTCCACCAAGACATCAATGTGGGGAAGCGGGAAGTCATCCTTGGGACTGGCTTTGTTTAGATCACGGAAGTCGACGCACACATGAACTTTTCCATCCTTCTTTGGGACTGGCACGATATTGGCAATCCATTCCGGATACTCGGTGACAATGATGAATCCTGCCTTGAACTGTTTCTCCACTTCTTCTTTAACCTTGAGTGCCCATTCCGGCCTCATGCGCCTCAGTTTCTGCTTGACAGGTTTAGAATTGGGGAGGAGAGGAATATGATGTTGGACAATATCGGGATTGACCCCAGGCATGTCCTCATAAGACCAAGCAAAAACATCTTTGAATTCTTTTAGCAAGAGGGTTAGTTTTTCTTTTTCTTCTTTATTAAGAGTTGATCCAATTTGCACAATTTGTGGATTATCTGTTTCACCTAGATTAACCAATAAAGTATCTTCAATTATTTCATAAGCAGGTGGTTTTTCAATTAATTGCTTAAGTTCGATTGGAAGATCCTCGGAGGGATCTGTGCATTCACAAGTGTTAGACACAGAGGAGTAAGCAGAATCGTCGTTCATTTCATTCATGACAGGTGAAGTGATTACATTGGACAGTGGTGGGCTTACAGCAGCCGACTCTGGTACAGACTCGATAATTGGTAGTACAGACTTCGGGGGAATAGGGGATTGGGAGACACAGATAGATGACTCTACAGCCTGGTTGCTCAGAGCCTCCTCAGTTGGCTTGATCTGATCATCTTGGCTCTCGGCCCTCTCTTCTTCCTTCTTCTCAGCAGATTCCTCCCACATTTTTTTGATGGCTTCAGTGTCCAGGTATTTCAACCAGTCTTCCTCCGGGGTCTTCTCAACTTCTTCGGGAAAGAACGGGTCTTGATATGGGGGCCTTTCGCAGTCAGCAAAGATTTCAAGCCCGGGGTGCCTTTTCCCAGTGGTTTGATGGATCTAGGGTTCAGGGAACCCGAAGTAGGGGAAATCATCCCCTTCTTTTATGAACTGTCCATTCAAAGTCTTGCGGTATGGTGGGAGACCCTTCACCCTTTTCTTCCATGGCCTCTGTAGCTCGACGTCTTCTTCAGTGGGCTTGTACCCCAACCCAAAAGTGCCTTGTTGTCCTTTGATCTGAGGGAACTCACGAATCCCTTGCTGGCGTCGGCCCAATCCCATTCCGGGGAAATAGTTCATTTTACGGACAATGTTGACAACTGCAGAGTGGACCTCAGGGAATCGGTCTTCATCTTTGATCATGTGGACTTCTTCCATGAAGAATCCCCCGATTTCTCCTTCTTCTAGCTCAGGTATTTGGACTTCAAAAATGGGAGCGTAATTTGGGAAAGCTTCATTACCCTAACTATTACCGAGGATGATCTTTACTTCCTTCTCATGAATGTACTTGATCATTTGATGTACGGTGGATGATACGGCTTTGTTGGCATGCAGCCAGGGCCTTCCGATCAACAAGTTGAACGAGGCAGGTATGTCCATGACTTGAAAAATCTCAGTGCTTACCAAAGATCCTACCCGAATTTGAAGAGAGACAGTCCCCATCACATTTCTCCTGGTGTTATCATAGGCCCTCACAGATTGCACAGATGGCGTGATGTCAAGGATATTGACCCCCAAAGCAGTGGCAGTTCATAGGGCACAAACATTTAGAGCTAAACCTGTATCAACCAGGCAAAACAGTACCTGCTGTCCCTTACATCCGACAGTGATGTACAATGCTTTGTTATATGCGGATCCTTCTGGTGGCAGGTCCTCATCAGAAAACGTAATGAGCGGGTCGGGGGCAAGTGCGCCCAAGAAAGCCACCATGTCCTCCGGTGCGGCGTCGATAGGAACTTCAATCCCAGCCAAGGCATTCAACACGGCTTGCCTATGCTTGTAGGATGTCACCATGATGTCCCACATCGAGAGATGTGCTTGGGTTTTCTTTAGCTGCTTTATCAGCTCATTATCTTCCTCGATGATCTCGTCCATCTTGCCTTTCCCTTTATCCTTGATGGGACCTTTCTCGGTTGCATCGGCGGTGGGCTGTGGAGGCTGATAATGACGGCCTGATCTAGTCAGATGATCAATTTCGGCAGGAGTAGGCCCTTCTACAGTCCCATCCTTCTTGAACTAGTTGTAGTCCGTCCCTACGAATGGTTTCTCGGGCTCACCCCAAATAGAGGCATCACTCTCGTTGTTAGGGTCATACCATTTGAGGTCTACCACCCCCAGATCATGCTCTTCCAAAAAGAACAGGTCTTGCTCATCGTCTAACTGTTGCTGCCACTCATCATTCTCTCCCCCAATCAGATGAATTCCCACAGAGTCTGGGATGTCAATGAGGGGTAAGGGTTGTCCTAGGGGGGTGATATAGGCGGCAGGGTTGAAGGATATAGGGTTGGAATCGATGAGGCTGATATTTTGGTGGTTAGGTAGAGGATTTTGGGTGATATGGGGCTGCTTCGGAGGCGGTTCGATGATATTCTGGTCAGTGAGGTATTGGATATCATGGCGGAGTCGCATGCAATCATCGGTGTTATGGCCAGGGGCTTGGTGGTAAGTACATCGTTTGGACATATCGCAGTTAGACGGGGGCGGGGGTATTTCGAGGCTGGAGTAGTTGGAGATGGCCCTTTTTGAGGAGGCGGTCTAGGGTTGAGGAGAAAGAGATTTCTAACTTGGCAAAGTTGCGAGGGGGCTTTTTCTGGAAAGGGCGGTTGGAGGAATTTGCCTGGTTGGAGGGTTGGTAGGGCCTAGGAGGGTACGCCATGGGTTGGCTACTAAGGGCATTGACATCCGGGGGATTCCGGGAGTAGTTGGGCCTTCTGGGCTGACTTGGAGGCTCTTCCTTTTTGATCTTCCCTTCCCTGATAGCATCTTCGATCCGGGTTCCGACCTCAAACAACTCCTCAAAGGTGGAGATGGATTGGTAGAATAATTTCTCGTGGTAGAGCGGCTGCAGATTCCGGATTAGCATTCTCACTTGTTCTTTCTCAATCGGCCGGTGGGTCATTTGGGCTACCTTGTTCCTCCACCTTCTCAGAAACGCAGCGAAGGATTCATTGCTGCTTTGCCGGGTCGTTTCCAAATCCCTGATAGTGACATCCAGCTCTTGATTGTAGGAGTAGTGATCGACAAAAACTCGAACGATATCTTTCCAGGCCCGGGTTTTGGAGGCTTCCAAGGTTAGGAACCATGATAGTGCAGATTTTGCCAGAGTTTGCGGAAACAGCATCGCAATATGCTCGTGGGTACAACCCATGGACTGGAAGATACTCATACACAGCTTCACGTGACTTTTTGGGTTCCGAGTCCCGTCAAAACGGTCGATGGCAGGCATTTTGAAGTTCTCCGGCAGTTTCAACTTGACAGGCTCAAAAAGGCTTCCAGGTCTAGCATGTAATCATCGACCCCCTTGCTTTTCCTTAGCACGCTCTCCAGTTTGTCGACCTTGTCCATTTTCTCTTGGAGCTTCTTTTCATACGCAAGCGGTGGGACCCCTTGAAACCAGTTTTCCTCTCCATTATTCTCATGTAGGGGAGGTTCAAACCCTGGTGGTGGAAACCCGGGCGGAGGTTGCGGCTGCTGCTGCTTCAGTTCTTCCATGAATTTCAGGACTTGGGCTAGGCTGTCGGACTGCTGGCTTATGGTTGCTCCCAACTCGGTAACCTTGTTTTCCAATTCTTCTCTATTCATACTGAAGCGGGCTGTCGGACTGATTCTTACTAAACGATTATCTGAACTCCTGGTCCACGATGAGGATTCCGGCTGCTGACCTTGGGAATCTATACTGACCTGACAAATTTTGGGGGAAAGGGATGTATCAGATCCTGATAGTGACGACCTTAGATAGGCAAAGACAGTGATGTGGACTGACTCGAGACAGTGCGTGCAGATTGATGGGAATAGTGCGTGCATATGAGACAAGCATGCGGATGTATGCCCTAATTTATATGATGCCCCTATTTCTAACAGATAGCAGTTTAAACAAATAAGGTCCTAACCATATAGAGTGTGCCAATCTTACTTTCCAGTACAATCACCAAGGGATAACAGGGATTTCCAGGGTTTATGGAGGCTTCTAAGAAGGACTGGGCATTCTTGGTTGATTTGGATAGAGTTTCTGGGAGAAACCGAGATATCCGGACACAGAGTCTGGTATTTCTGGGCAACTTGAGCAGAGTTTCTGGGAGAAACTGGTTAATACAGTTATATCTGGGATATCTGGACAGAGTTTCTGGGAGAAACGGTTTCATACGATTATATCTGGGGTATCTGGACAGAGTTTCTGGGAGAAACGGGTTAGTATGGTTATATCTGGGGTATCTGGACACAGTTTCTGGGAGAAACTGGTTAGTACGGTTATATCTGGGATAACTAGACAGAATTTCTGGGAGAAACTGGTTAGTACGGTTATATCTGGGATAACTGGACAGAGTTTCTGGGAGAAACTGGTTAGTATGGTTATATCTGGGATAACTGGACAGAGTTTCTGGGAGAAACTGGTTAGAACGGTGATAACGATCGTACTTTCTAGCAGGTTTTCATACTCCTATGTTTTAGGACCGACAAACAAGGTTTGCGGTGTATATCTTTGTGAGCATGGAGCAGACATCCTTGTCATGGTGCCTAGGCAGGTCAACTCAATGTGATCACATGTGAGTGATTGCCTTAGGAATCATAAGAAAGAGGTTCTATTCCATGCCACATAAGCATCTACACTGCACAGGTAATCCCGTCAGGGCATACAGCAGTTATATCACATTGTCCTATCTGAAAAGATAAATGAACAGTCCTACGAAAGGTTCTACAGGAATCTATATGCAAAGGCTGGGTATAGTCAAAGAGGGTCCGTTGACGAGAGTTCAAATATACCGTCAGAGAGACAGTACGGAGGTTTTTACTCTTTTTGATATACCTTGGAAGGTACAGTATCAACGGTGACTTGTGCCCTGGCACAGCAAGACCTGAACAATGTCAGCGCCGCGTTTCAGACACAGTCGGAGGGGGAAATGCAAGAGTGAAATGTGGTGAACCAAACACAGTAAAAAGATGATTTTAAGGATGCTTCTTATGAGTCAAACCCCTGTATTATTTTTGTTTTGAAAACAAATATCCCCAGTGGAGTCGCCAGATTGTGGACACGCGGCGTTCCACCTCTTTGTTAAGTTTTGAAACTTGTTTGAAATTTGATTTGGATCAATGAAAAGAAGATAGGTCAGTTGAAAACAGATACAGAGTCGCCACTTGGTTTTCTATGGAACCAAGAAACCTAATTTTGACTCACCCAAGCGCATAAGGGCACCGGCCCTTCATAACCAAAGAACTTGGTTCGGGGTTTTGGTACGAGAGAGGAAGGAGCCTTTGTCGCGACTAAAACACCCTCAACTCGCCCCGTCTTTCGACGGGCCTCAATTAGCATCCAAATAATCATCCTATACTATGCATGGTTCGACAATTAATACTATGATAGTATATTACATCACATAAGAAAATTTGAAATGAAAGATCTAAAGATAAAATATCATTCATAAGATCTAAGTCAAATATCATGCAATGTAAAGTGAAAGATCACACGAATAAACCTAGAAAAAATCGTCTAATCATGTATCAAGTAATTAAGTTTCCTTAATCTAAAGGGGACATGAATTGTTCTTGAAACAAATAAACAAAGAAATCGAAATATGCTTAACAAGCTAGCATGATGCATGTTATTCTTTGAGAAAAGAAGATCTCTCAATCCCCGGGACGGATGAGAAAGGATGATTAGATCAAAGGGGAAGCATGGACTTGTGATCGTGATCATTCCTTATAATCTTCTTAGATTAAGAGTTACAAAAACCCCAAATCTTGCATGAATGCAATGTATGTATCTAAAAATGTGCAAAGGTTGTAGTGTGTTTTGGGTACATGGATTCCTAGAGTGACTTAGAAGTCTAAAATGTGTATGAATGAATGAATGACATTAACATGGGATGTGTACAAATGTAGTATGAACTACTTCCTAATATATAAACTAATTTGGAATGCATATGAGCATCAAATCAAAGAATGAAAGTTGAAATGTGCTTGCTGTGAATAGTAGACAGAACAGTAGCATCATCTTTGGAAAATTGAAAAGAGGGGTTAGGAATGTTTTCAATGCATGATTTTTTATGGAGATGTTCCTTATTGTGTCTAGAACACAACCCAAAAGGCCAATCTTGAATAGCTATCACATATTGAGAGAAATCATATAAACAATGAAGGTCACTCAAAAACAAAGTCCGTACCGTCGACTGAAATGTTGAAAAATCTTAGAAAATGAAAACTAATGATCTAGAGGCCTATTTTATACATAATGTTCTCTAAGACATTTAAGGTTAAGGGAAAAATAAGTTAGGACCACCCCTTTTGGAAAAGGTTTCTGGAAAAGAGGTCGTAAGTTTACCTAGCTTCTGTGACAACAAAAATAGAATGTCTGGAAGGAATGTTTGGGTCCAAATGGACCATTTCAAAGTACCTCCAAGTCAAACCAAAAATCATGGGTGTTCTCCAATGAGTTAGGAAGACTTTTCAAGTGGCCTTGCATCCATATGTTGAGTATTGGGTTCTAGAGAAATCTTTGAACTGAGCTCACTCACTGTTTTGACTCATCATTTTGAAGATTTTGGAGAAAACAAGGTTTTGTTTCTTGAAACCAAAATGAGAGGGATTGAGAGGGGTTTTGAAAGCATATTTTCAATACTCAATAAGGATTGTAGCCACTTAAAATGTCAACATCAAACTCATCATCAAGAACCTCCAAGATTGTTGGAGAGATTTATTTTATTTTGAACATAACTTCAATACATTTCAAGAATACCTTGGAAGTATTGAGGTTATGATCATCATCTATTAAACATGTTTTTGAGGTCAAGAGCTACTATCCATAAGGATTCACTCACCCCAAACTTCATGTCATCACTTAGATGATGATGAACTAGTAAGTAAATAAAGAAAAATCAAAAAGAAATGAGATAAGAGGAGATGAACAATAAATAAACAAGCAAATAGATGATGATCAATAGATGATATTCATGAAGCATGAGACTTGTAGGTTGGTGTTTCACTCATATGTAATGACACTAGACATGGAAGAAGCTTCCAATCTCTTAAATTCTCACTAAAATGGTGGTTGGGAGTATTGAATGTTGAAGTAAATGGGAGTAATGAAGTAAAAACAAAGTTTAGAACTCACTTTTGTTTTGAAAAATCAAAGAAGGAAGCTTCTTTCTTGCTATTCTAACCTTATCTCTACAACTTTCTCTCCCAAACTTTTTCAAAGCTTACATTTGACTCCCCCAAAATGAAGAGTAATGGGGTGTTTATATAGGCCAAATTGGGGTGGTTTTGGGATTTAGAAAGTATTCCCATTGGCTCCAAACATCTGAAATCATAAAACTATGTCGTTTTGGTTTTTAATTAATAAAAATGGGGCCACAAAAATTATTAAAAAAATACACTATTCTGGAGGGGAGTGCCGCGGCGGCAGTGCTCCTCCTTCGTCTAGATAATGCTGTTTAGGCCCCCTGAAGTTCCGGTATTTGCGAAAAGGCCCTATTTCGTCCGAAATTCACAGAAAATGCGTACGAACTCCAAATGGAGGTTGTGATATACCGTTGGAAAGGTAATGGAGTCTACTTTACGTAAAAAATAGTTCGGGGATAGGTCACTTTGAAAAGTTTTGCGGTATTCGCGATAAAGGCTGATTTGATCGCCTTTTTCACTTTCGGAAATTCATAATAAATTCGTTTTAAATCCAGAAATTATGTGCGATATACCGTTGAAAAGCTATTGAACTCTAGTATTAATGAAAAATATTTGAAAATTGTTTTGGTGCCCCAGTTCCAAAGTTAAATTCTGGTCAAACTTGGGATTCCCGGGAAGTTCTGGAAACCTCCGGGAGTTCCCGGGAGCTAATGTTTTCGCTCGATTTTCTTTTGGAACTTGTTTTAACACTTTTCTCATGATTTGAAAATGATTCCGGTGAATTCGGATGATTTCGGTGAAACTTGGTCAAACTTTGGTCAAACCTGGTCAAACCTTGTTCAAACCGGTCAACGGGGACTTTCTGGGAACTTTCGGGACTTCCGGGGGTCTCTGGGAGCTGACGATTTCATCCGATTTCTCTTAAAAACTTATTTTATCGCTTTTCTTATGACGTAGCATGTTTCCAGAACTTTGGGGACCAAATCTGGGAGTTTTTGGGCTTTCAGGGGCATTTTGGTCATTCTGAGCATTTTGAGAAATAGAGCTGACTTCCGATAGTCATTTTGAGTCTTTTGCGATCATTGTGAACCACAAAGCTATGGGTCTCCCAAATCCGATAGCCGACAAAATGGGGTGTCTACAGACTCCATCCAGGCCTACGCACCAACCACGAGTTGAATGTATGTAGTAATGTGGTTCAAAAAATATTAGTGTTTGGGTATTTGAGTTCGAATAAAAAGTTAGAAAACTTCGTGCACCGACTAAGAATAGTCAGTTGGACCACCCCCAGTTCGTCCACCTTTTCAGCAGGCTTGTAGGCCACCTTTGTTACCACCACAGCCAACTCCTTCAACTCAGATTTTTGGGCCAAGCATTCCTAGGGGGACAATAAGGACAGTTTAATCTTTTTGCCGCCGCATCTTCCGTGGGTAATACCGATACTTCTGTGATATGAGGTAAGTTGTTCGTGTTTAGTCCTAGTGCCACTATGCCTGTAGATATCGGCGCATCGTATCCCTTCGAATACCACCTTGTGCATCATCATTGAGTTAAGGAATGAGTCATTTGGTTCCTACATTGTTAGTTGTTAATTGATACTTCTGTTGGAGGCTTAGTTCCTTTGAATCGAGTGTGTTGTGGCTGCGAGCTGTGATAGCTGACCAGCACACCATCTTTGATTTGTGATTGTGAGTATAGACTAGTGAGTACTTACCGAGCACTTATGACTTGTTTCGAGAGGAAGGTAGCATTTGCATTACCATCCGAGAATCTTAATTGTTTTAGGGATGATCGTATAGAGATTTCGATATATCCGCTTCACAGTTTGTGCAACGGTAAAAAAATCGTATTGACTCCTTAAATAGCTTATTTTGTTTTCCGATGAGAATGAACCAAATTTGATTGAGTTCTCTCCCATTGTGGGTTAGTACACCGATGTGTTCCCTAAGGATTTGCATGGCTTTTCGCCTATCCGTGAGAATTGAGTTGTGACAGACAAATACCCAGTACTTCATCTATTTTGATGCCGCCGTATTATATGACATCCGCAGGGTTGAAAGAGTTAAAGACTCAGTTGGAGAACTTACAGGTTAGCGATTTCATTCGTCTTAATCCGTCTCCTTGGAGAGTACCAATTTCCCAGTGCCAAGAAGATAGATAGTTCGCTTAAGTTGAGTATTGCCTATGATTTCAAATCTTGTGACTATAAGAATCAGTAGATCCTTCTGACTAGCTTCGTGGTTCAACGTGTTTAGTTTCAAAGATTGATTTAAAATAGAGTTGTCACCAGTTGCGCACTATGGAACGTGAGATTCCTAAGACTACTTTTCTCCCGCGCTACGGACATTGTGAATCCCTTGTTATACCATTCAGTTTGACAAATGCACCTGCCGCTTTAGTAGATTTGATAAGCCGTGTGTTTAACCTTTGCTAGGACAAGCTTGTGATTGTGCACAATGACTACGTATGCCAAATTATCTAAGTGTGGATATTGATTATCCGAGGTAAAAAGTTTCTTGAACATGTCTTTTCTGGTAATGGAGTATCCGTGGATCCTTCTAACATTGGGACCGTTATAGATTTGCTTTGTATCTGAGATTCATGGTTCCTTGGGACTAATAGGTTACTACTGTTGCTTTGTTGGAAATGTTTTCCCAGTTTGGCAATTAACTTAGTTGACTAAAATAGTGGTGAACATTGTTTGAGATGCTTTGGATGAGAATGTGTTATACCAAAGTTGCAAAACTTGTTTGACTTCGGCACCTGTTCTTATGAGCATTGAGCGTGAGTTGATTGAACTATACTGTATGCATCCTGAACGTGGATTGAGCTACTAATGACTTAGGACTAGGAGACATCACATATGAGACATTTCTGACTCAGCGAGACCCTAACTTGGGACAACGCCGTTGGGTAATTATAACTGTGACTATAAACGTATCTTTGGGTGACCTTGAGACATGAGCGAACTATGAATTAAATTGCATTGCCACCCGAGCTAGGCCAATGCCACAGCCGAGAAGTATGACTATGACTTAGCTTCCTTACCTATGCAAGAGTGGAAAATGTTGAGACTTGCGTGTACCCTAGTGTATTTACCGGTGCAAGAGTGGAGAATATTGAGACGTTGTGATGACTTTGAGAATTGTGGTTCAGAGACTTTTGCCCAAATTTCCTTGTTTGACTTGAATGTGTAATCGAAAGTTTTGACTTGAAGTCGTTAGCAGTACATAAACTTGATGATGAGACCATTGCCTTGACATTCTGTATGCTTAATGGAGACTTAGGACAGGGTTGGACTTTGGTGACATTAGAGGTTTGAGACCTCGGGACCGAGTGTACGTTCTCGTTGCTTGCCGTGGAGATGTGTTGAAAGAGTTTTGCCATTCTCGTTTTGCCACACATCCGGGAGGCACAAAGATGTACCATGATTTGAGTCGCCAGTATTGGTGGAAAGGGTTAAAGAGATCCATTGTTGAATTTGTTTGATTTGCCAGTAAGTAAAGACCGACACTAGAGAATCACAGGTTTGTTACAACCGTTTTCAATTGCCTGTTACAAAAACTTTGCGTAAGGACAACACTCTTTTGGATCCTTTTGTTTGGACCACATTAACACATTTGTTGCCGTTCAGAGTGACCGACATCGTAGTTTCCCTTAGTGTGTCCGTACGATCGTGAGACGTCATAGTGTATCAGTGTCGATGCGTTTAACCATGATACGAAGGTTGTGTTCCCATCCTTACAGAATTTGCAGTAAGTATGAGGTACTCAACTCCTTCTATTCCGATTGATTTTGGAAAATATATTGAGAGTAGTGTTATGACACTTACAAGTAATTGGGAAGAACAGTTTCTGTTAGCTGAGTTGCATCCAACATCAGTTATCAAATGGCACCGTTTGAGGCATCATATGGCTATCCGTGTCGATCTCCTTTGTGTTGGGGTGAGGTAGGTGAGACTATCCTTCATGGTCCTGATATGGTTAGAGAGACTTCAGAAAAGATTAAAGTAATTAGTGAGAAGTTGATTTCAGCTCAGAGTCATCAGAAATCATATGTCGATCGTCATCGTCGACCACTTGAGTTTGAGGTTGGTGATCTTGTGTTTCTAAAAGTATTACCCCGTCGTGGGTTGCAACGATTTGGTCAGAGTGGTAAGTTGGCACAACGATTTATTGGGCCGTTCGAGATCCTTGAGAGGATTGGCGTCATTGCTTATCGTTTGGTTCTTCCGCCATAGTTATCTAGTGTTCATAATGTGATTCCACGTTTCGATGCTTCGTCGATATAATTCTGATCCACTCCGTAAGCCTTTTCCCGATCCATCGTATGTACTTGATTGGACCAATTTGCCTCTTAGTGAAGATGCTTCATATGAGGAACAACTTGTTCAGATTCTTGAGAGGAAGGACCGTGTGCTACGAGGTAGAGTTATTCCGTTGGTAAGAATTCAGTGGAATCATCATGGTATTTCCGAGTCGACTTGGGAGGACGAGGGTGAAGCGAGGAAGAATTATCCTCATATTTTTCCTGAGTAGTGTAAGCTTCTTTATATGCTATGTGTTTTGCTGTGCTTTTTCCCTTGTTGTTGTTAAGGTTGAGCAAGTCGTTGCTCCCTTTGCGTGATCGCCGATCCGGATTCCGGGACAGAATCCTTTTAAGGGGGGTAGACTGTAATGTTTCAGAATTTTTAATTAAGGGTAATGGGGTAATTTTGCCTTTTCTGTCGTGGACCCTTATTTTATTTGACTGTGTTTTTAATTCTAGAGCATGACTAAATTATTTAATTATATCTTTCATATGCTTATAAATTTATTTCTGTGCCTGTGGATGTGTTTATTTAATTTTAGGGTTACACTGTTGGGTCAGACTGTCCATTGGAGCACCAAACAGTTATTTTTTTTAGAGCATACAAGAGAGTGGGTCCCACCCCACTCCCCTATAGCCGGCCAAATCATTCTTCTCCCTTCATTCACGTTAGATTTTATTCCTTCTCTTCTTTTCTTCTTCTTCTCCTTCCAAGAGACAAAAACCTCCATAGTTCTCCTTATCTTTCAAGCTTGATTCTTCAAGATTTCAAGGGATTGTCAAGAACTTCATTATCTAGCATCTCTAATCATCCTAGAGCTTGGAATCATTATTTGGTAAGCATTCTAGAAAACCCCCAAATTCTAGGGTTTTAATAGATTTCAAAATTTTGGGTTTTGATTTAACTTCTCTTCTCTTTTATAGCTTCCTTGGAGTATATAGAACACCTCCTAACATACCTAACCATTTTCCCTTGGAGATTCATAATGTGGTAAGTTTTCAAATCCCTAACAAATCTAGGGTTTACTAGCTTTATGTTTTCTATCCTAACCTTGGGTTGTTCTTGATTAGTGGTACACCCTTGAAGCATTTCTTCAAGATCCTAACACAAGCATTGAAGTTATTTTGGATTTGCTTAGCTCTCTTGAGTTGCCATTGATTTTTGGAAGCTAAGCTTTGAGGTAGATTTATATTGTTGCATTCCATATGTTATGCTTGTCTAAGATGCTTTGAGTTCATATATATGTGCTAGGAGAGAACTTAGACACATGCATTAGGATTTTTCCCAAAGTTTTAATGTCGGGATTATTTGCCTAAATGTGTATTACATGCTTTGGTTGTACAAGTTGTGATCTTGGGGTATTAGATGTGATTAAAATGATGTTAAGAGAATAATTTAAACACATGCATGAGGTTTCCCCAAAGTTGTAAATTTAGGGTTGTATGCCTAATTGTGACTTACATGCTTTGGTTATACTATATTTGATTATGTGATATTAGACGTGCTTAGGATGCTCCCTTTATGTGTAAAAGCATGCTTGGACGTTAGTTTAGAAATCCTTGTTAGGAATGTTATATTATGAATTTTAATTCAACTCTTGATGTCCTTGATACCATGTCCAACGTGCAAGAATTATAGTTTACACTATTTTGTTGGAGCAACTATAATGTCATTTTAAACATCACATGCATTGAGGCCTAATCGGCAAGCATTCATGTATCACGACATAAATGTTTTATTTGAAAAAGAGAGAAAAACCCCATGTGAGGGAATTTTATTTAAGAAATCCGAATATGGGTTGTGATGTGAGACAGGGAGAATGACCCTTAGAAACATTCAAACTCCAACTATATTCGGGTAGCTCCCGGAATTTGGTATGCTACACTCCATGCGTGGGTGGCTCATAGTCCGGTAACGAGAGAGATGTGTATATATCACGCATAGCCGTGAGGCTCCAATCATTTCATTGTAGCCGTGGTGGCGATCCATTGCACCTCATTTCATTTTAGCCATGGATAGCATATAGACTTGTTACAATGTTTTCTACGAGCCGTCGTTCTCATGAAACGATAAAACATTTTTCAGGTGAGCTTGATAAGGGAAAAGGGCATATGTGACCCGATGCGTAGACATTGATACTCATGTACTACTTTAAAGACTCGTGCTTAGTTATTTATATGGATAGCTCCCTTGTTGATTCAGTCGTTTTGGAAGATTGTAAATGTTTAATGCTTTGAAACTTAGAGTATTAAGGTTTTACAAAAACTTCATGAGCTTAGGCTCTCATTTCTTGTATTTGAGAAGCTTCTTTGATTTTGATTGGGCAAGTGTTAGCTCTTGCTTTCATAGTTATTTATTTCAATTGTTAAACTCACTTTATGATGATATATTTACTTTCCGAGGTCGTTGAACCTCTTTAAGTTCTAGTCTTTTGATTTACATGTCCATTGTTTATTTTTCCCTTGTGTTTGGATCCTTGCCGGATTAGTTTGGGTGGTTGCTCATGAGAGTTCATTTGTTGTAGTTTAGTTCATTTTGTACTTGAGTTCTTGCCGGATCGAACCTCTCTTTTAATTCCAACAAGGTTTCACACATTTAAACGTTCCAAATCTCTCCCATTCTCTTTCTTTTCCTCCCTCTCTTTGATCTCTTTCCATTTCTCAAATACTTTTTCCTTTTACTTATGTTGGAATTATATATATACATATTTTTAAAATGGTTCCGAATGTGAAAATACACGTGTGAGTGTGTGTGTGTGTGTGTGTGTGTGTGTTTAGAATACCTTCCCTCCGTCTCTCTCCCTATATCTCTCCCAATCCCTCCCTCTCCCCTTCTTCCTCTCTTTATCTCTTTCACTTCTCGTTTTTTGAAAATTTCGAGTACATGAAGTTGCGTTTGCTCTAGACTCGTGTTGTATGTTGTTTAGGACTTGTTTAGTCATGTATTGATATTTAAACTTGAGGATTTAGCATAGTTGGAAACACTTCGAAATGCTGTCAAAATGCTATCAAAGTTGCTGTCAAAAAAAAACTGCTACTGTTATTTCAGTTTTCTGCCCAAACGGTGAGGAATTGGAAAAATTGCTATTTGACAAAAGTTGTGCAAAATCAAATTTTACATGGGCCTACTCGAATAGAAAGTGAAAATTTCAAAGATATGGTTACTTACGGATGTTTTAAAATTCAGAAATTATCCAAAAATGGTCCTTTATCATTTTTTTTTTGTATTCCTTGAACTAGTGCTTGTTCGGATAGTCTTTTAATCAAATGTTCAAATGCTTTTACCTTCGTTTGACTCGTCTACTTGTAAATCCATTTTGAATTTACGTATTAGTAAGCCATCCTTGTAGGAATCCCCGTGGATTTCTAAAGTCGCTTCCGCATTTGTGATTGAGTTTTACTTCTTTTCTATCTTTCCTCTTTCCTCACGCTTCAGTTTTCGGGGCGTGACAAAAATTTTGTGTACTGTATTTTTCAAAATAAAATATTTATTTTCTTGTACAACCTTTGTCAATTTGTAGTAGTAAAATATTTCTATTAAAGTTTAGATTTAAAATTCTTAGTGTAGTCGTACTTGTAGTTGTCCCCTAAAATAGTTTGAAAACCCAAATTTTTAGTTTTTTTAGCAAAATTTTCATTCACTAGAAGACAGATTTTGCAAGTAAATGCCAGATTTTTTAGCCCCGTAGTTGTTATAATCACCTATCAAAGTCCCAAGCACACCATACCCATATCTCACTCCCAAAGTAGATTAGGATTTGGTTTGGCCTTGCTTATGTTCTTGAAGTTCAACCACTGTGACCCCACAAGAATCGAAAGTCAAAGGTTTAGTATTTTATTATTGCTTCAGTATTTCCATTTATTTATATTGTATTAGCCTAGTTGTACTAAGCTTTGTTATTTTGCGGATTCTACAAATTCAACCTCAACTCATGTTAAGTGAAGAAAAAAAATATTAATATTATATTTCACCCTTACCTTGGTTTTATAACTTTAATTTTAATTGGACGGTGATTGTGTGCATCTAATTAATTTATTTTTAAATTTTATTTGGAAGACAGTTTCAATTCCAAAATGGTAGGCTAAAACTTTAATTGGGGATATGCAATAAAAACTTAAAAACCACAGCTTCTGTACACTAATCTTAAATGGGCAAATTTATCTAGATGAGTTTTTTTTTCCATTTATGGCAAAAAATATCTATATATCTATAGTTTATGACCATTTAACATGTTTATATACTACGGCTATATTGGACTCAAGAGATTACATATTTAAAATAAGAATCTAATTATGCAGATTGTCAAACTATGCTTTTTGTCATAAAAACACCTAGCATACTCAAATAATTCATATGACAAAGTTTATATTTCAAATATGTGTTATATATATTTCTATTCACTAATGGACTGGCAATTGTGTAGTGGCAGAGTGGTGGGGACTGGGCGCCGAATAACTCTCGTTCGCGGCAGGTCACGGTTAGAACCTGGCTACTGTCCAATTGCCTTTTTAGTTATTTTTTTTAAACCAAACGACGTCGTTTCATATCAAACTTGACACACTTGATATGACTTCGACTAGTGAAAGTTTATTTTCAAATAAAGAATGACTATGCGGTCTTAAATGCCAAATCCTTTTCAAATGCACAAAAGTTGTGGGATCTAGTGTTAGTTTGCATATTCCCAATTCCTTTAAATCATTTCTCTCAAGTTAATTAATATTTCTTGTTTTTAATAGCTTTGCTTAAATATTTGTATTATTTCCTTCTTTCGATATAATAATATCCATAAAGTCATTTGATGTAAATTTAGCCTTTATTTCTTTTTCTTCCTTTTCTTACTAGTATCTTAGTTAATTTATTTTGCATTGTTAAAATCTTTACTATAAACTACTTAAAAAAATAGCTTTTAATTGGTTTTATTACAAAAATATGAAAACTAGTAGTTTAGTAAAAGCCTAAAAAATCCATTATCTTTTATTTTCTTTTTTTGGGACAAAATAGTTATTGCCTATCTTTATAACTTTATTTGTCATTACATGTGGGTTCGACCTAGTCTTCCAGAACTGTATTACTTGTATGATCACCTATACTTGGGTGTTGATAAGAAAATGCGTCAATAGGATGTCAATTACGAAGGCACTTCAAAGGTTTTCTTGTCGCTCTTTCCACCATTAGCATGGAATCTTTGAAAATGCTGAAAGACTTGATCTTTTGTTTTTTACAAAATACACCCACACTTTACGTGAAAGCATCATCAATAAAAGTAAGAAAATACTTATTTCCGCCTAAAGACTCCACCTCAATGGGACCACAAACATCAGAATAAATCATATCAAGCAACTTGGTTTTTCTTTTACTAGAAGTGTAAAAGGAAACTCTATGTTGCTTTCCAAATATGTAATAATCACAAGGGTTAAGAACTGTACCTTTGGCAAAGGGAATGAGGAACTTTTTTGCCAGAATCTGTGTGTGCCAACCGCATTTGCCACAAATTTGGTGAAGACTCATCCTCAACTGCATTGAGCCCGCTTGAACACACATTCACATGAGTCTTGTATAAAGTACAACAAAGTTCCCCTTTTACAACAACTAGGGACCCTTTGGTGAGTTTACACTTTCTGCTCAAAAAATGGTTATAAAAACGCATTTTATCTAGTGCAACACTAGAAATAAAATTCAACCATAAATCAGGAACATGCCAAACATCCTTTAATGTCAAATTGCAGCCCAGGCTAGTCTAAATACACACGTCACCTATTCCCTCGATCTTGGAATAGCTGGTATGACCCATCTTCACAGTACACCGGCTTTGTACAAGGTGACGAACTCTCTCCTAAGAGTAGCATGGTAGGACGGGGTTGTATCATTAACCCACTTAACATCACTATCTGCAATATGTAAACACTCTTCATTTCCAAATGAAAGTACCACCACATCCTTAGAAACTATAGTTGTAGTATTTTTGTCTTCTGATTTCTTCTCAGTATTTCCCTATTTCTGGTCTCTCTTACAGACTCGGACTTTATGTCAAGTAAAGATTCAAGAAAGTCGACATCCGGACATCTCTTTACCCTAGGAGGTTGTGTAGTTAGTTGGAGGAGCATTAAGCAGAAATGAATTCTAGACTCAACTATGGAAGCTGAGTATATGGTTGCTTGTGAAGCCGGAAAGGAAGCTGTTTGTCTCAAGAAGTTTCTCATGAAACTCGGGGTAGTACCAACATCATTGTCACCTATTACGCTATCCTGCGATAATAGTGGGGCAGTGGCTCAATCCAAGGAGCCAAGGAACTACTGAAAGAGAAAGCACGTAGAAAGGAAATAATATCGTCTCATTCGAGGTATAGTCTAGCGTGGAGATGTGATTGTTACCAAGATTGCCACAACTGACAATCTTGCGGATCCGTTTACAAAAGCTTTGCCACAGAAAGTTTTTAATCGACATCTAGATAGTTTAGGTCTTAGATGTAATGGGTTATGAGTGCAAGTGGGAGTTTGTTGAGATTGTGCCCTTAAACCCGATCTTTATGTATTTGACATTTGACGTTTTATATATGGATATCATTTATACATTTTATTGTGAATGTTTTATGAGATGATTGTTTGTAATCCTTAAGTATCAAAGTAGGTAATTCGTGTGTGTATGAGATACATACAAGTGAGATACAAATTACTATTCTTTGATACTTAGAACTTGCCATAGTGGATGATGAGAATGGATGTCTCATTAGGTATACACTGTAGCATTATTAATTACCATTCAATGGAGTGATGAATCTCAATCACTAGAGTGTGACTCTTAGTTAATATGCTAGTGCTTATAGGGCATTGATGGACCATGAGATTTCTATTGACATATAAAACTATCAACAATCGATAGGAAATCATAACTTATATAAGGTACGTGTTCTCAATCTTGAGACGATTATGGACACAGACTATGGATGTGATTGCTTTGACTTAGCAATCAGTGAGGTCTTGTAAGATCAACACCTGGGTATCTTGGGTATATTGTTAAGATAGAATCTAACCTCTGATAAAGAGTAAGCATTCCTTTGAGAATGTCCAAGTTGATTACTGAGAAATATAGTCTTGTTGATAAATAGTTATTAACATGTTTGGTAATCTTGAGAGGTGAATGGGACTTAAGAAATGGAAGATGCAATCATCATTCAGGTTGACAGTAAAAGTTATCCGACTACCTGAATATGATTATGAATGATGACAATAGAGGGACATTAGTACACCCTACAAGTCTAGTTATCACTTTGGATTTGTTAATTTAGTGTTGGAGTGTAGTTATCATTTTATAGTGGAGTAAACGTTAACCGATCAGTTAGTTAATTTGTTGATCAAAGAGTTTGATCATGGGAATTAATAACTGGTATGAGCCAACAATAAAGAACCTAGGATGTCACAATCTTAGCTCTACCAAAATGCTTGGAGAGTCATATGAGGATGATAAACCAATTGATTGAAAGAGTTTCAATTGATTAAAGGTACGATCGATCGAACTTGTTTCGATAGATTGAACTCAGTTCAATCGATCGAACTTGCTTCGATCGATTGAAGATTCGATAAGTTCTTCGATCGATCAAAAGCTTAAAGTTGGTTTAGAAATTTATAAATAGGGCAGCTATATATAATATTATTTAATAATCGTCGTTTTTCCTATCCCAAAGTTGCAGAAACTGTTTCAGTATTTCCAAACCTTCTATATCCTTTCTATTTGGGTTCCCACTAACCCTACCCACTCCGGGAGCATTCATCAGAGACATAAGGGTGAAGATCATCTAAAGGAGGTTGCTGGAAGTTGAAGAATTCAAAATTGGGTTCAAGACCACAATGTAATATTCTTGTCCCATCTCCCTCCACATCTACAGAATTGATAAGTAGTATATCCGGGCATACCAATAAGTTTTTGAAAAAATTTTTCCACTGTGCATGATTTAATAATTTTCCAAACCTAATCCATCAAAAAATTCCATCTTGAGAGATAACATGTCCCAAAAATATAAACTCCTGTAGCCAGAGCTCGCATTTACTAAACTTCGCATACAACCGATTATCTTGGAGTGTCGATCTGCAGAGCAATCCGTAAATGTTCCTTGTGGTCTTCTTCTGTCTTAGAGTAAATTAGGATATCGTTGATGAATACTATAACGAATTGATCCAAATAAGGTGTGAATACTCTATTCATTAGGTTCATGAATACTACTGGAGCATTGGTTAATTTGAAAGGCATCACTAGAAATTCATAGTGCTCGTATCTCATCCTGAAAGTAGTCTTTGACACATCCTCTATGTAGACACCCTATTTTGTCAGCTATCAGATTTAGGAGACCCATAGCTTGGTGTTTCACAATGATCGAAAAAGGTTCAAAAAGGACTCTTGGAAGTTATAGTTCTATCTCTCAAAATACTCGGAATGACCAAAATAACCTTGAAAGCCCAAAAAACTCCCAGATTTGGATCGAAAGCTCTGGAAACATACTATTTCGTAAGAAAAGTGGTAAAATGAGTTTTGAAGTAAAATCATATGAAATCATCAGCTCCCAAAGACCCCCGAAAGTCCCCGAAATGTCCCCGTTGACCGGTTTGACCAAGATTTGACCAGGGTTTGACTGAAATCATCCGAATTCACCCAAAAGTTCTAAAATTATTCCAGATCATGAAAAAAGTATTAAAATGAGTTTAAAAAGAAAATCGGACGAAAATGTCAGCTCCTGGGAGCTCCCAAAGGTTCCCAGAACTTCCTGGAAATCCCGGTTTGACCGATTTGACCTAAAAGTTGACTTTGAAACCGGAGTGCTGTATCATTTTTCAAAGATTTTTCATGGATACTAGCAGTCAATAGCTTTCCAACGGTATATCGCACGTATTTTCTGGATTTAAAATGAATTTATCATGAATTTTCGAAGGTGAAAAAGGCGATCAAATCGACTTTTATCGTGAATACCGCAATACTTCAAAGGGATCTATCTCCGAACTATTTTTTATGTAAAGTAGACTCCATTACCTTTCAAATGGTATATCACAACCTCAGTTTGGAGTTCGTATGCATTTTCTGTGAATTTCAGATAAAATAGGGCATTTTCGCGAATACCAGAACCTCTGGGGGCCTAAATACCATTATCTGGAGGAAGAAGGAGCAGTACCGCCGTGGCACTCTCCTCCAGAACAGTTAATTTTTGTAAATTATTTTGGGGGTCCATTTTGATTAATTAGAAACCAAAACGACGTAGTTCCTTGTTCACAGACATTTTGAGCCAATGGGAGCACTCTTTAAATCCCAAAACCACCCTAAATTGGCCTATATAAACCCCCCTTGACTTCTCATTTAGGGTGTGGCAAATGAAAACTTAGAAAATTTTTAGAGAGAAAGTTGTAGAGATAAGGTTAGAATAGAGAGAAAAGAAGCTTCCTCATTTGATTTTCAACTAGAAAGTGAGTTCTAAACTGTTTTCTACTTCATTACTCCCATTTACTTCACATTCAATACACCCAACCACCATTTTAGTGAGTATTTGTGAGTTAGGAAGCTACTTCCATGTCCAAGGTCACCATTTATGAGTGAAACACCAAACTACAAGTCCAAAATCACATTGATTATCATCTATTGTTGTTATTATATGCTTGTTTATATAAACGTTCATCTCTCCTTACCTCATTTCTTTTTTTTATTTTTCTTTGTCTACTTACTAGTCCATCATCATCTAGATGATGACATGAAGTTTCAGGTGAGTGAATCCTTATGTATAGTAGCTCTTGACCTCAAAAACATGTTTGATAGATGATGATTTCAACTTCAATACATTCCTATGTATTCTTGAAGTTCTCTTCAAAATGAAAACAATGCTCTCCAACAATCTTGGAGGTTCTTGACATGAGTTCAATGTTGATACTTCAAGTGGTCATAATCTTCATTTAAGTTCTGAAAGTATACTCTCAGAACCTCTATTTCAAAACCCCTCTTAAACCCCTCATTTTGATTTCAAAGAATAAAACCATTGTTCTTCCCAAAACCTTCAAAGTAGTGAACAATCTGAGTTCAAAGATTTCTCTAGGACTCAATACTCAAAGTATTAACATGAGACTACTTGGAAATCCTTCTTAACTCATTACAAAACACCCACAATTTTTGGTTTGACTTGGAAACACTTGAAAGGGGTCCATTTTGACCCAAACATTCTTTCCAGACATTCTATTTTTTTTTTGTCACAGCAGCTTGATTGACTTTCAACTTATTTTACGGAAAACGTTTCCAAACAGAGTGGTCCCAACTCATTTTTCTCTTGAACGTCAGTGTCTCAGGGAACTTTCTGTATAAAATGGGCCACTAGATGGTTTGTTTTCATTTTCTAAGAGTTTTTGACATTTCAGTCGACCGTATGGATTCTGTTTCTGAGTGACCTCTATTGTTTATATGATTTCTCTCAATTTGTAATAGTTATTGAGGGTTGGCTTTTTGATACATGTTCTAGACACAACAAGGATGATCTCCATAAAACATCATGCATTGAAAACATTTCTAACCCTACTTTTCAATTTCCACAAGATCAAGTCACTATTCTGTCCACTATTCACAGCAAGTATACTTTTACTTCCATCCCTTGATTTGATGCTTATATGTACTTTAAATTAGTTCATATCCTAGGAAGTGGTCCATACCATATTTGTACATATCCTATGATGATTTCCCCCGTGCATTCATTCATCTTCTAGACTTCTAAGTCACTTTAGAAAACCCATGTACACAAACACACTATAACCTTTACACATTCTAAGACCATGCATTACATCCATGCAAGATTTGGAGTTTTTGTGACTCCTAATATAAGGAGATTATAAGGATGAACTTGATCACATATTCATGCTCCCCCTCGATCTATTCTTCTTTTTCATCTGTCCAGGGGATTGAGAGATTTCATTTTCTCAAAGATTAACAAGCATCATACTAGCTTGCTAAGCATATTTCGTTTTCTTTTTATTTGTTTCAAGAACAATTCATGTCCCCTTTAGATTAGGAAAATTCGATTACTTGATATGTGATTAGACGATTTTTCTATGTGATTAGACGTTTTTTCCTAGGTTTGTTTGTATGATCTTTAACTTTTGCATTGTGTGATGTTTGGCTTAGATCTTATGAAAGATATCTTATCTTTCGATCTTCCATTTCAAGATTCTTATGTGATGTAATATACCTATCATAAATATTAATTATCAAACCAAACATAGTACAAGATGATTATTTGGATGCTAATTGAGGCCCGTCGAGAGACGGGGCGAGTTAAGGGTGTTTTAGTCGTGACAAAGGCTCCTTCCTCTCTTGTACCAAAACCTCGAGCCAAGTTATTTGGTTATGAAGAACCGGTGCCCTTTATCCGTTTGGGTGAGTCAAATTGGGTTTCTTGGTTCCCTAAAGACCAAGAGGTGACTCTGTATCTGTTTTCAACAGACCTTCATTTTCTTTCTTTGATCCAAATCAATTTCAAACCAAAACAAAAATAGTGGACGACCGATTCCGCGTGTCCACAATCTGGCGACTCTGTTGGGGATTTTTATTTTAAAACAAAATAATACAGAGGTTTGACTCATAAGAAGCATCCTTAAAATCATTTTTTTACTGTGTCTGGTTCACCGCATTGCACTTCAGCATTTCCCCCTCCGACTGTGTCTGAAATGCGGCGTTGACATTGTTCGGGTCTTGCTGTGCCAGGGCACAAGTCACCGTTGATACTGTACCTTCCAAGGTATATAAAAAAGAGTAACCACTTCCGTACTATCTCCCTGGCGGTATATTGGAACTCTCATCAATGGACCCTGTTTGACTAAACCCAGCCTTTGTATATAGATTCCTGTAGAACCTTTTATAGGATTGTTCATTTATCTTTTCGAGATAGGACAATGTGATATAACTGCTGTTTGCCCTGGTAGGATTACCTGCGCAGTGTAGACGCTTATGTGGCATAGAACAGAACCTCTTTCTTATGATTCCCAAGGCAATCACTCACCTGTGATTACATTGAGTTGACCTGCCTAGGCACCATGATAAGGATGTCTGCTCCATGATCACAAAGATATACACCGCAAACCTTGTTTGTTGGTCCTAAGACATAGGAGTATGAAAACTTGCCAGACAATATGATCACTGTCAGATTTACCAGTTTCTCCCAGAAGCTCTATCCAAATCTCCCAGATATCCCAGATATGACCTGTTTCTCCCAGAAACTCTATCCAGATATCATAGATATAACTTGTTTCTCCCAAAGACTCTATCCAAATCTCCCAGATATGACCTGTTTCTCCTAGAAACTCTGTCCATATATCACAGATATAACATGTTTCTCCCAGAAACTCTATCCAAATCTCCCAGATATCCCATATATGACCTGTTTCTCCCAGAAACTCTGTCCAGATATCACAGATATAACCTGTTTTTCCCGAAAACTCTATCCAAATATCTCAGATATAACTTATTTCTCCCGAAAACTCTATCCAGACTCCTCAAAATATCTTAGAAACCCCTATCATCCCCTGGTGATCATACCAGAAGGAAAGGTTAACACACTCTGTATGGCTAGGACCTTACTTGCTTAACTGCTATCTGCTAGAAGTAACAGCATTGTGTAGATTAGGGTTTGCATCCGCATGCTTGTCTCATTTGCATGCACCGTACCTGTCAGTCCGCACGCACTGTCTTAGTCAGTCTGTACACGAGTCAATCCGCGTTTGTTAAACATCACTGTCATTATCTGTCAAGAGTCATCACTAGCAGAATCTGATACAATCCTCTTAAATATGTAGGGTCACTATAGGTTCTCAAAGTCAGCAGCTGGGATCATTGTCCTGGGTCAGAAGTTCAGACAATCGTTTGGTCAGAATCAGCCCGACAAGTTATTTCAGCATGAATCAAGAAGAGTTAGAAAACAAGGTCACAGAGTTGGGAGCCACCATAAGCCAGCAGTCTGACAGCCTGGCCCAAGTCTTGAAGTTTATAGAAGAACTGAAACAGCAGAAGCCGCAGTATCCACCTGGGTTCCCGCCACCACCAGGTTTTGTGCCACCACCACCGGCAGGGTTTGTACCACCTCCCATCATTGAATATAAGAATAATGGGGGAGAAGATTGGTTTCAAGGGGGCCTACTGTCTGCATATGAGAAGAAGTTCCAGGAGAAAATGGACAAAGTTGACAAGCTAGAAAGTGTATTGAGGAAAAGCAAAGGGGTTGATGACTATATGCTGGACCTGGAAGGCCTTTTTGAACCTATTAATCTGAAACTGCCAGAAAACTTCAAGATGCCCGCCATTGATCGTTTTGATAGAACTGGAAATCCGAAGAGTCATGTGAAGCTGTGTATGAGCATCTTCCAGTCAATGGGCTGTACTCATGAGCACATTACAATGTTGTTCCCACAAACTCTCGCAAAGTCTGCACTATCATGGCTCCTTACCTTGGAAGCTTCCAAGACTATGGCTTGGGAAGACATCGTTCGGATATTCGTCGATCACTATTCTTACAATCAAGAGCTGGATGTCACGATCAGGGATTTAGGAACCACCCGGCAGAACAACAATGAATCCTTCGCCGCTTTCTTGAGCAGATGGAGGAATAAAGTGGCCCAAATGACCCCACCGACCGGTTGAGAAGGAACAAGTGAGAATGTTAATCTAAAATCTACAACCGCTCTACCATGAGAAACTATTCTATCAATCCATCTCCACCTTTAAGGAGTTATTTAAAGTTGGGACTCGAATTGAAGACGCTATCAGGGAAGGAAAGATTAAGAAGGAGGAGCCTCCAAGTCAGTCGAAAAGGCCCAATTACTCCCGCAACACTCCAGATGTCAATGCCCTTAGTAGTCAACCCATGGCATACCCTCCTAGGCCGTACCAACCCTCCAACCAAGTAAACTCACCCAATCACCCTTTCTAGAAAAAGCCTCCTCGCAATTTCGCCAAGCTAGAGATCTCCTTGTCCTCAGCCTTAGACCGTCTCCTCAAAAAGGGCTACCTCCAATTGCTCCAACCTCGAAATACCCCACCGCCACCAAGCTGTGACATGTCAAAACATTGTACCTACCGCCAAGCCCCTGGCCACAATACTGATGATTGCATATGCCTCCGCCATGACATCCAAGACCTCATTGACCAGAATATCATTAAGCCACCACCAAAACAGCCCCATGTTGCCCAAAACCCCCTGCCAAACCACCAAAATATCAGTCTCATCGAATCCGACCCCATATCCTTCAACCCCATTGCCTAGATCACCCCCTTAGGACACCCCTTACCCCTCATTGATATCTCAGAGTTAGAGGGAGTTCACCTAATCGGAAGGGAGGATGATGAATGGCAGCAGCAGCTAGATGATGAACAAGATTTGTTCTTTCTAGAAGAACATGATCTAGGAGCGGTATACCTCAAATGGTATGATCCCAATAAAGAAAGCGATGCCTCCGTATGGGATGAGCCAGAAAAACCATTTGTGGGAACAGATTATAAGTGGTTCAAAGAAGATGGGACTGTAGAAGGACCTACTCCTGCCGAGATCGATCATCTGACTAGGTCAAGCCGTCATTATCAGCCTCCACCACCTACCGCGGAAATCATTGAGAAAGGGCCAGTCAAAGACAAGGGGAAAGGGAAAATGGATGAGGTAATCGAAGAGGACAATGAGTTGATAAAGCAATTGAAGAAAACTCAGACACGTCTCTCGATGTGGGACATCATGGTGACATCCTATAAGCATAGGTAGGCCATTTTGAATACCTTAGCTGGAATTGATGTCCCTATTGATGTTGTACCGGAAGATATGGTGGCTTTCTTAAGCACACTTACTCCTGACCCAGTCATCACCTTCTCCGATGAGGACCTGCCACCAGAAGGATCTGCACATAACAAAGCTTTATACATCACTGTTGGATGCAAAGGGCAGAAAGTGCCATTCTGTTTGGTCGATATAGGTTCTGCCTTAAATGTCTGTGCTCTAAGAACCGTCACTGCCTTAGGGGTCAACATCCTGGACATCAATCCATCTGTGCAATCTGTAAGGGCTTATGATAACAGCAAGAGAACCATAATGGGGACTGTTTTTCTCCAAATCCGAGTAGGGGCTTTAGTTTGCACTAAACTCTTTCAAGTCATGGATATACCGGCCTCATTCAATTTGCTGATTGGAAGGCCCTGGCTGTATGTCAACAAAGCTGTGTCATCCACTGTGCACCAAATGATCAAGTACATTCATGAGAAAGAGGTGAAGGTCATCTTCGGCAATAGTTGGGGAAATAAAGCATTTCCAAGCTACGCTCCCGTCTTTGAAATCCAAATACCTAAACTGGAAGAAGGAGAATCAGAGGTTTCTTCATAAAAAAAGATCCAAATGATTGGTGATGGAGACAGGTTCCCTGAGATCCACTCCGTGGTCATTAATATCATCCTCAAAATGGACTACTTTCCTGGAATGGGATTGGGCCGAAGTTAACAAGGGATCCGCGAGCTCCCCCAGATCAAAGGACAAAAAGTACTTTCGGGTTGGGATACAAGCCCACTGAAGAGGACATCGAGCTACAAAAGCCATGGAAGAAGAAAGTGAGGAGTCTCCCACCATACCGCAAGACCTTAAACAGGCAATTCATCAAAGAAGGGGATGACTTCCCCTATTTTGGGTTTCCTGAGCCTTGGATCCATCAGACCATCGGAAAAAGGCACCTTGGGCTTGAAATCTTTGCTGACTATGAAAGGCCCCCCTATCAAGATCCGTTCTATCCTGAAGAAGTTGTGAAAACCCTAGAGGATGACTGGTTGAAGTACCTGGACACTGAGCCATTGAAAAAATGTGGGAAGAGTTTGCTGAAGAGAAGAAAGGAAGAGGGCCAAGAGCCAAGATGATCAGATCACACCAATTGAGGTGGGTCTGGGCAACCAGGCTATAGAGTCATCTGTCTGTGTCTCCCTATCCCCTATTCCCCTGGAGTCTATACTTTCGATTATCGAGTGTGTACCAAAGTCGGCTATTGTGAGCCCACCAGTGTCTGATGTAATCACTCCACCTGTTATGAATGAATTGAAAGACGGTTCTACTTACTCCTCTATGTCTAATACTTGTGAATGCATAGATCCATCTGAGGATCTCCCAATCGAATTTAAGCAACTAATTGAAAAACCACCTGCTTATAAAATAATCGAAGACACTTTATCGATTAACCTAGGTAAAAGAGATAATCCACAAATTGTGCAAATTGGCTGAACACTTAATAAAGAATTAAAAGAAAAATTGACTCTCTTGCTTAAAGAATTCAAGGATGTTTTTGCTTAGTCTTACGAGGATATGCCTGGGGTCGATCCTGACATTGTCCAACATCGTATTCCTCTCCTCCCCAATTCTAAACCTGTCAAGCAAAAACTGAGTGCATGAGACCGGAATGGGCACTGAAGGTCAAAGAAGAGGTAGAAAAGCAGTTTAAGGCAGGGTTCATCATCGTTACAGAATATCCGAAATGGGTTGCTAACATCGTGCCAGTCCCCAAGAAAGATGGAAAAGTTTGTGTGTGCATCGACTTCTGCGATCTAAACAAAGCTAGTCCAAAGGATGACTTCAAGCTTCCCCACATCGATGTTTTGGTAGATAACACTATAGGGCATGAGCTACTGTCATTCATGGATGGTTTCTCGGGGTACAATCAGATTCTAATGGCATTGGAAGACCGAGAAAAGATGATATTTACCACACCTTGGGGGACCTACTGCTACAAAGTGATGCCTTTCGGACTCAAGAACGCCGAAGCAACCTACCAAAGAGCTGCCACTACTCTGTTGCATGACATGATTCATAAGGAAGTAGAGGTATATGTAGATGGCATGATTGTAAAATCCAAGGATAGAGAGGGACACTTGGTGGCATTGGAGAAGTTTTTCAAAAGATTGCGCAAGTACAAGATGAGGCTAAATCCCAAGAAATGCACTTTCAGTGTGACTTTGGGGAAGCTCCTAGGTTTTTTCATCATGCAGAGAGGGATAGAGGTCGACCCCACTAAAATCAAAGCAATTCTAGAAATGGCACCACTACAGAATGAGAAAGAAGTGAGGGGATTCCTCAGGAGAATCCAATTCATCAACCACTTCATTTCCAAGCTCACAACTACATGTGATCCCTTGTTCCGATTACTGAAGAAAGGGGAGAAGTTCCAATGGGATGACCAATGCCAAGCTGCGCTCGAAAAAAATAAAAGCCTACCTTCAAAATCCACATATCCTTTCACCACCCACTCCTCACAAGCCCTTATTTCTTTACCTATCTGTCTCCAAAAATGCAATGGGTTGCATGCTAGCCCAGGAAGGAAAAGAAAGTCACTCCGAAAAAGCCATATATTATCTTAGCAAAAGGATGACTGGGTATGAGCTCAATTACTCCCCCCTTGAAAAAACGTGTTGGGTCTTAGTCTGGTGCACCCGCCGATTAAGGCACTACATGCTAGCCTTTCCAATTGTGCTCATATCCCGCATGGATCTTCTAAAATACCTCCTCAAAAAACCCACCCTGATTGGTCGTATATCCAGTTGGCTACTTCTACTATTCGAATTCGATATCAAGTATGTAACGAGCAAATCGGTGAAAGGGAGAACTATAGCTGAGCTTCTAACGGAATAAGCTGTTGATTTCAAAGAGAATGGAGATTCTTCGTTCCCAGACGAGAATATCATGGAAATCGAAGAAGGGCAGTAGAAGTTGTACTTTGATGGGGCAACCAACATGAAAGGATACAGAGTAGGAATGATTCTGGTGCAAAGCGGGGGTATTTGTAAAATACAACCGCGCTAAAAGGAAGAATTGTATTAGTTTTTATCACAACTTCCCGTGTTATCTGCAATTTGCATTACAAGGCTAATTTTCATACACTATGACTAATCTATGATAAGTTGTGTTGTTTTAGCTGTTGTTTGTGCAGATTACTGCTGTGTGGACTGAACAGATGAACATCAGAATAAATGGAATGCTGGAATGAAAACAAAAGAAGTGAAAGCTGAAATGTGGAGTTCGATCGATCTAAGAAGGTTCGATCGATCGAGCGTTCGATCGCTTGAAGAGTGTTGAAGCGATTGAAGAGTAAGGGTTCGATCGATCGAGAGCAGTTCGATCGATCGAACGGGGTATTTCCAGTAACATTTGCGTACGCAGCAGATGCGGGTTTTAACCCTAGTTTCTTAGGTTTTCTTATATATAGGAGTATTGTACACGTCCAGGAGGACGCCCCACTTTACATTTTTTACAGTTTTTAGAGAGAGAGATAGAGGTTTGTTTGTGGTTTTGTAGGTTATTGATTGAAGTTGCATTTGTGAACCGGATTTCTTAAGTTAATACGAGTATTCTTTATTCCAGGTTATATATTTATTGTTTATTCATATCTTGCACTTGGTAGTCGTAGTTTCATCGCTCATTTTATAGTGTTGCATGCTAAATATTTATAAAACCATAGTTTTTAGATTTTTTATGAAAAACTCACAATCAAACAAGGTGTTAATGTTTTCTTACGTTAAAAATCAATCTTTGACACTCCAGACTATGTCTGAGTAGTCCCAGGTTGGGAGAACACGATGAAATAGTGATCTCCAGCCTCTGCCATGCAGCAGAATAATCGCTGTGTTCGATCGATCGAAGTTAGTTCGATCGATCGAACCAGAGACAGTCAAGCGATCGAAGTAAGTTCGATCGATTGAGGGATGAAGGACTTCGATCGATCGAAATCGCGTCGATCGATCGAACTCCCCGATTCTTGAGGATGTTCCCTGCAGTATTCCAGGACCTTTTCTTTTAAGATTTGTTATCATTCTGTCCCAAATAAATGCTCAGTTTGTCAAAACAGTTTTAAAATTAAGGCCCTAAGGCATTTTCTTTCAATACATTTTGCAAACCATCTTCAATGCTAACACCATTGAGGATGCGAGTCTTAACTATTGAATTAAACCGCTTTCACGTATTTTAATTTAATTGTGATGATATGGTCCCGGTCATGAAAGGGCCATAGAATCTCCATCTTTAGAGGAATACGGAAAACTGTGGGTAATGTACTCCGGTGTGCTTCAAGGCAAATGCATGGTAGATAGCTATGTTACTGTGGATTCGTGTAATCCCAACACTTACTTTTTAAAGTTAAACATCCTAATTTAGAGTACTGTCTTAAATAGCTAGTTAGATTATTCAGTTAATTTTAATTATTTTCAGTAGTAATCCTAGTTTGTGGAACTTTGTGTTCCGCACCATCGTTCAAACTTATTTATTTTATTTTGCTTTCTTTTGAGGATAGTCTAATTCAATAGGTCAACACCTTCCCTGTGGGATCGACCTGGTCTTACCAGATATTACTTGCACGTCTACCTACACTTGGGTATTGCACAAGAGCGCACAGAAAAAAATCTCGTGTCAAGTTTTTGGCGCCGTTGCCGAGGAAGGCGACGATCAATTCCTTAGATTACTTCGGTCTCTCTTCATCTCTTTCTGTTTTATTTTCTCTTCTTTTCGGTTCTTTTGGGTACGTTCTCCCCCTAAGGACTCTCCTAGTTCATGTCCGAGAATTCTATTGAAGGAATTTTTGGAAATCCATTCTACCGCTCTGACTCTGATAGTTCCATCAACCCGATAGTCACTCCAACTGCATCAATGGATGATCATCAGAGTGAAAATGGTGACAATAATTTGGTACCAATTGATGAGGCACTCCGTCCTCTTTGCGATCTCATGCAACCAGAACATGCACCTACACCCTCTTGCATTCAAATCCCACCGCATAATGGCGAATTTCAGTTTCGCAATGGGATGATTCAACTGCTTCCCACTTTTCATGGGATGGAAAGCGAAAAGGCGTATTTACATGTCACCGATTTCGAGGATGTTTGCAAAACATTCTCGCAAAATTGTCCTAGGGAGGTGACGCATTTAATGTTATTCCCCTTCACTTTGAAAGATAAAGCGAAGGCGTGGCTCCACTCCCTAAAACCTAATTCAATTTTTACCTGGCATGCGATGAGCACCGCGTTTCTAAAGAAATTCTATCCTACTCGCATGACCACAGACCTTCAGCGTCAAATCAATTCCTATAAACAAAAGAGCAATGAAACCTTCACACAAGCGTGGGAGCGTTTCAAAGATTTGCTTCTCTCATGCCCACACCATGGGTTTGAGAAATGGCGAACTATTAGCTTCTTTTATCAAGGATTGAATGGTGAAACAAAGAAGTTGGTGGAAACAATGAGCTCTGGACCATTTCTGCGTAAAAACACTGAAGAGGCTGAAGCCCACTTTGAATGGTTAGCTGAATACGCTCATGAATGGTCAAATTCTGACAATGTCTCACGCTCACAGATATCCTGTGTAGAGGAGAAAAGCCTATACCAGCTAACTAGTGAAGATCACCTCATGACTAAGTATGCAGAGCTAGCAAAGAAGGTAGAAGAGTTAAGCATGAAAGGAGAGAGTTCTAGGCAAGTCATGCCTGAGGAACCATGTGGCACATGCAACATGTTGGGACATACAACTCAATATTGTCCTAATGTGCCATATTTTCAAGAGCAAGCCCCTATAGAGATGAATGCCATGCAAGGTTTTTGAGGGGCGGGGAATTCCAACAATAACTTTCAAAATAACAATAGATGGAATCACCCCGGTTTTGATTGGAGAAATAATGCTGGGACCCAAAATCAATATCAACAGCAGCCCTACAACAATCATCAATATCAAGGGCAAAACAATAGACCGTCCCAGCAATACAATCAGAACAGAACCAATAATTGCAATCAAGCTCAACCCTCCAATGCACCACAAACTAATACCTATGTGCCACCGCACAAGAAGGTACAAGAAGAAGAGCCACTTGCTAATGCCAATCTAACTCAGCAACTCATCCAAATGATGAGTAGAATGTCTACTACATTAGAAAGGATAGATGCACGGCAAGAGGGTTCAGGAGGAACATTCCCTGCCCAACCACTTCAGAACCCCAAGGGACATAACAATGGTCCTAATAATCAAGAACATGCTAAAGCTGTGACTACACTGAGAAGTGGAAAAATCATAGAGAAAAGCATGCCTCTGTCCACTCCCGAAGTGTACGAGGAGGAGGAAGTGGTGGAAGAAGAAGTTGAGCTACCATCTACTCAAGAGGAGGAGCCGTCTACTAATGACGAACCAATAAAGGCAAACATTGAAGCCCCTAGAGTAGAAAAAGAAGTTGAGCGAAGGCCTGGAAAGGAATCTGTTAAGGAGGAACCACCAAAATGCCCTTTTCCTGCGCCTTATCCTCAACGGTTGAAGAAACCCAAGAATGAGACAAAGAATCAGGAGTTTCTGGAATTGTTTAAGCAAGTTAAGATTAACCTTCCACTCCTCGATGCTATCAAGCAAGTGTCGGCCTATGCTAAGTATCTCAAAGATCTATGCACGGTCAAGAGGAGGCAAAGCGTGAAGAAACATGCTTATGTCGCGTGCCAAGCAAGCGCGATCATTCAAAATGAGTTGCCTCCAAAACTCAAAGATCCCGGTACACCTACTATCTCATGCAGAATTGGGAATCAAAAGATAGATAACGCACTCCTCGATTTAGGAGCAAGCGTGAACCTGCTGCCATATTCAGTCTATAAACAGTTAGGGTTGGGTGAACTTAAACCCACCCGAGTCGCGTTGCAATTGGCAGACAGATCTGTGAAGTACCCTAGAGGGGTATTAGAGGACATCCTGGTCCAAATAGACTCTTTTGTCTTTCCGGTTGATTTCGTGATATTGGACACAGAACCTGTGTCTAATCCTGGTGCACATATCCCGGTTATCTTTGGACGGCCGTTCCTCAACACCATTGATGCCACAATCAAGATTAGAAGTGGTATCATGACTATCGTATTCGGGAACATGACATTGAATGTCAAGATCTTTTCTAATCCCCGACCTGAAGAATACGATGATGAGGAAGAAATCCATTATATAGACACGGTCATTGAAGATGAAGTTGACTTGGTCGACTACAAAGATCCTTTGGAAGTTGTGATGACTCAATTTGGCGATATCTATCAGCCCGCAGAGTCCACCCCATTGGATGCTGACCTGAACCAGACGTGTCTTATGATGGATACGATAGAGGAGGATCGAGCCGATTGCATGTGGGTAATGCCATATGAACAACTGCCTCCTAAAACCAAGTTGGTAATGCCCTCTAGTTTCCAGTTTTCGGAGTTAGAATTGAAGGAGCTTCCCAAAGAGCTCAAATATGCATTCCTAGGGGCTGGAAAAACTTATCCTGTGATCATTTCATCTGCTTTAACTCATGAACAGGAAAGTAAGCTAGTGGAAATGCTGACAAAGCATAAAGATGCTATGGGATGGACAATTGCTGACCTCAAAGGCATAAGCCCATCCATATGCATGCATAGGATATATCTGGAGGAAGACGCTAAACCCTCAAGGCAAATGCAAAGGCGACTGAATCCCAACATGCAAGAAGTGGTTAAAAAGGAAGTGCTTAAACTACTTGATGTTGGGATGATATATCCGATATCTGACAGTCCTTGGGTTAGTCCTACCCAGGTAGTTCCAAAGAAAGCGGGCATAACGGTCATTCCAAACAAAGAGGGTGAATTAGTACCAACACGTGTCCCCACTGGATGGAGGATGTGTATTGACTACAGGAAGCTAAATACTGTGACCCGAAAGGACCATTTTCCTTTGCCATTCATGGATCAAATGCTAGAACGAGTGGCGGGTCACAAGTATTACTATTTTTTGGATGGATACAGTGGATATAATCAAATTGAAATTGCTCCTGAAGATCAGGAGAAAACCACGTTCACGTGTCCATTCGGTACTTTTGCCTACCGAAGAATGCCGTTTGGCCTATGTAATGCACCGGCTACCTTTCAGCGGTGCATGCTTAGTATATTCAGTGATATGGTCGAAAACATCCTTGAAGTATTCATGGATGACTTTTCAGTATTTGGCCATAGCTTTGAAGATTGCCTCAGCAATCTCGAGCAGGTTCTCATGAGGTGTGAGGACAAACACTTAGTTCTGAATTGGGAGAAGTGTCACTTCATGGTGACCAAGGGAATAGTCCTCGGCCACATAATATCCGATGAAGGAATCCAGGTGGATAAGGCTAAAATCGACATAATCTCGAATCTACCTGTCCCCCGTACAGTGAGAGACATTCGTTCATTTTTGGGGCATGCAGGTTTTTATCGTCGATTTATCCAGAATTTCAGTGCAATCACCCGACCCCTTTGTCAACTTCTTGTCAAAGATGCACCTTTTGAGTGGTCAGAGAGTTGCCAAAAGTCCTTTGAGGATCTAAAAGATCTCCTCACCTCCGCACCTATAATACAGGCACCCGACTGGAGTTTGCCTTTCGAATTAATGTGCGATGCTAGTGATTACGCCATTGGCGCAGTCCTAGGCCAGAGGAAGGACAATAAGCCATATGTGATTTACTATGCCAGCCGAACTTTAAATGAAGCTCAGATGAATTACACTACTACTGAAAAGGAGCTGCTGGCTGTAGTATTCGCTCTGGACAAGTTTAGGTCTTACCTGATAGGGTCGCCAATCGTCTGTTTTACAGATCATTCGGCCCTCAAGTATCTTTTGTCAAAGAAAGACGCTAAACAACGGCTTATTCGCTGGATACTCTTACTCCAAGAGTTTGATTTAACAATCAAAGATAAGAAAGGAGTAGAGAATGTGGTTGCGGATCATTTATCCCGGTTAACTTTTATCGACAACACTGAATCCCAATCCATTAAAGATGAGTTCCCAGACGAACAGCTATTGGCAGTAAGTAGTCTGCCTTGGTATGCTGATGTGGTAAACTACCTTGTCACGGGTGAGACACCGACTCATTGGTCGAACCAAGATAGGAAACGGTTCCTCTCGTTCGCGCGCCATTTCTTCTTTGATGACCCATACCTTTTCAAGTACTGTGCTGATCAGGTCATCAGGCGCTGCGTCCCCAATGAGGATATAACCGTAATTCTAGCATCATGCCATTCTGAGGCATGCGGTGGCCACTTTGCGTCACAGAAGACCGCACAAAAAGTCTTACAAAGCGGTTTTTACTGGCCCACAGTCTTCAAAGATGCTTATTCCTTTTGTAAGACATGCCAACGCTGTCAAAAGCTTGGAACCATTTCTAAAAGGAATTCTATGCCTTTAACCCCTATCATCACAATTGAGATATTTGATTGTTGGGGCATAGATTTTATGGGCCCATTTCCCAAGTCGAATAACTGTGAATACATACTCCTTGCTGTGGAGTATGTATCGAAATGGGTAGAAGCAATACCAACGAGACGAAATGACCACAGAACGGTCATGTCATTTCTAAGAGAGCATATTTTGTCTCGCTTTGGTACTCCGAAAGCTTTACTAAGTGACCAAGGCAAGCATTTCTGCAATAGGCCCTTGGAGTCACTTCTCAAGAAATACGGAGTACACCATAAAATCGCTCTTGCCTATCATCCACAGTCAAATGGGCAAGCAGAATTGGCTAACTGAGAAATCAAGCATATTCTCGAGAAGACGGTTAGCTCCAATCGGAAAGACTGGGCATACAAATTGACTGACGCGTTATGGGCATACCGTACTGCCTATAAGACGAATCTTGGTATGTCCCCGTATAGACTGGTTTACGGGAAAGCTTGCCACCTTCCTGTTGAAATTGAACATAAAGCTTATTGGGCGACACGCTCATTGAACTTTGACATTCAAGAGGGAGGTCAGCTACGCAAGCTCCAACTTGCAGAGTTAGAGGAAATACGACGAGATGCGTATGACTCTGCAAAGTTGCATAAGGAAAAGTTGAAGGCTCGACACAATCGTACGATTTTTCGTAAATCATTTGAGCCGGGGCAGAAAGTTTTGCTGTATGACTCTCGCCTCCACCTTTTCCCAGGAAAGCTCCGTTCCCCTTGGACAGGCCCGTTCATCGTCAAAACTGTTTTTCCACATGGGGCGGTTGAGATTGTCAATCCAAAGAACGATGATTGTTTCAAGGTCAATGGCCAAAGATTGAAACCATTCTTGGAGAATTTCCAAACTGAGGTTGAGCACATCCAGCTGGATGAGCCCTGCTATTCTCACACTTAAAAATTCAAAGTGGAGTTCCAATTTGTTGTTGTATTTCTTTTCTTTCCCTGCATTTTAGCTCTCTCTGTTGTTTTTAAGTTTTTATTGTTCTTTCGTGTTTGTGATCTAGTTCTAATCCATTATTCTTTAAACCACTCTGTTGCAGGTGCTTAGATGCGAGGTGATGATGTTCATTCTGTCGGTTCTTGGGCTGATTCAGAATGTCGTTGTGGCACCTGGACTGAGGGTGAGCTCACACCTTGCCCCTTGCTTCATCAAGATCCTGAAGCTCATTCTCTCATTGATGCTGCTCAAGGGTACATTCCATACCCACCAGCCCTCCTGGACATCAATCCATACGAAAATATGGGATTTTAGGAGTACGAAGATGTGGATGAGGAAGAAGACCTGTACATGGGACGAATGGTGGATGATGCACTCATGGCACAGTGGGAAAATGATGATATGTGGGAGCCATGGGAAGATCATGACCTTCAGGATGTCGTCCCAGATCGCCACAATGCTGTTTTTGTTTTTGTGGATGACTTCCTTGTTCCTGAGTTGGTCCCATACCACTATGTGCACCTGAGCTACTTGCTATTCAGGCTCCAATGCCCCTTACCAGCCAGTGCATTTTGGGAACCTATGCCAATAGTGAGGTTGGAACTTGTCACATTTCTTTGTATTGTTGTTTTTTTTTTTGTTTTTCTTTCTGTGTTAATTCGTGTTTCTTGTGTTCTGTTATTTTAATTTCGGTTTGTTGTCTTTTGTCCAGGATTGTCACTATGTTCCTAAATGGCATTCCGGTATTCCTTCCACATCAACTGATTCATGGTCTTGGGCCCTACATAAGGCCCCCACTCACTCCGCCGCGAGAGGACAGTCCGTTGCGCAATCACACTCCTTTATCCTTGTCTCCATCCGGATCACCTCTTGCATGGGCTTTCAATTCTTTGGAGAAAACAGACTTGTTTGATGATGTCCTTGCTGCTTTTCGATTGTTCTGGGAAAGGGAATCATCGAGTTTGGACTTCACTTCTGAAGATTCGGCGGGTTATGAAGAGATTGTGGAAGAGGAAATCTTTATACTCGAAGATTAGTGCTGCATTTCAGTTGTTTCTGTTCAATTTCATCTTTTGTTTATCGACTGGAGTGTAATCCTTGACAAAATGTTTTTAGTTTTAGTTTGTTTGGTTTTCTTTAGATTAAATAAGGTTCTAAATACCATGTGGGAGGATTTTGTTGCAATGTGGATGTTTTTATAAAAATTTGATTGATATAAAAATTGCAATTTTCTATTCTAAGGATGAATTTCTATCCTATATGCCTGTAATTCAACTGTTTTTCTGTCCAGAATTGAATTCTGGAATTTTTGAGTTCGATCGATCGAACTCATTTCGATCGATCGAAACCTGGAGGTTCAAGCGCTTGTGTTTTATGTTCAATCGATTGAGGGATTTATGTTCGATCGATCGAACGAAGCATTTAAACGAGGCGTCTTCAGGACACCTCTTCATTTCCCTCACTCTCACTCTCAATCGCTCGAGCACAGAGGAGGGGGCGACTCGGCAATTTTCGTACCCTTGCATTCAATAAGACGCCCTGATCACCCCTCCGATCATCCTCATCGTCGTACCATCATCCCCTACATCTGCACTGCGTGTTCTACACCGAGGTAGGCCCCACTTGTTTGTGTTTTTCTTTTCCTTTCTGTTCGTGTTAGAAAATCCCAAGGGGGTGTCCCCTTGGTCTTAGGATCTCTTTTGTTAGTTAATTGTTCGTACAACTTTTGTTTCCTTTTCGTTTCTGCGATCGCTGTGTTCGATCGCTTGAACTGGTTTCGAGCGATCGAAGGGACGCTGTTCGATCGATCGAACAATGTTCAAGCGATCGAAGCCTACTCCAGTTCAATCGATCGAACCCAGTTCAATTGATCGAACTCCAGCAGTGACAGTTTTGTTTCTTCTTCACCCTGTTCTTATCCTGTGTCTTGTGTGGTCTTATTTTCAGGACTGCCAGATGAATCCAGTAACGGGCTACCATAAGTCTAAGCCTCTCATCCGTATTATACCAGATCCGGTACCCGCACACGGGTTCCGGAATGACGAGGACAGGCTTTGGTACGAGCGGTATTTTCAGACACGGATGGTGATGGTCGAGCGCCCTATTGAGCACATCTGGACGGAGAGCCCATGGTTCCTTACACGGATCCGCTCTATGCCTCACTGGTTCCATCTTCTTTCATTGGCCAAGAGTGTCAATCTGTCCTGGATTCGAGGTGCGTGTGCGACTATGATCAGCGACCCGTATGCGCCATTCACATACCATGCCTTCTTCCGGAGTCGCCCGTTCATCATCAGTCCCGCCACCGTTTCAGCCGCGTTGGGGGTACCAGAGGTACCTGATTATGTTTGCCCCCACCGGCCCGATGCACCAGTGACCCCACCATCCACTATTATCCGTGAGCTCACTGGAGGCGCCGTTCCATCTTGGGATGGCGATGCTTTGATCGAGGACCATTTTCTCACTGATGGCTACCACATGATCCACTTGGTCCTCAGCAACTGCCTCCTAGTGACTTCCTATCGAGAGAAGTTCGCGGCTTGGTATGCGCGAGTCTTATATGCAGTGGGGACGGGACAGCCAGTTTGTCTACCACGCCTATATATTGACTTTATGGTCCACCCCACCCGTTATATCTCGTCCAAGAAGCACCTGAAGGGTGCTTGGGCTATTCAGAGGGTTATGGCTGATGCCGGGTTCCCTGTGCTTGATGGAGACGATGTTCGCCCTTCTCCCCGCAGATTTAGCGAGGCGGCTGCTCGCCGCTCCGACGGCCAGAAGAGGAAGCGGAAGGGGAAAGGGAAAGCGAGGGTGAGGGGGAGGAAGAAGAGGCGTGGTGGGACGGACACAGAGGCGGGAGCTTCAGGGACACCCACCGAGGTGGAGGAGCTTGATTCGGATGATGATGAGGATGATCTAGTTGCTGCGGTTCGGCAGTTTGAGCTGCGACAGCGGTCGCAGACTCAGGCCCAGGGAGAGTCTTCTTCCTCTGTGCCTCTCCCGACGGTTCACGAGCTATTATTGGAGGAGAGAGAGGCCAGGATTAGACTTGAGGGCCGGATGGATCAGATACAGACATTGTTGGAGTCTATATTGATTCAGATAGGGGTTGGTCAGGCCGTTCACTCTGCTCACCATCCCACGGCCACCCCGTCTGCTCCGCCTGCTGCTGATCCATCACATGTTGCTACTCCTACAGATCCACCACTTACTGATCCATCTGCTGCTGTCCCGGATCCCGTTGCCGATCCACTATCTACTACTGCTCCTACCACTACCATAGTGCCACCTGCTCCCATCGACATCCCTGCTGATGTAGCTGATGATATGCCTTCTGGGGTCAATTAGTTTTAGTTGGGGAGGTGGTGTTTATGTATTTTTGGTTAGTTAGTGTACTGATTTTTGTTATATTTTTGGTTGGTGGGATATATGTTGGCAGTTTTGGTTGGATTATTTAGTTAGTTCGTTTTGTATGGACAGTATTTATAACTGCTTTTATTTTATTTTATTCTGTTCATATTACAGTGGTTTAGATTGATTGGATCATGGTTTTATCGTATTATTTTTATCTATTGATCCTGTCTATTTTGGAGATTGTGTTCTACTTTTCTATGCTAGGTTGCTCGCTTGAGATCATCAATTTGCTCCATACAGGTGATACCCATCTATTTTATTTATTGAAAATCAACTTCTGGGGACTTTGTTGTTTTCAGTTGGGGGTAGGAGATAATAGATAGGTATACACTCGTAATGATCAGGTTTTGCACTTGGAAATGTTTTAAATTTAATGAGAACACAGTCTGTTAAAAATTTGAAAAAATTTTATTGAATCGTATTGATAGAATAACTCTGAATAACCTCTCCTGCTTGTTAATTGGACAATGATACATTTGTAGTATTCTCATCTTTTTATGGATTAAATTCACGTGTTTTTTCTGTATTACTTAAATGAATTGCATCTGTAAAGCTATTATGTACCCAACACTTGTGCACACTAATTAGCAGCCATGTAGAAAACCTGAAAATTGAGTTAAAATGAATATTGTGCGAAAAGAACAAGTAGTGGAAGCTAATAATCCTTTGTGAGCTATTGAGCCAATCGTCATTTCTAAGGGGATTCTCATACATTGTCGAATGGTTTTTCTTGCATATACTTGTGAATTCGTTGTTAAGTCTCAGTCTTCTTTAAAAATTTTGACTGCTTGTTAGAGGAGAACGTTCAGGATTTACCAATTAAACTCAATGAACACTTAAGTGCTAAAAATTGAAAGTTGAGAAAATGATTTAAGCCATCGTTTACTCATTCTTTTATCTGATATAGCTTTTACCTACATTCATTGAATTGTTTCATTCCTAATCCCACCCCAAGTAAATATTTCCAATGAAATCACAAGAATCTAAATCCTTGATCTATACCTTGACCTCATTGAACCGTTTGATAAATTTGTTGAGAATGAGTCATCAAAGTATGTACTTTGATGGGGCAACCAACATGAAAGGATACAGAGTAGGAATGATTCTGGTGCAAAGCGGGGGTATTTGTAAAATACAACCGCGCTAAAAGGAAGAATTGTATTAGTTTTTATCACAACTTCCCGTGTTATCTGCAATTTGCATTAAAAGGCTAATTTTCATACACTATGACTAATCTATGATAAGTTGTGTTGTTTTAGCTGTTGTTTGTGCAGATTACTGCTGTGTGGACTGAACAGATGAACATCAGAATAAATGGAATGCTGGAATGAAAACAAAAGAAGTGAAAGCTGAAATGTGGAGTTCGATCGATCTAAGAAGGTTCGATCGATCGAGCGTTCGATCGCTTGAAGAGTGTTGAAGCGATTGAAGAGTAAGGGTTCGATCGATCGAGAGCAGTTCGATCAATCGAACGGGGTATTTCCAGTAACATTTGCGTACGCAGCAGATGCGGGTTTTAACCCTAGTTTCTTAGGTTTTCTTATATATAGGAGTATTGTACACGTCCAGGAGGACGCCCCACTTTACATTTTTTACAGTTTTTAGAGAGAGAGATAGAGGTTTGTTTGTGGTTTTGTAGGTTATTGATTGAAGTTGCATTTGTGAACCGGATTTCTTAAGTTAATACGAGTATTCTTTATTCCAGGTTATATATTTATTGTTTATTCATATCTTGCACTTGGTAGTCGTAGTTTCATCGCTCATTTTATAGTGTTGCATGCTAAATATTTATAAAACCATAGTTTTTAGATTTTTTATGAAAAACTCACAATCAAACAAAGTGTTAATGTTTTCTTACGTTAAAAATCAATCTTTGACACTCCAGACTATGTCTGAGTAGTCCCAGGTTGGGAGAACACGATGAAACAGTGATCTCCAGCCTCTGCCATGCAGCAGAATAATCGCTGTGTTCGATCGATCGAAGTTAGTTCGATCGATCGAACCAGAGACAGTCAAGCGATCGAAGTAAGTTCGATCGATTGAGGGATGAAGGACTTCGATCGATCGAAAGCTCGTCGATCGATCGAACTCCCCGATTCTTGAGGATGTTCCCTGCAGTATTCCAGGACCTTTTCTTTTAAGATTTGTTATCATTCTGTCCCAAATAAATGCTCAGTTTGTCAAAACAGTTTTAAAATTAAGGCCCTAAGGCATTTTCTTTCAATACATTTTGCAAACCATCTTCAATGCTAACACCATTGAGGATGCGAGTCTTAACTATTGAATTAAACCGCTTTCACGTATTTTAATTTAATTGTGATGATATGGTCCCGGTCATGAAAGGGCCATAGAATCTCCATCTTTAGAGGAATACGGAAAACTGTGGGTAATGTACTCCGGTGTGCTTCAAGGCAAATGCATGGTAGATAGCTATGTTACTGTGGATTCGTGTAATCCCAACACTTACTTTTTAAAGTTAAACATCCTAATTTAGAGTACTGTCTTAAATAGCTAGTTAGATTGTTCAGTTAATTTTAATTATTTTCAGTAGTAATCCTAGTTTGTGGAACTTTGTGTTCCGCACCATCGTTCAAACTTATTTATTTTATTTTGCTTTCTTTTGAGGATAGTCTAATTCAATAGGTCAACACCTTCCCTGTGGGATCGACCTGGTCTTACCAGATATTACTTGCACGACTACCTACACTTGGGTATTGCACAAGAGCGCACAGAAAAAAATCTCGTGTCATCTGGTATCACCAAATGGGGACCACACCCCGTTCGCAGTCAAGCTCAATTATAACTCCACCAACAATACCGCTGAATATGAGGCGTGCATCTTGGGGATGGAAGCGGCCTTAGAGTTGAAAGTTCAAAAATTGGATGTCTTCTGAGATTCAAACCTCATTATCACAAGCCAGAGGAGAATGGAAGGTGAAAGAAGAAAGGTTGAGCCTTATCATGACCATCTTGATGGACTCAAGAAATAATTCAAGAATGTGACATTCTTCTACCTACCCAGGGAAGAGAACCAGTTAGCAGATTCATTGGCTACCCTAGCCTCCATGATCAAAATTCCCGTGGGAGTCAAAATGATGCCTCTAGTAATTGAGCAAAGATACGAGCCTTCATTCAGTACAATCGCTGTAATCGAAGAAGAAGAGAATGAAACACCATGGTATCAAGATGTCTGGAACTTTATAGAAAAAGAAGTGTATCCCCAAAAATCTTCTGAGAAGGACAAAAGAGTGATTCGAAGGTTTGCCGCACGGTTCATTATTTGCGAAGGAAAATTGTTAAAGAAAGGGTACAATGGTCACAACCCGACTTGCTTGTTCAGGAAGAGCACTAGAGGGATGATGGAAGAAATACACGAAGGGGTATGCGGTTCACACATGAACGGTCACATGCTGGCCAAAAAGATCGTAAGACAAGGGTACAATTGGACAACATTGGAAAAAGATTATTGTGAATACGTGAAGAGGTGCCACAAGTGCCAGATCAATGCGAACATGATGCATGTACCGCCATCTCTGCTCTATAGTATGACCTCCCTGTGGCCATTCTCAAGTTGGGGAATTGATATCATTGGCAAAATTGTTCTAAAGGACTCAAACGGGAACTGATACATTTTAGTAGCCATCGACTACTTCACAAAGTGGGTAGAAGCTGCGTCCTACACCAAGTTGGGGGCCAAGGAAGTGGCCAAGTTCATCAAGAGGAATCTCATCTGCCGCTATGGGGTCTCGTATGAGATTATTTCAAACAACGGAAGCCATTTCAAAGCAGAGGTCAGGGATCTGTTTGAGGAATACAAAATCACTTACCATAAGTCGTCGCTATATAGGCCACAAACCAATGGGGCAGTCGAAGCTGCAAATAAGAATGTCAAGGCCATACTGCAGAAATCATTCGATACTTACAAAGACTGGCACGAGAAACTACCATTTGCGCTTTGGGGATACAGAACATCGATAAGGACGTCTACGGGAGCGACTCCTTATTCACTGGTATATGGCATGGAAGCAGTACTTCCGATCGAAATAGAGTTACCGTCGCTGTGAGTGATGGTAGAATGTGAAATTTCAAAGTCTGATTGGTTAAGGGAAAGGTACGAAGAATTGGCTCTCATAGATGAAAAGCGCCTAGAGGCAGTCGACCACGTCCGAATCTATCAAAAGAGGATAGCCCGTGCTTTTAACAAGAAAGTTCATCCGAGGAAAATTGTCAAGGGTGACCTTGTCCTGAAGGAGCTACGAGCTCCGATCTTTGATCCACGTGGGAAGTTCAAACCAAAATGGGTCGGCCCTTACATCGTCAAAACTATCCTTTCCAGAGGAGCGACCTATCTCATGAACCTCGACGGTGTTGAATTCAAAGAACCAATCAACATGGATCGCCTCAAAAAGTACTATGCTTGACCTTTTTACCCATTTCCTTCAAGCCTTGCCTTGAACTACACTTGACCTGATTCCCACTCGGGGATACGTAGGCAACCACATCGGTTCGGTCGTCCCACCTACATAAAAATCAACCCACTTCTTTCCTACCGTGGCCTGAACTACGTTGGACCTGATCCCTATTTGGGGGTACGTAGGCAGACTTTAAAAAAAAATAAGGATGGCTCGCTAGGTCGAAAATTCGAAAGGACGCCTAGACAAAAATTAGGGCTAAATCCAAAGTGAGCAATAACAAAAGAGATAGAATAGCTCGCTAGGTCACTCCACCAGTGCCTAGGCAAAAATTATGAGCGTATGAAAGAAATAAAGTCGCGGTCCTTACCATAACCCAAAAATCACCCTTCACACTAGGGGCAAACTTCAGCCACCCGCCTCGTTTGCCTTAACCCCTCCTAAACTAGGGGCAAACGTCGGTCATCTATCTCGTTTGCCTCACAACCATCCATATCCCAAACTAGGGGAAAACTTCGGCTACCCGCCCCGTTTGCCTCTAAATCACCCCGGTATATGCCCAAACAAGTACCAAAAAGCGGCATCTAATCGAGAATCATGTTACAAAATGTTTTCAAAAATCCAAAATACGTAAAAGAAGGTTCTCCTAGTAACCAGGTTTCACCAATAAACAAGCCTCGAATATTACATAAGCAGGAACGACAGAAAAATAAAACTTCTTTCAGATAGTGATCACAAATATCAAAGACACTTGGAGGAAGAAGCAGAATCAGTCGAGTCTAGTTTTATTTTGTGTCTTTTATTTCTTCAAAGGTCTTTAGAAATAGGCTTTTACTCGGCAGGCCCAACCATTGATAACAGCAGCAATAGTGATAGCCCTGACTCTTGAAGCAAAGACCCTCTTAGTAAATCCTCGGGGGACCTCTTGAACTCGTCCGTACTACCTGGCCAATCGACGAGGATGATAAAAAGAAGTCTCTCTCAGACCTATCAACCACACTCTCGGGTGATCCCCAAGGCTTGTGGTCACAACGTGAAGGCCCCAACGCCCCACAATCCAGCGAATGTCTGCCTCAGAAAGAGCATCCATCAGGCTAACCCAATCGGTAAAAGTATAGTAAGGCTAAAGCACAGCCCTGCGGAAGTAAACTAGAGGCACTCTACTTGTCCATAACTGAAGGCGCTTATACAAGCCTATAACACCAAAGGCGCTCATATAGCCAAGCCTATAACACCGAAGGCGCCCCAGAAAGAAGAAGAGTTCCTTGGTTGATAGCGTTATCCAAACCATTTTGGGTTTCAGCTAGAACCATGGCCATGGGGTTCTTACTCAATTTCAGCCCAAGGCACACATGTACCAAGTCACTAGAAGTACTCGAGAACAGGAAGTGTGAAGTCATGCATAATATCAGAGCAGCCCCGCGGGTAGCATCATATACACTAGGATTCCCAGGACTAGCATACCAGGCAATGATGGAAGCAATGTCAAGAACCTCACCATGAATTAGTCGGTGGGAGATAACAGCGAAATAGTTCAAGTATTCAGCCAAGCCTCGCGTAGGACTGAGGGTATCAGCAGAAGGAAGAATCAGGTCTGAGTCAGGATCGAAGCCAAGGATAGCACAAAACTCCTCGAACAGGGGGAATATCTCCAGGCTATTGAAATTAAAGACAAGTTAGGAAAAGATGAGTCCAAAAACATAAGTGATGAATAGAGACAAAAACGTAAAAGAAACTCACATCCAGGAGTGGAAAGTTTAGCATCAGAAAGCGGCCACGGTAGGTCTCATATCCTGTCTCAGAGTGAAAATGATCCCAACCGTCAGTACTGGCCAAAGCTGCCAGCAAAGCAGCGCTAGAGAGGTCATCAGCATCCATCATAGGAGGGGCATGAGGAACGCGGTACCTCAGACCGCCAACCACCTGCCGAGACACCCGCTCACCAAGATACCACTGCCTATGCTCAGTACTCTTCATCAGAAGTCAGCAAGAAGCAAGAGGCCTCACCGCCTGTATCTCCTCTAGGGCAGCATAGGCAACATGTTCCCAAGGTGTCCAATCAACGCTAGCGACCGTCTGTTCGGATAAGAAATTTCTCAGGAGGACGATCCAGTGGGCCCCGCTCTTAACCCCAACAACATCCCTTCTCCATCTCAAGCCCTGAGGGAACAAAGGCACAGGATCCATGCCATTCTCATCTTTACCCGACTCGTCGGTGGGGGTAGGAGCCAACATTTTCAGGTACTCAAAGCTCCAGAGTTGCACAAAAAAGGAAAAGTCAGAAAACAGAAACAAGAAAGGGCCAAAAGAAAGAAAAAAGTCACAGAACATACCTCCCAAGCTCGCCAGAACCCTCCAGTGGATTTGATGCCGCCGCAAGAAACCTCACCCATGTGCTTATAAAGATGGGCCAGGGCAGCACCGCCCCAGTCATAAGAAGGAATCTCATCAATGGTCACCAAACAAGTGAAGAGCCTCAGGATCACCCGATCATTCCGTGTCGCAAAAATTGAACAGCCGAGAACATACAGGAGAAAGGCTCGTAGCAGCTGCTGGTCATTCAGAGTATGCCCCCCTACCATAAGCCCGATAAAGCCAGCTACAAGGGAACCGAGGCCCCTCTAGATTCGGAGGAACAGCCCCAATCAGCATCTCAACGGCTTCAGGATCAATCTCATAAAAATAATCCATGATCAGGTGCTTCCTGCCGACTCTCAAACTGGTGATCATGGAAAAGTCGAAGGTCGTCATCGTCATTTCACCAAACGGTAGATGAAAAGTATTCGTCGTGTCCCACCAGCTCTCCGCAAGAGCATAAAAGTAGGTCAAGTCATTAGTACTCTTTGAAACTAGGCAGACAAAGCCGCCAAACCCGGCATCGTCTACCATTTTTTTGACAGTAGGCGAAAGTTGGGTGTACCACAGAAAAGCGTGGGCGAGACTACCTGTAATAACCGTACCCGGAGAAATAATATAATATATGCATTATATGTATTAATTAGTAGAATTAATAACGTATGATAATTTGGGTAAGTTCCGGTTACCCCGACGTGTTAAGTGCTTGATAAAAGGGCACAGTTGGACGGATATGAAGTGGGACCCACGGGAGGTCCGGATTAAATAAATTGCATTTAGTTGCATTTATATGATTATATGAATAATTGTTTAATTGCTTTAATATCTTATTGCTATCTGTAATTTTTATGGTGCTAGTTGAGTACCCGTGTGAGAATAAATAGGAATCAAATTCATAACTAGTAGGTTAATTAGCAACTTCACAAAATATGTGGGACCACGTTTGGGACCCACGTGTGACATAGACAACATCCACTTAGATATTGGGTAGTTAATACAATTGCTTAGGGGATTTCATAATAAAGTTCAAAGAAATGTTGGGGGTGTAAACATAAATAGACAAAAGTTTGGCTAGGAAGCCTAAGAGAATGACACCTCTAGTAATGACTCATCATCTTCTCCAAGTATCAAAGCAAGAAAATAGATGCATAGGAGAGGAATTTCGGCCATTAGAGGGAGCTCCACCGTCTCCGTCATCTCCGCCGTTTCTTCGCCGTTTCGTCGTCGCCGGTACACCGTTTCGCGAATCGAGACCGTATTCGGACTCGTGGAGGTGAGAGGATCGTCTCTATACCTTTCATTTTCAGTTTCGTTAACGTTTTTCCGCGACCCTCTTTGAGGTGATGATATATATACATGATATTGATATGTAGGAATATCATTGGAGTTAATTAGAGCTAAAATTAGCAAGGAATTTGGGGTTCTAGGCTTTAAATTGGAGCAATTTGGGAGGTGAGTACTCTAATCCTAACTTGGGTGTTAAATGGTGCTTATGTGATATTGAGTATGATTAAAATGCTTAGTTCTTGAAGTTGTAGTTAAAGCATGTGTTAATTTGTGCTTAACATGTCAATTTTATGAAATTTGCTATATGATGTGTTGATGTGCTTATGTGCTTAATTGGGTCAATGGATGTCAAGTGTTAATCACCATTATTTAGCCCGTAGTAACGGGACGATGTTTTCCTCAAGAAAAAGGGGACGGTGGTGACGACCACAACGATTGACTACGGTCACGTGAGAGTGTGTGATTTCGCTATATGCGACGTTGAAGTGAGAAAAGGCCTGGAATATTGGGTCCGATGCGATGGTGATTAAGTACTTGACATACAGGCGACTACTTATATTGTTGTGTTGCTTAACATTGCATATGCACATTTCATACTCCATGGCATGGTTAAAGTATTCACTAAGCGTAAGCTTAAAAAAACCAAAACTGTTTTCTGTGTGGTTATTGAATAACCACCGCAGGTACGGATCGTGACGAGGAAAGGAAGTGATCGGGAATCCGGGCGGAGTATCATCTTGTTTATATGTTTATAGGCATGTAAATATGTTAGTCTTGGTGGTAATGGACTCATGTTGTAGTTTGTAGTCGTAAATGGTTTTGTTGGAGGAAGTTGTACTTGAGTTTAAACTTCTTTTGTAAGTTGTAAAAATGTCAAGCACCAACTTGTAATGCTTTAGAATGTAGTTTGAAAACTTGTTAACATGTTGGGTGTTTTGTTCCTTTGAGTTTGGGTTGTTGAGCATTTGAACTCATGTCTTAAGATATGAACTTGGGTTGATTTGGAAGTCATGTTGGTGAATGTTGAGTCTTGCTTGTTAATAGAATGCAAGCTTGCTCTACCAAATGCATTTCTCATGAATCTTGATGATTAGGAGAACTTGCAAGCATTTGGAAATGAGATTATGGAACCTCATGTGATAATTCTTTAGTTAATCATATTGATTTGGGGATTTTGAACTTATCTTGGTAAAAAGGATTTCTAATTTTACTACTTTATGAAATTGGTGTCAAGTTCTTCATTTGATTGAGGTTGGTAATGTGTTTAAAATGTTGTGCAAGCTTAAACATGTAGTTGACATGTTCATGAATGTTTGGAGGATGTTTACAAAAGTTTTTGGGATGTTTGGAATGAAAAATAGAACTTGGGAAATGTTTGGACTTGAAAACAGGGGATTTTTAGCAGCAAAATTCAATTCTGCAGAATCCGGATCGATCCGGGTCTCGTGCGGATCGATCCGGGGCATCCAGAGGTGCAGAAAATGACTTTCTGCTAAATCCGGATCGATCCGGTTTTGGGGCGGATCGATCTGCTTTTCTGTTTTCAGCCCGTCGGCTTTTACAAAAACGGGCATAACTCTCTCTAGAAAATTCGGATTTGCGCGCCGTTTTTTGCGTTGGAACCGGGACTCAAAGACCTATCTTTTGGTATAAAATTTGATATATCTCATTAATTACCATTTTACCCTTGGGTCTATTTTGTCACAGTAAGGTTCTTTTATGTCATTTAAACCATGTGTTTCTTAGTAATTCGCTTATTTTCTTTGCTAACTAGTATAAATGTTCGCTTGTGGCATTGTTACACGTGTCCTAACCTTCCGGGGCGGGTTGGGGTGTGACACTACCGTGGCCCTTCAAGACCACCTTCGGCACCTACACACATCAAAAAATGGCAAAAACAAGCACAAAATCACAATTCATGACCCGAAGACCAACTTCACAAAATTAACAAACAAGCACTAAACGAACTTCCAACAACCTCTAGGCGCACACTATAGATCACTAAATTAGCACAACGCACATAAATAGTCCTGAACTACCAAAAGTTTTACATACCTGACTCGCTAGAGCCGCGATCGAAAGATGACGTTGAGGGTCACGTAAAATCAACTCTGGGGGTTGACTCTTAGCCCTTACCCATTCCTTGGCCTTCTTGGAGAGCCACCTCGAACTTGAAGCCATGGATCTGCAAAGAAAATAAAAGTTAAAGCTGAACTTTCTTCTTGAAATTTAGAGAAAACTAAAACACCAATCAAAATTCCAATCATGGGGAAAGATTACTCACCTGAGCGTGCACAAGCTGCATTTTGACGGATTTTGGCTCCAAAAGCACCCCAAAATGGCCAAAAATGAGCATTTGGAGCTCAAAAACTCAAGATATACAAACACGGAGTCCGGCCACCCAGCACCGCCGTGGCATTGCTCCCCGCGGGCCCCATTTCACTCTGTTTTGCTCTCTTTTAGCCCGTTTCAGCTTGTTTTGGCCCATTTTAGCCTGTTTCTGACCCCGATCTGCCCCAGTATTCCATTTCAGTCAAGGTTTACAAGGTTTTATCCCTAGTAGATCCAATTTATCCCTAGAGGATAGTTATAAAAAGAAAATAGCTCTCGAAGGCCCTAACCGGCTCTTTCAGATTGAGCACTGGAAGGTTCGATCAACAGTGAGAGATCCAGAGATGGGTCTTGGTTCCTGGTCGAGAAGCAGTTAAAGAGAGGTTCTCAGAGAATCCAACACTATCCCCCGAGGATAAAATCAAAAAGATATCAGCTCCCGGAGGCCCTAACCAGTTTTTTTGGATTGAGCGCTACCAGATTTAATCAACCGTGAGAGATTCAGAGATGGGTCCTGGTTCTGGGTCAGAAGTTAAAAATCCCCTACCATCCCCAAGAGAAGTCTAAACCAAAACTTTGGATTAGTCATCATAAGATTCGGCTAACGTGTGAAAACACCACCCGCAGTCTAGTGATACTGGCTCCCAGGGCAAGCATCGCCTAGTCAATGCTAAAACTTATGACTTCCGCGACTATCGGTTACCGTCTTTGCTTGTCATTTGTTGTGAGTTTCCTCATCTATCAGTCACCGTGAGCATCCTCACTTATCAACTACTGTGAGCTTCCTCACTTATCGTGAGCTTCTTCACTCTAGTTATCTCACTTGTCAGTTATTATGAGCTTCCTCACTTATCATTGAGCTTTCTCACCAATCGATCGTCGTGAGCTTCCTCATTTATAGTCAGCCTTCTCACTTTAATTATCATAAATTTTCCCAAACTATCGGTTATCGTGAGCTCCCTCACCTATTGGTTGTCTTAAGTTGTCATCTGATCCCATTCACTCGTGAAGCATACTCCCCGTAATTCAAGAAGTTCGCCCACGAGTATCCTTGTCAACCAATGTATTAGAGTAAGCACTAGCATAACACAAGCCCACTCGAAATGTCACACCGTACAGCACCAGCTCATAATAGGATCAGAACACTAGATATGATAGGACTCGTGACAAAATTCATATTACATCCATGCATTGCATCCTCATTGTATAGTATCTGCCTATTTTGTTGTGCATATGTGATTTGTCCCTTCGTGCCCTGAACTACGTGTTGGTCTGATTCCACTTCAAATACGTAGGCAGCTCATGCAGAGTGCAACTAGCACTAACCTTAACATCATTGCATCCTTTGCAACTCTTTTATCATAAATCTATAGCCTCCAAAAAGACCTGTCTCTTCAAAGCTTTGGTACTCGCTTGCGACATGTGTTGCTTCGCAAGTTTATGCCAAATAGGGGCAAATTATATACACCCCATTTTGTCGGCTATCAGATTTAGGATACCCATAGATTGGTGGTTCACAATGATCGAAAAAGACTCAAAAAGGACTGCTGGAAGTTAGTTCTATCTCTCAAAATGCTCAGAATAACCAAAATACCCCTAAAAGCCCAAAAAACTCCCAGATTTGGACCGTAGGCTCTGGAAACATACTACGTCGTAAGAAAAGTGGTAAAATGAGTTTTGAAGTAAAATCAAATGAAATCGTCAGCTCCCAGAGACCCCCGAAAGTTTCGGAAGTCCCCGAAAAGTCCCTGTTGACCGGTTTGACCAGGGTTTGACCGAAATCATCCGAATTCACCCAAAAGTTTCGAGATCATTCTAGATCATGAGAAAAGTATTAAAATGAGCTTAAAAAGAAAATCGGACAAAAACGTCAGCTCCTGGGAGCTACTAGAGGTTCCTAGAATTTCTTGGAAATCCCGTTTGACCGATTTGACCTAAAAGTTTACTTTGAAACCGGAGTGTCGTATCATTTTTCAAGCATTTTACATGGATACTAGCAGTCAATAGCTTTCCAATGATATATCGCACGTATTTTCTGGATTTAAAACGAATTTATTATGAATTTTCGAGCTGAAAAAGCCAATCAAATCGACTTTTATCGTGAATACCGCAAAACTTTTCAAAGGGATCTATCTCCAAACTATTTTTTATGTAAAGTAAACTCTATTACCTTTCCAATGGTATATCACAACCTCAGTTTAGAGTTCGTATACATTTTCTGTGAATTTCAAACAAAATAGAGCCTTTTCGCGAATACAGGAACCTTTGGGGGCCTAAACAACATTATCTGGACGAAGGAGGAGCAGTGCCACCGCAGCACTGGCCCACTACCACCGCGACACAGGCCCAATGCCACCACAAAACTCTCCCCCAGAACAGTCCATTTTTGTACATTATTTTGGGGGTCCATTTGATTAATTAGAAACCAAAACGACGTAGTTCCTTGTTCACAAACATTTGGAGCCAATGTGAGGACTCTTTAAATTCCAAAACCACCCCAAATTGGCCTATATAAACCCCCCTTGACTTCTCATTTAGGCGGTGACAAATGAAAGCTTAGAAAAGTTTTAGAGAGAAAGATGTAGAGATAAGGTTATAATAGAGAGAAAAGAAGCTTCCTCCATTGATTTTCAACTAGAAAGTGAGTTCTAAACTTTGTTTTCTACTTCATTACACCCATTTACTTCACATTCAATACACCCAACCATCATTTTAGTGAGTATTTGTAAGATAGGAAGCTACTTCCATGTCCAAGGTCACCAGTTATGAGTGAAACATCAAACTACAAGTCCAAAATCACATTGATTATCATCTATTGATTGTTATTATATGCTTGTTTATATAAATGTTCATCTCTCCTTACCTCATTTCTTTTTTTGATTTTTCTTTGTCTACTTACTAGTCCATCATCATCTAGATGATGACATGAAGTTTGAGGTGAGTGAATCCTTATGGATAGTAGCTCTTGACCTCAAAAACGTGTTTGATAGATGATGATTTCAACTTCAATACATTCCTATGTATTTTTGAAGTTGTCTTCAAAATGAAAACAATGCTCTCCAACAATCTTGGAGGTTCTTGGCATGAGTTCAATATTGATACTTTAAGTGGTCATAATCTCCATTTAAGTACTGAAAGTATACTCTCAATACCTCTATTTCAAAACCCCTCTTAAACCCCCTCATTTTGATTTTAAAGAATAAAACCATGGTTTTTCCCAAAACATTCAAAACAGTGAACAATCTGAGTTCAAAGATTTCTCTAGGACTCAATACTCAAAGTATTAACATTAGATCACTTGGAAAGCCTTCTTAACTCATTAGAGAATACCCATGATTTTTCGTTTGACTTGGAAACACTTGAAAGGGGTCCATTTGGACCCAAACATTCTTTCCAAACATTCTGTTTTTGCTGTTATAGCAGCTTGGTTGACTTTCAACTTGTTTTACAGAAACCTTTTCCAAAAGGAGTGGTCCCAAATCATTTTTTCCTTGAACTTCAGTGTCTTAGGGAACTTTCTGTATAATATGAGCCTCTAGATATTTTGTTTTCATTTTCTAAGATGTTTTGACATTTCAGTCGATAGTACGGATTCTGTTTCTGAGTCACCTCTATTGTTTATATGATTTCTCTCAATCTGTAATAGTTATTGAGGATTGGCTTTTTGATACGTGTTCTAGACAAAATAAGGATGAGATTCATAAAAAATCATACATTGAAAACATTTATATCCCTACTTTTCAATTTCCACAAGATCAAGTCACTGTTCTGTCCACTATTCACAGCAAGTATACTTTTACTTCCATCCCTTGATTTGATGCTTATATGTACTTTAAATTAGTTCATATCCTAGGAAGTGGTCCATACCATATTTGTACATATCCCATGATGATTTCCCCCATGCATTCATTCATCCTCTAGACTTCTAAGTCACTTTAGAAAACCCATGTACACAAACACACTACAACCTTTGCACATTCTAAGACCATACATTACATCCATGCAAGATTTGGAGTTTTTGTGACTCCTAATCTAAGGAGATTATAAGGATGAACTTGATCACACATTCATACTCCCCCTCGATCTAATCTTCCTTCTCATCCATCCCGGGGATTGAGAGATCTCCTTTTCTCAAAGATTAACATGCATCACACTAGCTTGCTAAGCATATTTTGTTTTCTTTTGATTTGTTTCAAGAACAATTTATGTCCCCTTTAGATTAGGAAAACTCGATTACTTGATATGTGATTAGACAATTTTTCCTAGGTTTGTGTGTGTGATCTTTCACTTTTGCACTGTATGATGTTTGGCTTGAATCTTATGAATGATATCTTATCTTTTGATCTTCCATTTCAAGATTCTTATGTGATGTAATATACCTATCATAAATATTTATTATCGAACCAAACATAGTACAAGATGATTATTTGGTTGCTATGAGGCCTGTCGAGAGACGGGGCGAGTTGAGGCTGTTTTAGTCGTGACAAAGGCTCCTTCCTTTCTCGTACCAAAACCCCAAGCCCAGTTCTTTGGTTATGAAGGACCAGTGCCCTTTATCTGTTTGGGTGAGTCAAATTAGATTTCTTGGTTCCCTAAAGACCAAGTGGCGACTCTGTATCTATTTTCAACAGACCTTCCTTTTCTTTCTTTGATCGAAATCAATTTCAAACAAAAACAAAAATAGTGGACGACCGATTTCGCGTGTCCACACTCTAGTCGAACCAATAGCTGGTGATATCCTGAACGCAGATCAATCTTCTAAAAGATCCTTGATCCCTGCAGCTAGTTGAATACGTCGTCTATCCAGGAAAGCAGATATCTATTCTTGATCGTAACTTTGTTCAACTCTCTATAGTCGATATAGAGTCAAAGCATTCCATCCTTCATTTTTATGAACAGTACTGGTGCCCCCAAGGTGACATACTCAGGCAAACAAAACCTAAGTCTACAAGTTCTTGAACTCACTTCTTCAATTCTAACATCTTAGTTGGCACTATCAGATACGGAGTCCTGAAAATTGGCAACATTCCATGTGCTAACTCCACATAGAAGTCTATCTCTTACGTCGATGGGAGTCTAGTGATATCCTGGAATACATCTTCAAAATCTTGTATAGTAGGGATCTGGTCAATAGTAGGGTCCACATTAGTACTCTCAATCGCAGCTAAACCACTTGTAAGAAAACATATATGTCTCTCGATGGCTGACACTGATATTTAACCAAAGGACATCCTAGTATCGTAAAGACAATCATTTTGGTAGTACAATCCAAGTTGGCACCATACTTGGTAAGCCAATCCATTCCCAAGATAATGTCAAACTCAGACATTGACAATACTACCAAGTGTGCTGGAAGATTTCTATCTTCCAGGGTTAAGGGACAGTCTTTGTACACCTTACCCAACTTAATAGTCACTCCTAATGGTGACACAACCTTAAAAGTTGGCTCATGTGCCTGGGGTACTAAATCCAAGTCGCGCACAATCTTAATAGCAATAAAAAAAACTAGCAGCACTAGTATCAAATAAATGTTCTAACTCGACTATGAAAAAGTACGAGAGTACCTTCCAGATTCTGCTGCTCTTTCGCATAACATCGTGCCTCTTCAGGGATGATGGCATTCATCTGAATCTATCTCGATGGTCACTGCTGTCCCTGAGCTAGTACTCCATAAGATACTCCATGAGGTGCTCGACAGTCCTTGCTCAAGTGGGCTGATCTGCTGTAGTTACGGCTAAAGTGGTCTGTACAGGGGTGGGTCTTGGGAGTTGTGCAGTATCATAAAATATGTCCGAGTACTCCATTGTTGAAGCATCCCTCATTATTTTGTCGTGGGGCAACGATCGATGCCTAAGGTAGTGGTCCTCGATGTTGAAATTGCTGAGGTCGAGGAAAGGTAAGTTGGGGTTTCCTTTTCCCATCCCATATATGCGTGTCCACTGAAAGTTTGTCGAAGGTCTCCAACCTTGGGTATTTCGTGGTAGCAGGGCAGAAAAGATCCTTTGTTGGAAATTTCTTGGCGGTGGTGGTCGATTCATCTGTTGTCTCTGAGCTGGATATGCGTCATTTTCCAAGCTGATGGCCAATCTCACTAACCTTTCAAAAGATTGGTTGAGATGTGTGTGAGTTCTTTTGTGGTGTGTGTAAGAGATGCGGATGGGTATAATACGTAAGCAGGTTAGTATTAGTAGAATGACAGATAATATATAATAAATAATGCAAATGGTGCGGAATATTAAATATGTAAAAATATAGCATAATACTGGGATTCGGAGAGACTTCGGATCGGATGAGAACCGAAGTAGCCCCAAATGAGAGAGAGAGAAAGCAGTGGGTGTCCAGGAGTTATGTATGTTGGAGTAAGATGAAGGGTGGTGAGACGAAGGTGTAATAAAGCCGAAGGGTCTTGTTGAGATGAATGGTGTAATGAGGTGAAGGGTCTTTGGTGAAATAGAGGGTATTGATGAAGACGAAGGGTCAAGGCGAGGCGAAGGGCGAAGTAAGGCGAGGGGCCTTACCGTCCGAAGGGTCGGATTATGCTCGGGACAATAGGAATATTTTGTAAATGGGTCGGAGGAGTAGTCACTGTTGATCCTTTGCGGTAGTAAAGGATTCTATGTGGTTATCTTGGTTCCGTTGGAAGTAAATGAAGCTACTTATTTATACTGGGGTCTCGCAGAGCTTCGACGTGATAGAACGAAGCCGAGTTGGCATCCTCTTAGTCGGGTTGTTCGTTTAAGGTAGGTGGGTGACTTAAATGCTCATGTTAAAGGTGGTTGGGATCATTGAATATGATGTAGACGAAGCGATACATTGAGCTGCCAAAGAAGTGAGAGGGAGATATTGTCGTTTGGTGATGAACTAATACCATTGGTTGGTCAAGAGGGGGAAGGAATACTACTGGTGCAGAGGTTTAAGCGATGGGGATACCAAGGCTTTTGCCATTGGTTCTGAGAGGTTAAGCGAGGGTGAGTGTCGAGGCTGCAGAGGGTTAAGCGAGGGCGGGAACCAAGGTTCTATTTTATTGGTGCAACTGTGGATACCGGGCTTCCGCCTCTTTTTGTTGGGTTTTGAAACTTGTTTGATTTTGAATCAAAGGAAGAAAATGAAAGGTCTGTTGAAAACAGATACAGAGTCGCCACTTGGTCTTTAAGGAACCAAGAAACCTAATTTGACTCACCCAAGCGGATAAGGGCACCGGCCCTTCATAACCAAAGAACTTGGTTCGGGGTTTTGGTACGAGAGAGGAAGGAGCCTTTGTCACGACTAAAACACCCTCAACTCGCCCCGTCTTTCGACGGGCCTCAATTAGCATCCAAATAATCATCTTATACTATGTATGGTTCGTCAATTAATACTATGATAGTATATTACATCACATAAGAAGCTTGAAAATGGAAGATCCAAAGATAAAATATCATTCATAAGATCTAAGTCAAGTATCATACAATGTAAAGTGAAAGACCACACAAATAAACCTAGGAAAAATCATCTAATCATGTATCAAATAATCAAGACTTCCTAATCTAAAGGGGGACATGAATTGTTCTTGAAACAAATAATCAAAGAAATCAAAATATGCTTAGCAAACTAGAATGATGCATGTTATTCTTTTGAGAAAAGAAGACCTCTCAATCCCCGGGACGGATGAGAAAGGATGGTTAGATCGAGGGGAAGCATGAACGTGTGATCAAGTTCATTCCTTATAATCTTCTTAGATTAAGGGTTACAAAAACCCCAAATCTTGCATGAATGTATTGTATGTACCTAGGAAAAGTGCAAAGGTTGTAGTGTGTTTTGTGTACATGGATTTTTAAAATGACTTAGAAGTCTAAAATGTGCATGAATGAATGGATTAAATCAACATGGGATATGTACAAATGTAGTATGAACTACTTCCTAAGATATGGGCTAATTTGGAATGCATATGAGCATCAAATCAAGGAATAAAAGTTGAAATGTGCTTGCTGTGAATAGTGGACAGACTACATGTGTTACTTTGTAACATTATAATGGGAGGTCAAACGTGCCTAGAAAAATGTAAGAAAAATCAGAGATCATCCTTATTGTGTCTAGAAAATAACCCAAAAAGCCAAACATCAATAGCTATCACAGATTAAAAGAAAGAAATCAGAATGTACACATGACTCAGAAACAAAAACTGCACTGTTGACTGATTTTGTATGATTTTTCATAAATCAAAGAAAAGGTTTATGATGACCCATTATATACCAAAAGTTTCCTAAGACACCCTAGTTTTATAATAAAAATAGAAAAGATATATGTACAGTGATGAAAATGTCCAGAATAGGTGCAAGAAGTTGGGTGAACATTCTGTGAGAACAGAGGCAGATTATGAATATGAACTTCTCACATCCAAAACAAATACTTTTACACTTCTATAATTGATGAGAAAAATTAGGGACAAACTATGATGTATTAGGAAGGTTTTCAAAGTGGTTTCATCATCATAACTTGAGTATTTAATTCAAAACAAATCTTTGAACCTGAACAGCTCACTGTTTTGGGTCATGGTTTTGGAAATTTTAGAGAAAACAAAGTTTTGTTTCTTGAAAACCAAATGAGAGGGATTGAGAGGGGTTTTGAAATAGATGTTTTGAAAACATATTTTCAACACTCAATGAGGATTATGACCACTTAGAATACCCACATCCAACTCAACATTGAGAATCTCCAAGATTGTTGGAGAGATTTACTTTATTTTTAGAACATAACTTCAATACATTCCAAGAACACCTTGGAAGTATTGAGGTTATGATCATCATCTATCAAACATGTTTTTGAGGTCAAGAGCTACTATCCATAAGGATTCACTCACCCCAAACTTCATGTCATCACTTAGATGATGATGAACTAGCAAATAAATAAAGGAAAATCAAAAAGAAATGGGATAAGAAGAGATGAACAATAAATAAACAAGCAAATAGATGATGATCAATAGATGATATTCATGAGGCATGAACTTGTAGATTGGTGTTTCACTCATATGTAATGACACTAGACATGGAAGAAGCTTCCACTCTCTTAAATGCTCACTAAAATGGTGGTTGGAAGTATTGAATGTTGAAGTAAATGGAAGTAATGAGGTAAAAACAAAGTTGGAACTCACTTTTGTTTTGAAAATCAAAGAAGAAAGCTTCTTTTCTCTCTACTATAACCTTATCTCTACAACTTTCTCTCCCAAACTTTTCCAAAACTCACATTTGACTCCCCCAAAATGAGGAGTAATGGGGTGTTTATATAGGCCAACTTGGGGTGGTTTTGGGATTTAGAAAGTGTTCCCATTGGCTCCAAACATCTGAAATCATGAAACTACGTCGTTTTGGATTTTAATTAATCAAAATGGGACCACAAACTTAATTACAAAAATACACTGTTCTGGAGGGGAGTGCCGCGGCGGCACTGGGCCACTGCCGCGGCGGCACTGGGCCAGTGCCGCGGCGGCACTGCTCCTCCCTTCGTCTGGATAATGCTGTTTAGGCCCCCTGATGTTCCGGTATTCGCGAAAAGGCCCTATTTCGTCCGAAATTCACAGAAAATGCGTACGAACTCCAAATTGAGGTTGTGATATACCGTTGGAAAGGTAATGGAGTCTACTTTACATAAAAAAATAGTTCGGGGATAGGTTATTTTGAAAAGTTTTGCGGTATTTGCGATAAAAGCCGATTTGATCGCCTTTTTCGCCTTTGGAAATTCATAATAAGTTCGTTTTAAATCCAGAAATTATGTGCGATATACCGTTGGAAAGCTATTGACCTCTAGTATCCATGAAAAATATTTGAAAATTGTTTCGGCACCCCGGTTCCAAAGTCAAATTCTGGTCAAACTGGTCAAACCTGGGATTCCCGGGAAGTTCTGGAAACCTCCGGGAGTTCCCGGGAGCTGATGTTTTCGCTCGATTTTCTTTTGGAACTTGTTTTAATACTTTTCTCGCGATTTAAAATGATTTTGGTGAATTCGGACGATTTCGGTCAAACTTGGTCAAACCTGGTCAAACCTGGTCAAACCTTGGTCAAACCTAGTCAAACCTTGGTCAAACCGGTCAACGGGGACTTTCTGGGAACCTCCGGGACTTCCGGGGGTCTCTGGGAGCCGACGATCTCATCTGATTTCTCTTTAAAACTCTTTTTATCGCTTTTCTTACGACATAGCATGTTTTCAGAACTTCGAGACCAAATCTGGGAGTTTTTGGGCTTTTAGGGGCATTTTGGTCATTCTGAGCATTCTGAGAGATGGAGCTGACTTCCGATAGTCCTTTCGAGTCTTTTGCGATCATTGTGAATCACCAAGATATGGGTCCCCTAAATCCGATAGCCGACAAAATGGGGTGTCTACAGTTTGCCCCTCTTTGGCATGAACTTGCGAGGCAACGTATATCGCAAGCGAGTGGCAAAGCTTTGAAGAGACAAGACTTTTTGGAGGCTATGGATTTAGGATAAAAAGCGTTTGCAAAAGATGCAAGGATGATGAGGTTAGGGCTGGTCGTGCTCTGCGTGAGCTGCCTACGTATCCCAAGGGGAATCAGACCAGGACGTAGTTCAGGGCAAGAAGGAACAATTCACACATGCACAACAAGACATGCGGATGCTATGCCATGAGGATGATATGCAATGCATGGATGTGATATGAATTGTGTCATGAGTCCTATCATGTCCAGTGTTATGATCCTAGTATGAGCAGGTGCTGTGGGGTGTGCCACTCCGAGTGGGCTGGTGTTGTGCTAGTGTTTGCAACTGTGATGCGGTGGACGATTCAGACAAAGACACGGAGGTTTAGAAGACTCCGGGTCTAAGGGCAAACTTTTGGAACGAGTGAGATAGGTCAGAAGCGTTTCGTTTAGAAGACAATGACCCAAGGTGACCGAGAGATCTCGTGATAAAGCTGTGGGAAAATTCTTGACAACCAGGAGATCTAGATGCAGACGATGTTCCGATTGTTCCTGACGGCCGACTTTCGGGTATCGGCTCCGGCTGGTGGTAGTATCTCTTGTATTTATCCTTGGGGATGATGCAGGGTTCTTGGGGAATCTCTTTTCTTGATCGGGAACCAGGATCCATCTCTGAACCTCTCACGGTTGATCAAATCTTTCGGCGCTCAATCCGAGAGAGCCGGTCAGGGCCTCCGGGAGCAGGTATCTGTCTGCTGTTGTCCTCGGAGGATGATGCAGGGTTCTCGGGGAATCTCTTTTCTTGATCGGGAACCAGGATCCATCTCTGAACCTCTCACGGTTGATCAAATCTTTCGGCGCTCAATCCGAGAGAGCCGGTCAGGGCCTCCGGGAGCTGGTATCTGTCCGCTGTTGTCCTCGGAGGATGATACAGGGTTCTCGGGGAATCTCTTTTCTTGATCGGGAACCAGGATCCATCTCTGAACCTCTCACGGTTGATCAAATCTTTCGGCGCTCAATCCGAGAGAGCCGGTCAGGGCCTCCGGGAGCTGGTATCTGTCTGCTGTTGTCCTCGGAGGATGATGCAGGGTTCTCGGGGAATCTCTTTTCTTGTTTACTTGGTGCCTTAGCTAAAAACCAGGATCCTCTGCCAGAATCCCTGTGTTTGATCGAATCTTGTGGCGGTTGTCTTGAAACGACCGATTCGGGTCTTCGGGAGCCGATTTTTTCCAGTTTTTTGCCTGCTGGAGGTAGTTCTGACAATTTTTAGTCTGCTTGGGGTAAAACCTCATAGATCTTGACTGGACTGGGCCACAGGGGCAGATCGGGGTCAAAAACGGGCTGAAAAAAGCCAAAACGGGTCAAAACGGGGCGAAACGGGGCAAAACGAAGCGAAGCGGGGCCCGCGGGGAGCAGTGCCGCGGCGGCAGTTGGCCAGTGCCGCGGCAACACTGGGTGGCCGGACTCCATCTTCTTATATGTCGGGTTTTTGAGCTCTTGAAGCTCATTCTTGGCCATTTTGGGGTGTTTTTGAAGCCAAAATTCAACAAAGTGCAGCTTGTGCGCGCTCAGGTGAGTAATCTTTCCCCGTAGTTGGATTTTTGATTGGTGTTTTGGTTTGCCCAATTTTTCAAGAAGAAAGTTTGAATGTGACTTCCATTTTTCTTGTAGATCCATGGCTTCGAGCTCAAGGAGACCGTCTAAGAAGGCTAAGGGACGGATGAAGGCTGAAATGCAAGCCCCGGACTTGATTCTACGGGACCCCCAACGCCATCTTTCGGCCGCGGCTCTAGCGAGCTTGGTATGTGAACTTTCGACATTTTAGGACCACTATCATGTATTGTGCTAGTTTTGTGAACCGTAGTGTGCACCTAGAAATTGTTAGGAGTCCGATTTGTGCTCAAACGTTGATTTTGTGAGATTTTGCTCTCGGGTCGTGAATAGTGATTTTGTGCATTTTTGTCGCTTTTGTTGTGTGCAGGTGCCGGAAGTGGCCTTGAAAGGCCATGGCAGCCTTGCCCACGCCTTCTTGTGGTACACTCAGCTTTCGCCCACCGTTAAGAGGATGGTTGATAATGCCGGGTTCGGAGGCTTCGTCCGTCTGGTCTCGAAAAGTAGCAACGATTTGGCCCATTTCTATGCCCTGGCTGAGAGGTGGTGGGACACCACCAATACTTTCCACCTGCCGTTCGGAGAGATGACCATGACACCCTTCGACTTCTCTATGATCACGGGCTTGAGGGTCGGCGGGAAGCGCCTGGTTCTGGATTACTGTTACGAGATCGACCCAGAGGCGATAGAGATGCTGATTGGGGTTGTTCCCCCTAACCTGGATAGGCACTGGTTTCCTTGTGGCTGGCTTTACCGGGCTTATGGTAGAGGTAATCACAATCTGAATAATTCCCAACTTTTGAGGGTTTATCTTCTGTATGTCCTCGGGTGCTCAATCTTTGCGACAAGGAACGACCGGGTGAGCTTGAGGCTCCTTTCTTGCCTGGCGACCATTGATGAGATCCCCTCCTATAACTGGGGCGGCGCTGCTTTGGCCCATCTTTACAAGCATATGGGCGAGGTCTCTCGAGGCGATATTAAATCGACTGGGGGGTTTTGGCGAGCTTGGGAGGTACGCATTGTTTCTTCCTTTATTTTCCATCTCTTTGATTTCCATACTTGTTCTGATTTCTCCTTTGTCTGTGCAGCTTTGGAGTTTTGAATACTTGAAGATGTTGGCTCCTTCCCCGGCAGATGAATCAGGCGAGGATGAGGATGGCATGGCTCCTGTGCCTCTATTCCCACGAGGTTTGAGATGGCGGAGGGACGTTGTTGGGGTGAAGAGTGGGGCCCACCGGATTGTCTTGCTTAGAAACTTCCTGACTGAGCTAACGGCCTCTGATATTGATTGGACGCCTTGGGAGGGTGTCGCTTACGCCGCCCCAGAGGAGATACAAGCGGTTAAATCTCTTACCTCTTGCCGCCTTCTGCTAGAGAGTACCGATTGTAGGCAGTGGTTCCTTGGGGAACGGGTGTCTCGACAGGTGGTTGGTGGCTCCCGGTATCGCGTTCCCCATAATCCTCCTGTGATGGATGCTAGTGACCTCTCCGGTGATGCTCTGTCGGCGGCCTTAGCCGGCACCGACGTCTGGGATCATTTCCTTTCTGAGACCGGGTATGAGGCTTACCGCGGCAACTCCTTGATGCCCAACTTCCCGCTCCTGGAGGTGAGTTGCTCTTTTTCATTTTTGCTTTTTATTAGTTGTTTATGTTTTCGACTCATCTTTTCCTAACTTGTTTTGTGCCTACAGCTTCGTGAGATGTACAGGAGACAGGCTCCTCAGGCTCCCGACCCTATCCCTCCTTGGGATTGGACCGTCAACGTTTTAGGTGCTGATGGCACTCCCCAAATGATGGAGGTGCCGCGAGTTACGTGTGGGTACCCTACTCAGCCAGCGGGCGTCCTCAACGTTCCTTGGAGTTACGCTGAGGAGGGTCACGCCTTGGCGGCTAGCTTACGGTCCTTGGTCCTCACACGAGACCACCGGGTATGTCTCTAATTTTGTACTTTCTTAAGGTTATGAGGTTCTAACCCTGGATTTTACCCTTGACAGATGGACGGTATGCGGCAGTTTGCCGCCAACCAGATGGCGTCCTTGGTAAGTCTCTGACTCGACTTTATTTTTGTACTTTTTGTTATTCCCTTACTGATTACCTTCATTTTATTTGTGTGTGCAGTATCGTGGGGGCGGGGCTGGCTCATCGAGGACTGGTCCAAGATGCAGAGGTGGTAGGAGGAGGCCGTCGCCGACATATACTCCGGGCGGTCCGACAGAGGACGAAGAAGAGGAAGACTGATGCCTCCCAAGCGGGCAATATTATTTTATTTTCTGTTTTCGATTGGGTTGTACTGGGAATATGATTATTTGGACAGTGTAGGACAAAGTGTGGAACAATTTGTAACCTTTTGACAGAGTATTATGATGTTTTGCCTCCTAGGCCGGATATCTTCCGGTTTTAGAGGCGCAGTTGTGTGCTTGTTTTAGCTGATATATGTACACTGTGATTGTTGAATGCTACTGCGATGGGCAGTTTTGTGATAGTGAGTGCTTTTTGCCTTGCAGGTGGGATAGTCCGTGAAACGGGGAGGTGCTGCCGAAATTTCGAATTTTGCTAGGGCCGCGACTGAAAATATGGCTTTGTATGATCCCGCTCAACTCACAGCTTGGCTGACCATCACGGATGGCGTGGAACGGATTAACCTCTTTAGCTACGGCTTGACCGAGCTATTCTCTCTTTGCCGGATGACCCTGAACACTGAGTTCTTGCGTGCTGCCATTGGTCACTGGGACCCGGTGAACCATGTCTTCAACTTCAATGGCCTGGAGATATGCCCCATGTTTGAGGAGTTCTGCGCTATTCTCGGCTATGATTCTGACTCTGATCTGATTCTCCCTTCTGCTGGTACCCTCAGTCCTACGAGAGGTTTGGCTGAATATCTGAATTGCTCCATCACTATTTCCCGTCGGCTGATCCAAGGTGAGGCCCTTAATATTGCTTCCATTATTGCTCAGTATGCCAGTCCCGGGAATCCCAGCGTGTATGATGCCACCCGCGGGGCTGCTTTGATATTGTGCATGACCTCCCACTTCTTATTCTCGAGTACCTCTGTTGACTTAGTGCATGTGTGCCTTGGGTTGAAGTTTAGCAGGAATCCCATGGCCATGGTTCTAGCTGAAACCTTGAATGGTTTGGACCGTGCTTCTGATCAAGGAACGCCCCTACTTTCTGGGGCGCCTTTGGTGTTGCAGGCCTGGTTATACGAGCGGCTCCAATTGTGGACGGGCCATATACCACCAGTTTACTTTCGTCGGGCTGTGCTTTACTCTCACTATACTTTTGCCGATTGGGTGGGCATGATGAGTGCCTTATCTGAGGCTGACATTTGCTGGATTGTGAGGCGTTGGGGCCTTTACGCTATTACCACGAGCCTCAGGGGTCACCAGAGAGTGTGGTTTATGGGTCTAAGAGAGACTTCTTTCTATCATCCTCGCCGTTTGGCCAGACAGTATGGACGAGTTCAGGAGGTTCCCCGAGGGTTTACTGAGAGGGTCTTCGCTTCCAGGATCAGGGTCGCTACTATCGCTGCTTTTATTGACGGTTGGACTGACCGAGTAAAGGCCTACTTCTAAAGGCCTTTTGAAGAAATAAATAATAAAAAAAAGACTAGACCTGACTGATTCTGCTCATTCCTCCAAGTGTCTTTGAACATGTGATTGCTTTTTGAAAGACTTTTATTTCTTTGATTACTCCTGCTTATGTAATATTCAAAGTTTGTTTATTAGTGAACCTTGGTTACTTTGAGAACCTCTTTTTATGCTTTTAGCTTTCTGAAAAACATTTTGTGACCTGGATTTCAATTTAGTTGTTGCTTTTTGGTACTCACTTGGGCATGCCAGGGTGATTTAGAGGCAAACAAGGCGGGTGGCCGAAGTTTGCCCCTAGTTTGAGATGTGCATGGTTGTGAGGCAAACGAGGTAGATGACCGACGTTTGCCCCTAGTTTGGAAGGGGTTCGGGCAAACGAGGCGAGTGGCCGAAGTTTGCCCCTAGTGTGGAGGGTGATATATGGGTTATGGTAAGGACCGCGACTTTATTTCTCACATGCTCATAGTTTTTTGCCTAGGCACCAAGGAGGTGGCCTAGCGAGCTATTTTTCTCTCTTTTGTTATTGCTTACCTTGGATTTAGCTCTAATTTTTGCCTAGGCGTCCTTTCGGATTTTCATCCTAGCGAGCCATCCTTTTTTTGAAAGTCTGCCTACGTACCCCCGAGCGGGGATCAGGTCCAACGTAGTTCAAGGCAAGGCTTGAAAGAAATGGTTATTTTGGTGAGGTGACCGAACCGATGTGGTTGCCTACGTATCCCCGAGTGGGAATCAGGTCAAGCGTAGTTCAAGGCAAGGCTTGAAAGAAATGGTTATTTTGGTGAGGTGACCGAACCGATGTGGTTGCCTACGTATCCCCGAGTGGGAATCAGGTCAAGCGTAGTTCAAGGCAAGGCTTGAAAGAAATGGTTATTTTGTCAAGCATAGTACTTTTTGAGGCGATCCATGTTGATTGGTTCTTTGAATTCGACACCATCGAGGTCCATGAGGTAAGTTGCTCCTCCAGAAAGGATTGTTTTGACGATATAAGGGCCGACCCACTTAGGTTTGAACTTTCCACGGGGATCGAAGATCGGAGCTCGCAGTTCCTTAAGGACAAGGTCACCCTTGACAATCTTTCTCGGGCGAACCCTTTTATTGAAAGCACGAGCTATCCTCTTTTGATAGATTCGGACATGGTCGACTGCCGCTAGGCGCTTTTCATCTATGAGAGCCAACTCTTCGTATCTTTCTCTCAACCAATCTGATTCTGAAATTTCGCATTCTGCCATTACGCGTAGAGACGGTAGCTCTATCTCGACTGGGAGCACCGCTTCCATCCCATACACCAACGAGTAAGGGGTTGCTCCTGTGGATGTCCTTATCGACGTTCTGTATCCCCAAAGTGCGAACGGTAGCTTTTCATGCCAGTCCTTGTAGGTATCGGCCGATTTCTGCAGTATGGCCTTGACATTCTTATTTGCAGCTTCGACTGCCCCATTGGTTTGCGGTCTGTATGGGGATGACTTATGATAAGTGATTTTGTACTCCTCAAACAGATCCCTGACTTCTGCCTTGAAATGACTTCCGTTATCCGAAATAATCTCATGGGGAACCCCATAACGGCAGATGAGATTTCTTTTGATGAATTTGGCCACTTCTTTGGCTCCCAACTTAGTGTAGGATGCAGCTTCTACCCATTTTGTGAAGTAATCTATGGCCACTAGGATGTACCGATTTCCATTTGAGGCTTTCGGGATGATCTCACCAATGATGTCGATTCCCCAGGTCGAGAATGGCCAAGGCGAAGTCATGCTGTACAGAAGGGATGGTGGTGTATGCATCATGTTTGCATGGATCTGGCACTTGTGGCACCTCCTTACGTACTCACAACAATCTTTCTCCAACGTTGTCCAGTAGTACCCTTGTCTTATGATTTTCTTAGCCAGCATGTGACCGTTCATGTGCGGACCGCATACCCCTTCGTGTATTTCCTCCATCATTCTTCGGGAGCTCTTCCCGAACAAGCAAGTCAAGTTGTGACCATTGTATCCTTTCTTCAACAATTTCCCGCCACAAATGATGAATTGCGCTGCGAATCTTTGAATGGCCCTCTTGTCTTTCTCGGTAGACTCTTGGGGGTACGTCCCCTTTCCTATGAAATCCCAGACATCCTGATACCATGGTGTCCCATTCTCTTCTTCTTCGATTGCGGCAATCATATTGAATGAAGGCTCGTACCTCTGCTCTATTACCAAAGGCATCATCTTGACTCCCACAGGAATTTTGATCATGGAGGCTAAGGTAGCCAATGAATCTGCCAACTGGTTCTCTTCCCTGGGCAAGTAGAGGAATGTGATATTCTCGAACTGCCTCTTGAGTTGGTCGAGACGATCATGATAGGGCTTCAACCTTTCTTCTTTTACTTTCCATTCTCCTCTAGCTTGAGATATGATGAGGTTTGAGTCCCCGAAGACGTCTAACTTCTGAACCTTCAGTTCTAAGGCTGCCTCCATTCCCAGAATGCACACTTCATATTCGGCGGTGTTGTTGGTGGAGTTATAGTTGAGCTTGACCGCTAATGGAGTATGATCCCCGCTTGGTGATACGAGAATCATCCCTACTCCGTATCCTTTCATGTTGGCTGCTCCATCAAAGTACAACTTCCACTGTTCTTCCTTGATTTCCATGATATTCTCGTCCGGAAACGCAAAGTCCCCACTTTCTTCGGAGTCAACGGCATGCTCTGCGAGATGCTCAGCTACGGTCCTCCCTTTTACTGACTTGCTTGTAACATACTTGATATCGAATTCGGATAGTAGAAGTAACCAACGGGATATGCGACCGGTCAGGGCGGGTTTTTCGAGGAGGTATTTTAGAGGATCCATGCGGGATATGAGCACAACTGGGAAGGCTAGCATGTAGTGCCTCAGTCGGCGAGTACACCAAACCAAGGCCCAACACGTTTTTTCAAGGGTAGAGTAGTTGAGCTCATACCCAGTCATCCTCTTGCTGAGGTAGTATATGGCTTTTTCGGAGTGGCTTTCCTCTCCTTCTTGGGCTAGCATGCAACCCATGGCATTTTCGGAGACAGACAGGCAAAGGAATAAGGGCTTATGAGGAATAGGTGGTGAAAGGACAGGCGGGTTCTGAAGGTAGGCTTTTATTTTGTCGAAAGCGGCTTGGCATTGGTCATCCCATTGGAACTTCTCCCCTTTTCTCAACAATCGGAACAGAGGATCGCACGTGGTTGTGAGCTTGGAGATGAAACGGCTGATGAATTGGATTCTTCCGAGGAACCCCCTTACTTCTTTTTCATTCCGTGGTGGTGTCATTTCTAGGACCGCCTTGATCTTGGAGGGATCCACCTCTATCCCCCTTTGTGTGATGAGAAAACCCAGGAGTTTACCGAAAGTCACACCGAAAGTGCATTTCTTCGGATTCAACCTCATCTTGTATTTGCGCAACCTTTCGAAGAACTTTTCCAGCGCTACCAGGTGTCCTTCTCTGTCCTTGGATTTCACAATCATGTCGTCTACGTATACTTCTACCTCCTTGTGAATCATATCATGCAGCAGAGTGGTGGCAGCTCTTTGGTAAGTCGCCCCCGCATTCTTGAGTCCGAAGGGCATTACTCTATAACAGTAGGTTCCCCAAGGGGTGGTGAATGTCGTCTTTTCCCGATCTTCTGGCGCCATTAGAATCTGATTATATCCTGAGAAACCATCCATGAATGAAAGTAGCTCATGTCCTGCGGTGTTATCTACCAAGACGTCAATGTGAGGAAGTGGAAAGTCATCCTTGGGACTGGCTTTGTTTAGATCACGGAAGTCGACGCACACGCGAACCTTCCCATCCTTCTTCGGGACTGGTACGATATTGGCAACCCATTCCGGGTATTCGGTGACAATGATGAACCCTGCCTTGAACTGCTTCTCCACCTCTTCTTTAACCTTGAGTGCCCATTCCGGTCTCATGCGCCTTAGTTTCTGCTTGACAGGTTTAGAATTGGGGAGGAGAGGAATATGATGTTGGACGATGTCGGGATCGACCCCAGGCATGTCTTCGTAAGACCAAGCAAAAACATCTTTGAATTCTTTTAGCAAGAGGGTTAATTTTTCTTTTTCTTCTTTATTAAGAGTTGAGCCAATTTGCACAATTTGTGGATTATCTGTTTCACCTAAGTTAACTGATAAAGTATCTTCGATTATTTCATAAGCAGGTGGTTTTTCGATTAGTTGCTTAAATTCAATTGAGAGATCCTCGGAGGGATCTGTGCATTCACAAGTGTTAGACACAGAGGAGTAAGCAGAATCGTCTTTCATTTCATTCATGACAGGTGAAGTGACTACAATGGATAGCGGTGGGCTTACAGCAACCGACTCTGGTACAGATTCGACAATTGGAAATACAGACTCCGGGGGAATAGGGGATTGGGAGACACAGATAGATGACTCTACAGCCTGGTTGCTCAGACCCTCCTCAGTTGGCTTGATCTGATCATCTTGGCTCTTGGCCCTCTCTTCTTCCTTCTTCTCAGCGGATTCCTCCCACATCTTCTCGATGGCTTCAGTGTCTAGGTACTTTAACCAGTCCTCCCCCGGGGTTTTCTCAATTTCTTCAGGATAGAACGGATCTTGATATGGGGGCCTTTCGCAGTCAGCGAAGATTTCAAGCCCGGGGTGCCTTTTCCCAGTGGTTGGATGGATCCAGGGTTCGGGGAACCCGAAGTAAGGAAAATCATCTCCTTCCTTGACGAACTGCCCATTCAAAGTCTTACGGTATGGGGGGAGACCCTTCACCCTTTTCTTCCATGGCCTATGTAGCTCAGCGTCTTCTTCAGTGGGCTTGTACCCCAACCCGAAAGTGCCTTGTTGCCCTTTGATCTGTGGGAACTCCCGAATTCCTTGCTGGCGTCGGCCTAATCCCATTCCCGGGAAGTAATTCATCTTGCGGACAATGTTGACAACCGCAGAGTGGACCTCAGGGAACCTATCTTCGTCATTGATCACGTGGATTTCTTCCATGAAGAATCCCCCGATTTCTCCTTCTTCTAGCTCGGGTATTTGGACTTCAAAAATGGGAGCGTAATTCGGGAAAGCTTCGTTACCCCAACTGTTACCGAGGATGATCTTTACTTCCTTCTCATGAATGTACTTGATCATTTGATGCACAGTGGATGATACAGCTTTGTTGGCATGAAGCCAGGGCCTTCCAATTAGCAGATTGAAGGAGGCAGGTATGTCCATGACTTGAAAAATCTCAGTACTTGCCAAAGATCCTACCCGGATTTGCAGAGAGACAGTCCCCATCACATTCCTCCTGGTGTTATCATAGGCCCTCACAGATTGCACAGATGGCGTGATGTCAAGGATATTGACCCCCAAAGCAGTGGCAGTTCTTAAGGCACAAACATTCAAAGCGGAACCTGTGTCGACCAGACAAAATGGTACCTGCTGCTCCTTACATCCAACAGTGATGTATAATGCTTTGTTATGCGCGGATCCTTCCGGTGGCAAGTCCTCATCAGAAAATGTAATGATCGGGTCGGGGGTAAGTGCGCCTAAGAAAGCCACCATGTCCTCCGGTGCGGCATCGATAGGGACTTCAATCCCAGCCAAAGCATTCAACACGGCTTGCCTATGCTTGTAAGATGTCACCATAATATCCCACATAGAGAGATGTGCTTGGGTTTTCTTTAGCTGCTTTATCAACTCATTATCTTCTTCGATGGTCTCATCCATCTTTCCCTTCCCCTTGTCCTTGATCGGAATTTTCTCGGTTGCATCGGTGGCAGGCTGTGGCGGCTGATAATGACGGCCTGACCTGGTCAGATGATCAATCTCGGCAGGAGTAGGTCCCTCTACAGTCCCATCCTTCTTGAACCAATCACAATCCGTTCCCACAAATGGCTTTTCCGGCTCGTTCCAGATGGAAACATCACTCTCGTTGTTAGGGTCATACCATTTGAGGTCTACCACCCCTAGGTCATGCTCTTCCAGGAAGAACAAGTCTTGCTCGTCGTCTAGCTGCTGCTGCCACTCATCATTCTCCCCTCCGATCAGATGAATTTCCTCAGAATCCGGGATGTCAATGAGGGGTAAGGGTTGTCCTAGGGGGGTGATATAGGTAGTAGGGTTGAAGGATATAGGGTTGGACTCGATGAGGCTAATATTTTGGTGGTTAGGCAGAGGATTTTGGGTGATATGGGGCTGCTTCGGGGGTGGCTCGATGATATTCTGGTCGATGAGGTCCTGAATATCATGGCGAAGGCGCATGCAGTCATCGGTGTTATGGCCGGGGGCTTGGTGGTAGGCGCATCGTTTGGACATATCGCAATTAGGCGGGGGTGGGGTATTTCGAGACTGGAGTAGTTGGAGATGGCCCTTTTTGAGGAGGCGGTCCAAGGCTGAGGAGAGAGAGATTTCTAGCTTGGCAAAATTGCGAGGGGGCTTTTTCGGGAAAGGGCGGTTGGAGGGATTTACCTGGTTGGAGGGTTGGTATGGTCTCGGAGGGTACGCCATGGGTTGGCTGCTAAGGGCATTGACATCCGGGGGATTCCGGGAGTAGTTGGGCCTTCTTGGCTGACTCGGAGGGTCTTCCTTTTTGATCTTCCCTTCCCTGATAGCATCTTCGATTCGGGTTCCGACTTCGAACAACTCCTCAAATGTGGAGATAGACTGGTAGAATAACTTTTCATGGTAGAGCGGCTGTAGATTCCGGATTAGCATTCTCACTTGTTCCTTTTCAATCGGCCGGTGGGTCATTTGAGCTACCTTGTTCCTCCATCTGCTCAGGAATGCAGCGAAGGATTCGTTGTTGCTTTGCCGGGTTGTTTCCAAGTCCCTGATAGTGACGTCCAGCTCCTGGTTGTAAGAGTAATGATCGACAAAAACTCGAACGATATCTTCCCAGGCCCGGGTCTTGGAGGCTTCCAAGGTTAGGAACCATGATAGTGCAGATTTTGCCAGAGTTTGTGGGAACAGCATTGCGATGTGCTCGTGGGTGCAACCCATGGATTGGAAAATACTCATACACAGCTTCACGTGGCTTTTCGGGTTCCCAGTCCCATCAAAACGATCAATGGCAGGCATTTTGAAGTTCTCCGGCAGTTTCAACTTGACAGGCTCAAAGAGGCCTTCCAGATCTAGCATGTAATCATCGATTCCCTTGCTTTTTCTCAGCACGCTCTCCAGTTTGTCAACCTTGTCCATCTTTTCCTGGAGTTTCTTTTCATATGTGAGCGGTGGGACCCCTTGGAACCAGTTTTCCTCCCCATTATTCTCATGTAGAGGAGGTTCAAACCCTGGTGGTGGAAACCCGGGCGGAGGCTGCGGCTGCTGTTGCTTCAATTCTTCCATGAACTTCAGGACTTGGGCTAGACTGTCGGATTGCTGGCTTATAGTCGCTCCCAACTCGGTGACCTTGTTTTCCAATTCTTCTCTATTCATGTTGGAGCGGGCTGTCAGACCGGTTCTGACTAAACGATTATCCGAACTCCTGGTCCACAACGAGGATTCCGGCTGCTGACCTTGAGAATCTATACTGACCTGACAGATTTTGAGAGAAAGGGGTGTATCAGATCCTGACAGTGATGACTTTTAGACAGACAAAGACAGTGACGTGGACTGACTCGAGACAGTGCGTGCAGAAAGATGGGGATGGTGTATGCATGGGAGACAAGCATGCGGATGTAAGCCTTAATCTATATGATGTTCCTATTTCTAACAGATAGCGGTTAAACAAATAAGGTCCTAACCATATGGAGTGTGCCAATCTTACTATCCAGTACGATCACCAAGGGATAACAGGGGTATCCGGGTTTTATGGAGGCTTCAGATTGGGCATTTCCAATTGATATGGACAGAGTTTCTGGGAGAAAGTACGGTTATATCTGGGATATATGGACAGAGTTTCTGGGAGAAACTGGTAAGTACGGTTATATCTGGGATATATGGATAGAGTTTCTGGGAGAAACTGGGATATTTAGACGGAGTTTCTGGGAGAAACTGGTAAGTACGGTTATATCTGGGATATATGGACAGAGTTTCTGGGAGAAACTGGTAAGTACGGTTATATCGGGGATATATGGACAGAGTTTCTGGGAGAAACTGGTAAGTACGGTTATATCGGGGATATATGGACAGAGTTTCTGGGAGAAACTGGTAAGTACGGTTATATCTGGGATATATGGACAGAGTTTCTGGGAGAAACTGGTAAGTACGGTTATATCGGGGATATATGGACAGAGTTTCTGGGAGAAACTGGTAAGTACGGTTATATCTGGGATATATGGACAGAGTTTCTGGGAGAAACTGGTAAGTACGGTTATATCTGGGATATATGGACAGAGTTTCTGGGAGAAACTGGTAAGTACGGTTATATCTGGGATATATGGACAGAGTTTCTGGGAGAAACTGGTAAGTACGGTTATATCGGGGATATATGGACAGAGTTTCTGGGAGAAACTGGTAAGTACGGTTATATCTGGGATATATGGACAGAGTTTCTGGGAGAAACTGGTAAGTACGGTTATATCTGGGATATATGGACAGAGTTTCTTGGAGAAACTGGTAAGTACGGTTATATTGGTCGTACTTTCTAGCAGGCTTTCATACTCTTATGTTTCAGGACCGACAAACAAGGTTCGCGGTGTATATCTTTGTGAGCATGGAGCAGACATCCTTGTCATGGTGCCTAGGCAGGTCAACTCAATGTGATCACATGTGAGTGATTGCCTTGGGAATCATAAGAAAGAGGTTTTGTTCTATGCCACATAAGCGTCTACACCGCTCAGGTAATCCCACCAGGGCATACAGCAGTTATATCACATTGTCCTATCTGAAAAGATAAATGATCAGTCCTATGAAAGGTTCTACAGGAATCTATATGCAAAGGCTGGGTTTTAGTCAAAGAGGGTCCGTTGACGAGAGTTCCAATATACCGTCAGAGAGACAGTACGGAGGTTTTTACTCTTTTTGATATACCTTGGAAGGTACAGTATCAACGGTGACTTGTGCCCTGGCACAGCAAGACCTGAACAATGTCAGCGCCGCGTTTCAGACACAGTCGGGAGGGGAAATGCAGGAGTGCAATGCGGTGATCCAAACACAGTAAAAAGATGATTTTAAGGATGCTTCTTATGAGTCAAACCTCTGTATTATTTTGTTTTAAAATAAAAATCCCCAGCAGAGTCGCCAGATTGTGGATACCGGGCTTCCGCCTCTTTTTGTTGGGTTTTGAAACTTGTTTGATTTTGAATCAAAGGAAGAAAATGAAAGGTCTGTTGAAAACAGATACAGAGTCGCCACTTGGTCTTTAAGGAACCAAGAAACCTAATTTGACTCACCCAAGCGGATAAGGGCACCGGCCCTTCATAACCAAAGAACTTGGTTCGGGGTTTTGGTACGAGAGAGGAAGGAGCCTTTGTCACGACTAAAACACCCTCAACTCGCCCCGTCTTTCGACGGGCCTCAATTAGCATCCAAATAATCATCTTATACTATGTATGGTTCGTCAATTAATACTATGATAGTATATTACATCACATAAGAAGCTTGAAAATGGAAGATCCAAAGATAAAATATCATTCATAAGATCTAAGTCAAGTATCATACAATGTAAAGTGAAAGACCACACAAATAAACCTAGGAAAAATCATCTAATCATGTATCAAATAATCAAGACTTCCTAATCTAAAGGGGGACATGAATTGTTCTTGAAACAAATAATCAAAGAAATCAAAATATGCTTAGCAAACTAGAATGATGCATGTTATTCTTTTGAGAAAAGAAGACCTCTCAATCCCCGGGACGGATGAGAAAGGATGGTTAGATCGAGGGGAAGCATGAACGTGTGATCAAGTTCATTCCTTATAATCTTCTTAGATTAAGGGTTACAAAAACCCCAAATCTTGCATGAATGTATTGTATGTACCTAGGAAAAGTGCAAAGGTTGTAGTGTGTTTTGTGTACATGGATTTCTAAAATGACTTAGAAGTCTAAAATGTGCATGAATGAATGGATTAAATCAACATGGGATATGTACAAATGTAGTATGAACTACTTCCTAAGATATGGGCTAATTTGGAATGCATATGAGCATCAAATCAAGGAATAAAAGTTGAAATGTGCTTGCTGTGAATAGTGGACAGACTACATGTGTTACTTTGTGACATTATAATGGGAGGCCAAACGTGCCTAGAAAAATGTAAGAAAAATCAGAGATCATCCTTATTGTGTCTAGAAAATAACCCAAAAAGCCAAACATCAATAGCTATCACAGATTAAAAGAAAGAAATCAGAATGTACACATGACTCAGAAACAAAAACTGCACTGTTGACTGATTTTGTATGATTTTTCATAAATCAAAGAAAAGGTTTATGATGACCCATTATATACCAAAAGTTTCCTAAGACACCCTAGTTTTATAAAAAAAATAGAAAAGATATATGTACAGTGATGAAAATGTCCAGAATAGGTGCAAGAAGTTGGGTGAACATTCTGTGAGAACAGAGGCAGATTATGAATATGAACTTCTCACATCCAAAACAAATACTTTTACACTTCTATAATTGATGAGAAAAATTAGAGACAAACTATGATGTATTAGTAAGGTTTTCCAAGTGGTTTCATCATCATAACTTGAGTATTTAATTCAAAACAAATCTTTGAACCTGAACAGCTCACTGTTTTGGGTCATGGTTTTGGAAATTTTAGAGAAAACAAAGTTTTGTTTCTTGAAAACCAAATGAGAGGGATTGAGAGGGGTTTTGAAATAGATGTTTTGAAAACATATTTTCAACACTCAATGAGGATTATGACCACTTAGAATACCCACATCCAACTCAACATTGAGAATCTCCAAGATTGTTGGAGAGATTTACTTTATTTTTAGAACATAACTTCAATACATTCCAAGAACACCTTGGAAGTATTGAGGTTATGATCATCATCTATCAAACATGTTTTTGAGGTCAAGAGCTACTATCCATAAGGATTCACTCACCCCAAACTTCATGTCATCACTTAGATGATGATGAACTAGCAAATAAATAAAGGAAAATCAAAAAGAAATGGGATAAGAAGAGATGAACAATAAATAAACAAGCAAATAGATGATGATCAATAGATGATATTCATGAGGCATGAACTTGTAGATTGGTGTTTCACTCATATGTAATGACACTAGACATGGAAGAAGCTTCCACTCTCTTAAATGCTCACTAAAATGGTGGTTGGAAGTATTGAATGTTGAAGTAAATGGAAGTAATGAGGTAAAAACAAAGTTGGAACTCACTTTTGTTTTGAAAATCAAAGAAGAAAGCTTCTTTTCTCTCTACTATAACCTTATCTCTACAACTTTCTCTCCCAAACTTTTCCAAAACTCACATTTGACTCCCCCAAAATGAGGAGTAATGGGGTGTTTATATAGGCCAACTTGGGGTGGTTTTGGGATTTAGAAAGTGTTCCCATTGGCTCCAAACATCTGAAATCATGAAACTACGTCGTTTTGGATTTTAATTAATCAAAATGGGACCACAAACTTAATTACAAAAATACACTGTTCTGGAGGGGAGTGCCGCGGCGGCACTGGGCCACTGCCGCGGCGGCAGTGGGCCAGTGCCGCGGCGGCACTGCTCCTCCCTTCGTCTGGATAATGCTGTTTAGGCCCCCTGATGTTCCGGTATTCGCGAAAAGGCCCTATTTCGTCCGAAATTCACAGAAAATGCGTACGAACTCCAAATTGAGGTTGTGATATACCGTTGGAAAGGTAATGGAGTCTACTTTACATAAAAAAATAGTTCGGGGATAGGTTATTTTGAAAAGTTTTGCGGTATTTGCGATAAAAGCCGATTTGATCGCCTTTTTCGCCTTTGGAAATTCATAATAAGTTCGTTTTAAATCCAGAAATTATGTGCGATATACCGTTGGAAAGCTATTGACCTCTAGTATCCATGAAAAATATTTGAAAATTGTTTCGGTACCCCGGTTCCAAAGTCAAATTCTGGTCAAACTGGTCAAACCTGGGATTCCCGGGAAGTTCTGGAAACCTCCGGGAGTTCCCGGGAGCTGATGTTTTCGCTCGATTTTCTTTTGGAACTTGTTTTAATACTTTTCTCGCGATTTAAAATGATTTTGGTGAATTCGGACGATTTCGGTCAAACTTGGTCAAACCTGGTCAAACCTGGTCAAACCTTGGTCAAACCTAGTCAAACCTTGGTCAAACCGGTCAACGGGGACTTTCTGGGAACCTCCGGGACTTCCGGGGCTCTCTGAGAGCCGACGATCTCATCTGATTTCTCTTTAAAACTCTTTTTATCGCTTTTCTTACGACATAGCATGTTTTCAGAACTTTGAGACCAAATCTGGGAGTTTTTGGGCTTTTAGGGGCATTTTGGTCATTCTGAGCATTCTGAGAGATGGAGCTGACTTTCGATAGTCCTTTCGAGTCTTTTGCGATCATTGTGAATCACCAAGCTATGGGTCCCCTAAATCCGATAGCCGACAAAATGGGGTGTCTACAGCAACGCAAGCTTGAAGTGACTGAGCACTGTTGGTCAAAGGTTTAAGCGAGTTTTACGCTAATGGGCTTCGCCCATTAGTTGTGAGACTGGTCGGGGTTAGGCACGTGAAAGTCACGTGTCTCTTTCTCTTTTTGGGACCAACCCTAACCTTGCCCATGGGGCGCAGGCTAGGGAGATGCCTTCGGTTCTAGCCACCTAGCCATGAGCTTTCAAAATCCCAACGGACTTGAGCCACCCTTAGGTACTGCTTCCGGACCAAGGGTGGGTGTCCGAGAGGTGAGTGTGTGTATATTTGAAGTGTGCTTCCTTTGAGGGCCACTTGAGATGGGCTTTGTTTGAATAAGGCTTCGGAGTGGATGTAGACACCCCGATTTTGACCAAACGTCAAATCCAGGGATTGGTTACCTCTCAAAGACCGATGATGACAATGATCGGTGACATCCGAAGATCTTCCAGAAAATTCAAAATGATTCTTCAAGGCAAATTTCAAAATTAAAATAGAAAATATAAAAAGGAGAAGGAAGAGAGAGAGAGTTTGGGTATTCGGGAGAAACCCGAATAATAAAGAACGCGTGAGAAACCCAGTCTGGGAACCGGATTTTAAGAAAAAATAAGAATAATAAAGAGTTCTTTTGAGAGAAATAGGAAGACAAAATAAATAAAAATCTTGGAAAAGGAGAAAATACAAAAAAAAGAGAGTAGTATATTCAAAATATACCATGCACATGGTTGATACCATGCACATGGGGGATATTAATACAAATATATATATATATAGAATAGAAAAATTGTGTTTACACCAACATATTTTTGAAAAATCAAAAAGAGGGACAAAATTCAGTTAGCCCCGGCACGCGGAAAACGCGGCGGCACTCACTGAGTGCCGCGCCGGCACTTAGTGTTTGCCGCCCGGCATTCAGGGAGTGCCGCCCGGCATTCAGTGAGTGCCGCCGGCACCCGTCGAGTGCCGCCGGCTGTAACAGACTGCTTTTCTCACATGTTCTAGAAGAAATCTTTGCACATGGGTTTCCACCCCGAATTTACCCATTTATCCCTGGATTGAGGGTCTATATAAACAAACCTTCTCTTCCATTTTTGATATACTTGGAATATACTTGAATCAACACATATACTTGAATTTAGAGAGAGAGAGAGATACAAAATCATATAGAGAAAAGAAGAAATTCTTGAAGAAGCTTGAAGAATTTGAAGAATTTTGAAGAAAATCTTGAAGTCTTGGAAGATCTTCACAAGAAGTTGAAGAATCCCTTGAGGTTTTAGAGGTAACCTCTCAATCATTTGATAGAATTAGGCCATTCAATCACAAGTTCATAGTTCTAGGAACTTTACACATTTTCAAAACCTCTCTTCTTACCTCATTTCATCACACACCACTTAGAACTTGTGATTGAATCTCATATTACTTCATTGATTTGGGTCTAATTGATGCCTTGGGTTTAAAATAAAATCAATTTTGAAGAATTTGTGTTCTTGGTTTCTCAAAGCAAATTTTGATTTCTTATTTCTACCATTTCTTGTAAGGTTCATGAGATCTTCCATATCTCATTGAACCTCTTTGAGTTTGATTATTCAACTTCTAAGATCTCATGATCTACATGGAGGTTAGAATGAATCATAATTTTAATCTATATATAATTAGTGAGATTCAAGTCTTAATCCATGACTTGAACCTCTTCATGGAGAAATCTTATGGAATCCTTACCATATTCCAATAAGGTTTCATTAGATTTTAACTTCATTTAAGACTTCAATGACCATCAAATGGTAGGAGTAATCTTAATTTCTCTAAGTAATCTTTGATTTTCCTTACTTCTATTTCACTAAAAAGGCTCATGAGATCTTCCATATCTCATTGAACCTCTTAGAGTTTGATTCTTCAACTTCTAAGATCTCATGATCTACATGGAGGTTAGAATGAATAATAATTTTAATCTATATATAGTTAGAGAGATTCAAGTTTCAATCCATAACTTGAACCTCTTCATTAAGGAATCTTATGGAATCCTTACTATATTCCAATGAGGTTTTGAGTAGATGTAACTATATTTAGACTCCAATGACCATCAAATGGTAGGAGTAATATTTTTGAACTCAAGTTTTGGTCCATAGGTTTAGGTTCTTTATTTGAGGATTTTGTGAAGTTCATTTCAATACTTCATCAAGATCCATAAGTGTGGTGTGCCTCATAGTCTTCAATGACCATCAAATGGTAGAAGAAGTAGTTTGGTTTGAGCCCCAACTTCATGTTTCTAATAATTGGGGTCAACCAACAAAGTTGAACTAGCAAAGAGAAAACAGTGAGTTTATAAACTGTTTTTTATCAAAGATTTTTAGTTCAAGATCTAACCGTTGGAATCGAATGAAACCAACGGGAAAATGTCAATAACACATCGTTTTACCACTGTGATTTTTGTTTTAGAAAGATCTTGTGATTAGAAGGGTTGGATCATGGTTTTTGTGAGCTAATTACAATCTGTCCAGAGTTTTAGAATACTTTCAGAACAGTAAGTCCGTTTTGAAATTAATAAATCAGAACCCTAATTAAGTTTTTGGGGTCTCAAATAATTTTTTATAAGTACCTTAATGTGTTAGGAAGGTACCCTAAAAAGAACTAAGTGTTTCTCATTTTGTTTCTATTTTTAGAAAATCATACAAGATCTCTGGACAGAGAGTTGCAAAATCCTGAGTGAGGTCTAGTATTTTCCATATTCCTGGAGATCTAACCGTTGAAACCTCAATTTGCTTTTTGGGTTAGAAACTAGACTCACAGAGGCATAACATATCCAAAAATCATCAAGATCTAACCGTTGAATTATTTTATTCTTATTTTTGAATGCATGGTCTGCTCTCTGTAAATCACAAAAAACTGCTACTGTTTTTGTCTAATCTTATTTATTTTAACTCAAATGGTCTCCTAATGTCTTGAGACCCAAACCATGTTTTGAATAATGATAATTTAGATTAAATCCAGAGGCTTAGTGATCCAAATTGGTGAATAAATTCACATCTCATACTTGCTTATATTCATGCATTCATTCATACATATTCATGTTCATAAGTAGGACTTATCTCTTGTCTTAGTTGAACTTAATTGAACATAACCATGGATTCCTTATGATCATGGATTGATTATTTGATATCATATCATTATGAGAAGCATGTGGACTAACCCTTGTTTTGTAGCGCTTTGAAGGTATGCCTTTCTCATCTCTTTCTCTAGTTTATTTCATTTGTTGATTTTATTGATTTTCGACTCCATGCGCGACACCTTAGACTAGGTCTTGCCTTATGTGTTTATATGCGTTAGAGACCTTTTTTTTTAGGTTTATTTTTTATGTATGCATTGCACGTCTAAAATTCGCAGCTGGATCCCGGGTAAGTTCCCTAGTTCCCTTATGCATATCATATCGCTTGCTAATTGGACTAGGTGGCTTATGAATGATATTTTACTGTTAGCAATTTTACACCCTTTTGACATGCTTTTGTGATGTATATGTATATATGTATTAGTTGAGGGCATGCTTAGATTAATAATTTGATTAAAAAGGATGTCGAGTAGAGGCCTATCGTGAGATAGGATGAAAGGGGGTGTTTTAGTCCGCCGGGCTCCTTCCCCTTTCATTCCATAATCCCCGGACCCAGTTTATCTTTGGTTTCGCAAAAGATCAGTTTCCTTTTAAATGGTTTCTTAATTTTCCTTTTAAAAATTAAGTGGCGACTCTTTGAATTTGAAAATATTTGTTTTAAAAGTGGGTAAAAAAAAAGAAGGAAAACCTGCGATATCCACAATCTGGCGACTCTGCTGGGGAGCGAACCCAGAATCTCTGGTTTCGCAGACCAGAATTCTGATTTTGGGTTCACTCGAGGATTAGACTTGAAAGCATCCTTCTAATCAAATTAATTAATTTTTGTATGCCCGTTGCATTGCACTTGCATGTCTCGCCAGTCGATTGCACGGAACTATGACCTTGGAGGCTCGGGGCAACCCGGTCGGTCAAGTCATCATGGGACCGTGTGATCACCCTTGATCTCGTACCATGTTTTGGTATATGAAGCATCCTATCGGGTGTGTGTCAAGGGTCCCTTATTTGACCAAAACCCGGCTTTTGCATAGTAATTTCCATAGAACCTTTCAAAATTAGGAATTAAATTCTTGATTAGGATTTATGTGCTAGGGAGTTTTGTATGCCCGAAAGGGGTTATTTGAGATGATGACGATGCTTGCTTGATTAAAGATGTGTAACCCTTTAATCACCTTTTAGCAATTCCTTCTCATGTCCCACGACATTTGGGAACATGCTGGATCTTGATTATGTGATTACATCTCTTACATCTTGCTAAGCTAAGCATCATTGACCTTGTATGCATCCAAATTCATGAAGAGTATGACAATAATCCAATCATATGATCCTCTTACCCAAAGAATTTTTTTTAAAACGTTTTTTGGTATCTGTATTCCAAGGCATTCAATCACTCGTTCAAAATTTTTGGAGTTCACTTTCGGATTTAAAATTTCCTTTCCAACCGTATTTGAAGAAAGAACCTAAAATTCTTGGAACCCAAAAATTGTTGAAAGAGTTTGAAAAGTTTTACCAACTAAAGGAATGCTTTTTTTTTCAAAGCAAAGTTTGGACCTAATCACCTTTTTATTAAGGAATATAATCCAAGAAATCTCTGCAATCAAAGAAATCGTTTTCAAAGAAATTTCAAAAGCAAAATTTCAAACCTAATCATCTTTTGTTTAGAAATGTTGTTGTTTTCAAAGGAAAGCTTCTTAAGGAATTTTGAAAAAGATCCCATCATCTAGGGGAAATACTTGTCAAATGAATTTTAAAACAATTCTTGAAAGGGTAAAAAAGGATCACAATGAAAAGAGAAATTAGCACACTCAAACATGGATGAGGATTTTATGTGCTTATGTGTTTATGTGTTAGGATTAGAATTTTCTTTTGTTTAGCATATAGAATAGGCACACATACACACATGCATTTGCATCCGCATGACATTTGAATCATTCATTGAAAGCATGTGAATCATTAATAAAAGCAAAAAGTAAACAAATAATGTTGCAAAAGGGGGAAAAAGTAGTTAAAAATAACTTAAACAAATATGGTTGTAGGTAAAAGATAGAATCAACTGCGAGTATAGCCTGGTACAGAGATTCTACTGCAAGATTAGTAAGAAAAGAGATGGCACAAGAGGCTAATGCAAGGGAGATGACAGAGTTAAGGACAATGGTGGAACAACAAGCAGGACAAATGACTAGAATGATGACTATGATAGAAGCACTAGCACGGCAGCAGCCAGGCAATGATCCTCCTCACAGGGATGAAGATTGGTTTGATGAAACAGAAGGGAATGAAGCGCCGAGAATAGAAAGGGAGAAACTAGAAAAAGAGAGGGCTGAGAAGGACAAGTTGATGACTGAGAAGATGGAGAAGTTGGAAAGGGTGGTACGAAAGGCACAAGGGGTTGACACCTATTTGTTGGAGTTAGAAGGGTTGTATGAGGGGGTTTGTGAGGTTTTGCCCGCAGGATTCAAAATGCCTGTGTTCGATAAGTTTGATGGAACAGGGAACCCGCGTAGCCACATAAGAATGTGTATAGGGGCATTTCAGCCTAGCGGTCTAAGCACGGTCATGATGGCAGTCTTGTTTCAACAGACGTTAACGGGGGCTGCTTTGTCTTGGTATCTCACTCTGGAACCAGGGAAGACTAGAAATTGGGAAGAAGTGGTAAAAGCATTTGTGGCCCAATACGAATACAACCAAGATCTGGATGTTACTATCAGGGATTTGGAGACTACCCGGCAGGGGAACAAAGAGTCTTTTGCTGAATTTCTAAGCCGATGGAGGGGGAAGGCCGCTAAGATGATACAGAGACCGACTGAAAAAGAACAAATCCGAATGCTGATGAAGAATCTCCAACCCATCTATCAGGAGAAGATGAGGTTCCAATCCCTCAATACTTTCACCGAGGTGTTCGATGTAGGTACCAGAATCGAAGACGCGATACAGGAAGGGGTTATTAAAAAGGAGGAGCCAGTGAATAGGTACAGACGACCGAACTATAGAACAGGAGGAGGACATTCAGGAGGTCATTCAGGGTCTACCACTACAAGAAAAGTGACATTTAGTGGCAATATTTTTAGTGGCAGCTACAAATTTGTCACTAAATAGTACATTATAGTGACAGATCAATAGCCCGCCATAAATGACAAGAAGTTTTATCTTTGGTCATGAACCCCCATGTTGTGATTAAATAGTCATGACTAATTGCTTGGCGGGAAAATATTTAGGTTTGGCGCCTAAATACATGGAAGGTTATACTCATAATATGACTAAAACTTGTGGGTAAATTTTTTATAGGTTTTATTCACAACTTTTTCCGTGACTAACTGTTGGAATGTTGGATTCTTTAGCCTTAAACGGTACCGTTTCAGCAGCATCAGCGGACTGGCTCTAGGAGCTTCTAAAACAATTCTCCTTTACTCATATGAACAGACACAAAGCGATGCAGGTTCTCTCTCTCTCTCTCTACATATATACATATTCGAATGAGTCTGTAACTATATCTGCGAATCTAGGCTGTGTTTCTTCTGCTTCTTCGAGCCATCTCAGCACACCAAATTCATTCAATTTCAAACCCATTTCCTCAATTCACTATTCATCATCCTCTACCTCTCTCTTTCCCTTCACTGAAAAATACTCCATTGAACGTTACCAAACAGACAACTGGGTATTCAAAACCCAGTTGGACCAATCCAATTCTTGGCCGAACCCACCTCAGTCAGAGACTATGATATACCCCTCCAAATCCCGGAGCTGAAGAAACTGCTTTAGGTCTTGAGAGAGGAGAGAGAATGGTGGGTTTGTAGGAGAGAAAGTGGGAGCCTGTGAATGTGTTCTTGGTGGGGACTAGACTTGGGGATCTGGAGTTGTTGGCATTGAAGGCTTTGAGAGTGATTGAAAGGGTTGGTCTTTGTTGTATGATCGATTGGTGTCCAATGATGTGTTGACTTTGGTGGGTTCTAATGCTAGGCTTCTCTATGTTGGCAAGACTGCTGGTTACCATAGCAGAGCTCAGGTTAGCGTATAAGTTATCCTTACAATGCTTGTGAAAATGTATCAATTTATATTTATGTATGTATATATGTGTATATATATTTGATTTTTGAAACATTTCTGTCAAATGGTATTCTTGGTTCTTTTGATTTTGAAAATAGTTTGTAGGTAAGGATGAGAAATTGATGAGATTATGTGGTGTCTTCTCTTGATTTTTTTGATTGCTATTATTTCAAATTTTTTGATAATTGATTTATTGCTTTAACCCCTTTTCTAGGAACAAACGTTTTAACTCCTTGCTATAAGGAAGTGTGTTTTTCATTAAGCTTCTCTTTGGTTGCTAAGAAAATGCAGGCAAAAAAAATCAGACTTTACGTTTAAAGAATCAATTGAACAAAGTTGTGTGGACATTGGGCTTCAAATGCTAAATGATGAACAATTTAATGGCCCAATTGGGAAAGTTGCGGTTTTTGGTTTTTGAATTTGCTAAATTCTGAAAATGGAAACTAGTTTTGGTTTTCATAAATATGAAAACAGAAACTGAAAACCACTTCTTCATCTTCTTTTTCTTTTTTTCCTTCTTTTTCTGGCCCAATTTCATTGTCGTTTTGGAAAAGAAAGAAAGAAAGAAATAAAAACTACAACTGTTATCAACCAAATTTTTGGCTTTCATTTTCAAAGAAAGAAAATGTAAAGCGATTACCAAACACATTTTCAGTATTTGTTTTTGAAAAAATGAAAACAGGCTTAAGTTTTATAATTAAAATTTTCTTTTCTTTCTGCCCAATGCATTTTCTAGGCTATAAACAAAATATAATTGGGAAAGAGTACTTATAATGGAGGTTGTGTGCAGGACTAGATTCATGAGTTGCTTCTGAGTTTTGCTGAAGTCAGGACGGGGCCAACGTTGTGAGACTTAAAGGAGGTGATCCATTGGTGAGTGTTTTCATGTGGAAATGTTAGAAATAAAAACTTCTAGTATGAATTTTGAAGAAAATCAACTTAAGAAGTTTATGAAACGTGCTTGTTTGAGTTTTTTTAATACTTGAACTTAGTCAAATCACACATGTGTTAGGTGTTTGGAAGGGGTGGGAAGGAGAGGGATTTCCTGCAACAACAAGGGATTCAATTGCAAGTCACTGTCAATTATGGACGCTTATAGCGGAGGCTCAATTATTTCCAAGTTTAATTCAGAAGGGAATTTGCCTCTGATAACTGGTAATCATTACCATAATGTGCTGATTGCTGATGTAGTGGTCCATTTATTGGCATTGTGGACTTTTTGGGTAATTGTTGTAGAAAATAAGAGAATTTAGATGTTGAATATGTTACAAAACTGTTAAATGAATAACCAAATATAGAAATTTGTTGAAGAATAACTTTATTCTTAATCCTTTTGACTCCATTGAAGAGATCAACTATTAGAGTGAAAGACAATGGAAAACTAAGGGCATCAATCTAGTACGAGGAGTTACACTACTATATTTGCAAGATCTCGAGTGAAGCAGAAAAGCATGGGGCTGTTGATCATATTTACCATAGGACACTAGTTCATTTCGTATCATTGCGATACATGATTGGTCCATGTGTGGTGAACATAGAAGAACTTGCATATGTGGATCAATCACATCTCAATGCGAATCCTGTTCTCTCTCTAACCATCCATGGTGGCTAAGGTTGAGTACAGGTGCTTCATCGGAGGGCTCACATGGGTCACTACTGACCGAACACTAGAAGACACCTTCTCTGTACGGCGAGATCATTGACTCGAAGGTAAATTGCCGACGTCATAGAGATCCGATGCAACTTGATTCAGCTTTGTTGATTACTTGATCTGATCTATTCTCTGTGTTACTGTGGTTTTTGTGTTGATCTATTTTGTTTCTCTCTGTGTTAACTCTCTCTATAGGTTACTTTTTTTTATCTTCTGAAACTGTACGTTCATCTTCCTCCTTTATCAAAAAGACGAAGATCGATTGATTTAGGGTTTCAGTTATAAATATGTATGATTAAGTGATTGTGATAGATCCGTTCATATCGGATATGATTTTGTTGTTTTTGGTATATTCAGTTCATCATTGATTGCAAGACTGGCAGATCTAGAGGTTTCGGGTTCCTGACCTTTAAAGATAAGCAATCGAGGAGGGACGTTAGTGAGGGGATGAATGGTTATGACCTTGACGGACGGAACATCACTGCCAACGAGGCTCAGTCTCGTGGTGGCGGAGGCGGTGATGGCTGTGGATTCTGCAGCGGTAGTGGTGGTCGTCTTGAAGGCGGAGGCTACTGCTGCAGTGGAGGCGGTGGATACGGGGGGTCCAATTCTTTGATTTCATCCAACACAATTGGGAAGGAAGTTTGCCTGCCGAATCCTGTTCAGGTTAGTTCTTTTTTTAATTGTTCAAGATATGTCTAGGTTATTTCTCTTTTGTATTGTTCAAAATCTGGGCCCAATTTCGTAGATGTCTGCTTTAGGATAGATTGAAAGTTTAATTTTGGGATTATTTATCTTAGACGACAATCAAGTTATTACAATTAGATTTTCCCCATTATATGGTGTGTATCTCCCATAAAGTATGCACCAATTCATAATTTAATCACTGCAGTGAGAAAATCAGCACAGTGAACAATATCGACCTGCTGATTGCCAGGACAATAATTCAGATGTAAACATTATGAGTCCATTATCCGCGTACGGAAAAGAGTCGTTTAATGGTATAGGCAACGGAAGTTTAGTTTGTTTTTGTTCTTTCACTTGGAGATAGTTGCAGTACATATATATACATGTATATATATATATATTTTTGGTTATATGCTTGGACTTACAGTTACATCACCTTACCTTTTTCAAGTGGTTATACCATTTGGGAGTCCCTAAGTGGGTCTGGCAAAACCAACTATAGAATGGTCTAAAGCTTGAAGCCTTGATCTTGTATAAAGGGACGCTAAATGTTTGGTGAATGCAATAATGGTTTCTCAGATTTTTATTATTACTCCCTTAGCTCCACTTTAGGAGTCCTTTATTCCATTTTGGAATGTCGCAATTTAAGAGTTTTGTTTAAAAAGTCAATGCATTTTAATTAGGGGCCATGTTTGTTTCGTAGATTGATGGTAGGTTTAGGTGGGATTGGACTAATAGTCCATTTTAATTGAATAGTCCGCTGATGGGGTACGCTTAACCACATAGGAGTGGACTAATAGTCCATTTGAACTAAATTGTCTCCCATACGAGGGACTAATTATTCCCATGGGGGATGTGGTATTATTAGTCCCCTTAATAGTGAAGGGTATAAGTAATACTCCTCAATCCCATCTACGAAACACATGTGGATGTGAATGTTCATGGATTCTAGGTGTTTTTGTCCTGGATGGGTGTCTTGCCCAGAACAGTATCTATTGGTTTCAGCCTTATAAATGCAAAGTGTTGCTGGTTAAAAAAAAAATTTGCTCTTAGTTTTCGTTCTAATGTGACTCTTGAAATTTTAAACTTAAAATAAGGGGAATGATGAAACTTCAATAATTTCACTATGAAAAAATACTCCCTCGGCATTTTATGTGTCCTTCTTTCGGAGTTCGACATTTTCAGGCGACATAATGATTGTCTTTCACATGGCATAAACTAATGTAATTGATCCCGAATATATACCCTTGTTAATTATCATGGAATGTTCTCAGTGTACCATAGTTTTTGGACTGCCAAAAAAGGAAAGGACACATAAAATGGGACAGAGGGAGTATAAGTTTTCATAAATAGTTAGAAATTTCCAAAACGGATCCCTTTATTTGGGATGGAGGAAGTAGTTTCTTTTTGGGTATAGTTCAATCATAATGGACATATTTTCTTTTCTTTGCTGAGGATGTATGTAACTGCTACTTGTATATCAGATTGTGTTTTAATTCAAAACTGGCCAAATCAAACAAAAATTCACAACTCATGCATCCTACTTGCAGTGGTGACTCTTGGAATGAACCAGTAATTTTCATTTAATGCTAAAAATAAATCCATTCTAATGCTTTATTTGATTTGGACAAGTATATTTCAAGGGAGTTCTTAAAGTGCATTTCTTGGGTTGGTTTTTGTATTACATTTGAGCGAGTTTAAGATCACCTTTTTAAGTGTTTAACTATTCCATTCATTTTGATACATCTCTTCCTCTAAATCTGAGGTTTTTTTTCCTGTGTAGATGTTCATCTTCTATATTCTTGTGTCTCAATATCGGAGTTTCATAAATGGTCAATAACCAATGAAGCACACACACGGATTCCACAAATCCTAAAAAAATTGAACACCAACACCGCATGAAGGTGTCTTGAAATGTCTTGTCCTTGTGTTCTTAAATTGACTCGAAATAGTACAAAATTATATTAGAGTCCTTTATTATTTTAACAAAAATAATCTAAAGAAACACCCCGCCGCATCCGAGAAGAATCCACACTAGTGCGAGTGCGGGTGCTTCGACCTTTTAGAAGAGTTAGTGTTTCCTTGCTTAGAAGTGTATCATGTGCTTTCTCGTCATAACTCATAAATCTTAGTTGTGTATTTCATTTGTTTTGTTCCTTTTTGCATTGAAGATGGGTATTATCTTTCAATATCTCAATCCTTATTCAAGAAATTTTAATCTTTACAATTTTGTATAGACAATACTGTAATTGCCCTCCATTCTGCTTTTTTTTACATCTAAGTATGTGCTTGTGATATTCTTGTATTTGTATACTCACATGTAATTGGAAGATTGATTAGCATGCCTAGGTATTCTACTTTTTCGGTTCAAATTGCCCTTTTTTTTCCATCAATAAGTCTGTTTTTGTTCAATGTAAATCATTGTTTGATGGTAAAAAATGGCAGGTAGAGGTCCAACTAAAAGAAGCCAGGAGGGAGTTGGACAAAAACAATTTCTAGGGATAAGAAACATACATTAACTAACGGTCTTTCAAACCCCCACCATTTGAGTCATCACCTATTTTAAAGCTGGTTCATATCAGCAAAGTTGGTTCGATAGTGACTCTTTTGGTGCATCTTTTAATACCTTTTATACATGTTTATGTTTATAAATGTTACCATTCAATGCGTATATTTAATGTTTGAATAGGGGGAACGTACAGATGTATGGGGAGTGAGGGCAGAATAGGGGCCTCTTGGATTTACAAAGAAAAAACGTGTTGGTGAAAGCTTCTGGTGAGCATTCCAGTCTGCTGCTTTGAGAGCTATTGGAGAGAAATGGTCCCACTCCACTTTCCAAGGGAAGGACATTCAAGGAAATGATAAGAAGAAAAGGTGGCAATCTTTGAGAGTAAGTCTTTTGTGTTTAAGGTTCTTACTCGGATTATTATTCAAACTGAAATGCAGATAAAATAGTTAGATTTTTTACTTGTTGCTTAGTTTCTGTCCATCCTTGCTTGTAGTTGTGCCGAAATTGTGGGCATGTTGGATCGTTTTGCCAAAACGTTACCGCTTAACCAACAAAAATGTAGTTGGTCTAGGAATAAAACATCTATATTTTCTCAGTTGATAATCTGACACTTCCACTACTTCCCGCCTCTTTCCTCTCCCTTTCACTACTTCCACTACAATCATCGTTCAACCATTTTTTCGTCTCATTATTTTGGGATGTGTATATAGTTTCACGCAAGGGTATCTCGTGCACATTTGTTTAAAATTTTTCTTGTGGTGGTACTTATAAACATATTTCATAAGAGGTTTATAATGTGTTTTTTGGGCATATTTTATTAATTATTCTTCTTAATTCTAACATATTCTTCATTGGTTTCATTTGCAGGTTGGAGATAATTGAAGATGCCTTTCGGTGCCACTATATGTAACGTTTTTTTTTTTAATATTGTAGGACTTATAGTCATAAGCTCTGTTGTGTATTTTAAGGACTATATACTATTGACCCTGGCTATTCAGTTATTACTGTACTTGTGCTTTTGTAATTTACACCTTATCCATGTACATTCCTTTTACATTTTTATGTGTCAAAAGAAGTTACTGAACATGTATAAATTGCAATCAGCTTTGGTGGTGTGAAATTTATTGCATTTTCGTGAAACCAGTGCAAGGATAAGTAGTCACAAAAAATATTGACTAGCAATTTAGAATTCTGTCACTGTAGCATAAAATCGTCTTTAGTGGCGACTTACATTGCCACCAACTGCAATTGAAAAATTATAGTAAAAAATTACATTTTATTAGTGACAATATTTATTGTGGTTAAAGGGTAATTTTAGTGTTAGTGTTTTTTTGAGCCACAAAAAGTCTACATTCTAGTGGCAATATTTGTTGTGACTAAGATTATTTCTTTAATGTCAACTATTTATTCGTCACAAATTGCATGAATTTAGTGATAACAAACAGCTGACACTAAAAGTTTCTTTTGTCATAAATTTTAAGCTGCGACTAAAACTGTAGGCATTAGTGGCGACTTTTTTTATTTTGCCACTAAAAGAATTAGTCACAGTACAAATAGTCACAACCTAGTGGCAACTAGTTTTTCTGTCACTAGATGTTTTAGTGACAACATTTTAAGTTTTAGTGGCAAAATTTGTTGCCACTAATTGTCACTTTTCTTGTAGTGTACAGATGTGAACGCACTGAGCGAACCTGAGAAAAGGTTTGATGTAACCAGAAATTACCCAAAGAGGGTAGGGGACAAGCCTTTAAGAAGGTTTTCAGAGTTGGGAGTATCCTTGTCCACGGCTCTCGATAGGCTGGTGGCAAAAGGACATCTCCGCCTACTAGAGCCGCGACCCAGACCAAATCCACTACCTCCGAGTTTTAAATCTGATTTATATTGCAAGTTCCATCAGGAGCAAGGGCACTCGACTGATCGGTGTTTGAGACTAAAGCATGAGATTCAAGATTTGATTGACAAGAAAATAATATCTGAACCACCCACCAACCCGCCAAATGTTACCAGGAATCCGCTACCAGAACATCATGCTGTACCACCACCCAGAATTTACTACTTGGGAAATGGGGAGAACTCTTTTGATCCATCATCATTGATTACTAAGTTGGGGAGTCCGAAAAAAGCCTATCAAATATTGGAGGATTCACAGGTCTGCACTCTAAAAGGGCTGGTAGATGAAGGCAAAGGGAAAGAAACAGAAGAGACTGGTGACGCAAATTGGTGGGCACCTGAAGCTGATAATTTACTTTGGTACAAAGGAGACGATGTTCAGAATCACAAGGAGGACCTTTGGTATGAGAGTGAAGAGGAAGGTGTGGAAGTTACTAAGGCATGGGATGGACTTTGGGTTAAAGAAGGAATCAGTCACCTCACACGATCTGGGAGACATTTTAAACCCCATGAACTTGAGGAGGATCACCCGGAACAGGAAATGGGTAAAGGAAAGGGAAAACTAAACGAGGAAGAAGAGGAGGACAGAGTCTTGAGGCAAATGAAGAAGACACAGGCAAATATCACTATTTGGGGGTTGTTGATCGCTTCTAAGCGTCATAGGCAAGCAGTCCTTGATGCTCTCAATCAGTCAGATGTCTCCATCAATGTTACTCCAGAAGATCTCGTCGGCATGATCGGTAGAAGTCCAACCCTTGCTATATCATTCTCCGAAGCCGACTTACCGCCTGGGGGACCTGTTTTCAATAAGCCGTTATACATCACCGTTGAATGTCTAGGAAATTCTCTACCTGCTTGCCTCGTCGACAACGGGTCTGCATTAAATGTATGCCCTTTTCGAACAGCTAAAAGGATGGGGCTCGATGAATCTACATTCATACCATCGGAACAAAAGGTAAGGGCTTATGATAATACTCTACGGGCAGTTATGGGGATCATCTTTCTGAATCTCTCCGTCGGGACTGGTGAAAGGGAAACAGAGTTCCAAATCATTGACATTCCTGCATCATTTAACCTGCTTTTGGAAAGGCCGTGGCTTGATAGCTTGGGCGCCATTCCATCAACCATCCATCAGAAAGTTAAATACATTTGGAAGAACAAGGTATGCGATCTTCTGGGGGATAGCTGGATAAATGTGTCTGGGGCCTCATCAAGTGCTCCGATTTTAGAAGTACAGATGCAGGAAGATGAAGCAAGTTTGGGTGGGTTTGAGTTCATTAATGTCATAGAAGAGGGGAAACCGAAGGAGTTTTTACCGCTGTATTTTGATCAATATGCCAGTCCATTGGTGGCCGGGATCATGAGAAAAATGGGGTTCTTCCCAGGGATGGGTTTAGGCAAGAAGCATCAAGGATTATCAGAATTCCCAAATATCATTACACAAACCCACACCCATGGGCTAGGATACTCACCGACTAAGGAAGAAATGAAGAAGAAGAAGAAAGCAACTGATGCACCGATGGAACCATACCTGAAAACTCTTAATGGGTACTTCGTCAAGAAGGGGGAAGATTTTCCGTTTTGTGGTTTTCCAGAGCCATGGTTGGATAAAGCAGAAAAGTGTATGAAGCCAGGATTCGAGATCTTCTTTGCGCATGACTACTCTGATTACGAGGACCCTTATCTTCAACAGCCTGCAAAAACTGCCAATATTCAAGATTGGGTATGTACTTTGGACGGCTCGGCAATGAAGAACCTGCTAGAAGAAAGGAGTGGAGGAACTAAAAAGGGGGACTCTGCAGAGAGTAAGGATAAAAGTGAGAAAAGCCAGGAAGGAAAAGACAGCAAGGAGAATAAGGAAAAAGAGAAACCAGAGAACAAAGAGAAACCAGAAGAAGTGGAAATGGAGGAGATAACTCAGGAAGAGGAACGGGAAGATCATTTCATCGCTAATATGGGAGGGGAAAGCAAGAAAGAATGGGTCTTTGAGTCTAGTGATAAGTATCCCCCTCACCCAGAGTCTGTATTGGCCCAAATGAGGCGTCTTTCCATTTCTATGTCTGTTGTAATCACTCCCAAGAAAGTTAATGAGAATATGACTAATTCTGCTTACTTGACTGCGCATAATAATAACTGTGATGCATGTGATGAAAATGATGAAATACCTCATGAATTGCAAAAATTAATTGAAAAAGAAAAAGAACCTGCATGCAAAATCATGGAAAGCACTTTAACTGTTAATCTGGGAAATGAAGGTAATCCACAAAATGTGTCCATTGGCTCCACACTTAACAATGAGGAAAGCGAAGAATTAATCAATCTATTAAAAGAATTCAAGGATGTCTTTGCATGGTCTTATGATGATATGCCAGGAATTGATCCAGAAATTGTCCAACACCATATTCCCCTTTTCCCGAATTCAAAACCTGTCAAACAAAAATTAAGGCGGATGAGGCCTGAATGGGCGCTTAAAGTGAAAGAGGAGGTTGAAAAGCAATTGAGAGCTGGATTCTTGATTGTCACCGAGTATCCTGATTGGGTCGCCAATATTGTACCGGTTCCTAAAAAGGATGGTCGTGTTAGGGTTTGCGTAGATTTCCGAGATTTGAACAAAGCTAGCCCTAAGGACGATTTCCCTTTACCCCACATCGATGTATTAGTAGATAATACCGCAGGGCATGAACTTCTGTCTTTCATGGATGGATTTTCGGGGTACAACCAGATCTTAATGTCACCAGAGGATAGAGAGAAAACAACTTTCATCACACCTTGGGGAACCTATTGTTATAGAGTCATGCCGTTTGGACTTAAGAATGCAGGTGCAACCTACCAGAGAGCTGCCACTACTTTACTGCACGACATGATCCACAAAGAGGTAGAGGTGTATGTGGATGACATGATAGTAAAATCTAAGGAAAGAGGTGGACATCTGGAGGCGTTAAGAAAGTTTTTTGAAAGGCTGAGAAAGTTTGGGATGAGGCTAAATCCGCAAAAATGCACCTTCGGGGTCACCACTGGGAAACTACTAGGGTTTCTGATCACTCAGAGAGGAATAGAGATAGATCCCACCAAAATCCAAGCTATAACCGAAATGCTGCCACCTAAGAATGAAAAGGAGTTGAGAGGATTCCTAGGAAGAATACAGTTCATTAGCCGCTTCATATCCAAACTCACCATGACCTGTGACCCATTGTTCAAATTGTTGAGAAAAGGGGAGAAATTCGAATGGGATAGCCAATGCCAAAAAGCCTTTGAAAAGATCAAGACCTACCTTCAAAACCCACCCGTTCTATCACCCCCTAAGCCTGGGAAACCTTTATTGCTATACCTATCCGTAACTAAAAACTCCATGGGGTGCATGCTGGCCCAGGAAGAGGAAGGGGGGCGTGTGGAAAAAGCCATATACTACCTAAGTAAGAGGATGACCGGATATGAATTGAACTATTCACCATTAGAGAAAGCTTGTTGGGCCCTGGTGTGGTGTACCCGTCGCCTTAGACATTACATGTTAGCCTTTCCTATCACCCTGATATCCCGAATGGACCCACTCAAATACCTTTTTGAAAAACCTGCCCTAACCAGTAGGATATCCCGTTGGACCATGATGCTGGCTGAATTCGACATTAGATATGTCACTTCCAAATCTGTCAAGGGGAGAGCCGTCGCCGAGTATTTAGCTGACCTCGCCATAGAGTCCGAAGAGAAGGGGGAATTCAAGTTCCCAGATGAAGAAGTAATGGAAGTAAAAGAGAGCCTTTGGAAAATGTATTTCGATGGAGCAGCTAATCAAATAGGGTACGGGGTAGGAATTATCCTCATATCACCTAGTGGAGCCCCCACTCCATTGGCCGCTAAGCTCAAGTATAATTCAACTAATAACACAGCAGAGTATGAAGCCTGTATAATTGGGATAGAAGCATCCTTGGCTTTGGGAGTGGAAAAGATTGATGTTTTCGGGGACTCTAATCTGATAATATCACAAGTGAGGGGTGACTGGAGAATAAAGCATGAGAAGTTGAGACCTTACCATGAATACCTAGAGAGCCTGAAGGTGCAATTCAAAAGAATTTCATTCTATTATCTTCCCCGTGAAGAGAACCAATTGGCAGATTCCCTAGCAACCTTAGCCTCAATGATCCACATTCCCGTGGGAGTCTCCATGATTCCTTTATCCATAGAAGTGAGAATTCGACCTTCATATGAAACAATCGCCGCCATTGAAGAAGAGAGAGAGGATGAGATACCATGGTATATAGATGTTTGGAACTTTGTTGAAAAAGGAGAATATCCCGGAGGAGCTTCAGAGAAGGACAAGAAAGCAATTCGTAGATTTTCAGCCCAGTTTGTAATCTGTGCGGGAAAGTTGTGGAAGAAGTCATACACCGGTTATAATTTAGAATGTCTACATGGAAGGGAAGCAAAGAAAATGATGGAAGAGGTACATAAAGGAGTCTGTGGGCCCCACATGAGCGGACACATGTTGGCCAAAAAGATAATTCGGCAGGGATACTATTGGACGACCTTAGATAAGGATTGCTGTAAGTATGTTAGGAGATGCCATAAATGTCAGATTCATGCAAATTTGATGCATACCCCGCCTTCCCAACTCTATAGCATGACCACCCCTTGGCCGTTCTCTGTGTGGGGTATTGATATCATCGGGGAAGTAATTCCGAAAGCTTCAAATGGGCACCGGTACATAATTGTGGCGATAGACTATTTTTCCAAATGGGTGGAAGCAGCATCATACGCAACTTTGAAGGCAAAAGATGTGGTGAATTTTATCCAGAAAAATATAATTTGCAGATACGGGGTACCAAATGAACTTATTTCTGACCATGGGAGTCATTTTCAGGGAGAGGTTATCCCATTCTTAGAGAAGTATAGGATCACCCACCACCAGTCCTCACCATACAGACCACAAACAAATGGAGCAGTAGAGGCAGCAAACAAAAATGTAAAAGCCGTTTTAGGGAAAATGACGGATACATATAGAGATTGGCATGAAAAACTACCTTTCGCTTTGTGGGGATATCGAACTTCCGTGAGAACCTCAACCGGGGCTACACCATACTCGTTGGTCTATGGGATGGAGGCTGTTTTACCAGTGGAAGTTGAAATACCATCTTTAAGGGTTTTGGCAGAATGCGAAGTAAGTGAATTAGAATGGTTGCGGGAGAGATATGAGGAATTGATGTTACTTGATGAGAAAAGGTTGGCCGCTATAAACCATACTCGGGGATATCAGAAAAGGATAGCTCGTGCTTTCAACAAAAAGGTTCGCCCAAGGAAGCTTGCTGAGGGTGACCTGGTCCTCAAAGAACTTAAAGCGCCTGTTTATGACCCACGAGGAAAATTCAAACCCAACTGGGTCGGACCATATATCATCAAGACACTCCTCTCCGGGGGAGCTGCCTATCTCATGGACCTAGACGGAGTTGAGTTTAAACAACCAATCAACCTCGATCGCCTCAAAAAGTACTTTGCTTGAAACCTTGCCTTTCAAAACTTCCAGAATTGATAAACTACGCTTGACCTGATTCCCGATAGGGGATACGTAGGCAACCTGCTCGGTTCGGTCACAAAACAGAATATATACGTGTGTTCTTTCTAGCCTTAGCTGAACTACTGCGGACCTGATACCCGTTCGGGGATAAGTAGGCGGGCCCACAAAGCCCTCGGTCCAAAGCCCAAGAGTCCCAAAATTTCACCATACCAAACTAGGGGCAAACTTGCGTTTGCCCAATAACCGCATCTAAATCCCAAAACCAGGGGCAAACTTTGTTTGCCAGAACCGATGAACCCAGACAAAGCTTAAACCCATTTCTGGCTATCAAAATGTGCATCATGTGGAAACAAGCAAGAATTCATCATATAGAGAGATTAAAACTAAGCAAGAATCATGAAAGAGTAATAAAAGCTGAAGGAAACGTTGAAGGGAAAACTGATCATAACACAGAGAAATTAAAGAAGTGCTAACTTTGATTCCTCATGATTAGGTCATTTTCAAAATACAGATAAAAAGGAGAAGGAAAAGAAAATGCATCACAGAAAATAAACATGGCAAAGCTAAGCAGAATTTGTCAAAAGTTTTTGCTTCTTCCATCTTTTTTTTACTTTTGTCTGTCTGGAAGCTACCCCCTGACCAGAGCCTGAATCTCGAGCGAATACTCTGTGGTCGGAACAACTGGAGCTGGAATCCTCCGGAAGGGAGCTGATACCCTATCATGCCAAGCCTCCGCAAATATCCTCGCAGTCGAAGGACGTAGAGCAGAACTCCTCGAGAAGTCAGCAGTAATAATATCGGGGACATCCTGGAGCAAGCCGAACTGACGGGCTACCCGGCTGGGAATGTAAAAGGTGGTGACTCGCAGGCCAGTCAACCAAATCCCGGGGCGCCCAGGGAGTCGTACCGCGACGGAGCAATAGGACCACCGAGGGCATATCCAACAGATGTCCTCATGGCTCAAGTCCCGAAACCAAGCAAGCCAGCCAGAAACCGTGCGGGAGGGGTAATGGGCACCCATGCGATCATAAGGGAGCAGCCTCCCGAGGGGAAGGTGAGCAAAGAAACCCAAGCGCTCAAAGAGCCAAATCTGTAGGACATGGGGTGACCCCAAGAGCAGCATCGATCCAGTGGTATGTGCATGATCCAGGCCTAGCAAAGTCTCCCCCAGAATGAGCATAACGGCACTCCGCATCTCTCTGAGGCCGCATACGACTGGAATCAGAATGTCAGTAGAAGACTGAAATAAAAAGTGTGAAAGCATCGCCAAAGAAAGTGCATTCCGCCTGATAACCTGGTATCTCCTGTCATCAGGATCACCGATGGGTGCATAAGTGGAGGAGAGGCGGTCGAAATCAATATGACGATCACGAACAAAGGAGCTGGCAGCGCCCCGAGAGATGCCGAGAAGGGCCGATAAATCCTGAATGTATCCTGCCTGGATCTGTGGAATAATCAAATCGGCATACGGATCAGTGTGAAGGATAGAGCTAAACTCCTCAAAGAGAGGACAGACCTCCTCGTGACCAAACCGGAAAACGTGAAGGGAAGGGTCCCAACACATGATAGCTGCTCGAAGTAAGTCCTCATCCAGAGCTGTGTGGCGAAATGCAAATAGATCAGTCAGTCTGTGAGACTCAAAATTGAGTCGATCAATACTAGAGAGGGAATCCATCCATGGATATAAAGTATCAGAACTAATGAGGGCCATGAGGGAAGGTGAAGAATATGGAAGGAAAAGTTGAGTGCAAAGAAGGCAAAATGGCTCTAGAAATCCCGAATGAACATAGGAATGGGCAAAGTGGCAGCTTATATAGAAAAGGGGCCTGACCGGCACTCAATGAAAAAGTAGCGGCACTCACTGAGTGCCGGCCGGCGTTTATAGAATGCCGCACGGCATTCACTGAGTGCCGCCCAGCCTTACCGAGTGCCGGCCCAGGTTTAAAAGGCATGTGGGTCATTTTGTAACTTTAATCAGCCTAAAACCTGCACAAAATTTGAATAAAAATGATGCCAATCATCATTTTAAGCACCATTGGTTGCACCATTCATCAAAATAAAGCCAAGAGAAGATATTCATGATCTAGATAAGCAAAGGGAATAAGATTCTAAAAGCTAAGCCGGGGAAGCAATCAAGCATGAATATAAACAAATTCAAAATGGGCACGCAGGCCACCATGCATAAGTATTGCTAATTCACCTAATAATTTAGAGAAAAATTCAAAGTTCTCGTCCTCGCAGGGACGTTCCGAGATAAAGCTACCCTCGTCGGCGACGAGGATTCCTTCTGGGCGTTTGCTGAGCTGTCTGACCTATCCCAGCTCCGCCATCGCCTCCATCTCCGCCGTCACCTCCATCTCCCCCATCTCCATCACCGCCTTGGTGGCCGCCGCCTTGGCCACTACCGCCAGCACCTCCCTGATAGCCGCCGCCTTGGCTCAATTGGAACTCCTGGATTTGTCTCCTAAGAGCCGCCATCTCAGCCTCCTGAAAAGAGAGAACAAGTGAAATAAGTAAAAAAGGGGGGGGGGAGAAAAAGAAGAAAAAGGATAAAAAGGGAGTGTAATACCATAGCTCTAGCCTGAAGATCGGCGTTGGTCCTCGCTCCATCAGCCTAAGAAAAGAGGAAAAGGAAAGAGAATTAGAATGCAGTAATTAGAATAAAAGTAATCATCTGAATTCTTTCTTATAAATAAATAAAATAAAAAAAAATCTTTTGAAATTTATAAATGGTGATTGTTTGGATTTTTGCAAAATAAATAATTTGTTTCAAGCAAAGGAGGATTTTACCCTCCATTCACGTCCATGGACCCAGTGCTGGACGGTGTGCGCATAAGACAAACCCTCTTCAGCATAATCCCGGGGGACTGTATCGTATTGCAGAGGGATAGTGGGAACATTCTGGGTGTAAGGGGTCAACTGGTACATGGTCTCTTGACCCATGTCGACCATAGGAACGCTCCAATTCCACTGCGGAAGGGCTGGGGGTTCAGCAACCCCAGGAACAGGCTGCAAATAAGAATTTTCTTGACTTGAAAGATTGAAAAGGAATGGAAAGCAGAAATAAAAGAAATATACATATGTGAATAAGGTCTGTTACCCGGACAACATCCATAAGGGGAAAATTGTGCATAAGAGAATTCAATCTAAAAACCGCATAACCATTTGGGCCGTCCAGAAAATTTGCGATGTTCTCCCCGTCTAAGGCAGCCACCAGGTCACCATGATCCAGGGTTTTTGTGCTCCTCATAGTAGCTGGGGGAGCCCACGGCACGTAAAAATCTGGGGCAGCAAGAGACTGCCTAGTCACCCTTTCACCAAGGTACCACTCCCGGCACGCTTCGCCCACCATTAGAATCCTCAACCTCGAATAAGCCACTGCCGCTTGAATTGCTTCACCTGCCTCTGGGAGGGCCGCCGCCCACGGGTTCCATGTCACATGGATCTCACGCAAATTAATGAGAAGGTTCCGGTAACCAACAAAATCATGAGCCCCGACTTTTCGGCCTGTTGCCTCTTTCCTCCACTTCAAGCCCTGAGGCATGATAGCGGCCTCATTATCCCGGGTACTGGGAGCTCTCATTCGAAGGTATTCATGCGACCATATCTGCAAGGCAAAATAAAAAAAAAGCAAATTCAGTTTTCAAAATTAGAAGAAATGAATGCAATAAAAGGAATAAGGATGAAATGAATGAATAAGTGAATGATAGAGTTGAAGCTCTACCTCCCAAGCTCTCCAGTACCCGCCCGTGGAGGGGGAATTTCCCCTGGAGACCTCACTCATGTGATTATAAAGAGTGGCCAACCCTGCTCCTCCCCAGTTGTATTGGGAGATGCGACCAATGTCTGTGAGAGAAGCCAAATACCCAAGACTGATGGTGTCGCCCTTTGTGCTCATCAGCGAGCAACCCAACACATACATGATGAAAGCCCTGGCCATCTGATCATCTGTAAAAGCCTGACCTCTGAAGGTATCTAGGAACCACTTCGCAGGAACTATGAAATCCCCTGGATGAGCCCCGAGCAAGTCGATAATTTCTTCATGACGATTCTGAAGATCGTCGTAGCGAGCTATAGGGAGGCCACCAAATGGGACGCCGGTGATCATAGCAAAGTCTAGGGGAGTCATCGTCATTTCCCCAAAAGGCATATGGAATGTGTTCATTGTGTCCCACCATCTCTCCGCCAGGGCTTGAATGTGGGTCCGGTCATTTGTACTCTTCTCCAGGAGCAAAGCAAATAACCCAAATCCAGCATTATTGACCATAGTTCTGACATCATCAGAAAGCTCCACATACCACCTTCGGCCATGGGCCATGCTCCCATGACCCTTGAGGATGAATTCAGGAGTCTGCAAAATATAAGGGGAAAACAAGATAAATAAGGGGAATAAAGAGGATAAGATGATCAAATTCTTTGTAAAAAAAAAAAAAGAAAAAAAAAGAAAAAAAGGCAGAAAGGTAGCAGAAAATAATGAAATTCTTTGAGAGTCTAAGCGACTCGTCGATTTGAAAATAATGAAATTCTTTGAGAGTCTAAGCGACTCGTCGATTTGGAAAATAATGAAATTCTTTGAGAGTCTAAGCGACTCGTCGATTTGAAAAATAATGAAATTCTTTGAGTCTAAGCGACTCGTTGATTTGAAAATAATGAAATTCTTTGAGAGTCTAAGTGACTCGTCGATTTGAAAAATAATGAAATTCTTAGAGAGTCTAAGCGACTCATTAATTTGAAAAATAATGAAATTCTTAGAGAGTCTAAACGACTCGTTGATTCAAGAAATAATGAAATTCTTTGAGAGTCTAAATGACTCGTTAATTTGAAATAAAAAGAGGATTTCTTTTGAAGTCTAAGCACAAGAATGTTTATGGGGTGTAAGCAATGTTTGGATTTTAGAGCATACGCAAAATTCATCCGGATTAGCACAACCACCCATTAGCAATGAATAAACGGAATAATGAGGTCAATGTGTCTAATTGAGGACAATAAAAAGGGAAGGAGCGCAACACCAAGCATTGAATCCTAATCATGACAAAGAGATCAAGAAAGAGGGGATTGGCGAATAAGGTGAATATTCAAATATACATTCATACATGTATTGATCATCATATACTCTATGGGCACAAAAAGGGAGGCATTCATACATGCATTCATGCACTACATTATCTCATCATGAACATAAAAGGGGGGATCTTAGAAGTGTACCGATCGATTGAAAGCCCGTGCTGAGAGATGTGCCCCGGGGTCGGCAAGTAAGAACGAAGAATTGTGGACCGGATTGGGTTTGTACTTCTTCTTGGGGGGACCATAAGACCCTGAACCACTAGCCATTGGGGAATCTACAAACAAAAACAAGCAAGGGGGAGAAATTAGTGTTTATATGAGAAATCTTGAAGGAGAGAAATCAAATAACATGAGCAAATATGATTTCAAACATAATGTTTAAAGCAAAGATGTGATCTTTATAAACATACCTTGATTGTGAATGGTTCTTGAAGTAAGAATCAAGAGAAGGTGAGGTTTTGTGAGGTTTTTTTAGAGAGGAAATCCGAGAGAGGAGGGAGGAGAGAATGAAAAAGAAAGGAGAAGCAACCAAGTTTTGAACAAACTGCTGCTCAAACCGGCACTCGGCGAAAAGGCGCCGGCACTCACTGAATGCCGCCCGGCATTTGATAGAGTGCCGGCCGGCACTCAGTGAGTGCCGGTTCCCTTCACCGAGTGCCGCCGCGCATGACAGGTGACCTTTTCACCTCTAATTTTCACTATTTACATAAGGACCCCCGAATTTTGCTCCCATGTCCTTATAAATTTTCCCTCGTTTCAAAAGAACCCCCGAGGTTTGAAAGATGAGTTTTAAAGCCCTTTTATAAGTAGGAAAAAGCCCCTACTTGTTGAAAATTTTGTCAAGGAACACCTAATTGCAATAAATAAGCTGATAAAATCTAATCGATCCCAGATTGACTTGCTTGGGGTCTAATTGACTCCCAATTTTAAAAAATTGATAAGCTGAGTTCATTCGACTCCGGATTACTCTGAATTTGAATTTGATTGAAGTCTAATTGACTCCAAATTTGGAAAATAAGAAAATTGTGTCTGATTGACTCCTGATTTTGGAAAATTGATTTAGATTGAGCCCGATTGGCTCCGATTATAAAAAAAATATAGATTTAATTTGAGCCTGATTGGCTCTGATTCTTTGAAAATTAATTTGGTTTGAGCACGATTGGCTCCGGAACTTTAGAAATTTTGAGCATAGAGCTGCTCAATCTTTCTGCGTGCTACCTGATTCGGCTTAGCCGATCGGATGATTTTAGAAATTTTGGGCATAGAGCTGCTCAATCTTTCTGCGTGCTACCTGATTCGGCTTAGCCGATCGGATGACTTTAAAAATTTTGAGCATAGAGCTGCTCAATCTTTCTGCGTGCTACCTGATTCGGCTTAGCCGATCGGATGATTTTAGAAATTTTGGGCATAGAGCTGCTCAATCTTTCTGCGTGCTACCTGATTCGGCTTAGCCGATCGGATGATTTTAGAAATTTTGAGCATAGAGCTGCTCAATCTTTCTGCGTGCTACCTGATTCGGCTTAGCCGATCGGATGATTTTAGAAATTTTGAGCATAGAGCTGCTCAATCTTTCTGCGTGCTACCTGATTCGGCTTAGCCGATCAGATGATTTTGGGGATTTTGAGCATAGAGCTGCTCAATCTCTCTGCGTGCTACCTGATTCGGCTTAGCCGATCGGATGATTTTAGAAATTTTGAGCATAGAGCTGCTCAATCTTTCTGCGTGCTACCTGATTCGGCTTAGCCGATCGGATGATTTTAGAAATTTTGAGCATAGAGTTGCTCAATCTTTCTGCGTGCTACCTGATTCGGCTTAGCCGATCGGATGATTTTAGAAATTTTGAGCATAGAGCTGCTCAATCTTTCTGCGTGCTACCTGATTCGGCTTAGCCGATCAGATGATTTTGGGGATTTTGAGCATAGAGCTGCTCAATCTCTCTGCGTGCTACCTGATTTGGCTTAGCCGATCAGATGATTTTGGGGATTTTGAGCATAGAGCTGCTCAATCTCTCTGCGTGCTACCTGATTCGGCTATGGGGTATAAGGCGCAGAGCGCATCTCAGTCAATCAGACGATTCTCATATGCATATGAAGTGTACAATAGTCATAATATTCCTAGAGTAAGACGGTGTCATAATAGGATAATTCAATGTATAGGGTGCATTTCTGATAATAGGAAGAGTAACGTGACTCAGGAACATCACGTTTGGAAGCATAAGATATAAGGTTGCATGAGCGTGTGCATCACGATGAGATAGGTGCATTCATCTGTGTGACTACCTGCGTTGGTGTGTTGTTGTCCTTTGTCCGAACTACGTCCTGGTCTGATTCCCGTTGGGATACGTAGGCAGCTCACCATTGAGCACGACCAGCATTTGGCTATTTGCGCGCCTGTTTTTGCAACGCACTTTTGTTTTTATCTGGATTCGACTATTTGGTCAAAGGCTTGTCTTTCACACAGGCTTTGACATTTGTTTGTGATACGCGTTGCTTCACAAGCTCTGTCAAAGAGGGGCAAACTGTAGACACCCCGATTTTGACCAAACGTCAAATCCAGGGATTGGTTACCTCTCAAAGACCGATGATGACAATGATCGGTGACATCCGAAGATCTTCCAGAAAATTCAAAATGATTCTTCAAGGCAAATTTCAAAATTAAAATAGAAAATATAAAAAGGAGAAGGAAGAGAGAGAGAGTTTGGGTATTCGGGAGAAACCCGAATAATAAAGAACGCGTGAGAAACCCAGTCTGGGAACCGGATTTTAAGAAAAAATAAGAATAATAAAGAGTTCTTTTGAGAGAAATAGGAAGACAAAATAAATAAAAATCTTAGAAAAGGAGAAAATACAAAAAAAAGAGAGTAGTATATTCAAAATATACCATGCACATGGTTGATACCATGCACATGGGGGATATTAATACAAATATATATATATATAGAATAGAAAAATTGTGTTTACACCAACATATTTTTGAAAAATCAAAAAGAGGGACAAAATTCAGTTAGCCCCGGCACGCGGAAAACGCGGCGGCACTCACTGAGTGCCGCGCCGGCACTTAGTGTTTGCCGCCCGGCATTCAGGGAGTGCCGCCCGGCATTCAGTGAGTGCCGCCGGCACCCGTCGAGTGCCGCCGGCTGTAACAGACTGCTTTTCTCACATGTTCTAGAAGAAATCTTTGCACATGGGTTTCCACCCCGAATTTACCCATTTATCCCTGGATTGAGGGTCTATATAAACAAACCTTCTCTTCCATTTTTGATATACTTGGAATATACTTGAATCAACACATATACTTGAATTTAGAGAGAGAGAGAGATACAAAATCATATAGAGAAAAGAAGAAATTCTTGAAGAAGCTTGAAGAATTTGAAGAATTTTGAAGAAAATCTTGAAGTCTTGGAAGATCTTCACAAGAAGTTGAAGAATCCCTTGAGGTTTTAGAGGTAACCTCTCAATCATTTGATAGAATTAGGCCATTCAATCACAAGTTCATAGTTCTAGGAACTTTACACATTTTCAAAACCTCTCTTCTTACCTCATTTCATCACACACCACTTAGAACTTGTGATTGAATCTCATATTACTTCATTGATTTGGGTCTAATTGATGCCTTGGGTTTAAAATAAAATCAATTTTGAAGAATTTGTGTTCTTGGTTTCTCAAAGCAAATTTTGATTTCTTATTTCTACCATTTCTTGTAAGGTTCATGAGATCTTCCATATCTCATTGAACCTCTTTGAGTTTGATTATTCAACTTCTAAGATCTCATGATCTACATGGAGGTTAGAATGAATCATAATTTTAATCTATATATAATTAGTGAGATTCAAGTCTTAATCCATGACTTGAACCTCTTCATGGAGAAATCTTATGGAATCCTTACCATATTCCAATAAGGTTTCATTAGATTTTAACTTCATTTAAGACTTCAATGACCATCAAATGGTAGGAGTAATCTTAATTTCTCTAAGTAATCTTTGATTTTCCTTACTTCTATTTCACTAAAAAGGCTCATGAGATATTCCATATCTCATTGAACCTCTTAGAGTTTGATTCTTCAACTTCTAAGATCTCATGATCTACATGGAGGTTAGAATGAATAATAATTTTAATCTATATATAGTTAGAGAGATTCAAGTTTCAATCCATAACTTGAACCTCTTCATTAAGGAATCTTATGGAATCCTTACTATATTCCAATGAGGTTTTGAGTAGATGTAACTATATTTAGACTCCAATGACCATCAAATGGTAGGAGTAATATTTTTGAACTCAAGTTTTGGTCCATAGGTTTAGGTTCTTTATTTGAGGATTTTGTGAAGTTCATTTCAATACTTCATCAAGATCCATAAGTGTGGTGTGCCTCATAGTCTTCAATGACCATCAAATGGTAGAAGAAGTAGTTTGGTTTGAGCCCCAACTTCATGTTTCTAATAATTGGGGTCAACCAACAAAGTTGAACTAGCAAAGAGAAAACAGTGAGTTTATAAACTGTTTTTGATCAAAGATTTTTAGTTCAAGATCTAACCGTTGGAATCGAATGAAACCAACGGGAAAATGTCAATAACACATCGTTTTACCACTGTGATTTTTGTTTTAGAAAGATCTTGTGATTAGAAGGGTTGGATCATGGTTTTTGTGAGCTAATTACAATCTGTCCAGAGTTTTAGAATACTTTCAGAACAGTAAGTCCGTTTTGAAATTAATAAATCAGAACCCTAATTAAGTTTTTGGGGTCTCAAATAATTTTTTATAAGTACCTTAATGTGTTAGGAAGGTACCCTAAAAAGAACTAAGTGTTTCTCATTTTGTTTCTATTTTTAGAAAATCATACAAGATCTCTGGACAGAGAGTTGCAAAATCCTGAGTGAGGTCTAGTATTTTCCATATTCCTGGAGATCTAACCGTTGAAACCTCAATTTGCTTTTTGGGTTAGAAACTAGACTCACAGAGGCATAACATATCCAAAAATCATCAAGATCTAACCGTTGAATTATTTTATTCTTATTTTTGAATGCATGGTCTGCTCTCTGTAAATCACAAAAAACTGCTACTGTTTTTGTCTAATCTTATTTATTTTAACTCAAATGGTCTCCTAATGTCTTGAGACCCAAACCATGTTTTGAATAATGATAATTTAGATTAAATCCAGAGGCTTAGTGATCCAAATTGGTGAATAAATTCACATCTCATACTTGCTTATATTCATGCATTCATTCATACATATTCATGTTCATAAGTAGGACTTATCTCTTGTCTTAGTTGAACTTAATTGAACATAACCATGGATTCCTTATGATCATGGATTGATTATTTGATATCATATCATTATGAGAAGCATGTGGACTAACCCTTGTTTTGTAGCGCTTTGAAGGTATGCCTTTCTCATCTCTTTCTCTAGTTTATTTCATTTGTTGATTTTATTGATTTTCGACTCCATGCGCGACACCTTAGACTAGGTCTTGCCTTATGTGTTTATATGCGTTAGAGACCTTTTTTTTTAGGTTTATTTTTTATGTATGCATTGCACGTCTAAAATTCGCAGCTGGATCCCGGGTAAGTTCCCTAGTTCCCTTATGCATATCATATCGCTTGCTAATTGGACTAGGTGGCTTATGAATGATATTTTACTGTTAGCAATTTTACACCCTTTTGACATGCTTTTGTGATGTATATGTATATATGTATTAGTTGAGGGCATGCTTAGATTAATAATTTGATTAAAAAGGATGTCGAGTAGAGGCCTATCGTGAGATAGGATGAAAGGGGGTGTTTTAGTCCGCCGGGCTCCTTCCCCTTTCATTCCATAATCCCCGGACCCAGTTTATCTTTGGTTTCGCAAAAGATCAGTTTCCTTTTAAATGGTTTCTTAATTTTCCTTTTAAAAATTAAGTGGCGACTCTTTGAATTTGAAAATATTTGTTTTAAAAGTGGGTAAAAAAAAAGAAGGAAAACCTGCGATATCCACAGTGGAGTCATCTATAGTGGGGGCTTCGGAGTGGGCTACTTTGGGCCTTCGAAAATAAGGCTTCGGAGTGGAATCATAGGCTTCAGATTCTGAAGTGAAGCTTCAGAGTTGGCTCATCCGAAGTGGGCCTTCAGAGTGGGCTAGCGGAGGCTTTGGAAAGATGAGGCTTCAAAATGGGCTTATCCGAGGTAAGGCTTTGGAGTGGGCTCATTGAGGTGGGCCTCGGGGCGAGTTTCTCAGTCGTGGAGCTTCATAGTGGGCTCCGTAGGGTGGGTCTTGTTTGTAGCAATTGTTGTTGGTGGAGCCCATATTGGTACACGTGGAGTCGTTGGTGACGTGTACTGGTCAAGCTATATGAGCGGTCAACTACTATCTACATTAGCCCCCCTGTCCGTATTCTAGGCGTGAAGCGGCTAGGATGCGGGCATAATCCTTGCGTATCTTTCTGAGATTATTTTTCTGATGACGAATGGATATTTTGTCTTTTACGGGTGGTACTGGTGTTCTGGTAACTATGCTGACGGTTGATGGATGTCTAAACTTTTACAGATATTACTAACTTTTTGGTGAAGTTTCTGATGGCGAATCATATAGGACCAGAATGTTTTGGCGATGGCGTGGGGTCAAAACTTCTTGGGACCTTTGTCATGACTTGTACCAAGGTTGTGCATGGAGTCGGGCAATAAGTGTTGCCTAGCATATTTCTAGGGATCTTTTCTATCAGTGCAAAAATGGGAAGAGAATGTTTTCAACACTGCACATGTCTTATTCGACTGTGTGTGCTCTATCTGGGTGTCATGCTTCTTCGTGGTGCTTAAGGCGAGTGAATGATTTATACTGCCTTCCTCGTGTATTAAGGATGAAGTTCTTAATTGTGGGATAGTTGGTGGTGCCGTTGTGTTTTGTTGTCAACCGCTGCGAGGCCCTCTTCGTCAGAAGTATTGGGCTATTGAGCTTGAAGCTTTAGCCTTTGAGGTTCTTGTCACAAGGTCTCGAACCAGATGACATTTTCAGGTGAAGCAGTGGCTCAGCTCTATTCCCTATTTCGAATCGGACTCCAGTAGACGCATATGTGCGCCCATTTTATTGTATGTATTGGGTTTGTTCTATGGTGCACCCACTTTCCTTGAATTGATGTATGTATTGGGTCTGTAACCTTATCTTTTTGTGGTATTGAGAATTTGACTTTTTGTGTTTGAGATTGTACATTTTTGTTTTCACATTTCTCAAGGCATATCATTCTTTTGATGAGTGGTCGTATGCAGAAGCCCGGAGATAGTAATAATGTGGAGAAAAAGATTAGAGGGAGGGGAGTATGGATCTCGCATTGTCCCTTAATGTCAATATCAAAAAGGCAGTTTGTACACCCACCACCCTTGTGAGGCTAAGAGATATGGAGCGCGACGCTTGTCCCATCGTTAGGAGAGGGAGAGTGTGTTATTTATGCCGCACAAGTGATAGAGTGCGTATTGCTCGTGCTACCTATATGGAGATATGGAGATGGAGATATGGAGACTAGATTCGTGCTCTTTGGGGATTGGAGATTATGACCGAATCATTTGGAGATAGGGATATTAGGGAGAGAATGTGATGTTCTTGCCATGTCGCTATGTAGTTTTGGAGATATAGGGAGAGTATATGGAGACATAGAGATGAGGGTCGTGCCCTTCTTTGGAGATATGGGGCTTAGGGGGAGAGCGGGTGCTCGTGCCGCCCCTCTGGTGGAGAGCGCGATGCTCGTGCCACCCTTCTCAAAGGGGGAGAGCATGTTGCTCGTGCCGCCCTAGTGAGGCCTCTCAAATTGAAGCAGAGGGTGTTACCCGTGCCACTTAAGTGAGGTAGGAGAGAGTGCGATACTTTTGCTACCCTAGTGAGGCTAGAGGAGGAGAGCGCAATGCTCGTGCCACCATATGAAGAGTGGAGCTGATTCGTTATGGAGAGACAGAGAATAAATCATAACAATACTGATAGTGATAGTGGAGTTATTGAGCATTTGTCGATAGTGTAGACTATATGTTGGTGATTACTCATGCTATGATGTATAATTTCGATGTATCAAAGTACTTGTACTACTTCGAGAGGGTACAGGGTGAGAGTAGGACGTGTGTGGTTACCACAATTTGAAAATTCCTCATGCTTTGTCTCCTTAGAGATATATAGACCCAGTGAACTTTGTGCCTTGTAGCACCAATAGTGAAATAATGCAAACACTTTTCCCCGAGGGATGCAGTTCTCGAGTAAGTTTTGACGGTGTGCTTTGTGGGTGTGAGAAAGACCATATCTGAGTGAATGTCGTTTACATGTAGCTTGGCTGCTTAGTCATTTGAGGCTGTAAGCTGTAGTATCATATCGCTAGCCAAAGAGCAAGTGCTGGTGGCATCATGTCACTGGTTAGAGAGTGAATTTGCTGGTGAGGGATCAAATGGAGCATGTTGCTGACCAGTAAGTGGTAGCAGCGTGTTATTGGAGAGAGAGCAAGTGGTGGTTGTGGCAACATGTCTGTTGCTTGTTGCTGACAAGAGAGCAAGTGGTGGTAGCATTTCTTGTGGCAAGCATGTTTGTAGTGACTTCATTTTGACAATGGTCTTTGGGATAGTGAAGTTAAAAATTTTGTATCTTCCCGAGGGCACCCCTTTTTTTCTTCTTGGCTTCTACGTTGATTTGGTGATGGTGATGGTGATGGTGAGGGCGAGCCGAGATTCGTCAGTCCATTACATTAGTTCTACCAACAAGAAGTGTGTTGTGACTAGTCGTACATTATGGAGCTGGTCATTGTAAGAGGCATGCTCAACAGAGCAATAACTAGCAGGAGAGAGTGAAGTTGACCAACCGTTGGGCCTTAGATTTGTATGGAGAAAATACTTTTTTGGAGAGTGGGCTGTCTCAGATTGAGCAAAAAATTGGCAATGCTTGTAACTCGGATGGTCCATTTGTCTGCCTATCAATGAATGTGGACTTCTTGAGGAGTATAAGGATTGTTTAGATCAGCGGATCCCTTCTCCTCCCTCATAAAAAGAAATAACAACTGGCAGCTTAAGTGGAGCATTTTCTTCTCCCATCAAATAATAAAAGATAGAATGTTGTAGCATTTTCGTTCTCCTCCTTAACAAAAGGAGGGGGGGGGATAAGGGCTGTAAAACATTTTCTTTTTCCGTCTTGGAGAAGAGACTGGTGGCTTTGCAACAGCATAGAATCAAGTGACCGTTGTGATGTACTGTAGTATTGCACTAGTTATACTACATGTGGATAGTATAGAATTCCTATTGTAGTAATGTATTTGTGTGAAGGTATGTGGGTGGATTGTATTGGGAATAAGTATCTCTGGTGAGGGGATGACGGTGGTTGGTTGTGCTGGTAAAGTAGAGTTGTGGCAATTATCTTGAGGTTAATCTGCCTATAATGTATCATTTTCTGTATCTTTGGAGGCTCTTTTTTTTTGTGTTTTGGTGTTTGGTTGTAGGGCCGAAAGAGGGAGTTGAGAGAATCAGAAGTAAAAGATGTCATGAGTCCATAGTATGAACGATCTCGTGGGTGCAGAGTGAAAAACTCTTGAGATTGCCTTGGGTCTGCAGATGGAAATTCAACGAGTAAAATGGGCCACAATTTGTCAAATGGATAACAAGTGAAACTTGCCATGGACACGCGAATGGAGATTCAACAGATAAAATATGCCACGGTCTGGTAGGTAAAATATGTCACAGTACGCCGATGGCGATTAAGCGGGTGAAATGTGCTGCAATTTCTTAATGGAGATTCAGTGGTTGAAATTTGTCGCGGTCTGCTGATAGAGATTCAGCGGACGAGACGTGCCGCAGTCTGCGGATAGAGGTTCAGCAGATGAAATGTGCCACGGTCCGCGGATGGAGATTCAGCAGATGAAATGTGCCGCGGTCCGTGCCTACAAAATGCTATTATTTTTTCTTTTGGACTGATCCGAGAGATAGAGAAATTTGAGGGGATTTCAATAGAGAGTGGAGCTAGGGAAAGAGATGGGTGGTCCGAAAAGAGGGGTCCGGAGGTTGGTGGCGGCCGGAGGGAGGGAGGGAGGGAGGGAGGGAGGGGGGGGCGAAGGTGGGAGGGGTCGATGCCCCATTTTTTGGTTTTTGGGTCCGGGTGGAAAGAGAAAGATCCGAAGGTGTGGGGGTTCCGCAGGGTGGTGGTTCCGCAGGGTGTGGGTACGGTACCTTTAGAGGTTCCAAAGGGTAGGGGGTTTCCGAAGGGGGTGGGTTTCCTAGTGGGAGACAGTGTCAGAGAGATAGAGAGTTTCGGAGAAAGAGAGAGAGCCTCGGAGAGGGGTCCGAGAGATGGGAGGGGGGTTTGGGTTCCAAATGGGGGGGGGTTTGGGGGAGGGTTTCCGAGTGAGAGAGAGAGAGTGTCGAAGAGATAGAGAGTTTCGGAGAAAGAGAGAGAGCCTCGGAGAGAGGGGTTGGGTTCCGAATGGGGGGTTTGGGGGAGGGCTTTCGAGTGAGAGAGAGAGAGTGTCGGAGAGATAGAGAGTTTCGGAGAAAGAGAGAGAGCCTCGGAGATAGGGTTATGAGAGATGGGGGTTGGGGGAGGGTTTTCGAGTGAAAGAGAGAGTGTCGGAGAGATAGAGAGTTTCGGAGAAAGAGAGAGAGCCTCGGAGATAGGGGTCCGAGAGAGGGGGGGTTGGGTTCCGTATGGGGGGTTTGGGGGAGGGTTTCCGAGGGAGTGGGGGGGGGGGGATTGGAAAAAAAAAAACCTGAGTGGTGTGGGTGCCGGGGACAACCCCGAATGGAGGTGGTTGGTTAAGGCAAGAAGGGGGTGGGTGCGGAGGTGGTGGAGGCGGAGATGGGTGGGGGCCGATGGTGATGGAGGCCGAAGGTGGGTGGAGATTGAAGGGGGTGTAGAGGCGGAGGTGGGTGGAAGCCGAAGGGGGTGTGGGCCGAAGGTATCGCCCCCCTTTTTGTGTGCTAAGGAAGGGGGCTGAAGGTGATGGGATCCGAAGGTGGAGAGGGGCCGAAGGTGGAGATTATTATTTTTTTTTTTTAATATGTATGTGGTATGGGGCAAGTGTTGTTGTGCAGTATCTTGTTAGTCAGTAGGAGGAGTTTTTAAGGTGATGTGACATTTAGATGTGCATGTGGTGTAAATAAAAACCAACATAATAAATACACTTTTTTTTTCTTTTGGGCGAAGGTTAGTAGCTGCAAGTGAGTGGGGCGAATGAGAGTAGCAGCGAGTGGGGAGGCGATGGTGAAATCCCTTCTTTTTTCTTTGTTTTCTTTTTAACGCGAAGACGAGTAGCCGCAAAGATGAAAAGTACCAAGTCAAAGGGCGAAGGTGATATCTTTTTTTTTTTGTTAGTAGCTGCAAGCGAGAGGGGTGAAAGTGAGTACCCGCAAATGAGGGGGCGGAGTTGAGCAGCAGTAAGGAGGCGAAGGTGACATATATATATATATATATATATTTTTTTTTGGGTCATGGTTAGTAGCTGCAAGCAAGAGGGTGAAAGTAAGTACCCGCAAATGAGGGGGCGAAGTTGAGCAGTAGTAAGAGGGCGAAGGTGACATATATATATATATATATATTTTTGGGCCATGGACATCGAAAATGGACATTTTTTTTTGTTGGTGGGGTCAATGGTTTTTTGTTTTGGGCTAAGGGCGAAGGTGTTCGGGGATAGGGCCGAAGGGTCTTGTGTTTTTTTTTTATTTTTATATATATATAATTTTGCTAAAGTCCGAAGGCTCTTCCGGTTGCTAGAGCCGAAGGGTGATAGAGTAAAGATAGAGAGAGTCTAGCGAGAGGGAGGGGCGAGAGGATGGGGTGGGACCAAGTGAGTGGTTTTCTTTTTTTTTTTTTGACAGCACATTGTTTGGATAAGTGTTCTAGGCTAGGGTGCCAAGCTGAGTAGTCAAATTCATATTAATTTAGTCTAAAAGATTGGTAGGTCTTGAGAATGGGCTTCGGGTTGTATCTACAAATATAATGAATGATTTGGGGTAAACACGTGGGCATGTAATGCCTATCCAAGGGATATAAAATAATATGATGTGGCCAAATATATGTGACACTGAATTGTGAACCAATAAAATAAATTCTATTTGTTATTTATTCAAATGGAACCACTTAGTCAAATGAGTAGCAAGTAGACGTGATAATAATGAAGGAAAAAATTACTCCTGTGACTTTGAATGAGCCATGAAAATTTGTTTGTTGTGCAAACACATGATACATATGTTGACTTTTGACCAAATATTTGTGAATTGTAATATCTTTTTCAACCTTGTCCAATTGGGATGATTTGAGAAGCTGCCGACTCAAGTTAATGAGCACTTTACTTTGGAATGGTTTGGTAAATGACTTTTTGTGACCAAAACAATCAATTTGAATGACTCATTAATTCCAGCTTTAAATTAAATGTTGGAAAACTGATGTTGATGAGTCCAATCTGAACAAAAATTGTGACTTTTGGAATTCATTTGCATTTTTTTTAAAGAGATTACATGCACTGCGTGCATATGAACATACTAAATGTGAAATTGTAATACAACCCCGTGTCAGTTTGATGGGGAAAATTTGTAATTTACTGATAGAAATTGGAACTTGATGATAAATTTGTAATCACATGAAAAAAAAAAAAAAAAAAACAACAAAAAAAAAATGTAACCATATATGATGACCAAAAATATATATATATATATATATTTTTAACTTGGTGACAAAAAAAAAATGTATATATATATATATGTGTGTGTGTAACCATAATTACAAAAGTGGTGACTTGATAAGAATTGTAATGACTGTGACAAAAATTATAGCCGTAAGTATGGGGATGAAAGTGAGTAGCCCCAAGTGAGGGGTGAAGGCCCCCCTATAGCCGAAGGTCCAAAAATTTGCTTACTCAAAGCATATACCAATAAAATAATTTATTATTTAAGTGGGGCAGAAGTGTGGGGTTAGTTTCAGATGTGGGCTTATGCTTTTTTTTTTTTTTTTTTTTTTTTTTTTTTTGTTTTGGAGTATGTACCTTCGGAAATGAACTTTTTTTTTTTTGTGGTTCGAAGGTCATGGGGGTGGGGTAGGTAAAGAGCCGAAGGTCATCCGAAGGGTCATATGGGGGGATGGGTACTGTTGGTTTTTTTATTTTTTATTTTGTTTTTTTGTGGGCCATGTGGGGGCTAGGAGCCGAAGCTCATTGTGGAGGGTAGGCAATGACCTGAAGGAGGTCATGTTGGGGTAAGTTGATTTCTTTTTTCTTTTTGTTTTTGTATATACATGTTATATATATATATATAAATATATATAAGGAGGTAAAGATAGAGTGAGATGGACCACCACATGGGGTAATATGCATGGGCGCAGCCAGTAATGTTGGTTAGAGGGGCTTAAGCTATATGGGGGTTCGGGGGCAACACCCCAAGGCGATTTTTTTGGAGTCTGTTTATATATAATTGGAGATCTCTTTTAGGGATATGCTTATAATATGAAACTAATTGGTGACCCGTAAATATTGTATAGTGCTTTTTCAAAATTGTAGGGGGGTCTATTTTTCAAAAAGTGTAATTTTCAAAATTCTAGGCGCGTTTCCTCTTGAGTTGTGTATACCTATATATTAATATAAATATAATATTGATGGTATTAAATTAGGCCTTGTACCCCTTTGAGAGGTCAAAACATAAGTTGAAGAGGGGCCTAAAGTATTTGTATGTATACATAAATATATGTATAGGGAGAGAGAGAGAGAGAGAGAGAGAGAGAGATTGGTTTCGGATGGGAGAGCCGAAGGTGAAGAGGATTTTTTTTTTAGTATGGGCCTTCGGTATTGGGCGCCGAAGGTGTTCTTTTATTTATTTATTTTTTTTTTGTGAAGAATAGAGATGTCCGAAGGTGGAGAGACAGAGAGAGGAGCGAAGGGAGTGGGGTGGGCCCATGGTTGGAGCTTCGGGTGAGGCTTCCGATTTTTTTTTTTGGTGTGTGATGGTGGGGCCCATGGAGAGGGGCCTTCGGGTGGAGGGGTGGAGCTTTTTTTTTTTTTGAAGAGTGAGGGCGAAGGTGAAGAGAGAGAGAGAGGGTTCAGAGTGAGTAGTAGAGAGAGAGGGATGTGTCATTCGGGGAAGAAGGGTGGTACAGGTGATAGTTGTTTAATATAATGGTGATGAGTTGTGTCATGTCTTGTCCAGAAGGTGTATGAGTGGTATAGGAGGGTCAAGGGTGCGATGTCTACAGTGGTAGACATGTGGTGCAAGCCAACCAAATAAAATACCTTACCTTTTTCCTTTTTTTTTTTTTTCGTTAGTGTAGGAAATTGATCAATGACGTGACAGAATAAGATGTAAAAAGAAATCTAGTTGGCATGTAGAGATTCTAGATAATGAAAAAGATATTAGGTGTAGCAAGGTCCAAGTGAACATGTAGACTTTCTTTTTTTTTTTTTTTAACCGAACTTTGACTTGCCATAACTCTGTTATCCGAAGTGTGCTTGGGATTATTCCAAAAGCTACAGGCTCGTGTCCATGAGCACTTTAATTTAAAATGGTTTGGAGCATGTCTTTCTCTAAAAAAAAGACAATTTAAATGGACTATTTCAATGGGATTATTGGAAAATGATTTTATAGAAATTCTAGTTTGGAGAAAATTGTGACTCTTTACTTTGATGATAAATTGTAACAAAGAAAAGAAATGTAACAAAAGTGATTTTGTGGTTAAAAAAAAAATATCAGGCACAAAATCAGCGGTTGTACAAAAAGTTGGGGCCAAGTCCTTATTTTTTTTATATACCTTGATTAGGAGAGGTGTACTAATGTACCAGTAGATCAGGCTTTTGAGAGGTGAAAGGGGTGACTACGTGTAGACAATATAGATAGATGGCTAAGAAATGATAGGGTGTGACAAAAAGTAGCAGTGCAGTAAATGCAAATAAATAAGCCAAATGATTTTTTTTTTTAAATATATGTATATACATATCCTCAAGGGATGGAAGGGGTGGTACCAGTGGGTGTGGACCCCTTTGACTTATTAAAGATGAAGTAGAGCGTCAGCAACAGCAGAGGATTGTAGTTTCTGTTCGCCAACCATGCTTGCGAGTATACCTCCCACTGTGGTCGCCAAAATGTGTGAGTTCTTTTGTGGTGTGTGTAAGAGATGCGGATGGGTATAACACGTAAGCAGGTTAGTATTAGTAGAACGACAGATAATATATGATAAATAATGCAAATGGTGCGGAATATTAAATATGTAAAAATATAGCATAATACTGGGATTCGGAGAGACTTCGGGTCGGATGAGAACCGAAGTAGCCCCAAATGAGAGAGAGAGAAAGCAGTGGGTGTCCAGGAGTTATGTGTGTTGGAGTAAGATGAAGGGTGGTGAGACGAAGGTGTAATAAAGCCGAAGGGTCTTGTTGAGACGAATGGTGTAATGAGGCGAAGGGTCTTTGGTGAAATGGAGGGTATTGGTGAAGACGAAGGGTCAAGGCGAGGCGAAGGGCGAAGTAAGGCGAGGGGCCTTACCGTCCGAAGGGTCGGATTATGCTCGGGACAATAGGAATATTTGTAAATAGGTCGGAGGAGTAGTCACTGTTGATCCTTTGCGGTAGTAAAGGATTCTATGTGGTTATCTTGGTTCCGTTGGAAGTAAATGAAGCTACTTATTTATACTGGGGTCTCGCAGAGCTTCGACGTGATAGAACGAAGCCGAGTTGGCATCCTCTTAGTCGGGTTGTTCGTTTAAGGTAGGTGGGTGACTTAAATGCTCATGTTAAAGGTGGTTGGGATCATTGAATACGATGTAGACGAAGCGATACATTGAGCTGCCAAAGAAGTGAGAGGGAGATATTGTCGTTTGGTGATGAACTAATACCATTGGTTGGTCAAGAGGGGGAAGGAATACTACTGGTTCAGAGGTTTAAGCGATGGGGATACCAAGGCTTTTGCCATTGGTTCTGAGAGGTTAAGCGAGGGTGAGTGTCGAGGCTGCAGAGGGTTAAGCGAGGGCGGGAACCAAGGTTCTATTTTATTGGTGCAACGCAAGCTTGAAGTGACTGAGCACTGTTGGTCAAAGGTTTAAGCGAGTTTTACGCTAATGGGCTTCGCCCATTGGTTGTGAGACTGGTCGGGGTTAGGCACGTGAAAGTCACGTGTCTCTTTCTCTCTTTGGGACCAACCCTAACCTTGTCCATGGGGCGCAGGCTAGGGAGATGCCTTCGGTTCTAGCCACCTAGCCATGAGCTTCCGAAATCCCAACGGACTTGAGCCACCCTTAGGTACTGCTTCCGGACCAAGGGTGGGTGTCCGAGAGGTGAGTGTGTGTATATTTGAAGTGTGCTTCCTTTGAGCGCCACTTGAGATAGGCTTTGTTTGAATAAGGCTTCGGAGTGGAGTCATCTATAGTGGGGGCTTCGAAGTGGGCTACTTTGGGCCTTCGGAGAATAAGGCTTCGGAGTGGAATCATAGGCTTCAGATTCCGAAGTGAAGCTTCAGAGTGGGCTCATCCGAAGTGGGCCTTCAGAGTGGGCTAGCAGAGGCTTCGGAAAGATGAGGCTTCAAAATGGGCTTATCCGAGGTAAGGCTTTGGAGTGGGCTCATTGAGGTGGGCCTCGGGGCGAGTTTCTCAGTCGTGGAGCTTCATAGTGGGCTCCATAGGGTGGGTCTTGTTTGTAGCAATTGTTGTTGGTGGAGCCCATATTGGTACACGTGGAGTCGTTGGTGACGTGTACTGGTCAAGCTGTATGAGCGGTCAACTACTATCTACAAGATGCCTAATCATTATGTGTAGGAGGTACGGGTTGAGTCCTTGATGAAATTTCTTAGCCTTCTTCTGTGGCGTGTTAATCATATGATGAGTAAAACGAGACAGTCCCTCAAACTGGGTCGTGTATTCCCTCACTATCCAACTCCCTTGGACTAAACTCAAAAAGTTCTTTTCTTGCTAGCCTTTTCATCTTCTAGGAAATTTTTCTCAAGAAACCTGCCTTTGAATGCTTCCTAAGGCATTGTTCTAGCAACGCTGGCGCCAATGGTAGCACGCGCCTACCAGTCAGCGGCAGGGTAGGTCAACTGAAAGGTGGCCAGGCATCGTTTATCCTGTTCGCTGCACTCAATGACTTCGAAACTCAGCTCCATCTCAGGTAGCCACTATTCTGCCTTCCACGGTTCTGTCATACTGTTGAATTTCTCTAGACGCAGGACACAGAAACATTCCAGTAGTTTGTCCCCAGTTTGTCTTGGCAGGGGTGGTGTGACGGGGTAGTTGACATGATTGTTATAAGCAGCATTGTTGTAGGTGTCACCAATATGCGCCATACATTGCATGAATGATTCGAACGCTCTGGTCGAGTCCATGCCTTGAGGAATATGTGCTCCTAAGGGGGCTTGATGTCTAGTAGGTCCAACCATGGTTATCCGTGTGCTGTGTACCTATATAAGGGTCCATCGATTAGCGCGCTGACAATCTTCTCAGAGAAAACAATATCGAAACAAAGCAATTGGAAAGGTAAGCTATCAATTCTATATTTACCAGTACATCAACTCAAAAATAATATCAAGGCAACATCAAAGATAACTCAAAAGGCGATTCTCATTGTCAAGCCCCAAATTTAATTACGAATATCAATATGGTTATGGTACATTGTGAAATTAATGAAACTACGACGGTATTAATATTTCAAGTGCCAAATTCTACAAATAGAAAGTTTATATTATGTACAATATTTTCCTAAGGAGAAATCTCTTATTACATTACTTTTATTTCAAACAGAAAGGAAATAATATAACATAAACGAATCAAATCTTCTCGTCAGTTCTACCCTTCAGTCTTCACCTCATGTGCTTGTCCGTATAATTTTATTTATAAAAATAATAAGCTATGGGCCTAGTAAGGATATAATTTTCGTTTTGAAAAGAAACCTTTATATCAGGATTAATAATTATACATATGTATCTCTATTTAAATCAATAAAACTTAAACAAATTATAGAATTAATAATGCATTTACCAGTTGCATATACAAATTATACATGAGTCTTACAATCCTGTCAAAATAAAGCAAGTTTTAAATTATATCAACTAAACACATAATGTCTATCACATCAAGGCTACAACACCAATTAGCCCAGCTCGAAAGGTGTATACAATCTACCAGTCCAGCTCGAAATATGTAGTATATTAGTGCACTAATTGTAGGACTATCTCAGGCCCTAGCCATCTCAACTTTGACTGTCTCAGTCTTACATTATTTTTTAGGCCTCAGTCTTAACTTTAACAATTATTAATAATGCATTTATAATAACTTAGAATAATATAAAGTAAATTGCCAATAAATCCCCCATTGATGGACTTTCATGGTTGAAGGACACCAAATTTTCTATTTTGGTATGAGATCCCTAAAATCCTAGTTAAGATGTCTAATCATGGTTAGGGGTTTTTTTTCTCCTAAATACCCCTGGTATATATTTGTAAGATATATACACAAACTGTATATATTCAACAAATCATTCAATTATGGATGGTATTAATGCTCTAATATTTCCATGTTTGGTATTCAATTGAAGGAGAGATTAAATGCAGCCAATCACTCCATTAGGATGTTTCACTTTCCTTGCCAAAAACAAAACTGCCAACTTGAATTTTGACTCATTTATTAAGTGAATTGAATCAACATTTTCATTATCATGGATTTTGACTCATTGGTGACAGCATCCACAACGATGACAACATATAGCGGCAACCTTACCATGCAAATCAGCCATCACCAAGCCGAATCAAACACACCATCATCCTCCATCATCTATTCTAACTTGGCCACTATCATCAAACACATCATCCCCAAGCCAAATCAGCCATCACCTAGCCGAATCTAACACATCATCATCCTCCATCATCACAACTGATCTACCAAATCCCACTATCAACCATTGATTGTCACATTAGACAATTATTGATTGTGGCTCTTTTTTTACTTCTTCTTTTTTTTTTTTTTTTTTTTTGCTTCTTGCAGTTTTGGAAAAAGACTTCACCTCGGTTCTGATGTGATTTTTTTGGGTAAACTTTGGATGAAGTTGCTATATTTGCGTAGGATGAGATAATTGCATTTCAGTTCTAGGAAGCAAGTGTACTTCAAACTCTGAATTTCTCAAATGCTCATATTTCTTGTTCTTTTTATAGTTGTTCCACCTATTGACTTGCTAAGTTAGTTTTGTGAATTTCACAAGTGAAACAGATGGGTGCTATCATGATTTTTGTTATTTGCACAGTTTAAATTGTGAATTTCACAACACAAGCTGTGAATTGAATATATTTGCTTGTGAATTTCACAACACAAGTTGTGGATGCTGTCATGGTTTTTATTATTTGTACAGTTTAAGCTGTGAAATTCACAACTCAAATTGTGAATTATAAACTTTGGATGAAGTTGCTATATTTGCGTAGGATGAGATAATTGCATTTCGGTTCTAGGAAGCAAGTGTACTTCGAACTCTGAATTTCTCAAATGCTCATATTTCTTGTTCTTTTTATAGTTGTTCCATTTATTGACTTGCTAAGTTAGTTTTGTGAATTTTACAAGTGAAACAAATGGGTGCTATCATGATTTTTGTTATTTGTACAATTTAAATTGTGAATTTCACAACACAAGCTGCGAATTGAATATATTTGCTTGTTAATTTCACAACACAAGTTGTGAATGCTGTCATGGTTTTTATTATTTGTATAGTTTAAGCTGTGAAATTCACAACTCAAACTGTGAATTATAAAACTTTAGTAATAAAAAAAAGGTATTCTGGTACTTCTAATTTTCTTGGGATTTGTTACAACTCCAAATACATAAAAGTTTTTATACTTGTCTATATTTTTGAAACATGAAATCATGAATTTAAGAGAGTGTTTTTAGGATAAATTAGCCATAAATGATATTGCCTTTTTGAGAAATGTTGAGCTTGCACTTCACATTTATTGTCGGGCATGAATTTAGTAAGGGTATTTTGGTACCTATAATCTTTTAGGGATTTGTTACAAAACTTTTTTTAACTCAAGAATCTATTGCCATATAATTCTACCATCTAAGGATTTATCACTTAAAGACCCAATAATACATCCATAATATTCCATGTTTATAATAATCCATAGTTTAATTAGAGTAGAGACCAAATGAAGCTCTACCTTTCTAAATTTCTTAAATTCAAATTTTGGCCTAACCTAAAGTTTTAACCCCAAACAGCCCTCAGATATGAATTTCAAACATCAGAAGAAATTTCACAATAGGCAGTGTCGAGATAAAATAAAATGGAACTGATCAATCTTAGCATTAAGTTCTACTAATCTGATAGAGTTATTATATACATCCACTTCAATGTTGTCAGAGAAAGGCTTTGAGGTTAGATGGTTTGATGAATTACTTTCAAATGTGTTGGTTATGGGTTCGAGACCTACTGAGTAGATATACATCCTTTTTTTTTTTTTTTTTTAACAAAAGAAGAAAAAATATAAAATAAAATTTAAGGATTGCTCAATCAAGGTATTGAGCCCACACAGTCATCTGATTCTTCATGAAAGCAACTGCGAGGAAAATAAACAACAGCAAAACCAACAAAGAAGATTCGAACCTAGGATATAAGATTTCGGCCAACTAAACTTTCAATTCTAATGTGGCCAAAATAAATACTTATACACAATTATTGAGCTAACCTGGCCCTTACCAGAAATTCCAACGCCGGTGACTCTTTCGGCGCCGTCTTCGGCGATGGTCACCGAAAAAAAATGCTCCGGCGATGGTCACCAAAAAAACGCTGTTATTGAAATTTTATAATTTCTTGCCCGTTTTTTATGCCGTTCCTTCCAAAATGATCGTATGGATCTTAAGAACACATCTACATGCCTAAAACTCAACAAAAATCGAATTCCTTTTGCATGCCCATTTGACCCCAGTCCTGATTTCATCTCTTTGATTAACTAAAGAACTTAATATACTCAAATATATAAGTTTTTATAGAAAATCCTTAACCCTATTTCTGGAGATAATATGATATACCACGACCTATATATTTTCCTTCCTTCTTCCTTGCTTCCCCTTTTCTCTTGCTCTCATTTTCTCTTTCTCTTGGATTTATTATATACTGTTGATATCGTGTATTTATATGGACTTACCAAGCTACTCTTTTATCTCACTAATTATTATTGTACCTAATTCTATTAGGAGGAATCTCAAAGATGTTCAAATTTTAACAAATTCTATCTCTAACGATTCAAGATTCTATCTTACTCAGATTTGATCTAATCCAAGAGTTGCCAAATTCTGCCACGTCTTGCTTGGAGTTGTGGCTGGAAGCTTATTTTACTATTGATATATATCCATTTTACTTTCATATAGATATATATATATATATACTGTGTATGGTTAATTCAACAATTATCCCATGCAATTCTTACTTCTTCCCACTCATAAACTATTGGTCTAAATTAAGATGTGCATATCTATATATAGGTACGACAAGGAAAAAGACTTTTTATGTCACTTAAAAAGTAACATAAATAGGTATTTATGTCATATTTTTTTCCAGTAAAAAGTGACATAAATAGAGGCGACATAAATGTTTTAAAAGTGACATAAATGTTTTCGAAAAAGTGACAAATGTTTCATAAAACCAACACATTTGTTAATAAAAAAATGACATAAATACTTAAAAGTGACATAAATACCATTTTATTTATGTCACTTTTAGCCTAAAGTGACATGAAAGTAGAAAAGTGACATAAATATCAAACAAAAAAATTACATCAAAGTCTTAAAAGTGACATAAATACTCAAAAGTGACATAAATACCATTTTATTTATGTCACTTTTAACCTAAAGTGACATAAAAGTAAAAAAGTGACATAAATGCCAAACAAAATTATTACATCAATGTCTTAAAAGTGACATAAATACTTAAAAGTGACATAAACACTATTTTATTTATATCACTTTTAACCTAAAGTGACATAAAAGTAAAAAAAGTGACATAAATACCAAACAATCAAAGTCTTAAAAGTGACATAAATATTGTAAAAGTGACATAAATACCACCCTGTTAAAACAATATATACCACCCTGTACATATATATATACAATATCACCATGTATAGAATTAAATCCAACTCAATTAATGATCTATTGCAACTACTAAATTTCATCGATTCATCTAAATACCAACCAATTAATATATTGGAATGAACAAAAAAAATATACAATCGATCCGAGTCAAAAGTGCTAAACTAATAACAAATACATATTACATAATATTCATCAAAAAGTACTAAGAAAACTATGAAACCAACAACAAAAAATTAGCCCAGAAAAAAAGTGGTTCACTTGTTAGCTTTCCATCAAATTGTGAAACATTAATTTGTACCTACAAAAAAGAAAAAGTTTTAATTAATTAGTTGTATATATAAAATAATAAAAGAGCAAAACTATGTTTGGGGGTTTTTAGAGACAAAAATGTGTTCGGGGACTCGGAATGATGTAATACTCATTTTTTCGCATTATTTGTCAACTGTAAATATATCCGTTATGCATTCCGTTAGTTCCCGCAAAGTTTATTTAGGCATGTTTGAGGTGCGTGTAAGGTTTCATGGCGTTTGGTTAAGCGGTTTACCGATTCACTACTCAAAACCTCAAAAACTAGGCGTTTTCAAGCCTAAGTGATGAAAGAGTCGCTTTTTTCGCATTTTTTTGTGAACCGTGATTCCGTTATCCATTCCGTTAGTTCCCGCAAGTGTATTTAGGCATGTGTGAGGTTTGTGTAAGGTTTCGTGGCGTTTGGTTAAGCGGTTTACCGATTCACTACTCAAAACCTCAAAAACTAGGAGTTTTCAAGCCTAAGTGATGAAAGAGTCGCTTTTTTCTCTTTTTTTGTGAACCGTGAATCCGTTATGTATTCTCTTAGTTCCCGCAAGTTATTTAGGCATGTTTGAGGTGTGTGTAAGGTTTCGTGGCGTTTGTTTAAACGGTTTACCGATTCACTACTCAAAACCTCAAAAACTAGGCGTTTTCAAGCCTAAGTGATGAAAGAGTCGCTTTTTTCGCATTTTTTGTGAACCGTGAATCTGTTATGTATTTCGTTAGTTCCTGCAAGTTTATTAAGGATTTTTTGAGGTGCGTGTAAGGTTTCGTGGCGTTTGGTTAAGCGGTTTACTGATTCACTGCTCAAAACCTCAAAAACTAGGCGTTTTCAAGCCTAAGTGATGAAAGAGTCGCTTTTTTCGCATTTTTTGTGAACCGTGAATTCGTTATGTATTTCGTTAGTTCTTGCAAGTTTATTTAGGCATGTTTGAGGTGCGTGTAAGGTTTCGTGGCGTTTGGTTAAGCGGTTTACTGATTCACTACTCAAAACCTCAAAAACTAGGCGTTTTCAAGCCTAAGTGATGAAAGAGTCGCTTTTTTCGCATTTTTTGTGAACCGTGAATCCGTTATGTATTCCGTTAGTTCCCGAAAGTTTATTTAGGCATGTTTGAGGTGCGTGTAAGGTTTCGTGGCGTTTGGTTAAGCAGTTTACCGATTCACTACTCAAAACCTCAAAAACTAGGCGTTTGGACCAAACCATGATCTTGGTTTTAGTGTACCGGATATAACATTCCTGATATTCAAAAGAGAAGAAAATAAACCCCTTGTGCATAACCTGACATTTATTTAGTAAATTAAAGGCATCTACAATAGCATACTTCATTTTTCCTGAAGTGGTAATGAAATGGAAAAAAGCGATCGAATTTCAGACTTGAACATTAACAGAAAGCCATCTTAATTATGGTATCCAGCGAAAGGTAAGAGCAACTCCAACTAACTAGCAAAAATAAACCAACTTCAAGGGCTTAATGAGGGAAAAGATTAGGAAGACAAGTGAAAGGGTGAAGAGGATTGGGAGAAACATCTTCAGTAGGTGTAGTCAGAGTGTGTGTTTTGCGAGTTTTAGGCTCTTAGCTAGTAGGGTTGGTCCATTTATATAGAAATGGGATAGGGTTGATTTTTTTGGACCATTGCAATTGGTTTGTTAGAGATATGGTCATGCATTACTTCACGTGCATGGTGACTGTTAAACGAATAGGTTGGAAACGGACAAATTTTGGGCTGTGATGCCATGTGTTTGTGTCATCGTTTCAGGCAGAGACAATAAGGCTCTTTTTTGTTTGAGAATGTGTGAGGCATAGAGTAGCATATTCTGCCTACTCAGAAGATAATTCATCTAGGAGACCATTTGATGCTACAATTTCAATTAATTAACGACAACTGATTTGAAAAACCATGAGATTTATAGAAAAGTCATGTAACCATTGATAGGATAAAGTCCATATATGGAATCAAAGATAATAAACAGCAATTGAAACAAGCTAATTTAATTTGATGAACCAGAAGGGTTATGATCAGACAAAAACAATTTGCTTTACTATCAATCAATTCACCCTAAATACACATCTGATAGGAAATGAATTATCTATCTTGATCCGAAGTCCAAAGAGCAATCAAATCAAGTCATCATAGGATACAATTCTACGTACGACCCCAACTGTAAAGTGTAAACCATTAATATAGTTTCCCATATTTCCCAGTCTGTGATAGCCCCCATACCAAAGCATATTCAAACTCAGTTCGTTATTGATTAAAAATGCTACGGTCACTTAGAGTGTCTGTGCTTCCTAACAACGAATACAAAATTGAAATTCATGATATATAGATTGGTTTAGAGAAGCAAACCTCTATTTGGCGCCTGGTTTTGGCAATATCCAGAGGACATGTAACAGCGGCTGCAAGGCTTCCTGCAACAAAACCAGCAGAGTAGTTTGCCCCAATGACATTGGCTGCACTTGGTTCATCACCAAGCGTGCCTAAGATTCTTCTCCTTACCTGAAAATGGAGCAAAAGAGAGTGGCATATCAAGTTTTACGTATTCACATCAGTGAAATAAAATTACAAATCATAACCTTTCTCTGAAAAGCTTTTAGACTCTATTTGGTTAGTAGATTTAGAGAAGGTAAACCTCAAAAAGGAAAGTACGTAGAACAAGTTCCCTAGTGTTTTCCTTCTTACCTAACTGGCATTGAAAGTTTAGAATATATTGAAGGAAACTTAACTTGAGAAAAAAAGGAGAGAAGTGACTAACAAAAATCAAAATTTCTAACTCATATCCAAATATTTTTCTTTTCCTTCTTGTTTTCCTCACTAACCAAACAAAGAAAAGTGTTTTCCTCCCTTTCCCTCACTAAATTGATGAACCAAACAGAGCTTGGATAATGAAATTTCACTGGCTCAAGAGTTGACCAGCAAATTTCAGAGAAAGGAACATCGCGAGAAAGTTGTGCTCCAAGCCCAGTCCGCAAAATGCGGTAGCTTTGAACTGCAACAAGAAATACGTCATCCATACCTTGTTAGCGAAGACTTAGACCCAGAATATAACAAACCATAGTTTAAAACTTTAAAGCATGGGACTTATAGATAATAAAAAATAAACAATCATATATCCAGGAAAGTGCAATGCATAAGAACTTGTCTGAAGAAGTGGACTTCTTGGAGATGGTGTTTTGTTTCCTTGACAATTATGTACTATAAACCAGGGAGTTCTGAGACAAGAGCTACTAATCAACAAGAACGAGACTTGTAGGCCTAAATTTATTCGGACCAACTAGATATTGTTAAAAACAAATCTTCTAAAAGTGGACTTATGAGGCTATTACAATTATGGCATCTGGCCAAAGAAATAATTCTGATGTTAGCAAACAAAGATCAGAAATAGAGGATCTAAACAAGGCACACACTACACTACACTACACATGCACACACACAACACACACACACCCTACGAAAACAGGCGAAGTTGTCGTGACAAAAGGCTGTACAAGAATCTAAAGAGCGCAACTACCATTTCCGGTGTCAACAAACAAATATGAGAAATGGAGGATCTAAATAAGGCACACACTAGGTCATGAACAACTACACACACATACACCCCCCCAAGAAAACATGTGAAGCTGCCATGACAAAGAGCCATACAAGAATCTAATGAGCATAACTGTCATTTCGAGACCATAGATTGCATAGGCATTTAACCAAATTTCTATTGATCCACATCACTTGCCTTCCTGTAGAGTGTGGGAAGAGTATAATGACTATTGAGAAAAATAGAGAGAAATTATTTGACTGTAGAAAATAATAAGATATGACTTCTGATCATTAGACAACCCAATTTATACGCTTATGGATTATAATGAGTTGCCCATGCATGCATGTGTGTTTAGATAAAAAAATCTATAGATAACAATTCCACAATTACATACAGTTTTGAAGGTTGCTTGCGCTCCCGATAGGAGAGAGGACCCCATTCAAAGTCTTCCACACCCCTAGAGGTTTTACACCAGCTTGAGTTTCCTTAAATGCCTATGATTCAGTGTGGGAAGTAAAAATATTTTGATTGATTTGGCACCCTTCAAAACCAAAAACCTCCAACTGCCACATATTTTCCAGAAGTGTTGAATAATATGCTGTTAATGAAGCATTTCCCTAGTTAAACCACCAATATACCAGTTTCCAAAAACAAATATTAACTCATTTCTCAAACAATCGCGAAAGTCCACATGTTTGGACCCTCTTTTTCACTTAACCACATCACTTTCAAGAACTTCAAAAGCTCAACTCTAGCTCAAAATAGATACGTGGATTAAGAGATTGATGTTTGATAGGTATAATCAGCAAGGTTGTGACAGTAATAGATGAGTTACCTTCCTGAATACTGGTAGTCCCCCAAGCATTTGCTAACATCCTCGTTAGTTTTCTGAGTTTCTACCCGTTCTTCTCCCTGAAAGCCATAAACATTCCAGAAAGAAATATCACTGAAAGGATCATGAGCTACGAAACAAATCTTGGAGGATTATTGGGTAGTGCCTATTAGGGCTTGGATCATTAGGGAGGGCTCATAGACCAATAAAGTTGTGATCAAACGTCTTGTGCACATCGAAGGGCTATTTTTTCCCTTGAAAAAGAGAGAAACAATGGTGCAATAATAATACATCTTTGACTCTCTCAAGTGCCAGGTCAGTATTCTTGAATTTTCGAAAGTTCATACTAGAATCTTAACATTCTTGCTTTTCCAAAGAGCATTTGTATCCTAAACAATTCCTTATGATGTCTCAAACTAGATTTTGAGGATGACCATGAAACTAGATGTGAACAATAGCCTTTCCAAAGAGCATTTGTATCCTAAACAATTCCTTATGATGTCTCAAACTACCTCTTAGATATCAATTTCTTTATCGACGATGTTGACAGGAGTTCATCCTTGAACTTGCAACCAAGAATGCGCCTTTGGTTACTGTATGAGCTCAAGAGAAACAATAAGAAACAAACAGAAGCATCATGTTTGTAACCCTCTAAAAAGGATTGTAATTTGGGTTCTGATCAGTCCTTGGTTCAATTTGGTTTAGTGAACAGTTGATTGTGTTGGCCAAAGGTTCATTACCACTTAGAGAGGTTGAAGACAACTTTCAAATGATTAATTCCACATTGGTGTATTACAGACCAAAGAAACAATCTTCTTGTTCCATGGCTAGAAGTCCAATCCTAGCTTAATTTGTTTCCAACCCATAAATCAGTCAACGGATAACCAACAAGAGTTCTCTTTCGTGATATCGATGAATCAGATACTAATTCTTTTTTGTTTCTTACACATGCATAAACAGGTTTGTCTGAGTTTTTGCAGTCAGAAGGTGAATTTCTAGCAATCTTTAATTGCTATTCACATAAATTCTAGAGCACTTAAATTTAAGCACATCAACCAACTATGATATTTCAAGCAAAATGGAGGAAAAGATAGGAGTTAAAATAGCGAAAACCATAATCAGAGCAGCAATGTGTTTCAATGACATAATAGTCTTTAAAGGAGGGGACATGTGTACATACCTGGAGCATAAAACCAATGCGTTCTACAGGCATGACAGGCCAGTCTTCCAGCCGAGGAACGTGCATGATTCCAAATACATACCTGCAGTGAACAAAACAAGTCATAATAGGCAGAATAATCTTAAAAGTTATGAATCACTTTCACACGTCTTAAGGGGTGGTGGTGTGTCCGGGATTAGTAGGTTCTCTAAGAGACCTGAAAACCCCTGATTACCAACAACAAAAATGGATCCATTCATTAACTACTAGAGTTTTCACTGGCAAAATTTCTGAATCCATCAAAACATAGTTGACTATGAAGCAAACCACTACATGTATTCAAGAATTTCCGGGTGATTATGATGTTGATGGCTTTCTAACTTTAAAAATCTAAAGAGAGGGGAGAAATAAGTCATCATGATGTGAAAAAAAAACATTATTGTAATGACTAATGAGTCATAGCAAAATGATAAATATAACTAACCAAAGGACAATATTAGTTTCTTCCAGTGACCGATTTTGCCTAAACCATGTAGAAAGCCCCCCACCAACACGCGGATTCTGATTAGGAAACTCTCCTCCAGGGAAATTCCCATCACGTGCATACGGTGTAACCCAGAGATTATGCTTCAAGAAAGCAGCTTTTCTCATAAACTTAGCCTCAGAACCAGCCAATGGCAAGCAGTTCGCACTAGGTACCAACTTGTACCCTGTGATCCTTACCTGTAGTATAATTAGACAAGATAATCAGCTTTTAAGTTGGTGACAAAACATTTAAAAAAAAAGAAGAGAAAAACATTAGATAAATAAAACAGTCATACATCTGTATCTGGGTTTAACGTCCCCAATGCTGGCCTACGAAACTCTTGGATGCAAAGAAATCAAGTCCTTTGGTTAGCCACACAAGAAACATGTGTCCGCCCATGTAAATAATTTAGAAACATCAATCACTCCTCTCTTGGATTAGATATAATGGCATTTGACTTTCCCGTGAAATTGGAATATCGAGAGAGAGAGAGAGAGAGAGAGAGAGAGAGAGAGAGAGAGAGAGACCCAACGAAAGAGAGTTCCCAGTTTTACGACAACAAAACACATTTACGATGCAATGAAGCAATATCTTCCTATCACTTACCATGCAAAAGCACATTTATGATAGTAGGAAGATGATATCTTCCATAAGTTTTCCAAATCACTGGGAAATTAAATTGAAAATCAACAAACAAAGGTGCCTATTAAAGAGTTGTGTATTTCAAGTAAGCACCCTTACACTTCTATAAATTTTGGTTTCCTCTCTTGATTGTGATAAGTTGAACTACCAATCTTTTTGAGAAATTCTGGAGAATCTCGAAAGAAGAAAAAAGAAACTTTTCTCTCTTTCAATTTTTCCCTCTATATGTGTATGTTTGTATCAAGTTAATTTGGCTACTTCCCAAATCTATCTTCAAAGAAATTAATTTCTGGGTATGTTGTCTTTTTACTAGAAGAAAATTTGTTGATGAATGTTGTAGAGTGCTAAAGAAGAAAAAAAAAATAAGAATGTTGATGAGTATATGATGAAAATCTTGATGAGAATATTAATGATGGCTAAAAAAAAGTCAATCAAGGTAAAAAAAAAAAAAAAAAAAAAAGGCAGATGCAGAAACAGACAGATCAGATTCTTGAAGCCATCACGAGACTAATCAAATTTGAGAAAGAGTTAGAGACTGACAAAAGAAAACATAAAGCACTTGTGTAATTAATTATTAATATATATATGTACTCACATCAGCTTAGCTGCAAAATACAAGAGAATAATGATGAATTCCTTACCCTCTTCTGTGTAAAAAGCAAATAAAATTAAAGGACATTGCACCCAAGAAGCTCACATCATATGTAACAGCACCATATTGAGGGAATGTCCCAAAGGTTATAAGCAACAAGAACTCAGACATAAAAGCCCCAAAACACCACCCCTTTAGCCAATTCATGATCAGCCCAAAGAACTAATTAACGAGCCCCATTTTTACCAAATCTTCCTTAAACAACCATGCCATGAATGTTTACCTATTAAAGAGCCCCACCATCAAAACTAAAGCAACTGAATGTCAGTTTTGCAATGACACTTGGGAAGACCAAGAAGGGCAAATATGGAGCTAAAATTATCAGGTTGTGCCGTGTAAAAGGGGCTCAAGAAGGATTTTAAATATGCAACTAATTGTATTCACAAATGAAACATCAAGTGAAGGATCAAATTGTGAACTAATATTAAACGTAGCAATATAACTAATACAATCCAAAGAAGTTCATTGTATTCTTCCTTGGCTGTGAAACTTTCCAAGGCCAAATCGTTAACCTATAATAAATCTGTAACTCTACATTCTATATTGTTCAAGAGCTAATTTTCTAAAGCTTGCCATTTTTGCCTTCCCTTAATTTATCTGACTTTTGTCTCTCTCTAATCTGAGACCATTTAATGACTAAATGATCATTGGCATTCAATTTAATAGGTGTAATTAATTAGATATTCAATGAAGTAATGAGAGAGTCATTTCTCGCTCAGTAAGATATTGTCCGCTTTGGGCCCAAGCCCGCACGGATTTGTTCTTGGGTCACTACCCAAAGGCCTCTTACTAGGGAGACTTAGAACCACACATATATAGCACATTACTTTTCCACACCCAGGCGATGTGGGACGAACTCCCCATAGTGTGTAGCCTGCCAGCACATACTGCAGCCTCAAAGGCACCTACAGCAGCCCGCCCACAACACCAGGGTCGTTACATTCCACCCCCCTTAGGGCCCAACGTCCACGTTGGCACACTTCTGGCTGGGTCTAGCTCTGATACCATTCTGTCACGACCCAAGTCTCACTTAGTAAGATATTGTCCGCTTTGGGCCCAAGCCCGCATGGATTTGTTCTTGGGTCACTACCCAAAAGGCCTCTTACTAGGGAGACTTAGAACCACACATATATAGCACATTACTTTTCCACACCCAGGCGATGTGGGATGAACTCCCTATAGTGTGTAGCCTGCCAGCACATACTGCAGCCTCAAAGGCACCTACAGCAGCCCGTCCACAACACCAGGGTTGTTACATTCCACCCCCCTTAGGGCCCAACGTCCACGTTGGCACACTTTCGGCTGGGTCTAGCTTTGATACCACTTGTTGGGAATGGGCCCACAATCACAACAAGAAAAACCACACCCACAAAGATGGAGATAAACAGAACAAGAACGACACAACCACGAAAGAAAATCAAGCAAACCAACACAACAGGATTTAAATGTGGTTCGGCCCAACAATGCCTACGTCCACCTGCAAAGGCGATCACTACGATTAATATGAAGATTACAAGCGCTCAAGACCGCACGTGTATAACTCTCCAACCAAGTTATATGATACACACAATTGCTAGAAACTAATCTCTCCCTCAATAGTTTGCAGCCCTCTCTTGTGTATGTAGAAGATTTCCAACCAATCTTATCAATCCCTTGAGTAAGCCCTATATTTATAGAGATTGTATAGTCCTAATCCTAGTTGTAGTAGGATTTACCCCTATGGTAAGTCTTATACAACAAGGAATACTCTTACACACATTACTATATAAACTAGGAACTTCCACCATCAAAGGAATCATTATTTGATAAGGAAACCACCAAATAAGGAATCCAATCATAATTAGGAAATCATTCCACTAATGGAATTTTAGGCACAATCCTAACAGTCGTATCATATTAGATTTACTAATTTTCGTTAAAAAAATTGGAGTCATCTCATGGGTTTAGGTATACTATACATTCCACAATCAAACAAATCACACTGAACACTCCAACTAAGAGGTGCAAAGTAGTTTCAAAGCTACAACATTTTTGCACCAATTATTGCACTTTAGGATCAAACTACAACAATTTGGGGCCCAAACCACTAGTAAGTATGATACATCCTAATTCACTACGATGTATCATAATGCAATAGGATGTATTATAGAATTTTCCTACATGTAAATGAATCAAGTGATAGCTCTAATACACTACGTAATCAGCTAAAGCATTAAACATTTCAAAGTAAATTGATAGCTAAAAAAAAAATTAAAAATAACACATAAGGAATAATTAACTCTTGTAAGCACAATTGACGTAGTAGATTGCATTGCTTACAAATTGTCTAATGGAAACAATGTGACTATCCAATGAAACTTTCATATCTACCCTATATGTAAATGAATTAAGTGATAGCTCTAATATACTACGTAATCAGCTAAAGCATTAAACATTTCAAAGTAAATTGATAGCTAAAACAAAAATAAAAAATAAGACATAAGGAATAATTAGCTCTTGTAAGCACAATTGACGTAGTAGATTGCATTGCTTACAAATTGTCTAATGGAAACAATGTGACTGTCCAATGAAAATTTCATATCGACCCTAGAGCTAAGGAAGGCTATGCTTGGTTCATGGAATTAGTAAGGTAATAGAAATGAAAACACTCAAAAAAAGAGAGAATGGAAAAGCGATATACAGATCAACAATGGTGGATAAGAGGACGGGAAGATCAGGGACTCACCTATCGCCGGTGTAAGATGCCCTCCAAACTCGGGCCCGAGTAGAATTAACCAAGCTTGAAGCAATGATCTTAGTTCTAGATGTATGAAAAATGCAATAGAATCATTCAATTTCCAAAGGAAGACAACTAAATACACCTCACAAAAATTTTGAATATACACTATTTTTAATTCTTTCTTAATTTTTAGGTTAGTTGAAGGAACATTAACAAGCTCAGTCACTTCATGTTTTGACAGAAACTAATATTACAAAACACTTTTAGGCTCCTAGCCAAAAAGAGACATTGGGTTAACTGATGAGTGATCTTAATTTTATACTCAGCGAGACATATAAATAAAAAAAATCTAGAAATTACATATCCTAACTAGAAATTACATGTCCACACAAAAAATTCTATACTCAGCTCAACTAAAAAAAATCAGAATCGAGAAAAATAGCGCAATATCAATAAAATTAAAATACATAGATGTATATTTACAAATTGAAACTCATCATTGGTAAACCAATGATACCTCATAAATAAGATCGAGCAAGTAATTAAAATTAATAAGCTACAAAGTCATAGAAACAAACCCTAATAGACCCCCAATATCCTCAAACCTAGAGTTAGGAGAGATAGAGTTGGGAGAGAGAGAAAAAGAGAGAGAGAATGAAATTGTAGGAGCCATGAGCAAATCACTCGGTGTTCCCGTTCAGATCCATCGTTGGCACTGCTCTCACATACGAAATCGTCATTTTTGTCTCAATCCAACTTAAACTCACCTTTCTCTATCCCCTTTCTCTCTCTGCGTGTATATATGAATAGTCAAGGGGGAGGAACGAGGAAGGGTGTAGAGAAAGAGGGGGTGGGAAGGAAACACTCTTTGGTCTCTAGTTCTACCTCTCTACATCGCAGAAAATGTGTGGAGCTAAGGTGCCCTAATTTTAAACCAGAGATCTGGTTAAGGGAGACCCATTTGCTTGTTGAGCTAGCAGCAATCCATCTTCATAGCCAAAATCTAAATGTATATGATAGAGAAGGGAGAGAGAGACAGAGAGAGAGACAGAGAGACAAACCTGGAGGGAGGAGAAGGAATACGCAGCGGCTGAGAGGAGGTGGAGGAGGCAGCGACTGAGAGAAAAGGAGGCGGCAGCGGTTGCGGTGTGGAGTAGGGAGGCGACGGTGGCGGTTGCGGCCTGGAGCAGGGCGGCGGCGTCATGGTGGAGGGAGATAGAGGCGGCGGCGGTTTTTATGTCACTTTTTGTAAAAGTGACATAAATAATAGAGTTTTTATGTCACTTTTGTATAAAATGACATAACAACTTAAAAAGTGACATAAAAAGCCAATATGAGAAACAATTATGTCACTTGAAATAAAAGTGACATAAATTTTTTTTAAAAAGTGACATAAAAAACCTTTTTTCTTGTAGTGATTATATGATTTATTTATATTGCTATCATTTTTATTGCTATATACATATTTTTTAAGGATACTACACTCATATATACATATATATCTCAAAAGATGTATCGCGTAATACACAACAGTTAAGCTGTGTACTGTGTAATACATGATTTAATACATGCACTTATATCAACTATTTACAAAACTACTACTAGTGGCTAACTACCTATACAAAAAGGTTATGGTCACTAGCTATCGCTAAAATCATCAAAAAGTGGATAAGAAGTCCTAATAGTCATTAAAAAATCTAAAACCCAGGGTCCTGACTCAAAAGTTATCCTCATTTGACCCATAGTGTAAAGCCTCATCCTCTGAGGCAACCTATGGCTCCTCGGGTGGATCAGCCTCTAGTGGCACATCGAGATCTTCTAACATGATCCCATCATCCTAGTCCTCTATCATAACCTTATCATCAAACTATCCCATGCCGTCAGCTGCTGCCTCGGTTGTGGCCGCTGCAGTTGCAATTCCCTCGACCACTGCTATTTGCCTTTGCTAACTCGACCTCTCCCATAATAAACCCATATGGCTGTGCTGCCATCTTTGTGGCCCATGCTGCTACCATTAATTGTGCTATAGCATCCACCCCTAGGCGCCTCTAGTACTATGGCATCCTCTACTGCGTTGCCCTCTGCGACCAAAATATCCTCTTCGACTAATATATCCATGCCATCGAATTTCGGCTCCTCTGGGTCCTCCTCATCGTCATCAGCCCCGTGGTCATTATCCTCAGTGGGACCCTCATCCTCCTCGCCATCCTCTAGGATCGGCTCAATCCCTGCTGGCTCTGGTACGTCAAGCTGCTCCTAAGGCTCTGACACTGGTGCTGCTGGTGTGGGTGCCTGTGCTGGCACTGGTACCCACACCGGAGGATTAAAAAGTCACATTCTCTCTTTTAATCCCAAATCCATGGGACAACTGGGTGGATAAGGGCACTTGGGATAAGGGTTAATTTGGAAAGATAAAAAAAAACACCTAACATTAGCTCAAAATATATCTCACCAGCTTGTCGATCCGCTTCAAACAGAACGACCTCCATAGCAGTGCAGTTGAGGAGAGAAGACCTCCATAGCAACCTTCTTGTCATCTTCAACTAGCCTCCTCGTAGGTAGCCTTCTTTTCTTCTCCACACCATGTGTTTTCTCTCCCCCACAAGCCCAAGCTCTAGCGATAAGGAATTGCCGAGATTCAAGGCGGTGTGATATGATTCAATGGAGATTACTTTAGTTGTAATTTGCAATTTCAAAAAAAAAATAAAAAATAGGTACATCACAATAATTTATATAAATGTTTCTTTTTCAACTTTGGCACATTCATCAAACACATTTTACAAACATGACTTTGTGTTATTTCATGAATTATACATTTGTGAAATTCAAGTGGGTTTTTGTAAATTTAAGTTTTTTGTTAATATTTGTGGTGACTGACTACCATACACTTGCTCAAACAGAGGTAGTTTATGAATTGGACGTGTGTGTTGCTTGCTTGGGCTATTGAACCATGAATTAGAATTGTTCAAAGTCTAGTTTTCTATGTTGGATGCATAGTTGAATATGTTTTTTGGTAAAAAAAAAAAATATTTTAGTTATAATAATTATTATCCAAAACTTATATCTGGATATTTTCAAACACAAGGGTACGTAGAATGTTATAGCTGACAGCGTATTGCATGACATCATTTGGAAACCTAGCAGATCTCCAGCCTCTTTGGAATGTAAGCGCATCATCATCGGACAATTTTATGATATGACCAACTAATTTGGTTTTATTACTATTTGATACACACACTAAAACTTAGTGGCATAGTCATCATGCTGTTATCCAACAATTTAACCTTCGTATTATAAAAATCCTTTTATACATTAAATTGTCTCGAACCGAACTAATTTTTTTTTCCCTTTCTAAATCGTAAAATTATAAATAAAAACAAGAAACATTCCCTTAAATATTTCCTTATTAAATTCAAAATTTTTGGACTTGTGACACAATCTTCTTTCCTCATTTTCCTAATTCATAACACTCCTTTCCTATTTTACCTTTTTATAGAAAAAAAAATAAAAATAAATAACAGAGCATCTCAATAAATGTTGTTGAAACAAAGTATTCCAAAATGCTAATTTTTTTTTCAGAAAAACTGTTTGAGAAAATTCACAAGTATTCAAAATGCTGATTTTTTCATAAGATTGATTGAGAAATTTCACAATGTGTTTAAAAATGCTGTGTTTTCTAGAAAATTATTTGAAAAAATTCACAAAGTGTTCAAATAATTAATTGAGTTAACTCAAAAAGTGTTTTTGTAACCAAAAACACCAAAACACTTGAATGATTCTTTAAGAGTTAGTTTTTTCAAAAGAAAATGTTCAAATATAAATAATAAATTTTTGACCGATTTTGTGTTAATCAGTCTTTGTGGAACTTGCCCCCTTGTGTTTTGAGACTTCAACACTAGTGAGAGGCTCTTTAGCCGAATAGGAAATTTTTGGCTTGGCATTTATAATTATTTTCTTGCCATCTTGCCCCCCTCCCCCATTGTGGCTTGGATGGCGTAAATTTAGTCCGATTAGAGATATCGGTCTTTTGATTAATAGAGATTCCAATTTTTTATTGACTTTATCGGTCTCAATAGACAGATTTTTTCTTTCATCAAGCATTTGGTTGTGCTTTTCACGAATTTGCTTGATGTCTTTACGAACATCCAATAGAACCTTTTTATCTGAAATAAATTTTGGTTCGATGTTTGCTATTCGAGCAGAAAATTTGGTAAAGTACTCGGTTTCTTTATCCATTCACCGCTTAAAAATATCATAAAGTGACATGAAACTACAGCCTTGCACTTCGGGTGGTGGATCGTCTATCCCATTTAATGCTTTAAGGAGACCGATTTCTCTACAAAAAAAATTTATCGATCTCAAAAAGATCAATCTCTTGGTAGAGAAGACTGATCATAATCCAATCAGCGTGATTCATAGTCATGCCGATTTATAGTCTTGCAATCCAGTGGCACAAATGTCACTTGTCGCCATATATTGCCGCAAGTTATGAATTTACCGTTAGAGAGATAATAAATTCATTTCGAAGTTGGCTTATTTCTTCAATCCACCAACGAATTTGATCGTGGTAAAATTATAGCCATGCTTCGTAGAATATTGCTCTCCACTTGGTGGTCCCACCGATCGTACCAAATTGTTTTGGCTGAAATTATATATCGATAGCATCATCGGTGTGGTGCTATTGATCAGGCGTGCCAAGGGCTTTATACGGAAGACCCAAACGTGTATACTAAACTTATCCCTATAAGTGCAGTGTACGAAAATAGTGATCAGGTGATTGTGTTAAGTAAATAGAGAATCACCTATACTAGAAGTTTTCAAATAGCATTGAAGCACACAAGCTTGAAAGTGGTGAAAATAATATAAAGTAAGACTTAGAAATGAAAATATTGCATTAAAGGAAATTACAAGGAATAAAATTACTTAATAAAGCAAAAAATAAAAAAAAAAAAAAAAATGTAGAAACACTAAAGAAAAAATGCAATGGAAAATGCTACTAGATGCTTTTGTTTGGATGCATTTGTTAGGAGTCTTTGAGCTCGGGATGTTGGCGAGCTTTAATATGTCGAAGAGCAATGATTCGTGCATATAAAGTGTGTACATAAAGATTTAAGGCATTTATTTCAGTGAGTTTCATGTGCACAGGGATAGACCCCATCAAAATAAATGACCCACATCTTTATGCACACTTAAAACTTGCAATATGCTTGAAAAACTAAATTTACACTCTCAACGTCGCCTATGGTTTCACAAATGTTCCTGGCCCCATCTCTTTTGACCAAAGTGGCAACAAGAGCGGTCAATTGAATTGAGTGCGGTCATGAGCCGAATGGCATGGTGCCATACAAGACTGATTTTGACAAAAATGGAAGGCCAAGCTAGTGGCCATACAACTAATCAAAGATAGGAGACCCACCATTAAGTTGATAGATTGATAATGGCAGAATGTGCCATCTTTGGAGCACACGCCATGTTACTTCCAAGTTCCAAAACAAAAGAGTCCGATGGCCATGGTCATGGATGAATTACACTGTCCCAAATAAAATTAAGTCAAATATGTTACTATGTTAGTGACTATTTTGGGCGTCATCATGATTATTACACTACAAGAATAAACATATGGGTCTTACTATCTTAATTTTTACACTGTATATATGCATTTTTAAGCTCGCGCATCGGCCTTTGACCAAAACTCTCAATTAATCAGTTATGGGATAACATACATATTTTGGATGCAAATGACAGCATTTAACAGACATACTAAAGAAAAAATATAGACATAAATTTATATGTGGTTCGGCCAAACACTGTCTACGTTCATATCTGAGAGGTTCGTTGTTTCATTATTGAGAATACTAATTGTTACAAGACACCTTTTGGATGAATTCAAATAACCTAATCTCAATATCCTTGTACACCCACAAGAACCTGACACAATTATTGTAATATAGAGAAATCACAGAGATTAAGAAATACTCATCTATCTCACATCCCTAACACTATGAATGACTCTCATAGAAAACCCCCAATAATTAATGTCACTGTGCCCCCAAAGGGGACACGCTCTCACAACTTTTTCCTCTCTCTCTCATACCCCAATGTAACATATTCATATATATATATATATATATATACTAGTTGGAGCCCTGCGCATTGCTCAGGAAATTTAATTGTGTCGTTTCGTGTGGTTAAGTGGTTGTTAAAAGTGTATAATAAGATGTTAAAACAGTTAAATATGAAATTGTAAATATAACTATTTAATCTAAAACTCTTCTTACGGAAGAAGTTGATAATTCTGACTATCTTGTAAATGAGTAGTAAAGGTACCTAATAAAGCGCCACTAAAAGTATATGACACAAGTAGGGTATTTCCTCTAAAAAAAGGGCATGAATGTGTTTGTAGGCCTTAATTGATATTCGAATACAATCTATATATCCTGAATTTGAGGGAAGTTGACCAAATGTAAATATTAGTGACCAATTCATAATAGCTACTAAAATAGCCACTTTATTTGACATTTTAAATATACCAGAACTTAAATTTTAGAGAAGAAGTTGACCAAAATGTGAAATTAGTGACCAATTCCTAAATAGCCACTTTTTAAAACTTTTTTAAAGTGAATAATAAATATCCCAAAACTTGATGACCTAAATGCAATTTCACATATTGCAATATATGAATCCTAAATTTGAAAGAAGAAGTTGAGCAAATTGTAAATATTAGTGACCAATTCCTAAATAACCACCAAAAGAGCCGCTTTTTTGACTTTTATGAAGTGAATAATAAATATCCCAAAAATTATTGACCTAAATGTAATTAAACACAAATTGTTGATTGAAACCTCATTTGAGAGAAGAAGTTGACCAAATTATAAATATTAGTGACCAATTCCTAAATAGCCACCAAAATAGCCACTTTTGTTGACTTTTTTTTAAGACAATAATAAATATCCCAAAAATTGTTAACCCAAATGTAATTAGACACAAGATTATTGATTAAAATCTCATTATTAAATATATCAAATAAAATTTCAAGAACTGACTTGAATGTAATTATTTGACCAAAATGACAGATTTACCCTCAAACAAATCAATATATCTTGACGATGTATAGATAGATATATGAGTAATTATGGTGTAGTGAAGGACAAAAGAAGAAGTTCATATTTTTTGACGTGCTTGCTTATTCGTTTTTATAATCTAGTAGATATACGAAAATTCTCCAGAGAGGGCGCCCTCTCTTTATTAAAGAGAGGGCCTCTGTTTTGACCGTTAGATCGTGTTTAAAAACTGAATCTGACAGCCAAAATAGAGGCCCTGTCTTTACTAAAGAGAGGGAGCCCTCTTTAGAGCCTGACTAATATTTATATATTGTGGATGCCGGAATCGGACCACTTCTCTTGTTTGAGATTGTTTTGAAATTGGTTTGGATCAAAGAAAGAAAATGAAAGGTCTGTTGAAAACAGATACAGAGTCGCCACTTGGTCTTTAAGGAACCAAGAAACCTAATTTGACTCACCCAAGCGGATAAGGGCACCGGCCCTTCATAACCAAAGAACTTGGTTCGGGATTTTGGTACGAGAGAGGAAGGAGCCTTTGTCGCGACTAAAACACCCTCAACTTGCCCCGTCTTTCGACGGGCCTCAATTAGCATCCAAATAATCATCTTATACTATGTTTGGTTCGACAAATAATACTATGATAGTATATTACATTACATAAGAAAGTTAAAAATAGAAGATCTAAAGATAAGATATCATTCATAAGATCTAAGCCAAATATCACACAATGCGAAGTGAAAGATCACACAAATAAACCTAGGAAAAATCGTCTAATCATATATCAATTAATCAAGTTTTCCTAATCTAAAGGGGACATGAATTGTTCTTGAAACAAATAAACAAAGAAATCAAAATATGCTTAACAAGCTAGTATGATGCATGTTATTCTTTGAGAAAAGAAGATCTCTCAATCCCCGGGACGGATGAGAAAGGATGATTAGATCAAAGGGGAAGCATGAACGTATGATCGTGATCATTCTTTATAATCTTCTTAGATTAAGAGTTACAAAAACCCCAAATCTTGCATGAATGCAATGTATGTACCTAAAAATGTGCAAAGGGTGTAGTGTGTTTTGTGTACATGGATTTCTAAAATGACTTGGAAGTCTAAAATGTGCATGAATGAATGGATTAAATCAACATGGGATATATACAAATGTAGTATGAACTACTTCCTAAGATATGAGCTAATTTGGAATGCATATGAGCATCAAATCAAAGAATGAAAGTTGAAATGTGCTTGCTGTGAATAGTGGACAGACTGCATGTATTACTTTGTAACATTATAATGGGAGGTCAAACGTGCCTATAAAAATGTAAGAAAAATCAGAGATCATCCTTATTGTGTCTAGAAAATAACCCAAAAAGCCAAACATCAATAGCTATCACAGATTAAAAGAAATAAATCAGAATGTACACATGACTCAGAAACAAAAGCTGCACTGTTGACTGATTTTGTATGATTTTTCATAAATCAAAGAAAAGGTTTATGATGACCCATTATATACCAAATGTTTCCTAAGACACCCAAGTTTTATAAAAAAAATAGAAAAGATATATGTACAGTGATGAAAATATCCAGAATAAGTGCAAGAAGTTGGGTGAACATTCTGTGAGAACAGAGGCAGATTATGAATATGAACTTCTCACATCCAAAACAAATACTTTCACATCTCTATAATTGATGGGAAAAATTGGGGACAAACTATGATGTATTAGGAAGATTTTTCAAGTGGTTTCATCATCATAACTCGAGTATTTAATTCAAAAGAAATCTTTGAATCTGAACAGCTCACTGTTTTGGATCATTGTTTTGGAGATTTTGGGGAAAACAAAGTTTTGTTTCTTGAAACCAAATGAGAGGGATTGAGAGGGGTTTTGAAATAGATGTTTTGAAAACATATTTTCAACACTCAATAAGGATTATGGCCACTTAGAATACCAACATCAAACCCATCATTAAGAACCTCCAAGATTGTTGGAGAGATTTATTTTTATTTTGAACATAACTTCAATACATCCCAAGAATACCTTGGAAGTATTGAGGTTATGATCATCATCTATCAAACATGTTTTTGAGGTCAAGAGCTACTATCCATAAGGATTCACTCACCCCAAACTTCATGTCATCACTTAGATGATGATGAACTAGTAAGTAAATAAAGAAAAGAAAAAGAAATGAGATAAGGAGAGATGAACATATATATAACCAAAGCAAGTAAATAGCAATCAATAGATGATAATCAATGTGATTTTGGACTTGTAGCTTGGTATTTCACTCATAGATTTTGACATTTGGACATGAAAGTGGCTTCCTAACTCAAGAATGCTCAAGAATGAGGGTTGGAATGGACTTTGAATGTGAAGTATATAGAAGGATAATGAAAGAAATCAAGAATAAAACTCACTTTCTTATGGAAAATCAATGGGAGAAGCTCCCTTTCTCTCTTCTAAACCTATCTCTATCTCTCTTCTTCTCTACAACTTTTCAAGCTTTGCACTTGGCCCCCCTAAAATGAAGAGCAATGGGGGGTTTATATAGGCCAATTTGGGGTGGTTTTGGGGTTTTAGAAGTACTCCCATTGGTCCCAAACAACTGTGAACACAAAACTATGTCGTTTTGACTTTCAATTAATCAAATTGGACCCCCAAAAAAATTACAAAAATGGACTCTGCGAGGGTTGAGTGCCGCGGCGGCACTGGGCCAGTGCCGCGGCAGCACTGCTCCTCAGACGCCCAGAAATTTACGTATAGGCCCCCAGAGGTTCCGGTATTCGCGAAAAGGCCCTATTTTGTCCGAAATTCATAGAAAATGCGTATGAACTCCAAACTGAGGTTGTGATATACCGTTGGAAAGGTAATGGAGTATACTTTACATAAAAAATAGTTCGGGGATGGGTCACTTTGAAAAGTTTTGCGGTATTTGCGATAAAAGCTGATTTGATCGCCTTTTTCACCTTCGGAAATTCATAATAAATTCGTTTTTAAATCTAGAAATTATGTGCGATATACCGTTGGAAAGCTATTGACCTCTAGTATCCATGAAAAATATTTGAAAATTGTTTTGGGACCCCGATTCCAAAGTCAAATTCTGGTCAAACTGGTCAAACCTGGGATTCCCGGGAAGTTCTGGAAACCTCCGGGAGTTCCCGGGAGTTGATGTTTTCGCTCGATTTTCTTTTGGAACTTGTTTTAACACTTTTTCCATGATTTAAAATGATTCTGGTGAATTCGGGCAATTTTGGTCAAACTTGGTCAAACCTGGTCAAACCTTGGTCAAACCTGGTCAAACCTTGGTCAAACCGGTCAACGGGGACTTTTCAGGAACTTCCGGGACTTCCGGGGGGCCTCTGGGAGCTGACGATTTCATCCGATTTTACTTAAAACTCATTTTATTGCTTTTCTTACGACTTAGCATGTTTCCAGAACTTCGGGACCAAATTTGGGAGCTTTCGGGCTTTCAGGGGCATTTTGGTCATTCTGAGCATTCTGAGAGATAGAGCTGACTTCCGAGAGTTCTTTTTCGATCATTGTGAACCACCAAGCTATGGGTCTCCTAAATCTGATAGCCGACAAAATGGGGTGTCTACAGTTTGCCCCTCTTTGGCATGAACTTGCGAGGCAACGCATGTCGCAAGCGAGTGCCAAAGCTTTGAAGAGACAGGACTTTTTGGAGGCTATAGATTTAGGATAAAAGCGTTGCAAAAGATGCTATGAAGAAAAGATGCTGAGGTCAAAGCTGGTCGCGCCCTGCGTGAGCTGCCTACGTATCCCGAGGGGAATCAGACCAAAACGTAGTTCGGGGCACAAGGGAACAAAACAAGACATGCGGATGCTATGCTATGAGGATGATATGCAACGCACGGATGTGATATAAATTGTGTACATGAGTCCTATCATGCCTAGTGTTCTGATCTTAATATGAGCAGGTGTTGTGGGGTGTGCCACTCCGAGTGGGTTGGTGTTGTGCTAGTGTTTGCGACTGTGATGTGGTAGATGACTCGGATAAAGACCTCAAGGTTTAGAAGACTCTGGGCCTAGGGGTAAACTTCTGGAATTTGGGAAGTGCGCTTTGCGAGCGAGTGTAATCGAATGTGGGGTCTTTGATGATGACAACCATAGATGAGGGAGTTCATAATGATTGATAGATTTATAAAGACCAAAGTGAGGAGGCTCATAATAAGTAGGGTAGCTCACGATAATTGACAGGCGAGATAACCGGAGTGAAAAAGCTCACGATAAGTGAGGAAACTCATAATGATTGATAGGTGAGAAAGCTCATGATGATCAGTGGATACGGATCCTTGAATTATGAACAGATAGTGCTTGTCCTGGGAATCGGGGTGATCTGACTGCGGGTGATGTTTTCGGTCGTTAGCTGATCCTTATGATGACGAGCTGGAGAATCAGTTCCGGACTTCTTGTTATCTTCTGCTGGGGATGGTAGGGGACTCTCTGAGAATCTCTCTTTAATTCTTGATCGGGAACCAGGACCCATCTCTGAATCTCTCACGGTTGATCAAAACTTTCGGCGCTCAATCCAAGAGAGCCGGTCAGGGCCTCCGGGAGCTGGTATCTGTCTGCTTTTGTCCTCGGGGGATGATGCAGGGTTCTCGGGGAATCTCTTTTCTTGATCGGGGACCAGGATCCATCTCTGAACCTCTCACGGTTGATCAAAACTGTCGGTGCTCAATCCAAGAGAGCCTGTCAGGGCCTCTGGGAGTTGGTATCTGTCTGCTTTTGTCCTCGGGGGATGATGCAGGGTTCTCGGGGAATCTCTTTTCTTGATCAGGAACCAGGATCCATCTCTGAACCTCTCACGATTGATCAAAACTGTCGGTGCTCAATCCAAGAGAGCCTGTCAGGGCCTCCGGGAGCTGGTATCTGTCTGCCTTTGTCCTCGGGGGACGATGCAGGGTTCTCGGGGAATCTCTTTTCTTGATCAGGAACCAGGATCCATCTCTGAACCTCTCACGGTTGATCAAAACTGTCGGTGCTCAATCCAAGAGAGCCTGTCAGGGCCTCCGGGAGCTGGTATCTGTCTGCCTTTGTCCTCGCGGGATGATGCAGGGTTCTCGGGGAATCTCTTTTCTTGATCATTTGGTGCATTAGCTAAAAACCAGGATTCGTTACCAGAATTCTCGTGTTTGATCGAAATTTGCGACGGTTGTCCTGAAACGGCCGATTCGGGTCTTTGGGAGCTGATTTTTCCCAGTTTCTGCCTGCTGGAGGTAGTTCTGACAACTTTTAGTCTGCTTGGGGAAAAACCTCATAAATCTTGACTGGACTGGACTGGGCCGGACTGGGCCAACGGGGCTGATCGGGGTCAAAAACGGGCTGAAAAAGGCCAAAACGGGCCAAAACGGGGCGAAATGGAGCAAAATGGAGCGAAGCGGGGCCCATGGGGAGCAGTACCGCGGCGGCACTGGGCCACTGCCGCGGCGGCAGTTGGCCAGTGCCGCGGCGGCACTGGGTGACCGGACTTCATCTTCTTATATCTCGGGTTCTTGAGCTTTTGAAGCTCATTCTTGGCCATTTTGGGGTGTTTTTGAAGCCAAAATTCATCAAAACGCAGCTTGTGCGCACTCAGGTGAGTAATCTTTCCCCGTAGTCAGATTTTTGATTGGTGTTTTGGTTTGCCCAAATTTTCAAGAAGAAAGTTTGAATGTGACTTCCATTTTTCTTGTAGATCCATGGCTTCGAGCTCAAGGAGACCATCTAAGAAGGCAAAGGGGCGGATGAAGGCCGAGATGCAAGCTCCGGACTTGATTTTGCGGGACCCCCAACGCCATCTTTCGGCTGCGGCTCTAACGAGCTTGGTATGTGAAACTTTCGACACTTTAGGACCACCTTCATGTATTGTGCTAGTTTTGTGAGCCGTAGTGTGCACCTAGAGATCGTTAGAAGTTCGATTTGCGCTCAAATGTTGATTTTGTGAAATCTCGCTCTCGGGTCGTGAATAGTGATTTTGTGCATTTTTTGTTGTTTTTGTTATGTACAGGTGCCGGAAGTGGCGTTGAAAGGCCATGGTAGCCTTGCCCACGCCTTCTTGTGGTATACTCAGCTTTCGCCCACCGTTAAGAGGATGGTTGATGATGCCGGGTTCGGAGGCTTCGTCCGTCTAGTCTCGAAAAGCAGCAATGATTTGGCCCATTTCTATGCCCTGGCTGAGAGGTGGTGGGATACCACCAATACTTTCCACCTGCCGTTCGGAGAGATGACCATGACACCCTTCGACTTCTCCATGATCACGGGCTTGAGGGTCGGCGGGAAGCGCCTGGTTCTGGATTACTTTTATGAGGTTGACCCGGAGGCGGTGGAGATGCTGATTGGGGCTGTTCCCCTAACCTGGAGAGGCACTGGTTTCCTTACGGCTGGCTTTACCGGGCCTATGGCAGAGGGAATCATAACCTGAACAATTCTCAGCTCCTGCGAGTATATCTTCTGTATGTCCTCGGGTGCTCAATCTTTGCGACAAGGAACGACCGGGTGAGCTTGAGGCTCCTTTCTTGCTTGGCGACCATTGATGAGATCCCCTCCTACAACTGGGGCGGTGCCGCCTTGGCCCATCTTTACAAGCATATGGGCGAGGTCTCTCGGGGAGATATTAAATCAACTAGGGGATTTTGGTGAGCTTGGGAGGTATGTACTGCATCTTCCTTCCTTTGTTGTCTTTTGCTTTCTATACTTGTTCTGATTTTATCCTTGGTTTGTACAGCTTTGGAGCTTCGAATACCTGAAGATGTTGGCTCCCTCCCCTGCGGATGAGTCAGGCGAAGATGAGGATGATATGGCTCCCGTGCCTCTGTTCCCACGAGGCTTGAGGTGGCGGAGGGACGTCGTTGGGGTGAAGAGCGGGGCCCACCGGATTGTTTTGCTCAGAAACTTCCTAACCGAGCTGACGGCTGCTGATGTTGATTGGACGCCTTGGGAGGGCGTCGCCTATGCCGCCCCAGAGGAGATACAAGCGGTTAAATCTCTTACCTTTTGCCGCCTTCTGCTGGAGAGTACCGAGTGTAGGCAGTGGTTCCTTGGGGAGCGGGTCTCTCGGCAGGTGGTTGGTGGTCCCAGGTATCGCGTTCCTCATAATCCTCCTGTGATGGATGCTAGTGACCTCTCTGGTGATGCTCTGCTGGCGGCCTTGGCTGGCACGGATGTTTGGGACCATTTTCTTTCCGAGACCGGTTACGAGGCTTACCGCGGCTGTTTCCTGATGCCTAACTTCCCGCTCCTGGAGGTGAGTTGCTTTTTTTTTTTTTTTTTTTTTTGCTTTTTATTCATTGCCTATGTTTTGATTCGCCTTTAACTTATTCTGTGCCTACAGCTTCGCGAGATGTACAGGAGACAGGCTCCTCAGGCTCCCGACCCTATCCCTCCTTGGGATTGGACCGTCAACGTTCTAGGCGCTGATGGCACTCCCCAAATGATGGAGGTGCCGCGAGTCACATGTGGGTACCCTACTCAGCCAGCGGGCGTCCTCAACGTTCCTTGGAGTTATGCTGAGGAGGGTCACGCCTTGGCAGCTAGCTTACGGTCCTTGGTCCTTACACGAGACCACCGGGTATGTCTCTAATTTTGCACTTTCTTATGGTTATGAGGTTCTAACCCTAGATTTTACCCTTGACAGATGGACGGTATGCGGCAATTTGCCGCCAACCAGATGGCGTCCTTGGTAAGTCTCTGACTCGACTCTGTTTTTGGCATTTCTTTCTTTTTGTTATTTTCTTTACTGATTGCCTTCATTTTATTTGTGTGTGCAGTATCGTGGAGGCGGGGCCGGCTCATCGAGGACTGGTCCAAGATGCAGAGGTGGTAGGAGGAGGCCGTCGCCGACATACACTCCGGGCGGTCCGACAGAGGACGAAGAAGAGGAAGACTGAGGCCTCCCAAGAGGGCAATATTATTACTATTTTCTTTTTCTGTTTTCGATTGGGTTGTACTGGGAATACGATTATTTGGACAGTGTAGGATGATGTGTAGAACTATTTGTGACCTTTTGACAGATATTATGATGTTTTGCCTTTTAGGCCGGATAGCTTCCGGTTTGGAGGCACAGTTGTGTGCTTGTTTTAGTTGATATATATGTGCACTGTGGTTGTTTGATGCTACTGCGATGGGCAGTTTTGTGATAGTGAGTGCTTTTGCCTTGCAGGTGGGATAGTCCGTGAAACGGTGAGGTGCTGCCGAAATTTCGAATTTTGCTAGAGCCGTGACTGAAAATATGACTTTGTATGATCCCGCTCAACTCACGACCTGGCTGAACATCACGGATGGCGTGGAGCGGATTAACCTCTTCAGCTATGGCTTGACCGAGCTATTTTCCCTTCGCCAGATGACCTTGAATACTGAGTTCTTGCGTGCTGCCATTGGTCACTGGGACCCGGTGAACCATGTCTTCAACTTCAATGGCCTGGAGATATGCCCCATGTTTGAGGAGTTCTGCGCTATTCTTGGCTTTGATTCTGATTCAGACTTGATTTTCCCTTCCTCCGATACCCTCAGTCCTACGCGAGGCTTGGCTGAATATCTGAATTGCTCCATCACTATTTCCCGTCAGCTGATTCGAGGTGAGGTCCTCAACATTGCTTCTATTGTTGCTCGGTACTCCAGTCCTGGGAATCCCAGCGTATATGATGCTACCCGTGGGGCCGCTTTGATACTGTGCATGACTTCGCACTTCTTGTTCTCGAGTGCTTCTAGCGATTTAGTGCATGTATGTCTCGGGCTGAAGGCAGGTAAGAACCCCATGGCTATGGTCCTAGCTGAGACTCTGAATAGCTTGGATAAGGCCTTCAACCAAGGGACTCCTCTTCTTTCCGGGGCGCCTTTGGTGTTACAGGCTTGGCTATATGAGCGCCTTCAGCTGTGGACGGGCCGCATACCACCGGTTTACTTTCGTCGAGCAGTGCTTCACTCTCACTATACTTTTGCCGATTGGGTGGGTATGATGGGTGCCCTATCCGAGGCTGACATTTGCTGGATTGTGAGGCGTTGGGGCCTTTATGCCGTCACTACGAGCCTCAGGGGTCACCAGAGAGTGTGGTTGATGGGTTTGCGTGAGACTTCTTTTTATCATCCTCGCCGTTTGGCCAGACAGTATGGACAGGTTCAGGAGGTTCCCCGGGGGTTTACTGAGAGGGTCTTTGCGTCCAGGATCAGGGCTACCACTATTGCCGCTTTTATTGACAGTTGGACTGACCGAGTAAAAGCCTACTTCTAAAGACCTTTGAAGAAATAAAAGACGCAAGGATAAAACTAGACCTGACTGATTCTGCTCATTCCTCCAAGTGTCTTTGAACATGTGTGTTTGCTTTTTGAAAGACTTTTATTTCTTTAGTTATTCCTGCTTATGTAATATTCAAAGTTTGTTTATTAGTGAACCTTGGTTACTTTGAGAACCTCTTTTTATGCATTTAGCTTTCTGAAAAACATTTTGTAACCTAGATTTCAATTTAGTTGTTGCTTTTGGTGCTCACTTGGGCATGCTAGGGTGATTAGAGGCAAACGAGGCGAGTGGCCGAAGTTTGCCCCTAGTTTGGGATGTGTATGGTTGTGAGGCAAACGAGGTAGATGACCGACGTTTGCCCCTAGTTTAGAAGGGGTTTAGGCAAACGAGGTAAGTGGCCGAAGTTTGCCCCTAGTGTGGAGGGTGATTTCCGGGTTATGGTAAGGACCGTGACTTTATTTTCTCACATGCTCATAATTTTTGCCCAGTCACCAAGGAGGCGGCCTGGCGAGCTATTTTTTCTCTTTTGTTATTGCTCACTTTGGATTTAGCTCTAATTTTTGCCTAGGCGTCCTTTTGGATTTTCGACCTAACGAGCCATCCTTCTTTTCTTTTTGAAAGTCTGCCTACGTACCCCCGAGCGGGGATCAGGTCCAACGTAGTTCGGGCCAAAGTTTTGAAAGAAATGGTTATTTTTGTGAGGTGGAACGATCGAGCCAATGTGGTTGCCTACATATCCCTGAGTGGGAATCAGGTCGAGCGCAGTTCAAGGCAAGGCTTGAAAGAAATGGTTATTTTCGTGAGGTGGAGCGACCGAACCAATGTGGTTGCCTACGTATCCCCGAGTGGGAATCAGGTCGAGCGTAGTTCAAGGCAAGGCTTGAAAGAAATGGTTAGGGAGTAGTCAAGCGTAGTACTTTTTGAGGCGGTCCATGTTGATGGGTTCTTTGAATTCGACACCATCGAGGTCCATGAGATAAGTTGCTCCTCCGGAAAGAATGGTCTTGACGATGTAAGGGCCCACCCATTTAGGTTTGAACTTCCCTCGGGGATCAAAGATCGGAGCTCGCAATTCCTTAAGGACAAGGTCGCCCTTGACAATCTTCCTTGGACGAACCCTTTTGTTGAAAGCACGGGCTATCCTCTTCTGATAGATTCGGACGTGGTCGACTGCCGCCAGGCGCTTCTCATCTATGAGAGCCAATTCTTCGTATCTTTCTCTCAACCAATCTGATTCTGAAATTTCACATTCTGCCATCACGCGTAGAGACGGCAGTTCTATCTCGACTGGGAGTACCGCTTCCATCCCATATACCAGTGAGTAAGGAGTTGCTTCCGTGGACGTCCTTATCGACGTTCTGTATCCCCAAAGTGCAAACGGTAGCTTTTCATGCCAGTCTTTGTAGGTGTCAGCTGACTTTTGCAGTATGGCCTTGACATTCTTATTCGCAGCTTCGACTGCCCCGTTAGTCTGTGGTCTGTATGGTGATGACTTGTGATAAGTGATTTTGTATTCCTCGAACAGATCCCTGACTTCTGCCTTGAAATGACTTCCGTTGTCCGAAATAATCTCATGGGGAACTCCATAACGGCAAATGAGATTTCTTTTGATGAATTTGGCCACTTCTTTGGCCCCCAACTTGGTGTAGGATGCGGTTTCTACCCATTTTGTGAAGTAGTCTATGGCCACTAGGATGTACCGATTTCCATTTGAGGCTTTCGGAATGATTTCGCCAATGATGTCGATTCCCCAGGTTGAGAATGGCCAAGGCGAAGTCATGCTGTACAGAAGGGATGGTGGTGTATGCATCATGTTTGCATGAATCTGGCACTTGTGACATCTCCTCACGTACTCACAACAATCTTTCTCCAATGTTGTCCAGTAGTACCCTTGTCTTATGATTTTCTTAGCCAGCATGTGACCGTTCATGTGCGGACCGCATACCCCTTCGTGTATTTCCTCCATCATTCTTCGGGAGCTCTTCCCGAACAAGCAAGTCAGGTTGTGACCATTGTATCCTTTCTTCAACAATTTTCCACCACAAATGATGAATTGCGCCGCGAATCTTCGAATGGCCCTCTTGTCTTTCTCGGTAGACTCTTGGGGGTACATCCCCTTTTCTATGAAATCCCAGACATCTTGATACCATGGTGTCCCATTCTCTTCTTCTTCGATTGTGGCGATTATGTTGAACGAAGGCTCGTACCTCTGCTCAATTACCAAGGGCATCATCCTGACTCCCACAGGAATTTTGATCATGGAGGCTAAGGTAGCCAATGAATCTGCTAGCTGGTTCTCTTCCCTAGGCAGGTAGAGGAATGTGATATTTTCGAACTGCCTCTTGAGTTGGTCGAGACGATCATGATAGGGCTTCAACCTTTCTTCTTTTACTTTCCATTCTCCTCTAGCTTGAGATATGATGAGGTTTGAGTCCCCGAAGACGTCTATCTTCCGCTTCCATTCCCAGAATGCATGCTTCGTATTCGGCGGTGTTGTTGGTGGAGTTATAGTTGAGCTTGACTGCCAATGGAGTGTGGTCCCCGCTTGGTGATACGAGAATCATTCCTACTCCGTACCCTTTCATGTTGGCCGCTCCATCAAAGTACAACTTCCACTGTTCTTCCTTGACTTCCATGATACTTTCATCCGGAAACGGAAAGTCTCCGCTTTCTTCGAATTCGACGGCATGTTCTGCGAGATGCTCAGCTACGGTTCTCCCTTTTACCGATTTGCTCGTAACATACTTGATATCGAATTCGGATAGTAGGAGTAACCAACGGGATATACGACCGGTCAGGGCGGGCTTTTCGAGGAGGTACTTTAGAGGATCCATGCGGGATATGAGCACAACCGGGAAGGCCAGCATGTAGTGTCTCAGTCGGCGAGTGCACCAAACCAAGGCCCAACATGTTTTTTCAAGGGTAGAGTAGTTGAGCTCATACCCAGTCATCCTCTTGCTGAGGTAATATATGGCTTTTTCGGAGTGGCTTTCTTCTCCTTCTTGGGCTAGCATGCAACCCATGGCATTTTCGGAGACAGACAGGTAAAGGAATAAGGGCTTATGAGGAGTGGGTGGTGAGAGGACAGGTGGATTTTGAAGGTAGGCTTTTATTTTGTCGAAAGCGGTTTGGCATTGGTCGTCCCATTGGAACTTTTCTCCTTTTCTCAGCAATCGGAACAAAGGATCGCACGTAGTAGTGAGCTTGGAAATGAAGCTGCTGATGAACTGGATCCTTCCGAGAAACCCCCTTACTTCTTTTTCATTCCACGGTGGTGTCATTTCGAGGATTGCCTTGATCTTAGAGGGGTCCACCTCTATTCCCCTTTGTGTGATGAGAAAACCTAGGAGTTTACCGGAGGTTACGCCGAAAGTGCATTTCTTTGGGTTCAACCTCATCTTGTATTTGCGCAACCTTTCGAAGAACTTTTCCAGCGCTACCAGGTGTCCTTCTTTATCCTTGGATTTCACAATCATGTCGTCTACGTACACTTCTACCTCCTTGTGAATCATATCATGCAGCAGAGTGGTGGCAGCTCTTTGGTAAGTCGCCCCCGCGTTCTTGAGTCCGAAGGGCATTACTCTATAACAGTAGGTTCCCCAAGGGGTGGTGAATGTCGTCTTTTCCCGATCTTCTGGCGCCATTAGAATCTGATTGTACCCTGAGAAACCATCCATGAAAGACAGTAGCTCATGTCCTGCGGTGTTATCTACCAAGACGTCAATGTGGGGAAGCGGGAAGTCATCCTTGGGACTGGCCTTGTTCAGATCATGGAAGTCGACGCACACACGAACTTTTCCATCCTTCTTCGGGACTGGCACGATATTGGCAATCCATTCCGGATATTCGGTGACAATGATGAACCCTGCCTTGAACTGCTTCTCCACTTCTTCTTTAACCTTGAGAGCCCATTCCGGTCTCATGCGCCTCAGTTTCTGCTTGACAGGTTTAGAATTGGGGAGGAGAGGAATATGATGTTGGACGATGTCGGGATCGACCCCAGGCATGTCTTCGTAAGACCAAGCAAAAACATCTTTGAATTCTTTTAGCAAGAGGGTTAATTTTTCTTTTTCTTCTTTATTGAGAGTTAAGCCAATTTGCACAATTTGTGGATTATCTGTTTCACCTAGGTTAACTGATAAAGTATCCTCGATTATTTTATAAGTAGGCGGTTTTTCAATTAGTTGCTTAAGTTCAATTGGGAGATCCTCGGAGGGATCTGTGCATTCACAAGTGTTAGACACAGAGGAGTAAGCAGAATCGTCTTTCATTTCATTCATGACAGGTGAAGTGATTACATTGGACAGTGGTGGGCTTACGGTAGCCGACTCTGGTACAGACTCGATAATTGGTAGTACAGACTCCGGGGGGATAGGGGATTGGGAGACACTGATAGATGACTCTACAGCCTGGTTGCTCAGACCCTCCTCAGTTGGCTTGATCTGATCATCTTGGCTCTTGGCCCTCTCTTCTTCCTTCTTCTTAGCGGATTCCTCCCACATTTTCTTGATGGCTTCAGCATCCAGGTACCTCAACCAGTCTTCTTCTGGGGTCTTCTTGATTTCTTTGGGATAGAACGGGTCTTGATATGGGGGCCTTTCGCAGTCGGCGAAGATTTCAAGCTCGGGGTGCCTCTTCCCAGTGGTTTGATGGATCCAGGGTTCGGGGAACCCGAAGTAAGGGAAATCATCTCCTTCTTTGATGAACTGTCCATTCAAAGTCTTGCGGTATGGTGGGAGACCCTTCACCCTTTTCTTCCATGGCCTCTGTAGCTCGACGTCTTCTTCAGTGGGCTTGTACCCCAACCCGAAAGTTCCTCGTTGTCCTTTGATCTGAGGGAACTCACGAATCCCTTGCTGGCGTCGGCCTAATCCCATTCCCGGGAAGTAGTTCATCTTGCGGACAATGTTGACAACTGCGGAGTGGACCTCAGGGAACCTATCTTCGTTATTGATCGTGTGGACTTCTTCCATGAAGAATCCCCCGATTTCTCCTTCTTCCAGCTCAGGTATTTGGACTTCGAAAATGGGAGCGTAGTTTGGGAAAGCTTCGTTACCCCAACTATTACCAAGGATGATCTTTACTTCCTTCTCATGAATGTACTTGATCATTTGATGCACAGTGGACGATACGGCTTTGTTGGCATGGAGCCAGGGCCTTCCAATCAGCAGATTGAACGAGGCAGGTTTGTCCATGACTTAAAAAATCTCAGTGCTCACCAAAGACCCTACCCGGATTTGTAGAGAAACAGTCCCCATCACATTTCTCCTGGTGTTATCATAGGCTCTCACGGATTGCACAGACGGCGTGATGTCAAGGATATTGACCCCCAAAGCAGTGGCAGTTCTTAGGGCACAAACATTTAGGGCTGAACCTGTATCAACTAGACAAAACGGCACCTGCTGCCCTTTACACCCGACAATGATGTATAATGCTTTGTTATGTGCGGATCCCTCTGGTGGCAGGTCTTCATCGGAAAATGTAATGATCGGGTCGGGGGCAAGTGCGCCCAAGAAAGCTATCATGTCCTCCGGGGCGGCATCAATAGGGACTTCAATTCCAGCCAAAGCATTCAACACGGCTTGCCTATGCTTGTAAGAGGTCACCATGATATCCCACATTGAGAGATGTGCCTGGGTTTTCTTTAGCTGCTTTATCAACTCATTATCTTCTTCGATGATCTCGTCCATCTTACCCTTCCCCTTGTCCTTGACCAGACCTTTCTCGGTTGCATCGGTGGCAGGTTGTGGAGGGTGATAATGACGGCCGGACCTGGTCAGATGATCAATCTCGGCAGGAGTAGGCCCTTCTACGGTCCCGTCCTTTTTGAACCAATCACAATCCGTCCCCACAAATGGCTTTTTCGGCTCGTTCCAGATGGAAGCATCACTCTCGTTGTTAGGGTCATACCATTTGAGGTCTACCACCCCTAGGTCATGCTCTTCTAGGAAGAACAAGTCTTGCTCATCGTTGAGCTGCTGTTGCCACTCGTCATTCTCCCCTCCGATCAGATGAATTCCCTCAGAATCCGGGATGTCAATGAGGGGTAAGGGTTGTCCTAGGGGGGTGATATAGGTAGCAGGGTTGAAGGGTATAGGGTCGGACTCGATGAGGTTGACATTTTGGTGGTTTGGTAGGGGATTTTGGGTGATGTGGGGCTGCTTCGGGGGTGGCTCGATGATATTCTGGTCAATGAGGTCTTGAATGTCATGGCGAAGGCGCATGCAGTCATCGGTGTTATGGCCGGGGGCTTGGTGGTAGGCGCATCGTTTAGACATATCGCAGTTGGGCGGGGGTGGGGTATTTCGAGACTGGAGTAGTTGGAGATGGCCCTTTTTGAGGAGGCGGTCCAAGGCTGAGGAGAGAGAGATCTCTAGCTTGGCAAAATTGCGAGGGGGCTTTTTCTGGAAAGGGCGGTTGGAGGAATTTGCTTGGTTGGAGGGTTGATATGGCCTCGGGGGATACGCCATGGGTTGGCTGCTAAGGGCATTGACATCCGGGGGATTCCGGGAGTAGTTAGGCCTTCTTGACTGACTCGGAAGGTCTTCCTTCTTGATCTTTCCTTCCCTGATAGCATCTTCGATTCGGGTTCTGACTTCAAACAACTCCTCAAAGGTGGAGATGGACTGGTAGAATAGTTTCTCATGGTAGAGCGGCTGCAGATTCCGGATTAGCATTCTCACTTGTTCTTTCTCGATCGGCCGGTGGGTCATTTGGGCTACCTTGTTCCTCCACCTGCTCAGAAACGCAGCAAAGGATTCATTGTTGCTTTGCCGGGTTGTTTCCAAATCCCTGATGGTGACATCCAGCTCCTGGTTGTAAGAGTAATGATCGACAAAAACTCGAACGATATCTTCCCAGGCTCGGGTTTTGGAGGCTTCCAAGGTTAGGAACCATGATAGTGCAGATTTTGCCAGAGTTTGTGGGAACAGCATTGCAATGTGCTCGTAGGTGCAACCCATGGACTGGAAGATACTCATACATAGCTTCACGTGGCTTTTTGGGTTCCCAGTTCCATCAAAACGATCGATGGCAGGCATTTTGAAGTTCTCCGGCAGTTTCAACTTGACAGGCTCAAAGAGGCCTTCCAGATCTAGCATGTAATCGTCGACCCCTTTGCTTTTTCTTAGTACGCTTTCCAGCTTGTCCACCTTGTCCATTTTCTCCTGGAGCTTCTTCTCATACGCAAGCGGTGGAACCCCTTGAAACCAGTTTTCCTCCCCATTGTTCTCATGTAGAGGAGGTTCAAACCCTGGTGGTGGAAACCCGGGCGGAGGCTGCGGCTGCTGTTGCTTTAGTTCTTCCATGAATCTCAGGACTTGGGCTAGACTGTCGGACTGTTGGCTTATAGTCGCTCCCAACTCGGTGACCTTGTTTTCCAATTCTTCTCTATTCATGTTGAAGCGGGCTGTCGGACTGATTCTGACCAAACGATTATCTGAACTCCTGGTCCACGACGAGGATTCCGGCTACTGACCTTGGGAATCTATACTGACCTGACAGATTTTGAGAGAAATGGGTGTATCAGATCCTGACGGTGACGACTTTTAGACAGACAAAGACAGTGACGTGGACTGACTCGAGACAATGCGTGCAGAGAGATGGGAATGGTGTATGCATGGGAGACAAGCATGCGGATGTAAGCCCTAGTCTACATGATGGTCCTACTTCTAACAGATAGCAGTTAAACAAATAAAGTCCTAGCCATACAGAGTGTGCTAACCTTACTTTCCAGTATGATCACCAAGGGATAACAGGAATTTCCGGGATACTTCGGGAAATTTTGGACAGAGTTTCTGGGAGAAATAGGGATTTGGAATATTCGGAGAAATTTCTAGAAGTTATTTGAGTTTCTAGGAGAAATAGGGATTTTTGGTTGATTTGGACTGAGCTTCTAGGAGAAACTGGTATTTTGGGCATTTCTGAGATGTGGATAGAGTTTCTAGGAGAAACAAGTATATCTGGGCATGTCTAGGTGATTTGGGCAGAGATGCTGGGATTTTTGGAGAATCCGGGAGATTTGGGCAGAGTTTCTGGGAGAAACTGGTTAATATGGTTATATCTGGGATATCTGGACAGAGTTTCTGGGAGAAACGGGTTAGTACGGTCATATCTGGGATATGTGGACAGAGTTTCTGGGAGAAACAGGTTAATACGGTTATAGTGATCGTACTTTCCAGTAGGTTTTCATACTCCTATGCCTCAGGACCGATAAACAAGGTTTGCGGTGTATATCTTTGCGAGCATGGCTCAGACATCCTTGTCATGGTGCCTAGGCAGGTCAACTCAATGTGATCGCATGTGAGTGATTGCCTTGGGAATCATAAGAAAGAGGTTCTGTTCTATGCCACATAAGCGTCTACACCGCGCAGGTAATCCCGTCAGGGCATACAGCAGTTATATCACATTGTCCTATCTGAAAAGATAAATGAACAGTCCTATGAAAGGTTCTACAGGAATCTATATGCAAAGGCTGGGTTTAGTCAAAGAGGGTCCGTTGACGAGAGTTCCAATATACCGTCAGAGAGACAGTACGGAAGTGTTTACTCTTTTTGATATACCTTGGAAGGTACAGTATCAACGGTGACTTGTGCCCTGGCACAGCAAGACCTGAACAATGTCAGCGCCGCGTTTCAGACACAGTCGGAGGGGGAAATGCAAGAGTGCAATGCGGTGAACCAAACACAGTAAAAAGATGATTTTAAGGATGCTTTTTATGAGTCAAACCTCTGTATTATTTTGTTTTGAAAAAAAATATCCCCAGCAGAGTCGCCAGATTGTGGATGCCGGAATCGGACCACTTCTCTTGTTTGAGATTGTTTTGAAATTGGTTTGGATCAAAGAAAGAAAATGAAAGGTCTGTTGAAAACAGATACAGAGTCGCCACTTGGTCTTTAAGGAACCAAGAAACCTAATTTGACTCACCCAAGCGGATAAGGGCACCAGCCCTTCATAACCAAAGAACTTGGTTCGAGGTTTTGGTACGAGAGAGGAAGGAGCCTTTGTCGCGACTAAAACACCCTCAACTCGCCCCGTCTTTCGACGGGCCTCAATTAGCATCCAAATAATCATCTTATACTATGTTTGGTTCGACAAATAATACTATGATAGTATATTACATTACATAAGAAAGTTAAAAATGGAAGATCTAAAGATAAGATATCATTCATAAGATCTAAGCCAAATATCACACAATGCGAAGTGAAAGATCACACAAATAAACCTAGGAAAAATCGTCTAATCATATATCAATTAATCAAGTTTTCCTAATCTAAAGGGGACATGAATTGTTCTTGAAACATATAAACAAAGAAATCAAAATATGCTTAACAAGCTAGTATGATGCATGTTATTCTTTGAGAAAAGAAGATCTCTCAATCCCCGGGACGGATGAGAAAGGATGATTAGATCAAAGGGGAAGCATGAACGTATGATCGTGATCATTCTTTATAATCTTCTTAGATTAAGAGTTACAAAAACCCCAAATCTTGCATGAATGCAATGTATGTACCTAAAAATGTGCAAAGGGTGTAGTGTGTTTTGTGTACATGGATTTCTAAAATGACTTGGAAGTCTAAAATGTGCATGAATGAATGGATTAAATCAACATGGGATATATACAAATGTAGTATGAACTACTTCCTAAGATATGAGCTAATTTGGAATGCATATGAGCATCAAATCAAAGAATGAAAGTTGAAATGTGCTTGCTGTGAATAGTGGACAGACTGCATGTATTACTTTGTAACATTATAATGGGAGGTCAAACGTGCCTATAAAAATGTAAGAAAAATCAGAGATCATCCTTATTGTGTCTAGAAAATAACCCAAAAAGCCAAACATCAATAGCTATCACAGATTAAAAGAAATAAATCAGAATGTACACATGACTCAGAAACAAAAGCTGCACTGTTGACTGATTTTGTATGATTTTTCATAAATCAAAGAAAAGGTTTATGATGACCCATTATATACCAAATGTTTCCTAAGACACCCAAGTTTTATAAAAAAAATAGAAAAGATATATGTACAGTGATGAAAATATCCAGAATAAGTGCAAGAAGTTGGGTGAACATTCTGTGAGAACAGAGGCAGATTATGAATATGAACTTCTCACATCCAAAACAAATACTTTCACATCTCTATAATTGATAGGAAAAATTGGGGACAAACTATGATGTATTAGGAAGATTTTTCAAGTGGTTTCATCATCATAACTCGAGTATTTAATTCAAAAGAAATCTTTGAATCTGAACAGCTCACTGTTTTGGATCATTGTTTTGGAGATTTTGGGGAAAACAAAGTTTTGTTTCTTGAAACCAAATGAGAGGGATTGAGAGGGGTTTTGAAATAGATGTTTTGAAAACATATTTTCAACACTCAATAAGGATTATGGCCACTTAGAATACCAACATCAAACCCATCATTAAGAACCTCCAAGATTGTTGGAGAGATTTATTTTTATTTTGAACATAACTTCAATACATCCCAAGAATACCTTGGAAGTATTGAGGTTATGATCATCATCTATCAAACATGTTTTTGAGGTCAAGAGCTACTATCCATAAGGATTCACTCACCCCAAACTTCATGTCATCACTTAGATGATGATGAACTAGTAAGTAAATAAAGAAAAGAAAAAGAAATGAGATAAGGAGAGATGAACATATATATAACCAAAGCAAGTAAATAGCAATCAATAGATGATAATCAATGTGATTTTGGACTTGTAGCTTGGTATTTCACTCATAGATTTTGACATTTGGACATGGAAGTGGCTTCCTAACTCAAGAATGCTCAAGAATGAGGGTTGGAATGGACTTTGAATGTGAAGTATATAGAAGGATAATGAAAGAAATCAAGAATAAAACTCACTTTCTTATGGAAAATCAATGGGAGAAGCTCCCTTTCTCTCTTCTAAACCTATCTCTATCTCTCTTCTTCTCTACAACTTTTCAAGCTTTGCACTTGGCCCCCCTAAAATGAAGAGCAATGGGGGATTTATATAGGCCAATTTGGGGTGGTTTTGGGGTTTTAGAAGTACTCCCATTGGTCCCAAACAACTGTGAACACAAAACTATGTCGTTTTGACTTTCAATTAATCAAATTGGACCCCCAAAAAAATTACAAAAATGGACTCTGCGAGGGTTGAGTACCGCGGCGGCACTGGGCCAGTGCCGCGGCAGCACTGCTCCTCAGACGCCCAGAAATTTACGTTTAGGCCCCCAGAGGTTCCGGTATTCGCGAAAAGGCCCTATTTTGTCCGAAATTCATAGAAAATGCGTATGAACTCCAAACTGAGGTTGTGATATACCGTTGGAAAGGTAATGGAGTATACTTTACATAAAAAAATAGTTCGGGGATGGGTCACTTTGAAAAGTTTTGCGGTATTTGCGATAAAAGGTGATTTGATCGCCTTTTTCACCTTCGGAAATTCATAATAAATTCGTTTTTAAATCTAGAAATTATGTGCGATATACCGTTGGAAAGCTATTGACCTCTAGTATCCATGAAAAATATTTGAAAATTGTTTTGGGACCCCGATTCCAAAGTCAAATTCTGGTCAAACTGGTCAAACCTGGGATTCCCGGGAAGTTCTGGAAACCTCCGGGAGTTCCCGGGAGCTGATGTTTTCGCTCGATTTTCTTTTGGAACTTGTTTTAACACTTTTTCCATGATTTAAAATGATTCCGGTGAATTCAGGCAATTTTGGTCAAACTTGGTCAAACTTGGTCAAACCTTGGTCAAACCTGGTCAAACCTTGGTCAAACCGGTCAACGGGGACTTTTCGGGAACTTCCGGGACTTCCGGGGGGCCTCTGGGAGCTGACGATTTCATCCGATTTTACTTAAAACTCATTTTATTGCTTTTCTTACGACTTAGCATGTTTCCAGAACTTCTGGACCAAATTTGGGAGCTTTCGGGCTTTCAGGGGCATTTTGGTCATTCTGAGCATTCTGAGAGATAGAGCTGACTTCCGAGAGTCCTTTTTCGATCATTGTGAACCACCAAGCTATGGGTCTCCTAAATTTGATAGCCGACAAAATGGGGTGTCTACATATATCGAAAATTCTCTAGAGAGGGCATCCTCTCTTTATTAAAGAGAGGGCCTCTGTTTTGACCATCAGATCATGTTTAAAAACTGGATCTGACATCAAAATAAATATTCTTTTTTTAATAAAGAAAGAGAGCTCTCTCTAGAGCCTGACTGTATATATATATCACCCGCAAAAAAATAGGAGAGAAATGATTGATCTGCTTAGCCCCCCCCCCCCCCCCCCCCCCCAAAAAAAAAAAAAAGCCTCTGTTCTTTGTTGGGTTCACTTTACCGAAATGGGAATAACGGTTAATGAGAGAGAGAGAGAGAGAGAGAGAGAGAGAGAAATTATTGGGTTTGTTGGGTTATTCATTTTGTCAAATTGGATTTTGTGAGCCAACAAATTAACCAAAATATGAGTAAATGTATACTAGTGTAGAGAGGCGCTGAGAGACGGCCCGTGAAGAGTGAGAGAGAAAAATAGTGGTTTTTATTTCAACAATGCTACACTCACTCCTTTAACGGTTCAATCACACTTCAAATCACATCTTTGTTTCAAATGCACGTACCTTGTGTTGTGTAAGTGATGCACAAAAAAGTATGAAAATTCACACAGCACAGGGTACATGTATTTAAAGCATAGGATGTGGTTTGGGTGTGGTTGGAGGAGTGGGTGTAGCATTGTTCTTTCCATTTTCCAAGTTAGTCAAATAGGTGGGCCCTGTCCATAAGTTTAAAGGGTACTTTAGATTTTAGTCCTTTATTGTAGCCGTTTCTAAAAATTGATCCATTCTACAAGTCAACTTAGAAATTAGTCTTCACCTATTTTGAGGACCAAAATACCCGTACTCCCATAAATTAGGGTTTTGAAATTCAAACCTAGATTTGATATATATATATATGTATATATGTAGAAAGAGAGATAATTAAAGAGAAACTTTAATAAATACCCCAACTCCCATAAATTAGGGTTTTTAAATTCACAACCCTGATTTGTTATACATATATATATATAGAGAGAGAGAGAATTAACAAAGAAATTTTATGTATTATAGTGTCACACCCGTTCCAGAAAAGCATTGTTTTAATCATGCATCATTTGAGATTTTGAAATAATTAATGTTATTAATAATTTGAGTTGAGTTGACGTGGGTCAACGGTAAGGTGTCAGTAAGGACACGGGAACATGGCAGTTCATATTGCAGGAACATGAGTAAATGGCAATTATATGATTTAAATGTTATTTGACTTTATCTGGTATTTCTGTGAATAGTAATTTACCTGAGTAGAGTAAATTCTGGTAATCTTTGATATTGATTATATCATTTTGAGAAATGTGGTGAGAACGTGAGTGACGCGTTAACTAAAAAGGTAGGTTGTGTAGAGATTCCACAGAATTTAGTTTTCAGACGTTATTTTGGACCCAAACGAGACTTAGTCGGAAACTTTTGAAATTTATAGTTTTCACTCGTAAAGTTATAAAATGGACGTGTGCGACATTTCATGGGTTAATGAGAAGTTTGAGAAACTTGCGGGGAGGAAAATGTAATTCCCAGAAAGTTTGCCTATATATATAGATAAGAATGAGATTTCATCTCATTCTCATCCAAACATTTCTAAAAATATCTACAGAGAGGAGAGAGAAGGGAGATTTGGCTCCTCCGGGCTTTGCGACGCCGATCGACGACCGTTCGTCCGTCAGATTTTCTCCAGATTTCAGATTTGAACTCGTGGAGGTAAGATCTACGTTTTGATACCACTTAGACGTGTTTGGCCAAGTTTTGTAAAAATATTAATTTTAGACTTTTGGGAAAAATCAGGTAAAACTCGTAGGAATCGCGTATAATTTGAAATCCGACGATTATTTAGCCCCGTAGACGATCCTTCAAAGTTTGAAGAGATTCGCACGAGGTATGAATTCTAGATCTATGAAATATATGGATTTTCATGTTTTGAACATCAACTTTGATATTCTTGGATCCGGGCGAAATTCATGTATTAGTTAGGCCCGTTAATTATGCACGTGAAATTATGATAAAAGCACGTATAACTGTTTATGTGAGCATGTTATGTGTCTACTTGGGTCAAAGGGGAGTTTGGTGCAAATTCATCCGGGGTAAGCTCCTCGAACCTTGAGGATTGAGATTGTGATGGAAATGGAATTGGATTTGTGGTTGTGTCTGGATTGGAGGTGGGCCCAACCAGTACACGGTACCTGGTATGGAGGAAGGCCTAACCAGTGTACGAGATGCGTGGGAGAGGTGGGCCTCCTACGGCATCGACCGGATGAATGCGTACCACTCACCCTAGAGACTATTTCTATGTGTTTTAAGATGCTTAAACCATGAATTGTCATATAAGCATACATTTAGAATTGTACGCTCAGCATATAGCTGAGCAGTGGAGATGTACTCCATTGCAGGAAAGAAGAAAGACAAGAAGAAGCGCGATGAGTGAGGCCGATGAACGCCGGGGAAATCACACTTGTATATGTTTTTGTTTTAAATCCTAAACTAGTATAAGGATTGGAAATTTGCAATATGTTGTAATAGAATCATAGGATAGTTTCACAGTATTGAAATCCTGGAATTGAACGTCTGTAATTGTGTTTTAATATGTTGAGAATCCGTTATGGTTGTGATTGTTGTTGGTATTGAGAAGCATGAGTTGTTAATTTTCAACACAGGGCTGTCAGCAGGGGAGCAGTCGACTGGACCCAGGATCAGTCGACTGGATCCCGTGTATTTGAGACACTGAAAGTGAATAGTAAGAGAAGCAGTCGACTGAACCACTGTTGGGTTTGGCTACTGCTTTGATGAATGGAAAAGCAGTCGACTGGATCCTCAGATCAGTCGACTATACCCCCTTCTTGAATGGTTACATTTTGGTTCTGCATAACCCAGTCGACTGGGCAGTCGACTGGACCTCTGTTGAGGATTTAGGATTTTAGTTTCTTCCGGGCACAGTCGACTGGACAGCCGACTGGGCAGTCGATTGAGCCTCTGTTTTTTTTGGAATGGATTCTTGTGAATACTTTCAATTGAACAAAATTCTTTCTAACTCTGATTTCAATGGATTTTACAACTCGGAGGGGAATGTTTCCTAAGTTTTAAACTACCAGGGTTGTTTTAGAGTATTACTTATCCGCTGTATATAGTTATTTGATATTTGGATGAGCCTTGGTGGCGTGCCACGTGTCCTATTTCTACGCGTAGTGGGATGGGTCGTGACATTCATTGGTATCAGAGCTATAGGTAACAAAACTTTGGGAACGTTCGACAACGAGTAGAGTGTTGAGTGAATTGTCACATGGTTTAAGTTACATTCATACATCTTTGAGATGTTTGATGAATATGGTAGGTAGTTATACGTACATGATATTGTTATTGTTGTAGGCATAGTGTTTATGCATTGAGAACCACAGGATTGAAATCACGAGTGACGAGGAGCGAGAAGTATCGCCGCACACCCGATGTATGAATGAAATGGCAGAAATGATGGGGAATATGGGGGATATGATACGGAATATAGCGGAGCGACTGCCTCCCACACCCCACATCGAAGTGGAACCAATAACCGTAGTGCATGCACCCGAAACTAGAGGTATGAGATCAATATCCGAACAATTCGCTCGAAAGAAACCAATGGAATTTCATGGAACACCTGATCCAACGCTCGCAGAACATTGGATTATGGATATGGAAAGGATTTTCCGATCTATTCCGACGTCAGATAGAGAGAAGATTGAGAACGCAAGTGACGTACTGAGGGGTGAAGCCCAGAACTGGTGGGTGAATGTTCTAGATCAAGGAGCACCGATTACTTGGGAAGGGTTTAAGGCAGAATTCAATCGCTGATTCTTTCCGCGAGCTGCCTATAATGCGAAGAAGCGAGAATTTGATAATCTGAAGCAGGGAGATATGACTGTAACTGAATATACTTCCAAGTATAACGCGTTGTTGAGGTTTGGTAAGGGTTCTGTGCCCGAAGAAGAAGATAGGGCAAGAAAATTTGAAGAGGGTTTAAGGGATAATATCCGGTTGAGAGTAGAGACCTATGAGCATTCGACTGTTCCAGCAGTACAGCAGACGGCGCTTGTAGCCTAAAGTGGAATAGAGAGATCGAGACAAAATCACCAAGGAAAGCGAAGTCATAAGGGTGGTGACCGAAGTCAGGGGGGATCTCTCAAGAAGTCGTTTTCACGAGGCTTTAGTTCTGGTTTTAATGATTCCAGGAGAATACCAAGTAACATACCACTGTGTTCACTTTGCATTCGACCACACACCGGACGATGTTTTCTGACCAACTTTCAGAACAGATCTACAGGGGGAAATAGTGTGAGTTCTGCGACCTACCCGCAACTCAAGTGCTTTGATTGTGGTACCTTGGGACACCGAGCAAAGGATTGCCCAAAGAAGCGTTCTCAACAAGGGGCAAGTTCTATGGCTTCTAGTGGTTCGAAGCCTAAGCAGTTTAGTGACTGGGGACAAAGGACGGAGCAACGTCAGGGAAGATCATTCCAGATGAACCCTGGACACGTGGCTGCTACTGATACAGTGGTCTCAGGTATGGTGCTTGTATGTTCGCACTTAGCACGCATACTTGTTGACTCGGGATCTACGCATTCATTTGTATCATATGCTTTTGTTGAACATTTGAATGTTAAATCGGCACCGTTAGGATATGAATTGTCTATTACTGTGCCACTTAGTAAAGCGATAATGACATCCACTGTATATAAGAACTGTGAGATCCAATTAGGTGAGAAGTTAATGACAGTAGACCTTATACCGATTGTGGTGAACCATTTCGATGTGATATTGGGGATGGATTGGTTAGCTCTTAACCAAGCCACAATAGACTGTGAACGGAAAGAGGTTAATTTTCGATCACCGGTACATGGGAACTTTTGTTTTCAAGGGAGTGGGGTTACACCGCCGCCGTACTTGATTTCAGCTATCCGAGCGGGAAAGTTATTGAAAAAGGGATGTCAGGGATTTCTATGTTCAGTAAACGATGTCTCAGCGACCGAATCAATAGTAGAAGACATTCCGATAGTGCGAGAATATCCAGATGTATTTCCTGATGACTTACCGGACGTCCTGATTGAGAGGGAAATTGAATTCACCATTGAGGTAAAGCCAGAATCAAGGCCGGTATCAAAAGCACCGTATAGAATGGCACCGGTAGAACTGAAGGAACTGAAAGTTCAACTACAAGAGTTACTTGACAAGGGTTTCACTCGACCAAGTATTTCACCGTGGGGAGCTCCAGTGTTGTTTGTAAAGAAGAAAGATGGTTCGATGAGAATGTGTGTTGATTATCGGGAGCTAAACAAGTTGACCATCAAGAACAAGTATCCACTACCCAGAATTGATGACTTATTTGATCAACTTCGTGGGGCACAAGTATTCTCCAAGATAGACCTGAGATCGGGTTATCATCAATTGAAAGTGAAGGCCGAAGACGTTGAGAAAATAGCCTTCAGAACGCGTTATGGACACTATGAGTTCTTAGTTATGCCATTTGGGGTTACTAATGCACCAGCTGCGTTCATGGATCTTATGAACCGAGTCTTTAAGGACTATTTAGATGATTTTGTGATAGTGTTCATCGACGATATCCTTATCTATTCACCGAGTGAGATAGAACACGAGAATCACTTAAGGTTGATACTTCAGAGATTGCGAGAGAAACAATTATTTGGTAAATTCAAGAAATGTGAATTCTGGTTACCTAGTATTACTTTTCTTGGTCACGTGATTGATAAGAATGGAGTATCAGTTGATCCTCACAAGGTAGAAGCTGTATCAAATTGGCAGAGGCCAACTTCCGTATCTGAAATTCGAAGTTTCTTGGGATTAGCGGGATACTACCGCCGTTTTATTGAACATTTCTCAAAGATCTCATTGCCAATGACAAAGTTGATGAGAAAGGGAGTTACATTTGAATGGAGTCGGGAATTCGAAGATAGTTTTCAGGAGTTGAAGTCAAGGTTGACGAGAGCACCTATTCTGACAATACCATCCGGAACTGAGGGGTTTGTGATCTATAGTGATGCGTCGTATCAAGGATTGGGATGCGTGTTGATGCAAGGGGGTAAAGTGATTGTTTATGCTTCTAGGCAGTTGAAGACACATGAGATTAATTACCCGACTCACGATCTCGAATTAGCTGTAGTAATTCATGCTTTGAAAATTTGGAGACATTACCTGTACGGAGAAAAGTGTGAGATATTCACGGACCACAAGAGTTTAAAATATATTTTCACCCAACGGGATTTGAATATGAGACAGCGAAGATGGTTAGAGTTGATGAAGGATTACGATCTTTCGATAGAGTACCATCCGGGAAAGGCAAATGTAGTAGCCGATGCCTTAAGCCGGAAGACGCCGAGGAATTTAGCCGAAGAGCTAACACAACAAAAAGAATTGGTAAAGGAGATGGAACGATTAGAGTTGGACGTAATTCCAGAGACTAGTGGTGGTTTAATGATGGCGATCATAGCACACCCAGATATTATCAATGAGATTAAGAAGGAACAATTTAATGATGTCTATTTGTGCAAAATGAGAGATGAGATACATTTGGGAAAGCGACCTGGTTTGGTATTAGAACAAGGAATTCTGAAGTTGGAGAACCGATTATGTGTACCGAATGTGAAAGACCTGAAAGAACAACTTTTGGAGGAAGCTCATAGTACAAAATATTCCGTGCACCCGGGAAGTAATAAGATGTACAGAAACTTGAGAGAAAACTTCTGGTGGAAGGGTATGAAGCGTGAAGTCGCTAAGTACGTTTCTAAGTGTTCGGCATGTTAGCAAGTGAAAGCAGAGAGACAAGTACCCGCGGGGTTATTACAACCATTACCAGTATCAGAATGGAAATGGGATGAGATTACAATAGACTTTGTTTCAGGATTTCCACGATCAATCAATAAGAATGATAAGATTTGGGTTATAGTTGACCGATTAACCAAGTCAGCTCATTTTTTACCGATCAAAATGACTAAACCGTCCAAATTAGCGGAATTGTATGTGAAAGAGATTATAAGGCTACATGGAGTCCCAGCTGTGATTGTATCCGATCGTGATAGTAGCTTTACGTCAAGGTTTTGGGGAAGTTTGCAAAACGCTATGGGTACGAAATTAAGTTTCAGTACTGCATTTCATCCTCAGACTGACGGACAGTCAGAGCATATGATTCAGACCTTGGAAGATATGTTAAGATTGTGTGTGTTAGACTTTGGGAATGATTGGGAGCACCACTTGCCGTTAATTGAATTTGCTTATAACAACGGATTTCAGTCAAGTATTGGTATGGCACCATATGAAGCTCTGTATGGCCGAAAGTGTCGATCACCGGTTTGTTGGACCGAGGTTGGAGAAAGGAAGTTGTTAGGACCTGAGTTAATACAGGTGACTACTGAGAAAGTGAAGTTGATTCAAGAGCGACTCAAGGTAGCTCAGAGCCGATATAAGAGTTATGCAGACTCTAAACGACGACCGATAAATTTTGAAGTTGGAGATTTAGTATACTTGAGAACATTGCCTTCGAAAGGCATTGTACGATTTGGGAAGAGGGGAAAGCTCAATCCCAGATTCATAGGACCTTTTGAGATCCTAGAGAGGGTTGGTACAGTAGCTTACCGATTGGCATTGTCGTCAGAGTTGGAACATGTGCACAACGTGTTTCACGTGTCTATGTTGAGACGTTGTATGACCGATACGAGTAAGATCATTTACCTGAACCGCTACAGATTCAGGGAGACTTGACTTATGTTGAACATCCTATAGAGATCTTGGATAGAAAAGAACAAGTTTTGAGAACCAAGACTATTCCAATGGTGAAAGTGCTATGGCGTAGTCATACGGTGGAAGAGGCTACATGGGAAAGTGAGGAAGACATGAGGAATGAGTATCCATACTTATTCGACGCATGAGGTAAAGTTTGGGGACAAACTTCCTTTTTGGAGGGGAGAGTTGTCACACCCGTTCCAGAAAATCATTGTTTTAATCATGCATCATTTGAGATTTTGAAATTATTAATGTTATTAATAATTTGAGTTGAGTTGAGTTGACATGGGTCAACGGTAAGGTGTCAGTAAGGACACGGGAACATGGCAGTTCATATTGCAGGAACATGAGTAAATGGCAATTATATGATTTAAATGTTATTTGACTTTATCTGGTATTTCTGTGAATAGTAATTTACCTGAGTAGAGTAAATTCTGGTAATCTTTGATATTGGTTATATCATTTTGAGAACTGTGGTGAGAACGTGAGTGACACGTTAACTAAAAAGGTAGGTTGTGTAGAGATTCCACAGAATTTAGTTTTCAGACGTTATTTTGGACCCAAACGAGACTTAGTCGGAAACTTTTGAAATTTATAGTTTTCACTCGTAAAGTTATAAAATGGACGTGTGCGACGTTTCATGGGTTAATGAGAAGTTTGAGAAACTTGCGGGGAGGAAAACGTAATTCCCAGAAAGTTTGCCTATATATATAGATGAGAATGAGATTTCATTCTCATCCAAACATTTCTAAAAATATCTAGAGAGAGGAGAGAGAAGGGAGATTTGGCTCCTCTGGGCTTTGCGATGCCGATCGACGACCGTTCGTCCGTCAGATTTTCTCCAGATTTCAGATTTGAACTCGTGGAGGTAAGATCTACGTTTTGATACCACTTAGGCCGTGTTTGGCCAAGTTTTGTAAAAATATTAATTTTAGACTTTTGGGAAAAATCAGGTAAAACTCGTAGGAATCGCGTATAATTTGAAATCCGACGATTATTTAGCCCCCTAGACGATCCTTCAAAGTTTGAAGAGATTCGCACGAGGTATGAATTCTAGATCTATGAAATATATAGATTTTCATGTTTTGAACATCAACTTTGATATTCTTGGATCCGGGCAAAATTCATGTATTAGTTAGGCCCGTTAATTATGCACGTGAAATTGTGATAAAAGCACGTATAACTGTTTATGTGAGCATGTTATGTGTCTACTTGGTTCAAAGGGGAGTTTGGTGCAAATTCATCCGGGGTAAGCTCCTCGAACCTTGAGGATTATGATTGTGATGGAAATGGAATTGGATTTGTGGTTGTGTCTAGATTGGAGGTGGGCCCAACCAGTACACGGTACCTGGTATGGAGGAAGGCCCAACCAGTGTACGAGATGCGTGGGAGAGGTGGGCCTCCTACGGCATCGACCGGATGAATGCGTACCACTCACCCTAGAGACTATTTCTATGTGTTTTAAGATGCTTAAACCATAAATCGTCATATAAGCATACATTTAGAATTGTACGCTCAGCATATAGCTGAGCAGTGGAGATGTACTCCATTGCAGGAAAGAAGAAAGACAAGAAGAAGCGCGATGAGTGAGACCGATGAACGCCGGGGAAATCACACTTGTATATGTTTTTGTTTTAATTCCTAAACTAGTATAAGGATTGGAAATTTGTAATATGTTGTAATAGAATCGTAGGATAGTTTCACAGTATTGAAATCTTGGAATTGAACGTCTGTAATTGTGTTTTAATATGTTGAGAATCCGTTATGGTTGTGATTGTTGTTGGTATTGAGAAGCATGAGTTGTTAATTTTCAACACAGGGCTCTCAGCAGGGGAGCAGTCGACTGGACCCAGGATCAGTCGACTGGATCCCGTGTATTTGAGACACTGAAAGTGAATAGTAAGAGAAGCAGTCGACTGGACCCTTGATCAGTCGACTGAACCACTGTTGGGTTTGGCTACTGCTTTGATGAATGGAAAAGCAGTCAACTGGATCCTCAGATTAGTCGACTGTACCCCCTTCTTGAATGGTTACATTTTGGTTCTGCATAACCCAGTCGACTGGGCAGTCGACTGGACCTCTGTTGAGGATTTAGGATTTTAGTTTCTTCCGGGCACAGTCGACTGAGCCTCTGTTTTTTTTGGAATGGATTCTTGTGAATACTTTCAATTGAACAAAATTCTTTCTAACTCTGATTTCAATGGATTTTACAACTCGGAGGGGAATGTTTCCTAAGTTTTAAACTACCAGGGTTGTTTTAGAGTATTACTTATCCGCTGCGTATAGTTATTTGATATTTGGATGAGCCTTGGTGGCGTGGCACGTGTCCTATTTCCACGCGTAGTGGGATGGGTCGTGACATATAGTGAGAAATTTCTCACCTTTTTTAATATATTTGATGAGAAATTTCTCAACAAAAATATATCATAGACCATAAGTGAGAAATTTCTCACTTTCAAAGGCTTCACTAATCATAAGTAAGAAACACATCTATAATGGTGAGAAATTCTTACTTCTAAACAAATTTCTCACCAAAAAAAAATTTGGAGAGTGTTTCTAAACAAATTTCCCACTGACAATTATCAGGGTTTAACAAGACAACTTTCTCACCAAAAAAAAAATTTAATTTTCTAACTTCAAACTCAAAACGTAAACAAAATCTCTCTCTCAAACACACAGTCCGACAATGGAGCCATCGCCGAAAGACCTCGCCGACGACCTCCAAAGCATAATCTTCAACTCCACATCCACCACCACCGAGATCAACCGCAGCACTAGCTCCGGCTTCGAGACCACCTGAACGGCGGCTTCCACCTCCAACTGACTCGGCTCAGCCATCACCGCCGCCGCAGACGCAAAGCCCCACGCACCGTCCGACGAGCCAAATCCGAGTCTCCCACCGGCCAAATCGCACTCTCCGATTCCGATACCGGCTCAGCACTGGCCAAATCGTACTTTGATGAGCCATAAAATTATAAGACTAGAGAGAGAAGGATACAGATAGAAAGATAGAGAGAGATAGAGAGATTGTGAATAATTGATTTATGGTTTTCATGATTGTGGAGATGAAATCATGAATTATTACCATAATAATCATCATCATGTGATTGTATATTTAAATTGAAACGATTGCATTTATAAATCTCATCTCATTTCCTTAATAGTAAGAGAGAGAGAGAGAGAGAGAGAGAGAGAGAGAGAGAGAGAGACGGTTGCATTTATATATTGAAACCCATCACTTTTAATGTGATTGTATATACACATATTTTAGGGAGTGATATCTCCCATAATTAATGTAAATTGGTTACTTACTATATATATAAATATCTTTATATATTCTGTTAATGGTAGATTTGTCATAAACAAACTCATCAAATTGGGGAAAAGGACCAATATTTAAGTTATAACACAAATTAAGGATCAATTTAAACCTTAGGAAAGTCAAAGTGACTAAAAAAATTTCGTCACACGTTCGTCATTAATTCCTTGACGCGAAAGGTTTTTCGTGACGAAATCATATTTCGTCACCAAAGAGTAACATTTAGCGATGAAATTTTTCGTCCCGAAAAGAGTTTTTTTTCCAACGAACCAAATTTCGTCACGAAAGAGTCCTACTATTAGCGACGAAATTTCGTCGCTAAAAGTACCCTTTAGTGATGAATATTTCATCGGAAAAAGTGTATTTTTTCCAACGAACCAAATTTCGTCACGAAAGAGTCCTACCATTAGCGATGAAATTTCGTCGCTAAAAGTACCCTTTAGTAGGGGTGAAATCGGTTCGGTTCGTTCGGTTTTGGGGGTTTTTTTCACCGACCGATCGGTTCGGTTTCGGTCGGTTTTTTCGATTTTAGGCTTAATTTTTGGTTCGGTTTTCAGTTTTACACTGCACCTACCTCATGAAAACCGACCGAACCGATCGGTTCGGTTCGGTGGTTCGGTTTGTTCGGTTTTGCTTTCACCCCTACCATTTAGTGACAAAATATTTCATCGGGAAAAGTGTATTTTTTCTTACGAACCAAATGTCGTCACGAAAGAGTCCTGCTATTAGCGACGAAATTTCGTCGCTAAAAGTACCCTTTTGCGACAAAATATTTCGTTGGGAAAAGTATATTTTTCCCAACGAACTAAATTTCGTCACGAAAGTCCTACTATTAACGACGAAGTAAGTTTCGTTGGCAAAAGATCTCTCTATTCCCAACGAAATATTTCGTTGCTAAAAGGTAACCATTAATGACGAAGTAAGTTTCGTCGGTAAAAAGGTTTAATTAGTGACGAAAGTTTCGTCGCTAAAGGAAAAACTAAAAAAATACAATTTGACTATTAGTGACGAACAATTTCATTACTAAAAGTATTTTTTTTTAATAAATATTATATTCACACTAAATTTTGTTTTTTTTTTTCGTTGGGTCCACCTGCTCACGAGTAATATAAAACATCCACAACATACATATTAACCAAAAAAAGTTTCATTCATTAATAAATCACCTACTCAATCCAACAAAACAAAACAATATAGTATCTCCAAACATCCAAAATCCATCTAGAAAATACAAATTCTAAAAATAATATAGTACTCCGAACATCAATGTAAATTGCTCCAGAAAATGTGATCAAAACCATGCATAGTTTTCATTCATGCACTCCAGATGCCCGTAAATCTGCAATACAAAATATACACATCAATTTTAAGTAAAGTATAAGAAAAAAAAAAGTGTGCAACAATTTATTAGAGAAATGCTTTAGGTTTCAAAATGTGCGTCATTCTCCCTTATCAGAACACGGTTTTCAATTACCTAACCAGAATTGAGTAACTTCATATATGGCACCACTAATCACTATCACAATCTTTAAACTTATGTGATTAACATGAATTTCTTTGGGACAATTATTGTAAAACACATTATGATATTTTTTTTAGAGTTAAGGACAATTCAGATTCACTAATAGAAAAATGGGTATTAGCGACGAAGTCTTTTGTCGCTAAAAGTAAGATTTTGTCACGACCCATCTCGCTACGCGCAGAAATAGGACACGTGGCGCGCTATCAAGGCTTATCTAGTACCTTTAAAGTAAAAATAGCAGCAGAAAACTGAAGTAAAAACCCTAAAATCGGAGTTAGAAAAAGTTTTGTCCAATTGGAAACACTTCCAAAAGAATACATTTTGAAAAACAGAGGTCCAGTCGATTGATAGAGGGTCCGGTCGACTGGAGACCTGAAGTAGAAAGATTTTCAAAAATCACCAGCCGTCCATTTGACTGTGTCGGGGACTCAGTCGACTGGTGCCTTAATTTTTCAGTCGACTGGTGCCTTGTCCAGTCGACTGGACACTATGCATGCAGAAGGTCCTCTTTTCGTGTAGAAACCAGTCGAATGAAATCATCCTCCAGTCGAATGAAGCCTTTCAAAACTGAAGGGATTCTTGCTAAAACACAGGGGTCCAGTCGACTGAACCATGGATCAGTCGACTAATTCTTGACAGAAAAACCCAATCTGCAGCAAACTCAAACCAAAGTTCTTCCAACCAATTACCAACATAAACACCACTATGATTCACGATTCCAAACATAACAGAAGAGCTTAACGCACCACGAAATCATGGAAGGATTCAAGCAACGTTGAAATCCTTGAAGATAATCTTGGAATCTACCAAGAACTCAAAAAGAACACTCTTTGAGAGAAATAAAAATATTTTATCGATCAAATTGATAAAAAGTTGAGAATGCCTTAGAAGGCTTACATACCCTCTATTTATAAGCTAACAAACCTAATCGTATTAGGAAATAAAAGTAAATTCGTTTTTATTCTTTCCTACCTAATTAAAGGCTTTATATAACTTGGAAACCAAGTCATGTCATTCCTAAAACACTCCTAACTTATATGATAACCTATTAGGACTTAAATTTACCATTTAACCTCCTTAAACTACTAAAAAATATGAAAATAAAATCTTACCAAACTAAAAAATGAAAATTACAAAATATCATAATCAAATAACTTGTTTTTTCCTTTTTTGAGCAAACTTCTTCCTATCCCATTCTTCTTCAAAGTTCTTTGCAACTTCCCCTACATCAGTCCCCTTCACATGAAGAAAACTCAACCTCGAGTTATAATCTGGATGTAAGGGTTCTACCTCATGATACTCATATATGTCTGAAACGTTGAAAGTGCGCGAATTACCCATATCCTCCGGTAGATCAATCACATAGGCATTGTCGTTCACTTTGGCAATAATCTTGTGAGGACCATACTTCTTCTGCTTTAGCTTACTATAACTTCCTACGAGCACTCTCTCCTTGCGTAAAAATATCATCACTTTATCTCCCTCCTTGAATAGCTTTCGTTGCTTGTGCTTATCGGCCGCTTCCTTATACTCTATAGTCACTTGCTCAAGCTTTTGCTTCACCTCTTCATGAACCATTTGCCCTTGTTCGGCAATGTGTTCTGCCGCTACACTCACTCCCGGGCCCTTAGGCAATTTCAACAAATCAACCGTGTGTTTTGGCAGTGTGATATAAACAATGGAAAAAGGTGTCCGCCCTGTATTACTATGAACGGCACTGTTATACGCAAACTCAGCTTGAGGTAGCTCATGATCCAACTATTTTGGCCTTGTCCCACAAATGCTCCAAATCAAATTCCTCAATGTACGGTTAGTCACTTCTGTTTGTCTATCAGTTTGGGGATGAGCTGTTGTCACACCCCCAACCCGCCTCGGGCGAGTTGGGACACGTGTAACAAGCCCACACATCCAAACACACTTAATTCACAAAGAAAAACATGGATTAGACCTCATAAAATAGCTCCGTCGGCACAAAATAGCCCCAAGGGCAAAATGGTCATTAATAAAGTAAAATTTTATACCAAAAGATAGGTCTTTGAGTCCCGGTTCCAACGCAAAAATTGACGCACGATCTGAATTTTGTAGAGAGAATTATGCTTGTTTCCATAAAAGCCGTCGAGCTGAACCCAGACTAGCGGATCGATCCGCCCAAAACCAGATCGATTCGGTTTTGGCAAATTGCCATTTCCAACAGCTCCTGAAGTCCTGGATCGATCCGCACCAGACCCGAATCGATCCGGATTCTGCAGATATGACTTTCTGTTGCTAAAAACATCAGATTTCAAGTTCAAACCAAAATCAAACATCAACAAACCTTGGGTAAACATCAAAGACCTTTACCAAAACATTTTCATTTGTTTTAAAACATTAACACAACTTATCCAAATACGAATTTACAATCAAAATATATCAATTCCTCATGTGATTCATAAGTTTACCCCCAAAATCCATTATTCTCTCAAACACCCACACAACTATTCAACATAGAGAAAACCAAGTTAAATTTACAACCAAAATCACTTAGGTTCTTCCAAGTTACTCACAAACTCATAACTTATAACTAGCAACCATGACTCATGGTTTGCTACACAACCAAACTCCATACCCCAACTTAACATATTACAAACTTTCTCAAAACATGAGTTGTTCACATATCTATTACAAAGTTTACATTTGAAACTAATCATATGCATATATCCACATATACACAATTTGTGGACTATAAGAGAAGTTCCACAAGTTATATCACAACCCACCATGGCAAGACTTGACATCTTACAAGAAGTTTCTACACATGAGTTAACTACACCTCTATTAACCAAAAGTTACAGCCACAAATTTAACATCTAAACATGTGGACATTTTTACATACACACAACTCTCGTGCCCACCCCGCCGTGCGGATCATTTCCTCTCGTCTTCCCGTGTCGTACCTGCGATGGTTATTCAATAACCACAACAAAAAATATGTTTTCATTTAAGCTTTCACTTAGTGAGGGAACTAATCATGTTATTGGAATGCAAAGTATGTAAATGCAACAATCATCAAAACAACAACGTAACGATCTCCGGAAAGTCAAGTCGTTCCAGTCACCACCCCCGGGTCCTTCTCACCCCCAGATCTTTCTCACTTTTGGCGCATATAGCGTAACACACTCTCTCGTGACCCTGAAGGCATCACCGGCATATCATTGTGGTCGTCACCACGTCCTAATCATTGAGGACTTCCTATCCCTTACATATGGGACCTATAAATGGTGACCACTACTTGACTTCCCTTTGATCCACATAAGCATATAAACAACTTTAGCATATAACATTGCAATTTACACATGATTGATATGTTTTACTTCAAATTCATCAACATATATTCATAAAGACATAAATTCAAGCAACTATCAACAACAACTATCACACTAGCATATCTAAACACCCAATTTTGGGATTAGAACACTCAACTCTTCAATTTACTAGCGATTAAGCTCATAGAATTCAATTTCAAGCTAGATTCAAACTCAACTCTTGTTCTAGAGTAATCCTACATAAGTTTTTACATATCAAACATCGTCTACCAAGAACGGTGTCGTAAAAACATTTCCGAAAATGAAAAAAATTACGTGCATGTGATCCTCTTACCTCTACGAGTCCAAAAATGGTCTCGGATCATAAATCCGACTTCGGACAGTGAGGCAACGGCAAGAAAACGGCGTCGAGAAATCCGTCGTCGACTTGGAGCTCTCGTTCTCTCTATTTTTTATGAATTCCAGCTGGGAATTGTGAGAGTACAACACATATGCTATACATGCATGTGTGTTGACACCTCTTACCCATATTCCAATTTACACCCCCCAATATTTCTTGAGCTTTATTATGAAACCCCCACGTTAATTACATTAACTACCCATCTTTTCTAAAAGGATTTAATCTAAGTCCTGCGTGGGTCCCAAACGTGGTCCCACATAAATTATGAGGTTGCTATTTAACCTATCAATTATCAATTGTATTCAAATACGCCCTCTCACGGGTACCAAAATTGGTCCCTTTACCTATCATAAGACATAATAATATCTTTAAACATTTAAATAAATATGCACATAAACATATAATAACATCAAAATGCAAATTATCTTAATTAGACCCCCATTGGGCCCTACATGTATACCAGTTCTGCCTTTTATAGAACTTTCATATGTGTCCGCATTTGAACACCTTTTTACCTGTGGGTTCATAACCCGACCTTAAATCGTTTTATGCATTAATTCTCATTAATTAACACATACTAATAGCATATTAATCTTCTTTTTCGGGTACGGGTGTTAAAGTTGTCGTACTCCAATTCAAGGTAGTGTCAAACATACATCATAGGGTAACCCAAAAGTGACTCAAGAACTTCGTATCACGATCGGATGTAATGGTTTGAGGAACCCCATGAAAGCGCACAATCTCTCAAAAGAACAACCATGTAATGTGGGATGCGTTGGATGTCTTTCGACATGGAATAAAATGTGTCATCTTAGAAAATCTATCAACCACAACAAATACGGAATCCATACCTCGTTGTGTACGCAGTAGGCCCAAAACAAAATCCATAGACAAATCCTTCCAAGCATCATCGGGAATCGGTAATGGAGTATAAAGACCAGTGTTTTGAGACTGTCCTTTGGATGTTTGGCAAATATAGCACCTCCACACGAAGTTACCGACATCCTTCTTCAATTGTGGCCAAAAGTATCATCCTTCTAGCCTAGTGATTGTGTTTTCCCATCCCAAATGTCCACTTAATCCACCACCATGAAAATCACATATAAGTTTATCACGTAGTGATAATTTAGAAATGCAAGACAATTGCCTCGGAACAAGAACCCTTCATTGATGTGGAAATCACATGCTGTTTGTGACTCCTTACACTTGGCCCATATTTCCTTGAAATCTTCATCTTACTCATAAAGCTCCTTAAATCAATCAAATCCCATGATCTCTTAAGCTAAAGTGATAAGAAAGGTGGCTCAGCGACTCAACGCATTTGCTACTTTGTTGGTTGCATCGGATTTGTGTTTGATAATAAATAAAAACCTTTAAAGGAATGTAGACCACCGAATATACATCTTGTCAAGGTGCTTTTGACTATTGATAAACTTTAAGGCTTGGTGATCCTTGTATAAGACAAATTATTGATGCACAAGATAGTGTTCCCATTGCTTCAAGGCTTGAACTATAGCATAGAACTCTTGATCATATGTACTCCACTTTTGTCGGGCCTCACTAAGCTTTTCACTAAAAAAAATACCACAGGGCGCTTTTCTTGTGAGAGGACCTCTCTAAGGCTAACTCCACAAGCATTACACACCACCTCAAAAACTTTATTGAAACAAGGTAGAGCTAGGATAGGTGAGGTGCATAATTTTTCTTTAATCAAGGTGAAACACTGAGTTGCCTCCTTGCCCTAATTAAACTTTCTTTTCTTGAGACACTCCGTAATAGGTGTCGTGATAGTACTAAAGTTGCAAATGAACCTTCAGTAAAAGGTTCCTAAGCCATGGAAACTACGAACTTCAGTGACTATCGGTGTTGGCCATTCGCGGATGGCATGAACTTTATCCTCATCAACATGTATACCCTCTGCACTAAAAATATAACTCAAAAACAAGAGTCTATTAGTCAAGAAAGTACACTTCTTAAGGTTTACGTACAGTTGATTTTCACAAAGAACCATCAAGACTTGTCGAAGGTCGACCAAGTGCTCTTCCTCGGTCTTACTATAGACGAGGATATCATCAAAATACACCACGGTAAACTGTCCCACAATAACTCTCATGAATGTGCTAGGAGCGTTGGATAACCCAAAAGGCATCACCAACCACTCAAACAGTCCATCCTTCAACTTGAACGTCGTTTTCCACTCATCTCCGGGCCGAATACGAATTTGATGATGACCACTTTGAAGATCAATCTTTGAAAATAAGTTGGAACCACTAAGCATATCTGTGGATACCGGCATTTGGGCCCACTCTTGTTTAAAACATTTTCAAATTTCCAAACAAATTCAAAGACGAGTTGCCACTTAATTTTTGAAAGGAAAATTAAGAAACCATTTTAAAAGCAAACCGATCTTTTGCGAAACCAAAGATAAACTGGGTCCAGGGATTATGGAATGAAAGGGGAAGGAGCCCGGCGGACTAAAACACCCCCTTTCATCCTATCTCGTGATAGGCCTCTACTCAACATCCTTTTTAATCGAATTATTAATCTAAGCATGCCCTCAACTAATACATATATACATATACATTACAAAAGCATGTCTAAAAGGGTGTAAGATTGCTAACGACAAAATCTCATTCATAAGCCACATAATTCAAGTAGCAAGAAATATGATATGCAAATAGGGAACTAGGAAACATACCCGGGATCCCGCCGCGAAATAAAAACGTCCAATGCATACAAGAATAGAAATCCTAGGAAAGATGTCTCTAATCCACATATACACATAAGGCAAGACCTAAGCTAAGGTGTCGCATATGGAGTTTAAAATCAATTAAAATCAAAGAAGTAAATCAAACTAGAGAAGGAGTTGAGAAATTATACCTCAAATGTGCTACAAAACAAAGATTAGTACACATGCCTTGATCAAAGATATCAAATAATCAACCCTAAGCTTCTAGCTTAAATCTATCAAGCATGGAAAGAAATGACCTATTTATGGATTCCTTTTAATTAGTTGAAAACATATCATCTCTATAGATATGCAAGTCTCAACTATGAGCCCATGCAATGTCCATATAAAGGTAGCATGATCCCAACATGATTATAAGGAACTCACAATTAGGTTCAATTAAGGACAAAACAACCTAGAGCTAGATCCTAACTATAAGCATCAATATACATTAATGAATGCATGAATATGAACAAGAATGAGATATGAATTTATTCACTAATTTGGATCACTTAGCCTCTGGATTTAAGCTAAATTATCATTATTCAAAATATGATTTGGGTCCCAAGACATTAGGAAACCATTTAAGTTAAAATCAATGAGACTAGACAAAAATAGTGACTGCTTCTCATAAATTACAGAGAGCAGACCTGACTTTCAAAGATAAAACAACCATACTTCCAACGGTTGGGTCTTAATGATTTTTGAGTATGATATGCCTCTGTGAGTCTAGTTTCTAACCCAAAAAGAAAATCAAGGTTTGAACGGTTAGATCTCCGGGAATGAAGAAAACACTAGGCATCACCCAGGAATTTTCAACTCTTTGTCCAGAGATATTGTGTGATTTTCTAAAAATAGTAAACAAATGAGAAAACACTTACATCTTCTTAAGGTATCTTCCTAACACATTGAAATGCTTAGAAAAAATTATTTTGGGTCAAGAAAGTTCAATTAAGGTTCTGATTTATAAATTTTAAAACCGACTTACTCAACTGAAAATTTAGACAGAGAGTTGCTTGTTTTGAAATCACAAGACCAAACCATCTTAAACATGGAATTTCATCAAAACAAAAATCACAGAGGTACTTAAATGAGTTATGAACATCCTCCAATTGGTCTCATCCAATTCCAATGAACCGTGATTTTATAAATAAAAAAATCTTTGATCACAGTTGGTTTATTCACTGCACCTTTGTTGAATTAGCGTTCATATTTTGAATCAAACTTGATCCATGATTCTAGAAAGAACTAGGATCAAATATGACTATGATTTTTGGAATAGTGATGAAATATAAAGAGATCCATAGACTTAGCCTTAATGGATCTCTATCATAGATCTCATAGTTGAAGATCTAGCAAGAGAATCCTAAGGTCTTACCCAATCTTATGAACCTTGGAATATAAACTATGAAAATCTACATATAATTCCTCTCTCAAACATATGATCCTTGAGGAATGTAGAACCATGACACCTTATTCTCCTCTCAAATTAATGGTCCTTGGAGACTTAATGAGACCCAAATCTACATGAACCTCTATGGAAAATAGCATTAATCCCATAAGATTTTTGGTAATGAGGTTCAAATCATGAGTTGAGACTTGAATCTCACTAACTATGTGTAGACATGACTATGGCTTTCCTTAATCTCCATATGAATCATGAGACCATAGGAAACTAGGGAATTGAATTAAAAAAAAAAAGGACTCAAAGGAATACATAAAGTTTTATGAATTTCAAAAGGAAAATAGAAATGAAGAATCAAAGTTTACTTAGAGAAATTGGAATACAAATTCTTCAAAACCAAACTTATTTTAAATCCAAGGCATCAATTAGATCTAAATTAATGAAATATTATGAGATTCAATCACAAATTCTAAGTAGCGTGTGATGAAATGAGGTAGGAAGAGAGGTTTTGAAAATGTGTAAAGACCCTAGAACTATGAATTTGTGATTGAATTTGCCTAATTCTTCCAAGGATTGAGAGGTTACCTCTATGACCTCAAGAATTTCTTCTATTTCTTATGAAGCTAAATCTTCTCCAATTCTTCAAATTCTTCAAGAAAAACTTCCCTTTCTTCTCTCAATTCTCTCTCTCTATTGTATAACTCTTGTATATCTCAATTTTTATTTCAAAATCAAGTCTAGCTCCCAATAATGGAGATGAAGGTCTATTTATATAGACCAACATTACAAGGTTAAATGGATAAATTCGTGTGAAAACCCATTTGCAAAGTTTTCTTCTAGAACATGTGAAAAAAGCAGTCTGTTACAGCGCGCGGCACTCGACGACTTGCCTGCGGCACTTGCTGAGTGCCGAGCGGCATTCACTGACTGCCAGGCGGCACTCAGTGAATGCCGGCGCGGCCGTCGGCTTCGCCCTGTGTCGCGGCTAACAGAATTTCTGCCTTCTTTTTAATTTTCAAAATATATATTAACACAAACCTAATTATTAGTAAAGTATATACTAATGTACTTATATTTGTAATGTACTTCATTAGGATACATCCATATGCATAGTATATACTTTAATATATCATTTTATTTATTTCTTTTTTTCTTTTCTTTTCTTCTATCCTTTTCTCTTTTCTTTTCAAAACTTCTTTTCATTTTCTCTTTTTTAGGATAAATCCCTAGACTCACTTTCTCATACGTTTTTCAACATTCGGGTTTCTCCCGAATACCCAATTTTTCCTTCTTTTATTTTTTGATTTTTTTTAAACTTGATTCAAAGAATCTTTGAAGAATTTGAATTCTCTGGAAAAACTTTGAATTTCATCGGTCATCATCATCATCGGTCTTTTAGAGGCAACCAATCCCTGGACTTGATGTTTGGTCAAAATCGGGGTGTCTACAGTTTGCCCCTCTTCGGCAGAGCTTGTAAAGAAACGCGTATCACAAGTGAATGTCGAAGTTTGTGTGAAACACAAGCCTTTGACCAAACCGTCGAATCCAGGTAAAAACAAAAGTTGCGTTGCAAAAATTGGGTGCGCAGAGAGCCAAAATCTGGTCGTGCTCAAAGGTGAGCTGCCTACGTATCCCATCGGGAATCAGACTAGAACGTAGTTCAGACAAGGGACAAAACGCAAACGCAAATAACCACACAGATGGATGCTCCTATCTTATCGTGATGCATATACTCAAACAGTTTCATGTCCCATGCTCCCAATCGCGATGATTCTGCATTATGATGCTTTTCCTATTATTAGAAATGTGCCTTATGCTTCAAATTCTCACGTTATGTTATAGTTTTATTCTTGGAAACATGTGTTTTGAGGAATCATCTAATCTGCTGAGCCGCTTCACGCCTTACACTCTATAGTCGAATCAGGTAGCACGCTGAAAGATGGAGTCACTTCACGCCTTACACTCCATAATCCTCCAAAAAACATCTGATCGACTGAGCCGCTTCATGTCTTACACTCCATAGTCGAATCAGGTAGCACGCTAAAAGATTGAGTCGCTTCACACCTTACACTCCATAATCCTCCAAAAATCATTTGATCGACTGAGACGCTTCCTGCCTTACACTCCATAGTCGAATCAAGTAGCATGTTGAAAGATTGAGTCACTTCACGCCTTACATTCCATAATCCTCCAAAAATCATCTGATCGACTGAGACACTTCCAACCTTACACTCCATAGTAGAATCAGGTAGCACGTTGAAAGATTGAGTCGCTTCATGCCTTACACTCCATAATCCTTCAAAAATCATCTGATCGACTGAGACGCTTCATGCCTTACACTCCATAGTCGAATCAGGTAGCACGCTGAAAAATTGAGTCACTTCACGCCTTACACTCCATAATCCTCCAAAAATCATTTGATCGACTGAGACGCTTCATACCTTACACTCCATAGTCGAATCAGGTAGCACGCTGAAAGATTGAGTCGCTTTATGCCTTATACTCCATAATACTCCAAAAAAAACATATGATCGACTGAGCCGCTTCATGCCTTACACTCCATAGTCGAATCAGGTAACATGCTAAAAGATTGAGTCGCTTCACGCCTTATACTACATAATCCTCCAAAAATCATCTAATCGATTGAGTCGCTTTATGCCTTACACTCCATAGTCGAATTTGGTAGCACGCTGAAAGGTTGAGTCGCTTCACACCTTACACTCCATAATCCTCCAAAAATTATCTGATCGACTGAGCCGCTTCATGCCTTACACTCTATAGCCGAATCAAGTAGCACGTTGAAAGATTGAGTCGCTTCACTCCATAATCCACCAAAAATAATCTGATCGAATAAGCCGCTTCATGCCTTACACTCTATAGTCGAATCAGGGAGCACGCTGAAAGATTGAGTTGCTTCACGCCTAATACTCCATAATCCTCTAAAAATCATCTGATCGACTGAGACGCTTTCAACCTTACACTCCATTGTCAAATCAGGTAGCACGCTGAAAGATTGAGTTGCTTCACACCTTACACTCCATAATCCTCCAAAAAAAATCTGATCGACTGAGCCGCTTCATGCCTTACACTCCATAGTCGAATCAGGTAGCACGCTAAAAGATTGAGTCGCTTCACACCTTACACTCCATAATCCTCCAAAAATTATCTGATCGATTGAGCCGCTTCATGCCTTACACTCCATAGTCGAATCAAGTAGCACGCTGAAAGGTTGAGTCGCTTCACGCCTTACACTCCATAATCCTCCAAAAATTATCTGATCGACTGAGCCGCATCATGCCTTACACTCCATAGTCGAATCAAGTAGCGCGTTGAAAGATTGAGTCGCTTCACGCCTTACACTCCATAATCCTCAAAAAATCATCTGATCGATTAAGCCGCTTCATGCCTTACACTCCATAGTCGAATCAGGTAGCACGCTAAAAGATTGAGTCGCTTCACGCCTTATACTCCATAATCCTCTAAAAATAATCTGATCGACTGAACCGCTCTATGCCTTACACTCCATAGTCGAATCAGGTAGCACGCTAAAAGATTGAGTCACTTCATGCCTTACACTCCATAATCCTCCAAAAATCATCTGATCGACTGACCCGCTTCGTGCCTTACACTCCATAGTCGAATCAGGTAGCACGCTAAAAGATTGAGTCGCTTCACACCTTACACTCCATAATCCTCTAAAAAATCATCTGATCGACTGAGCCGCTTCATGCCTTATACTCTATAGTCGAATCAGGTAGCACGTTGAAAGATTGAGTCGCTTCACGCCTTATACTCCATAATCCTCCAAAAAATCATCTGATCGACTGAGCCGCTTCACGCCGATTCCTAGTTTAGTTTCTTTCTAGGGGTTACTTTTTTTTAGATTCAATTTCGAATTACTTTCCCTAAATCTGGAAGCACTTGGATTCATATCTGCTTTCAATTTCTGAAATTGAGGATCAATTATATCTAAATCGGCTTAATTCTCCCATAATCTAGAGTCTACTAGATTCAAAATCAAATCAAATTTCAAAATCGGGAGCAATTAGACTTCAATCAAATCAAAACTCTTTCAAAATCCAGAGTCGATTAGACTTAGCTTTATTCAAATTTCCAAAATTTGAAGTCATTCAGACTCAAATCACATCAAATTTTCAAAATTCGGAACCATCCAAGCTCCAATTCATTCATTTTTCCAAGATTCGGAGTCAATCAGGCTCTAATCAAATCAAATTTCCAAGTTCAGAGCTAATCAGACTCCAATCAAATCAATCTTTCAAAATCCGGAGTCAATCAAACTCCAATCAACTCAATTTTCAAAATTCTGGAGTCAATCTGACTCCAATTAAATAAAAAATTCTTTAAAAAAATCAGAATCGATTAGACTCAAATTTATTCAATCAAATCAAATTTCAGAAGAAAAAAAATCCGAAGTTATCCAAAATTAAATCAAAATTCCAAAAAAATCCAGAGTCAATTAGACACAACTTTATTCAATTTTCCAAAATTTAGAGTCAATTACACTCCTAATCAAATCAAATTTTTAGAAAAATTTGGAGTCGATTACACTTAATTTCGTTCATTTGCCGAAACTAGGTGTTTTTGACAAAAATTCCTCACAATCAGGGCTAATTTTGATTTGCAAAAGGGCTTAAGAACTCATTTATCAAACTTTGGGGGGTCCTTTTGAAATGAGGGAAAATCTTTAGGGACATGGGAGCAAAATTTGTTGGTCCTCATTATAAATATGAAAATTTAGGAGAAAAAGGGCCACCTGGCACACGCGGCGGCACTTGGTGAGGAAGAACGACACTCCCCGAGTGCCGGCCGGCACTCCGTCAAATGTCGCACTGCACTCACTGAGTGTCCGCGACTTTCCATGGAGTGCCGACCTAACTAGCAGTGCATAAAGCTTGATTCTTCTTCTTTCTTTTTCATTCTCTTCTTTTCCCTATTTTGGATTTTCTCTCTAGGATCTCACTCCCTCTTGATTCTCTACTCAAAAACCACTCAAAATCAAGGTATGTTCACTCCTTAATCATCAAGATTGCATCTTTGCTTTGATTTATACTTAAAAAAAGCATGGTTTCTTCATGTTATTCTCACAAATTTTCATTTGAATCTTACCTTTTCTCTTCCTTTGCTTGTAGATTCTTCAATGGCTAGTGGTTCGGGATCCTACGGACCCCCTAAGAAGAAGTATAAGCCCAACCCTGGCCACAACTCATAGTTTTACTCGCCGACCCCGGGGCGCACCTCTCGTCACGGGCTTTCAACCGATTGGTATACTCCCCAAACCCCCTTTTTACGCTTATGATAAAATAATGCAATGCAATGCAATCCATGATGAACAATGCATGTATGAGTGTCCCTATGACTTTGTGTATTTGAATGTATTAAACCTTATTTGCGATATCCCCCTCTTTTTGAATTGATTTTCTTGTCATGATTTGGGGTTCAATGCTTGGCATTGTGCTTTTTGCTTATCGCCCATATTTGGATTCATTAATTTTCCATGCTGTAGACACCCCATTTTGTCGGCTATCGGATTTAGGAGACCCATAGCTTGGTGGTTCACAATGATCGTAAAAGACTCAAAAGGACTCTCGGAAGTCAGCTCTATCTCTTAGAATGCTCAGAATGACCAAAATGCCCCTGAAAGCCCAAAAACTCCCAGATTTGGTCTCAAAGTTCTGAGAACATGCTATGTCGTAAGAAAAGCGATAAAAAGAGTTTTAAAGAGAAATCAGATGAGATCGTCGGCTCCCAGAGACCCCCGGAAGTCCCGGAAGTTCCCAGAAAGTCCCCGTTGACCGGTTTGACTAGGTTTGACCAAGGTTTGACCAGGTTTGACCAGGTTTGACCAAGTTTGACCAAAATCGTCCGAATTCACCAAAATCATTTTAAATCGCGAGAAAAGTGTTAAAACAAGTTCCAAAAGAAAATCGAGCGAAAACATCAGCTCCCGGGAACTCCCGGAGGTTTCCAGAACTTCCCGGGAATCCCAGGTTTGACCAGAATTTGACTTTGGAACCAGGCTGCCGAAACAATTTTCAAATATTTTTCATGGATACTAGAGGTCAATAGCTTTCCAACGGTATATCGCACATAATTTCTGGATTTAAAACGAACTTATTATGAATTTCCAAAGGCGAAAAAGGCGATCAAATCGGCTTTTATCGCGAATACCGCAAAACTTTTCAAAGTAACCTATCCCCGAACTATTTTTTATGTAAAGTAGACTCCATTACCTTTCCAACGGTATATCACAACCTCAATTTGGAGTTCGTACGCATTTTCTGTGAATTTCGGACGAAATAGGGCCTTTTCGCGAATACCGGAACATCAGGGGGCCTAAACAACATTATCCAGACGAAGGGAGGAGCAGTGCCGCCGCGGCACTGGCCCACTGCCGCCGCGGCAGTGGCCCAGTGCCGCCGCGGCACTCCCCTCCAGAACAGTGTATTTTTGTAATTAAGTTTGTGGTCCCATTTTGATTAATTAAAATCCAAAACGACGTAGTTTCATGATTTCAGATGTTTGGAGCCAATGGGAACACTTTCTAAATCCCAAAACCACCCCAAATTGGCCTATATAAACACCCCATTACTCCTCATTTTGGGGGAGTCAAATGTGAGTTTTGAGAAAGTTTGGGAGAGAAAGTTGTAGAGATAAGGTTAGAGTAGAGAGAAAAGAAGCTTTCTTCTTTGATTTTCAAAACAAAAGTGAGTTCCAACTTTGTTTTTACTTCACTACTTCCATTTACTTCAACATTCAATACTCCCAACCACCATTTTAGTGAGCATTTAAGAGAGTGGAAGCTTCTTCCATGTCTAGTGTCATTACATATGAGTGAAACACCAATCTACAAGTTCATGCTTCATGAATATCATCTATTGATCATCATCTATTTGCTTGTTTATTTATTGTTCATCTCTTCTTACCCCATTTCTTTTTGATTTTTCTTTATTTATTTACTAGTTCATCATCATCTAAGTGATGACATGAAGTTTTGGGTGAGTGAATCCTTATGGATAGTAGCTCTTGACCTCAAAAACATGTTTGATAGATGATGATTATAACCTCAATACTTCCAAGGTATCCTTGGAATGTATTGAAGTTATGCTCTAAAAATGAAATAAATATCTCCAACAATCTTGGAGGTTCTTAATGATGAGTTTGATGTTGGTATTCTAAGTGGCTATAATCTTTATTGAGTGTTGAAAATATGTTTTCAAAACATCCATTTCAAAACCCTTCTCAATCCCTCTCATTTGGTTTTCAAGAAACAAAACTTTGTTTTCTCTAAAATTTCCAAAACCATGACCCAAAACAGTGAGCTGTTCAGATTCAAAGATTTGTTTTGAATTAAATACTCAAGTTATGATGATGAAACCACTTGGAAAACCTTCCTAATACATCATAGTTTGTCCCTAATTTTTCTCATCAATTATAGAAATGGAAAAGTATTTGTTTTGGATGTGAGAAGTCCATGTTCATAATCTGCCTCTGTTCTCACAGAATGTTCATCCAACTTTTTTGCACTTATTCTGAACATTTTCATCACTGTACATACATCTTTTCTATTTTTTTTATAAAACTTGGGTGTCTTAGGAAACTTTTGGTATATAATGGGTCATCATAAACCTTTTCTTTGATTTATGAAAAATCATACAAAATCAGTCAACAGTGCAGTTTTTGTTTCTGAGTCATGTGTACATTCTGATTTCTTTCTTTTTATCTGTGATATCTATTGATGTTTGGATTTTTGGGTTATTTTCTAGACACCATAAGGATGATCTCTGATTTTTCTTACATTTTTCTAGGCACGTTTGACCTCCCAATATAATGTTGCAAAGTAACACATACAGTCTGTCCACTATTCACAGCAAGCACATTTCAACTTTTTTTCTTTGATTTGGTGCTCATATGCATTCCAAATTAGCTCATATCTTAGGAAGTAGTTCATACTACATTTGTATATATCCCATGTTGACTTAATCCATTCATTCATGCACATTTTAGACTTCCAAGTCATTTTAGAAATCCATGTACACAAAACACACTACAACCTTTGCACATTTTTTTAGGTACATACAATACATTCATGCAAGATTTGGGTTTTTTGTAACCCTTAATCTAAGAAGATTATAAGGAATGAACTCGATCACACGTCCATGCTTCCCCTTGATCTAATCATCCTTTCTCATCCGTCCCGGGGATTGAGAGGTCTTCTTTTCTCAAAGAATAACATGCATCATACTAGCTTGTTAAGCATATTTAGATTTCTTTGATTATTTGTTTCAAGAACAATTCATGTCCCCCTTTAGATTAGGAAGTCTTGATTACTTGGTATGTGATTAGACGATTTTTCCTAGGTTTATTTGTGTGATCTTTCACTTTACATTGCATGATATTTGACTTAGATCTTATGAATGATATTTTATCTTTAGATCTTTCATTTTCAAGTTTCTTATGTGATGTAATATACTATCATAGTATTAATTGCCGAACCATACATAGTATAAGATGATTATTTGGATGCTAATTGAGGCCCGTTGAAAGACGGGGCGAGTTGAGGGTGTTTTAGTCGCGACAAAGGCTCCTTCCTCTCTCGTACCAAAACCCCGAACCGAGTTCTTTGGTTATGAAGGGCCGGTGCCCTTATCCGCTTGGGTGAGTCAAAATTAGGTTTCTTGGTTCCTTAAAGACCAAGTGGCGACTCTGTATCTGTTTTCAACAGACCTTTCATTTTCTTCCTTTGATTCAAATCAATTTCAAAACAATCTCAAACAAGAGAAGTGGTCCGATCCCGGTATCCACAATCTGGCGACTCTGCTGGGGATTTTTTATTTTAAAAACAAAATAATACAGAGGTTTGACTCATAAGAAGCATCCTTAAAATCATCTTTTTACTGTGTCTGGTTCACCGCATTGCACTCTGCATTTTATCCTCCCGACTGTGTCTGAAACGCGGCGCTGACATTGTTCAGGTCTTGCTGTGCCAGGGCACAAGTCACCGTTGATACTGTACCTTCCAAGGTATATCAAAAAGAGTAAAAACCTCCGTACTGTCTCCCTGACGGTATATTTGAACTCTCGTCAACGGACCCTCTTTGACTAAACCCAGCCTTTGCATATAGATTCCTGTAGAACCTTTCATAGGACTATTCATTTATCTTTTCAGATAGGACAATATGATATAACTGCTGTATGCCCTGGTGGGATTACCTGAGCGGTGTAGACGCTTATGTGGCATAGAACAAAACTTCTTTCTTATGATTCCCAAGGCAATCACTCACATGTGATCACATTGAGTTGACCTGCCTAGGCACCATGACAAGGATGTCTGCTCCATGCTCACAAAGATATACACCGCGAACCTTGTTTGTCGGTCCTAAAACATAGGAGTATGAAAACCTGCTAGAAAGTACGACCAATATAACCGTACTTACCAGTTTCTCCCAGAAACTCTGTCCATATATCCCAGATATAACCGTACTTACCAGTTTCTCCCAGAAACTCTGTCCATATATCCCAGATATAACCGTACTTACCAATTTCTCCCAGAAACTCTGTCCATATATCCCAGATATAACCATACTTACCAGTTTCTCCCAGAAACTCTGTCCATATATCCCAGATATAACCGTACTTACCAGTTTCTCCCAGAAACTCTATCCATATATCCCAGATATAACCGTACTTACCAGTTTCTCCCAGAAACTCTGTCCATATATCCCAGATATAACCGTACTTACCAGTTTCTCCCAGAAACTCTGTCCATATATCCCAGATATAACCGTACTTACCAGTCTCTCCCAGAAACTCTGTCCATATATCCCAGATATAACCGTACCTACCAGTTTCTCCCAGAAACTCTAAAACTCTGTCCAGATCAACCAAGAATGCCCAGTCCTTCTTAGAAGCCCCCGTAAACCCTGGAGATCCCGGTTATCCCTTGGTGGTCGTACTGGAAGGTAAGATTGGCGCATTCTATATGGTTAGGACCTTAATCGCTTATCCTCTATCTGTTAGAAATAGGAACATCATATAGATTAAGGCTTACATCCGCATGCTTGTCTCCCATGCATACACCATCCCCATCTCTCTGCACGCACTGTCTCGAGTCAGTCCACGTCACTATCTTTGTCTGTCTAAAAGTCATCACTGTCAGGATCTGATACACCCCTTTCTCTCAAAATCTGTCAGGTCAGTATAGATTCTCAAGGTCAGCAGCCGGAATCCTCGTTGTGGACCAGGAGTTCGGATAATCGTTTAGTCAGAACCGGTCTGACAGCCCGCTTCAACATGAATAGAGAAGAATTGGAAAATAAGGTCACCGAGTTGGGAGCGACTATAAGCCAGCAATCCGACAGTCTAGCCCAAGTCCTGAAGTTCATGGAAGAACTAAAGCAGCAACAGCCGCAACCACCGCCCGAGTTTCCACCACCAAGGTTTGAACCTCCTTTACATGAGAATAATGGGGAGGAAAACTGGTTCCAAGGGGTCCCACCGCTCACATATGAAAAGAAACTCCAGGAAAAGATGGACAAGGTCGACAAACTGGAGAGCGTGCTGAGAAAAAGCAAGGGAATCGATGATTACATGCTAGATCTGGAAGGCCTCTTTGAGCCTGTCAAGTTGAAACTGCCGGAGAACTTCAAAATGCCTGCCATCGATCGTTTTGATGGGACTGGGAACCCGAAAAGCCACGTGAAGCTGTGTATGAGTATCTTCCAATCCATGGGTTGCACCCACGAGCACATCGCAATGCTGTTCCCACAAACTCTGGCAAAATCTGCACTATCATGGTTCCTAACCTTGGAAGCCTCCAAGACCCGGGCCTGGGAAGATATCGTTCGAGTTTTTGTCGATCATTACTCTTACAACCAGGAGCTGGACGTCACTATCAGGGACTTGGAAACAACCCGGCAAAGCAACAATGAATCCTTCGCTGCATTCCTGAGCAGATGGAGGAACAAGGTAGCTCAAATGACCCACCGGCCGATTGAAAAGGAACAAGTGAGAATGCTAATCCAGAATCTGCAGCCGCTCTACCATGAAAAGTTATTCTACCAGTCCATCTCCACGTTTGAAGAGTTGTTTGAAGTCGGAACCCGAATCGAAGATGCTATCAGGGAAGGGAAGATCAAAAAGGAAGACCCTCCGAGTCAGCCAAGAAGGCCCAACTACTCCCGGAGTCCCCCGGATGTCAATGCCCTTAGCAACCAACCTATGGCGTACCCTCCAAGACCATACCAACCCTCCAACCAGGTAATTCCCTCCAACCGCCCTTTCCCGAAAAAGCCCCCTCGCAATTTTGCCAAGCTAGAAATCTCTCTCTCCTCAGCCTTGGACCGCCTCCTCAAAAAAGGCCATCTCCAACTACTCCAGTCTCGAAATACCCCACCCCCGCCTAATTGCGATATGTCCAAACGATGCGCCTACCACCAAGCCCCCGGCCATAACACCGATGACTGCATGCGCCTTCGCCATGATATTCAGGACCTCATCGACCAGAATATCATCGAGCCACCACCGAAGCAGCCCCATATCACCCAAAATCCTCTGCCTAACCACCAAAATATTAGCCTCATCGAGTCTAACCATATATCCTTCGACCCTGCTACCTATATCACCCCCCTAGGACAACCCTTACCCCTCATTGACATCTCGGATTCTAAGGGAATTCATCTGATCGGAGGGGAGAATGACGAGTGGCAGCAGCAGCTAGACGACGAGCAAGACTTGTTCTTCCTGGAAGAGCATGACCTAGGGGTGGTAGACCTCAAATGGTATGACCCTAACAACGAGAGTGATGCTTCCATCTGGGACGAGCCGGAAAAGCCATTTATGGGAACGGATTGTGATTGGTTCAAGAAGGATGGGACTGTAGAGGGACCTACTCCTGCCGAGATTGATCATCTGACCAGGTCAGGCCGTCATTATCAGCCACCACAGCCTGCCACCGATGCAACCGAGAAAGGTCCAATCAAGGACAAAGGGAAGGGAAAGATGGATGAGATCATCGAAGAAGATAATGAGTTGATAAAGCAGCTAAAGAAAACCCAAGCACATCTCTCTATGTGGGATATTATGGTGACATCTTACAAGCATAGGCAAGCCGTGTTGAATGCTTTGGCTGGGATTGAAGTCCCTATCGATGCCGCACCGGAGGACATGGTGGCTTTCTTAGGCGCACTTACTCCCGACCCGATCATTACATTTTCTGATGAGGACTTGCCACCGGAAGGATCCGCGCATAACAAAGCATTATACATCACTGTTGGATGTAAGGAGCAGCAGGTACCATTTTGTCTGGTCGACACAGGTTCCGCTTTGAATGTTTGCGCCTTAAGAACCGCCACTGCTTTGGGGGTCAATATCCTTGACATCACGCCATCTGTGCAATCTGTGAGGGCCTATGATAACACCAGGAGGAATGTGATGGGGACTGTCTCTCTGCAAATCCGGGTAGGATCGCTGGCAAGCACTGAGATTTTTCAAGTCATGGATATACCTGCCTCGTTCAACTTGCTGATTGGGAGGCCCTGGTTACACGCCAACAAAGCCGTATCGTCCACTGTGCATCAAATGATCAAGTACATTCATGAGAAGGAAGTAAAAATCATCCTTGGTAATAGTTGGGGCAATGAAGCGTTCCCAAATTACGCTCCCATTTTCGAAGTCCAAATACCTGAGCTAGAAGAAGGAGAAATCGGGGGATTCTTCATGGAAGAAATCCACGTGATCAATGACGAAGATAGGTTCCCTGAGGTCCACTCTGCGGTTGTCAACATTGTCCGCAAAATGAATTACTTCCCGGGAATGGGATTAGGCCGACGCCAGCAAGGGATTCGTGAGTTTCCTCAAATCAAAGGGCAACAAGGAACTTTCGGGTTGGGGTACAAGCCCACTGAAGAAGACGTCGAGCTGCAAAGGCCATGGAAGAAAAGGGTGAAGGGTCTCCCACCATACCGTAAGACTTTGAATGGGCAGTTCGTCAAGGAAGGAGATGATTTTCCTTACTTCGGGTTCCCCGAACCTTGGATCCATCCAACCACTGGGAAAAGGCACCCCGGGCTTGAAATCTTCGCTGACTGCGAAAGGCCCCCATATCAAGATCCGTTCTATCTTGAAGAAATTGAGAAGACCCCGGAGGAGGACTGGTTGAAGTACCTAGACACTGAAGCCATCGAGAAGATGTGGGAGGAATCCACTGGGAAGAAGGAAGAAAAGAGGACCAAGAGCCAAGATGATCAGATCAAGCCAACTGAGGAGGGTCTGAGCAACCAGGCTGTAGAGTCATCTGTCCGTGTCTCCCTATCCCCTGTTCCCTCTGAGTCTGTACTACCAATTATCGAGTCTGTACCAGAGTCGGCTGTTGTAAGCCCACCGCTGTCCAATGTAGTCGTTTCACCTGTCATGAATGAAATGAAAGACGATTCTGCTTACTCCTCTGTGTCTAACACTTGTGAATGCACAGATCCCTCCGAGGATCTCTCAATTGAATTTAAGCAACTAATCGAAAAACCACCTGCTTATGAAATAATCGAAGATACTTTATCAGTTAACTTAGGTGAGACAGATAATCCACAAATTGTGCAAATTGGCTCAACTCTTAATAAAGAAGAAAAAGAAAAATTAACCCTCTTGCTAAAAGAATTCAAAGACGTTTTTGCTTGGTCTTACGAAGACATGCCTGGGGTCGATCCCGACATCGTCCAACATCATATTCCTCTCCTCCCCAATTCCAAACCTGTCAAGCAGAAACTAAGGCGCATGAGACCGGAATGGGCACTCAAGGTTAAAGAAGAGGTGGAGAAGCAGTTCAAGGCAGGGTTCATCATTGTCACCGAATACCCGGAATGGGTTGCCAATATCGTACCAGTACCGAAGAAGGATGGGAAGGTTCGCGTGTGCGTCGACTTCCGTGATCTAAACAAAGCCAGTCCCAAGGATGACTTTCCACTTCCCCACATTGACGTCTTGGTAGATAACACCGCAGGACATGAGCTACTTTCATTCATGGATGGTTTCTCAGGATATAATCAAATTCTAATGGCGCCAGAAGATCGGGAAAAGACGACATTCACCACCCCTTGGGGAACCTACTGTTATAGAGTAATGCCCTTCGGACTCAAGAACGCGGGGGCGACTTACCAAAGAGCTGCCACCACTCTGCTGCATGATATGATTCACAAGGAGGTAGAAGTGTACGTAGACGACATGATTGTGAAATCCAAGGACAGAGAAGGACACCTGGTAGCGCTGGAAAAGTTCTTCGAAAGGTTGCGCAAATACAAGATGAGGTTGAATCCAAAGAAATGCACTTTCGGTGTGACTTCCGGTAAACTCCTGGGTTTTCTCATCACACAAAGGGGGATAGAGGTGGATCCCTCCAAGATCAAGGCAGTCCTAGAAATGACACCACCACGGAATGAAAAAGAAGTAAGGGGGTTCCTCGGAAGAATCCAATTCATCAGCCGTTTCATCTCCAAGCTCACAACCACGTGCGATCCTCTGTTCCGATTGTTGAGAAAAGGGGAGAAGTTCCAATGGGATGACCAATGCCAAGCCGCTTTCGACAAAATAAAAGCCTACCTTCAGAACCCGCCTGTCCTTTCACCACCCATTCCTCATAAGCCCTTATTCCTTTACCTGTCTGTCTCCGAAAATGCCATGGGTTGCATGCTAGCCCAAGAAGGAGAGGAAGGCCACTCCGAAAAAGCCATATACTACCTCAGCAAGAGGATGACTGGATATGAGCTCAACTACTCTACCCTTGAAAAAACGTGTTGGGCCTTGGTTTGGTGTACTCGCCGACTGAGGCACTACATGCTGGCCTTCCCAGTTGTACTCATATCCCGCATGGATCCTCTAAAATACCTCCTCGAAAAACCCGCCCTGACCGGTCGCATATCCCGTTGGTTACTTCTACTATCCGAATTCGATATCAAGTATGTTACAAGCAAGTCAGTAAAAGGGAGGACCGTAGCTGAGCATCTCGCAGAGCATGCCGTTGACTCCGAAGAAAGTGGGGACTTTCCGTTTCCGGACGAGAATATCATGGAAATCAAGGAAGAACAGTGGAAGTTGTACTTTGATGGAGCGGCCAACATGAAAGGATACGGAGTAGGGATGATTCTCGTATCACCAAGCGGGGATCATACTCCATTAACGGTCAAGCTCAACTATAACTCCACCAACAACACCGCCGAATATGAAGCGTGCATTCTGGGAATGGAGGCAGCCTTAGAACTGAGGGTTCAGAAGTTAGACGTCTTCGGGGACTCAAACCTCATCATATCTCAAGCTAGAGGAGAATGGAAAGTAAAAGAAGAAAGGTTGAAGCCCTATCATGATCGTCTCGACCAACTCAAGAGGCAGTTCGAGAATATCTCATTCCTCTACTTGCCCAGGGAAGAGAACCAGTTGGCAGATTCATTGGCTACCTTAGCCTCCATGATCAAGATTCCTGTGGGAGTCAAGATGATGCCTTTGGTAATAGAGCAGAGGTATGAGCCTTCATTCAATATGATCGCCGCAATCGAAGAAAAAGAGAATGAAATGCCGTGGTATCGGGATGTTTGGGATTTCATAGAAAAGGGGATATACCCCCAAGAGTCTACCGAGAAAGACAAGAGGGCCATTCGAAGATTCGCAGCGCAATTCATCATTTGTGGCAGGAAATTGTTGAAGAAAGGATACAATGGTCACAACTTGACTTGCTTGTTCGGGAAGAGCTCCCGAAGAATGATGGAGGAAATACACGAAGGGGTATGCGGTCCGCACATGAACGGTCACATGCTGGCTAAGAAAATCATAAGACAAGGGTACTACTGGACAACGTTGGAGAAAGATTGTTGTGAGTACGTAAGGAGGTGCCACAAGTGCCAGATTCATGCAAACATGATGCATACACCCCCATCCCTTCTGTACAGCATGACTTCGCCTTGGCCATTCTCAACCTGGGGAATCGACATCATTGGCAAAATCATTCCGAAAGCCTCAAATGGAAATCGGTACATCCTAGTGGCCATAGACTACTTCACAAAATGGGTAGAAGCTGCATCCTACACCAAGCTGGGGGCCAAAGAGGTGGCCAAATTCATCAAAAGAAATCTTATCTGCCGTTATGGAGTTCCCCATGAGATTATTTCGGATAACGGAAGCCATTTCAAGGCAGAAGTCAGGGATCTGTTTGAGGAGTACAAAATCACTTATCATAAGTCATCCCCATACAGACCACAAACCAATGGGGCAGTCGAAGCTGCCAATAAGAATGTCAAGGCCATACTGCAGAAATCGGCCGATACCTACAAGGACTGGCATGAAAAGCTGCCGTTCGCACTTTGGGGATACAGAACGTCGATAAGGACGTCCACAGGAGCAACCCCCTACTCGCTGGTGTATGGGATGGAAGCGGTGCTCCCGGTCGAGATAGAGCTACCGTCTCTACGCGTAATGGCAGAATGCGAAATTTCAGAATCAGATTGGTTGAGAGAAAGATACGAAGAGTTGGCTCTCATAGATGAAAAGCGCCTAGCAGCAGTCGACCATGTCCGAATCTATCAAAAAAGGGTAGCCCGTGCTTTCAATAAAAGGGTTCGTCCGAGAAAGATTGTCAAGGGTGACCTTGTCCTTAAGGAACTGCGAGCTCCGATCTTCGATCCCCGTGGAAAGTTCAAACCTAAGTGGGTCGGCCCTTATATCGTCAAAACAATCCTTTCTGGAGGAGCAACTTACCTCATGGACCTCGATGGTGTCGAATTCAAAGAACCAATCAACATGGATCGCCTCAAAAAGTACTACGCTTGACAAAATAACCTTTTCTTTCAAGCCTTGCCTTGAACTACGCTTGACCTGATTCCCACTCGGGGATACATAGGCAACCACATCGGTTCGGTCACCTCACCAAAATAACCTTTTCTTTCAAGCCTTGCCTTGAACTACGCTTGACCTGATTCCCACTCGGGGATACGTAGGCAACCACATCGGTTCGGTCACCTCACCAAAATAACCTTTTCTTTCAAGCCTTGCCTTGAACTACGCTTGACCTGATTCCCACTCGGGGATACGTAGGCAACCACATCGGTTCGGTCACCTCACCAAAATAACCTTTTCTTTCAAGCCTTGCCTTGAACTACGCTTGACCTGATTCCCACTCGGGGATACGTAGGCAACCACATCGGTTCGGTCACCTCACCAAAATAACCTTTTCTTTCAAGCCTTGCCTTGAACTACGCTTGACCTGATTCCCACTCGGGGATACGTAGGCAACCACATCGGTTCGGTCACCTCACCAAAATAACCATTTCTTTCAAGCCTTGCCTTGAACTACGTTGGACCTGATCCCCGCTCGGGGGTACGTAGGCAGACTTTCAAAAAGGATGGCTCGCTAGGATGAAAATCCGAAAGGACGCCTAGGCAAAATTAGAGCTAAATCCAAGGTAAGCAATAACAAAAGAGAGAAAATAGCTCGCTAGGCCACCTCCTTGGTGCCTAGGCAAAAACTATGAGCATGTGAGAAATAAAGTCGCGGTCCTTGCCATAACCCATATATCACCCTCCACACTAGGGGCAAACTTCGGCCACTCGCCTCGTTTGCCTGAACCCCTTCCAAACTAGGGGCAAACGTCGGTCGTCTACCTCGTTTGCCTCACAACCATGCACATCTCAAACCAGGGGCAAACTTCGGCCACCCGCCTCGTTTGCCTCTAAATCACCCTGGCATGCCCAAGTGAGTACCAAAAAGCAACAACTAAATTGAAATCCAGGTCACAAAATGTTTTTCAGAAAGCTAAAAGCATAAAAAGAGGTTCTCAAAGTAACCAAGGTTCACTAATAAACAAACTTTGAATATTACATAAGCAGGAATAATCAAAGAAATAAAAGTCTTTCAGAAAGCAATCACATGTTCAAAGACACTTGGAGGAATGAGCAGAATCAGTCAGGTCCAGTCTTTTTATTTATTTCTTCAAAGGCCTTTAGAAGTAGGCCTTTACTCGGTCAGTCCAACCGTCAATAAAAGCAGCGATAGTAGCAACCCTGATCCTGGAAGCAAAGACCCTCTCAGTAAACCCCCGGGGAACCTCCTGAACCTGTCCATACTGTCTGGCCAAACGGCGAGGATGATAGAAAGAAGTCTCTCTCAGACCCATCAACCACACTCTCTGGTGACCCCTGAGGCTCGTGGTAATAGCGTAAAGGCCCCAACGCCTCACAATCCAGCAAATGTCAGCCTCAGATAAGGCACCCATCATGCCCACCCAATCGGCAAAAGTATAGTGAGAGTAAAGCACAGCCCGACGAAAGTAAACTGGTGGTATATGGCCCGTCCACAATTGGAGCCGCTCGTATAACCAGGCCTGCAACACCAAAGGCGCCCCAGAAAGTAGGGGCGTTCCTTGATCAGAAGCACGGTCCAAACCATTCAAGGTTTCAGCTAGAACCATGGCCATGGGATTCTTGCTAAACTTCAACCCAAGGCACACATGCACTAAGTCAACAGAGGTACTCGAGAATAAGAAGTGGGAGGTCATGCACAATATCAAAGCAGCCCCGCGGGTGGCATCATACACGCTGGGATTCCCGGGACTGGCATACTGAGCAATAATGGAAGCAATATTAAGGGCCTCACCTTGGATCAGCCGACGGGAAATAGTGATGGAGCAATTCAGATATTCAGCCAAACCTCTCGTAGGACTGAGGGTACCAGCAGAAGGGAGAATCAGATCAGAGTCAGAATCATAGCCGAAAATAGCGCAGAACTCCTCAAACATGGGGCATATCTCCAGGCCATTGAAGTTGAAGACATGGTTCACCGGGTCCCAGTGACCAATGGCAGCACGCAAGAACTCAGTGTTCAGGGTCATCCGGCAAAGAGAGAATAGCTCGGTCAAGCCGTAGCTAAAGAGGTTAATCCGTTCCACGCCATCCGTGATGGTCAGCCAAGCTGTGAGTTGAGCGGGATCATACAAAGCCATGTTTTCAGTCGCGGCTCTAGCAAAATTCGAAATTTCGGCAGCACCTCCCCGTTTCACGGACTATCCCACCTGCAAGGCAAAAAGCACTCACTATCACAAAACTGCCCATCGCAGTAGCATCCAACAATCACAGTGTACATATATCAGCTAAAACAAGCACACAACTGCGCCTCTAAAACCGAAAGATATCCGGCCTAGGAGGCAAAACATCATACTCTGTCAAAAGGTTACAAATTGTTCCACACTTCGTCCTACACTGTCCAAATAATCATATTCCCAGTACAACCCAATCGAAAACAGAAAATAAAATAATATTGTCCGCTTGGGAGGCATCAGTCTTCCTCTTCTTCGTCCTCTGTCGGACCACCCGGAGTATATGTCGGCGACGGCCTCCTCCTACCACCTCTGCATCTTGGACCGGTCCTCGATGAGCCAGCCCCGCCTCCACGATACTGCACACACAAATAAAGGCAATCAGTAAGGGAATAACAAAAAGTACAAAAATAAAGTCGAGTCAGAGACTTACCAAGGACGCCATCTGGTTGGCGGCAAATTGCCGCATACCGTCCATCTGTCAAGGGTAAAATCCAAGGTTAGAACCTCATAACCTTAAGAAAGTGCAAAATTAGAGACATACCCGGTGGTCTCGTGTGAGGACCAAGGACCGTAAGCTAGCCGCCAAGGCGTGACCCTCCTCAGCGTAACTCCAAGGAACGTTGAGGACGCCCGCTGGCTGAGTAGGGTACCCACATGTAACTCGCGGCACCTCCATCATTTGGGGAGTGCCATCAGCGCCTAGAACGTTGACGGTCCAATCCCAAGGGGGGATAGGGTCGGGAGCCTGAGGAGCCTGTCTCCTGTACATCTCACGAAGCTGTAGGCACAAAACAAGTTAGGAAAAGATGAGTCGAAAACATAAACAACTAATAAAAGCAAAATGAAAAAAAAAAGCAACTCACCTCCAGGAGCGGGAAGTTAGGCATCAAAGAGCGGCCACGGTAAGCCTCATACCCGGTCTCAGAGAGGAAATGATCCCAGACGTCGGTGCCGGCTAAGGCCGCCGACAGAGCATCACCGGAGAGGTCACTAGCATCCATCACAGGAGGATTATGGGGAACGCGATACCGGGAGCCACCAACCACCTGTCGAGACACCCGTTCCCCAAGGAACCACTGCCTACACTCGGTACTCTCCAGCAGAAGGCGGCAAGAGGTAAGAGATTTAACCGCTTGTATCTCCTCTGGGGCGGCATAAACAACGCCCTCCCAAGGCGTCCAATCAACATCAGAGGCCGTCAGCTCAGTCAGGAAGTTTCTAAGCAAAACAATCCGGTGGGCCCCACTCTTCACCCCAACAACGTCCCTCCGCCATCTCAAACCTCGTGGGAATAGAGGCACAGGAGCCATGCCATCCTCATCCTCGCCTGATTCATCTGCCGGAGAAGGAGCCAACATCTTCAAGTATTCAAAACTCCAAAGCTGCACAGACAAAGGAGAAATCAGAACAAGGATAGAAATCAAAGAGATGGAAAATAAAGGAAGAGACGGTGCGTACCTCCCAAGCTCGCCAAAATCCCCCAGTAGATTTAACATCGCCCCGAGAGACCTCCCCCATATGCTTGTAGAGATGGGCCAAGGCAGCGCCGCCCCAGTTATAGGAGGGGATCTCATCAATGGTCGCCAGGCAAGAAAGGAGCCTCAAGCTCACCCGGTCATTCCTTGTCGCAAAGATTGAGCACCCGAGGACATACAGAAGATAAACCCTCAAAAGTTGGGAATTGTTCAGATTGTGATTACCTCTGCCGTAGGCCCGGTAAAGCCAGCCGCAAGGAAACCAATGCCTCTCCAGGTTAGGGGGAACAGCCCCAATCAGCATCTCCACCGCCTCCGGGTCGATCTCGTAAAAGTAATCCAAAATCAGGCGCTTCCCGCCGACCCTCAAGCCCGTAATCATAGAGAAGTCGAAGGGCGTCATGGTCATCTCTCCGAACGGCAGGTGGAAAGTATTGGTGGTATCCCACCACCTCTCAGCCAGGGCATAGAAATGGGCCAAATCATTGCTGCTTTTCGAAACCAGACGGACGAAGCCTCCGAACCCAGCATCATCAACCATCCTCTTAACGGTGGGCGAAAGCTGTGTATACCAGAAGAAGGCATGGGCAAGGCTACCATGGCCTTTCAAGGCCACTTCCGGCACCTGCACACAACAAAAACAACAAAAAAAGCACAAGATCACTATTCACAACCCGAGAGCAAAATTTCACAAAATCAACATTTGAGCACGAATCGGACTCCTAACAATTTCTAGGTGCACACTACGGCTCACAAAACTAGCACAATACATGATAGTGGTCCTAAAATGTCGAAAGTTCACATACCAAGCTCGCTAGAGCCGCGGCCGAAAGATGGCGTTGGGGGTCCCGTAGAATCAAGTCCGGGGTTTGCATTTCAGCCTTCATCCGTCCCTTAGCCTTCTTAGACGGTCTCCTTGAGCTCGAAGCCATGGATCTACAAGAAAATGGAAGTCACATTCAAACTTTCTTCTTGAAAATTTGGGCAAACCAAAACACCAATCAAAAATCCGACTACGGGGAAAGATTACTCACCTGAGCGCGCACAAGCTGCGTTTTGATGAATTTTGGCTTCAAAAACACCCCAAAATGGCCAAGAATGAGCTTCAAAAGCTCAAAAACCCGAGATATAAGAAGATGGAGTCCGGCCACCCAGTGCCGCCGCGGCACTGGCCAACTGCCGCCGCGGCAGTGGCCCAGTGCCGCCGCGGCACTGCTTCCCGTGGGCCCCGCTTCGCTTTGTTTTGCCCCGTTTCGCCCCGTTTTGACCCGTTTTGGCCTTTTTCAGCCCGTTTTTGACCCCGATCAGCCCCGGTGGCCCAGTCCAGTCAAGATCTGTGAGGTTTTACCCCAAGCGGACTAAAAATTGTCAGAATTAACTCCAGCAGGCAAAAACTGGGAAAAATCGGCTCCCGAAGACCCGAATCGGTCGTTTCAGGACAACCGTCGCAAGATTTGATCAACCGTGAGAGGTTCAGAGATGGATCCTGGTTCCCGATCAAGAAAAGAGATTCCCCGAGAACCCTGCATCATCCTCCGAGGACAACAGCAGACAGATACCAGCTCCCAGAGGCCCTGACCGGTTCTCTCGGATTGAGCGCCGAAAGATTTGATCAACCGTGAGAGGTTCAGAGATGGATCCTGGTTCCCGATCAAGAAAAGAGATTCCCCGAGAACCCTGCATCATCCTCCGAGGACAACAGCAGACAGATACCAGCTCCCAGAGGCCCTGACCGGTTCTCTCGGATTGAGCGCCGAAAGATTTGATCAACCGTGAGAGGTTCAGAGATGGATCCTGGTTCCCGATCAAGAAAAGAGATTCCCCGAGAACCCTACATCATCCTCCGAGGACAACAGTAGACAGATACCAGCTCCCAGAGACCCTGACCGGTTCTCTCGGATTGAGTGCCGAAAGATTTGATCAACCGTGAGAGGTTCAGAGATGGATCCTGGTTCCCGATCAAGAAAATAAGAATTCTCCGAGAACCCTACGGCATCCCCAAGGGTAAATACAAAAGATACTACCACCAGCCGGAACCGATTCCCGAAAGTCGGCCGTCAGGAACAATCAGAACATCGCCTGCATCCAGATCTCCTGATCGTTAAGAATTTTCTCACAGCTTTATCACAAGATCCCTCGGTCACCTTTGGTCATGGTCTTCTAAACAAAACGCTTCTGACCTATCTCACTCGTTCCAGAAGTTTGCCCTTAGACCCGGAGTCTTCTAAACCGTCGTGTCCTTATCCGAGTCATCCACCGCATCACAGTCGCAAACACTAGCACAACACCAGCCCACTCGGAGTGGCACACCCCACGGCACTTGCTCATACTAGGGTCACAACACTATACATGATAGGACTCATGACACGATTCATATCACATCCATACATTGCATATCACTCTTCTGGCATAGCATCCGCCTGATTGTTGTGTACGTGCATGTATGATCGGCTCCTTGCCCTGAACTACGTCTTGGTCTGATTCCCCTTGGGATACGTAGGCAGCTCACGCAGAGCACGACCAGCCCTAACCTCATCATCCTTGCATCTTTTGCAACGCTTTTTATCCTAAATCCATAGCCTCCAAAAAGTCTTGTCTCTTCAAAGCTTTGGCACTCGCTTGCGATATACGTTGCCTCGCAAGTTCATGCCAAAGAGGGGCAAACTGTAGACACCCCATTTTGTCGGCTATCGGATTTAGGAGACCCATAGCTTGGTGGTTCACAATGATCGTAAAAGACTCAAAAGGACTCTCGGAAGTCAGCTCTATCTCTTAGAATGCTCAGAATGACCAAAATGCCCCTGAAAGCCCAAAAACTCCCAGATTTGGTCTCAAAGTTCTGAGAACATGCTATGTCGTAAGAAAAGCGATAAAAAGAGTTTTAAAGAGAAATCAGATGAGATCGTCGGCTCCCAGAGACCCCCGGAAGTCCCGGAAGTTCCCAGAAAGTCCCCGTTGACCGGTTTGACCAAGGTTTGACTAGGTTTGACCAAGGTTTGACCAGGTTTGACCAGGTTTGACCAAGTTTGACCAAAATCGTCCGAATTCACCAAAATCATTTTAAATCGCGAGAAAAGTGTTCAAACAAGTTCCAAAAGAAAATCGAGCGAAAACATCAGCTCCCGGGAACTCCCGGAGGTTTCCAGAACTTCCCGGGAATCCCAGGTTTGACCAGTTTGACCAGAATTTGACTTTGGAACCAGGCTGCCGAAACAATTTTCAAATATTTTTCATGGATACTAGAGGTCAATAGCTTTCCAACGGTATATCGCACATAATTTCTGGATTTAAAACGAACTTATTATGAATTTCCAAAGGCGAAAAAGGCGATCAAATCGGCTTTTATCGCGAATACCGCAAAACTTTTCAAAGTAACCTATCCCCGAACTATTTTTTATGTAAAGTAGACTCCATTACCTTTCCAACGGTATATCACAACCTCAATTTGGAGTTCGTACGCATTTTCTGTGAATTTCAGACGAAATAGGGCCTTTTCGCGAATACCGGAACATCAGGGGGCCTAAACAACATTATCCAGACGAAGGGAGGAGCAGTGCCGCCGCGGCACTCCCCTCCAGAACAGTGTATTTTTGTAATTAAGTTTGTGGTCCCATTTTGATTAATTAAAATCCAAAACGACGTAGTTTCATGATTTCAGATGTTTGGAGCCAATGGGAACACTTTCTAAATCCCAAAACCACCCCAAATTGGCCTATATAAACACCCCATTACTCCTCATTTTGGGGGAGTCAAATGTGAGTTTTGAGAAAGTTTGGGAGAGAAAGTTGTAGAGATAAGGTTAGAGTAGAGAGAAAAGAAGCTTTCTTCTTTGATTTTCAAAACAAAAGTGAGTTCCAACTTTGTTTTTACTTCACTACTTCCATTTACTTCAACATTCAATACTCCCAACCACCATTTTAGTGAGCATTTAAGAGAGTGGAAGCTTCTTCCATGTCTAGTGTCATTACATATGAGTGAAACACCAATCTACAAGTTCATGCTTCATGAATATCATCTATTGATCATCATCTATTTGCTTGTTTATTTATTGTTCATCTCTTCTTACCCCATTTCTTTTTGATTTTTCTTTATTTATTTACTAGTTCATCATCATCTAAGTGATGACATGAAGTTTGGGGTGAGTGAATCCTTATGGATAGTAGCTCTTGACCTCAAAAACATGTTTGATAGATGATGATTATAACCTCAATACTTCCAAGGTATCCTTGGAATGTATTGAAGTTATGCTCTAAAAATGAAATAAATATCTCCAACAATCTTGGAGGTTCTTAATGATGAGTTTGATGTTGGTATTCTAAGTGGCTATAATCTTTATTGAGTGTTGAAAATATGTTTTCAAAACATCCATTTCAAAACCCTTCTCAATCCCTCTCATTTGGTTTTCAAGAAACAAAACTTTGTTTTCTCTAAAATTTCCAAAACCATGACCCAAAACAGTGAGCTGTTCAGATTCAAAGATTTGTTTTGAATTAAATACTCAAGTTATGATGATGAAACCACTTGGAAAACCTTCCTAATACATCATAGTTTGTCCCTAATTTTTCTCATCAATTATAGAAATGGAAAAGTATTTGTTTTGGATGTGAGAAGTCCATGTTCATAATCTGCCTCTGTTCTCACAGAATGTTCATCCAACTTTTTTGCACTTATTCTGAACATTTTCATCACTGTACATACATCTTTTCTATTTTTTTTATAAAACTTGGGTGTCTTAGGAAACTTTTGGTATATAATGGGTCATCATAAACCTTTTCTTTGATTTATGAAAAATCATACAAAATCAGTCAACAGTGCAGTTTTTGTTTCTGAGTCATGTGTACATTCTGATTTCTTTCTTTTTATCTGTGATATCTATTGATGTTTGGATTTTTGGGTTATTTTCTAGACACCATAAGGATGATCTCTGATTTTTCTTACATTTTTCTAGGCACGTTTGACCTCCCAATATAATGTTGCAAAGTAACACATACAGTCTGTCCACTATTCACAGCAAGCACATTTCAACTTTTTTTCTTTGATTTGGTGCTCATATGCATTCCAAATTAGCTCATATCTTAGGAAGTAGTTCATACTACATTTGTATATATCCCATGTTGACTTAATCCATTCATTCATGCACATTTTAGACTTCCAAGTCATTTTAGAAATCCATGTACACAAAACACACTACAACCTTTGCACATTTTTTTAGGTACATACAATACATTCATGCAAGATTTGGGTTTTTTGTAACCCTTAATCTAAGAAGATTATAAGGAATGAACTCGATCACACGTCCATGCTTCCCCTTGATCTAATCATCCTTTCTCATCCGTCCCGGGGATTGAGAGGTCTTCTTTTCTCAAAGAATAACATGCATCATACTAGCTTGTTAAGCATATTTAGATTTCTTTGATTATTTGTTTCAAGAACAATTCATGTCCCCCTTTAGATTAGGAAGTCTTGATTACTTGGTATGTGATTAGACGATTTTTCCTAGGTTTATTTGTGTGATCTTTCACTTTACATTGCATGATATTTGACTTAGATCTTATGAATGATATTTTATCTTTAGATCTTTCATTTTCAAGTTTCTTATGTGATGTAATATACTATCATAGTATTAATTGCCGAACCATACATAGTATAAGATGATTATTTGGATGCTAATTGAGGTCCGTTGAAAGACGGGGCGAGTTGAGGGTGTTTTAGTCGCGACAAAGGCTCCTTCCTCTCTCGTACCAAAACCCCGAACCGAGTTCTTTGGTTATGAAGGGCCGGTGCCCTTATCCGCTTGGGTGAGTCAAAATTAGGTTTCTTGGTTCCTTAAAGACCAAGTGGCGACTCTGTATCTGTTTTCAACAGACCTTTCGTTTTCTTCCTTTGATTCAAATCAATTTCAAAACAATCTCAAACAAGAGAAGTGGTCCGATCCCGGTATCCACACATGCTCATGAATTTCATTATCTCGTTTGTCCACTGCTAATGAGGGTTGCACCGACCCCGTGAAGCACTTGAATTTCATGTAGACCTTGCTTATACTGAACTTAAAACTATTCTTGCAGAACCAAGAACCTTATTTTTCCTCTCAATAACAAGTCACTTAGACTCAAGAACTTTCTTATTTTCGAAACAATGAGTCGCTTAGACTCAAGAACTTTCTTATTCAAATCAACAAGTCGCAAAGACTTGAAAGAACTTTTTCTTATTTTTCTTAAAAACGAGTCGCTTAGACTCAAGAACTTTCTTATTTTCAAAACAATGAGTCGTTTAGACTCAAGAATTTTCTTATTTTCAAATCAACGAGTCGCTTAGACTCGAAAGAACTTTTTCTTATTTTTCTTAAAAACAACGAGTCGCTTAGACTCAAGAACTTTCTTATTTTCAAAACAACGAGTCGTTTAGACTCAAAAATTTTCTTATTTTCGAAACAACGAGTCGCTTAGACTCAAGAACTTTCAAATCAACGAGTCGCTTAGACATGGAAATCATTACTCACTTTTTTTTTTTTTTTTTTTTAAAGAATCGAGTCACTTATGCTTGGAAATCATCACCCACTTTTTCTTTTCAAAGAATTGAGTCGCTTAGACCCAGAAATCAAAGCTTATTTGAGTCACTTAGACTCGGAAATCACCACTTATTTTTTTATTATAAAGAATCGAGTCGCTTATGCTTGGAAATCATCACTCACTTTTTCTTTTCAAAGAATTGAGTCGCTTAGACCCAGAAATCAAAACTTATTTGAGTCACTTAGACTCGGAAATCAAAACTTATTTTTTCTTTTTCAGGGAATCGAGTTGCTTAGATTCTAAAAATCATTTATTTTCTTTCCTTCTCTTATTTTTGTTTTTCTTCTGTCCTTTTCTTGCAGACTCCGGAATTTGTTTAAAGGCCATGGGAGTGTGGCTTACGGCCGGAGGTGGTATGAGGAGCTTTCTGACGAGGTTAGAACATTGGTCGACAATGCTAGATTTGGGCTCTTTGCGTTACTCTTAGAGAAGAGTTCGAACGATAGGACCCATATTCAGGCCTTAGCAGAGAGATGGTGGGATACAATAAATGCATTCCACATGCCATTTGGGGAGATGACGATGACTCCCCAGGACTTTGCTATGATCACAGGCATCCCGTTCGGCGGCTTTCCAGTTGCTCGCTATGACGATCTCCACACTCGCCATGAAGAGATTATTGACTTACTCGAGGCTCACCCAGGGGAGTTCATAGTGCCCACAAAATGGTTCCTGGACACTTTCAAGGGGAAGGCCTTTACTGATGACCAGATGGCTAGGGCCTTTATCATGTATGTGCTGGGCTGTTCACTGATGAGCACAAAGGGGGATAGGATCAACCTCGGGTACTTGGCCTCCCTTGTGGATATTGACTGCATATCCCAGTATAATTGGGGAGGGGCAGAGCTGGCTACTCTTTACAACCACATAAGTGAGGTCTCTAGGGAAAACTTCCCCTCCAATGGCGGGTACTGGAGAGCCTGGGAGGTAAAACTTTATTGTATTTCAATCATCATCATTTTTTATTCAGCCCCTTTTGATTTTATCTTGAAAACTGAGTTCATTTTTTTTCCTTTTGCAGATATGGTCTCACGAATACCTTCGCATGAGGGCTCCCAGTACCCGGGATGGCGAGGCTGCTATCATGCCTCAAGGCTTAAAATGGAAGAAGGAAGCGAGGGGCCGGAAGGTTGGGGCCCATGACTTTGTCGGCTACAGGAACCTCCTCACCAACTTACGTGAGGTTCATGTGGTGTAGAATCCGTGGGAGGCGGCTCTTCCAGAGGCCAGCGAGGCGATCCAGGCGGCTGTGGGTTTCTTCAGGTTGAGGATTCTGATGGTGGGTGAGGCGTGCTGAGAGTGGTACCTTGGTGAGAGGGTGACCAGGTAATCCCTTGTAGTCCAGGCATTTTATGTGCCGAGAGCTCCCCCGGCGACTATGAGGAGTATGAAGACTTTGGATCACGACGACCTGGTGGTTGCTCTAGATGGGGAGGGAATTGCAAACTTCTTGGATGGCCCAGACGGTTATCCCGTCTTCAGATTAAATTCTCTTATGCATAATTTTCCTCTCATGGATGTCACCTGGGTAATAAATTTTTATTTCTTTTATTTATGCTTTTTCTCTCTCCTTTTTTAGATACATAACCGCATTTATTAATATCCAAATTCTTATTTGCAGCCTATTCCTGGGGTTACCGACCCTCCAACTCTCCCACAGTGGAGCTGGAACGTTCCCATGGTCCATATGGGCCAGGAGACCATGTACCAGCTGGCCACTTATACCCAAAATGTTCCGCCCATCCCTCTGTAATACGATACAGTTCCCAGAGACTATGCGGAGGAGGGTCTATCGTACGCACACACTGTCCAGCATTGGATTCATGGACGCAAATGGAGGGTAAATCTCTTTTTGGAAACAACCTTCTTATTACTTTTTCACAATTCAAATTTTATCTTTATGCTATCAACTGTTTCCAAACTCTTTTTCAGGATGATGGAGCAAGGGCCACTGCTGATCTTCAGGCCAGAGCTATGGTATCACCATTTTTATGCATTTTATTTTTCTCTTTTTTTTCTTATTCATTTCACTTATTCTTCATTTCATTTTGTCTTTTTAGGAGGCCGAACTTGTTGCCTTGAGGAGGCAAATTCAAGAGTTTCAGCTGGGTCAAGGCGGCGGATCAAGGAGGTACTGGTGGCAGCGACCAAGGCGGTGATGGTAGGGATGGAGGTGACGGTGGAGATGGCGGAGATGGCAGAGCTAAGGGAAGTCAAACAGCTCCACAAGCACCCAGAAGAAATCCTCATCGCCGACGAGGATAGCCGATCCCTCTTTCTTTTATATTACGTCCCTATGATGACTAGAACTCCAAACTTTTCTCTCTTTAGTGGATTTACTTAGGCGGTTTGATAGTATTCAAGCATGGTGGCCTGTGTGCCAATTTTGAATTCTATTTATATTCATGCTTGACTACTAACTTAGCATTAGGCTTTATTCCCCTTGCTTACTCAAAACATGAATGCCTTTATTTACTTATTGATGAATGGTGCTTGAATGATGAAATGGTGATATTCTTGTTCAAATTTATGCAAGTTTGGGCTGATTCAAATTATAAATTGACTCATGAACATCTTAAACTTTGGCCGACACTTAGAGAGACTGACCGACACTAACTGAATGTCGTGCGGCACTTAGTGACTATCGACCGGCACTTAGTGAGTGCCGCTGCTTTTCTTCGAATGCCGATTTGTGCCATTTTCTTATACAAAGTGCCATTTGCCCATTTTCTGCTCATTTGAAGCTCCTAAGGTCCCTTTTCTTCTTCCTCATTCAAATTATTCTTCTCCATTCATTTTCCTTCTGCATGGCTCCCATAAGTCCCGATATTCTATACCCGTGGATGGATTCCCTTGCTGGTATCGACCGACTCAACTTTGAGTCTCACAGATTGACAGACCTCTTTGTATTCCTCCATATGGCCCTAGACGAGGGCTTACTCCGAGCTGCTATCATATGTTGGGACCCCTCTTTGCATGTCTTCTGGTTCAGCCATAAGGAGGTTTGTCCACTTTTCGAGGAATTTAGCGCCATCCTCCATACCGATCCTTATGCCGATTTAATTATTCCCCAGATACAGGTAGGGTACATCCAAGATCTAGCAGCTCTTCTTCATATTTCCTAGGGTACAGCCAGCACTTTGTTCGCGATAGGCACATTAATTTCGACCACCTTTCTTCTATTTATGCTCCTGTTGGTGATCTTGATAACGGAGGATATCAGATTGTCAGACGTAGTGCCCTTTCCCTGGCTATGCTCTCTCATTTCTTATTTCAATCCTCCACCGACATCCTCATACCTATTGTTTGTGGTCTCTGAGAAATGCAAAGTGCTATCATGCTCATTCTAGGAGAGACCTTACTGGGTTTGGATCATGCACAGAGCACAGGATCGATGTTGCTTTCAGGGTCACCTCATGTCTTGCAGGTCTGGCTTCTTGAGCGTTTAGGCCTCTTCGCTCACCCTTCTACTGGGAGACTGCTTCCCTATGATCGCCTGGATGTTCATTTCCCCTCTTACATGGTTGAAGGCTGGCTTACTTGGCTTCGGAGCCTGTGTTGTGAGGATATTTGTTGGGTGTGCCCCTGATGGACTTACTGCTGTGTCACTGTGCGGCTTCCTGGTTGCCCGGGGGTTTGGCTACCTGGTCTGCATGCTACCACTTTTTACATCCCTGGATGGGTGGTTTGCCAGTTTGGTTTGCTTTAGGATGTCCCGGACATTATTACTGCAGATTTTTCGAGGAGCTCTGCTCAACGCCTTTCTACTATGAGATTATTTGCTGAGGCTAGGCATGACAGAGTGTCGGCTCCTTTCTGGAGGGTGTCTTCTTCAGTTGATCCCACTGCCGATTACCTTCTTGAGATTCATACTTTGGTCGGGAAATAGCTTCTAGACAAACAAAAAGGGAAAAAAACAAGATTCTAAAACTTTCGACAAATCCTGCTTGATTCTTACTGCGCTTTTGTTTTGTGATGCATTTTCAATTTTCAAAAAAAAAAACTTTTCTTTGTGTCAAGAAAATGTTCTAAACATGTCAAATCAAAGTTTGCACTTCTCCCATCTTTTCAGATTATGAAAATTTTCCTTTTAATGCCTCTTTTAGCTTTTATTACTTTGCTTTGAGTTTTGCTTTAGAGTTTTAATCATTCTATACTATGAATCCTCATTTATTTCCACACAATACCTATTTTGATAGCTAGTAGATCCAGAAATGGGTTTAGGTATTTTCTGGGTTCTTCGGTTAGCAAACAAAGTTTACCCCTAGTGTAGGGGCTTTGATTCTAGTTCTGGACAAACGCAAGTTTTCCCCTAGTTTGGCATAGGGAAACTCAGGATATTAGGTTATATTGAGAGTTGGGTTTTATTTGGACCGAGGGCCTTGTGGGCCTGCCTACTTATCCCCGAATAGGTATCAAGTCCGTAGTAGTTCAGCTAAAGTCAGAAGGGAAGTGCCTTTTAGGTAAGTTTATTTATGTGACTGAACCGAGCAGGTTGCCTACGAATCCCCTAGCGGGAATCAAGTCAAGTGTAGTTCATCAATTCTGGAGGTTTTGAAAGGACAAGGTCTCAAGCAAAATATTTCTTAAGGCGATCGAGGTTGATTGGCTGTTTAAACTCAACTCCATCTAGGTCCCCTCCGGAGAGGAGCGTCTTAATGATATATGGTCCGACATTTCTGACATTTATGACATTTCCCATACTCACAACAATCCTTATCCACAGTCGTCCAATAGTATCCCTGACGAATTATCTTTTTGGCCAACATGTGTCCATTCATGTGGGGTCCGCAGACTCCTTCATTTACTTCTTCCATCATTTTTCTCACTTCCCTTCTATATAGACATTCTAGGTTATAACCGGTATAGGACTTCTTCCATAATTTTCCTGCATAAATCACAAACTGAGCTAAAAACTTCTGAATCGCCTTCTTATCCTTTTCTGACGCCCCTTCAGGGTACTTTCCTCTCTCAATGAAACTCCAATCATCCGTATACCATGGTACTTCTGTCTCTTCTCTTCCTTCAATGGCTGCGATTGTCTCGAATGAGGGCCGGGTTCTCTCTTCTATGGACAGGGGAATCATGGTAACTCCTATAGGGATATGGATCATTGAGGGCAAGGTTGCTAAAGAATCGCCTAGTTGGTTTTCCTCACGAGGAAGTTAATAGAACGAGATTTTTCTAAACTGCACTTTCAGGCTCTCCAGGTATTCATGGTAAGGTCTCAATTTCTCATGCTTTATTCTCCAATCACCCCTCACTTGCGATATTATTAGATTCGAGTCCCTAAAAACATCAATCTTCTGAATTTTTAAGGCCAAGACTGCTTCCATCCCAATTGTGCATGCTTCATATTCTGCCGTGTTGCTGGTTGAGTTATACTTAAGTTTAACGGCTAATGGGGTGGGGGTCCCATTAGGTGATATAAGGATGATTCTAAACCCGTATCCTACCTGATTGGCTGCTCCATCAAAATACATTCTCCATAGGTCTTCCTTTACTTCCATCACCCCCTCATCAGAAAACTTAAATTCTCTTCTTTTTTTGGATTCTATGGCAAGGTCAGCTAAGTATTCAACGATGGATCTCCCTTTGACAGATTTAGAAGTGACATATCTAATATCAAATTCGGCTAGCATCATGGTCCAACGCGAGATCCTACTGGTTAAGGTAAGTTTTTTAAAGAGGTATTTGAGTGGGCCCGTTCGGGATATTAGGGTGACAGGGAAGGCTAACATGTAATGCCTAAGGCGATGTGTACACCACACCAAAGCCCAACATGCTTTCTCCAACGGTGAATAGTTCAACTCATACCTGGTCATTCTCTTAGGTAGTATATTGCTTTCTCCACACGCCCCTCTTCCTCTTCTTGGGCCAGCATGCACCCCATGGAATTCTCGGTTACAGATAGATATAGCAATAAAGGCTTCCCGGGTTTGGGAGGCGACAGAACAGGTGGGTTTTGAAGGTAGGTTTTAATCTTTTCAAAGGCTTTTTGGTATTGGTCATCCCATTCAAACTTTTCCCCTTTCCTCAACAACTTGATAGTGGGTCACAGGTCATGGTGAGATTGGATATGAAAAGGCTAATAAACTGTATTCTTCCTAAGAATCCCCACAACTCCTTCTCATTTTTGGGTGACGGCATTTCAGTTATGGCTTGAATTTTGGTCGGATCTACCTCAATCCCCCTCTGTGTAATCAGAAATCCCAATAATTTCCCCGTGGTGACCCCAAAAGTACATTTCTGTTGGTTTAATCTCATTCTGAATTTTCTTAACCTCTCAAAAAATTTCCTTAAAGCCTTTAAGTGTCCTTCCCTCTCTTTGGACTTCACTATCATGTCATCCACATACACCTCCACTTCTTTATGGATCATGTCATGTAGTAGGGTGGTGGCGGCTCTTTGATAAGTTGCCCCTGCGTTCTTAAGCCCAAATTGCATAACTCTATAACAATAAGTCCCACAGGGTGTGATAAAGGTAGCCTTTTCCCTATCCTTAGGTGCCATTAATATCTTATTGTACCCTGAGAACCCATCCATGAAAGATAAGAGTTCATGTTATGCCGTATTGTCTACTAACACATCAATGTGGGGTAAAGGGAAATCGTCCTTAGGGCTAGCCTTGTTCAGATCTTGAAAATCCACAAACCCTAACACGACCATCCTTTTTAGGGACCGGTACAATGTTAGCGACCCGTTCTGGATACCCGGTGACAATCAAGAATCCAGCTCCTAATTGCTTTTCAACTTCCTCTTTCACTTTTAGCGCCCATCCAGGCCTCATTCGCCTCAATTTTTGTTTTATAGGTTTTGAATTTGGGAAGAGGGGGATATGATGTTGGACAATTTCTAGATCAATTCCTGGCATATCATCGTAGGACCATGCAAAGACATCTTTGAATTCATTCAATAAATTGATTAACTCTTTACTCTCCTCGTTACTAAGCGTGGAGCCAATGGAGACATTTTGTGGATTATTTTCATTTCCCAAATTAATTTTTAAAGTGCCTTCAATGATTTTACATGCAAATTCATTTTCTTTTTCAATTAATTTTTGCAATTCATCTGGTATTTCACTACATTCATCATATGCATCATAATCATTATGTGCAGTCGAGTAATCAGAATTAGTCATATTCTCATTAACTTTCTTGGGAGCAATTACAACAGACATATAAATTGAAAGATGCCTCATTTGGGCCATTACAGACTCTGGGTGAGGGGGATACCTATCACTAGACTCAAAGACTCATTCCTTCTTGCTTTCTCCTCCCAGATCAGTGATGAAGCATTCTTCCAAATCCCCTGTCCGAGTAATTTCTCCCATTTCTTCTTCCTCTGGTTCTTTTTCCTGTTCTGACTTCTCCCCTTCTGCCTTTTCTTTGCTTTATTCTTCACCTTTTTCTTTTCCCATCTTCATTCACACTTTCCCCAGTACTACCCTTTCCGATTCCTCTGTGTTCCTCTTCTAGTAGGTCTTTCATTGCCAAGCCATCTAGAGTACACACCTAATCCTGAATGGTGGTGGATTTTGCAAGCACTTGCAGGTAAGGGTCCTCATAGTCAGTGAAGTCATGTGCAAAGAAAATCTCAAACCCTGGCTTCATACATTTTTCCAATTTATCTAACCATGGCTCTGGGAAACCGCAAAATGGAAAATCCTCTCCTTCCTTGACGAAGTATCCATTGAGAGTTTTCGAGTAAGGTTCCATTGGTGTATCGGCCGATTTCTTCTTTTTCCTCATTTCTTCCCTTGTCGGTTGATATCTTATCCCGCGAGTATGAGCTTGTGAGATGATGTTCAGAAATTCTGGTAATCCTTGGTGCTTCTTACCCAGACCCATCCCCGGGAAGAATCCCATCTTTCTCATGATTCCGGCAACCAACGGACTTGCATACTGATCAAAGTAGAGCGGCAAGAACTATTTTGGCTTGCTATCCTCTATCACATTGATGAACTCAAATCCTCCCAAACTTGTCTCTTCTTCTTGCATCTGTACTTCCAAAATTGGGGCTCTAGATGACGCCTCAGACACGTTCATCCAACTATCTCCCAGAATATCACAAACCTTATTCTTCCAAATGTACTTGACCTTTTGATGGATGGTCGACGGGATGGCACCCACACTATCTATCCATGGCCTTCCCAGAAGCAGATTGAATGATGCAGGAATGTCGATGATTTGAAATTCGGTCTCCTTTTCCCCTGTTCCAATAAACATATTCAGAAAAATGATTCCCATAACCGCCCGCTGAGTATTGTCATAGGCCCTTACCTTTTCCTCCGATGGTATAAATGTGGATTCATCAAGCCCCATCCTTTTGGCTGTTCAGAATGGGTATACATTCAATGCAGACCCGTTGTCAACGAGATAAGCAGGAAAAGAATTTCCTAGACATTCAACGGTGGTGTGCAATGGCTTATTGTGAGCTAGTCCCCCAGGAGGTAAGTCAGCTTTGGTAAATGAGATAGCGGGAGTTGAACTCTTGTTGATCATGCCGATGAGATCCTCTAAGGTGATGTTGATGGAAACATCAGACTGATTGAGAGCATCGAGGACTGCTTATCTATGACGCTTGGAAGCAATTAATAACCCCCAAATAGTGATATTTGCCTATGTCTTCTTCATCTGTCTCAAGACCCTATCTTCTTCTTCTTCCTCATTCAGTTTCCCTTTTCCCTTATCCAATTCCTGACCTGGGTGATCTTCCTCGAGTTCGTGTGGTTTGAAATGCCTTCCCGATTGCGTTAAATGACTGACCTCTTCTTTAAACCAAAGATCATGCTGTGCTTTAGTGACTTCCGGATTCTCTTCTTCTTTCTCACTTTCATACCAAAGATCCTCCTTAACTTTATTGATACCCTGACTATCATCCCCTTTTTACCAAATAGAGTTGTCATCTTCAGGTGCCCACTAATCCACAGTGGGAGCCTTTTCTATCACTTTTCACTTATTTATATCCGCCAGTCTATCCAAAGTGCAGATGTTCAAATCTCCCGGCATCTGGTAAATCTTTCTCGGACACCCCAATTCAGTGATCAATGTTGATGGGTCAAAAGTGCTTCCTTCGCTTTCTAAATAGTAAACTCTGGGTGGTGGCACTGCATGATGATTTGGGAGTGGATTCTTGGTGGCGTTCGACGGATTGGCAGGAGGTTCAGATATTACCTTCTTATCTATCAGATCTTGGATTTCATGTCTCAACCTTAAGCATCGATTGGTTGAGTGTCCCTGCTCTTGATGGAATTTGCAGTATAAATCAGCTTTAAAATTTAGGGGTGGTGGGTTTGGCCTTGGCCGCAGTTCCAATAGGTGAAGGTGACCCTTTACTAGTAGCCTATGTAGAGCGGTGGACAACGACACTCCCAAGTCTAAAAACCTTCTCAAAGGCTTATCCCCTCCTCTCTTCGGGTAGCTTCTGGCTATATCGAACTTTTTCTCTGGTTCACTTAATGCGTTCACGTCTGTAGGTCCTGAATGACCTCCTGAATGCCCTCCTCCTGTTCCATAATTCAGACGCCTATACCTGTTCACTGGTTCTTCTCTTTTGATCAACCCTTTTTGTATCGCATCCTCGATCCTAGTTCCCACATCGAACACTTCAGCAAAGGTGTTGATGGATTAAAACTTCATATTCTCTTGATAGACGGGCCGGATATTTTTCATCAGCATCCGAATTTGTTCTTTCTCGGTTGGCCTCTGTACCATTTTGGCTGCTTTCCCCCTCCAACGGCTTAGATATTCAGCAAAAGATTCCTTGTTCCCCTACCGGGTAGTCCCTAGATCTCTGACGGTAACATGCAAATCCTGATTATACTCGTACTGGGCTAAGAATGACTTGACAACCTCCTCCCAAATTCTGGTCTTACCAGGCTCTAATGTAAGATACCATGATAAGGCAGCTCTAGTTAAAGTTTGTTGAAACAAAACAGCCATCATGGTTGTGCTAAAGCTGCTTGGCTGAAAAGCCCCTATACACATCCTGATATGGCTACGGGGGTTTCCTCTCCCATCAAACTTATTGAACATAGGCATTTTGAATCCTGCAGGTAATACTTCATAAACCCCTTCATATAACCCTTCTAGTTCCAGTAAGTAAGTGTCTACTCCGTGGGCCTTTCGGACTACCCTTTCCAGTTTCTCTACTTTCTCGGTCATCAGCTTCTCTTTCTCAGTCCTCTCTTTTTCTATCTTTTCCTTTTCTGCCCTTGGCATTTCAGATCTTTCTAGATCATCGAACCAATCATCCTTCCCAATAGGCGGAGGAGGATCGACAACTGGCGGCTATCGTGCTAGTGTTTCCAGCATGGTCATTATCCTTGTCATATGACCTGCCTGCTGTTCCACTATGGCCCTCAATTCTGTTATCTCTCTTGCGTTTGCTTCTTGTGCCATCTCTGTTCTCACTAACCTTGTGGTAGAGTCTCTGTACCAAACTGTGTTTGTAGCTGATTCTAACTTTAACCTACAAATATATTTTATTCTTTTTATTTATTTGTTTAAATTTCAAAATCAAAGAAATTTTCTTTATTTTGTTATTTTGCTTGCAAATGCTTTTTAAGAAGTTTTCATGAATGGCCCATATGTCATGCGGATGCAAATGCATGTGTGCGTGTGTGCCTACTCTATATGCCAATGAAAGGAAATTCTAATCCTAGCACATAAACACATAAGCACATAAAATCCTCACCCATGTTAAGTGCGCCGACTTCTCCTTTCATTATGATCCTTATTACCCCTTTAAAGTTTGAAAATTTTAGAATTTTTGAAATGCATGTGTCAAGCACTTCCCTAGATGATGGGATCTTTCAAATTCTTAAGATGCTTTCCTTTGAAAGTAACAACATTTCTCAACAAAAGATGATTGGGTTGAAACTTTGCTTTGAAAAGCATTTCTTCCAAAAATAATTCCCAAAAATTTTAGATTCTTCCTTCAAAGATGAGGATGTACAAATATACCTCAACAAGGGTTGATGTGGAATTTTAGTCAAAAGTAAACTCCAAAGTTTTTTGAAAGAGCGGTTAAATGCTTTGGGTCAAAGATGGCAAAAATCCGTTTGCTTTTAAAGATGGATTTAAAATTCTTTGGGTAGAAGGATCACATGATCGGATTATCACCGTACTTTTCATGAATTCGGATACATACAAGGTCAATGGTGCTTAGCTAAATATGATATAAGAGATGTAACCTTATAATCAAAATTTGGCACGTTCTCAAATGTCATAGGACATGAAGAGGAATTGCTCAAAAGTGATTAAGAGGCTACATATCTTTTATCAAGTAAGCATTGTCATCATCTCAAATAATCCATTTTGGGCATACAATAGCTCCCTAGCACATAAATCCTAATCAAGAATTGATTTCCTGAGATTTGAAGGGTTCTATGGAAGCTATCATGCAAAAGGCCGAGTTTTGGTCAAATAAGGGACCCTTGACACACACCCGATAGGATGCTTTATATACCAACACATGGTACGAGATCAAGGGTGATCACACAGTCCCACGATGGCTTGACCTACCGGGTTGCCCCGAGACTCCAAGGTCATAGTTCCGTGCAATCAACTGGCGAGACATGCAAGTGCAATGCGACGGGCACACAAAAATTAATTAATTCGATTAAAAGGATGCTTTCAAGTCTAATCCTCGAGTGAACCCAAAATCAGAAATTCTGGTCTGCAAAACCAGAGATTCTGGGTTCGATCCCCAGCAAAGTCGCCAGATTGTGGATACGGGCATTTGGGCCCACTTTTGTTTAAAACATTTTCAAATTTCAAAACAAATTCAAATACGAGTCGCCACTTAATTTTTAAAAGGAAAATTAAGAAACCATTTTAAAAACAAACCGATCTTTTGCGAAACCAAAGATAAACTGGGTCCGGGGATTATGGAATGAAAGGGGAAGGAGCCCGGCGAACTAAAACATCCCCTTTCATCCTATCTCGTGATAGCCTCTACTCAACATCCTTTTTAATCGAATTATTAATCTAAGCATGCCCTCAACTAATACATATATACATATACATGACAAAAGCATGTCTAAAAGGGTGTAAGATTGCTAACGACAAAATATCATTCGTAAGCCACGTAATTCAATTAGCAAGCAAAATGATATGCAAATAGGGAACTAGGAAACATACCCGGGATCCCATCGCGAAATAGAAACTTGCAATGCATACAAGAATAGAAATCCTAGGAAAGATGTCTCTAATCCACATATACACATAAGTCAAGACCTAAGCTAAGGTGTCGCACATGGAGTTTAAAATCAATTAAAATCAAAGAAGTAAATCAAACTAGAGAAGGAGTTGAGAAACTGTACCTCAAATGCGCTACAAAACGAAGATTAGTACACATGCCTTGATCAAAGATATCAAATAATCAACCCTAAGCTTCTAGCTTAAATCTATCAAGCATGGAAAGAACTGACCTATTTATAGATTCCTTCTAATTAGTTGAAAACATATCATCTCTATAGATATGCAAGTCTCAACTATGAGCCCATGCAATGTCCATATAAAGGTAGCATGATCCCAACATGATTATGAGAAACTCACAATTAGGTTCAATTAAGGACAAAACAACCTAGAGCTAGATCCTAACTACAAGCATCAATATACATGAATGAATGCATGTATATGAACAAGAATGAGATATGAATTTATTCACTAATTTGGATCACTTAGCCTCTGGATTTAAGCTAAATTATCATTATTCAAAATATGATTTGGGTGCCAAGACATTAAAAAACCATTTAAGTTAAAATCAATGAAACTAGACAAAAACAGTGACTGTTTCTCATAAATTACAAAGAGCAGACCTGACTTTCAAAGATAAAAAAACCATGCTTCCAACAGTTGGAGCTTAATGATTTTTGGGTATGATATGCCTCTATGAGTCTTGTTTCTAACCCAAAAAGAACATCAAGGTTTGAACGGTTAGATCTCCGGGAATGAAGAAAACACTAGGCATCACCCAGGAATTTTCAACTCTCTATCCAGAGATTTTATGTGATTTTCTAAAAATAGTAAATAAATGAGAAACACTTAGATCTTTTTAAGGTATCTTCCTAACACATTGAAATACTTAGAAAAAATTATTTTGGGTCAAGAAAGTTCTATTAAGGTTCTGATTTATAAATTTTAAAACGGACTTACTGTTCTGAAATTTTGGACAGAGAGTTGCTTGTTTTGAAATCACAAGACCAAACCATCTTAAACATGGAATTTCATCAAAACAAAAATCACATAGGTACTTAAATGAGTTATGAACATCCTCCAATTGGTCTCATCCAATTCCAATGAACCATGATTTTATAAAAAAAATCTTTGATCACAGTTGGTTTATGGATTCACTGTACCTTTGTTGAATTGGCGTTCATATTTTGAATCAAACTTAATCCATGATTCTAGAAAGAACTAGGATCAAATATGACTATGATTTTTGGAATAGTGATGAAATGTAAAGAGATCCATATACTTAGCCTTAATGGATCTCTATCATAGATCTCATAGTTGAAGATCTAGCAAGAGAATCCTAAGTCTTACCCAATCTTATGAACCTTGGAATATAAACTATGAAAATCTACATATAATTCCTCTCTCAAACATATGATCCTTGAGGAATGTAGAACCATGACACCTTATTCTCCTCTCAAATTAATGGTCCTTGGAGACTAAATGAGACCCAAATCTACATGAACCTCTATGGAATATAGCATGAATCCCATAAGATATTTAGTAATGAGGTTCAAATCATGAGTTGAGACTTGAATCTCACTAACTATGTGTAGACATGACTATGGCTTTCCTTAATCTCCATATGAAACATGAGACCACTAGAAACTAGGGAATTGAATTAAAAAAAAGGACTAAAAGGAATACATAAAGTTTTATGAATTTCAAAAGAAAATAGAAATGAAGAATCAAAGTCTACTTAGAGAAATTGGAATACAAATTCTTCAAAACCAAACTTATTTTAAATCCAAGGCATCAATTAGATCCAAATTAATGAAATATTATGAGATTCAATCACAAATTCTAAGTGGTGTGTGATGAAATGAGGTAGGAAGAGAGGTTTTGAAAATGTGTAAAGACCCCAGAACTATGAATTTGTGATTGAATTTGCCTAATTCTTCTAAGGATTGAGAGGTTACCTCTATGACCTCAAGGATTTCTTCTATTTCTTGTGAAGCTCTTCTAAAAATCTTCTCCAATTCTTTAAATTCTTCAAGAAAAACTCCCCTTTCTTCTCTCAATTCTCTCTCTCTATTGTATAACTCTTGTATGTCTCAATTTTGATTTCAAAGTCAAGTCTAGCACCCATTAATGGAGATGAATGTCTGTTTATATAGACCAACATTACAAGGTTAAATGGGTAAATTCGGGTGAAAATTCATGTGCAAAGTTTTCTCCTAGAACATGTGAGAAAAGCAGTATGTTACAGCGCACGGCACTCGACGACTTGCTGCGGCACTTGCTGAGTGTCGGGCGGCATTCACTGACTGTCGAGCGGCACTCAGTGAATGCTGGCACGGCACTCAACGAGTGTCGCCGGCTTCGCCCGGCACCGCGGCTAACAGAATTTCTGCCTTCTTTTTAATTTTCAAAATATATATTAACACAAACCTAATTATTAGTAAAGTATATACTAATGTACTTATATTTGTAATGTACTTCATTAGGGTACATCCATATGCACAGTATATACTTTAATATATCATTTTATTTATTTATTTATTTCTTTTCTTTTCTTCTATCCTTTTCTCTTTTCTTTTCAAAACTTCTTTTCATTTTCTCTTTTTTAGGATAAATCCCTAGACTGACTTTCTCATACGTTTTTCAACATTCGGGTTTCTACCGAATACCCAATTTTTCCTTCTTTTATTTTTGATTTTTTTTTAAACTTGATTCAAAGAATCTTTGAAGAATTTGAATTCTCTAGAAAAACTTCGAATTTCACCGGTCATCGTCATCATCAGCTTTTTAGAGGGAACCAATCCCTGGACTTGACTTTTGGTCAAAATCGGGGTGTCTACAATATCCAACATGTCATGTAAGCGCAGAATAAGAAACCGGTACTTGATTGTAATCTTGTTGATGGCACGACTATCCACACACATCCTTCAACTTCCATCTTTCTTAGGCATTAAAAACGTCGGTATGGTACATGGGCTCATGTTCTCTCAATAAAACCCTTGTGTAGTAACTCTTCTACCTTTTCTTGCAAAATCTCATTCTCCTTCAGACTCATCCTATAGTGTGGAAGATTCGGAAGACTAGATCCTGGTATGAGGTCAATAAAATGTTAAATATCCCTTATGGTTTGCAATGCATCCGGTAGATCCTCAGACACCAACTCACTGAACTCCTCCAAGAAGGCTTGCACTTTGTCAGGCACTATAGTGGTTGTAGTAGTGCTAGGATCAGGAACAAGCCCTCTCACCACCATGATATGAATTTCTTGTGCATCTTTCACTTCTGTCATAAGATCGAGCTCTGAACTAACCATAGTAAGAAAGGAATTCCCTTTCACTTTAGGAACATTGTTAATAATAGAGGTTGACTTCATAGGAGACATGGCAATTTTATGAATTCCCTAATTGAACATATAGACATTATCTCTACCCTTATACATGAAATCTACATCAAATTGCCACGGTCTTCCCAATAATATATAACTAGCATCCATATCAACAACATCACAAATAATTGTATCTCCATAGTGTTTACCTACAGAGATAGGAACATGACATATCTCGGTTACTTTAACCATCGGCCCTTTCTTGATCCATCCAATGCTATAAGGTGATGGGTGCTCCTCTGTTGGAAGTGACACAAAATAAATTTGTGCGCTCTTGTGCTACGTTCAAGTGTAAAAGATCATGCAAGTAGTAAATTCGGTAAGACCAGGTCGATCCCATAGAGAAGGTGATAGCGTACTAACTTAGACTAATCTCAAAAGAAAAATTAAAAATCAATGATTTAAATGAAATGTAGAACACGAAGTTCCACAATTAACAACTACTGCAATAAAACAAGTAAATTAAATTAGCAATTGACTAATTAACTAAGCAGATCTTAAAACGGGTTTTTACTTTATAATAAAAGGCGTTGGGTTCACACAAGTCCACAGTGATCTAGCCATCTACCATGCACATTCATTATCTCTCTATAGAGTACATCCCTCTTCAGTATTCTGTATTTTCCTAAGATAAAGAATCAATAGTCTTTTCATGACCGAGGCTATCTCATCACAATTAATTTAAAATACTCAAAAGACGATTTAAAACAATGGTTTCGACTCGCACCCTCAATGGTGTTAGCATTCAAGGTGGTTTGCAAAAGTCATTGGAGAAAAGGCCTTAAGGCTTTAAGTTTACACATCTAAACAATAGAAAGTCATGGAATACTTTAAAGGATCATCTCAGTAATTACGTGTTCGATCGATTGAAGTGCTCTTGATCGATCTAATTGCATCATCCTTCAATCGATCGAAATATTCTTCGATCGCTTAACTGGGCCATGGTTCGATCGATCAAAATAAGTTCGATCAATTGAACACTAAACTACACTGACATTATTTTAAGTGCAAAAAAATTGTTTTTTTTAAATCATTCTAAAATTGTATGTTACGTGATATTGCAATGAAAAAGATCAAGGGTGCTATGTGTGAAGTATGCGTGTAAATGTCTATCTACTGTCTACCCCCAAAATAGCTATGTCCGCATTGGGTGATTTTCAAACTAAAGTAGATAGATTTCACCTGATTGGCAGCAATAGAGCAAGCAACAGCAGTAGCAACCTGTTGAAAGACGTACAATCTCCAAAGACCAGAATCAAAAGATATGGCAATATATAAGCAACAAAACCTGGTCTAGAATTACACAATAACCCATCATTGTAATGTAAATAAGCAAACAAAACTAACAGGCAGTGACTGAGTTGTTAATGCAGAAGTAATAAATAGGGAAATAGGAGAGAAGACAAAATAAAATGAATGCAGCAAAAATCTCGCTCGCTCATCTAGAATATCCTAGTCGACCTCAACCAGGTCATTGATAGTTGGATCGGAGGGATGGGTCTGAGATGCAGTCATATGGATGTTAGTAGTAGTAGCGGCACTCCCATCTCCACCCCCAGCAACTACTGGAGCAGTCGCTGGGTCACTCGTGGTCACAGTAGATGGTGGAACTATGATCTTGCTAAGCTTTGTCTAGTCATTGAGACCATTCCCGAACATTAAGAAGATTGGCTTGGAGTTGGTCACTGTATTTCTAAGCATCTTGACCGATCGTGGTCAGGGTAGCGTCGATCTGGACCAGAGCAGCATCATTAGTGACCACCTCGGCCTCCATCTTCTCTAAGTGCCTTTACCTTGGCAATATTGGTTCGAAGCCAGGCATCTCGGGCAATTACCTGTGCCCAAATCCCCTTACCAAGTTCATATTTCACTTTGGCCATCTCAAGAAATTTCACTGCTTTTGCCTGGGTAATACGATGAGTGTCAGCCACTGTCTGAATAAGAGAGGCCGATTGGTCCATAACACGGCATCCTGGCTGTCATGACCCATCCTGATAATGTGCAGAAATAGGACACGTGGCATGCATCAAGGCTTATCCAGTTCATTAAAGTGTGAATAGCAGCGGAAGCATAAGTAGAATTCTTTAAATCATAGTTACAAAAAAAGTTTTGCCATTTGGAACACTTCCCAAAAGAATTCAATTCTGAAAATAGAGGTCCAGTCGACTGTATCGTGAGTCCAGTCGACTAAAGACCTAAGCAGAAGGGTTTTGAAAAGTTCACCAGCCCGTCCAGTCGACTGTGACTGGGGTCCAGTCGACTGGGGCCTTCATTTTTCAGTCGACTGACTCGTCCCAGTCGATTGTGTCTCTAGCAGAATCAAAATCCACATTTTCCATCAATTGTCCAGTCGAGTGAAGCATGATCCAGTCGACTGGATTTGCCACATTTAAAAATAGTTTGCGAAATTGAATAGTGGTCCAGTCAATTAAACAAGAAATCAGTCGACTGATTCCTGACAGACTGATGAATACACTACAGAATCCAATCTAAGGATCTCTAAACCAAAACCAACACAACCACAATCATAATACAACGATTTAAACATAATTATAGGTGTTCAAACACAAGATTACAGTACTATCAACTACTCCAAAGTTCTATTACAACATATACGAACTCCCAAATCCTATTACAAGTTTAGGAGAAGAGAACAAAAGATATAAACAAGTGTGGTTCCCGTCGTCTCATCGGCCTCACTCCTCATACTTCTTCTTGTCTTTCTTTTTACCTGCAATGGAGTAAATCTCCACTGTTCAGCTATATGCTGAGTGTACAAGTTCTAGCATATGCAATATAAGACAAACCATGCTTTAATCTCATAAATCATATCAATAGTCTCTAGGGACAAAAATACGCTTTCATCCGGTAGCGGCAAGTCCAAGCCTTAAACCGCGATGTCAATGGCTAGTCCAAGCCTATAACCATTACATCCCCAAGTGCCCTGGCAAGTCCAAGCCTTAAACCATGCACAGTAGCCGTCGCTAGTAAAATTCTCAAACATCGAGAAGCTTACTCTGGCATGAATTTATATAAGTCTCCCCTTTGACCCACATAAACAACTCAATGTGCTCGCATAAACTTAGACATGTTTTTCACAATTAAGCGCGTGCATAATTAACGGGCCTAAGATTAACACATGAATTTTGCCCGGATAATTTTGTCATCGAAATATAAAACCTGTATTTCTCTATATTTCACAAGTTAGAACTTCACACCTCGTGCGATTTCCTCCAAACTTTGAAGGATCGTCTAGAAGGCCAATTAAACGTCGAATCTTAGATTTGGGGTGATTCCTACAAATTTATACTTGTTTTTCCCATATTTCTAGATATTAGATTTTTACAAAAGTTTTCCAAACATGGCCTAATGACTATCAAAACGTGGGTCTTACCTCCACGAGAATCTGGAGAAAATCTGACGGACGAAAGGTCGCCGATCGTTGTTACAAAGCTCGAGGAATCAAATCTCCTTTTCTCTCTCCTCTCTAATGATATTTTATAAATTTTGGCAAATGAAATTCTCAACCCCATCAATTTATAGACAAACTTCTCAGAATTCGCGTTTACCTCCCCGCGAGTCCTCAAAACTTCTAGTTATCACCCGAAACGTCGCATACGTCCATTTTATAACTTTTCGAGTGAAAATTATAAATATTAGAAGTTTTCTACTAATTCTCGTTTGGGTCCAAAATTACGTTCGGAAACTAAATGCTTTGGAATCTCTACACAACCTACCTTTTATATAACGTGTGTGGACACCGGAAGTGGACCACTTCTCTCTCGTTTGAGATTGTTTTGAAAAGGAATTTGACTTGGATCAAAGAAAAGAAAATGGTCTGTTGAAAACAGATACAGAGTCGCCACTTGGTCTTTAAGGAACCAAGAAACCTAATTTTGACTCACCCAAGCGGATAAGGGCACCGGCCCTTCATAACCAAAGAACTTGGTTCGGGGTTTTGGTACGAGAGAGGAAGGAGCCTTTATCGCGACTAAAACACCCTCAACTCGCCCCGTCTTTCGACGGGCCTCAATTAGCATCCAAATAATCATCTTATACTATGTATGGTTCGACAAATAATACTACGATAGTATATTACATCACATAAGAAACTTGAAATGAAAGATCTAAAGATAAGATATCATTCATAAGATCTAAGCCAAATATCACACAATGCGAAGTGAAAGATCACACAAATAAACCTAGGAAAAATCGTCTAATCATATATCAATTAATCAAGTTTTCCTAATCTAAAGGGGACATGAATTGTTCTTGAAACAAATAAACAAAGAAATCAAAATATGCTTAACAAGCTAGTATGATGCATGTTATTCTTTGAGAAAAGAAGATCTCTCAATCCCCGGGACGGATGAGAAAGGATGATTAGATCAAAGGGGAAGCATGAACGTATGATCGTGATCATTCTTTATAATCTTCTTAGATTAAGAGTTACAAAAACCCCAAATCTTGCATGAATGCAATGTATGTACCTAAAAATGTGCAAAGGTTGTAGTGTGTTTTGTGTACATGGATTTCTAAAATGACTTGGAAGTCTAAAATGTGCATGAATGAATGGATTAAATCAACATGGGATATATACAAATGTAGTATGAACTACTTCCTAAGATATGAGCTAATTTGGAATGCATATGAGCATCAAATCAAAGAATGAAAGTTGAAATGTGCTTGCTGTGAATAGTGGACAGACTGCATGTATTACTTTGTAACATTATAATGGGAGGTCAAACGTGCCTAGAAAAAATGTAAGAAAAATCAGAGATCATCCTTATTGTGTCTAGAAAATAACCCAAAAAGCCAAAAATCAATAGCTATCACAGATTAAAAGAAATAAATCAGAATGTACACATGACTCAGAAACAAAAGCTGCACTGTTGACTGATTTTGTATGATTTTTCATAAATCAAAGAAAAGGTTTATGATGACCCATTATATACCAAACGTTTCCTAAGACACCCAAGTTTTATAAAACAAATAGAAAAGATATATGTACAGTGATGAAAATATCCAGAATAAGTGAAATAAGTTGGGTGAACATTCTATGAGAACAGAGGCAGATTATGAATATGAACTTCTCACATCCAAAACAAATACTTTCACATCTCTATAATTGATGGGAAAAATTGGGGACAAACTATGATGCATTAGGAAGATTTTCCAAGTGGTTTCATCATCATAACTCTAGTATTTAATTCAAAACAAATCTTTGAATCTGAACAGCTCACTGTTTTGGATCATTGTTTTGGAGATTTTGGGGAAAACAAAGTTTTGTTTCTTGAAACCAAATGAGAGGGATTGAGAGGGGTTTTGAAATAGATGTTTTGAAAACATATTTTCAACACTCAATAAGGATTATGGCCACTTAGAATACCAACATCAAACCCATCATTAAGAACCTCCAAGATTGTTGGAGAGATTTATTTTTATTTTGAACATAACTTCAATACATCCCAAGAATACCTTGGAAGTATTGAGGTTATGATCATCATCTATCAAACATGTTTTTGAGGTCAAGAGCTACTATCCATAAGGATTCACTCACCCCAAACTTCATGTCATCACTTAGATGATGATGAACTAGTAAGTAAATAAACAAAAGAAAAAGAAATGAGATAAGGAGAGATGAACATATATATAACCAAAGCAAGTAAATAGCAATCAATAGATGATAATCAATGTGATTTTGGACTTGTAGCTTGGTGTTTCACTCATAGATTTTGACATTTGGACATGGAAGTGGCTTCCTAACTCAAGAATGCTCAAGAATGAGGGTTGGAATGGACTTTGAATGTGAAGTATATAGAAGGATAATGAAAGAAATCAAGAATAAAAATCACTTTCTTATGGAAAATCAATGGGAGAAGCTCCCTTTCTCTCTTCTAAACCTATCTCTATCTCTCTTCTTCTCTACAACCTTTCAAGCTTTGCACTTGGCCCCCCTAAAATGAAGAGCAATGGGGGGTTTATATAGGCCAATTTGGGGTGGTTTTGGGATTTTAGAAGTACTCCCATTGGTCCCAAACAACTGTGAACACAAAACTATGTCGTTTTGACTTTCAATTAATCAAATTGGACCCCCAAAAAATTTACAAAAATGGACTCTGCGAGGGCTGAGTGCCGCGGCGGCACTGGGCCAGTGCCGCGGCAGCACTGCTCCTCAGACGCCCAGAAATTTACGTTTAGGCCCCCAGAGGTTCCGGTATTCGCGAAAAGGCCCTATTTTGTTCGAAATTCATAGAAAATGCGTATGAACTCCAAACTGAGGTTGTGATATACCGTTGGAAAGGTAATGGAGTATACTTTACATAAAAAATAGTTCGGGGATGGGTCACTTTGAAAAGTTTTGCGGTATTTGCGATAAAAGCTGATTTGATCGCCTTTTTCACCTTCGAAAATTCATAATAAATTCGTTTTTAAATCTAGAAATTATGTGCGATATACCGTTGGAAAGCTATTGACCTCTAGTATCCATGAAAAATATTTGAAATTTGTTTTGGGGCCCCGATTCCAAAGTCAAATTCTGGTCAAACTGGTCAAACCTTGGTCAAACCGGTCAACGGGGACTTTCCGGGAACTTCCGGGACTTCCGGGGGTCTCTGGGAGCCGACGATTTCATCTGATTTCTCTTAAAAACTCATTTTATCGTCTTCCTTACGACGTAGCATGTTTTCAGAACTTTGGGACCAAATTTGGGAGTTTTTGGGCTTTTAGGGGCATTTTGGTCATTCTGAGCATTCTGAGAGACGGAGCTGACTTCCGAGAGTCCTTTCGAGTCTTTTGCGATCATTGTGAACCACCAAGCTATGGGTCTCCTAAATCCGATAGCCGACAAAATGGGGTGTCTACAACGTGACACTCACGTTCTCACCATAGTTCTCAAAATGTTCTACAGTGATAACAAGAATACCAAAAATTATGCTACACAGGTATAATTTACTATTCATAAAATACCATAAAGTCAAATAACATTTAAATCACATAAATGTCATTTACCCATGCCAATGCAACATGAAGTACCAAGTTCTCGTGTCTTTACTGACACCTCACAGTTGACTCACAGTCAACCTCCAACCAATTATCAATTAACATTGATAACTCACAGATTTAATTATGCATGATAACACTTATGAAATTTTGGTACGGGTGTGACACCGGAAGCCATTGCCAGATCTCTTTTAGCAATATAAGCTGCCCGACAGAGAGTGAGTGGTTAAGGAGAGCGCTCAAGGCAGCATTAACCTCAGCAGTTGGAGGGAGACCGTTGAGGTCCTTGGTCGCCAACCCGAGGACAAGGTCCTTCATCCTTTGAAGGCTTGAGGGCGTGGATGCTTCGGGCTCAAAAGAACCCAGATCAAATGCCTCATGTCTAGATGAGCGAAGAAATCATCAAAGGGTATAAATAGTTTTGGACCCAGGGGAATATCTTATTCAGGAAACAACAAGGAAACCAAAATTGAGAGTTAGCAGTCGATATAGCATACAAAGAAATGAATTGAGGCCAAGCGGTGAAAAGCATAGCTACTTGAATGGGCGACGGAGTGGGTAAGATCGAGGCACCTTGAGAGATGACTGTCGAAGATGTTGAAGCAACAGCCCCCGAGTCCAATTCCAGGGCTGGGGTTAAGTCCGCTGGGTGACTCAAATCGGGGAAAGAACCAATAGGTGCCTCTGTTGAAGCCTCAGCAGTGGTGCCCATTGCTAACTGAGTGTTGATGATGAGATCGGCCATAGGGGATTAATCCTCATTAGTTTGAGTTAATTCCCCTCTAACTTCAGTAGTACTTGGATTGGCCATGGCAGTCTGCTCTGCATCTCTTAGGGCCGATCCTCTACAATACTTGATTCAGCCCAATCGATCAAATCATCACTACTAGTCCAACCCAAGGCTATAGTAACAGTCTATTTGACCTCTTCTGTAATGGTGCCTATGGATATCGCATTTTTTCCTACCCATAGCTTTTTTTAAAGATCTTTTCCAAATTCAAATTCAAAATGAGTTGTCACTTAATTTTTAAAAGGAAAATTGAAAAACCATTTTAAGACTAACTGATCTTTTGCGAAACCAACGATTAACTAGGTCCAGGGATTATGGAATGAAAGAGGAAGGAGTCCGACGGACTAAAACACCCTCTCTCATCCTATCTCACGATAGGCCTCTACTCAACATCCTTTTAATCAAATTAAAAATCTAAGCATGCCCTCAACTAATACATATGTATATATATATTACAAAAGCATGTCTAAAAGGGTGTAAGATTGCTAACAATAAAATATCATTCAAAAATCACATAATTCAAGTAGTAAGCAAGATGATGTGCAAATAGGGAACTAGGAAACTTACCCGGGATCCAGCCGCGAATTTTTAAATGTGTAATGCATACAAAAGAATAAATCCTAATAAAAGGGTCTCTAATCACATATACACACTTAAGGCAAAACTTAATTCTAAGGTGTCGTACAAGTAGTCGAAAAGCAATAAAATTAATAAATAAATTAACTAGAGAGGAGTTTTGAGAAATCATACCTCGATAGCGCTACAAAACAAACAGTTAGTCCAAATGCTTTAAACAAGATACATTTATTGAATTCCTAAATAATAAATCCTAACCTAAGATGAATTCTAATTTCAAGTATCAGTCTATATGGATGAATGCATATGGACATATGAATATGAACGAGATAAAGCTATGAACTATTCATTGATTTGGATCATTTAACCTCTGGATTTAAGCATTAACTAATCATTATTGAAGCATGGTTTGAACCTTAACTCATGAAAATATCATTTGAGCCATTATTCACAAGATTGGCCAAAGTTGTGACAGGATTTTGAAAAGTGCTGAGAGCAAATCAGAGCTTCAAAGAAATAAAAGGCATGATTGCCATAGTTTTATCTTGGTGATTTTTGGACACTAGATGCCTCTATGAGTCTAGTTTTTAATCTAAAAATAAAATCAAGGTTTCAATGGTTAGATCTCTGGGAATTAGACAAATACTAGACGTCACTCAGGACTTCATAACTCTCTGTCCAGAGTTTTTGTATGATTTTCTAAAAATAGTAAAAACATCAGAAACACTTAGATCTTTTTAGGGGACCTCATTAACACATCAAACTTCATATAAAAAAATTATTTGGGGTCACAAATGCTTGATTAAGGTTCTGATTTACTCATTTAAAAAAGGTGTTGCTGTTCTGAAACTCTGGATAGATCGTTATTGTTTCCTAAAACTCATGACCAAACCACTTAAAACATGGAATCTCACTAAAACAAAAATAGCAGTGGTAGAACTTTGAGTTATAGACACTTTCCCGTTGGTTTCATTCAGTTCCAACGGTTCGATGTTTAACTAAAAATCTTTGATGAAAAGTGGTTGATGAACTCACTGCATCGTTTGTTCAAGTTCATCTTTGTTGGTTAACCCCAACTACTAAACCAAGAAGTTAGGCTTAAACCAAACCACTTCTCCTACCATTTGATGGTCATTGGAGACTAAGGACATTAATACTTGTGGATTTTAATAAAGTATGAAGAGACTTCATAAAACCTCAACACAATGAATCTAAACCATGAATATAAGTTTAGACTCAAATTATTCTTCCTACCATTTGATGGTCATTGGAGACTAAGGATACTTAAACTTGTGGATTTTAATGAAGTATGAAGAAACTTCATAAAACCTCAAAGTAATGAGTTCAAACTATGGTAAAATTTCAAACTCATTAACTCAATACACTAATATCAACTTTAATCCCCTCATAAATCATGAGTTTATAAGAGTACTAGGGGTTTTTTAAAAGATTCAAGTAAGACATTGAAAGTCTTATGAATCTTAAGAAATAAACATAATCAAAAGGAAGGAGACCAAAGTTCTACTTCAAAATTTATTTAAGCTTTAAAACCTAAGCTATTTTGATCCAAACTCATGAAATGAAAGTTCAATCACAATATTGGTGGTGTGTAATGAAATGGGGTAGGAAGAGAGTTTTTGAAAATGTGCAAAGATCCTAAAAGAATCTAAATATTGTGATTGAACTACTAAATAAACTAATTATTCTAGAGTTTACCTCTAATTATCCTCAACTCTTTTGTTGCTTTGGGACCTTCCAAATGATGATCAAGCTCTTCTTCTAGCTCCTTCTTCTAATTCTACTTCTCTCTTAATTTAGAAAGTATTTGAAGGAGAAACAATATTGGGATCCTAACATTCTTTATTTCAAGTCAAAGAGAAGATCCCTTGAAATGGGATATTCACCTCTCTTATATAGGCAAACTTTGAGAGGGTATTCTAGTAAATTCACAGCAAGAAACCCTAATTCTGATGTCCTTTTAAGGATAAAAGCGTACTATCTCATAGCTGGCAGTCATAAAACCGTGACACTCACTGGAGATGGAAGCGGCACTTGGTGAGTGCCGGAATGGCACTTGATGAATGCCGCAATGGCATTCAATGATTGCCGCTCCGGTATTCAGAGAATGTCGCGGATAACTCCAATGACTGCCACTTTCTATGGAAATCCAATTTTTCATGGCATTTGGTGAAATTCACGGTATTCACTAAATGCCGTCCGGCACTCCATAGAGTGTCGCAACGGTAGCTCGTGACTGCCGCAACCCTCACCATGTGCCGTTTTCTCCTATTTTCCTTTTTTCTCTCTTTTTCTTCTTCTCTCTTTTTTTTGTCTTGAATTGAAAGAGCATTCGGAAGAGCTTGAATCACCTTTGGAAGTCCTAGATTAGTCGGGCATTTGTCATCATCGGATCTTAGAGGTAATACTCCCCTAAATTCGGCGTTAGGTCAAAATCGAGGTGTCTATAGTGCATGTGGGTAAGTCCTCTGATACCCACTTGTTCAGCTTCAGGCGCGCCGGTTAGATCATGATTTTGATCCCTAATAGGCAGGGACAAAGGGAGAATGACGCGAAAAGGGGTCGGGCCCGTCTCTGCTATCTTTTCAAGAATGGCACAAGCCCGTTCAGTTGGAGTGGGTACTTGGATAGGAGGGGGGAGCAGTCCAGGTCCGGACTGGTGGTGACTAATTGATTGGATCAATAGTTGGCGCATCCTACTTAGATGCCTCATCCACCAACTGAAAGGGGACCCGTGTAACACCCCGTATTTTCCTGATATAAATATTCATTTTAAAAAAAATGTTAATGAGGTAACCTGAATTTTTATGTGTTATTAACTGGCTGTGAGCATTTATATTTTTGTGATAATTTAATTGTCTGTGTGTATTTATTTTAATTATTATTAATTACTGTGTGAAATTTTGTAAAGCTAAGTGGTGGAGTTAAGTTGTAAAAGTTTAAGTTGAACAAGTTATTGAAGAGTTGATATGTTTATTTTTTATAAGTGATTATAGGTCCGTGAATGTGTTAAATTATGTTTTTAACATTTAAATTAAGTACCAGGGTCATGTACACCCATTGTTCTACTCATTTTAGTACTTTAGAATATATTTCGGGCCCATATGAAGCATTTATGTGAGACCTTAAGCCAAAAAATGGGATTTATATGTATGAGTGTTATAATATATATGTTGTTTGTGTATTACATGTATATACATAGATAACATATCCTAGGATTAGTTAAAATAAAAAAAAGATAAAGAAAGAGAGCAGCCACCAAGAAGATAGAGAGAGAAGAAAAAGAAGGAGAGAGAGAGAGAGAGAGAGAGAGAGAGAGAGAAGAAGAAGAAGAAGAAGAAGAAGAAGAAGAAGAAGAAAAGGGAGGAAGAAAGAGAAGGGTCTCGGGTTCGTGGGCACGTGTGGAATCGCGGAGCATTCGTTGTTGTCGATTTTTTTTTCCAAACTTGGTGAGTTAAATATGTGTATCCGAGTATATATACACGAATGTTTATATGTATACGGGAGTAAATCAAACTCTTACATGTTTAATTTATGGGTTGGGGTTAAATTTTTTATTTGGATGCACATTGTTGTTTTCGAATTAATATAGATTTGTTTTTCTTTCCTTCGTGTGACTTTGTGATCATGACGTTGATATATTCATAAATGCTATGCGGATAATAATTTGATGAACACGTATGTGGGATGCTCTGGATAAATACCGAAATTTATGTGAAATTCATTTTTTTATTCTAACAGTTGCTAAAACTTCAGAAAAATATTCGAAAATCGTGGCTTAGAATTTTAGCATTCTGTCCACCTATTCTATGTAAAACGTGATTCTTCACACTTTTCGTGTTTTAAGTGTTTCCTAATTCCACACCGTTTGGGCTATAAATTTAGATTATTGTAGCAGTTTTAATAAGATTAAAACGTGTTAATTGTCTAAATTGATTTATGTGTTGAGATGAACTTGTATCCGTTAGTATGAGATAGCGTGAAATTACGTTGAGATGTAAGAATTCTCATCTAATGTTGAGTTTCGTGAATTTGTGAATGTGTGACCATCTATGTGAAGTTTGTCTAATAGAAGTTAATATTAGGAAATCCTTTAGTGTTCACCACTGCTGCTTATGATTTTAGGCGGTGACTTCGTGGATGACCTATCCTTGTGTGATTAGACGACGACTACGTGGATGACCCATCTCTTCATTTTTAAGCCTTATGCCCAGCTTGTTGGTCTATTTCATGTATATTTAGACATTATTTATTGACGTCAAGAACGTAAGGACTAGCCTTTCGGTGTATACTCAAATCCCAGTGATACCCCATGGGAGTTGGGACTGGAGTGGGAGTTAGCATTACGTTAGAAGACACATGAGATATATGTGTAGGCTGAACCCTGGATGGGTGGCCGAACTGGTGAACATTAGGTGAAATTAAATAAAACACTTGTGGTGTTTAAATTTACGGTTATACATTGTATTGTAATTCGTTATATCTTGTTGTAGTCGAATCCTAGAAATTATTAATCGCCATATCAAACAACATTTGTGTGTATCTGTTAGTTTAAAATGTAGCCTTGTATGTGTAACGTAATAATTTTTGGGAACGTTGTGATTTAATAATAAACAGGACCAGATTAGTAAATTGGATAATTTGGTCACTTAACTTCACAATTGAAGGCCATTTCGCGTAAATTGAAGTAAAACGACAATCCAAGCAACTTTTATGCTTTACATTTTTCCTAAAAACATCATCTTGATACTGTTTTAATCTATTTTTTGAATTAGCTAGCTGAATAGCACATGTTTAAGAGCTGAAGTTTAATAATTGATTTCTAACTTACGTGTTTAGAATCAATGAACGGGTATGCATAACTTATCTTGGAAATTTCATTCTGAACATCTTTTGTGTTTTAAATTTTGTCTAATTCCAAATCCTTCTTGGAGATAAATTCATTTCCATGAGCAGCATCCAAATTGTGATTTTTGATTATTGTACTAACTTCTATTTCTACAGGATGGTACGCCCACTAATGTGTTTGCAGGTATTAGCCTACCATAGCTAAGAAGGGTAAGTATTTATTCAGTTTAGTTCGGGTAGGAATCATATGGCCGCCACATAAAAGGGAAACTACCCCTTGTTCTGTTATGTGAGCATAACTACTTTCCTGCCTGATCTTTCATATATTGTTGTTGTGTTGGCTGAAGGGGTCATGAACGATCCTTAAGATTGTGTGTGACTATCGTTATTTAACTCATACCAGTCATATGACTGACCCGGGTGTGTTATGCATTCGGGTGCATTTCTATTTGAAACGTAGTCGGATGACATGTGCAGGATAGTTTAGTTGGACATCGTTATGGTGCGGCCTATCTGTTTGTGAAGTTGAAGATGTCTACTTTTCATTCTTCATGTAATATATGATACTCTTTTATTTAGTTGGCATTGTGAGCCAAGGTTGAGAACTTGTTTTGGGTAATTATATTTCAGTTGTATTATTGGACTTTGGGGGATGTTTGTAGCAGATCTAATATGTGATAGTGTAGTGTTGAAAATTGTTCCGTTTATTATTATAACCAGATAGCTTTATTGTGCTTCAATGGAGGAAACTTTTATTATTTCTATGTAAAGGGAAACATTTGATTTTCATTTTGTAATAAATGAGAATGGAGAAAATTTAAAACGTGGATTTTTCTTGTGATATTTTTGTGAATGAGTTTGATGATAAATGAGCTTTGTTTAAAAAGAGATCATGTGTTTATGAAAGTAATTTAATTTAATTTTTCTTAAAATGGTCTTTTAAAATTGGGTATGGATTAGCAACCTTGGATATTTGGGCGGTTGAATATTGGTATAGGTATGCACTTGATTGGATATTTGGCTTTAAAAAAATCAGGGTATGACAACCAACAAGGTGTTAGATCGGAGAACAAGCAATGAAATCGATCTCCAAAAATTTAAGGAAGAAGGAAAATAATAGAATTGTACCTGGGTAGTTGGGGTAGTTTTTTTCTTCTTGGCTAGAGGCCTTTTTTCTGTTGCTTGTTGCGTCGGCCTCTTTGATTGCCTATTACGGGCCGCCACTGGGGCAGTAGCAGGTTCATCGATCTCAACGGCTGAAGAGATGGTGAACTGAAGTAACACTTCCGCAGCAGTGTCTTTGAATATATGGGTGTCCCGATCAGACCACCACTTGTTAAACTCCTCTGAAGCAACCGGCTGATGGTGGAATGACTGGAAGGTGAAAGCCTTCTTCAATTTGTCAGACTGGGTGCTATTTTTCGTTGCTTGCTCATCATTCACTAACAAGTTTCATTCCACCCAGTCTTCGTATATAGTGATATTGGCAGGAGGAACGGGTACCATTTGGGTCAGCCTGATTGACGGGCAAAGAATGGAGCATAGTAGAACTCTACCCCGCACTTGTTATTGTTGCAGGGGATGGTTGGGTTGTATATAATATCTCTGGTTACTAAGTAGCTAGAGAAAATCTTATTGTAAGAAGATTGCATGCCCGGACCCCAGTTGGAAGGACTATTAGAGAGTTGGAGAAACAGGCGAAATTGAAGAGAAAAGAAGGGAATGAACAAAGAAGGAGCCCGAATAGAGCATCCCTCATAAAAAAAGGTGAAACACTCCTCGAAGGAGTGGAAAGCAGGAGCAATATACACAAAGTGGACAGCAAAAACAGGAACCTTAGCTAGCTCTCGGTGTCACGCCCCAGAGGAGTAGAAATTAGGAGGAAATAAAATTTTCCTTCCTGGGTCCGTAAGCTATGACTAGCTACATTAACTGATCGTCCACAACACATTAGATAATAAAAGAATAACTTAACGGAAGCGTGAACTAGATATATTACATCAAAAGATCACTTGCTATTACATCAGAGTTTGTAGTTTCAAAAGATGAAATAACAAAAGAGATTAAGGCGTTGAACGCCGTTTACATCTTTATGTGAAATGACAAAAGAAAGTGTAAGATCGTTGAAGTAAGGTGTGTGGCGCCAATTTATAACTTAGTATGGATGGACAAAAATCTACAAAGAAATGACTAAGTCTTCATTCTTGAATCGTGCCTTGGTGTAGCTGTAGCCTTCATCATTGTCGGCTTCCCTATCATAGGTTTTTCTCCAAACTCTCCTTCTTGATAGTCCTATTCCAGGTAGTCATATCCTGTATAACCTAGATGTGGGAATGTCCAGGGCGTAATATGTCGTTAGCTTTTTAATAAAAGCTAAGTGAGCACCCTAACTGAACACTCCTAATATAATACGCATATCCAAAAGTACACAATGACTAGTTACGATAGTTGAATGAATTATAATGAGACCGTGTGTGAACTATGCATCATCGATATATTCAACATCACTCGACTACTTTTGACCGTAACTCCGAATTTTCCTGACCATAGTATCGACATACCCCTTGACCTCTCTCGTGGGCCAAGGCAGTAGCCATGATACAATATTCTCTTCTTACGTACGAATGATGTACCCCTTGACCTCTCTCGTGGACCAAGGCGGTAGTATCGGTATACCCTTTAGATGTATCACAGCCTCTCTCGTGGACTAAAGTGATATCTTCGGTGTTGCTTCCTTAGATGTATCCCTTAGCCTCTCTCGTGGACTAAAGCAATATCATCGGTGTTGCTTCCTTAGATGTATCCCTTAGCCTCTCTTGTAGACTAAAGCGATATCATCGGTGTTGTTTCCTTAGATGTATCCCTTAGCCTCTCTTGTGGACTAAAGTGATATCATCGGTGTTATTTCCTTAGATGTATCCCTTAGTCTCTCTCATGGACTAAAGAGATATCATCAACATACCCCTTGACCTCTCTCGTGGACCAAGGTGGCATAACCCTATCTCACTACACTTCACAGCCATCGTGGCCACTATCCACCAACTAAAATCAACTCAACTCTAGGACCTCCGTGGTCGACGACACATGCGCAATAATGCATACGGGCTTGGCCTCCGCGACCGCTCGACACTTACTAACATGAACGTCGTCTTGACGTCACGACTACGACTCTTTCGTGACATGTATCATGTGTTATGCACGAAGTACAAGTTAATAAATCATAAACCATTCTCAAAGTATAATACGGGCCGTAAGCTCGTAGTATAGAATGTTAAAGCAGGATATTATTTGGAATAATAATAATAATAATATAACACGAGCATTAATAATACGGATTATAACGAGTTCGGGTATAACGTGTTAAAGCATGAGGTTAACCATAATAATAATAATAATGATGATGATGATAAAAATAATAATATAACACGGACATTAGTTCGTGGTACGATATATTATAGCATGAGGTTAATAATAATAAACGGGATATATAATGCGGATACATATTCGGTGCGACATATTAAACATTTGGTTAATTGGAATAATAATAATAATAATAATAATAATAATAATAATAATAATAATAATAATAATAAATGGGATATAATATGGAAAATACATTCGTGGTACAACACGTTGAAGCAGGACACAATCCGAAATATAATAATAACAATAATAATAATCAGAATATAACATGCAGAATATAAGCTCATGGTATCACATGTTACACAAGATATTAACTGGATAATAATAATAATAATCGAAGAACTATAATACGGACAATAGGTTCGTGGTACCACTTATTAAACTTGAGGTTTACCTAGAAAATAATAATAATAATAATAATAACAATAATAATAATGGTAATAATAATAACAAATGGAACATAAAAAGGACATTAGATTCGTGGTACCACATAGTAAGCATGAGATAACCGGAATAATAATAGCAATAATAATAATAATAATAATAATAATAATAATAATAATAATAATAATAATAATAACAATAATAATAAAAATCAGATAACGAGTTTGGGGTACAACTTATCTAAGCTCATAATTATCATATACCAAGTGAGTTAGGGAACTCACCTAAGTTTGGGGTCGCAACGGTAGCTCGGGGTGTTCTCAGGTAAGCTTTCTCTTTCTCTTTCTCTTTCTCTTTCTCTTTCTCTTTCTTTCCTTTCCTCCTTTTCTTTTCTTCCTTGGGTTTGAGCAAAATGAAGAAATGAGGGAGGGGGCTTGGGTTGGTATTTATAGAGGGAGGGGGTGGGTAGCTTCCTCTTTCTCTCTATATGTATATTGTACACATATACATGCATAATGTATCTATATGTATCAAAACACACACACACACACACACACATATACACATACACTTCTTTTATATAATAGATATACACGGCACACACACACGCCATATTAAATATATAGTACACAACACACACATATAATGTATAATTAATATAAACACACATTCTCATGCCACACAACACACAATCACATGCACACCCATACACACAAACACACACTGCACGCACGCACACACAACACACCACACCACACCACTCAACACACTCACTGCCACTCACACATGCACAACACTTCACCACACACATACTTATAATACATACTACATATTATATAACACATGTTATTTTAGTGTGTGGTATGTAAGGGTTGAGTGTATAAGGGTCTTAGTGGGTAGGAGTGTGTAAGGTGGTAGGTAGGGGAAGTAAGGGCGTTTGAGTGTGTTAGGGGTTAAGGTGGTTGGGGGTGTAAGAGGGAGTATGGTTATGTAAGGGTAGTTGTTGGTTGCTTTCTAATATTCATGGGATGTGACATGTGACGTGACATTGCCCCGTTATGCATGCGTATCTCGTTATACGTGCAACACAAGTCTAGAAAATAATACATGTTCACGTGCTAACCTAGTCTGGGTTCTAAGATTACTGTCTGGGTTTAAATAAAATAAAATAGGCATATTGATATAAATATGATCTAATAATTATAAAATTATAATAGTGAATTAAACGTCATAGAAAATTAATGAAAACGACATGAATACTTATACAAGGTCGTGTCTCCAGAACTAGAATTAGAAATTCTAATTTATAAAAAGGTCGGAAACTGTGGGTACTACACTCGGGCAGTAGGTCGATGTTCCGGGAAATATGAGTGCAGAAAAAACTATAAGATCCAAATAGGGCTCCCTCCAGAATGGAAGCCCGAATCAATGAAGTTTGTCTCACCTCAGACTATGTGTGCCCAGACCAGAGTAGCCAAGGCTAGGGTGAGGGAAGGTACCTGTTCAGCTAGTAGATAAGAAAGGCTATGTGCTCAGCATCGGACACCTTTGTTCCTTCCACACCTATGCAGGCAGCAGTAAAGGGCCCACCATCCTTCACTAATTTGCTCTGGGGATAAGCAAAGCTGGTCGCTCCCACATAAAGACCCGGTTTAATCTCTTAACCCGTATGGGTGTAGCCCAGTCAGATAGCTGATGTCTTTGATGGTAAGCCCCATCGGTCCGGAACGAAAAAGAAATCCATTGCAAAACTGGGACCAGAAGAGAAGGGCAGAGAAAAGTAGAGACCGGTCCACTTTTATCTTAGTCTGACTCAACATAATGGCATCATAGATGCTCGTTTCTAGAGTTCGACCTTGGAGCCAAAACTCTGGTCAACCATTTATCCCGGTTTGGTACAAGTGTGGGCCAGCCTCGGATTGGGTGTGTGGCCGTCTAAATGTCATTCCAGTGGGATGGGAGTTGAAGAAAGGGTTCATTTTCTACAGATGAGAAATATGGGTTGAAAGCGGCTGGAGGATCACCGCGAAATACTGTGCCCATGCTAGGCACCACCGGAGTCCCATCGGTGGTACTATATGTGGTGAAGACGTCAGTAGAAATGGCAATGGCATGGTCCTTAGCCCGTTGCCTGATTTCCCTGCAATGATTCTGTGGTGGTGGAGCGTCAAGATAGACTTCTACTTTTTGGCCTTTGACGATGCTACCGGAGCTATTTTAGGAGCCATTACAATGGTTGGTAGTGGAGAAGAGAGCTCACTGGAAAAGATAAAGTTAGAGAAAGAAGCTCTAGTTTGGTGTTTGGGAGGAAGAAGAAGATGAAGTGAGTTGGGAAAGTGAAGGGTTTGGGCTTAATCCCATCATTTATACGTTTAAGCATTAAATGGGGAGTGACTAATGTGATACCCAAGATCTAACAAGCCCTGCATGATTGACACATAGCATTTTTGAAATTCAAAAGGTCACATCAATCAATGTGCAGACGTTTGATATGACCTTTTGGGGGCCAATAGTTGCACCCAAAATCAGCCAAGGTTTTGGTGCCCGAGTGGAAAGGTTGGAATGGGTTTAGGCTTGGATCTGTTCAGCCCAAAACATATTTGTAGGCATAATAAGCAATGGGGCGATCGGGCTCAAGAGCTAAACCATATTATTTCCTGAATTGGCTAAGGCATGAAGATTAACTCTGGGAGAAAGGGAGTTGTGCCCGATACATGATAGGGGAAGGCATGAGGTCATCATATCTTAGCAGGATATCAAGCAGCTCTCCAAAGGATAAGTTCGGTTGGTCAGGAGCACACGTATAGGCCTTATTCGGGCATGAACATTTTAACGGGAGGTGAAGACTTGGAAGTCCAGCAAACGGGCATTATAAAGAAGGAGAAACGTTAAAGGTAGGAATCTAAGCCCAATTGTTTGAAAACATGCACATAGCCTTCATCAGGCTCATATATGTTAATTGAAAAGGCCTGGCAGGTGGAAAGTGGTTCAGCCTGATCTGTCGGAAGCGAGCGCGGCCGTCATCAGGATCAAGATGTCAACTCAAAGGGGGCAAGGTAAGATTAGAGAGTGTGGAGCTCGATGAATAAGGCCAATAAGGTGGTTCTGTTCTCATCTTGCTAGGAAGTCATCCTAAAATTGGGAAAAGAAGCTCGTTTTGGAAAGGATTGGTCTGATCTAGCTGGATATGGAAGGATAATCCCAAAGATTGCAGGATTGGTTCAAAATCTTGATAAGGATTGAAAGTGTATGGGGTTAGGAAAAATTATGGGTATCTATATCTTGCTGGAGGCGTAATTCAAGGATTCTTTGCCATATCATGACTCTTTAGGACCGCGATATAAGCAAAGGCTGGCTAGCAATCCAAGGCACTCTACTTCATCTTAAAAATAGCATAATACACACACACAACACTCAAAGACATTCAATCCGGCGCTCTTTGTTTCTGCACTCATAGCAATAGGTCTGCCATTTTGGTTATTTTACTATCTTCGTTCTCTATTGAACAATCAGAGCTTGTTCTGATTTTGTTCGTTAGATTGTTATTTTTTTTTCCAAACGTTCAATAAAGTATCTTTCTCATAGAATGTTTTAGTAATTGTTTGTGATTATTATTATTATTATTTTAAACTCTGCCTAGGTTGTTTCAACACTGCCGATCCCAAGCCCGGATAAAAGAGGAGGGTTAGTGCGTTAGGTTGCTCGACAGCCAGCACGTAAAAAAAACCGTCGGATCCTTATGATATGAATCCAAATATGAATACTCGTGCAAATGCTAGGGCATTCCCTTTAAGCAACGCGTTGTGCCTGCCTTCGGGTGTTTCAAAAAATGTGCAAGGGGCGCCGCATCGACGCCCGGGTGCGGTGTTAAATAAGCAAGGGTTCCCGCGCTCATCTGGGCCACCGCGGGTAAAGAAGCTAGTCCAGAACTATAGGCTTAGGTTAGCAACTTGGAATATAGGAACCTTAATAGGTAAAGCTATGGAACTAGAAGACACTATGATTAGAAGGAAGGTTAATGTAGTATGTTTAAAAGAAACAAAGTGGGTTGGAGAGAAAGCTAAGGACGTGGAAAAGACCGGGTACAAGATATTCTATACATGGAAGATAGGCATAGAAATGGTGTCGGAATCGTGGTTTACAAGAACCTCAAGGATAAAGTTGTGACAGTCACGAGGAAAGGAGACAGAATATTGCTTATTAAACTGGTAGTTGGAGTGGATATAATTAATGTGATTAGTGCATACGAGCCCCAAGTAGGATTGGATGATCACACTAAAAGACAATTCTGGGATGAGTTGGACGCTTTAATGCAAGAAATACCAGGAGGAGAGAAGATAATTGTAGGTGGAGATTTTAATGGCATTTAGGCAAAGATAGAAATGGATATGAGAGGGTGCATGGGAGGTATGGTTTTGGAGATCAGAATGAGGCAGGGGTGAGTATTTTAGATTTTGCCGCAGCATATGATCTTGTAGTAGAAAACACCTTTTTCAAAAAGACGGAAGAATACTTGATAACCTTTAAGAGTGGATCTAATAGAAGCCAGATCGATTTGTTCCTTGTCAGAAAGGCAGACCGCTTTGCATATAAAGACTGTAAGGTCATCCCAGGAGAGAGTTTAACATCTCAACATAGACTTACTATTTTAGATATCCATATAAAAGGACAATGTCGTACTAGAAAAGACCCTATAAACCCGCGAACTAGGTGGTGGAACCTTAAAGGCGAGAAACTAGCAATATTCCAAGAGAGAATGTATACAGAAGCACCTTGGAATTTGGAAGATGGAAGCAATACTATGTGGGATAGAATGGCAGGGTGTGCATCACGAGAATATCGAAGGAGGTCCTCGGAAAGTCGAAGGGAAGAGGGTTAGCTTCTAAAGATACTTGGTGGTGGAATGAAGAGGTACAAGCTGCAGTAAAAACCAAAAAGGATTGCTTTAAGAAGTGGCAAAATGATACTCCCTCCGTCCCTTTTTTTGAGTCCTATATTCCATTTTGGGATGTCCCAAAATTAGTGTCCACTTTTCTAAATTGGCATACAATTTTTACTTACTTTCCAAAACTACCCTTCCTTGAAATCTACACCAAGATAAAACTAAAAAAGTTATTGTAATGATTAGGGGCAATTGTGGAAAGTAGGTGTAGATTCTTTTTGTCCCCTTAATAAGTTGAGTTCCCAAAGATAGACTCAAAAAAAGGGACGGAGGGAGTAGAAGTGAGGAACATTTCAAAAGCTATAAATATGCAAATAAGGAGGTTAAAAGGATAGTTAGAGTTGCTAAAATGGAAGCCTATGACGCCTTCTACACCAAACTAGACACTAGAGAGGGAGAAAAATGTATTTATAAGCTTGCTAAGTCGAGAGAAAAGAAAACAAGAGACATTAATCAGGTTAAGTGTATAAAAACCGATGACTCTAGGGTATTAGTGAACGACAAAGAGATTAAGGAAAGGTGGAAGAGCTATTTTGAGAAGTTGCTAAATGAAAAACATATGGATAACACAATGGATGAAGAAACTGGAAGTTACGATGAAACTAGATAATACAGATTCTATCGGAGAATAAGGAAGTTTGAGGTGGAATTTGCTTTGAAGAAGATGAAACCCAACAAGGCCTTAGGACCAGATGGGATCCCCATTGTGGTTTGGAAATGCTTGGGAGATGTGGGGGCATCTTGGCTTACAAAATTTTTTAATAGGATTTTAAAAACTAGAAAAATGCCTGATGAGTGGCGGAAGAGCATCCTAGTGCCTATATATAAGAGTAAAGGAGATGTACAACAATGCAACAACTATAGAGGTATTAAGTTGATGAGCCATACTATGCTATGGGAGAGAGTGATGGAGCATCGCTTAAGAGGCGCAACATCAGTTTCAGAAAATCAGTTTGGATTTATGCCTGGGAGATCAACTATGGAAGCAATTTATTCACTTAGAAGACTAATGGAAAAGTATAGAGAGAAGAAAAAAGATCTACATATGGTTTTTATTGATTTAGAGAAAGCTTATGATAGAGTGCCTAGAGATTTAATTTGGTGGGTGCTAGAGAAGAAAGGAGTGACCAAGGGTTATATTGACGTGGTGAAGGATATGTATGATGAAGCGGTTACTACAATTAGATCACCAGCCGTAGAAACAAGCGAATTTCCAATTACCGTAGGCCTGCACCAGGGGTCGACCTTGAGCCCTTATTTGTTCGCCCTAATTATGGATGAATTGACTAGACACATTCAAGATGAGGTCTCATGGTGTATGTTGTTCGCAGATGATATTGTCTTGGTTGATGAGACTAAAAGGGGACTCAACACTAAACTAGAAGCTTGGAGAGAAACACTGGAGACTAAGGGGCTAAAGATAAGTAGGACGAAAACAGAATACATGGAATGTACTTTTAGCAACAGTGGAAGTAGAGACAACGAAGCAGTGAAGATCGAAGATGAGGAGATCCCAAAGAGGGAACACTTTCGCTATCTAGGTTCAATGATCAGTAGAGACGGAGAGATTGGTGATGACGTGACCCATAGAATTAAAGTGGGTTGGCTTAAGTGGAGTGCTTCTGGAGTATTATGTGACTGGAGAATACCAGCAAAATTGAAAGAAAAATTTTATAGGACAGCTATTAGGCCAGCTATACTCTACGGGACAGAGTGTTGGGCAACTAAGAAACAACACATTAGTAAAGTGAGTGTAGCGGAGATGAGGATGCTAAGATGGATATGTGGTAAGACTAGGAAAGATAGAATTAGAAATGAGTACATCCGAGAGACTGTAGGAGTGACACATATTGAGGATAAGTTGAGGGAGAATAGACTTAGATGGTTCGGCCATGTGCAACGAAGACCTGTAGATACACCTGTGCGAAAGAGTGATAAGATCGTAGTACCTGGAATGGTTAGAGGGAGAGGTAGACCTAGACTGACTTGGTAATATGTAGTGTAACAAGATATGAATATATATATAATTTAAATGAGCATATAGCTCTTGATCGTACAGAATGGAGAAAAATGATTCATACAGCCGACCCCAATTGATTGGGACACTAGACTTGGTTTGGTTTGGTTTATTATTATTATTTTAACAACAATCAATTTTGTATTAAGGGGATGCAAAGCATAAAAAATACAACCATGCTTCATTCTAATCCTTCCCCACCCCTATACAGTTGATCCTAAATGTGGGAGATTAAGAGAGATAGCAAATACAAGTATATAATGAGACATACAAATTAGAACTTCAGGCCAACAACAAAAAAGCCCCATAGTACCCCCCCTAAGGAAACAAAATAAACAAAAAGACCACCACCAATGTGCATACTCCAGGTATATATCTTTTGCACTGATTCACTTTTTCAAAGACCAAAAAAGTATGTATCAGTAATTATAAAAATCAGCCCTAAATCCCATCATGTCTGAGCACCACTCCAAATACCTACCTCTTCCTTCCAGATGAACGGGAAGGGGAGAACGAAGAGGAAGGAAAAGATTCCTGGTTGTACAGTGGGACCCCGTTCTCGACCAATTGATTAGCCAGACCTCTTTCCATCCTTTGATACCGACCGATTGAAAGAGGTTGTTCCCACTCTCAGTTTCGTAATTAAAATCCAGCCATTGTAAATTAAACAAACGACCCCTTGTTTGTGATTTATTTACTTGGTAAATTCAACACTAATTAATTTATGTGCTTCTGTACTGTCATAGAATTTTAAGGTACTTTTCTACTTATCTTTCACAATCATTTTATTAGAAGTTAGATCTTGAAGCCTTGTGTATCACTCACACAAGCAATATAGAAAATTAGTTTGCATAACTCGAACCACTTTTCGTTCAAGCACACGCCCGCACGCATAAAACTACAGCAAACATGACGGTTTACTGGCTTCTAGTGTTTCCCAATTTTTTAAAGCAAATGTTAACCATGATATCCAAAAAAAAATAAATATATAAATAAATCTATGTAATTAAAAAAGGGGGCTGCTAACCTACAACATGATGGTTGTAGGTTAGCAAAATACAACAGTCTCTTTAGCGACAAAAAACAGGTTTTTAGCGACGGAAATTTTGTCGCTAAAAGTTTCAACTTTTAGCAATGAAAAATTTTGTAAAGTCTGTTTTTTTCGTCGCTAAAAGTCTCATTTACTGTAAGTTAGCAAATCCCATTAAAAAATTTAACTGATAATGAAGTTATTAGTGACGATTTATTTAAAAGAGTTGCTAACTTTTTAAGTTTAGAAATTTACAAAGCCCCCCGTCCAAGAAAACAAGTTGAAAATTCATTCATGACCTTTCCACCTCTTAGCTCATTCACTACGTCATTCCAATACCATTGCTGCTATATATATATACAGAAGACAATAAACCTTTCTCCTTCAACATTAATTAACATCTCTCCCCGGATCCCCCTCTCTCTCTATCTCTCTCTCTCTCTCCATAAATATACATATATATATATGTATATATATATAATAACTTGTAGGCATTCAAAGTGGGATCATCACCAGAGGAAGAACACCCAGTGAAAGCTTTCGGATGGGCTGCCAGAGATCCATCTGGAGCCCTCTCTCCGTTCAAATTCTCCAGAAGGCAATTAATTTTTTTTTTTTTCTTTTTCTTTTTTCATTCAAACGTTCCCTATATAATTTAAGAGTAATGCTTTACTTCCCAAAATTTTTTTTCTTTTAAAAAGTGCTTCCAACATATGTAGTAGTGGGATCCTCTTCAATAGTAGTGAGTTTACTTCAACATTGATTAATTAAAATTAATTGAGTCCACTGTCACATGTATTGGAAAACACTTTCGAGAAACACAAAAATAATTGAAAAGCATAGCATTACTCATAATTTAGTATAGGCATTCAATGAATTTTATGTGCTGTGAATGAATACAGGAAGAAGATGATGATCAGAGAACTATTGATTTCAATTTTTTTTTTTTTTTTTTGGTGGGGTGGGGGAGACAAGTCAATCTCATCGATGTTAACCAAACGTTCATACACACTTTCTTATATTTAGTATATTCCTAGTCTTAGCTTTCACTTGCTATCCAATTTATTACTAGCACACTTTAACAAACACACTTAGACCACAATCATCAGATGGCAAATCATCTATGTATATCCATATATTTGTATAATTTTCAAAATTTTAGATGTCTTTCTTTTTGAGTTGTATATACTTATATATCCATATATATGTAGTTGATGACACTAAATTGAGCCTTGGATCCCTTTGGGGGGCCTAAACATAAGTTGAGGGGAGCCTAAATAAGTTAAAGGGGGCCTAAATATAAAAAATACTAAAAAAATTTAGGGTAAAATTTTAATACTCAAAATCTCAAGGGGGCTGGCCCCCCTCGTCCCTTACTGCCTCCGCCAGTGGTACCACATGCAGCGATATATGGTACTATTGACTGCTACAACAGCATGTGGTAGAACTGTAAAAACATTTGTGAACCCAATTTAAAAAACGTATTATATTTTTTGGTTGAGTAATGCTATGTTTTCCAAATTTGAATTCTAAATTCTGTTTCTAACCATTTGTATTACTTGTTGTAAGAATGGTCGGTTGTATGTGGTACATCTATCAAACCATTTAAGAATTAAATTTCCTTATTTACAAAGGTGTTTATAGTGAGTAAAGAAAAAAAAAATTATAGCATAAAAGGTGTTAATTAATGTTGAACATATGGTAGCAGGGCAACAGGGGAGCATGATGTGAGGGTGAAAGTGTTGTATTGTGGGATTTGTCACGCTGACCTTCACTTCATCAACAACGATTTTGGCATGTCCAAGTATCCTCTCGTCCCTGGGTATCTCTCTCTCTCTCTCTCTCTCTCTCTCTCTCTAAATATATATATAGTCCTTCTAATGAGGGATCCCAAAATGAGGGATCCCAAAAGTGAGGACTTTTGTTCTTAGTTATTGGATCGAGTTTTCATTAAAGTACTGTAACGCCTCAAGTGTTCTATTAGTCCAACAACTTAACGGCCTGGTCATATTGACTATTAAAATGCTTAAGCCTAAGTTATTAGTAGTAGCCCCTTTGATTCTACATATATTAGACTAACTTTTTATATTTATCATATGTAGGACGGAATCTCACATGTACTTCTGTTATTTCACTGACGTGACCTGGATTAAATAAAGATCCAATAGCTACAATAGAAGTCCTCAATTTTTAAAACATGTATATATATATAAGTAATATATGTATGCACACAATTTTTTATCTGTATGTTGTGCAGTTACAATATCCTTGTCGAAGTACTTCACAGTAGTAGCTAGAACAAGGTCCATGTTAGACAAGCATTAAAAAAATAAAATTTCATGGCTAAAAGATATTTTGGTACCTTGGTTGAAGTTACGCTGTGGCCCATTGATTATCAATTGTAACACTTTGATTTCTGTAGTTTTGGATTTGTTGCAATGTTGACTCTGTCTCTAACTCTACCAATATGACGGAACACTCACGTGCCTTACACAAGTCCGCTTATTAGACATTTTAGTATTCTATAATTTGGGAAAAGTTTTACTTTGGGCCCTAATTTATCAATTGCAACACTTTTCGCTCATAATATAGGGTACCAAAATTTCGCCAAAACCAAACTAAACCTTTCGGTTCATCTAACCGTTTACACTCCTACGAATTTATTCTTTTCTATTATTTTTTTAATTTATCAATTTTATTTCAAGTCCGTGCATTCATGCTTATCCCACAACGTGTGGATGATTTACCAGTTAATTAGTTGTTTATATAGAATTATAAGATTTAATCCCTCATAATGGGTCAAAAAAAGATTTAGTGTATTTGACTTTTTAAACTCTAAAATTCATCCTTAATTGTTAAGAAATATAAAAATTAGTCCCTTCCCCCCAATCTGTGTATTTTTTATGGACAATATTATCCTCATCACTAGATATATATATATATATATCTATATATATCTCATCAACTTAAATTTAGGATTTTCAAATTGATTAGGGCAATAATGAAATGCAATTATCTCTCTCTCTCTCATCTCACGATCTCTCTCCTCTCCTTTACTACCAATTAATTGCATTATCTCTCTCTATATTTATCTCTATCTCCAGAATGGTTAGTGAGATTAGGAGATGGGTTTCTCTTTCTCCTCTCCTTTACAATATCTGCCTATATGTATCTCTCTCTCTATATATATATCTCTATCTCTCTCCTCTCCTTTTCAAATCTATTCACATGGGTTTCCTCCATGTAAAAGAAGACGGCTAGAAAAGAGTTTAGGAGATGTAAGTGATCATCTCTCTCTCACCCCACCTTCAACAGTCTTAGAGATAGAGAAAAACTAACCCTTTACCCTAACTCACACAGTTTATATGCATTTGTAGTGTTATGTATATATCTCTTCAGTTATTATATATCTATATATGTAGCAACGAGTTCCCAAAACCATAACTCAAATAGAGACTCCTTGATAGAAGCAGTACTTCTAATGCCGTTAGAAACTGACAGCGTTTCCATTGCTCTAAACTCTTCCAATGATGGTCAATGATTTTTTTTTTTTTTGGGTGAGAAATTTTCTCATGAAATCCATATTTCTCTCTCCTTTATTTGGTGAGAATTTCTCACCATACATATACTATAATTTCTCATTTATGATTAGTGAGAAATGGTATTTTATTTTTGGTGAGAAATATCAACAGTGTGAGAAATTTCTCACGACGTGTGGATTTTTATTTTTTAGTTTTGAAGGTGAGAAATTTGTTTTAATTGGGTTAGAAAAAAGGGTGAGAAATTTCTCACCATAATAGAAAAATATGGTGAGAAATTTGTTTTATTTGGTAAGAAATTTCTTTGTTAATTATCTCTCTCTCTCTCTCTCTCTCTCTCTCTCTCTCTCTCTCTCTATATATATATATATATATATAAATCAGTTTTTTGAATTTAAAAACTATGATTTATGGGAGTTTGGTTACTAATTATTAAATTCTCTTTTAAATCACTCTATTTCTATATATATATATAATAAATATGGATTTTGAATTTCAAAACTTGATTTATGGTAGTAGGGGTATTTTGGTCCTCAAAATAGGTAAGGGACTAATTTTTAAATTAACTTATAGAATGGATCAATTTCTAGATACTGATACAATAAAGGACTGAAATCTAAGGGACCCTTGTTTATATGCACTAGAAGCGAATTATGAGATCAAGCTTTTAAAATCTTCTAGAATTTCTCCCATTTTTTTTATCTTCTTTGTAATCTCAATAGCCACGAAGGAAAGAATTAATGCTATGACACTTAGGGTCTGTTTGATTTGCATATTTAAAGATGAAAAGTTGAACTGAAGGGAAATAATTATAGAAACTATTTTTCCATATTTAGTCTTTCACTGCACACTTAAAAACATTTAAAGTTAAAAACTTTTAAAAAATAATAGAAACTAAAGTACAGATTTTAATAACTGACTCAATTTTTCAAAATTTTTAATTTTGTTTTCTCCCTATACTATTTTCACTCTCTATTTTTTGTATTAAATAAACAAAGAAAGCATAATCCTCAGTGTTTCTTTTTCTTTTGTCGTGAGGGATCCACCATGATATAAAAATCGACCATCGCATAGTGTGACAGTCACATGTACCTAAATATGGATGTAATGATTGTTTTTTGTAAGGAAATTAAATCTAAGAAGTATGCTCAAGTATATATGATATTTGAATTTGTTGAGTTGAATATCAATGCAGGCATGAGATCGTAGGCATAGTGACAGAGGTGGGCAGCAAGGTACAAAAGTTGAAAGTTGGGGACAAAGCCGGTATAGCAGGCCATATTGGAAGGTGCAATTCCTGCAATAACTGTAAAAACAATCTCGAAAACTATTGTCGAAAAATGATATTCACATACTCCGACACGTACCACGACGGAACCACCACGTATGGTGGTTACTCCGACATCATGGTGGCCGATGAGCACTATGTGGTTCACATACCAAACAACTTGCCTCTTGATGCTGCTGCACCACTTCTATGTGCTGGGATCACAGTTTATAGCCCCTTGAAAAAGCTAAAACTTGAAAAAAATGGTGGACATGTTGGAGTGGTGGGTCTTGGTGGTTTGGGCCATGTAGCTGTGAAGTTTGCCAAGGTCTTGGGCTTTAAAGTGACTGTGATTAGTACCTCCCCTGGCAAGAAAAAGGAAGCAATTGAGCAGTTTGGGGCTGATTCATTTTTGGTTAGCAGTGACCCGGTTCAAATGGAGGTGGGTAACCATAATTTTGAAGGTTAAATTAATATTATTGATATTTACTAGTTGATAAGTTTGATAAATTTTTCCTTAAAGTTAAAATTTGTGTTTCAATAGTTAATGTCCTCACTGAAACAACTACCAAGGAAAATAATTGTTTACACTGACATCTAACTATTAATCTTTTTAAATACCGTAATTCTCCTTTCATGAATTTGTAGAAGTTTGAAAAGACAGATTTGCCCCGAAGTCATGGGACTAGCATATTAAAAATCAAATGATATAGATATAATATCAGAATAATCATGCCTTTTGCGATTTATAAATTGAAATTTGTATAATCTGTTGGGGGCATTTATACTCAATTTCACAATTTGAGTATTTTTCATTTAGCTTATTCAAGTGAAGGGATTAACTGAAACATAAATACAAATTTTAAGGTAGTTAAGACTGACGTTTTTATATGTTCTATTCTCATGATTTTGTTCTTGTGTGCATGTAGAGTGCAACGGACACAATGGATGGTATCATTGACACAGTTTCTGCAATTCATCCTCTCTTACCATTGATTGAACTTCTCAATACACATGGAAAGCTCATTATGGTTGGTGCACCAACTAAACCACTTGAGTTGCCTATTGTGCCTTTGCTTATGGGTAAGAATTGAATAACGTACAGACTAATCTTTGTTAATTAACGAGCTAGGTTTGGGTCGCATCCCACATGGTAACATATTTAGTTTTCTAAATTCTGAATATGGAAACTTGTTTTTATTTTCTTTTTATATAAACAAAAACTTGAAAACCTTTCCTTTTTTTTTTCCCGGGTTTACTTTGGTTTTCATTTGGTGGCCCAATTCCATTGTCGTTTAAAAAAAAAATTCTATTACCAAACAAAGTTACATAAAAAGAAAAATGTTTTTAATTTTTTTTTTTTTTCAAAAAAATCTGAACACTGAAAATTATAATGTTACAGAATGAGCCCTTCGCTTTTACCTGATCTAATAGACAAGATGGAGTAGAATCTGGAAATTAAAAAAAAAAAAAAAAACCTCAACACTTAAATCACAATGTTATGGAATGGGCCCTTTGTTTTTACATGATCTAATAGACAAGATGGAGTCAACTCTGGAAAAGGACCAAAAAGTATAATCGGAAATGTATACATTCCTGCTCCTCCACTGTATGACTTGATATACCTTACTTACAATGAATGAAAAATGACAGGTGGGAAGTCTATAACTGGAAGTGTGGGTGGAAGTATGAAGGAAACGCAAGAAATGATTGAATTTGCGGCAACTCACAACATAACGGCAGATATTGAAGTCATTCCAATGAACTATGTGAATACTGCCATGGAGCGTCTTGCAAAAGTCGATGTTAGATATAGATTCGTCATCGACATAGCCAACACAATCTTCCCTTAAGACAACATACTTTGGAGGCAACTTAAGAATTTTGGAATTCTAATAAATACGGAAATAAATAAGCAATCTTGCAACAACCAATAAATAAGTATTGCAACAAAGTAGTTTGTTAACTTTGGGATGTATGGTTTCTCATAAGTTTGGTTCATTTGAAATAAAATAAAAGAAGCTTTAGCTTTCAACTATACTGTAATGTTGGTATTTAGTTCAGCAAGCAACTAGACTTGAACGAGATTGTCAATATAAGGATAAGCACAATGAATAATTGTATAGTTTTTGAATGGCTAGCTCTATTACCAGAGCAGTAATTATTAATGCCAGAGCAAAAAGTGTTACTAAAAGTTTTAGCGACAAAAAAGGACAAAAAAATGTATTTTGACAACACTTTTTACTCTGTCGTTAACTACTGTTACTCTGGCAGTAACATTACCCTTTTGAATTTATTCCTAAATATAGATCGCAGTGATTTGACAATAGGTCCAATTCAACTATAGTCTGGGCACCATAATTTCGTAAGAGTAATACTTGGGACACAACCATTCACACAACTTTTTCTACACAACCTAATAAATGTGTCTATCTCTCTCTTGTGATGTCACTGGACTCCATAGTGACACAGGAGAGAGATAGACACATTTATTAGATTGTGTAAAAAAAGTTGTGTAAATAGTTATGCCCCAAATATTACTCTTTCGTAATAGATTGCTATGGCTAGTGTCACTAAGTAAAATTTGGGAACTATAAAATTACTCAAGTGCAATTATCTGTCAAAAGTGATTCAGATATTCAATGGACTTGACACCGATTGACCCATAATATAGTATTAAATAAAATATCTAATATAATGAGAAAGAAAAATAAGAAAAAATACAAGACGAGGCATCTTTATTGTTATGACCTAATAATATTCGATAATTAGGTCAATGGCTTCACGTGTGACAAAGGATTAATATGTACAGTTGGGCCTAAGATCTACTAGCTTAAGCTTCAATGACCCTTGATAAGCAATTGTAAACTTTAGAATTAGACCAAAAAATTGCCTTATTTTGCAGGCAAAATGCAGTATCCTCCCAAAAAATATATTGCCTTCAAAATCTATCAAAACGTTTATTCATGACCGTCATAGCTATTTTTATTTTCTCAAACAACAATGGCCACGACTTTAATTAATTGACCTATAGGTTAGTAAAACAAATACCAAATCTTTTTCGGTACGCACCAAAACACAGTATAAAAATAATACTGCACTGTTTTATTTCATGGTTAGTTATGTCAGGATAACTAACTACACTTTATAAAATACCCCTTTCCTTATCCTGTTCACCAAACAAACGAGGCATTTATGCACTATATTCCATAATTTATCAAAATAAGCAATTACAGACTTGTATTTAAAAAGGTAAAGGGCATCAATCACGAGCCATGATTGGCAGGGACAGACCCACGTGAAGACTAAGGGGCCATGGCCTCCCCAAAATTTTTAAAAATTTGTGAGATCGATATATATGTAATTTGAATATTTAGAAAATTATTTTAGAAATTGGTCCTCCCAAATTTTAACCTTTACAATATAAACCATCATAAAAGTTAATTTAAAACTAAAAGTTCCAATGCCATAGTTTGTTTTGCAAGACTATTTTAAGGACATAAAAAACCGGACTAACAATCAATTTTAATTTAATAGTTCGTTGTTTGATAGCCCAAATAGTGCAATCTTAATTGTCAATATCAACTTAATAGTTCTCATATGGCGGACTATTTACTTCAGAGGTGTGGCAATATTAGCTATCTCTCATATTAGTAAAGGGAAAGAGTAATACCCAATTACTTAGCTCGTGAGACAAAAGACCTAAATATTATCAACCAAACTACTCTTTCGACTCTTTGTCGATCTCACACAACCAAATATATGTATATAAATAGACCAACAAATTAAAATTCGCCGCTGCTCCCGCATGAAATTTGTTTACTAGCGAATCCAAATTTATTTAACTTGGCCCCCTAATATAAAATCTTGAATCCGCCACTGACGATTGGGGCAAGCATTAGTAATGAGATGGATCACCACAAACATAACACCTTCTACCAGAGATGGGATCACCTGTTGCTGACACAAATGTCACAACATTGGCATGTGCTCCACTCCGGCCGGGTACCCCATCCATGGCCACCACTATTGCTAGTTGTTTATTTGTCGAGCTGCTCATATTTGCATGCGGAGCACTTCTTCCTCCATTGCTATAGTTCATATTGCCCTCCCATATGCATTGGCCGGAACAGAAATGTATAAATGAGTTGAAATTTTGAACATGCATGTCCTCGTATTCCTTAAAAAGCTCTATGTTCAAACACATGTCCATTCATCAAAAATATTGTTACACGTTAGTATCATATTTATGTGTATTATTAGTGAGGTGATAATTTTTTTCAAATTAAGACACTTTTGGGAATCCCAACTATTTTAAAAAGGTAATCTGAACTTTCCATTACCCTTAGATTTTTAGTGTCACATCACATAAAATGCGAGCAACTTTAAACAGTAAAGGTTAAACTTGAAAAGTATCTAGTCAAAGTATATTGACTCTTCAAGGTGAACTATTAAAATGGAACAAAGAATCCTTAATTTGAGACGGAGGGAGTAAATACAGTTTTTTTTTTTTTTTTTTTTGGAACAACATTTTATTAACAAGCCAATCGGGCATAAGAGATACACAACTCGCACAGACCTACAACCGAGTTCTAAGACAAACCCCGAACAAAAACAGAGGCAAACTAGACTACCCCTTAAAACATACATCACCAAATTAACTAATATCTCCCCAGCATGATAAGACAAATCCGATTTCCTTAACAAATTTTTTTTTTTTTTTTTTTAACAGTAGATTTTGTTTTATTAATAACCACCCAAAGTGGGAATACACCCAAGCTACAAAGCAAAACCACCACCTAAAACTTGAATACATACACAGGATATTGCTACACTTCACAACTCCAAAATAACAAACAAGACTTTCTCCACCCACAATCAATGAAGCCGAGACTCCCAGCAAATCCGTAGAACTTCACTACATATCCAGACCACCCCAAACAGGAATACATGAGAGAAGGATCAGTTTAAAACCATGACCACACAAAGTCGACCTAGAGCCACAGTGCTCTTGCCTCCACCCAGCCAGTATAGAAATCTCCCACTTGTTAACCAACTATCTTGTTTTTTTTTTTTTTTTTTCTTCAGCATCAATATTATAAAAATGGACAAGGTCCAAAAACATTACATCCAAATAGACAATCCGTAGAATTTTCCAACCCCCAAAACAAAAAAGCACCAACAGGGCCAAACTCTGTATACTATCAGTAGCCAAATTTCTGCAAACAAAAAACTGCATAAACCAAGGCCTCCCCCATGCTATCCAGCCCATTATGCCATTTCTGAAATTGTTGGAGGTCGATTCTAGCATCATCCTCTAAACACCAAAGAGGAGCCGTATGCTGACTCATCTCTAACTGTCACTCGAAAATAGCCAAGCGTCAAACACTGTGTTAACAAGTCCCGGGCTTATACCCAGGCATTCGCATTGCAAATAGATTTTTAATACAGCAGAATAACTTGACAAACAGCAAAACCATACAGCTCGCAGCCCAGGAAAGGATCACCAATAAGCATCCCCAGCATTTGCAGAATTCAATCCAGCTCCCACTCGCATCCTAGACAGAACTGTGGTTGATGGAACTTAAGTTACTCACCCAGACTCAAAGCGGAATCTGTGAGTTTGGCTTTAACAAAGCGCCCCAACGCAACCGAAGCGATGCCGACAGCACAAAACCACTCACGCACCCAAGCCGAGGCCCAAAACACACCCCGTGGAGGGAATAACCCCATGGCACACGCAAACTAAAACACACACCCTCCAAAACTCACATACCCGAACAAACTCGGCACTTTCCCTTAGAAGAACACACGCACACGAACACAAACACACTCACTCTCCCGTGACTATTGGAAAATCTGATATGTAAGTCAAAACCAATATAGAGTGGAGAGGACCTCACTTCTTCCCCCCCCCCCCAGCTTTAGCCAATGAATCCACAACAGTGTTGTCCCCTCTCGATAAGATTTCGCCATTTATAGACCGTGAACATTGCTATGAAATTACTTAGTCTGACAAGGAAATTGCCAAACCTGCCCATCCTAGCACAAGACCTCACTCACTAGCCTAACCCTCCAATCCCAACCTCAACCCCAAACGTTAGATCCCTTAGACTGAACATAGAACCCATTTGACCACCCAGTTAAGAAAACAACTAAGTTGGCCCCCTAACACACTCGCCCGCACCACTGAGAACGCTCAATAACTCACACCAATGAAATCAGATACTCGCACACCCCAAACCCAACATTACAAGGGCTGTACACACACAACTAAAGAATTCCCCTCCCTGCAATTCACGGCTCAGTAGTAGAGGAAATGCACCCCCACCACTCCTACACATTTCGACCCAATTAGATCCAGCAATAAGAACTAGCACCATGGTTCCAAACATCATCTCAACCAGCCACCATCAACTATGACATCCCTTTCATCTCTCACGTTATTTATTTTTTTTTTTTTTTCCCTTTACATCCCTCACCACCTCGACTGCTATTTTCATACCATTCCACCCTCTCTTCCCACCCTCCCCACCCTTACCAGTCCATTCACAACCTCAACTTCCTACGATAATGACACTCCCTCCCCACACCTACGCAATTCTACACCCACCTCACACCACCCTTTACATCACTCTTTCCCACTCCCTCCCCTTTAGATTTAACCCCCCAAGCCCTCTCCGCCCCCTCCTACTCTTTTGGAGACAACCCTTAGAATCGCCCAACTACCCCTTCCTCTAGAAACACAAGAACTTGATCAGGGCAGCTCACCCCTTTCCTTGCCAGAAAATCCGCTATGCAATTTGCTTCTCGAAAGGTATGAATCACTTCCAACTGACTACAATCTGTTATCCTGTCCTTTAAATTCTGGATATCATTGAAAATGTAGTTATATTTCCATAAACTACATTTGTCATTATTTGACCAGCCCACGGCAATTTTCGAATCACTTTCAATAATTAATCTGAAGTTGTTTGTCCATCCTTTATCTACAAATAAAGCCAAAGCTTCTCTTATAGCCAATAACTCTGCTAAAATAGAATCCACCACTCCTACATTTTTGTAGAAGAAGCCAAGCACAACCCCATTATGATTCCTGGTAACTCCCCCAATACCCCCCGGCCCCGGTTTCCCAATAACAGACCCATCCACATTGATCTTCAGAGCTCCCGGTTGTGGGGGAATCCACCAACACACTGGTCTCCTATTACTTGGCCTCTTGGTTGAAACTGCAGCCACCACGTCCAACATCATATCGGATATTGTTAAATTGGTTTCCCCTTTGCTACATTTAAACCACCATAGCAACCTTACCTTCACATCATCAATAATTTTTTTCGCTTGAAAAGACTCACCTCTGAAACAGATCGCATTTCTCGATAACCAAATAGACCATACTACTGCATAAAAAGCCAATGTCCATGCCTCAACCGAGTTGAGATCAGAGCACAGGCCCTCCCACTGATAAAACCACTCATAAATTGATCTAGGACTTAGACTTGAGATACCCCACCATCGCATCACTTCACCCCACACAGTCCATATTCTTTCGCAGTTTAGAAAGAGATGATTAATACTTTCAATTCCTAGATTGCAAAAAGAGCACAGCCCATCGGAGTTACTGAGCAACCCAATTCTTTGAAGGTCTTCTTTGACTGCTATCCTTCCCATTAATAGTTGCCATACGAACACTTCCACTTTTGGTGGAGCCAAGCCCTTCCAAATTGAACTACACGGATTTGCCAAACCGCAATTATAATTTTCCACTGCTTTACAGAATGATTTCACTGTGAAAAAACCTTTTGGGTTGAACTTCCACACCAACGTATCAACTCTCCCTGAACATAAATTTATTGACTGTAACAGGCTCATCATCTCGTTCCACTGTTCTATCTCCCAGTTAAATAATTGTCTTCTCAATGGTATTTCCCATGCCCACTCCCCGCCATTCCATGCTCCAAAGCACGAAATTAGTCCTGATTTTATTGTGGAAAGAGCAAAAACTCTGGGGAATCTGTTCCTCAGTGATCCTTCTACCAGCCAATCATCTTCCCAGAATTTAATTCTCTCCCCATTCCCTGCAACAATCCCAAAACCTTCTCGAATAGCCAATGAGCTGAAATCATTATTCACCACTACTTTTTGAATTCCTGCAATAAAGAAAGAAACAGTTCTTCTTTCTCGCAGAAAAGAGATAAAGCCCATACTTTGTATACCATACTTGGAAACCAACACTTTTTTCCACAGCAGATTCTCACCAGATTCAAATCTCCATATCCATTTAGCCAGTAGAGCTTTATTAGTGACAGTAATACTCCCGATACCCATACCCCCCTTTGATTTGCTTCTACACACTTTATCCCAATTTACCCAGTGAATTTTCTTTCTAACATCGTCACCCCCCCAGAAGAATCTTCTTTGTATCATCTCAATCTTATTGGCTACAGCCACTGGAATCCCGATTTCCTTAACAAATGGATTTGGATTTCATGAATGCAGTATAAATCCTATTCGTTTACAGGCCTACTTCAAAGTTGCTTTATTTCACTTTTTAAAGCAATGCTAAACCATTTTCCAAAAATAATAATAATAATAAATAAATAATTTGTGTAATTAAAGAAATTAAACTGGTTATGAAGTCAGTAGTGACGTTTAATTAAAAGTTTTACTCTGTTGCTTTGTTGTTTTAATCAAAATGTAATTATTTAAGTTTTGAAATTTAGAAAGTTGATTGCCCAAGAAAATAAGATGAATTAATGCATGACCTTTCCACCTCTTAGATCACTCACTACGTCATTCCAATCCCATTACTGCTATATATATATACATATATGAACCCATATACCCTTCTCCATCAACATTAAACATCTCTCTCTCTCTCTCTCTCTCTCTCTCTCTCTCTCTCTCTCTCTCTCTCTCTCTCTGTAGGTATCCAAAGTGTTGAAGAGAAATATGGAATTATCGAATTATCGCCCGAGGAAGAACACCAAGTGAAAGCATTCAGATGGGCTGCTAGAGAGCCGTCTGGAGTCCTCTCTCTCTCCCTTCGATTTCTCCAGAAGGCAATTCTTCTTTTGCTAAATTACATTTTGCACTTAATTTGTAGTTTGGCTGCAGTGACACTACGGTTCCTATGATTTCTATTTTGATAATTTGGTGGTTACAATTTCACTTTACTTTCAATATCGTCTCATCATTAAAAAATCTCTTTCAATTTTTGAGCAAAAATATATGTCACATCCAAAAAATAGGTCACATGAGATATCTGTAATAACCTGCATTTTCATTTAATTAATATGTACATTGCATTATCATATTTAAAATCAAAATTCATTTTCTGCTCTTATTTTAATTTCAATTCTTATGTGTAGAATTTATTTCTTACTTGGTTTCATAATTGAGACTCTTTTGGGGCCAAACTGCAATTTTACAAAATTAGTAATATCTGTGTAGAATTCAAAATCTGTATTTCAAACAGTGGAAATAAATTCTTTTAACTCAAACTGTATTTTTATAAAATCGAAAAATTGTTTCTTTCGATAAAATGAATTTTCTGTATTTTTGTGACGAACACCGAGCCACGAAAATACCAGTTTATGTCCAAAACTGTCCACGCTGTGTGAACTTCCACAGATTTTGGAATTGACTGATTTGGACAATTGCTTTATATCTATTTAAGGCAACTAATGATTGCCTTAGGCCTTGTTTGGATATTACATTTGGGCATGTGTGTTTGTTGTGCCAAAAGCTAAATTCCCAAACAACACTATTTGACCCCTATAACCCTATGCTTGGCTCTTGGTCCATTGGAGAGTTTATATCATCTGTGCTTATATGCTATATACGTATGTAATTGTGTATATTCTCCAGCTCAATTAATTGGAAAGCAAAAAAATCCAATTTGTTGAGTGAGAGAGGTGGAACTTGGTGGCCAAGTTTGGCCTTCTCTATATGCACTCACATATACTCCCTCTAAACACACATTCTGCACTTCAAGCACAGAGAGAAAAGAGAGAGCAGAGAGTAATACAGAATTTTTAGAGAGAGAAGCTTAATCCCCATAGCCAAAGCTTGGGTTTGAATTTCTTAGCTTGTGATTCTTTCTCAACACACACTTCATCTACATCTCTGTGAGTATTTAGAACTCACTCAGAATGTAATTCATGCTTTAATTTCTTCATGCTTGTCTGATTTTGAATTCTCCTTTAATGATCATACATTTGAAATTTCATAGCTTGAAATCAAGATTTTCAAAACTTAATCTAAATCCGTTTTCAGAGTTGAATATCATAGATTATAGTATATAGAGTATACAGTTCAAATTATAGAGCTTAATTTGTTCATACCACAAAGTATATTGAAAATGAAGTTTTGTCATCTTTTAAAATTTCATAAAATTTGAGAGTTATAGTTAGAATCATGTTAAATTGATAATGGATTCTTAATCCTTGTTGAAAAACAAAGAAAATCATATATTACATGTCCTATATAATTCCAGAATTGAAATGGGTCATTTTAGACCCTGAATTACTAAAACAGAGCAATCTGACGAAGAAGATGAAGCCTCAGCATCAGCTCGCGCCACGACCGCGCGCGCGAGAATCGCGCGAGCGGCCCGCGTGCGCGAGGCATGCTTCCCCAGGCAGACATAAAAGTTTATATATACAAATGAAATTTAGGCTGGTTGCGCGAGCGAGGGTCGCGCGAGCGATACGTGCGCGCGACCCTGGCTGTTTCAGGCAGACAGAAAAGTTTATATATAAAAGAAAAATTGGGCATATCGCGCGAGCGGCCCGCGCGAGCGACCTTTCGCGCGAGCGGCCCGCGCGCGCGAGTTCTGGCAGTTTCTGTTTTTGTCTGTTTTCTGTTAAAGGACTGTTTGGTTCAACTTTTAAGTACTGTTAAGGCTCTGTTTGGGAAATTTAGTAAATCAGAACTCTATTGGTTATGTTTGAATGATTAAAACATTGTATTATGACTTATCAATCCCCGTACGCGCATTGTTCCTTTACTTTAGCGTTTTGCTTATGTTTAAGTGCATATCATTCATGTGGGGTCAGTGGTACATGCATATGGGTGTTAGTCAGTGTGGAAAAGGGTAATGGTAGTGTGGTAAGAGTATGTGATTGAGTTTGTGTTGTGGTTGTGGTTGAGATTGTGTTTGTGGTTGTGGTTGTGGTTGTGGTTGAGATTGTGTTTGTGGTTGTGGTTGTGGTTGAGATTGTGGTTGTGGTTGTGGTTGTGGTGAGGGTATCTTTGAAATGCGACGGTGGCAAATATGGACACTCCCTGACGCCCATGGAAGCGTTAAAGTGTGTGACGCCGACTTGGACACTCACTGGCACCCATGGTAGTGCTAAAGTGTGGCCTACGGACACTCCCTGATACCCGAGTCTGGATACTGTGTGAGGTTGCTCCGGTATTTGCATGGCGGTTTAGGTATTCAAAGTGTGAGGCAATGGACACTCCCTGGTACCCCGGACCAAAGTGTGAGGCAAACTGGACACTCCCTGGCGCCCCTTTGCTAAAGTGTGGCTATCTGAGTGTTTCAAAGATACCAGGAGTAAGATAGTGGGGGTTGTGGCTGTCGAGAGAAAAGAGTCGGCAAGATGAGTGTGGTGCATTGTCTCATACACGAGTATTTGTTTTTTTATGAATGAACGACTTTTAATATATTCCTTGTTGTTTTATAAAATGAATTCTTTCTGCGGTTTAACTATTGATTTATACAAATGAAAATGGAAAAAGGTAAATGAGTATGTGTTACATTCAAAGTTATGTTTTTAATACTCACCAGCTTCTCGAAGCTGACGACGTTGATGCGTCCTGGACATTCGTGTTCAGGCTTTTCAGGTTACAACCAGGAGGAATCATATGACTATGCTAATTGAGAACGGCTGCCCTCGGATGAGAAACTGTTTACTTATTATATGCTTTAAGTTTACATGTTTTAAGTTATGGTCCGTTTTGTAATAAGGATGACTGTAATAGACATTAAGCTATTGTTTTGTTTCCAAGGCGGTCTGTGCCTTTAGATGACCCGTACTGTAATATTGTTAAAGTTAGAAAATTTTGTAAGCCTTGATTGCTCTACTCTGATTATTATATTTTGTTGTTCGACGTTTGGGACGGGATCGATCCTTCAAACTGTCGCGACCTACGGGTCCATAAAGGAAATTAAACGCTTTCCTTATTTATGCTACGTCGGGGCGTGACAATATCATTAGGCTGGGCTTCACGTGGTGATATTACACTTTGTAAGGAATATTAACTATGATTGCACTAAATCTAAATTGAAAGTTGCATGGCCAAAAGTGTCGAAAATGAAACTATACGGACCAAATTGACATCGTATCCATCCTATAATGGTGTAAAGTGTAATGTACCCCCTCTTTCATTCAAACCTTCCCTAAATTATTATATCCATTTCAATGTATCTTTATAAAAGTCATATCACCCTCATTATAGTTTATTCTTTTCTTCTTTTTCTGTTTTTTGATGGACCCTCATAGTTTATTCAATGGCACTTGATCCCTATAGTTTGGAAGGTGACATGCACATTAGTCCATGAAATTTCGATTTTGTGTCAATTTGCACTTACCGTATAAATTATTCAGAATTGTTAAACAGATCTTCTAAGGAACTTTAACGGATATATTATGATATTGTATTGACAGAATTGTTGGCAGTAATTTGATAACTTTTGACAATATATCGGTGAAAGTGCCACAAACTAGAAACTTCACAACTACTATGTCTAACTTTTTAAAACAATGAAGGGCAAAGTGACATATAGGCAAAATTGGACCAAATCGGTCGGCTCAACTGATTGAGCTGTAAAATGACAGGTGGTCGGATTTGATTCTTAATATCATTGGACTATTTGGGCAATTAAATGAGTAAAAACAAATCTAAACCATATTACGTTTTTTTTTTGGGGTAAAGAAAGATATATATATATTTACACACAATACAGTTGTATATGTCCAATATCCAAATCGATTTATAATTTTATCACCAATCACAAAGTTTGCAAATGTAGGGCAACTGGGGACCATGATGTGAGGCTGAAAGTGCTCTACTGTGGGATTTGTTACGCTGACGTTCACTTCATCAAGAACAAGCTGGGCATGTCCAAATATCCTCTCGTCCCTGGGTATAGCTCTCTCTCTCTCTCTCTCTCTCTCTCTCTCTCTCTCTCTCTCTCTATATATATATATATATATATATAGACGGGCGGATCTAGGATTTTTTTTTTTCAAATTTTTTGGTAGAAATACTATAATTTGAGTTTTTTTAAGTTTTAAAATATTGTGTGATATTTATGTGGGATTCATATATAGTAATTAGGAGGTACAACATTATTACTCAAAGATAAACAAATCTTTCCATAATTATTTACCGAAAGATTGTGTTCACGTGTTTAATTATTTATTTGTATTTACTAATTTCACTTATAAAATAAAGAATCCTTAGTATGTTCAAAAGAAAATTTTATAAGTCATTAATTACTTGAGGATGAATTAAATTTCCACTACTTTCTTATAAAAAAAAATTTACTTGAGGCTAATTGAGTAAATAAAATAGCTATTTGGGTTAAAGTTCAAATAAAACAAAGGTCTAAAGTGAGATTTCTAAATTTAGAATGAATAAGTTACAGGTTTTAGGAGGGACACAAATACAAATAATTAAATACATTATGCATAAAAAGAATTTCGAAAAATTAAGAGGTGGCATGTACGTGCCACCCCTGGGTATGCCACTGTATGTAGTCTCTAGACATGTATATTATGCAGCTACGTACTAACCATAAGTATTTACATTCCAGATGACCATTCGGGTACAATATCATCATCAGAAGTACTTCATAGTAATAGTTGAGAACCTAGGACATAGTATATGTAATAAAGCATAAGTAATAAGATTGTCAAAACAACTTGACTATGTGTATGAGTCTCTGTTTATCACATAGTCAGTTTGTTTTGACAACAGTGACAACCTTTCATAAAAGCATAAGAAATAAGGTTTTTTTAATCAATTTGATGATATAAATGCATGATTCATTATATAACAACATTAAACAGTACCCAAAAAAACATTTATTTATTTACTTTCAATTTTGAAATTTTCATGTTCAACGTGCGAATGATCCCCCAAAATGTCCTAATCACCCTTGTTTCAATATGCGCTTGAACAAATAATGAGGTTTAAGCTTTGAAGCCGACAAAATGTCACCCCTTTTTTTCCTTCTTTAATTATGCTTCTTCTTCTTCTTCGTTTCTTTTTCCGAATTAGATTAATTATCCAATCGTCCTAATTTCAGTTGCCACGAAAGCTATAACTAACAATGCGGCACTCATGCCTGGCGTGATTTGCATATTTAAAGACAAAAAATAAAATGATGTAAAATCAATAATTGATGCTATTTTTCTAGTATTTTAACTAGTTTTTTTTCCCTCCATACTTGAATAATATTTGGAAAAAAAAAACACATTATATATTTTCCACTTCTCGGTGGAGAAATTATTTCAGGTGATCACATTCGTGTGTCGTCCCCTATACCTGAGCATTCTGTTAGTCTCATATAGGGTCCCCCATAGTATCGAAATCGTTTTTCATCATTGCGACAGTCATATGCATCTATATCTTGAATTAATTACTTGATTCTTTTTTAGGAAATTCTAATAAATAAATTCAAGTATGAACATCAATGCAGGCATGAGATTGTAGGCATAGTGACGGAGGTGGGCAGCAAGGTCCAAAAGTTCAAAGTTGGGGACAAAGCCGGTATAGGACCCTACATTGGAGGGTGCAATTCCTGCAATAACTGTAAAAACAACCTCGAAAACTATTGTCGAAAAGTTATACTCACATACTCCACCACGTACCACGATGGAACCACCACATACGGTGGTTACTCGAACACCATGGTGGCCGATGAGCATTTTGTGGTTCTCATGCCAAACAACCTGCCTCTTGATGCTACTGCACCACTTCTATGTGCTGGGATTACAGTTTATAGTCCTTTGAAGAAACTTGGACTTGATAAATTTGGTGGTGGACATGTTGGAGTGGTAGGTCTTGATGGTTTGGGTCATTTAGCTGTGAAGTTTGCAAAGGCCTTGGGCTTCAAAGTGACTGTGATTAGTACTTCCCCTGGCAAGAAGAAGGAAGCTATTGAACACTTTGGGGCTGATTCATTCTTGGTTAGCAGTGACCCGAATCAAATGGAGGTGGGTACCATATTTTTAACAATACCACTTCTGTCATTTTCTTTAGTTACTTTTCGTCTTGTTTTAGTCTACTACTCCCTCCGTTCTATTTTATGTGTCCCTCTTAGAGAATTCAACTATTTAAGGGGATAAAAAGAATCTACACCTACTTTTCACAATTGCCCATAATCATAACACTTTCTTTTTTTGTTTTATTTTGGTATTGATTGCAAGGAAGAGTAGTTTGGAAAACTAATTAAAATTTGCATACTAATTTAAGAAAGTGTACAACAATTTTGGGACATTCTAAAAAGAAAAAGAGGATACATTTGGACGGAGGAAATATAAGATTTACATGTGTGCAACACAGACACACTTGCAGAAGTTAATTTACCACAAAAATTCCATACAATAGAAAAAGTACCTAAGTATTTTCCTTTTTTTTTTAAATTGTAAATAACATAGACGTTTACCAAGTTATAGCTTTAATTATGTGTTATCCCATAAATTTGATAAAAATCTTCGTTAAAGTTTATACATGTGTTTTAAAAAACCTCTTCACTTAAACAACTGGAAAAGAAAACGATGGTTTATGCTGACACGAACCTTCAATCTTTTTTAATACCAAAATTCCCCTTTAATGAATATGTAAAGGTTTGAAAAGACAGAAATGCCACCCATGCATGGATATGAGGCTAGTGTATCAAAAATCAAACGATACGGATATAAAATGAGAACAAACATGCCTTTTACTATTTATAATTAATTCGTATAATAAACTGGTTGCATTGAAGTCATTTCACTATATATTTTCATTTAGTTTGTTTAAGGGAAATTAGGATTATTAACCAAAACAAAAATATAAATCTCAAGGAAGTTCAATGATAGTTAATTCGTCAAACTTAATTATAGGTAAATGATATAAAGCTAAACGTCAAAGGATGTGGATGCATGTACGTTTTGTCATACATAATTAATATTTATCCATTCCCATGTTCTTGGACATGTAGGGTGCAAAGGACACAATGGATGGTATCATTGACACAGTTTCTGCAGTTCATCCTCTCTTACCATTGATTGACCTTCTCAAGACACAAGGAAAGCTTATCATGGTTGGTGCACCAGATAAGCCACTTGAGCTACCAATCCTACCTTTAATTATGGGTAAGAAATGAAATTCATCACTAATTAATTCTAATAACAGGCTAATCTTTTCCCCAAGAGCTCACATCGGTGGAAAGGTTAATTAATACCTCACAAGTATGTAAATAGAATTTAATATTTTAGGACATGCATGCATGGTAACGTTAGTTTTTCAGTTTTAATTTAATTTCCAGCTTTCTAAATTCTAAAAACAGAAACTAGTTAGGTTTTGTTTTCATTTTATAAACACTAAAACTAAAACTCAAAACCACTTTCTCTAGCCCAATTTCGATATCATATTCAAATAAAAATGAAAGAAGAAAACTATTATCAAACACATTTTCGGTTTTAATTTTCAGAAAAAGAAAAGTGAAAACAATTACCTTTCATCTATTACAATATTGGCACTTAGTTCAGAACAACAAACTGAACATGAACAAGATTGTTAATGTGGGAGAGCAATCATGACCTTCACATCCAACTCTAGTGAAGTCTAGTCCGGATCCAGATAAGTATCAAAAAAAATAAAAATAAAAAAAGAATTAGACACTGACGAACACCATATTAAGGCAACACACGTACGGTACTAAATAACTGCGAAATCTATCAAAAACGTTATCTTTTGGGAAAGACAAATTAAGGAAGGCTTTTAGTTTGTAACAGAAGAACCAAATAGCTAGCTAGCAACCTCATTTGATAAAATAATGCCCATAACGTATCAAAGGGACGAGGTTAATTCATCCTATAATTAAAGTCAGTACTAATGAACAAATATATATATATATATATCATTAAGTAGTTGTAAACTTAATATAATTTGTCCTCCTGAAAAATATATATTAACTTCAATATCTATCAAAACATTTCTTGGGGAATTAAGGCCATGCATAACTATATATTTTCCATTTCTCGAACAACAATGGCCACAACTCTAACATGAGCTATATATATAAGTTAATTAGTAAAAACAAGTAACAATATTATATCCTATTATTTATCAAAAAATGACATTGATACCTCGTACGACTGGGGCAAACATTAGCGAAGTATGAGATGGATCACCACAAACATAACACCTACTACCCAGAGGCAGAGATGGGATCACTTGTTGCGGACACAACTGTCACAACATTGGCATGTGCCTTCACTCTGAGCAATTAAAATATCTACACAAAAAAATTTAATTAATTGCTTCAATTCTTTGGATTACTCTTTTGATTTTGTTTTCAAATATCTAGCTACTTGTGGTCCCCCCTAAGAAAATTGCTTAGAGCATGTGGGGCATTTGTGTTTCTTTTAATTGAAAATTATTCTTTAATAAATGTCTTGTGGTTATTGATACACCAGTTAAAGGATGAAGTATTGTTTACACCCTAATTTAGGGTTTCTCAAGGCACAGGACAATCACATGAGATGATGAGGTCATCAAATGGAAAATGGACAGGATAAGGCCGATGTAATTTAAGGGCCATCTACGAAGTAACATATCCCCAGCATAAGCATAGTGGAAAACCCAAAGGATACCTCGGTCATAATATCTAAGACCGAGGTTGAAGGGCAAACAAAGCAAGATGGAATCGGTGAAAACACCTCGGCCTCAACAAATAAGACCGATGATTGCATGATTGGTGTTGTAGGATCTGAGAATGACCAACAGTGATTAAGTAGCACAAGATCGGGCCTGATAAACAGGTAAAGATTCAGAGAGGTATCCCGTGAAGATATCGGTCACCGATACCGATAGGTTAGCAGATAACTCACAAGAATTAAGACCGAGGTATGTCAGCTAGTACGCGTCAAGCAATTCAAAGAAAAATGAAACTAGATCTTTGGACGGTTGAAGTAAAGAACGTGGGCACAGAATATGCTGAGCTGGAAGAAAAAGTAGTGGCACGAAAAGAGAACATGGCAAAGGTGGGTACACTACAGATCATGGGAGTTGATCATGAGAGCATACAGTAACCTGTTTGTGCCTAGAAATCAGGGGCTACTACCCACTTCCCCATTACCATTGACAGCGGTTACTCCAAAAAATCTATAAATAGAGCAGGGTGTGCAACATTTAAAGGGGCTAACACACACGCCACTTCTGCTCTGGCAGACTTTTTATCTTTTCCTCATAACAATACTTTGTTCTTGAGTGATTTTGAGAGTTTCTTTTCTTAGCTTGCTTCGAGTGATTGTAATCGTATTTAAATCCATCAATGAAGATGTCGTTGAAGGTATTCTTGATTTCCAGTAATTAATTTGTTCCTTTCTTTTCATTTGTAGTTTTACTTGCTTGCATCAGAGTAGAGTGAAGACCCATTTACTGTTAATGAATCACATTTATTAACTATCGGTTGATTTAGAAGTTAGATTAGGTTGCTCCAACCTCTTTTTGAGTCCACGTGGACTCTGGCACGCCCAGCACACCCCGACACCATATATTTATTGCAAACAATTTTTTGGCACGCCCGGTGGGACAGTGTCAAATGGCTGGAAAAGGAACGAAATCAAGGGGACAATCCCAGGAGGTGGGCTCACGTGAGCCTACTGTGGAATCCCCAGATAGTTTACTAGCAAGTCAGGCTGATTTGGCTAATCTGAGAACAAGCATGTTAGACCATTTCAATCAACGGTTCACTGCAATGTCTAGCAGACAGGACCAAACATTTACTCACGTGAGTGAAGTGTTGCGTGAAGTCAGAGAGATGAAAGAACATCAGGCAAAGGCTTCCTCACAACCATCGGTACCACCAACCTCGCTGTCTCAGGTTGGGGTGGGGACAAGTCATGAGGCTCCCTCAGGCTCCCAGGCTGAGAAATATGTCACTCCTCCTAAAAGAAGTGGCAAAGAGGTGTTAGTTGAGACCTCGAATCCTAAACAGACCTCAATCCCGATAAGAATTCCTTTTATAGAACCGCTAGGCCAAAATGGGTTGGGAAAAGACCAACAGTGGGGAAGAGTCAACCCGTTGTACGGAAACCACGAAGAGACCGATCAAGAAATATTCGGTTGTGAAAGGCCTCTCTTGGCCTATGACAGAGGCGAAAATCTGACAACCCCTGATCAGCCGGTAAGGGTTAATCAGGAGCAGATAGCCGAAGTTATTCGCCAAGACTTCGGTGGTTTATTCCGTAGGACCCAGAGGCCTGTGTATCGGAGGCCTCATTGCGACGCAGTTGAGAGAGTGCCTTTTCCCTGAGGATATAAGGTGCCTAACTTCACTACATTCTCAGGTGAGAGCGATCAATCGACCGTAGAGCATATCGGTCGTTTCTTGCTCCAGAGTGGAGAGGTGAATCACCAAGGAGATTTGCTGCTGAAATTATTCCCCAATTCCTTAACAGGGGTAGCCTTCAGTTGGTATATTAATCTGCCTCCTAACTCCTTCTACACCTGGAATCAAATGGAGGAAGCATTCCATGCCCAGTTTTATCGGACTGAGCCCGAAGTCTCTATGGCCGATTTAACTCGGTTATACCAACTTCCGAATGAGTCAGCAGAAGCATACATAGCCAGGTTTAAACGGGCTAAACATCGGTGCAAGATTACGTTGCCCGAAGACGAATTCGTCAACATAGCGTTAGGCGGACTTACCTTTGAACTCAGGAAAAAGTTTGAGGGAATGGGATTCCGTGATCTCTTCGAACTCGCAACACGGGCTGCCCGATATGAATGCATGCTCGAGGAAGAACAAGAAAGGAAAAACTCGTCCAAAGGGACGTATTATAGAGATCCCAACTACGACATACATAATATAGAGTGTGAGATCAACACTGAGATAGACGTGGCCGAGATTGTGTCAAAACGGCCATATATGTGTCAGCCATTGCCAAAGCCGACCGAGGCACAATTGTCGGCGGTTAAAAAACAACCCTTTGAGGCCGGCAAACAATACTCATTTAACATTGCTATGGCCGACCAAATTTTTGACATCATGATGGCCGATAGACAGATTCGGTTGCCTCATGATGTGAAGCTACCATCGGCAAACGAGTTAAAGGGGAAGGAGTATTGCAAGTGGCACAATTCCTGGCGCCACGCTACTAACAATTGTTTGGTATTTCGTAATGTTCTGCAGGATATGATCGATAAGGGGAACCTGAAGTTCGCTGAAAAGGAAAAAGAAATGGTAGTGGATGGCAATCCGTTTCCGGAAACACTGGGAGCAAACATGGTTTCACCAGATTTCACCCTTCTGCGAAGGGCGGGGGAAAAAGTTGACAATCGGAGAATCGAGGTTGCTGAATCAAGCACAAAAGCGGGTAACCAGAAACCAAAGGCAAGGGTGGCTTCCCAAGTCACGACAGAGGTTCCTAAAGCAGATTCAGCAATCCCAACACCATTGCAGTGGATGATCGATCTAATTGAGAAAGGACTATATCCTAAATGCAAAGCCTGTGTGACTAATCAACCCAAGCCAGTGACTGAAACGGCTTATCAGTCTCGTAGCCCAAGGAGGCCGATTCAAAGCCGTTTGACCTATCCAAGCCAATACTACAGAAAGCCCGAGTTTGGATGGACGGAATATCGGCGAGAAGAGCCGAGGCAGGAACGTAGGGATGTTAAGAGGAAGGATCACCCAAAGGAAACCTACCAACACCGAGCACGATCTCCAAGAATGATTGTTCCATCACGTCCAGAAGTAAATCGCTGGAAAAAAGTGGAACACCCAAAATTCCCGGAGCAGGCTTATTTTACGAAAACACAAAAGAGAAGGGTACAACGTTTGAGGCAGTCTGCTCGGGAATGGGAGGCCAAGTACCGCATAGAGAAAAAACGGGCAGACAAGGAAATTTGCAAGAAGGAAGATGTGGGATTGAAGGTGACCCCAAGCCATAAAGAAAAGGGAAAAATTCAGATTGAAGGGGAAAGCAACAAACTACGAAGGTTGGATGAGCCATCTGTTCCCGAGGTCAACGAATCGGACGTGGAAATGACCGATTTCGATTCAGGATACGAAGAAGAGACAAGGCGACGTATCCAATTCAGTGGCATCCCGAAAGATTTTTCGGTAAACATGGTTTACACCTTACCGATGTCACTTGGAGCAAAATCCAACCAGGAAAATCAAATGGAAGGTGACGTACATGAGGATCACAAGGGTCCGTCAAAACCTGTGTTCGTTGATCATGAAGTAAAGGCGGAAAAACCAAAGGTTTCGGTGATAAGGCCGAAGGCCGAGAATGAAGCAGGGAAGAAGCCCGCCAAAGTAGTCTTTGAAAAACCTGCGGAAGGGATGTCTCAACATCTGAAGCCGTTATACATCAATGCGAATATCGACGGTGTGCCATACTCAAGGGTGTTAATCGACAATGGAGCAGCTGTAAACATCCTCCCCTCGATCATGCTGCTGAAGCTACAACGTGACGAGAGCGAGTTGATCCCAACTGAACTCACAGTTTGCGGATTCACTGGCACCCCTGCAAAGACCAAGGGAATTCTTCCAGTAGAGCTCACAGTGGGGAAAAAGACCACCATGACGGCCTTCTTTGTTGTGGATTCGGGAGCATCATACAACGCGTTGCTCGGAAGAGATTGGATTCACACTAGTTGGTGTATCCCTTCCACTTTGCACCAGTTTCTGATCTTCTGGAATGGAGATGAGGTCGAGGTCGTGTGGGCTGATCATAAACCTTTTGTCGCAAGAGTACATTGCTCTGAAGCTGTCTTGTACGAAGATGATATCGGTCCCGTCAAATTTATCGGGATGGACAAAAATGGAAGGCCCAAATCGGCCACCATGGTGAGGGAGCAGAAGAACCAGTTAATACAGGTATACAGACAACTTGACCGGCCATCCATTGTGATTACGCCGATTGACAACGACGAAGAACACACCTCCAATGGACCAGAACCAATTATTACTGAAGCATAGAAGGGCACAGGCCATACAGGCCAGTGTGGCTAGGATGCAGGCATTTCTGGCGGACAAACAGGCATTAGCTTCATCGGCTAGTATGGCCGATGTTACCGTCGAATGTCAGGAAGAAATGCTAGACGATTGCATCAACTCGGATGAGTTAGCGACGGCTCCCGCGAAGCTTGATGATCTGAAAGCCGATGTACAAGATCCTCTCCTGGAGGTTGATTTGGGGGCAAGTGGAGAATATCAGCCAACATTCATAAGTCAACTACTCGAACCCGATTTCCAAGCATCTTTGATTTCCCTCTTAAGGGAATTCAAAGATTGTTTTGCCTGGAATTACCATGAAATGCCAGGGTTGTCAAGGGAATTGGTGGAACATCGGTTACCAATTAAGGAGGGTTGTAGGCCGTTCAAACAATTACCCAGGCAAATGTCCCCTGAGGTGATTTTGAAAGTCAAGGAGGAAATCGAACGGCTTTTGAAGGCCGGCTTCATAAGAACAACCAGGTATGTGGAATGAATTTCTAATATTGTGCCTGTAGTCAAAAAGAACGGCAAGATAAGGGTCTGTATAGACTTTAGAAATTTGAATATGGCAACACCGAAGGATGAATACCCGATGCCAATGGCCGATCAATTGATTGATGTTGCGGCCAAACACAAAATTTTGTCTTTTATGGACGGGCATTCGGGTTACAATCAAATATACATTGCCGAAGAGGACGTTCCTAAGACTGCATTCAGATGTCCCGGAGCAATTGGGACATTTGAATGGGTAGTAATGCCGTTCGGGTTGAAGAATGCTGGGGCTACATACCAGCGAGCCATGAATGCAATATTTCATGAAATGATAGGGAAGATCATAGAGATTTACATCGATGATGTAGTTGTAAAATCGGCTACACAGGAAAAACACTTGGCCGATTTACGAAGATCATTTGAAACGATGAGAGCTCATGGGTTGAAGATGAATCCTCTAAAGTGTGCTTTTGGCGTATCGGCAGGAAATTTCCTTGGTTTCCTAGTACACCAGAGAGGGATCGAAATCGACAAAAATAAAGTCCGATCCATTCAATCAGCTGAGCCCCCAAGGAACAAGAAGGAACTACAAAGGCTGCTCGGTCAGATTAACTTTTTGCGGAGGTTCATTTCAAACTGTGCTGGACAAACACATGTTTGGTCCCCGTTACTCAAGCTTAAGGCCGAAGAAGAATTCAAATGGGAAAGTCAGCATCAAAAGGCCTTTGAAGCTATCAAACAATATTTGTCTGAACCACCAGTAATCATGCCTCCAAGAAGAAAAAGGCCGCTTAAGTTGTACTTATCGGCCTCCGAAGAATCTATAGCGTGCATGTTAGCACAGGATAATGAATGGGGAAAACAACATGCTGTTTATTATTTAAGTAGAGTGTTAACTCCTGTCGAGCGTAAATATACGCCGATAGAAAAATTATGCCTAGCTTTGTATTTTTCTGCACAAAAATTAAGAGTATATATGCTTCCTGTTTTGGTTTACTTGATTTGTCAGACAGACGTCATTAAATACATGCTATCAAGACCGATTATGCGAGGGCGTATAGGAAAATGGACTCTAGCTATGATGGAGTTCACATTCCAATTCGTCCCACAAAGATCAGTAAAAGGCCAAGCCCTCGCTGATTTTTTGGCCGATCACCCTTGTTTGGATGTCAGCCCAGAACTTAATGAGGCAATTGATTCCACTCTATTATCAACAATTTCTCTGACCCCTTGGACGTTAATATTTGACGGATCCAAAAATGCCGACGGCGCAGGAGCAGGGATAATTGTAATATCGCCGAGAAAACGGAAAACCGTCTTCTCGTTTAAACTAGAGTTTGAATGCTCTAGTAACCAGGCTGAATACGAAGCACTGATCATCGGCCTTGAAATCATGGCCGAGATGGATATATCAGCAATCCATATCATCGGTGATTCAAACTTAGTGATTAGCCAACTAAGTGGTGAATTCAGGTGTAAGAGTTGGGAGTTGCTGCCTTTCAACTCAATCGCCTTACAGTTATTACGAGAGTTTGATGATGTTAGGGTCCAACACGTTGCTCGTGCTTATAATGATGAGGCCGATAATCTAGCACAAGTAGCATCGGGAACGAAATTGGAGGTAACCGATAGCGAAAAATTGATAAGAGTGCAAAGAAAAATCTTGCCGTCAGTAAGGCAACGAGAAATGGCAACGGAGATTTTCTCGATGATAACGGATGATCAAGATTGGAGAGATCCAATAATTAAGTGCCTCTTATGCCCAAATAGAGTGACCGAGAGGAAAACCAAGCTGTCATCAGTCAATTATGTCTTATTGGATGGCGAATTGTTTAAAAAGAGCTTAAAGGATGAAAATTTGTTAAGATGCCTAGATAAGACCGAGGCCATGAAAGTAATGGCCGAAATACATGAAGGTATCTGCGGGGCACATCAAGCGGGGACAAAAATGAAGTGGCTTCTTAGAAGATACAATTACTATTGGCCAAGTATGTTAAAAGACTGCATTGATTATGCAAAGGGATGCCAGGCTTGTCAAAGGCATGGGCCGATACAGAGGGTACCTGCGACCGATATGCAGGTAATCGTTAGACCGTGGCCATTCCGGGGCTGGGCCATGGATCTGATTGGTAAAATATACCCACCATCATCAGGCCAACACTGTTTTATTGTGGTGGCTACCGATTACTTTACCAAATGGGTGGAGGCAGTACCAGCAAAATCGGTAAATCAAGCATATGTGATCAAATTCATTAGCGAACACATAATTCACCGATTTGGACTTCCCGAAACAATTACAGCAGATCAAGGATCGGTCTTCACGGGGGATGAAGTTAAGGCATTTGCAGAAAGCCGAGGTATCAAAATCCTTAATTCAACGCCGTATTTTGCTCAAAGAAATGGGCAGGCCGAGTCATCCAACAAAACAATCAAAGGAATAATCGAGAAAATGGTGGAAGGCAATCCTAGGATATGGCATGAGCTATTATCTGAGGCGTTGTGGGCATATCGGACATCTAAACGATCGGCCACAAACATAACCCCTTTCATGCTTACCTACGGTCACGACGCAATGCTGCCTATGGAAGTAACCGTCCGGTCAACAAGACGAGCATTCCAACTCGGCCTGGAATCAGGTGAATATACCGAAGCAATGTTGGCCGAGTTAGAAGAGCTCGATGATGTCTGCCTTAAAGCATTGGATTGTATCAAGGCACAGAAGAATAGAGTCACCCGTGCATACAACAAAAGGGTTAAACATAAGTCGTTTGGTGAGGGAGATCTCGTTTGGAAAGCTGTGTTACCACTGGGTGAAAAGAACGCCCGATATGGAAAATGGTCAACTAAATGGGAAGGACCATTCCAGGTGATATCGGTCATTACGGGGAGTGCATATCGGTTAATGGACTTAGATGGCGAGATGCATGCAAGACCGATAAATGGAAAATATTTAAAGCAATATGTACCATCCCTTTGGGAGTCAGTAACAATAGATGAATGAAGGATGAATGATACAAATTCTCATCTTTGATTAATGTTCAATTTGTTACATGGTATTAGCCGCACATTCTTTAACGGCTACAAAAAAAAAAAAAAAAAAAAAAAAAAGGGGTATACATCATTTATTAGCAAATTTAAGTCTGAGCTCCTCCCAAGCTCGATCAAGGTATTCCAGTTCCTTCTCGGCATTAGTCTTATCGGCCTCCCATCGACTCGCTTCTGCAGCAGTCCTAGTCAGAACCTCGACATGCTCTTGCGCGGTTCGGCCAATGTCAAGAATGGCATTCTCAGATAAAGCCAAGCCAGCATCGGCATTGTCTAACTCTTTCTGAATCTGGGCCAGCTCAGACTCGAGCCTTGTTTTCTCCTGCAGAAGGCGCTCCTTCATGGCTTTAGAAGTCCCATATTGCGTCTTGCAGGCTGTAAGACTGTCCACTCGGGCTTTTCGCTGTCGGGATTTCTCCTCGATCTCAGACACGACCTTGGTGGCTGCCCGGTGCCTATTAAGGTAATCGAGCAGTCTAACCTGCAAACTCCGTAGATCGGCCTTCATCTCATCGGATATGTCCAGACAAGAGAGCAGAAGGCCCATAGCCGAATGAAATTCTTCAAAATCAGGAAGCTGAGAAAGTTTCCTCTGAACAGTAGTCCTGAACCATTCCTCAGCCCTTTGATATTCAGCAGTGGAAGGAGCAGCGCTGGACTGAGCTACAGTGGGCTCGGCCTGAAGAAGCTTCTCAGGGTCAAGAAGAGCGAAGAATGCGTCAATGGAAGTGACCGAACTAAAATCAGGAATGGGAAAAGAATTGGGAACCTGTTCAAAAACAACTATTATGCACAAGTACAATAACGGAGCAATCAGGAGAAGGCCATTGGATGAGCTAAGCTACCTGGACCGATGGTGAGCTGGTCGAGGAGGTGGCCGGCGGTGGCGGTGCAGCTGGAGCCTGAACTTGAGCTTGTGGGGAGGTCGAGGTCTCAGTATGAGAACCATCGGTGGAAGGAGGTTGTTCTGGGACGTCCTCACCCAAGATATCAGCAGCCCGTGTTTCAGATCCGCTGAAGTCCGTGGGATCATTTAAATCCGATCCCAAAGGTCTTTCTTCACCAGCCTGATCAGAAGAGCCACCGGCGATAGTCTCATCTATGCTCGGCGTGGTAACGTCGGCCGCACCTTTTAAGATGGCCTCCCTGGCTGCATCGAGACCCCTAAGACGTTGGAGCTCAGCCATCAATTCCTCATAGGTCGGCGGCACCGTGACCTCGACTGGAACAGTTTGGGGAGTGACCACGGTGGGGGCTGCAAAGGAAGAGGCTGGTGGATTGAAAGGAGATGGAGGGGGTGGCATTGTTGACCGAGAGGTAGGCTTTGACGCTGCTTTCCCTGTCTTTTTAGGGGCCGCAACCCCAGCTCCCTGTCGTCAAAAAGGATAGAAGTCAGTTTCAGAATTATCTACACTGATTTAAAAGGGAGGGGATATGCTTTGGGAAATTTCATACCTTGCCCGATTTAGATGCGGCCGTGGCAACGTTGCGGCGTTGACGAGTTGAGAGAGGGATATCCTCCTCTGACTCGATATCGGTCACGCCAGATGGATTCTCCCAGATGGATTTGGGAAATTTCATACCTTGCCCGATTTAGATGCGGCCGTGGCAACGTTGCGGCGTTGACGAGTTGAGAGAGGGATATCCTCCTCTGACTCGATATCGGTCACGCCAGATGGATTCTCCCTCGGAAGAGCCTCTGAACAAGAATGGAAATAAAATCAGTTAGAGAAATGGAAGTGGTAGTGAACCATAAAAAGAGAGTACCTAAAACTGGGGCTCCAGTTTGTACAACCCATATGGTCGACGAATGATCAACAACCCCGAGATCATGCCAGCCGGTGAAAGTAACTCTCTCCCAATGTTCCTTCACAAACGATGCTTGCTTGTCCACCATCGGAATGGCAATTGCAAAATCGGCCTCAGGTAAGGGAGGCGGCCGACATTCAAAGGGCTTGAGGAACTGCTCAAAGGACATGACGGAGGTGTAGTCAGCCGTCTCAAGGTACTTTTTATATGCCCGTGCCGTTTTCTCCCTGTGTTCCTGTTCAAGCGCCCTCAAATGCCACTTCATGTCGGACCGCATGATCTCGGGTTGCCTAGGATCAAACTTGAATTTAAAAAACTTTTCAAAAGCCAGAACGGCTTGGTACGGTGTTTTACCTTTGGAGGTGGCCGTTTTCCTCTTGTGACCTGCAACCTGAACCAGAGAAGGGTTAGTGGAACAGGATGGTTTCTTGGCAACAGGAGGAGAAATACGTCTAAGTACAGAAAAAAGAGGCTCAGAACGTAAGCCCGACAATATTTTGGACCACCAGGTCTCAAACTCGGTGAATGTTGAAGGAAGCTCTTGGAAGATGATGAAGTCCAATCCTTCATAGGCCATTCGGCCAAAAGCTCGGCACTTCTCGACCTTGGCGAGGTCGGAAAGAAGAGACCGCCCTGACATAGAACGGTTAAAGGTCCGGAAAGGGGGAATAGGAATAAGTTGTTTTAGCCCGAGTTGTCGGGCTAAAGCGGGAGCATTATAATATTCCACCCCACACTTGTTATTACGAGGAGGCATAACAGGACTATACAATAGATCTCGGCCAACTAGGAAGCTGGCCCAGATTGATTCATGCTCTTTTGTCTCGGCCTCAGGAGCCTGGCCAGGACTGTGGAGAAGCCAGCTCGGACATCTAAGCCGAGGATGAAAAAGGAGGAACTGCTGAGGGGATCGGTTCCCCATGTGTTCATAGAAGAAGGAAAAAAGGTGCTCAAAAGAAAGGCCCATGGGGCTGATACCGGCAAAATAGAAAGCGAAGGCCGAGGAATGCTCTGGTAGAGTGGTGGGATCGAAGTGGTCAACTGAGCATTTCTCGGGGAAATAAGATTGGAGCCAACACTGAAGGAGCCAGAGGGGACCCCCCGAATTCTTGAACTCTGAAAAAATGAGTTCAAGAATACCCCGGTAAAGATGAGAAAGGGTGAGAGGAGCAAGAGCAAGTCTGCGACCCTCGGCCAAGGCAAGAGCGATATGGGTATACTCTTGGGTAACGGCGTATGAGGCTAAGCAAAACACAAAGCGGTTCAGCCAGTAGACCAGGAAAGCAACGTGCTCCTGGTCAGAGACATCCCCTTGTCCCATACAGGCCATTATGAAAGGACCAAAACCAGTAACAACCCTGGAACCCTTGCCCGATGTGGTCCTAGGGTATTCGAATTCGAGATTGGAGGAAAGGCTGGGAGTGATTTCCTCACCGTGAGCGGAAAGACCGGTAAGGAAGCAAACATCTTGAATTGTCGGACTCATGAGACCGCAACGAAAGAAGAAAGCATTGGCCGAGGTCGACTAGAAGAATAAAGAAGAAAAGAAGAGGGGTTTATCAAGAAGGAACTTCTCGCGGCTCAGCATAATGGCATCATAAATGTCAAGAGCCTTCCACAAGTCCCTTTTCACCTCCACCAATCGGTCCACCCATGAAATCCAATCAGGAGAAGGAATAGGCCAATTCCTCAAAGGATTGGAAGGGGCATACTGAGAGCCCCAATCAAAGTAAGAAGAGCGATAAAGCAATTCGTTATCATCTACAACTAAAGGGAAGTATGGGTCCAAAGAAGATGGAGGGAAAGAATCGAAGGAGGGACCAAGTCCCGTTGAACCAGAAGATGAAGGAATCAATACCTGAGGATTGATTAGCCCAGGAATTGTTTCGAGGGCTTGTTTGACGGCAGTAGCATTGGTTTTGACCACCGGCGTGGTACCAGTAGTGGCGGGAGAAGAGCCAGTAGCGCCGGTGGCATGCGAAGCACTGGTAGTGGAGGAAGAAGCCATGGAAGTCTTAAGAACGATAGAAAAGAGATTTTTCAGGAAAGTTTTGGGAAAAGGAAAATTTTCCAACAAAGTTTAAAAGCAAAGGCAAGAAAAGGTGAGAGGAGTGATGAGAGGATGGCTTATATAGGAAAGGGAGAAAGTAATCATGACTGGGGAGCACGGAGTCCCAAGAGGCGTGCCTCGATTCTGGAAACGAGGCAAAGAAGGCTACTGGGGTGATGCCACGTGGAGCCGTACGCCGTCAACCGCAGGGTGGCATTAAATTTGAATTTCAAACGTCTCATTAAACTGACGACGCAACGTTTGATAAGACGTTTGGGGGGCATTGTTTACACCCTAATTTAGGATTTCTCAAGGCACAGGACAATCACATGGGATGATGAGGTCATCAAATGGAAAATGGACAGGATAAGGCCGATGTAATTTAAGGGCCATCTACGAAGTAACATATCCCCAGCATAAGCGTAGTGGAAAACCCAAAGGATACCTCGGTCATAATATCTAAGACCGAGGTTGAAGGGCAAACAAAGCAAGATGGAATCGGTGAAAACACCTCGGCCTCAACAAATAAGACCGATGATTGCATGATTGGTGTTATAGGATCTGAGAATGACCAACAGTGATTGAGTAGCACAAGATCGGGCCTGATAAACAGGTAAAGATTCAGAGAGGTATCCCGTGAAGATATCGGTCACCGATACCGATAGGTTAGCAGATAACTCACAAGAATTAAGACCGAGGTATGTCAGCTAGTACACGTCAAGCAATTCAAAGAAAAATGAAACTAGATCTTTGGACGGTTGAAGTAAAGAACGTGGGCACAGAATATGCTGAGCTGGAAGAAAAAGTAGTGGCACGAAAAGAGAACATGGCAAAGGTGGGTACACTACAGATCATGGGAGTTGATCATGAGAGCATACAGTAACCTGTTTGTGCCTAGAAATCAGGGGCCACTACCCACTTCCCCATTACCATTGACAGCGGTTACTCCAAAACATCTATAAATAGAGCAGGGTGTGCAACATTTAAAGGGGCTAACACACACGCCACTTCTGCTCTGGCAGACTTTTTATCTTTTCCTCATAACAATACTTTGTTCTTGAGTGATTTTGAGAGTTTCTTTTCTTAGCTTGCTTCGAGTGATTGTAATCGTATTTAAATCCATCAATGAAGATGTCGTTGAAGGTATTCTTGATTTCCAGTAATTAATTTGTTCCTTTCTTTTCATTTGTAGTTTTACTTGCTTGCATCAGAGTAGAGTGAAGACCCATTTACTGTTAATGAATCACATTTATTAACTATCGGTTGATTTAGAAGTTAGATTAGGTTGCTCCAATCTCTTTTTGAGTCCACGTGGACTCTGGCACGCCCAGCACACCCCGACACCAGATATTTATTGCAAACAAGTATAGATGAAGTCACTGAGTTATTTGGATTCTATGGATTGGAAAAATGCATTCAAATTAAAAGTAAAAAATAAAAAATAAAAAAAAAACCGGCTTAGAGCTTGATGGTGGACTTAGAGTAATCAAATGATGATGTAAATGAAATGTGCGTGTAGATCGACGACATAAATGTCCAACTAGCTAGGATGATTGGCGTATACTTTGAGCATATATATAAATGACCATGAGGAAATTGAAAGTGAGGTTGACAGTGAGGGTAGTGAAGGTGAACAAGACTTAGCATTCTATGATAGTGAGTTCATGAATTCTCTATTTTTGGACTTCAACGCTTAGTTATCTTCTCAATTATATACAACATTGGAGGGAAGGGATTGATTATTTTTCTCTACAAGAATACTTATGTTTATGCTCCAAGATGACACAACCAAAAAAAAAAAAAAAACCAACCCCCCATTTAAAGGGGTTGTTGGCGTCTCATGCATGTGCATTCATTCTGTCCATTGTTGACAGAATTTCTAACAGAGGGACCACATTGTAACACGGAGCATACTTTAAGGACTGAATAGGAGAAAAGTGCAAATCGGGGTATACATTAAGAGTGCAAAGTGCATTTTGTCCCAAAAAACAAATAGAAAATACCACATTACATATAAAATACCTAAAATAGGATTAAACCCACGGAAATGTACGTTGACGATTGTGAAAATTCAAAATAGTGAGTATTGTGTGAAAAATGGTGGATGTATAGAATAATAAGAAAGGTTCAGAGAAATTTGATAATTTTTTAGAGCTTGAAGTTAGTGTGGTAATGAAGAGTGGGTGTATTAATTTTAATTGGGGTAGTGGGTGTACAGAGTAAGTGAGTAAGTGAGTGTACTTAGTAAATGAGGTGAGTATATATGGATGATGTTATCCTTTTTAAACGTCTTCTCTAGCTTCGAGATTTACCCTTCTTTTTTAATTTTAATACATTTTTTTTTAAATCATGTGACAATCACGTGACACTACTAATCCAACTCTATCTTCTCTTCACCCCCGGATTTGGGGGAAAAAATGTTCATTTAAATTAGTAGTATTAATCATTATGCTTGTTTTCTATTTTTAAAATTCAGAGGCATTAACGAAAATGAGTTATAGTTGGAGTAAAGATTCAGACACATCCAAATACACAATTTTTGGGACACAACTTAAAAGATGTGTTTATATCTCTCATGTGATGTCACTGGATCCCACAGTGACATAGGAGAAAGATAGACACATCTCTTGAGTTGTGTCCCAAAAATTGTCTTTGGGTCATGTGTCCCAAGTATTACCCTATAGTTGAGAGGTGATGGTATAGTATATCCTTGCATGTTTTCTACACTTCTATGTTTTAATCACGTGATTAAGAAAATAAGCTGAAAATTTATCAGCTGATCAGGTAATTAACAGAAAATTGGTTTGATAAAGTATTTTCTTTTTAAATTTGTTTTAGTCAAAACGAAATATTCTTTTACCTAGTTAATTGATCTTGAAAAACAAGAAATTTCTTCTCATTTGAAGCCAGCGTTAATGTAAGTTTATATCAATTCTTTTATCAACTTTTTATTAATTGATAGTTTTAAATTTCGACGGCCCACTGCTTCAAGGATTTATTCATTTTAATGTCCATCTTTTATTTTTTCAGGCCATTCCAAAACTATTGTCCACGGAGAATACTCCTTAAAAAAAATTTAACTACTTTCCAAAATTACCCTTATTGAATTTGAAATTACCCAACAAAAAGTTTGAAAGGAAAAAAAAAAACAAAATAAGGGTATCTTGTAACACTTGCACTAATTCAATGTCATTCAATCCCCCTTAAAATGTTAAACTCCCAAAGTTGGACACAAAATGAGACGGATGAAGTATAAAACAATGCTAATCACAATTTCAAATTATTTTTGTGTAGGTGAATAATTTCAGTTGAGAATGAGGTCAGTAGTGACGTTTAGTTTAAAGGTTTAACGTTTAATATAAAGTTTTAACATGCATGCAAATCAAAGTGTAATTATCTAAGTTTTGGCCCATAGAAAGTTGCGCAAGAAAATAAGTTGAGTTCATGCATGACCTTTCCACCTCTTAGCTCACTCACTACGTCACTCCAATCCCATGCTGCTATATATACAAACCCATGCAGCCTTCTCTATCAGCACTAAACATCTCTCTCTCTCTCTCTCTCTCTCTCTCTCTCTCTCTCTCTCTCTCTCTCTCTCTCTCTCTCTCTCTCTATATATATATACATAGACATGTTGTAGGTATTGAAAGTACTGTTGAAAGATAAATATGGGATCATCACCAGAGGAAGAACACCAAGTGAAGACTTTCGGATGGGCCGTTAGAGATCCATGTGGAGTCCTCTCTCCCTTCAAATTCTGTCGAAGGCATGTTTTTTTTTTTCCTTTCATTCAATTAGGGTGATGTTAATGCCAAAGCACAAAGAGTCACTAAAAGTTTTAGTGGTGACACTTTGTGGTTTGGCAATAGCACATTGTGCTTTGGCATTAGCACTAGCCTTCAATTAATGTACCCCAAGTTAGTATAGTCATGCATTTCAACGATTTTTATGTGTGTTGTGTGTGTATATCCCAAATTCAATTCTTAAATGTTATGTCAGTTGTACACATGCATATAGTGATATGCTGTACCATCGACCACTGTCACATTATGTGGTACCAATATAAAAATATATTAGAATCAAATTTGGAATTCAAATCTGAAAAGCATATATAGCATCGTATATGTTCAGTTGAGCATTGCTATGCTTCCCAAACTTGTAGGTAAATTTTTATTTTTTCTTATTTTTTTTTGGGGGCTTGTTTGTACATTTTGTATAAATTTATTACTCCTTATATGAGTTAGAGCTATAAAATTAGCACAAAAACATTTTTTTTTTTAAATAATAATAATAATAATAATAATAAATAAATAATATAATAAAATAAAATAAAATAAAAAAACTAGATATCGCGTCTGAGAAGTGTGAATGTAAAATCAAAGTCCTAATTTTATGTTTATAGTGTGGCTTAATATATGACAATTTTACCATATAAGGGGCTGTTAAAATGGCTGTGCCGGTGGGCTTAACTTTGTATTTAAGAATAAAAAAAAAAAAAATTCGTAAAAGTGTCAAAGCTCAATAAAGAAAAAAAATTTGATTGCATAAACTTAAAATAAATAACTAAATAAGTGTTAATTAATGTTGAACAATGCACTGGCAGGGCAACAGGAGATCATGATGTGATGGTGAAAGTGCTGTATTGTGGGATTTGTCACACTGACCTTCACTTCATCAACAACGATTTAGGCATGTCCAAGTATCCTCTCGTCCCTGGGTATCTCTCTTTCACTCTTTATACTAGCTAGCGATTGCGTGCGAGTTATATAAATTTATTCCTTTGGTTCTGATGTTATGTAATATAAATTTATTCGACATTATGTTATGTAATATAAATTTATTCGACATTGCGTACATAAGCATATAAGTTTTCTCTTGAGATAGAAAAAAACCATTGCTTCCACTTTTATAAGTTTACGTGTGACTTTACTTTTGATGGAATCACTTTTACTTAATATCAAATTGTATTTTTTTGCAATTAATTTTGCATATAATGACGCATAGAGCACAAAACTATAAGCAAATACAAACATATTCTTGTAAATTTATAAGTCATCAACAAAATTAAAAAGCGTCAACATACGTTATAAATATTTTCTACAAACGTCATAAAATATTGATATTTTACAAATTTTAAAGAACCAATACATTGAGTTTTCAATTGTATACAATATTGGAAAAAAAAATTCAACGAATAATTAAAAGAACATCAACAATAGGTTTAATTAATATAAAGATTTGCTATCAAATAATTTAAAAAGTTTAAAAGTCAACAAAAAAATGTAAAAAAGTTTAAATTTTGAAAAATCATAAACAAAATTAAAAATAATCAACGAATACATTGACTTTAAATTGTAGACAATATTAGAACCAAAAAAAATTAATTAACGAAATATCAACAATAGGGTTAAAAGTTTGAAAGACGTCAACCCAGTTAAAAATCATCAACTTTCGTTATGAAGATTTTCTATCGAAGAATTTTAATATATGTAATACAAAGACAATGTTGACTTCATAAAAGTTGACTGGAATGTAAATCGCAGCAATAAAATTTTACTAAAATTCAATTATTCATATGAAATGATATTGAAGACCAAATAGTCGTAATATAGCAAATTGAATTTTAAATTTGTATACAAATATTGACCGAATTCATAAAAAAAGTTGACTGGAATGTAAATAGCTGCAATAAAGTTGACTGAAATCTCATTAATAGTTTAGTGGAATGTAATTTCTCGTATAAAATCACAAATAGTCCGACTAAAGTTGACTTAAAGTTGACTAAAGTTGCTTGTAATTTGCGCGGGCGTGCCAGAACCAGTCGGTGGTTCGGTGTGTGTGTGTGTGTGTATAAGCATGCAAACTAATTTCCTATCTGCTTGTGTCAGTGATACACAAGGCTTTTGATGAATCTAACTTCTAAACGGGTGATTGTGTGTAGTGAGTAGGAAAGTACCCTCACTAAAAGTCCTTTAGCAGTACTGAAGCGCACAAGCTAAAAAGTATCGAGTTTAACAGGTAAACAACATCACAGACGGTTTAATAAAAACAAATTTTTATTAAATGCTTGAAAAAAAACTAAACAGATCTCAAGAACGCACCAGAATAGACTGATTATTCAAAAGAACGAAAATAATAACAAAGGGACAGACCTATTTGCTACTAAGGCTGGAAAAACAAAGACTTGGAGAAAGTGCTCTGAATGCTTTGAATGTGCTGAATACTGAATGCTGTGTATGTTGTTTTCGAGGGAGACACGGAGTCCTTTGCTTGGAGGGCCTGCCTCAATATTTATAGCGGCCTGAAATGATCTCTATTTGGACTAGGATTCCTTTTCTTACGCCCCAAGCTGTTAATTGATTGGTTGATTGAAGAAGTCTTTCTATATCAATGATTCCTACCTTATCCAGAACTTAATTGAATCAATCCCTTTAATTTAGAGATCAGACCTCAATCCAGCTGGCCACGCTCAGATTCTGTCCTAAACGGACTCCTGTTTCTAAAACTCTCGAAGGTGATGTCATCCTGCCAGCTGTGAACGGCAACGCCCTTTCCTTTATCAATCGGCCTCATCATTACTCCTGCTGGATGAGTCGGGCTCTATTGGTTCCATGCCTTCCTTCATGCTCGATTACCTTTCTTCAACCGCCCATGGCCAATCAGACTTAGATTCTGACTTTTCTCTTCATTGCGTGATGTCCGATTGGGCTTCCAACATGCTAGGTTATGTTTTCCCATAGCCCGATGATCCTACCATCGGGCTCTCCTTATTTCTCCCAATAGTTGTTTCTTCCATCGGGCTTACCTCTACACTTTGAGTCCGATGAGTCATCACTTTTTAACCCAGCCTCTCCTTCATCCAACTTAACTTGAATCGGGCTCAAAAATCATTGACGGTTTTTGGGTGCAAACAATTGCCCCCCAAAAGGTCATATCAAACGTCCCGCCTTAATTGATGTGACGTTTTGAATTTCAAACTGGCCACGCGTCAAGCATGCAGCAACTGTCAGATTATAGAGAATCCCACCAGTCACTCCATATTTAATGCGCCATGATTACGGCGTCGTGATATTTAATCTCCAAACTCGTGAAACTCCTTACCACATTCGCATTTTTACTCTCCCCAGAATTCAAGCAAAAAACAGAGCTTCTCTCTCTAAACCTCCATCTTTTCCGGCGACCCTCCTTCTTCGTCACCCACATGGCTCCTAAGACTGCTCCGGCCATTTCCAAAGGAAAGAAATCCTTCGCAAACGCACCACCACCACAAAATCGATGCAGAGAGGTTAGGGCCCTTGCAAAAGCTCATGCTGCCGAGATCTCCACTGACTATCTCACCCCCTACAGCTCCTCCAATGGTTCACCCGCCGCACCAGGCTTGGGCGCGGCGTTTCTTGACCACCCTCCGGCGGCTTTTCTTCCATTTTTCCCTCCGGTAGAAAACGAATCGTTCCTACAAGTCCCTGCTCACTAGCACAAGGTCCAGACCGCTAACCAGCCAATTCGGGGATGGCCGACCCCTGTCGCTGACTGGGATAAATGGGTTACCAGGGTTTCGGCCTCTAAGGCCGGTGTCTGGAAGCAAACGGGCATCTATGATGCAATAATGCTCAGCCGGTCTCGCATAGAGATAGACCGACCTCTTCTTCTGTCAGCTTTACTATTCTGGTCTTCTTCTTGCAATGGCTTCCTTTTCCGTTGCGGATCAATGGCTCCTACCGTTAAAGACATCAGCTACCTGCTCGGCCTTCACCCTCATGGACAAGAGATCATCCCCGGGCTTGACGTTGGGATGTCCAGCTTTGCCTATCCTCAACAAGATATTGTCAGGGACGGGGCCGTTTCACACAGGCCGATTACAGCCTTTGGAGGTTTTCTCTCTGCCTGCATCGGGGCAGACGATACTGAGGTGTCCGATGCAGAACACACGGCTTTCCTCATCTATTGGCTCAACAAATTCCTCTTCTGTTCGGCCTCCCAAGCCATCACCAAAGAGTATAAAACCTTAGCCCTAGCTCTTGCATCAGGGAAGCCGTTAGCCATGGCTACGCTGGTCTGGGCGCACCTTGTCCGAGGTATAACAGATTTTGTTCACTCGGGCTTCGGAGCTGGTGGGAGCCCGATGTGGGTGCTCCAATTATGGCTCTATTCTTACTTTCCCGAATTCCAACCCACCATCAGCCAATTGGCCGATGTTCCTATCTCTGCCGTTCAGTTTATGGACGTAGCTCCTTCTTCACACTCCTTCGAAGAGTGTTTCATTTTCTTTTATCAAGGCTGCTCCCCTCGGGCTGCCAACCTCTTTACCCCATTCTTTTCTCTTCAATTTTCCTCATTCCTTCAGCTCTTCAATAATCCTTCCAACTGAGGTCCGGGCACCCAGTCCACTTACAACGAAATCTTCTCTAGCTACTTAGTAGCTAGAGACATTATCTTTAGCCCGAGCATCCCATCAGCCAATAATAAATGCGGGGCCGAATGCTACTTTGCTCCTCTATATGCCCGCCAATTCGGGCTTACACAACTCGTGCCCGTCCCCCCTGGCATCACTGTGAACGTTGACTGGGTTGAACGCGGCTTAATCGTTCACGACGGTCAAGTGAAGAAAATAAAAGAGAGGTCCGACCGGCGTAAAGCAGCGTTCAACTTCACACCCTTCTCTGCCCGGCCAATGGTATCAGAGGAATTCGCCCAATGGTGGGACGAACGGGCTCGAGACATCTTTCCAAGCACAGCTGCTGAGGCCCTTGTGCCTTTTACTACTTCATCGGTCCCCCAAGCCGATGTTCCTGTCCCATCGGTAGCTCCAATCCGGCCGCAAACCAGCTCCGAACAAGGGTCCTCAGAAGAAACAAAAAACAAACCCGGCCTCTACTCAGGTTAGATTCTATCATCTTACAGCTATGCCCGATTATGACTGTTTTAGTTCTAATCCTGTGTTTTGCAGCTTGTTGATGAAGATTCAGGAGAGGATCCAACTCCAACTCAAACTCTTCCTCCAACTCTCCCTACATCACCGGCCTCCGCCGCGGCCTATCTAGAGTGGGTTGCCGTGAGGGTTATGCCTCTTCACATCGTGCCTCCTCTGACTCCTTCCAGTAGAGATGAAGACGTTGCTCATATCAGCCAAGCCCCTGAGCAAGTTATCCTCTCTTCCAGCACTGAGGGTGCGGCCGATGCTGGAACTTCCACAGAGACCGCTGGGGATGAAGTAGACCAGGTAATTCCTCCTCAAGTTGGAGCTCTCTCCGGGCAAGGGGAACCTCCTGCATCCACCAGCTCTTCTGTTCCCTCAACCGTAAAACCAGTAGCGGCCGAAGTCACTATCCCCGAAGAGTTTACCATTCAGGCCGGTACTGGAACTACTATGGAGACAGCGACCTTAATTGGTGCAGAGGAAGAGACCGGCCACGCTTCCTCCTCCTTGGGGTTGGTTCAATCTCCCTCTCAACCAACATCCTCGCAACCTACTGAGGCCGATGTTAGGGAAGCGATTTCGGCCTCCCTTGGTCCTCACACCCAGGTACTGCAGTATTACTTTACGTTAATTCGTATAATTTCCTAAAAACCATGCCTAACTGCATTCTCTTGAACAGGTCGATCCTTCAGGTCCAGTGCCAATTATTCCCTTTAACGACTTCTTCTCGGGCCTGGACCTGGGAGCTTTTGACCTCGGCCCCCTGGAGCCCGAAGCGGTTTCTCCTCCCCTGCTGCAACAAGCCAAGGACCTACTCCTTGGGCTGGCTGACCAGGAATTTTCCAACCTTCCTGCTGCTGCTGATATTGACACAGCCTTGAACACTCTCATGGCCGATCCCTCTCTTTCCGACGGGCAACTATCATTACTCCTGGAGATAAAAGAGAGACTCCCCAGTGCCCGTCTTGTGGATAGATCGGCCTTGAAAATTCAAGCTGATGCCGAACTTCATTTGGGCTCCCGGCAGAAGGCATTAAATTACTTGGAAGGGGCCAAAGCCAAATTTGAAGCAGGGAAGGCCTCTCGGGCTCAGGTTCTAGCAAGGGATACTTGGCTACAAAACCGAATTGCTGTACTAAAGGCCCAGCTTGCCCAATGTGAGGCCGAGGTCGTCACCAACCACACCGCCCTTGGAAAAATTGACGAAGCCTTATCTTCACTAGGCGGCGATGCCCAGAAGTGCAGTGATCAACTGCAAGCCAGTGTTCCGATATCCCGGGCTTGGGCCCAGAAGCTAGAAAAGGCCAAACGGGATCGGTCTGGGGCCAACAAAACCTGGGAGGACTTGCAGGCTAAGCTTAGGAATTTTGGGTCGGCCTAGAGGCCGACTCTTATTTTATACTTTGTAAAAAAATTTCTTTTCTTTATTATTTTGTAAGTAAGTTGTGCTCAGCCTATCAATACAAAATCACTGTTCATCTAAATCATTCGGGCTCAGGCTCATAATTTATCAACTGATCATACTCCAACCCAGGAGTAGGTTTATAATCCAGATCAATGGTCTCCCATAACGTTGGATAATAAGATTTTAAATACTGACCATTGATTAATCGGACATGAACAGTCCCATCTAAATCACGCAGCCTATAAGCACCACCTCTTTTGACTTGGTGGACGATGAACGGGCCTTCCCAATTGACCGACCATTTACCATATCGATTATCCTTATCTCCAATCGGTAACACGGCCTTCCATACCAAATCGTCCGTGCAAAAAGATTTCTCCTTCACCCTCTTATTGTAAGCTCGGGCGGCCCGTTGCTTTTGCACTTTTAATGAATCCAAGGCCGTTAGCCTCATTTCATCAAGCCCTTCCAACTCAGCTATCATAGCTTCTGTATACTCAGCGGGCTCAAGCTGATTCTGTAAAGCTCTTCTCGCCGATCGGACTGTTACTTCCATAGGTAACATCGCGTCATGCCCGTAGGTCAGCATGAACGGTGTAACCCCAGTACTTGATCTTTTAGATGTCCAATAGGCCCATAATGCTACGGACAAAAGCTTGTCCCATTCCCTAGGATTCTCCACAATCATCTTTTCAATGATCCCCTTAAGGATCTTATTAGTAGACTCGGCCTGACCATTAGCCTGTGCATAATAGGGCGTAGAATTAAGAATTTTGATTCCCCTACTTTCTGTAAAGGCCGATGTTTCCGTCCCAGTAAACACTGATCCTTGGTCGGCCGTGATTGTTTCTGGAAGGCCGAACCTATGGATGATGTGTTCTTCAATGAATTTTATGACAGTAGCTTGTGTCACCGTTCTACAAGGTATGGCCTCGGCCCACTTGGTGAAGTAGTCCGTAGCCACTATTATGAAACAATGTTGGCCGGATGATGGCGGTAGGACTTTGCCAATTAAATCCATCGCCCATCCCCTAAACGGCCATGGTTTGATTATAGGTTGCAATACTTTGGCCGGCACATGTTGAATCGGACCATGCTTTTGACAAGGTTGACAACCCTTGGCATAGCTGATACAGTCTTTCAACATGCCAGGCCAATAATAATTATACCTCCTCAGTAACCACTTCATCTTGGTGTCGGCCTGATGTGCTCCACATATCCCTTCGTGTACCTCGGCCATAACCTGCATGGCCTGTTTCTTCCCTAAACACCTTAGGACCACGTCGTCACCGATCGGTTTCTTGAATAATTCTCCATCAAGTACCACGAATCGAACTGCAAACAACCTGACTCTTCGGTCTACCCTGACATTTGGGTGATTCAAGTATTCAATGATGGGGATTCTCCAATCGTCATCCTCCATCAAGACCGAATTGGCAGTAGCATACCAACCTCTGTTTGCAACGGACGGGAGTGATCGGACATGAACAGTGATGAGTTGGTCTTCTACTTTCTTCTGGGAAGATGAAGCTGATCCTGTCTTGGCCAACTTATCTGCCTCAGTATTTGTTGTTCTTGGGATGTAGTTCACGCTAATGTCATCAAATGCCTCCATGAGTTGAGTGGCAACTGTGTGGAAGGGGCATAACTCCCAACTCCTTATCTGAAACTCCCCGGCTATCTGTCCGATCACCAACCCTGAGTCGCCCTTTATATGCACGAACGATGCCCCCATTTCAAGGAGTATTTCCAGTCCGATAATAAGTGCCTCGTACTCGGCTTGATTGTTAGTGCATTTGAAATTGAGCCGAAAAGACATTTTTGTCTTCTTGTACTTGGGTGATACAATCACCACACCTGCCCCAGCCCCTTCTGCGTTTTTGGACCCGTCAAAGATTAAAGTCCATGGGACCAAGGAAGTGCTCAGGACTTTGGGTGTTAGAGGTAGTTCACCCAAATCAGTAGGATCTGGGTGATCGGCCAAGAAATTGGCCATGGCCTGGCCTTTTATCGATTGCTGCGATCGGTATTGGATGGCAAATTCCATTAAGGCCAGGGTCCATTTCCCAATTCGGCCTCTCATGATTGGTCTTAACAACATATATTTTATCACGTCAGTCTGACATATTACGTAAGTGGAAACAGGAAGCATATATGTTCTTAACTTCTGTGAAGAAAAATACAGTGCCAAGCATAACTTCTCAATCGGCGCATAGCGCTGCTCGATTGGAGTCAAAATTCTACTTAAATAGTAAACGGCCTGCTCGTTGCCTTGCTCATTATCTTGAGCCAGCATACTACCTATAGAGCAGTCAGAGGCCGATACATACAACTTTAAATACCTACCCTTTTTAGGTGGCATTAATACTGGAGGTGTTGACAGATATTGTTTGATTCCCTCAAAGGCTTGTTGATGGCTGTCTTCCCACTTGAATTCATCGGTCTTGATCTTCAATAGTGGGGTCCATACTTGGGTCTTCCCTGCACAGTTTGATATGAATCGTCTTAAGAAATTGATCTGTCCGAGCAATCTCTGAAGCTCTTTCTTATTAGCAGGTGGCTTCGCTGCCTGGATAGCCCGAACCTTATTTTTATCAATCTCTATCCCCCTTTGATGTACTAGGAAACCTAAGAAGTTTCCTGCGGTAACCCCGAATGCACACTTGAGAGGGTTCATCTTAAGTCCATGAGCCCGCATTCTTTCAAATGCTTTTTCCAAATCCCTCAAATGATCGGCGTGACCTCCTGATTTCACCACCACGTCATCTATGTAAACCTCCATGAACTGTCCGATCATATCATGGAAGATTGAATTCATTGCCCGTTGATAGGTGGCTCCTGCGTTCTTCAGCCCGAAAGGCATGACAACCCACTCAAAGGTTCCAATTGCCCCCGGGCACCGAAAAGCAGTCTTCGGGACATCCTCTTCGGCGATGTAAATCTGGTTATACCCCGAATGCCCGTCCATAAATGACAGAATTTTGTGTTTAGCGGCCGAATCGATTAACTGATCGGCCATAGGCATGGGATACTCATCTTTCGGGGTAGCTAGGTTTAAATTCCTGAAGTCTATGCAAACCCTTAGCTTCCCATTCTTCTTCACTACTGGCACTACATTCGAGACCCATTCAACATATCGGGCTGTCCGAATGAAGCCAGCGTTAAGTAATCTCTCGATCTCTTCTTTCACCTTTAACGTAACCTCTGGTGACATGCGCCGAGGTAGCTGTTTGAACGGCCTGAATCCCGATTTAATTGGTAATCAGTGTTCAACCAGTTCCCTAGATAAACCAGGCATCTCGTCATATTCCCAGGCAAAACAATCCTTGTACTTGTGTAGGAGTGCAATCAACTCGGCCTGACACTGAGGATCCAGCATTTGACTTACATAGGTAGGTTTATGCTCTCCTTCCTTGCCTAGGTTGACTTCCAAGAGAGGGTCTTGGATGTCGGCCTTTAAATCATCAAGTTTCGCCGTGGTCGTTTCCAACTCGCCTATCTGAATCTCTTCTTCCTTTGGCACTTCCTCTTCGTAGATGCAATCAGGCAGATTGATCATTCCGTCACAAGGGCCAATTTCCAGTCTTCGGTCGGCCAAGAATGCACACCATCTAGCCATGCTGGCCCTTAAAGCCAGCAGCTTCTGTTCTTCAATCATCAGATTCTCCATTGATATCTTCCTGTTCGACGATCTCGATCGGCCTTGATTCCTCGATCCGACTGAGATTATGGAAATACGCTTTGATGTCCGACGAACTTCCTTTCAAGAAGGTCGCTGAATTTGGTCTTCCCAATTTGTTGCATCCCAGCAACTTAACTGGCCCGATGTCATCTTCATATAAGACTGCATCGGCCGTCTGCACCCGGGCTACAAAGGGCTTGGTGTCTGCCCCGACTACTTCCACCTCATCACCTCTCCAGAAAATTAACAATTGATGAAGCGTGGAGGGAATACAATAGTTTGGGTGTATCCAATCTCGGCCTAACAAAGCATTATAGGCCGCTGAAGTTTCCACGATGAAAAAAGCAGTCATGACCGTTTTACTGCCAACGGTCAGTTCCAGGGGTAGGATCCCCTTGGTCCTTGAAGGTGCCCCCGTGAAGCTTTGGACATTCATCTCAGTCAGAATTAGTTCCGACTCAGATTTCTGCAAAATTCTTAACATAATTTGAGGCATGATGTTGATAGTGGACCCCCCATCAACAAGAATCCTATTTTTTGGGACGCCCTCAATGTGTCCTTTCACATACAAAGGCTTCAGATGTTGTGACATCTGGTGTGTTGGCTTTTCAAACACTACTTTAACTGGTCCGGTCTTCACTCCTTCCTCAGTCTGCTGTCCTTTCGGCCTTAAGATAGTAATCTTAGGCCGATCGGTCTGTCCTTCGGTGGCGTCCACGTTTTTGCTCGTGGCTTCCACCACTTTAGGCTTAACAGTCTCTCCCCCATTCCAAAAGATTTCTTCCATCACGGGCGAGTCCTTTGCTAGGCCTTCTATCACATCCCCTTTCATGGCCGATGGTTGGTCCGGCTTAGCCATGAAGGACATAGGTAGCGTAAACACCATGTTGGAGGACAGGCCTAATGGAATTGTCCCGAATTGGATTGGCGAAAAACTTGAATCTGACACATCTCCATCGGACTCAATCATCTTGTCTGATGTACCTATTCCTCTCTCCTGTGATCTTTCTTGTCGGACTCTCCCCTTTGGAAGATCAGTGGGGGCAGTAGGGCTCCCGGCCTGATTTTTCAAGAACTGACATTCCCGCTCGGCCTGTCGCATCCTCTGATATCTTCTTTTCTGGGACTTGCTATATTGCGGCCGCGCTGGGAATTTAGAGTGTTCAGCTCTATGCCACTTTTGATCTTCCACCCGGGGCGGTAGCACCATCCTCGGGCTCCTACCAGAGGTTGTTGCTTGCATCTGAAGCCTTGGGTTTACTTGGGAACTTCTTGCCCCCAGTCGGCCGGATTCGCCCTTGCCGACTTGCTGCCCCAACGGATGTTTTGCCCGCCATTCGGGCTTGGCCTGTCCTTGCCACGGTAGTGACAACCTCTCGTGTACGGGCCTCCTCGGGCTTGATTCCCGATGTTCATAGCTTCTCAGCCTCTTACTCGGGCTCGAGACTTCCTTCTTGATGTCAGCCTTGCACCTCGGGCAAAGGCCCTGTTCGATGAATTCCAGTTGACGCCGTAGATCGGCTATCAGATTATCCGTACTGGATTTGGCCGTTTCTTCCTTGGCCTTATGTGCTTTTTCCTTTTTGCGCTCCAGATAGCTCTTCTGGAGGTCATGTATTGTTACCTTCGGCCCTTCACTTGCCGAAACTGCGATTTGCTTTCCATCCCTTTGTTTCGGTACAAGCTCCCCATCAGACAAGTCTATCTTGGGCCTCGGTCTTGACAGCTTGGTCAGGTCGGGCATCACCATGTTAGTACCAGTAATTTGTGGAAAAGGATTTGAATCGATCCCCATAGCTTTGTCCGAGAATTTGAAGACTCCCTTCTCGACGTTTTCCTGTATAAAATTACGAAAAACAACACAATTGTTAGTAGCGTGCTTCCAAGAATTATGCCATTTACAGTATTCTTTGTTTTTTATGTCATCGGCCTTTGGGATCCGATGACCCTCACTTAGCTTGATCACTTTATCGGCCAACAAGGCATCGAATATTTGATCAGCTATTGTGATATCGAAAGTATAGTTCTTCCCCGCCTCGAACGCCATTTTCTTCGCAGTGGCATTGTTATCAACCGGCTTGTTCAAGGCGTTGCATACAATTGGCCGTTTGCAAATCAACTCGGCCATATCGCATTCTGTTTCAAGGTCGCACTCTGCCAAGTGTACCTCGTAATTGGGGTCTTTATAATACGTTCCCTTGGAAGAGTTCTTCTTCTCTTGTTCATCCAAGAGAATACGTTCATAGCGACCGGCCCGGGTAGCAAGCTCGAACAGATCACGGAAGTCAGTTCCTTCAAACCTCTTGCGAAGCTCAAAGGACATGCCCCCCATGGCCATCTTTGCATATTCTTCCTCGGGCAACACTGTCTTGCACCGGTATTTTGCCTTTCGGAAACGGGCTATGTATGTTTCCATGGTCTCCCCTACTAGTTGCATCATCCGTGACAAATCTGCCAATGATGTTTCGGGCTCAGTCCTATAGAACTGACCGTGAAACAACTCCTCCATCCCTTGCCAAGTTAACACCGAATTGGCTGGGAGGTTGACGTACCACAAAAACGCCATGCTCGTTAGCGAATTTGGGAATAACCTTAACTTTAATGGGTCACTGTGACCCACATGGCCGCATTGAACGATAAAACGACCAATGTGCTCAACTGAGGATTGTTCACTCTCTCCAGAAAACAAAGTGAAATTTGGTACTTTATACCCCTGAGGAAATATGACTCGGTCAATTTCAGGTGGATATGGCCGTCTGTAAGTCGGCCTTTCTAGTCTTCGCATAAACGGGCCATACTCCTCGTGGATGGCCGCTACCAGCTCCTCCCTATTGATGGGTTGAGCTATGGGCTAAACATTCCTTATCGGGGGTATCAACGGCGGCGGTCCGTTCTGTTGGTTGTTATGGACCTGATGGGTCCAAAATCCACCGTTGTTCCTCTGCCCCCCATGGCCATTCCCTGTTGGCTGTGTGTGACCGACTGAACTTTCAGTCTGGCCGGTAGATCCACCAAACCCTGGTGTCGCCGATCCATTGGGATCGGTGACCACCAAACTGCCAGCCATGCCGGTCTGTGACTCAGATTGCTTCCCTGAGCCATTTCCTTCCCTTAGGTTCGGACAGACATATGGTGGGTTTTTCGGCTTATCAGACTCCGGCAAGGTACCCGAGCCCGAACCGTTAACCTGTTCTCCTCTGGATCCGGCCTTATAGGTTTCAATCAACTTTTTGATTGTTTCTGTCAGTCGGTCCAACTTCACGTGAGTGGTCCTGGTTTCATGGATCAGGTCAGCCTGACTTTTATGGATATCGGTCGTTTGCTTCATGACCGATTTGAGGTTGCCCATAGAGCCTATGAGCGCGTTGTACTCATGCCACATGGGATCTACGTTAGCCCTCATGGCTTCTGAGATTGCTTCAAGCGTGATACTGCCATCCTGTGGAGAATGACCGGTGCTCTCCTCCGCAGTCGGGTCCAGGGGTTGATTGTCTTGGTCATTCTTCGTCTGCTTATCTTTCTTCAGAGGCATGGTTTGACACTTTGGGTCCCACCGGGCGTGCCAAAAATGTTTGCTTGTAATTTGTGCGGGCGTGCCAGAACCAGTCGGTGGTTCGGTGTGTGTGTGTGTATAAGCATGCAAACTAATTTCCTATCTGCTTGTGTCAGTGATACACAAGGCTTTTGATGAATCTAACTTCTAAACGGGTGATTGTGTGTAGTGAGTAGGAAAGTACCCTCACTAAAAGTCCTTTAGCAGTACTGAAGCGCACAAGCTAAAAAATATCGAGTTTAACAGGTAAACAACATCACAAACGGTTTAATAAAAATAGATTTTTATTAAATGCTTGGAAAAAAACTAAACAGATCTCAAGAACGCACCAGAATAGACTGATTATTCAAAAGAATGAAAATAATAACAAAGGGACAGACCTATTTGCTACTAAGGCTGGAAAAACAAAGACTTGGAGAAAGTGCTCTGAATGCTTTGAATGTGCTGAATACTGAATGCTGTGTATGCTGTTTTCGAGGGAGACGCGGAGTCCTTTGCTTGGAGGGCCTGCCTCAATATTTATAGCGTCCTGAAATGATCTCTATTTGGACTAGGATTCCTTTTCTTACGCCCCAAGCTGTTAATTGATTGGTTGATTGAAGAAGTCTTTCTTTATCAATGATTCCTACCTTATCCAGAACTTAATTGAATCAATCCCTTTAATTTAGAGATCAGACCTCAATCCAGCTGGCCACGCTCAGATTCTGTCCTAAACGGACTCCTGTTTCTAAAACTCTCGAAGGTGATGTCATCTTGCCAGCTGTGAACAGCAACGCCCTTTCCTTTATCAATCGGCCTCATCATTACTCCTGCTGGATGAGTCGGGCTCTATTGGTTCCATGCCTTCCTTCATGCTCGATTACCTTTCTTCAACCGCCCATGGCCAATCGGACTTAGATTCTGACTTCTCTCTTCATTGCGTGATGTCCAATTGGGCTTCCAACATGCTAGGTTATGTTTTCCCATAGCCCGATGATCCTACCATCGGGCTCTCCTTATTTCTCCCAACAGTTGTTTCTTCCATCGGGCTTACCTCTACACTTTGAGTCCGATGAGTCATCACTTTTTAACCCAGCCTCTCCTTCATCCAACTTAACTTGAATCGGGCTCAAAAATCATTGACGATTTTTGGGTGCAAACTCCTCCCCTGCTGCAACAAGCCAAGGACCTACTCCTCGGGCTGGCTGACCAGGAATTTTCCAACCTTCCTGCTGCTGCTGATATTGACACAGCCTTGAACACTCTCATGGCCGATCCCTCTCTTTCCGACGGGCAACTACCATTACTCCTGGAGATAAAAGAGAGACTCCCCAGTGCCCGTCTTCTTCTTCTTTTTTTTTTATCAATTTCACTTTCAAATCCTTGTGAAATATTCATACTTAGCCCACAATGTGTGGATCAAAAGATGAGGTTAGCCTGGTTAGGCTTTCGAAACCTTCTAAAATTTCTCCCCTTTTTTCTTCTGCAAATTTTCTTCTTCTTCTTTTTCGTCTTTTATAAAAACTTAGATCATGCAATATTTGTAATTTCAATAGCCACGGGCCCACGAAGGAAACAACTAATGGAATGACGCTTAGGCTTGTTGGATAAATATGTGTTTTTGCCATGTTTAAGGGCTAATAAAAGTGGGATCCACTTAGATTTTGAGTGAGGTCTTTATCAATTTGTGTTCTCCTCTATGAAGAGATGAAGTTTAGATATTCACATGTCTAAAACTATTAATGGGTGCATAAGAAATTAATGCTCAAAGGTTGCCCCTTACGAAGAGTTGATGAAATGAAAAAGGTTCACAACTTGCCTTGTCCCACATAGGAAAAATAGAAGTGGTTTTAGTGTATTTATAAGGCTACTTCATGTTTTGGGTTTGGGCCCCAAGAGGTACCCAGTTTTGTGGAAGGGGAGGACCTAAGGCCCTTTGGGTTTACTCCACACACGTGCACACACGCGCGCCACTGCCACCGTAATTGGTATTACAATTTCTGTATTGAGAGACCCTTGATTTCTGAAAGAGTTACAGAGATGAAAAGACTCTGTGATAAATTCGTCCATTATATCCCCCTATATACAGTGTATCTCACATAGAGTCTAAACATAGTTTTGAGACACTGCTCTTCTCCTTCTTCCTTCCAGTCCTTGGGTTTTTTCCAGAGAAAGAGTTACAGACATAGTTGGTTCGCTGGAGCAGTCTGACACAGTACTTGCCATCTGCTAGTTGCTGTTGTATCCTGGGAAACAGACGCCGGACATATTCTCGAGCACTTCTAATGAGGCGGCAAATCTGTTTTTAAGAAAACTGTGAACTATTCACAGACCTCGGTTTGATCAATTCCAAGTTTCCATTTTTCTTTTAGCTACTGTAATTTTGTTGTTTATGGGCAGTTTCAATTTTCTGTTATCAGATCATTCTTGTATTGCTTCTGTTTGTAATCCAGAATCTATTTATGTTTACTATAATTTTTCAACAATCTTAGAACAGATTTATTTTATATATTTTATAAACAAAACAGATTCGGGTTTGGTAAAACAGAATTATTTTTTGAAAACAGGAAAACAGTTTGGTTTTTGGAATACAAAAAACTGTTACTGTGATTCTCGTTTTCTGCCCAAACGTTGCAAAATTGGGGAAAATAGCATTAGACGAAAAGTGTGTAGAGTCGTGTTTTGCTTCAGAATTATTTTTTGATAACAGTTTGGTTTTTGGAATACAAAAAATTGTTATTGTAATTCTCGTTTTCTGCCCAAACAGTGCAAAATTAGGGAAAATAGCATTAGACGAAAAGTGTGCAGAATCGTGTTTTGCTTGAGGATTACGCAAGCAGAATCGTAAAATTCCTTCGTTTTCCTAATAATAATTTGAAAACAAAATTCTGCTGCTGTTAAAAATAAGAGGAAGAAAAAGTAAAATTATTAGTTTTAATTTCTTTTATCCTTTGATTATTTTTTAGAAATGGCAAATGAGAATGTGAACACTGATGCGAACCCTACTGCGACCGACGGTGCTACTGGCTCCAACACTGTGGTGATTAATTCGATACCTGTGAAGGTTTCCTCAATCCAAACGGTTCCTGTGAACCACGGGGAGAAACCCGAAAAATTCAATGGAGTGGATTTCAAGAGGTGGCAGCAAAAGATGTTGTTCTACCTTACCACATTGAACCTTGCGAGATTCTTGAACGAAGATGCTCCTGTTTCTAATGACAACGAACAAGATCGAGAGGTTGTGCTAGAAATTGATGCTTGGAAGCACTCGGATTTTCTGTATAGAAATTATGTTCTGAATGGCTTGCACGATACACTCTATAATGTGTATTGTGTCAAGACCACTGCTAAGGAACTGTGGGAGTCCTTAGACAGAAAATATAAAACTGAGGACGCTGGGTCCAAGAAGTTTGTGGTTGGGAGATTCCTCGACTATAAAATGCTAGACTCAAAGACTGTGATCAGTCAAGTTCAGGAGCTGCAAGTAATCTTGCATGAAATCCATGCTGAAGGGATGACCTTGAACGAAACTTTCCAAGTTGCTGCTATAATTGAAAAGTTACCCCCCGCTTGGAAGGACTTCAAGAACTATTTGAACCACAAGCGAAAGGAGATGAAGATTGAAGATTTCATCGTCAGACTTTGAATTGAAGAAGACAACAAAGGGGCTGACAGAAAATTGGGGAATTTTGAAGCCAAGGCTAATATAGTTAAACATGGTCAAAGTTCTCATGGGAAGAAGAAAATTCCTTCTGGCAAAGGGTACAAAATGGGGCCAAAAGATGGTATCGCCAAGAAGACTAAATTCTAGTTTCAAGGAAAGATCTATAATTGTGGCAGAACTGGACATCGTGCTTCTGATTGTAGACTGCCACCAAAGAAGGTCAAGAATAATCAGGCTAATATGACGGAGTTAGATTCTATCTCAAGGGATGTCTCTGACATTAATCTATCTGTTGTGGTCTTTGAAGTGAACTTGATAGATTCAAACCCAAGGGAATGGTGGATAGACACTGGTGTTACTCGCCACATATGCTCCGATAAAGCTATGTTCACTTCCGTCGAACCAATTGCAAGTGGTGAGAAGATGTATATGGGAAATTCTGCTTCCTCGGATGTTGAAGGCTAAGGGAAAATAATTCTAAAGATGACTTCAAGAAAAGAGCTAACTCTCAACAATGTCCTTTATGTATCAAAAATTCGCAAGAATTTGGTATCCGGGTCTCTACTAAGCAAGCATGGCTTCCGAATGATCTTTGAGTCAAACAAAGCAGTGCTGACCAAAGCGGGAATGTATATGGGAAAAAGGTATATGTGTAATGGGATGTTCAAACTTAATGTAACGATTGTATTACCAAAAGTTAATAAAATGAGTACCTCTTCTGTTCACTTGCTTGAGTCCCAATTTGTGGCATGGTAGATTAGTACATGTTAATTTTAATTCTTTGCGAAGATTAATTAAATTAGACCACATACCAAACTTTCATATTGACACAAGTCAGAAATGTGAAACTTGTGTTGAAGCAAAATTAACAAAGACTTCATTTTAATCAGTTGAAAGAAGCACTGAACCATTAGGTTTAATACACACTGATGTTTGTGATTTAAAAATGGTTCAATCTAGAGGTAGCAATAAGTATTTTATTACTTTTGTTGATGATTGCACTAAATACCGTTATGTGTATTTGCTAAAAAGTAAGGATGAAGCTTTGGATAAGTTCATTCTATACAAGACAGAGGTTGAAAATCAACTTGGAAAAAAGATTAATATAACACCCACATTTGTGTTATTGCTTTTGCATTTCATTGTCATGCATGATAATGTGATGTGGCGTGTCTTATGACACATGGTTGAGTGAGTTTTGACTCACGAGTTGATTTGGGTGTCTGTATTAGAGAACCCTTTGAAACTGTTGTGATTGAAGATTTGTTGTTGTGAAGTCTCTCCGAGTATGAGACGGTCACTGAGGAACATTTTAAATGTTTATCTGAAAATAAATGTTTACCTGTATATTTCAATATCTGTATTATTTTCTGTTTTAGAATTTATTTCTGTTGTTAGATTTAGTATCCTAGTGAGAACGAATGAACATGCTATTAATTTGGTAGGCTAATTAGCAACTTCGGAAACGTCATATAGAATTTCGCGTTTTAGCGACCAAACGAAACTTAGTCGAAAACTTTTATAATTTTGAAGTTTCACTTATAAAGCTGTGAATAAGCCGTATAGAAAGTTTCAGAGACTGATTAGGAGTTTTGAAAACTCGTGGGGAGGTAAACGTAATTCCCCGAGAATGTTGCCTATATATAGATAGAGATGAACTTTAAGTTTTTCATAACTTCTAACCTAATTTCAAAAGGAGGCCAAAAGGGGGCTAGAGGGAGATTTAGTTGCTTTAAGCTTTGCGACGCCAAACGACGACCTTTCGTCAGTCTATTTTCTCCCAAATTTCATATTCGAACTCCTCGAGGTAAGAGTTTCGTTTTGATACCTATTAGGGCCTGTTTGGCTAAGTTTTTCGAAAAGTTATTTTCTAGAATTTTTCATAAAAGCTGATAAATGGAATTCTGATCCATAGGAATTGTACTAGACAGACTTCTGCACGTTCTTTGTGCACGGGTTTTCTTTGGATCGAATTATAAGAGCGTTATTTGGAGGTGAGTGATTCAACTATGTTGTTGGAATGATTTCTTGACATGTATTCATGTTTTGTGTGAATAGCATGTATTAATTCTTAGAGATATATTGTGTAGTTCATATTGGGCATTGACATTGATAAGTAGGCTCAATAGCACAGTGATATGTTTTGATTACCGCGAGTATGGTGATATGTATTTGAGCATGTTAAGTTGCTTATGTGGGTCAGAAGGAGCACGTGGTCACCGTGCCATTTTGTGGAGCCGATATAGGCATTAAGGTCGCACGATTGAAGAGAAGAATCGTGGGTCTTACCCTTTCGCGTGGACTTATTGACGAGGAGTCGCGGATTGGGAGTATGGACGGGCACGTGAGTCTCCGGCGACTAGTATGAAATGTAGAGATGTGAATGCGGACATGTTTATCATTCATGTACATATGTTGTTTTATTCACTAAGCTTTAGCTTAAACAAATCGAAATATGTGTGGTTATTCAAATAACCATTGCAGGTATAAATGCTGGCGAGGAATCAGAGAAGTGAGCACGTGGGTTTAGAGTTCACTTGGGAGGCAACTTGAATGTTAACCTTGTAGTTTTGGGATCCTAGAAATGTTGTAATAAGAATTTGGTTGTTTTAACTCATGTTTAACTTGGTATGATAGAACGGATCTAGAACGTTGTAATAGATTATAACATGTTGTAATTATGTTTTGGTAATGCTTTAATACAGTTAAGATTACTTTGGAGTGCTCTTGGAAGTGTGTGTTTGATCCTTGGTGGAAGTTAGAAAGCTTTTAAAATTGAAATGCTGCAGATTGGGCTGCTGCCAGGGAAGCAGTCGACTGACCCATGCTTCAGCCGACTGGATCCTTGTAGCTGTGAGCTACTGCTTCTTATTATAGCAAAAGCAGTCGACTGGACCCCGTCTCAGTCGACTGGACCCTGCCTCAGTCGATTGGACCCCCAGTCTCAGTCGACTGGAATTGATATTAAACCCTTTGAAAACTCCCTGCCTTCTTCCGTCGACTGAGCAGTTGACTGAACCTCTGGTTTTTAAAAATGTGTTTTGTTTTTTCCGCTGCGTGTGTTCTTCAAACCTAATTTTTGGGAACGTTAATGATTTGGTTTAGCCTCGATGGCGTGCCACGGGCTCCGGTTCCGCTATTGTGGGACCGGGCTGTGACATTTAGTGGTATCAGAGCTTAAGTTTAGAGCCTTGGGAACGAGTGACGTTATATATGCTGAGCGACGTCGAGTGGAGCGTGTAATTGTAAAGATAATTGTTATCATTATAGAAATGCTTCATGTGTTAGCATTTGTTGATTGCGATGAACTGTGCACATATATCTATATTGTGGCATAGCATGCATGGTCATTATGCATTGCACTCAACAAGAGAATACTTGAAACATTATGGCTGATCCACCAAGAGAATTGTCACCGCATTCGCGGATGGACCAAATAGTAAATATGGTGGGAAATTTCATACATGCGGTAAGTGAAAGAGAACAGATGAACGTTCAGCCTCCATCAGTGGAAATTCGTTATGTCAATGCACCACCGGCACCGCGACCTCAAAACACACAATCGTGGAACAGTTCCATAAACGGAAATCGACGTTGTATCATGGACAGGTTGACATAGACTTGGCCGATCATTGGATGATGGACATGGAAAGACATTTTCCGTCAGGTAATATGTACCGAGGAGGAGAAAATTTTATGCGCATCCGATACGTTGATGGGCGAAGCATTGGATTGGTGGAACAACGTACTTGAACAAAGGAAGCCGACCACGTGGGAAGCTTTTAAAGAAGAATTCAACAAACGTTTCTTTCCGCAATCTGCTTATACTCATAAACGCCAAGAGTTTGCGAGTTTGGTTCAGGGAGATATGACCGTGGGTGAGTATGTTTCTCGTTTCAATGCCTTGTTATGATTTGGGAAGACTACTGTTCCGACTGATAGGGATAAAGCTCGTAAGTTTGAGGAAGGACTTAGAGAGAATATCCGTGGCCGTGTGGACATGTTGCAACACCCGACCGTTTCTCTAGTCGAGGAAGCCGCCCGTATAGTTGAGAAGAGTGTCGACCGATATCGACAAGGGCAACAAGGAAAGAGACTCAATGACAATAGGGGCAAGAGCCAAGGGAATGCGAAGAAACCGTTCACGCAAGGTTCAGGATCGACTATGGGTAGTCAAGGAGGAAGTGGGTTTGTTGGAGATTCGAGATCGTTGTGTCCAACATGTAACCAGCGACACAGAGGAACTTGCTACCAATTGAGCACCTGTTACTTCTGCAAGCAGTTAGGACACATATCCCGAAATAGTCCTTTGAATACAAATTCGACCACACCAAATACCTTTTCAAATACAAAGAGCTACAACCCAGAGATGAGAGGAAAATGTTTTGACTGTGGACAACTGGGACACATAGCGAAGAATTGCCCGAGTAAGAGACAACCGGGAATGAGTACCGGGGCATCGAGTGTGCCAAGTGGATCAAGAGTAGAACCTCGAGTGGATAAAGGGAAAGGAGTCGCGCAACAACAAGGACGATACTTCCAGCTCAGGCCGGGAAATAAGGATGATACCGTCGTATCAGGTATTCTTCCTATTTGTTCGTATCCTGCACGTATACTTATGGATTCTGGTTCAACGCATTCATTCGTATCACGTGATTTTGTTAAGCATTTACCTGTTAAGTCAGAACCGCTAGGATATGACTTGTGTGTATCATTGCCTAGTAGTGAACCGCTAGTTACTTCTTTGATATGTAAGTCATGTGAGATCAAGATAGGTGATAAAGTCTTGAGTGTTGATTTGATTCCGTTGACGGTGAACTACTTTGATGTTATCTTGGGTATGGATTGGTTGTCGGTAAATCAAGCCAAAATCGATTGTGAACAGAAACGGGTTAGTTTCTATCCGTCAGGGCGAGAAGAGTTTACTTTTCAGGGCAAAGGAGTGATCGTACCGCCGTACTTGACATCGGCGATTCAAGCAAGTAAGATGTTGAAGAAGGGTTGTTCGGGTTTCTTATGTTCAATTATCGACATGCGAGTTCTTGGACCACTAATAGAAAATGTTTCAGTAGTTCGAGAATTTCCAGATGTTTTTCCCGATGAGTTACCCGACGTATTAATTGAAAGAGAGCTTGAGTTCACAATAAAAGTAGTACCAGAGTCACAACCGGTATCCAAAGCACCGTATCGAATGGCACCGATAGAGTTGAAAGAATTGAAAGTTCGGTTAGAAGAACTGTTGGAGAAGGGTTTTATCCGATCGAGTGTTTCACCATGGGGAGCTCCAGTCTTGTTTGTGAAGAAGAAAGACGGGACAATGCGTATGTGCATCGACTACCGAGAGTTGAATAAGTTGACCGTTAAGAACAAGTATCCGTTGCCGCGAATAGATGACTTGTTCGATCAATTACAAGGGGCTCAGGTATTTTCAAAGACTGACTTGAGATCCGGTTACCACCAATTGAAAGTCAAAGAGGAAGATGTTGAGAAGACAGCTTTCAGGACTCGATATGGTCACTTTGAATTTTTGGTTATGCCATTTGGAGTGACTAATGCACCAGCTGCTTTCATGGACTTGATGAACCGTGTCTTCAAAGATTATTTAGATGAGTTCGTTATCGTGTTCATAGATGACATTCTAATCTACTCCAAAAGCGTGGAAGATCACGAGCATCATTTGCGATTAGCTTTACAACGATTACGTGAGAAGAGATTGTTTGGGAAATTGAAGAAGTGTGAGTTTTGGTTGACCGAGATAGCTTTCCTTGGACATATAGTGTCGGCAAGGGGAATTTCGGTAGACCCTCAGAAGATAGAAGCAGTTACCAACTGGGTGAGACCAACGAATGTGACAGACATCAGAAGTTTCCTAGGATTAGCTGGGTATTATCGGAGATTTGTAAAAGACTTTTCGCGTATAGCAATGCCGATGACACAGTTAATGAGGAAAGATATTGCTTTTGTATGGAGTCCAGAATGTGAAGAAAGTTTCCAAGAGTTAAAGGGTCGACTAGTGAAAGCACCAATATTAGTCGTTCCGTCAGGGACTGAAGGATTTATTATTTACAGTGATGCTTCATATAGAGGTTTAGGTTGCGTTCTTATGCAAGGTGATAAAGTCATTGCGTATGCATCGAGACAACTTAGACCGCACGAGAAGAATTATCCAACACATGATCTAGAATTGGCCGCCGTGATTTTTGCATTGAAGATTTGGCGTCATTATCTATACGGAGAGAAATGTGAGATCTATACGGATCACAAGAGTTTGAAGTACTTGTTTACACAACGAGATTTGAACATGAGACAAATGAGATGGTTAGAGTTGATGAAGGACTATGACTTGTCAATTCAGTATCATCCGGGCAAGGCGAATGTTGTTGCCGATGCTCTTAGTCGCAAAGTACCAACCAATGCCGCAGCAGATTTGACTTCTCAGAAAGAATTGATAAGAGATATGGAGAACTTAGAACTTGAAGTGATTCCGAGGATTGAAAGTGGTTTTATGTCGACGATGGTGGCACAACCACTCTTGATTCACGAGATCACGGAGAAACAACTTCAAGACGTGGCTTTGAAGAAGATTTGTGATGAGATTCCAATGGGCAAACAACCGGGATTCACATTTGAGAACAATGTGTTGAGATTGAGGGGTAGAATTTGTGTACCTAGTGAGAAAGAGTTGAAGCGAAACATTCTAGAGGAAGCACACAACACAAAGTATACCGTTCACCCGGGAAACACCAAGATGTATAGAGACTTGAGACATGTTTATTGGTGGCCGGGAATAAAGAGAGAAATAGCACGTTACGTTTCACGATGTACGAGTTGTCAACAAGTAAAGGCCGAACGCCAAGTACCTTCGGGATTATTACAACCGTTACCGATAGCTGAGTGGAAATGGGAGCACATAACAATGGATTTTGTTAGTGGGTTTCTGAGGTCGAAGAGATCAAATACTATTATTTGGGTGATTGTTGATCGTTTGACGAAGTCGTCGCACTTCTTACCACTCCGAACAACTAAGCCAATGACGTTAGCTAAGTTGTATATTCGTGAAATTGTGAGACTACATGGTATCCCAGTTTCTATCGTTTCGGATAGGGATAGTAGTTTTACATCGAAGTTTTGGAGAGCCTTGCAAGAAGCAATGGGTACCAAATTGCACTTCAGTACAGCTTTTCATCCTCAGACCGATGGTCAATCAGAGAGAGTAATTCAGATTTTGGAAGACATGCTTAGGCTATGTGTACTTGATTTTCAGGGTGATTGGGAAGACCATTTGCCATTGATTGAGTTCGCGTATAACAATAGTTTTCAGTCGAGTATTAGGATGGCTCCTTATAAAGCTTTATATGGTCGTGTATGTCGTTCACCAATTAGTTGGACAGAGGTGGGAGAAAGAAAGATTGAAGGGCCGAAAATTGTACAAGAGACGACGGATAAGATAAAGGTAATTCGACAACGGTTACTGACAGCTCAGAGTAGGTATAAGAGTTATGCCGATAAGCGTAGACGACCGTTAGAATTTGATGTAGGAGACTTGGTATATTTGAAGGTGTCACCTTCAAAGGGAATAACCAGATTTGGTAGATACGGGAAACTCAATCCGAGATATGTAGGACCTTTTGAAATCATTGGAAAGGTTGGACCCGTAGCTTATCGTTTGAACTTGCCGAGCAAGTATGCTCAAGTTCATAACGTGTTTCATGTATCGTTGTTACGCAAACAATTAGTGGAAGATAGAGATCAAGTGATGACTCCAATATCGAATGAGATTCAGAGTGATTTAACGTATGTTGCGTATCTGGTAGAGATATTGGATCGAAAAGACCAAGTCTTGCGAAATAAAGTAATATCGAAGGTGAAAGTGTTATGGCGTAGCCAAACTATGGAAGAGATGACGTGGGAGATAGAAGATGAGATGCGTACTCAGTATCCGCACCTTTTCGAGACTTGAGGTATAAGTTTGGGGACAAACTTCTTTTAAGGGGGAGAGTATTATAACACCCACATTTGTGTTATTGCTTTTGCATTTCATTGTCATGCATGATAATGTGATGTGGCGTGTCTTATGACACATGGTTGAGTGAGTTTTGACTCACGAGTTGATTTGGGTGTCTGTATTAGAGAACCCTTTGAAACTGTTGTGATTGAAGATTTGTTGTTGTGAAGTCTCTCCGAGTATAAGACGGTCACTGAGGAACATTTTAAATGTTTATCTGAAAATAAATGTTTACCTGTGTATTTCAATATCTGTATTATTTTCTGTTTTAGAATTTATTTCTGTTGTTAGATTTAGTATCCTAGTGAGAACGAATGAACATGCTATTAATTTGGTAGGCTAATTAGCAACTTCGGAAACGTCATATAGAATTTCGCGTTTTAGCGACCAAACGAAACTTAGTCGAAAACTTTTATAATTTTGAAGTTTCACTTATAAAGCTGTGAATAAGTCGTATAGAAAGTTTCAGAGACTGATTAGGAGTTTTGAAAACTCGTGGGGAGGTAAACGTAATTCCCCGAGAATGTTGCCTATATATAGATAGAGATGAACTTTAAGTTTTTCATAACTTCTAACCTAATTTCAAAAGGAGGCCAAAAGGGGGCAAGAGGGAGATTTAGTTGCTTTAAGCTTTGCGACACCAAACGACGACCTTTCGTCAGTCTGTTTTCTCCCAAATTTCATATTCGAACTCCTCGAGGTAAGAGTTTCGTTTTGATACCTATTAGGGCCTGTTTGGCTAAGTTTTTTGAAAAGTTATTTTCTAGAATTTTTCATAAAAGTTGATAAATGGAATTCTGATCCATAGGAATTGTACTAGACGGACTTCTGCACGTTCTTTGTGCACGGGTTTTCTTTGGATCGAATTATAGGAGCGTTATTTGGAGGTGAGTGATTCAACTATGTTGTTGGAATGATTTCTTGACATGTATTCATGTTTTGTGTGAATAGCATGTATTAATTCTTAGAGATATATTGTGTAGTTCATATTGGGCATTGATATTGATAAGTAGGCTCAATAACACGGTGATATGTTTTGATTACCGCGAGTATGGTGATATGTATTTGAGCATGTTAAGTTGCTTATGTGGGTCAGAAGGAGCACGTGGTCACCGTGCCATTTTGTGGAGCCGATATAGGCATTAAGGTCGCAGGATTGAAGAGAAGAATCGTGGGTCTTACCCTTTCGCGTGGACTTATTGGCGAGGAGTCGCGGATTGGGAGTATGAACGGGCACGTGAGTCTCCGGCGACTAGTATGAAATGTAGAGATGTGAAAGCGGACATGTTTATCATTCATGTACATATGTTGTTTTATTCACTAAGCTTTAGCTTAAACAAATCGAAATATGTGTGGTTATTCAAATAACCATTGCAGGTATAAATGCTGGCGAGGAATCAGAGAAGTGAGCACGTGGGTTTAGAGTTCGCTTAGGAGGCAACTTGAATGTTAACCTTGTAGTTTTGGGATCCTAAAAATGTTGTAATAAGAATTTGGTTGTTTTAACTCATGTTTAACTTGGTATGATAGAACGGATCTAGAACGTTGTAATAGACTATAACATATTGTAATTATGTTTTGGTAATGCTTTAATACAGTTAAGATTACTTTGGAGTGCTCTTGGAAGTGTGTGTTTGATCCTTGGTGGAAGTTAGAAATCTTTTAAAATTGAAATGCTACAGATTGGGCTGCTGCCAGGGGAGCAGTCGACTGACCCATGCTTCAGCCGACTGGATCCTTGTAGCTGTGAGCTACTGCTTCTTATTATAGCAAAAGCAGTCGACTGGACCCCGTCTCAGTCGACTGGACCCCGCCTCAGTCGACTGGACCCCCAGTCTCAGTCGACTGGAATTGATATTAAACCCTTTGAAAACTCCCTGCCTTCTTCCGTCGACTGAGCAGTCGACTAAACCTCTGGTTTTTAAAAATGTGTTTTATTTTTTTCCGCTGCGTGTGTTCTTCAAACCTAATTTTTGGGAACGTTAATGATTTGGTTTAGCCTCGGTGGCGTGCCACGGGCTCCGGTTCCGCTATTGTGGGACCGGGCTGTGACAATTAAGGTGTTAAGAAGTGATAGAGGTGGTGAATATGTAGCACCGTATGGTGACTATTGCACAGAAAATGAAATTATTCACCAAACTACTGCACCTTATTCGCCTCCATCGAATGGAGTTGCTGAAAGGAAAAATCTTACCTTAAAAGAAATGATGACTGCTATGTTAATAAGTTCTGGATTGCCACAGAACTTGTGGGGGGAGGCAATTCTCTCTGCAAATTACATTTTAAATAAGATACCTCGAAAGAAAGTTGATCAAACCCCGTATGAACAATGGAATGGTCGAAAACCTTCCTACAAGTTCTTACGAATGTGGGGTGTCTTGCAAAGGTTCTTATACCTACTCCTAAGAAAGAAATGATAGGTCCAAAAACTATTGATTGTTTATTTATTGGCTATGCACATAATAGTAGTGCGTATCAGTTTCTTGTACATAAATCTGAAAACCCAGATATACACAAGAACACGATCATGGAGTCTAAAAATGCATCGTTTTTTGAGAATATATTTCCTTGTAAAGAGGAATATAGTCCTAAAAAACGCACATTTGAGACTATTGGGGAAACTAGTAAAACCCAAGAAGAGAATGTTGATGTTGAGCCTAGACGTGGAAAACGAGCTAGGACCTCAAAATCTTTTGGTCCAGACTTTCTAACTTATGTTATAGAAAGTGAACCTCAAAGCTATAATGAGCTATTAGATCACCAGATGGTCCATTGTGGAAAGAAGCAATCAAGAGTAAAATTGATTCTATCCTACAAAACCATACTTGGGAACTGGTAGATCTTCCTCCTGGTTGTAAGCCGTTGGGTTACAAATGGATTTTTAAAAAGAAAATGAAGGCAGATGGTACTATTGATAAGTATAAGGCAAGGCTTGTCATTAAAGGGTATAGACAAAAGGATGGTCTAGACTACTTTGATACGTATTCTCCTGTTATGAGAATAACATCCATTCGTATGATTATTGCGATCGCAGCTTTGCGAGATCTCGAAATACATCAAATGAATGTTAAGACTGCATTCCTTAATGGAGATTTGAATGAAGAAATCTACATGGAACAACCTGAAGGATTTTCTGTTCCAGGGCAAGAAAATAAAGTGTGCAAGCTTGTCAAATCATTATATGGCTTAAAGCAAGCTCCAAAACAATGGCATGAAAATTTTGACAAAGCTATACTCTCTAGTGGAGTTAAAATCAATGAGTGTGATAAATGTGTTTATGTCAAAGACACAATTGAAGGCTATGTCATCTTATGTCTTTATGTAGATGACATGCTCGTAGTGGGTAGTAATGATAAGATCATTAAATCTACTAAGAGAATGTTGAATTCTAAATTTGACATGAAAGATATGGGACTTGCTGATGTTATATTTGGCATCAAGATCTCTAGAAATACTAATGGACTTGTTCTGTCACAGTCACATTATGTAGACAAGATTTTGAAGAAGTTCAACAAGTGTGATACTAGTGTAGCCAGGACGCCTGTGGACTTAAGTCTACACCTATCTAAGAATACTGGTGCTAGAATTTCTCAACTAGAATATTCTCGAGTGATAGGAAGTTTGATGTGCCTAATGAGTTGTACAAGGCCTGACATTGCTTATTCTGTTAGTAGACTGAGTAGATATACTAGTAATCCTAGTGCTGATAGTAAATTTACTATAGTACTTACGATATACATATGATCATGGATTGCACTACAGGAGATATCCAGCTGTATTGGAAGGATACAGTGATGCAAACTGGATATCCGATATGAAAGATTCAAAATCTACAAGTGGATATGTGTTCACGCTTGGTGGTGCAGCTATGTCATGGAAATCTTCAAAATAAACTTGTATTGCTATATCGACAATGGAATCAGAATTCATTGCGCTAGATAAGGCAGCTGAAGAGGCTGAATGGCTACGCCATTTTGTAGAAGATATTCCTAGATGGTCAAAACCTGTGCCAGCTATTTGCATACACTACGATAGCCAATCTGCTATTGGAAGGGCACAAAGTAATATGTATAATGGTAAGTCTAGACATATTCCTCGTAGACACAATACCATTAAACAACTACCCTCAAGTGGGATTGTCACAATTGACTATGTAAAGTCAAGGGACAATATTACGGATCCACTAACCAAAGGGTTAAATCAAGAGTTAGTTAATAAGTTATCTAAAGCAATGGGACTAAAGCCTATGATATTACAAAGTACCGTAATGGAAACCCAACCTAGTTGACTGGAGATCCCAAGATCTAGGTTCAAAGGGACAACCTAATTCCATGTACTTTAGAGAATCATTGAGGAGAAATGCTCTCCAGCCCATTTCTATGATACTACAGTGATACCTGTATGGTTGAGGATAAGCTTAGCTTTTAATGACTATGTGCGTTGGTATAACCAAGCAGAGTATAGCAGGATACTCTAAATAAGTCACCTATGTGAATGTGAAGTGGGGTCGCGTCTAAAAGAATTTGAGAAAGGCGAAATTCTTTTATAAACATTCACTGAACCAGGCGAGTGTTCAAGGCCAAAATGAACACAAGTGTAAGAACTAAACTATGTTTGGAAAACTTCTGTGTGAGGTATGTCGGTTGTTTACACTAACGGCAATCAGTTCAAGACTACACGTTCACTGATCAGCCAGTAAATCTGATAGATTATCACAAGGAAAGGTTCAAAGCCAACAGCTACCTATCCTGTTGCAGGAGTAATCCGTTGTGCTCTCTCTCTTGTCGAGTTGTCTCACATCGTTTCGATTAATTTCATTCATGTGGGGGATTGTTGGATAAATATGTGTTTTGGTCATGTTTAAAGGCTAATAAAAGTGGGACCCACTTAGATTTTGAGTGGGGTCTTTGTGAATTTGTGTTCTCCTCCATGAGGAGATGAAGTTTGGATATTCACATGTCCAAAACTATTGATGGGTGAATAAGAAATTAATGCTCAAAGGATGCCCCTTACAAGAAGTTGATGAAATGAAAAAGGTTCACAACTTGCCTTGTCCCACATAGGAAAAATAGAAGTGATCTTTAGTGTATTTATAAGACTACTTCATGTTTTGGATTTGGGCCCCAAAGGGTACCCAATTTTGTGGAAGGGGGAGGACCTAAGGCCCTTTGGGTTTACTCCACACGCGTGCGCCGCCGCCGCCGTCCGACCGGCCGTGCCGGGTCTGGTCATGGGTGTGGGTGCGACCCACTCACAATATTTCTTTTTAGACCTCTCAAGTTTTGGTATTACAATTTCCGTATTGAGAGACCCTTGGAATTTTTGCACATGTTTTTCATTGTAGAAACCTTTGGGATTTCTAAAAGAGTTACACAGATGAAAAGACTCTGTGATAAATTCGTCCATTATATCCCCCTATATACAGTGTATCTCACATAGAGTCTAAACACAGTTTTGAAACACTGTTATTCTCCTTCTTCCTTCCAGTCCTTGGTTTTTTCCAGAGATAGAGTTACAGACATAATTGGTTCGCTGGAGCAGTCCGACACAGTGCTTGTCATCTACTAGTTGCCGCTGTATCCTGGGAGACAGACGCCGGACATATCCTCAAGCACTTTTGGTGAGGCGGCGAGTCTGTTTTAAGGAAACTGTGAACTATCACAGGCCTCGGTTTGATCAATTCCAAGTTTCTGTTTTTCTTTTAGTTACCAAAGTTTTGTTGTTTATAGGCAGTTTCAATTTTCTGTTATCAGATCATTCTTGTATTGCTTCTGTTTGTAATCCAGAATCTGTTTATATTTAATATAATTTTTCAACAAGGCTTTGTTTGGTTCATAGATTTCGTGGGGCGAAAAAGAAGGAAAATAAGATGGAAAATTTTTCCATACTAATTTTTCACTAATTTTTTTTATAGAAACTATTTTTCCATACTAGTTTTTCACTCCACTCTTAATAATATTTAGAATTAAAAACTTTCAAAACGTAATAAATACTAAAGAAAAGATTAGAACAACTGACTCGGATTTTAAAATTTTTAACTACATTTCACCCTATATTATTTTCACTCTCTATTCTTATTATCTAAACAAAGAAAAGCATAATTTGTGAGGGGTCATCAGTGATAGCACAGTGTGACAATAACATGCATCTAAATACAGAAATTATTGATTTTTAGGAAATTCTAATAAATAAATTCAAGTATGTATCATAATCTGCTGAGTTGAACATCAATGCAAGCACGAGATCGTAGGCATAGTGACAGAGGTGGGCAGCAAGGTACAAAAGTTCAAAGTTGGCGACAAAGCTGGTATAGGAAGTCATATTGGAAGATGCAATTCCTGCGACAACTGTAAAAACAACCTCGAACACTATTGTCCAAAAATGATACTCACGTACTCGGCCACGTACTCTGATGGAACCACCACATACGGTGGTTATTCGAACATCATGGTGGCCGATGAGCACTATGTGGTTCACATACCAAACAACTTGCCTCTTGATGCTGTTGCACCTCTTCTATGTGCTGGGATTACAATTTATAGCCCCCTGAAAAAACTTGAAGTTGTAAGAACTAGTGGACATGTTGGGGTGGTGGGTCTTGGGGGTTTGGGGCATGTGGCTGTGAAGTTTGCACAGGCCTTAGCCTTCAAAGTGACTGTGATTAGCACCTCCCCTGGCAAGAAAAAGGAAGCTATTGAGCATTTTGGGGCTGATTCTTTCTTGGTTAGCACTAACCCAAATCAAATGGAGGTAGGTCACCCTATTTTTGAAGGGTAAAATATCATTGATAATTACGAGCTCGGTCCGATTCTCAGCAGCCATTTTGTGGGCAGTACTTTGAACAGTATCCATGTGGTACTTGCAAGACCACAGACCACATGGGTACTACCCAAAGTGCTGTCCACAAGGGGAGCCAAGGATCTTTAGTCGATAATTACTACTTGATAGCTTTATGTCTTATCCCATAAGTTGATAATTTTTTCTTTAAAGTTTATATTTATGTATATAATTAATCTCTTCACTTAAACAATTGCTAAACAAAATGATTGTTTTTGCTGACATCAAGTAGTAATGTCAATCATTTTAAATACCGTGATTCCCCTTTCATGAAAAAGCAAAAGTGAAAATTCAGGTGAAAATTTGTCTTTTACTATTTGTCTTTTACTATTTGTCAATTAGTAAATTTGTCTTTTACTATTTGTCTTTTACTGTCAATATTGCTTTTCCCCTTTCATGACATCAATATTGCTTCTATTTTGAAATTTTGAAATTTTCACACCTGAATTTTCAGAAACCAAAAGATATGGATATAAGATAGAGAATAAGCATGTCTTTTACTATTTGTCAATTAGCAAGTTAAATAGAAATTTGGAAGGGGAAAAAAAAACTTCCCTTATATTGGATTATTTGAGTTTTAAGGACAATCGTTTTTATGTAAAATTTAATCAAATCAAATCCTTATATTACAAAATTTCTCAAAATTAGTTATATGAAATTGAAAATTCAGGTGTGAAAATTTCAAATTTCACATAGTTAGTTCTGTGTTTCTTCTTGATGAACTTTTTACTAAATCAAAAAAATAGAATTTTAGTCAAAAGTCCTTTAAAGTAGACTTTTTTAGTAACCAATTTTTTATTTTAGTGAAAAGTTCATACATTATAAAAATTATGTGAAATTCACATAACTTTCATAGAAAATTGAACTATTTATGTGAAATTTCACATTATTAAAAAAAAAAAAAAATAGGTATGTAAAATTTCACATAACTTTCAAAATATAACTTGATCCGATTAAATTTCACTACTCATGGAGTTTTGACCAAAGTAAATATAAAAATAAAAAATAATAATAATAATAACAATATGTCCTTTAAACTTTATTAATCTAAGGGTTAATTGCAAAAACATCCCCTCAACTATGACCCGTTTTTTAGTACTCCCCCTGATTTAAAAAAGTGAACAACTTCACCCCCTCAACTATCAATATTTATTTACTCTCAAATGCCGTTAACAGAAGTAATAAAATGTCGCATATACCCATGGTCTAAATTTCAAAAACACCCCCTCAACTATGACTCATTTTCAAGTACTCCCCTGATCTAAAAAAAGTGAACAACTTCACTCCATTCCCAACCCCCCCTCCCCCCTCTCTCTCTCTCTCTCTCTCTCTCTCTCTCTCTCTCTCTCTCTCTCCCTCTGTGCACCCAACCCCACTTAATTGAAACCAAATTAACAACACCAACTACACATCAACAACTCAATCTTCAAACCCCTTCTCCCTGGGCATTCTTGAATTTGGAATGAAAAGAGTTTCATAAAGGAGAAGTACTCTAGAAGTCGGTTTTATTACTATCATTTGAGAGAAAATTCGGAGAAGAGATTGAGAATTGCAAAATCCGGTGTTCGGTGGTGGTGATTTGGTGATGATTTTGGGTATGGGTGGTGGTGATTGGATGGTGTGATGGTGATTTGGTGATGATTTTGGTTGTGGGTGGTGGTGATTGGGTAGTCACTGGATGGGGCAATGGTAGTGACTAGATACTGTGGTGGTTATTGGATGGTGCAATGGTGATTGGTGGTGTCCGGTGGTGGTTGGTGGTTGTCGTGGTGGTGTGGGGCAAGGGAATGAGAGAGAGAGGGAGAGGGGAGAGTGAAAAATTAGGGTAGAGAGAGATATCAAACTCATTTTGGGCACAAAGGGTAAAAGTGTTCATTTTTGCTCTCACGTGATAGACCCATGCCCATTTTCTTTTGCAAATAAACGGAGAGGGTCAACTTGTCGAATAAAACAAACGGAGGGAGTCAATTTGTTAGAAAAAATAGTCCAAGGGAGCGAGTTGAAAACGGGTCATAGTTGAGGGAGTGTTTTTGAAATTAACCCTTAATCTAAAATGAATGACTTTTCACTAAACTTTTAAATAAAAAAATGGGTTAAACCTATGACCAAAAAGCCTATTTAATAGGACTTTTGATTAAATTTTCCAATAATAAATTGAGGGCATTAAACTCATATCAATATTTGTTTATTTAAGTGAATAAATATAAATTTCAGGATAAGTCAGCGGTATTTTTTTTTTTTTTGATCACTTACCTGGGGGAACGCGCACACACACATACCCACACACACAACCCAAACAAGATATAGCTCAACAGATCTCTACAGACTAGGGAATAGGGCCAGTTCTACAATGCCAGTTCTAATAAGCTAAACTTCAAAGGAAGTTCTCATATTTTGTTGTATATGCATTTATTTATTTATTTTATTCTGTTCTACTCTCTTATGCTTTTGTTCTTGTAGGGTGCAAAGGACACAATGGATGGTATCATTGACACAGTTTCTGCAGTTCATCCTCTCTTACCATTGATTGACCTTCTCAAGACACAAGGAAAGCTTATCATGGTTGGCGCACCAGATATGCCACTTGAGCTACCAATCCTACCATTAATTATGGGTAAGAAATGAAATTCATCGCTAATTAATTCTAATAACAGGCTGATCTTTTGCCCAAGAGCTCACATCGGTGGAAAGGATAATTAATACCTCACTAAGTATGTAAATAGAATTTAATATTCTAGGACATGCATGCATGGTAACGTTAATTTTTCAGTTTTAATTTAATTTCCAGCTTTCTAAATTCTAAAAACAGAAGCTAGTTAGGTTTTGTTTTCATTTTATAAACACTAAAACTAAAACTGAAAACCACTTTCTCTAGCCCAATTTAAGCCACTTGAGCTACCAATCCTACCTTTGCTTATGGGTAAGATCTGAAATTGACCACTAATTAATTTGGATGACAGGCAAACCTTCATGAAAAAATCACATCGACAGGAAGGTTTGGGTCGCATTGTAACATTTTCAGTTTTTTATACACTGAGAATGAAAACTAGTTTTTGAATTCTTTTTATATATTCAAAAACTGAAAATCACATTTTCTGGTCTTCGTTTTTCAGCCCAATTATTTTGTCATAATAATTTTGTTTACTAAACACGTTTTTGGTTTTTGTTATCATAAATAGAAAAACGAAACAATTGCCTAACACATTTTTAGTTTTTGTTATAATTTTTTTTTTGAAAACTCTAACAGTATAAAACGGGCTAATTGCTTTTACCTGATCTAATCGACAAGGACCATAAAAGCATCTTCGAGAACGAACCTAGTTTTAGTTGAAAAGAGAAAGGATCTAAAACATTCTTGCATATTATATAGAGTAATGTTATGCTTCCCAAATCCAAATTCAAATCTCAAATCATCATCTCATATAATTTGGCACTAATCAAAATTCAGTGGGCCCAATGACCACTGTGGCAGCACTTCAACATCATTCAATAAAATGTCAGTGGACCCACTGGAATGGGAATTTGGGATTTGAATTTTGGAAGCATAGCATTACTCTATTATATATAGGGCTATAAGGTCTAGTACGTATTATGTACATGGCCACGAGGGCTTGAAAGAAATTGCCAACTTTGTATCATGTATGCAACCCGGCATAGTACCCTATTTTGAAACCAATAATGCTAAGCACACAACACCAACCACACAAGTACCACATTTAAAGCACAAGACTCCACATTTAAAGCACAAGGCACCTAGCATTCAAGAACAAGGCACCTTAATAATGCTAGGTACCATGTGCTTAAAATATGGGGCCTTGTGCTTTAAATGTAGTTCCTGTGTGATTGGTGTTGTAGTTGGTGTTGTATGCCACTACCTAGCATTACTCAAAACTAGGGATAATAGTAACTCTATGTTTTTCTTAAATTTCTAAAACAACGTCCTTGTGTAGTAATAAGCCTTTAATATCTGCATTTCGTCATTCCGAAAGAAGTTTGTAGTAAAAGGTTATGTAATTAAGAAACTTAAATATGCTATGATACAAGTATCTAATGTGCTTTTTTTTTCCTTTTTTTGAGACTTTCTAATGTGCTTCTTAGTGTAACCATTAATTTTTGTTTTTGTTTTTTTTTTTTTTTGGGTAGGCATTAACTCCCCCAAGCCTTTGGCGCAAGTGTAAATCCCCATCCATGCGTTGCTAAAAAAAAAATAAAATTTTGTGCTTCTTAGTTTGTATCCAAGCAAACGTATCACGCATATCCCATACTCATTTCGGAGTTTTGAGTGTCAGGGTACTTCAGCTTAATAAGAAGAATCCATGTAGCAAATATGAAGGGGTCCTACGTTAACCAAAAAAAGAACTTCTAAAGACTGCTTATATACATATATATATATATATATATATATGACTTGATAATACACTATTAACAACAGATGATAAATAGCAGGTGGGAAGACAGTGACTGGAAGTTGCAGCGGAAGTATGAAGGAAACGCAAGAAATGCTTGAATTTGCGGCAATTCACAACATAACAGCAGAAATTGAAGTTATTCCAATGAACTATGCGAACACTGCGATCGAGCGTCTTGCGAAAGCCGATGTTAAATACAGATTTGTCATTGATATAGCCAACACACTCTTCACGTAAGACAATACTATAGAGGTCACTTAAGAATTTTAGAATTCTGCGATGTATGTATGGTTCCTCATGAGTTCAGTTTATTTTGAACAGAATGAGAATAAGCTTTAGCGTTCATCTATTGCAATATTGGTGTTTAGGTCAAAACAAGCATCTAAACACGAACAAGATTGTCAAGATAAGGGTAATCACAATGGAAATTGTACGATATCTAAATTTATATCCTAAAATCACAAGTGATGTGAAAGTAGAGTCATATCCAACTCTACTGGAGACACCTCAATTTCGTTCACAGTTATGAATGTCAAACTATCTATCACATGAAATCAAAATATGGATTAAAATTTTGAGTACTATAAAATTACTCTCAAGTTCAATTATCTATTAAAAGCAACTTACAGATTTAATGGCATTGACATCAATTGACCCTTTACTTTTCTTTCTCCATTTTTTCAAAGTGTGAAAAAAGTGGAAAGTATTGCACCAATAATGAAACATTTATACCACAAATATGGTGTAAATAAACAACACTCAAAAACTTTCCTTACACTAGTGGGTAACACATAGGTGAGCACATACACGCAACATGCTCTCACAAAATGCTCAAACGACAAGCAACACACGAAAAATTCTCACACAACTCCAACAATCTGGAGACACTTTGCCGGGGAAAAAAACTTCTTTACATTTCCTACAGTACAATTGATGTTGTTCCCTCACATGAACAATATAAATAGTTTGGACAAAAATGTAATTTCACAGTATTTTTACAATTCATGTGAGGGGAACAGCACAAAATGTGCTGAAGGGATTTTATTGAAGTTGTGTCCCACTTTGCCGACACAAACACAACTCAATTCTCTCGAATTTTTTACCCAAAGCTTCATAACCCGGGTGATATATCACTGACCCGTCACTGTTTCAACTTATTTCTCAAACCCATCACTTTTTCAGAAGTCGCTACTCCAACTAACGACTTCAGACCAACTCAGTTCAGCCTGAAATCGCTATTTGAACTAGCGATTTTACTTGAACCAGAAGCCGCTACTTGAAGTAGCGTTTTCATTCCAAGTGAAACTCGCTACTTGAACTAGCGATTTCAAATAAAGCCGCTACTTGAACCCGCATCTTCTTCTTCCCTCTCACACCAGATTTGTTCTCTCTCTCTCTCTCAGAGGTCTCTCTACGATCTCTCTCTCTCTCTCTGCGATCTCTCTCTCTCTCTCTCAGTGATCAAACTCTCAAGTGGCTCTCTCCCTCTCTCTTTCTCAGGTGCCTCTCTCCCTCTTCTCTCTCTCTCTCTCTCTCTCTCTGTTAACACATACATATATATACACACACACAGATACATATACACACACACAGATACACATACACACACAGATACATATACACACACAGATACATATACACACACAGATACATATACACATACACACACAGATACAATAATGCATCCACACAGACACACACTCACATAGACAATGTATATATACAGAGACATATTTACATTCAAATTGTTAGGGTCATAGTATTAATTGAAAGTCAATGATTTATAGTTATGCCGATTGATTTATCCGCTAAAGATTACAAAGTTTTCAAACTACCAGTGGGTAATATGTCCAAATCTAGAATTCGATTATTAGTAAATTCCACCATCTTAAACCGTAGAATTTAGCACAACTATATGTACATTTGCTTTATACATTAATGGTTTAGGGACCAAATAGTAATTGAAATTGGCCATATCCACACATACCTATGAAAACAAGGAACAATTTTGTGTCATTCATGGATTTAGTGATGAAAAAACAAAAATAGGCACGGTAGGAAAGATTGAAAGAAAGAATTGAGAGAGAATGGTTAATATAGACCTCAATGTTTTTGGAGAGATTGATTTCAAAAGTCGATTCTTTAGTACAAATTACAGAGGAAGTGTTTTCGATTTGAGAAATGGGAAGGTACATTAGTCCTTGTATTTAATTACCATTGATTACTTACACTCGAATTTGCAAATGTGAAGGTATTAAAATGGCCAGTGTTGTGACTATAATGCTGTATTGGGTGGGGGGGGGGGGGGGGGGAACATGTGCATTGGAGCGGATGGTCTATACTACGATAGTCACTGTCGAAGTTTCATTCGCCTGAGAACGGACGCTGAATACACTGAACTTGTTAGAAACGTCTGCAAGAAAATGGGGGTTCATCAGAATAGTGTTCGTTTGAAGTTCACTTGTAGGTTTCCGTCGGTTCTTGGATATCAGGTTTCCAAGTTTATACCGTTTGAAGTAATTGATGACGAAAGTCTGCAAGTAATACTAGAAACAGCATCTACCAATGCGGCTATAAACTCTATGGATCTATATGTCGAGACAGAGAATCTTCCCGAGGCCCATCAAACATTAGATGACTGGATTGGGCCGTACACCTCTTTGTTGACACAAGAAGGCGAAAGCTCAAACCCGTTTGTACAGGGGTTATTGCCGTCTACGTCGAGACAACAGGTGGTTTGCTCAAATGCATTGCAAAACAGTCAGAATCATTACAGGAGTCCGATGCAAGACATTGTTTCAGAACGGCCAATTCATGTGCAGTTCGATTCAGATGATTGCGGATATGGTGATGATTGGGCACACAGAGGGATGGACACCAACTTGACACCGGAAAACTCGGAAGAAGAAGATGTGCATTAAGACGAGTATACTGGGGGGGATGAGGAAGACGATGTTATCGAAAATATTAAGCCGACTGCCCAAATAAATCCTGAAAATGCTTTGTATGAGCCTCGTTCATCAACTTTTACATCGTTTGACTTGAGCATCCATACTGGAGAGGCATGTTATGCTTCAAACATTAAGGGTAGGCAATGGAATCCAGATCGAGACGAGTTGGTGAAGGGCATGATGTTCAAAACTAAAGATGATCTTCAGAGATTTGTAGAGTTGTACTCAATAAGAACACATCAACGGTACACGGTGGATCAAACCAGTCCGGATCGTTGGTCGTTGAAATGTCAATTGGCGTCACAAGGTTGCAAGTGGCAACTACGGGCAAGGTTGAAACGACACGGGATGTTTGAAGTCATAAAGGTTGAGCAAAGCCACACTTATATGTCCCCTACGATGAACCTTGGTCATAGAAATCTAAATGCTCGGCTAGTGGCTAGGGACATAACGCCAATGATTAAGGAGGACGCATCTATTAATATCGCTGCGCTATTGCAAAAGGTGAAAGATTAGTATTTGTACACCGTCTCATACAAGAAGGCGTGGAATGCGAAACAAAAGGCCATTGGAATGATATTTGGGGATTAGTGTACATCATACACAGAATTGCCCAAGTTCATGGCTGCAATTCAACAGTATAATCCTGGAACGGTTGTAAAATGGTTCTACGTGAACGGTGGTAATGCAACAGTAAAGAACTTCGAAAGAGTATTTTGGGCGTTTAAGGCGTCCATTGATGGGTTCAAACACTGTCGCCCCGTCATAAGTATAGACGCCACATTCTTGTATGGGAAATATAAGGGCAAAGTACTAATCGCTATGGGAACAGACGCAAACGATCAAATTTTTCCTTTAGCATTTGCCATCGTTGACGAGGAGAAAGCTGAAACATGGACGTGGTTTCTGAAATTGCTAAGGGACTACGTTGTGCCTGGCAGAGAAGGCATTTGTTTAATATCCGATCGACATAGAGGCATCCTTTCTGCTGTGAATGAGCATGATGTAGGGTTTCATGAGCCCGATGGGTATCATCGCTATTGCCTCCGGCATGTGCAGAGTAATTTCGCAACAAAGTTTAAAAATGCATACCTAAAGAAACTTGTGTGGAATGCTGGGAGTACCCACCAAGTCCGTAAATTTAATGGGTTCATGGAAGAGATTAAGAAGGTTGATCCAAAGGCGTGGGAGTATCTTGATGCAATTCCCGCCGAAAAATGGACCATTGCCCACGACGGGGGACGACGGTACGGTATGCGAACAACCAACATCTCAGAGGTGTTTAATGGTGTACTCAAGAAATCTAGGCATCTTCCTATCACCGTTTGTGTTGAAATGATCTTTTTTCGTGTTGTTAAGTACTCTAGCGAGCGACGTGAACTTGCTGAGACAGCCATCAAGGAAGGTTCTACCTTCACCCCAAGAGCAATGTGCAGATTGTTGAAATCAGAAGGCAAGATTGGTAGGTACAACCTCAAGATTTTTCATTCCGGGCACGGGTACGTGCAGGTCAACAAAGGGGGATCATCGGGTTCTAGTCAAATTGTGAACATATCTAATAGGACTTGCAGTTGTGGAAAATGGGATATATATAAAATGCCATGTACTCACGCATTGGCAGTTCTAGCTAAGTTTAGAACTTCATATCAAAATTACGTTAATCAATATTATACAATTGACTCGTACAACCAGTGTTGGGCACCCCAGTTTTTCCCAATCCATCACAAAGATTACTGGAACCCACCTTCTGGTCCTACAGTTGTGCACAATCCTGCTATGCTTCGAGGTAAGGGCCGACCACGATCAACCCGCATAACAAATGAGATGGATTTGAGAGAGGGGGGTAGGGCTACTTATCAATGTGGATTATGCCATCAACAAGGCCATGACAGGAGACGATGCCCCCAACAACGCAGTCAAGCTGGGCCATCTAATGCAGTATAATTTTCAGTGTTGTGTTTGAGCGATGTGCTTTGTAATATGTACTTACTTGTTGTGACTATGTAATGTGCAATTGGAAATGAAAACTTTATTTAGGACAAAGTCCTTGTATATCCACTACAAACTGCGTAGTTAACTAGTACAAACTTTGTAAACAAACTTCTTAGTAAACAAATAGCTTAGATAACTAATACAAACATCCTAGTAAACAACAATTGTGCGGTCAACGCTTCAACCTCCGTAGAATTTCCTCAGTGTTGTTCCTCGCTTCATTTCCAGATGAGTTGGCAACATTTGACGGGCCCACACCACTTCCTTTTGTCGAGCCTGTGACCGGTAGCGGTTTAAAGATATAACATCTATGATAGTGGTAGTGTGCAGAGTACCTCAACGATGTTGCAGTACTGTCATAGCTTTTCTACACGTATAATTTATGAAAACAATTTTCATAAGATACTTATCATCATAACCATTAAAATGGAAGCGATGAGAGGTTTTGGTTCTAACCTTAGCACACCATTCATACCAAGTCTGGTCAGGAACTTCTAGCAACCTTTGTTCAGTAAAACAAACACCTCTCATCGTTAACAACTCCTGAAGGAGTTCATGTTCCTTCTGCCAACTCCAAACCTGAGTCGCAATGGCATCATCTGGAAGATCACATCCAGGGATTGTCTCAGCAAAGACAGTCTGCAAAGCTTCGAAAGCAACATATTTAAATGAACCATCTTCATGTTTCCATTCCGGAGTAGCAAAATCCATGAGTGCTTCTAGTAGAACACCCTTCTCTTCATTACTCAGTATCCTTTTTTCAAAAAAATGTGGGTGGTACGTAAGTGTATACTTATTTGCCATACTAAAAAACAATGCAGTGAAGAAGAAGAAGGATAAGAAGGAATGCTTGGGATATCACATTGAATATCAAAACCACAGTATATATAGACCATGGACTGCCCAGCAGTTGACGCGATAAATCACTGCTTCTGACGCCCAGCAGTTGACGCGACAAGTCACTGCTTCTGACGCCCAGCAGTTGACGCGACAAGTCACTGCTTCTGACGCCCATCAGTTGACGCGACAAGTCACTGGGTCTGACGCCCAGCAGTTGACGAGACAAGTCACTGAGTCTGACACCCAGCAGTTGACGCGACAAGTCACTGCTTCTGACGCCCAGCAGTTGACGCGACAAGTCACTGCTTTAAGTTTTTGTATTGTCACATAATTTAACATATTTAACTCTTGTTTAATATCATGTTGTAGCTTCATTACATTTACTAGTGATTTTGTTGACTAACCATCATGTTTGAACAGCTTGCTTACCATGGATGTACATCCTGGACCTGAAGATCGCTCAGTACTGACATTACAGGACGCACATCGGTTATCTGCCATTTGGGATGGTGAGATCTTGAGTCAGCTTTACTGCCGGCGCTCTGAGGCTGTTTTACTACGAGGTCCGGATCCAGATCAGCGCATATTAGATTACATCAGACAGATCGGGTTCTACGGCACATATAGACTCGGATTTATATAGTATGATTGGGGTTTGATCACTGCCCTAGTTGAGAGGTGGCGTGTTGAGACACACACGTTTCACCTACCTGTCGGCAAGACCACGATCACACTGCAGGACGTCAGCATTATATTGGGCCTACCGGTCGATGGCTGTGCAGTTACCGGTATTGATGTGTCACGCTCCAAGGAGCAGTGGCAGGAGCTATGTCAGGAGTTGCTCGGTTTCACGCCACCCCTAGCCACTATCTCAGGATCTTCACTGCGACTGACTACGATACGGGACCATTTCACTCCCCAGATCGATCAGCATGCCGACGACGCCACTATACAGCAGATGGCTCGATGTTATTGTATGATGTTGATAGAAGGCTCGTTGTTCCCAGACAAGTCTGGGAACAAGGTCAGCCTTATATATCTACCACATCTACGACACTTTGATGCTGGCTATAGCTGGGGCAAAAGGAAGTGGTGTGGGCCTGTCAAATGTTGCCAACTCATCTAGAAATGAAGCGAGGAACAACACTGAGGAAATTCTACGGAGGTTGAAGCGTTGACCGCACAATTGTTGTTTACTAGGATGTTTGTATTAGTTATCTAAGCTATTTGTTTACTAAGAAGTTTGTTTACAAAGTTTGTACTAGTTAACTACGCAGTTTGTAGTGGATATACAAGGACTTTGTCCTAAATAAAGTTTTCATTTCCAATTGCACATTACATAGTCACAACAAGTAAGTACATATTACAAAGCACATCGCTCAAACACAACACTGAAAATTATACTGCATTAGATGGCCCAGCTTGACTGCGTTGTTGGGGGCATCGTCTCCTGTCATGGCCTTGTTGATGGCATAATCCACATTGATAAGTAGCCCTACCCCCCTCTCTCAAATCCATCTCATTTGTTATGCGGGTTGATCGTGGTCGGCCCTTACCTCGAAACATAGCAGGATTGTGCACAACTGTAGGACCAGAAGGTGGGTTCCAGTAATCTTTGTGATGGATTGGGAAAAACTGGGGTGCCCAACACTGGTTGTACGAGTCAATTGTATAACATTGATTAACGTAATTTTGATATGAAGTTCTAAACTTAGCTCGAACTGCCAATGCGTGAGTACATGGCATTTTATATAATAGAATATAGAAAAAAAAAATGAATTGTTACTTTATTTCTTCACTATAGAACAGTTTATATATACATTACAAGGAGGATTCTAGAAAAGATAAAGAAAGAACAAGGAGGATTCTAGAACAAAGAAGATTCCAGAAAAGAAAAGAAAGAAGGAAATAAAAATATTCTAAACAATAATGAAAAATCAATGTGATCCACATTCTACGGAAGCTAATTATCCGGGATAAAAATAACTATATCCAACACTCCCCCTCAAGCTGGTGCGAATATATCCACAAGACCCTGCTTGCTCAACGAAGACTTCAATAAGGACGGTCCAACAGATTTAGTAAGCATATCAGCAGCTTGATCAGTTGAGGGAACAAAGTTTGGAACAATAGTACCAGAACGAACTTTTTCCCGAATGAAGTGAATATCCACCTCAATATGCTTGGTTCGTTCATGAAGAACTGAGTCAGAAGCAAGCATAATTGCAGACTTGTTATCACAGAAGAGTGTAGAAGGCTCACTCATGGGAAAACCAATTCGGCTAAAAGAGAACGAAGCCAAAGTAATTCACAAGTGCCCTGAGCCATAGCACGGTATTCGGCTTCAGCAAAGGACCTAGAGACCACTGTCTGCTTCTTACTTTTCCATGATAAAAGGTGACTGCCATAGAATGTACAAAAACCGGAAGCAGAGCGTCTATCATTTTTAGACCCTACATAATCTGCGTCAGTAAAACAAGAGACCCCAGTCTGTTTTCCTGTTGTATAAAAGAGACCAAGACCAGGGCAAGTTTTGAGATATCGCAGGATATGGTGGACAGCATCCAAGTGTGTGGTACGAGGAGAGTGCATAAATTGGCTCACGACACTCACTGCAAAAGTGACATCTGGTCTGGTGTTGGTTAGATAGATTAATCTTCCAACTAGACGCTGATAAACTGAGGGATCAGGTAACAAATCTCCAGACTCAACAGTTAACTGCAGATTAGGATCCATAGGTGTGGACGCAGGACGGCACACCATCATACCAGTATCTTCTAAAAGGTCTAGGACATACTTCCTCTGAGTCATTAATATTCCACTACGAGACCGGGCAATTTCAATACCGAGAAAGTATTTGAGAGGCCCTAAATCCTTCACTTCAAATGCACAACTGAGATCCTTCTTAACTTGAGTAATTCCCACAGAATCATCCCCAGTAATAATTATGTCATCCACGTAAACAGAAATAATAATACAATGACCATCCATAGAACGGCGAATAAAGCATGTATGATCTGAATGACATCTAGTAAAACCAAGCGATATTACCACATCACCGAAGCGGCTAAACCAGGCTCGAGGTGACTGTTTCAGCCCATAAAGAGATTTACGAAGTCGACATACTTTACCAGAATACTCCCCCTCAACGCGAAAACCAGGTGGAGGATCCATGTAAATAGTTTCCTCAAGATCACCATGAAGAAAAGCATTCTTGACATCCAATTGATGAAGAGGCCAAGAATGAGAAGCAGCGAGGGAAATAAGCAAGCGGACCGTAGTAAGCTTAGCCACCGGAGCAAACGTAGCGTTGAAATCTTTCCCTGGAATCTGAGTAAAGCCTTTTGCAACAAGGCGGGCCTTATATCTATCAATAGAACCATCCACGTGATATTTAACCGTAAAAACCCACTTGCAGCCAACCGTCTTCTCACCGGGTGGAAGAGAAACAAGTTCCCATGTCTTATTCTGCTGAAGGGCATCCATTTCTACTTTCATGGCCTGGGTCCAATTTGGGTTCTGGAGAGCTTCTGACACTGACCGAGGAATAGTGACAGATTCAATATGACTAAGGAAAGCCTGGTAGGAACCTGAAAGATTAGAATAAGAGAGATACTGGGAAATAGGATGGTTAGTGGAACTTGAAAAACCATATCGATTCACAGGGCGAGCAACACGAATGGAACGTCGAAGAGGAGGAACAGGAGATGCATTACCTGACACTGGAGAAGATTCGGGCAACTGAGGTGGAGCACGGGGACGACGAGAATAGTGATGAGCAGGAGATGACGTGACAACCGGAGGAAGTAAGTCATCAGAAGGAGGAGAGCTCTCAAAAATAGGAACAAGACGTGGGAGAGCTTCAACCGTGGTGATTGGAGTGGGTGTTTCCAAAGACTGAGGTGGCCCTGCAAAAAAAGAAGTATCCTCCAAGAAAGTAACATCCATAGAATGATAAAACCGTCGGGTGGTTGGATCGTAACACCTATACCCTTTGGACATGGGGGAATAACCAAGAAATACACACCGGATAGCTTTATCATCAAGTTTGGTACGTAAAGGACTCCTGTTTTGCATAAAGCAAGTGCAACCAAAAACTCTAGGAATAACAGGAAAAAGTGTACAATCGGGCTGTAAGACCTGAAGAGGAGCCTTCCCTTCCAAGACACGACTGGGTGTGCGATTAATAAGATAAACGGTTGTAAGTACTGCTAAATGCCAAAAATATTTAGGGACCTCCATACCACGTAAAAGACACCGAACAACAGACATAATGTGGCGGTTCTTTCGTTCCGCAACACCGTTTTGTTCCGGTGTATAAGTACAAGTGAGTTGCTGGAGGATACCCTGTTTATTAAGTTCTGACCGAAAATCATTAGAGATATACTCACGACCGTTATCAGATCTAAGAATGCGTACCACAGTGTGAAATTGAGTTTTAATCATTTGTAGGAATTGAACGAACAAAGTAAATACCTCTGATTTTTTCTTAAGAATATAAACCCACGTGCACCGTGTATAATCATCAATAAAAGTTACATAGTACCGGTGACCAGATAAAGCAGTAATCGGGGAAGGACCCCATATATCAGAATGAATAACATCAAAGGCACAAGGAGCACGATGCATACGAGGAATATAACTAGAACGAGTATGTTTAGAGAGTTCACAAACCACACAATGAAATTTATTTGTCTTGCAGGCTTTTATTAAAGAAGGAAATAGCAAACATAGATATTGAAAATTAACATGCCCTAAACGAGCATGCCACAATTCTAGAGTTTGTAAAGAAAAAACATAAGATCCAGAATCCGGTAAGACAGACGCCTGAAGACTCGATGACTCTACGACAAGTGGTGGAGCTTCCCCAAAGTAATACAGTCCCCCGCGCTCATACTCCGTGCCAAAAATCCTCTTCGTAGTCAGGTCCTGCAAGACGCACCGATCAGGTAAGAAAATGACAGCACACTTATATTGTTTGGCAAGACAACTGACGGACACAAGATTAAAAGCAAATTTAGGAACATGGAGAACAGAGTTAAGGGTAATGGAAGATGATAAACACACATCACCTTTACTAGATACGTGAGTGGTGGATCCATCAGCAATACAAACATTTTGATTAATTGGTGTAATAGGAGAAGAGAAAAACGATAACTCACCAGTCATATGATCAGTGGCTCCAGAATCCAGAACCCAAGTCGGAGAATCCGACCGAACATGAAAGGCAGAATAAGTACCTGAAGCAATAGTAGCAGTGGGAGCAGAGGAGGGCGTGCCTTGGTGAGAAGGCGACTGCAGAATAGAGCCAAGCTGAGACTGAATCAAACTAATCTGAGTCTGCAACTGTCCAAGATCAGGAATGGCTGGGCTAGACATAGTATCAGCAATAGCAGCAGTACGAGGAGGACCAGTATTACGATTATTACGAGCATACTGTTGCTTGAGCTCAGGATGGAGCTTAAAGCAACGATCTTTAGTATGGCCTGGAACCCCACAATAACGGCAAATAGGACGCTTGGTACCTGAACGAGAGCCAGAAGCAGCTGCAAAGGCCATCTGATCAGCAGCAGTAGGATGTGACTCAGTAGCAGAAACAGGGACAGGAACAACAAGGTGAATCAAGCGACGCCGTCGTTCGTCTCCATCTATAGTAGCAAAGGCCTCATACAGAGAAGGCATAGGTGAGGTGTTAACAATCTGAGCCCGAAGTGTTTCGAACTCAGGCTTAAGTCCCATGAGGAACTGGTAGGTGTGCAGCCGGTTAAGACGCTGGAGAGCAATAGAAGCAGCTTCAGCCGGATAGTCACTAAGAGGCTCATATTGAGCCAACTCTTCCCAACGAGACTGTAAGTAACCAAAATAGTCAGCCACACTAAGTCCCAAAGATTCTTGGGAAGCCTGGGAAATATCCCGATACAACTCAAAAATCCGAGAATCGTTGCGCGCATGCGCATACATCTGGGTCAAAGCAAGCCATAGATCATGAACCGTATCATGGTACATAAACATGTGATAGATACGGTCTTCCATCAAATTAAAAAACCATCCCAGAATGGTGCAATTGTCAATGTTCCATTGGGCTAACTTAGGATCGGCGAGGGCTGGTTTCTTTTCTTCACCTTGAATCCAACCAATTTTTCCTTTTCCTCCTAGGTAGAGGCGAAGAGAACGAGACCACGCTGCGAAATTCTGCCCATTCAGAAGCACGCTAGTAACCCGATGAGCGGGAGTGTGCTGTGAGAGAAAAACATCCGGTCGAGTTTCGGAAGAGGTAGGTTGAACATCTTTCCCGGAATTGGCCATCAAAACGAAGAGATAAGAGCAGAATTTTTCACCCGTAGCAAAGAAGTATACCGATCAAAGGCTGCTGAAAAACAAGCAGCAGAAAAAGAGCCCAAGAGAAGCAAAAAATAGGGTACGAAACAACCCTAAATCATCAGAAGACCCGCAAGGGCAAGGCGCAGCCTAAAAAACTGGGCAAAAAATAGCGCAGTGACCTGCGCATGAGAGAGGAGAGCTGCGACCTGGTGGTGTGGGCTGTGGGGAGGCTGCGGCCTGATGGTGGGTGGCTGTGGGAGGTTGCGGCTCGGTGGTGAAGGTTGTGAGAGGCTGCGGCTTGGTGGAGGAGGCTGCGGCTGATGCAAGGGTTAGGGTTAGGGTTTAGGTTTTGGCTCTGATACCAAATAGAATATAGAAAAAAATGAATTGTTACTTTATTTCTTCACTATAGAACAGTTTATATATACATTACAAGGAGGATTCTAGAAAAGATAAAGAAAGAACAAGGAGGATTCTAGAACAAAGAAGATTCTAGAAAAGAAAAGAAAGAAGGAAATAAAAATATTCTAAACAATAATGAAAAATCAATGTGATCCACATTCTACGGAAGCTAATTATCCGGGATAAAAATAACTATATCCAACATATATATATCCCATTTTCCACAACTGCAAGTCCTATTAGATATGTTCACAATTTGACTAGAACCCGATGATCCCCCTTTGTTGACCTGCACGTACCCGTGCCCGGAATGAAAAATCTTGAGGTTGTACCTACCAATCTTGCCTTCTGATTTCAACAATCTGCACATTGCTCTTGGGGTGAAGGTAGAACCTTCCCTGATGGCTGTCTCAGCAAGTTCACGTCGCTCGCTAGAGTACTTAACAACACGAAAAAAGATCATTTCAACACAAACGGTGATAGGAAGATGCCTAGATTTCTTGAGTACACCATTAAACACCTCTGAGATGTTGGTTGTTCGCATACCGTACCGTCGTCCCCCGTCGTGGGCAATGGTCCATTTTTCGGCGGGAATTGCATCAAGATACTCCCACGCCTTTGGATCAACCTTCTTAATCTCTTCCATGAACCCATTAAATTTACGGACTTGGTGGGTACTCCCAGCATTCCACACAAGTTTCTTTAGGTATGCATTTTTAAACTTTGTTGCGAAATTACTCTGCACATGCCGGAGGCAATAGCGATGATACCCATCGGGCTCATGAAACCCTACATCATGCTCATTCACCGCAGAAAGGATGCCTCTATGTCGATCGGATATTAAACAAATGCCTTCTTTGCCAGGCACAACGTAGTCCCTTAGCAATTTCAGAAACCACGTCCATGTTTCAGCTTTCTCCTCGTCAACGATGGCAAATGCTAAAGGAAAAATTTGATCGTTTGCGTCTGTTCCCATAGCGATTAGTACTTTGCCCTTATATTTCCCATACAAGAATGTGGCGTCTATACTTATGACGGGGCGACAGTGTTTGAACCCATCAATGGACGCCTTAAACGCCCAAAATACTCTTTCGAAGTTCTTTACTGTTGCATTACCACCGTTCACGTAGAACCATTTTACAACCGTTTCAGGATTATACTGTTGAATTGCAGCCATGAACTTGGGCAATTCTGTGTATGATGTACACTAATCCCCAAATATCATTCCAATGGCCTTTTGTTTCGCATTCCACGCCTTCTTGTATGAGACGGTGTACAAATACTAATCTTTCACCTTTTGCAATAGCGCAGCGATATTAATAGATGCGTCCTCCTTAATCATTGGCGTTATGTCCCTAGCCACTAGCCGAGCATTTAGATTTCTATGACCAAGGTTCATCGTAGGGGACATATAAGTGTGGCTTTGCTCAACCTTTATGACTTCAAACATCCCGTGTCGTTTCAACCTTGCCCGTAGTTGCCACTTGCAACCTTGTGACGCCAATTGACATTTCAACGACCAACGATCCGGACTGGTTTGATCCACCGTGTACCGTTGATGTGTTCTTATTGAGTACAACTCCACAAATCTCTGAAGATCATCTTTGGTTTTGAACATCATGCCCTTCACCAACTCGTCTCGATCTGGATTCCATTGCCTACCCTCAATGTTTGAAGCATAACATGCCTCTCCAGTATGGATGCCCAAGTCAAACGATGTAAAAGTTGATGAACGAGGCTCATACAAAGCATTTTCAGGATTTATTTGGGCAGTCGGCTCAATATCTTCGATAACATCGTCTTCCTCATCCCCCCCAGTATACTCGTCTGAATGCACATCTTCTTCATCCGAGTTTTCCGGTGTCAAGTTGGTGTCCATCCCTCTGTGTGCCCAATCATCACCATATCCGCAATCATCTGAATCGAACTGCACATGAATTGGCCGTTCTGAAACAATGTCTTGCATCGGACTCCTGTAATGATTCTGACTGTTTTACAATGCATTTGAGCAATCCACATGTTGTCTCGACGTGGACGGCAATAACCCCTGTACAAACGGGTTTGAGCTTTCGCCTTCTTGTGTCAACAGAGAGGTGTACGGCCCAATCCAGTCATCTAATGTTTGATGGGCCTCGGGAAGATTCTCTGTCTCGACATATAGATCATAGAGTTTATAGCCGCATTGGTAGATGCTGTTTCTAGTATTACTTGCAGACTTTCGTCATCAATTACTTCAAACGGTATAAACTTGGAAACCTGATATCCAAGAACCGACGGAAACCTACAAGTGAACTTCAAACGAACACTATTCTGATGAACCCCCATTTTCTTGCAGACGTTTCTAACAAGTTCAGTGTATTCAGCGTCCGTTCTCAGGCGAATGAAACTTCGACAGTGACTATCGTAGTATAGACCATCCGCTCCAATGCACATGTTCGCCCCCCCCCCCCCCCCCCCCCCCACCCCACCCAATACAGCATTATAGTCACAACACTGGCCATTTTAATACCTTCACATTTGCAAATTCGAGTGTAAGTAATCAATGGTAATTAAATACAAGGACTAATGTACCTTCCCATTTCTCAAATCGAAAACACTTCCTCTGTAATTTGTACTAAAGAATCGACTTTTGAAATCAATCTCTCCAAAAACATTGAGGTCTATATTAACCATTCTCTCTCAATTCTTTCTTTCAATCTTTCCTACCGTGCCTATTTTTGTTTTTTCATCACTAAATCCATGAATGACACAAAAATGTTCCTTGTTTTCATAGGTATGTGTGGATATGGCCAATTTCAATTACTATTTGGTCCCTAATCCATTAATGTATAAAGCAAATGTACATATAGTTGTGCTAAATTCTATGGTTTAAGATGGTGGAATTTACTAATAATCGAATTCTAGATTTGGACATATTACGCACTGGTAGTTTGAAAACTTTGTAATCTTTAGCGGATAAATCAATCGGCATAACTATAAATCAATGACTTTCAATTAATACTATGACCCTAACAATTTGAATGTAAATATGTCTCTGTATATATACATTGTCTATGTGAGTGTGTGTCTGTGTGGATGCATTATTGTATCTGTGTGTGTATGTATCTGTGTGTGTATGTGTATATGTATCTGTGTGTGTATATGTATCTGTGTGTGTATGTGTATATGTGTCTGTGTGTGTATATGTATCTCTGTGTGTGTGTGTATGTATCTGTGTGTGTGTATATATATGTATCTAGAGGTGTCAAACGGGCCGGGTTGGCCCGGCCCGACCCGAGCCCGGCCCTCTTTTTTCAGGCTAAAAGCCTGGCCCGGCCCGCCACAATGCCCGGCCCGCTAGGCCCGGTTCACATACCCCGTGCCGGGGTGGACACACATTCTTCCGTCCATGGCCCGGCCCGAAATGAAGAAAAAGCCCGGCCCGGCCCGAAGCCCACCACGGTCAAGGCCAAAAGTCGAAGGAAGCCCGCTAGCCCGTCCAGCCCGGCCCGATGTCCGGCCCGCTAGGCCCGGGCCACCGGTCCGGGGCGGACATCCCCCCTCCCTTCCTAAGCCCGGCCCGGCCCGATTTTAGGTGAGGCCCGGCCCGGCCCTGCCCGAAGCCCGGTCAAGCCCGCTTTGACCAAGCCCGGCCCGGCCCGGCCCGTTTGACACCACTATATGTATCTGTGTTAACAGAGAGAGAGAGAGAGAAGAGGGAGAGAGGCACCTGAGAGAGAGAGAGGGAGAGAGCCACCTGAGAGTTTGATCACTGAGAGAGAGTGAGAGAGAGATCGCAGAGAGACAGAGAGAGATCACAGAGAGACAGAGAGACCTCTGAGAGAGAGAGAGAGAGAGAACAGATCTGGTGTGAGAGGGAAGAAGTAGATGCGGGTTCAAGTAGCGGCTTTATTTGAAATCGCTAGTTCAAGTAGCGAGTTTCACTTGGAATGAAAACGCTACTTCAAGTAGCAGCTTCTGGTTCAAGTAAAATCGCTAGTTCAAATAGCGATTTCAGGCTGAACTGAGTTGGTCTGAAGTCGTTTGTTGGAGTAGCGACTTCTGGAAAAGTGATGGGTTTGGGAAATAAGTTGAAACAGTAACGGGTCAGTGATATATCACCCGGGTTATGAAGCTTTGGGTAAAAAATTCCAATTCTCTCTCTCAATCACATATGCATAGTGTTATGTGATGTGCGATGTAGTAAAGTGTGGTTAGTATGTGATTGTAACAGACATTTATCCAAGTGAGGTTTGTAATGGATGTGCTGATTTAATTTCTGTTAAGAAAACAATATTGTGCTTGAACGAAGGAGTAATACTTGCTTACCAAATTTTGAATCTCAAATTTGGTTATCAAATTCGTTGTTAGTTGTACATCATGCAGTGGTATATGATACCACTGATTATTGCCACAGCATGTGGTATGACTGTTAAGCAACCATAATTAGCATTACTCAAAAAGAAATAAGTAACAATCTCAAGCAAAACGTCTAAAAGATGATAAGAAAGAAAAATAAGAAAAAGAAAAGATGGGGCATCTCCAAGGTTTATGATCTAATAAAATTAGATGAGAAGAAAATGTTGGGTTCACATGTGCGGTTAATTATCCACACATCAGTTAAATAGTATGACAGGATTAATATAAATAGTTGGGCCTAAGACCCGTTCTTACATGTATCTTTCAAGTCATTGAAGCTTCCACATTCCCAGTTGTACTATACTAAAAAGGAGCCAGCTATACATATTCTTAATTACATCACTCTAGAAAACATCTAAATTCCTATAAGATGAGTGGTAGTTTACACATATGATAACTTGTTCCGTGAACAACTCGTTAGGTAGGAGGTTCATCCTTACAAAGGTAGCGAACAAATCATTAAGTAGTTGTAAACTTTAGAATTAGACCAAGGAATGCCTCAATGCAACTCACATTAACTTCAAAATCTATTAAAACATTTTCTTTCGGAAAACCAAAGGCCATAGCTATTTTCTTTTCTGGAACAATGAAGTCCACAACTTCACTTGAGCTATAAGTTAGTAAGACAAGAACCAAAGAGCTAGCAACCCCATTTGATGAATTAATGCCCATAAAGTATCAAAGCAAGGAGGTGCATCACTGCATCCTATAAGGTCAGTAGTGAACAAATCAACAAGTAGTTGTACACCTTGGAATTTAGCTCCCAAAAGGCTATATTAACTTCAAAATCTACACCACGATTTCTTTGGGAAGGCCACATCTATATTCCTTTTCTTTGAACAATGAAGACCACAATTTTAGATGAGATATAAGTTAGTAAAACAAATTAACAATAACCAAACAAGTACCAAACCATTTTATGCATTGCATCCCATAATTTATCAAAAATGAGCAGCTACAGACTTGTATCCTAAAAAGGCAAGGGCATTGATCACATACCACGACTGGGGCAAACATTTGCGAAGTGTGATAGATCACCGCAAACATAGCACCTTCGTGAGGATATGGGATCACCTGTTGCTGACACGAATGTGACATCGTTGACATGTGCTCCACTCCGGCCACCCCTTCCACGGCCACCCCTCCTGCTAGTAGTACTATTTGCCGAGCTGCTCATATTTGCACGTGGAGCACTTCTTCCTCCTCCATTGCTATCGTTAAGATTGTCCTCCCATCTGCATTGGCCAGAAAAGAAATGATTAAATGAGTTCAGATTTTGAATATGCCTTCTTAATCCTTAAAGAACAAATATGCATATAGATGAGACTTGCAGATTCCATGTGCTTCAAATGGGAGACATTTCCTGTTCATAACCTCATCATTCAAGTGCATACTTCTTAATCTAATGCTTCTTCTCAAGTTACCTCATGCCAGCAACAACTAATTCACTAAGCTCTATTTCATTCATGGATACTAAGAAAGAGGGGGTTTTTTTTTTTTTTCCTGTTTGGTTAATATCGAGAAGAATGAGAAAACTAGGAAGGAAAAAGATAATAGGGTGGAAAGTAAACTAAATAATTCTAATTTTGTGAGTCACTGCCTTTCTTCTTTTCTTGAGTTTCCATTAGTGAAATTATTATTTAAGCATGGAGGAAATTATTAGAGAAATATTTTTCCTTCTCATTTTCATTCCTTTCCTTTAGTTTTTCCTTCTAGAAATCCACAGAAGAAACAAAGCCTAAGGTTTCTTTTTCTTTCTTTCCTTTTCCCTGACCTTCTCTATCATGTCAAGACTGTATTAACCCAGAAGAAAGTAGTTCTAAATTATATAAGGTGGAGCTTGTTTGCATTTATTAAAATTTTGTAGAAATGTATTATTATGGTTGCCGTTGTTTGATGACTTCATTCTTGTGCCTTCTTTATTTTATTCTTTGTATTTTGACAAGAAATATCTACCTATGAACCAAAGCTCATGAACCACAAAACTCTTCTCCAAGTTATTAATAAACAAATGAAAATACCTTGTAAGAGTTACAACTTAGAAGAAGGAATCTTCTACATTGGTCACGCTCCCACCTCAAACTCTCGATTCCGCACTTCTTACTAAGAAGCTTGTCAGAACCTCGCTCCCCTCATGTTAGAACCTCACTCCCACCCGCTCCCATCAAACCAAGTCTCAAAATGGCTATAAATAGATTCAAGCTCTTATTTTGCTCAAACATTTTATCAAACAAATATTTTTATTGTAGCAAAATATGGTTTAAGACGTTCAAAAGCAAAATCGACATTCAGAATATCAAATTTCAATCCAAATTCCACTTCACTAATTAAATACAAAATGTATCTATCTGAAATTTTTTGACGCTTCTTGGACGCTCCCAACCTGTGGACCTCTTAAAGTTTAACGCTTCCCTGCTCTCGCTCTTGCCCCAGCCCCCAATCCTGTCCCCGTTTCATGCTTCTATGAGTTGCAAAAGGTGTGGGTGAAACTAAGAGGTAACAAGGTTCACAACAGCTTATGCCTCAGTACAGGAAAGTTAAGAACAGCAAATATAGAGCCAAAGATAGTTCAATGATTTAGTTTCTTATTGAGCACTAGTTAACAGAAATGCTAAGCTTGTTTCAATTTAAAAAAAAAAAAGAGAGAGAGAGAGAGATCGAAAATAGGCAATGGTAGGTCTAGCTTGACATACATGAAGAAGTTGCACTCTTGGGATTGGCATGAGTAGAACTTCCTTCCTCGGTTATTTGCAGTATTTGCTGTACGCAAAACACATGGTTCACCACACGCATTGCAAGGAACTGAAGATTCTCCTGCTATATATAAAAAGGAAAGAAAGGTCAATCTCTAGATTCATGATGGAGAAGCTGCTTTAATATATGTAAAGCATCAATACATATGCCAACAGACGCCAAGAGTCCATGAGATATATCAGTTCATAAACTGCCGGTAGAAGATGACTCTTACGCCTGGCAATGATGCATGTTTTAAGAAATATAGAACCACAGGCAAGAAAGACACACCCATGAGTATAACTCATACAAGGAAATAAGAGTATGTTTGGGAAGGAAAAGAACTGGCTTTGTGGTTCATAGGTGACCAGCAATAAATTCAAGTCTCTGGTAAATATCATTATCTACATAGAAGTTGTGCCCAGTCAATATCTCTCTTAAAAGTGTTTATTTGTCAAACCAACATAACCTTCGGTTCTCACAAAAAGCAGATAGAAAGTGAGACTGAGACTGAACCATATTCTATTTAAGCATTCCCAAACAGGCCCTAAAGTACTCTCGTAAGTATTCAAAAAAATATGTCAGTCATCGTGAATCAATCTACCTGCAAAATTCTTGATTTTCAATAGTTTCCTTCTCACATCAGCTCTTAATTCATAGTCAATGAGATTCACAAGACATCCGAATATATTGGACTATGGGGCACAAATAAACTGAGTAATCATGTCTGCGTGTCCGAATGCTTGCTCATATCTGTCACCATGTGTGACCTACTGCTAACAAAAGATCATATATGATCATTTATCTTTCTTTGGGATTTATAGAACCCGTTTGGGTATCTTTTTTGGGTTATAAGCGCATGTTTGAAAAGTTTAACCATTTGGACTAGCGTTTTAAAACTTCAAAACTCCCCGATTCCTTTTAAAGCTCAAAAAACAGCTTTTTTGCAAAAGCCCCAAATTGTAGCTTTTGAAAAAAATAATAATAATGATAACTATCCAAAAAGTGACTACTTTAAAAGCTAACCCAAACGGGCTCTTAATTACAAGAGAAAATGGAAGATCATATGTCATACCAGTTTGTGGATTCAAGCCATGGGACCGAGCACTCCGAAAGCGAGAAGCCTGTGAAGGGCAATCACTCGAAGAATGCCCCACTTGCCTGCAGTGGGTACAATTACTTTGCCTAGAATTACTGCGTGGGGTGCTGCTCGAGAACGTGGAGGCTCCACGGCCTCTTGCTAACAAAAATATTACACAAGAAATCAGAAGTGAATGGATCAAAAACAACCCTAGAACATTAATCTCGTAGGATTTTGACGGTAATAAACTTTATACATGTGAGAAGCACCACAAACAAAAAAAGGCATGGTAATTACATGGTGACACATTAAAACGCCCACTGAGGCATTCCAATGGCCTTGAACATATTGTCGATCTCAAAATCCTAATAGTTTGGTTCAATAGAGGTTTGATGCCATTCGAACAGTGGTTAGTTCTCTAAACTGGTGAGAGTTTAGTTCAACTCTTGCTTGGTGCTCATTTGGACGTTTGTTAGCGTTCAAACTTCAAACAGATGCTACTTTCCTTCAACCAATTACTTGCCTTTGCGTTTGACATTTGAACAGTTGCCTAGCTTGTTGGAACTGACATTGGAAATCCGTTTTGATCCGACTTGTGTTCTTCTCTTCTGTATAAACGAGAGGGGGTGCCACTCACTTTGTGAGTGCAAGTGAGTGGGTGGTTGAGGGAAGTTATGTTATTTGAATTTTGTTTCAAATGACATTTTAATACCTTTATGAAAAATTTAAGTAGTAAATTGGGTAGATTTTAATGTAATTTTTGGAATTAGGAAAATTTCTTAGTACCCTTCCCTCTCTTTTTCTATATTAGTATAGATAAGACTTTTATCTTAGGCTTTAATATAGAGACGCTTTACAGAGGGTAATGCATGTACAGAGATAAGACTGTGAGGTCTTCTCTTTGATTACTCACTGTTAGCTATGAGAGAAAATTCCACAGCCTTAGTCCATACCCTAACACATGGCATTCCTACGTTTGGTTGGTGATAAATACGTGAGAGTATGCTCTCTTTCTGCAAAAGCAACACACAAGGAGCAGATTATTCAATAAAGAGAATTCACCACGGTGAGGTGAATATTCCTGCAATGGGTTCTAATGTGATGACCAAGATTCAAGCGCTAGATGTGGGTACGTGACAACTTCACCGTGCGAGCTACTTGGTAGGCGACCAAATTTGGTGAGGCAAACAAGTTCATGTAGCTTGTCCCACTCGCTCGGGGAGGGGAAGGTAAAGATGCTCATAAATGTTTAAATGAACCTCCATTGTGCCGTTTGGGTGCTATTCCAAAAACAAAGTTGTGCGGGCCAGTGGACCCAAAGCGGACAATTTTATACGTGGGCCAAACCATTACAATGCTATCAGAGCTGGAAGTGTGTGGCATACTATCAGATGAGCGTGTATGACCCCTTAGGAGAGTTAAATGTGATGACCAAGATTTTTAAGGTTAGTCCTACATGTGGACGGAGTTCACACACTGAGCTACAGGGCAGGCGACCAAAATTGGTGAGACACACAGGTTAGTGTACCTTGTCCCACATTCACTGGCGAGGGGAAGGTAAAGGTGCTCACAAGTGTGGAAGTAAATGTCCATTGTCCAGGGCCATTTGCATGTAAAAATCCCAAGGGAAAAAGTCATGCAAGCCAGTGGACCCAAAGCAGACAATACCGTGCATTGTGGGCAGAATAATTAACGTAAGAGGCAAAATAGCGGATGGGCAAGCAACAACAACGTGGTTGGCATAAGATGCCTTAGGTTTGGGTTTGTATTCATTAAACTTGATTTCAGTGGATTGCTTTGCGCACTGTGATTTTGCCTTTCGATGTTGTCCATGAAAAATATCTTGTGTCCATGTGCAATTGCTTTAGTTTTCTGCTACATTACATTTCACAACCTTAGATCCACCAATTGTTACGATTTTGTATAAAACCTCATTGTATGATTGGGACCCTAAACTTGATTATTTCACACCTAGCAAAATTTTATTCACTAACCAAGAAATATTATTATGCATGATTGGGATGGAGAAGCAGCCTCACTGACACATCCAATACTGAAAAGCATTATAGACTTATAGTTATTAATAATAACTTATTATTCAATGAATATTAACATAGCCAAATATGTCAAATAAAAGAGCAAACCCAGTGCACGAAGCCCCTTCCATGCGGGGTCTTGGAAGGATTAGATGTTCGCAGGCATTACCTCTATATGCAGAGAGGTTGTTTATGTGATTTGAACCCATGACCTCCAGTTCACAATGAAGCAACCTTACAGTTGCGACGAGCCCCACCCTCATATCCAAATGTCCAATCAATAATTTTGAATCAACAAATAAAGAAGAAACAGCATATGCATTGTCGTAGTAACACAACAATATCAAAAGAAAAATACATATTAACAGAGAATGCAGAATATGTATATGTGCAATTGTATTCAAGTCATAACACTGAAAACATATAGGACATACCAGGTGTGTTGGAAGCATTACGAGAGCCAGTACCACAAATTTCTACTAACTGTTTCATAATCTCATCACAGCCACCAATGCAGCCTGACAAGATATGTAAAGAAGCTGTGTTAGTCATAACTGCAAACTCTGTAACCTGTTAAAGTAACTAAGAGGACTCAATCAATAAACAAGACGAACATCACCATTACCACCTTAGGCTACTTCCTCCATTTTTTTTTTTTTTTTGTTTGGTGCCACATCTTGTTTATCATGAATTCATTCGTTTACTGATTTCTTTCTTTTCTTACAAAGATGAAAATCAAACAATGTTGCTTTATCTTGCAGGTAAAAGTTAAACTAAGAGAACTCAATCAATAAACAAGACGAACATCATCATTACCACCCTAGATTGCTTCCTCCAATTTTTTCCGTTTGGTGCCACATCTTGTTTATCATGAATTCATTCGTTTCTTGATTTTTTTCTTTTCTTACAACGATGAAAATCATAACATCCTAATTTATGCTGCATTTGTCAAACAATGTTACTTTACCTTCCAAGATTCAGTATTACAAGGCATGATCCACATAAGTATCAGAAGAACATGGCTTCAATCGGATGGAAATGCCTCAATCATCACCCCACAGACAAATTTATCCACTCAATCTATTATTGTTGATTCTATGAACCTCACCCTCCACAACCTCCCTTTTCTTAACTGATCCAAGACTACCGTGCATCTCTTATTCGTAAAGTTTCATTATGACCTCAATTTTTTTTATACATTTCATGAGTTTCCACTCCATTTGTTTCATCTTAGTCCAATTTAATAAGAACCTTTTAAGATTCCAAAGTATTTGTCTACATTCTAATTAAGAACTATTCCCTATGCTTGCTTCATTAAGTAATTTTGTCATATGCAAAAAAAGGCTCAGAGCAGATCTTGGTTTAAGCCTACTGTATTGGGTATTCATGTGTCTCTTCTTGATGGTCCTCAAGCTTCAATTATAAACATGTTTATAAAATTAAGTTAAAAGGAGAAAAGGGAGAAAAAACATTACTTTCATAGTTAATTTTTTTTAGGACCACTGGTTGGTGGAATGGTAAAATTTTGGGTTCCTAATTTTGAGGAAAGCATAGTCTAGTATATATATGAGTTGCCACTTATCTAGTAAAATGAGATCCAAAAGGTTAGGATTATCTAGTCCACCCCTTCCAGCAGTCTTCATGAATGGATCCAAAACTGGGTAATCAACTACATTCCTAATTTTCTTTCATAGTGAAAATAAAGTTTTTATGGTACCTCTTTAATTTTCCCGATTTGTAATAAACTGACAAGCATTTCCCACTTCCACCTATCACCTGTCCCTATTCCTTTCTACTTTTTTACAGTTGTTTTTACTGTAGAAACCCAACATTTGTACGAAACCAAATGCTAATTCAAATTTCTGGTAACCCTATGAGCTTATTCAAACTGAAGTTTTTGATTTGGTCATTAGTAAGTTGTGTTGGCAATTAGCTGTCAATATCAGTGGGATTACTATTTATTCCCTTCCATTACTAGTTGGTTTATATTTGGGTTATGTTGACCATTTTTAATTTCTCATTTATTAGGAGATTAATTTCTCATTTATTAGGAGATTTTGTTTTCCTTTTTTATGTATCAGCATTGTGTATATATACATTGGTGATCAATTAATAAAATAAGCTTGAATGTATAAACTTCTACATGGTATCAGAGCTACCCCAAGGGGGATTTTACGATCCTTTCGTTATACCACCACCATATACCACCTAAACACCACCCAACTACCTGCCGACAGCCACCAACAGCCCAGCCGCAGCCACCTCAGCCCTCTTCTTCCCTAGCCGCAGCCATACCTTGGATGCTCCAATTTAACATGGTATCATAGCAGGTTATTGTTGGGCCCAATTTGTCCACGTGTGCTCCACGTTACCCTATCTCAGTAATCCACGTGTTTGGCTCTCAGTCATATGCCACACGTGCGGGGGAGTGTTAAGATTGTTTGTCCGACATCGGGGACTTATAACCTTGCTACTCAACATATAAGTTCAAGGGGCCACTCCACCCATTGCCAATTGGTTTGGGTTGGATGCTCCAATTTAACATTTTTTTTTTTTTACAACCCTCAGTCGCACCCTCCTACTTCTCCAAACCCTAACCTATCCCAGCCGACATCCATCATATGGTCTGGTAGACCTTTCGACAACCACCATTATCCTCTATAACTTCCTTTTTTTCCCAAACTCTGGATCTATAGACTCTTGTTTTTTATTGGAGTATAATCTTCCACATATTTTTTGGTCCTTCTATGGACCCGTGATCAAAAGTAATTGTTTTATCATCCTATATGGTGCTCCTTTTATGATCGTGTGCTCCTAATCTGTTGATTGGTACTAGTCTCTATTCCTTATTTTTTCAGTGATTGTTGCTGGTAATTTTCTTGTGGGCTGATTTACGATGTCGGATGATTTTGAAAAATTCACGGTCAATTCGCAGCCGTCCAGAAATGAGAGCATTATTGTTGCTCCCTCTGATAACCCGAACTTGAAGATCACTACTTCCCTCTTCAATGGTCAAAATTTTCTAGCTTGGTCCCAGTCTGTGACGTTATTTCTTAAGGGCAGAGGAAAGATTGGGTACATCAACGGCCAAATCAAAGCACCAAGCACCAAGGATGCAGCTTATGACAAATGGGAGATGGAAAATTCCATTGTCATGACATGGCTAGTTCACTCTATGATCCCTGAAATTGGTGAGGGTTTCTTGGACATGGCGACTGCCCAGGACATTTGGGAGACCATGGCTAACACTTACTCCAGAAAGGGCAACTCTGCCCAAATGTTTGATTTGGATACACCTACTACTGCCTCATCATCTTTTGCTCGTTCAGGTAATTTAGCTACTTCAGTGAGTGCATTCAATTCCCATACTAGTCTTCCTTGGATTATTGATTCCGGGGCATCCGATCATATGACCGGTTGATCTCCTGTTTTTTCCGATTATAAACCATGTTCAGGTCAGGAAAAAGTAAGGATTGCGGATGGAACCGTCTCTTCGGTTTCAGGCAAAGGTTTAGTCTGTGCCACTCCCTTGTTGTCTTTATCTTCTGTTTTGCATGTTCCTAGCTTTACCACTAACCTCTTATCTATTGGTCGTATTACTCGTGATCAAAATTGTAGCGTCACTTTTTTTCCTTCTCATTGTGTGTTTCAGGACCTTATCACGGGAAGGACGATTGGCAGGGGTAGAGAGGAGAATGGTCTTTATCTTCTGGAACCGCAGGACCGACAACAATTGGCTCATCATACTACTCTCACTGGCTCTACATCTGGTGATATCATGCTCGGGCATAAACGCCTAGGTCATCCTTCCTTTGGTCTACTAAAGCATTTATTTCCATCTTTGTCATCTAATAAAAATGTATCCATCTTTCGGTGTGAAGATTGTGAACTTTTAAAGCACCACCGTGCTTCTTTTTATCCCAGTAATCATAAAAGTACGGTTCCTTTTTCTCTTATACATTCAGATGTTTGGGGTGCCTCTCGTGTTGTTGCACTTAAGGGCCATAGGTGGTTTGTCACATTTATAGATGATTTTTCTCGTACTACGTGGGTATACATGATGAAAGAAAAAAGTGAGGTCCATTCAATTTTTAAAACCTTTCACAAAATGATTTGTACCCAGTTTGGTACGGTTGTAAAAATTGTTCGTTCAGACAATGGGGGGAGTACTTTAAATCTGGTCTTGAGAAGTATTTTTTAGAAAATGGCATAATTCACCAATCTTCTTGCACTAATACTCCCACAACAAAATGGAGTTGCGGAGCGCAAGAATCGTCATCTCTTAGACACTGCCCGGTCAATGTTATTCTCAGCCCAAGCTCCAAAGGCTTTTTGGGGTGAAGCAGTCTTAACTGCTGCTTATTTAATCAATCGGCTTCCTACTCAAGTTCTTAATAAACAATCACCTGTTGAGGTTCTTTCTAGTCCTTCTGATCTTTTTGCCATTCCTCCGAAGGTCTTTGGTTGTGTCTGTTTCGTTCATAATCATGCTCCCATAAGAGGAAAACTTGATCCTCGAGCTATCAAATGTGTTTTCCTTGGTTACTCTCCCACTCAAAAAGGGTATAAATGTTACCATCCTCCTACTCGAAAGTGGTATGTTTCCATGGATGTCACAGTTTTTTAGGAACAATCCTATTTCACCCCTCAGGCTCCTCTTCAGGGGGAGAATACAAGTATAGAAGAGTTGCCTGAACTACATATTGTTCCTAATTTACCTATGTCTAATCCATTTGAGATATTGGGCACTCTTGATGAGAAGCAAGAGGTAGAAAAAATTGATTGAGAGCAAGAGATAGAAAAAATTGATGGAGAGCAAGTGACTGAGAGTTGTTAGTCAGTTCATGCATGCTCCACGAGAGTCCAACTATAATGCTGTTCTTCGAATTCTTAAATATTTGAAGTCAGCGCCTGGAAAAGGTTTATTCTTTGGTATACATGGTCATCTTCAGGTGGATGGGTATACAGATGCAGATTGGGCAGGCTCAGCCACGGATAGGAGATCTACCTCAGGATATTGCACGGTTGTTGGAGGAAATCTTGTTACTTGGCGTAGCAAGAAACAGGCTGTAGTATCTAGATCAAGTGCAGAAGCGAAATTCCGAGCCATGTCTCAAGGAATTTGCGAATTACTATGGATAAAAATTCCATTGAGAGATCTTAGACTTGAGCCTACAGATTCTATGAGATTGTATTGTGATAATAAAGCAGCCATCAGTATTGCTCACAATCCAGTACAGCATGACCGAACTAAGCATGTTGAGATTGACAGACACTTCATCAAGGAAAAATTGAGCAGTGGAGAGATATGTATTCCATTTGTGAAGTCTAGTGAACAGTTGGCAGATGTTCTCACCAAAGCTCTTGGAAACAAGCCTCATCATTACTATCTGAGCAAGCTAGGCATGAGAGACATCTTCGCACTAGCTTGAGGGGGAGTGTTGGCAATTAGCTGTCAATATCAGTGGGATTACTATTTATTCCCTTCCATTATTAGTTGGTGTATATTTGGGTCATGTTGACCATTTTTAATTTCTCATTTATTAGGAGATTAATTTCTCATTTATTAGGAGATTTTGTTTTCCTTTTTTATGTATCAGCATTGTGTATATATACATTGGTGATCAATTAATAAAATAAGCTTGAATGTATAAACTTCTACAAGTTGTTTATGAAAAGAACTCCGTATATACTTAATTTCATCCTCCACTAACCCTCCAATCTTCACCTTTAAAACCTTTAACATGGTCGAAGTCCTTTTCACATTCTACTATAATCGCAATGGTTTCTACTTCTTTCCCGCCATCCTTCTTACTTAACACCAGACATCATCAAATGACTTGAATTTAGCATCCAATGCTAAATATTAAGTTCCAAGTCTTAAACAAATCATGTTTCCATCCTTGGCTCGTTCATGGACACATTGCAACTCCCTCACAATTAAATCTTGGCCGATGGTTGTACTACCAATACAAGCCTCCATCATACTCTCTCTGCTAAATGTCCAGGCAAATGCCATGAACTCATGATATATTGTGATAATAGTAAACAAACAGGAATAAAAATAATTTCCCCAGACCCCGCAATGGCGGGAGCCTTGTGCACTGGGCTGCACTTTTTTAGAGAAAGATTAGACAACACGCATGCAATTAGCATTTTTCCATCCCTCTTTGCAACCTAGAAAACTAGATCAAAACATAAACAATTCAGAATAAAGAATAGTTTGGGAGTCCTTGATTCAGAGTTATTTCATGTTGTTCTGAACTAAAGCTAGCGAATAAGCCCATTAAAGGAAAAGAGCTAACTAGAAACGTTCAGAGCTCAAAAATAGAGGGACAGAAGTAACTTTGTTTACTTTTCAAAAGATACACAATGAGTATCCGTGCATTTATTGAGAAAAAAAACAGCACCCTACCACGCATGGGCTGTGCAATTCTATATTGTTTCATTGAATTGCTTTGTAAATGGATATTCTGATATCCTTGTGATATAGTGATTGTGAAAAATCATTTTCTACAAATACGTTTCGGCCAAATATGTTGAGAACTGTATGTATGATCCAAGTAGTTGAGATGGATAGAGATCTTGAAGAATACATTGCAGACATTGATTTCTTACTTTGAGAATGTTGGGAGATAGGCTCGTTGTGGTTGGAAGTGAAAAGATTAAACAATCGAGGAAAATAGAAGAAAGAAGAAGAAGAAGAAAAGGAGAAGAATATTATTACTTGGTCAAAAGAGGAACTATCGATTATACAAGAATAAGAAAGAAACCCTTTTGTAGTATGGTTCAAATAAAAGAATAAAAAGGACTAAAGTACCCCTTAATGCTGATTACAACTTATTACTCTAACAATCCCCCGCAAACTTATGGTACGGCAGCGAGAAGCATCAAAAGTTTGCAAGCAAAAAGCGAAAGCACGTGATAGTATGAAACTTCATAAAGAAGTCGGCCAACTGCAAAGTAGACGGAAGAAATGGGAGCGAGATAGTGCCAAACTGAAGACAATGGCGCACAAAGTGACAATCTATCTCGATATGCTTGGTACGTTCATGAAAAACGGAATAGTGCGCTATTTGAATGGCACTCTTGTTGTCACAATACATAGGAGTAGGAGCAGATAGAGATACACCGAGATCTACAAGTAACCAATGCAACCAAATTATCTCAGATGTAGTGGCAGCCATTGCACGATACTCAGTTTCAACAGAAGAACGAGGAACAATTGTTTGCTTCTTGTTCTTCCATGAAATAAGAGAATCCCCAAGAAACACGCAAAAGCCAGTAGTGGACTTTCGATCTATAGAATCCCCAGCGCAATCACCATCAGAATAATCCCGGAGCTCCAAAGAACTAGAAGAAGGGAATAGAAGACTCTGATGCAAGGTACCACGAAGATAACGAAGAATGCGAAGAACCGCTACCAGTGAACAGACGTAGGGGAAGAAACAAACTGACTGACGATGTGGACAGCATAAGCAATGTCAGGGCGTGTAACTGTGAGATAAACGAGGCTGCCAACAATAGCCCAATATAGTGTGGGGTCAGGTAATGGGTCTCCATCAGAAGAAGAGTAGCGAACATCAACCTCTAAAGGTGTCACCATTGTCCGTGTATCCGTGAGTCGAGCTCTCTTAATGACATCAGAGGCATACTTTGACTGAGATAGAAGATAACCTTTAGAAGATGACGCCACTTCAATACCCAGAAAGTAACGAAGAGGGCCAAGATCTTTCATTTCAAAATGATGTTGCAACTGGGATTTCAACAACGAAATGCCATCTATATCATCACCAGTAATGACCATGTCATCAACATAAAGCAAGAGAACAATACGCCTTGCAGAAGTTGTGCGAAGAAAGAGAGCTGAATCATGAGCACTGGGCGAGAAACCCAAGTCACATATGACCGTAAAGAACTTGTCAAACCAAGCACGAGTGGCATGTTTGAGTCCATATTAGTGTTCTAAAACTCGGGCTAGGTGGCCGCCTAGCCCCTACCGCCTGGAGTTTCCCCTAGGTGTCTGTAAAATCAACTAATTTGCTAGGCGGGGTCCTAGGCGATTCTAAGCGTCTCTGTAGGACTTGTTTATAAATTAAATGTGTTAATTTTTTTTATTTTTTTTAGTTCCAAGCTTGTTTCAGTGTATGTGTTGTGTGTATCGGTAGCTGTGTGTGTATAATGTGTGTTAATATTTTTATTTTTTATTTATTTCAAAACTTGTTTATATCAGTGTATGTGTATGTATCAGTGGTTGTGTGTATAATGTGTGTTAATTTTTTTTATTTATTGTTTTTTATTTATTCAGTGGCTGTGTGTGTATAATGTGTGGTAATGTGACTTTTTTTAATATTAGAATTGTCCCTATATTATTAATTTTTCTTTTACATAATTTTTCCGCCTCGACGCCCAACTATGCCCCTAGGCGTTAGACCCCCCTCCACCACCCAACTAGCATCTAGCGAGTTTTAGAACATTGGTCCATATAGAGCCTTTCGAAGTTTGCACACTTCACCAGGATTATGAGAAAGACCAGGAGAAGGAACCAAATATACTTCCTTAGCCAAGTCCCCATTGAGAAATGCATTCTTCACATCCATCTGTGAAAGACTCCATTGATGGATAGATGCCACTACTATCATTGTGCGAATTGTAGTCATCTTGGCAACTGGAGCAAATATCTCCTCATAGTCAATACCATATTCCTGAGTGAAACCCTTTGCCACCAATCTAGCCTCGTATCGCTCTATGGAACCATCAGATTTAGTTTTAATTTTGTACACCCACCTACAAACAAATGCATGTTTACTAGCGGGCAAAGACACCAGATCCCACGCTCCGGTCTTATGCAAAGCAGAGAGCTCCTCAGCCATAGCATGTTGCCAAATGAAAGGTTAGTGTTGGAATATTCGGATTGATATTCCCGTTATTTATGGATAGCGATGTTTTAGGAATAAATTGATTTGGTCTTATTTTGTATTTTTCCTTTCTTTTCTTTTATTTCCTTTATTAGTTTCTCCTCATAATTGCATATATACGGTGTAAATTGACAATGAATAATAAGAAAACATAGTTTCTTCTTGGTATCAGAGCCAAAGAGAAATCAAACCCTAAAACAAACCAAACCACCACCACCCGCACAACCACACCCTTGCACCGCAACTCCACTACGCCCAGCCACCAGCGCCGACACTACCAGCCACCTCCACAACCAGCGCCTGCCATCAGCTCCTTCCCCACTCTCGGCGCACACACCCAGGACCCCGCAGCCCCTTTTTGGTTAGCCTAGGCTAACCCTTGCGCAGCTCTAGGCTGCGTCTTGCCCTGTTCTTGGGTCTTCTGATAGTTTAGAGCCCCTTTGTGCTCTCTTTTTCCTCTCTTGGGCTACCTGGGGTGTTCCAGTAGCCTCTGATTGCTGCTGTTTGTTCTTTTTCCAGTAAACTTTTCAATCCGTGGTTTCTCTTCTGCCCCTTGTGGATTCTTTTCTTGGGGTTTCTTGATTTTGCAACAATTACAGAAACTGGAAAGGATAAGGGTACTAATCAGTTTCCTCCCGGTTCACATCTACGCTCGGATCTCTCTATGTCCCTGACTCCACATTCGCCTGCGCAAAGGGTTACCACTGTTCTCATGGATGGGCAAAACTTTGCCGCATGGTCTCATTCCATTCGTCTTTTTCTTGGTGCCAGAGGCAAGTCTAGTTGGCTTCTTGGCACGACACCTAAGCTTGCTCCCACCGACTCCACCTTTGATCAGTGGAATATGGACGACTGTACTATCCTGGGTTGGTTGTTCAATTCAATGGAGCCTCGTATTTACCATATGTTCATGTATCACACATATGTTCATGACTTGTGGAATGCTTTGACTCAAATGTATGCGCATAAGCACAATGAATCCCGGATTTATCAACTTCATCGCGAAGCTTCTCAATCGTCCCAGGATTCTCTCCGGCTAAGTGTCTCCGATTATTTTGGATATCTTCAGTCCCGTTGGGAGGATTAGCTCAATACGAGCCCCTTGGTGATATTCCTGCTGAAGCCGTTACTGTTATTGTTCAGCGTCTTGACCGTCTGCACACTTACCAGTTCTTGATGGGTTTGAAATCTGAGTTTGAATCTCTTCGCACTCAAATTTTGAACACGTCCCCTATGTCCTCTCTCTACGAGGCCTTTGCTATTGTTGATGGTGATGAGCGTCGTTGTCAGCTAATTCAGACTTCTATTTCTTCAGTTCCAGATTCTCCTGCAGTTCCTGATCAGATGGCCTTTGCAGCTCACACCGGTCCTCGCCCCAACGGTCGGAAACCTCCGGTTTGTAAGCATTGTAATGTTGGTCATACCAAAGATCGCTGTTTCCAGCTCCATCCCAAGTTGAAGAAACAGTATGCAACCCGAGGTCGGAACCCGGGTCCAACCCGCTTCGCTGCTATTGCTGAGACCGGCCTGGAACCCAGTACTCTTGATCTTGGCCAGGTGCATCAAAATCAGAGTATGCTTCAATCTCAGCTTGGACAAATTCAGAGTCAACATGGCTCCCTTCTTCAGCAGCATCAGTCCGGCCCTTCTTCCACAGCTGCCATTGCTACAGGTACTTCCACTACTTTACATGTTAAGACAGGAACTCCAAGGTGGGTTTTGGACTCAAGAGCCAATGATCATATGACTGGTGAGTTATCCTTTTTTTTATCCCCTCTTACACCTGTTAACCAAACTGTGAGAATAGCTGATGGCTCCACCACTCGTGTCCAGAGTAAGGGTGATGTTTGTTTGTCCTCACTGCTTACTCTGTCTTCTGTTCTTCATGTCCCTCAGTTACCATTTAATCTTTTATCAGTTAGTCGCCTCGCAAAGAGTTATAATTGTGCTGTCATTTTCTTACCTAACCGTTGTCTCTTGCAGGAAGAAGATTTTTGGTACGGACCATGAGCATGATGGACTCTACTTCTTTGGGGAACCTCCACCACCACTTGTGTCTTCTAGTTTACAGGTGTCTGTTTTACCTAGTTCTAGTTCTAGTTCTAGTTCTTTCTCCAATAAAACTATAGAGTTGTGGCATGCCCGGCTAGGACATTCTAATTTTCAATATCTTTGTTTGCTTTTTCCAAAATTAATAAAAGCCTGTAAGACTCATAAATTCAATGTGTGGTGTGTGAACATTCTAAGCATACTCCTTCATCTTATATTCCTCGCATGTCTCGTGCACCTTGTGCTTTTGATGTTATACATTCGGATGTGTGGGGACCTTCCCCTGTTACTGCTTTATATGGGTATCGGTATTATGTTACATTTATAGATGATTATTCACGATGCACATGGGTTTATCTACTTAAAAAGAAATCTAAAGTTTTTCCATTATTTACCCAATTTTTACAAATGGTTAAAACTCAGTATCAAACTGTTGTTCGCGCTCTCAGATCTGATAATGGCCGTGAATATTTTTCTAATAACTTCTGTTCTGAACTTAATAAAAAAAGGTATCCTCCAACAACTCACTTGTACTTATACCCCAGAACAGAATGGTGTGACAGAACAAAAGAACCGTCACATTATGTCTGTTGTCCGGTGTCTTCTTCGCGATATGGCGGTACCTAAATACTTGTGGCATTTAGCTGTTCTCACAGCTACGTGTCTTATTAACCGTACCCAAGTCGTGTCTTAGATGGGAAAGCTCCTCTACATGTTCTTCAACCTGATTGTACACTCTTTCATGTTTTACCACGTGTCTTTGGCTGCACTTGTTTTGTTCAGGACCGCAGTCCTCTTCGTACTAAGCTTGATGATAAAGCTATACGTTGTGTTTTTCTTAGTTACTCTTCCCACTCTAAAGGATATAGACGCTATGATCCAGTTGGTTGTCGTTTCTATAATTCTATGGATGTTACTTTTCTGGAAGATATCCCTTATTTTGCAGGTTCAAATACCTCCACTGCTTCCGTTCCTCAGGAGCTTCTCATTGTACCCGACGAGTCACCTCGTCCGGTTGTTGTCCTTGATTCCTCTCCTTTTGAGGTTTCTGAGGGAACTCTACCACCTGTAATTACATCTACGCCAGAATTTCGTTATTCCCGGCGCTCGCAGACTCATGCTTATGCTCCGCCACCAAATCCTTCTCCGGATCCAGGTCCTGCTTCTCCTATACCGGTAAGACGCTCTACTCAGATTTTTCGCCCGGTAAATAGGTCTGGTCATGCTTGCTCTTCTCAACATCCTATTTCCCAATATATCTCTTATTCAACCCTTTCATAACCCTATCAAGCTTTCCTTGGTCAGGTTGATTCAGTTTCCATTCCCCGGTCTATATCTGAGGCTCTCCAAAATCCACATTGGGTCCAAGCCATGCAAGCAGAAATGGATGCACTTCAGCATAATCATACTTAGGATCTTGTTTCTCTTCCCTTTGGGGAGAAGAGAGTTGGTTGGAAATGGGTCTTTACCGTTAAGTACCTCCCAGATGGTTCTATTGATCGTTATAAGGCCCGTCAGGTTGCTAAAGGTTTTACTCAGATTCCAGGCAAAGACTTCAGTGCCACCTTTGCTCCGATGGCTAAGCTGAATACTGTTCGTCTTCTCGTTTCTTTGGCTGCTTCTCAATCTTGGCCTTTTCATCAACTTGACGTTAAGAATGTGTTTCTACGTGGGGATCTACAGGAAACCATTTATATGGATCCACCTCCGGGTTTTCGAGCTGAGGGGGAGTATTCTGGGAAAGTTTGTCGGCTACGTAAATTACTGTATGGATTGAAACAATCTCCTCGAGCATGGTTCAGTTGTTTAGCGATGTTATTCTGTCTATGGGGTTCACTAGGTGTCAGTCTGATCACACCTGCTTTATTCGATGATGTCCGGATGGTCGATGTACTATTCTGTCTGTTTATGTTGATGACATCATTATTACAGGTAATGTGCAGGGATTATAAGAGTAAAAGAGAAACTTGGAACGGCTTTTGATGTCAAAGACTTGGGTCCTCTCCGGTATTTCCTTGGTATTGAGATTGCCCGATCTAGTCATGGGATCTCAATGAACCAGAGGAAATATATCTTGGACTTCCTTAGTGATACAGGCATGATGGGGTGCCGTCTTGCTTCCACACCTATGGATCCAAATATCAAAATATCATCTTAGTCAGGAGAAGTATTGTCTAATCCAGCTTCATATCAGCGCCTTGTTGGTCGTCTAATTATCTGACCAATACTAGACCTGACCTCGCTTTTGTTGTAAGCGTAGTAAGCCAGTTTATGCATGCTCCGCGTACTGCTCATATGGAAGTTGTTCATCACATTCTTCGTTACCTGAAAACTTGCCCAGGATTGGGTCTCTTCTTTGCAGCATGAGCACAATCTGAGGTCACATGTTATACCGATGTTGAATATTCTAGTTCCAAGAGTGATAGGCGTTCAACTTCAGGTTTTTGCACGTTTTATGGAAAACATCTTATCTCTTGGAAAAGCAAGAAACAAACAGTCGCTTCAAGATCATCTACTGAGGCTGAATATCGTGCTATGGCACAAGGCACTTGTGAGCTTTTGTGGCTGCGATCTATTTTACAAGAGTTGTGGTTTCCAGTATCTGAGCCATGTACATTGTTTTGCGACAATAAGTCTGCTATAATGCTTGCGTCTGACTCCGTTCTGCACGAGCATACCAAGCTTGTTGAGGTTGATATCCATTTTATCCGAGAGAAGGTGCGTTCTGGTATTATCTCTCCGTGCTTTGGTCCCTCTTCAGATCAAACTGCTGATGTATTTACTAAGTCCGTTGGGCCCTCTCTTCTGAAGTTATCTATTGCCAAGCTGGGACTCGTGAATACCTTCGCTCCAGCTTGAAGGGGAGTGTTGGAATATTCGGATTGATATTCCCATTATTTATGGATAGCGATGTTTTAGGAATAAATTGATTTGGTCTTATCTTGTATTTTTCCTTTCTTTTCTTTTATTTCCTTTATTAGTTTCTCCTCATAGTTGTATATATACGGTGTAAATTGACAGTGAATAATAAGAAAACACAATTTCTTCTGTTAGTAGTGCGCCTGCGAGTGTAAACTCGAGAAATAGGAGGGCGAATAGAAACATCAGAGACAGATACATCATCAATGTAGGACTCAGAAGCAATATCTTCAGGAAAAGGATCAAGATAGAAAAGGTCAGATTTTTGCAAAGAGTGCGAGGCAGAAGGATTAGAACAGAAGGGAATATATTTCATAAAGCCCACGTGGCAAAAGAAAAAAGTTTCTTAGCTATAGGATCATAGCAACGATACCCTTTCTGCCCCTCACCATAACCAAGAAAAACACACATTGCAAAACTAGCAGAAAGTTTTGTTCGTGAGGCGTGAGGAAGCAAAACAAAGCATGTAGAACCAAAAACACATAAGGAGAAGTAATCAGGACGTGTACCATATAACCGCTCAAAAGGAGAGACTCTAGCTGTAATAATAGAAGGTATTCGATTATCAAGCGATCGGGCAGCAAGAACAGCTTCACCCCAAAATGTATTAGGAACATTGGCAGACAACAAAAGAGAACGAGCAGTCTTCATGATATGCCTATGTTTTCGTTCAGCCACACCATTCTGTTCAGGAGTGTCAGTACAAAAAGATTGTTGTATCGTGCCATCATATTTGAGCAAGTCAATAAAAACATTAGAAGAATACTCCCCACCTAAATCACATCTAAAACATTTAACGACAGTGGAATATTGAGTATATATCATAGCTCTAAAGGTAGTAAAAATGGAGAAAAATTCAGAATGACACTTCATAAGATACACCCAACAATATCTAGTATAATCATCAATAAAGGAAACATAATATATGGACCCCCCTTTAGTGGAGATAGGAGCTGGTCCCCACACATCTGAATGAACAAGGTCAAAAGGTGCAATAGAATTAAGGGAACTTTTATTAAATGGGAAAGCAGTAAACTTTGCAAGTTTGCAACCACTACAGTCAGATATGTCATGACAATCTAAGTGACCCAAACAACCAGTAGAAACTAAAAACTGCAATCGAGAACAGGAAACATGTCCAAGACGTGAATGCCATAAATAACAACTAGACGAGTTAGGACTTGAACGAAAAGAAGACAAATCAACATAGGAGGCAGCAATAGTAGTAACATGTAACTCTTCTAACACATTTAGTCCTCCCTCTCTACGGCCTGTCCCAATCAACTTCTTGGAACGAGGATCCTACACAACACAACCAGAAGAAGAAAAATGAACCACATAACCAGAATCAAATAATTGATTCTGAAGTTCAAAGTAAGTTGAGGAATATAATAGACATCAGAAAGAGACAAACGGGAAGAAGCAATAGATCCAACACCCGCCAAAGACATAAGAGTTCCATTGGCAGCCATTATGGATACTGAAGGGGGAGAGAGTAAATACAAACAAAAAAGAGTCACTAGTCATGTGATGAGTAGCACCTTAGTCAAAAACCCAGGTGTTCATAGATATACGTGAGGGAGCAGAAGAAAATGAACCTACTGAAGGAGAGACGGAAAGAGCATTAGGCGACTGAGAAGAAAAGAGCTTCTACAATTGCTCGGCAATGAGTGATAAGTTGGTAGCTGATCCAGATGAGTCTACAATTGGTGGGGCAACTACTGCAGAGTGACAATCCTTGCCCTTAAAAGACTGTTGTGGTCCACGGGATTTCAAGTTAATCAATTAGGGACAATGTGCCTTCCAATGACCTTTCTCACAACAATAACTACACACATCCGCAACAACCCTGCCTTGCCTAGGTTGTGTTCTACCGTAGGGCTTGGCCGGAACAGCTAAAACTGTCTATGAAGGTAAAGGAAGAAGACCCTTGTCTGGAAGAACCATGAGACGAATCTCCTCGGCCATAAGCTCATTAACAACAGAGTCAATAGAGAGAAGGGGACTTCGGTGAAGAATAGAGCCACGAAGTGCCTCAAAGTCATCTCGGAGTGCTAATAGAAGTTGCACCATCCTCTGCTCCTCCCAATAGGTACAATTGCATCATAGGATGTCAACGTGGATGGCTTAGTGAGAGCTAACAGAAGAAAGATAGAAGAATTGATAATATTATTCATTCACAAAGAGTATGTATATATACAAGCTAGGAAAGACAGAAAAAGGAAACAAAGAGAAGAAAAGGAAAGAAAAGAAAAAGGAAATAGACAACTATAATAAATTACAATCAATCTATTCCTAATCAGTCCGTGAATACGTTTGACTATAATAAATACAAATATATATTCCAACACTCCCCCTCAAGCTGGAGATGGAGCAAAGATATCAATGAGACCCAGCTTGATCAAAGACGACTTCAGGAGAGAGGGACCAACAGATTTTGTAAACATATCAGCAGCTTGATTGGAAGAGGGCACAAATTCTGGGACAATGATTCCAGAACGAACTTTCTCTCTAATGAAATGAACATCCACTTCAATATGCTTAGTACGTTCATGGAGAACCGAGTCAGAAGCAAGCATAAGGGCAGACTTGTTGTCACAGAACAACGTGGATGAGCCATTAACCGGATATCCCAACTCTTTCAGAATAGAACGCACCCATAGAAGCTCACATGTTCCCTGTGCCATGGCCCGATACTCTGCCTCAGCGGAAGAACGAGAAACTACAGCTTGTTTCTTGCTTTTCCATGAGAGAAGATGACTCCCATAGAAAGTGCAGAATCCGGATGTGGACCGACGATCACTCTTAGACCCAGCATAATCAGCATCAGTGAAGCAGGACACCCCAGACTGTGTACCTGCAGAATAAAATATTCCAAGACCCGGACAAGTCTTGAGATACCGGAGTATATGATGAACAGCATCAAGATGAGATGATCGTGGAGCATGCATAAATTGACTTACAACACTGACTGCAAATGTAATGTCGGGTCGAGTGTTGGTCAAGTAAATAAGACGGCCAACAAGGCGCTGATATACCGAAGCATCAGGAATAAGTTCCCCAGACTCATTAGTCAGCTTATGATTGGGATCCATAGGAGTAGAAGCAGGACGACATCCCATCATACCTGTATCTTGCAGGAGATCCAGAGTATATTTTCGTTGAGACAGTGATATACCTCGACGAGAGCGGGCAACTTCTATCCCGAGAAAGTACAGAAGAGGCCCCAAGTCCTTAACATCAAAAAGATTGACTAAGGGCCTTCTTGACTTTGGTAATGCCTGGAGCATCATCCCCTGTAATAATGATATCATCAACATATACCAGAATAATAACTGAGCGGCCATCAGGTCGATGATGGGTGAAACAAGTGTGATCAGAGTGGCATCGAGTGAAGCCCAAAGATAAAATGACCTAACTAAAACGGTTGAACCAAGCTCGGGGTGATTGCTTAAGACCGTATAAAGATTTTCGAAGACGACATACCTTCCCTGAATACTCCCCCTCAGCCCGAAAACCCGGAGGAGGATCCATATAAATAGTCTCATCCAAATCCCCATTCAGAAAGGCATTTTTAACATCCAATTGGTGTAGGGGCCAGTTGTGAGATGCAGCCAAAGAGATTATAAGCCGAACAGATGTCAATTTGGCTACGGGAGCAAAGGTAGCGCTAAAATCCTTGCCCGGGATTTGAGTAAAGCCCTTGGCCACTAGACGTGCCTTATAGCGCTCGATAGTACCATCAGCCTGATACTTGATAGTGAAGACCCACTTACACCCAACAGTTTTCTCACCAGGGGGGAGAGGCACAAGTTCCCAAGTCTGATTACGTTGAAGGGCATCTATTTCCAAGGTCATGGCAGCCACCCACTGTGGATCCTGGAGAGCTTCAGAGACAAACCGAGGGATGGATGTGGAGTCAACCTGACTAAGAAAAGAGCAATAGGAATCTGAAAGTCCCTGATAAGAAACATACTGATCAATGGGATGATTAGTACTAACAGAAAAACCATAATGATTAGGAGGACGGCGAAGCTGTGTGGAATGTCTAGTAGGTAAAGGAGTAGAAGCATTACCAGATTCCGGGGAAGACCTTGGAAGTGGAGTCTGAGCAGGAGGCCGGCGAGAATACACCTGAGTAGGAGCGGTGGTAATGACCGGAGGAAGGGAGGAGGAAGTCTCTGAAGATGATTCAAACAAAGGAACAGGACGGGGAAGCAACTCACTATCTTCAGATAAAGTAGGATGAGAAGGAGCTGGAACAGACTGAGGACCTGCAAAATATGGAGTATCCTCCAAAAACGTAACATCCATAGAATGATACATATAACGAGTAATCGGATCATAACACCGGTAACCTTTTGACATAGGTGAATAACCTAAGAAGATGCAGCGGACAGCCTTGTTATCTAATTTTGTTCGAGTTGGACTGCGATCTTGAACAAAGCATGTACAACCAAAGACCCGAGGTAGGATAGGAAAGAGGGTTTTGTCGGGCTGAAGAAGTTGCAGAGGTGCCTTTCCATGTAAAACACGACTTGGAGTCCGGTTAAGAAGAAAAGTGGCAGTAAGAACGGCCAGATGCCAGAAGTATTTGGGTACATTCATTCCGCACAGAAGACACCTAACAACAGACATGATGGAGCGGTTCTTTCGTTCCGCCACACCATTCTGTTCTGGAGTGTAGGGACAAGTGAGTTGCTGGAGAATACCCTGTTTATTAAGCTCAGCCCGAAACTCATTAGTAATGTATTCACGACCATTATCAGAACGTAAATTACGAACAACTGTACTAAATTGGGTCTTAACCATTTGTAAGAAGTTAGAAAACAAGGAGAAAACTTCTGATTTCTTCTTAAGCAAATAAACCAATGTACACCTAGTGTAATCATCAATGAATGTAACATAATAACGGTAACCCGAAATAGCAGTAATTGGGGAAGGGCCCCACACATCAGTATTGATAATATCAAAAGCAGACGGTGCACGATTCATGTGAGGTATGTAATGAGAACGAGTATGCTTAGATAATTCACACACCAAACAATTGAATTTAAATTTCTGGCAGGCTTTATTTAATAATGGAAAAAGTTGACAAAGATAATGAAAGTTGACATGGCCCAAGCAGGCGTGCCACAATTTTATTGACTCTAAAGAAAAACTAGAAGACTTAGAAGACTCAGGCAAAACAGACGCCTGGAGACTCGACGACGACACATTTAAACTTCCTCCAGGTGGATCACAAAAATAGTAAAGGCCATCCCGCTCATATCCCCTGCCAAAAATCTTCTTCGAAATCCGGTCCTACAAATGACAACAATCTGGTAAGAACACAATTTCACAATTAAGAGATTTTGCAAGACGACTAACTGAAAGAAGATTATAAGGAAAGCTAGGGACATGAAGAACAGAAGATAAAGAGATACTAGAGGAGAGGCAAACATCGCCTTTACTTTTGACATAGATAGTGGACCCGTTGGCAATACGCACAGATTGGGAGATGGGAACCAAAGAGGATGAAAACAAGGACAACTTACCAGTCATATGATCACTGGCACCAGAATCCAGAATCCACGAGGGGTTGCTAGACCCAACATGGAGTGCAGTAGAAGGAGTACCTGAAGCCAAAGTAGCAGTGGGAGTGGTGCCAGAATGAGAACCTTGCTGAAGTAATGCCCCTATTTGAGATTGAAGGTGGCCCATCTGAGTCTGGAGTTGAAGGAGATCCGGAGTAGGAGTAGTCTCAACCATAGCAGCAGTACGGGATGGACCCTTTCCTTTGTTGCGGGCACCTTTCTCACGAAGTTCAGGATGGAGTTTGAAGCAGCGATCCTTAATGTGACCAAGATTACCACAGTGAGTGCAGAAAGGGCGATTACCAGATCCAGGAGGACGAGTGAATGGGCCCGTTGGGGCAGCAAGAGCCATCTGATCAGGCACTTGAGTTGGCTCAGGTACAGCCGGAGGTTGAAGCAAGCGACGACGTCTCTCATCTCCATCAATAGTAGCAAAAGCCTCAAATAAAGAAGGCATAGGGGATGTGTTTAAAATCTGAGTCCGGAGATATTCGAACTCAAGTTTTAGACCCATCAAGAACTGGTAGGTGTGATGGCGATTGAGACGTCGGAGAGCAATAGTAGCTGCTTCAGGCGGAAATTCACTAAGAGGCTCATATTGAGCCAGTTCCTCCCAACGGGACTGAAGGTAACCAAAATAATCAGCAACTGAAAGACCTAATGTAGCCTGAGAAGCCTGTGCAACATCCCGATAAAGTTCGAAGATACGGGAATCATTGAACTCATGAGCATACATTTGAGTCAGAGAGGTCCATAGGCTGGAAACAGTATCATGAAACATGAACATATGATAAATTCGATCTTCCATAGAGTTAAATAACCACCCCAAAATGGTGCAGTTATCAATATCCCACTGAGCAAATGTAGGATCAGAGAGCACTGGTTTGGGTACAGTGCCTAGAATCCATCCAGACTTACCTTTGCCTCCAAGATAGAGACGGAAAGAACGGGACCATGCGGCAAAGTTTCTTCCACTCAACAACACACTAGTAACCCGTTGAGCAGGGGTGTGTTGAGAAAGAGACAGATCTGGACGAGCAGGAGTAATAGGGTCAGTATCTTTTCCGTCGAGAGCCATACCGGAGTGTCTGAACCCAAGAGAAAACCAACAAAAATTTGGAAAATCGAGAAGATGAAGGGCTGCCCAGAACAGGTGAAACACAGATGGGGCAACCGGAGACCAAATAAAGGTCTGAAAGAGAGATGAGAAGGAGCACTAAGGCTCTAATGCATCACAGGGATGCAGGAGGGGCCCACAGAGGGGCGGAGGACAGCGCAGAGGCTGTCGGAGAGGCACAAGGGCCTCGGTGGAGACCTGAGAAGTGCGTCGGAGCCCTGGGGGGCTTGTGGGACCCTCGGCTGGTGGTGGGGGGTTGCGCCGAGGTGGGCTGAGGGTGGGAGATGGTGCGGCGAGCCTAGGAGAGGCTGTAGGTGGCGGCGGCTGGTGGTGGGGAGCTAGGGTTTGGTGTTTTTGTTGTGGCTTTGATACCAAGAAGAAAGATGGAAGAATTGATAATATTATTCATTCACAAAGAGTATGTATATATACAAGCTAGGAAAGACAGAAAATGGAAACACAGAGAAGAAAAGGAAAGAAAAGAAAAAGGAAATAGACAACTATAATAAATTACAATCAATCTATTCCTAATCAGTCCGTGAATACGTTTGACTATAATAAATACAAATATATATTCCAACACTAACTAATCCCAATAACCAGTCATAGTGGAATAGAATTCATGCATGCTCTTATCACCTTGTCGAGCACCTCGAATATTAGACTCTAACTGATATCGCTTAGCGAAGTTGGACTGAACAAATAACTTGGATAAATAATCCCAACTTGCCTTGGCAGTGTCAAATTTAGCCAAGTGAACCTCAATCGATTGCTCAACCGAATTATTTGTCCAAGTAATGATTTTGGCATTATTAATTGCCCATTGGAAAAGGAGCACATCATATTTTTCTGCTTTTGGGTCAGACGGAATTTTGATAGCCCCAGTAATGTAGCCCCACATGTTCTTACCTAGCAAAAAGTTTTTCATCACGTAGGCCCAATAGGTATAGTTGTCTCCTAACAACTTTACACTAATAGCTTGAAGAGAGTCAGAGTTTCCACTCGCCATTACCACAATAATGCAATATATAGTCAGCAAATACCGAAGATTTGATCAAAATACGACCACAATAAGCAATACCCAAGCAACAAGGTGACTAGACAAGGTAGAAATGCAACAATACCAATCAAAGGAACCACAGCCAAACAGGGAACCAAAAGAAAATCACCACAGCAGCCAAACAAAGCAGCCAAACAAAGCACACAAGCAAATCTAAGGAAGAACCGAGCCTGTGCACACACAAATGTTATATGCTTTCAGCCCCAATCAGACTTAATGAGCAAAGGATCACTCAAGAGGCCTTAGAATCATCAAATCGCAACATTCACCCAAAGATCAATGCAATCAGATGTCAAAAGGATAGCAGAAGCTGCAGATCGAACAAAAATCCCAATTTTTTTGAAAAAGTTTCAAAAAAAATGACAAGTACATCAAACAATTTCCAAAAATTCTGAGAAAATCTCCACAATTCCCCCCACAATTCCGAAGCAAGCTATGAAGTCCAAATCTCGCAACTGATGATGTCAGCCCATGTGACTCTGTTAGTTTCATCCTTCGAATATTTCTATAGCATCAACAAACGGAATCCTCTCTTAACCTATGCTCTGATACCATGAAAAGATTAAACAATCGATGAAAATAGAAGAAAGAAGAAGAAGAGGAGAAGAATATTATTACTTAGTCAAAAGAGGAGCTATTGATTATACAAGAATAAGAAAGAAACCCATTCATCGTAGGGTTCTAATAAAAGAATAAAAGGGACTAAACTACCCCTCAATGCTGATTACAGCTTATTACTCTAACAGGAAGATTCGTAGTGTCTTACTCTTAGAGTGATGTTGATGTAAAGTTGACAAAAAAAAAATTTGCATTACTAAGGATTATGACTAGATTTGTTGGATTTGAATTTTTTGAAACCGGTCCGGCCCTTGCATGTCGTGATGCTGAGCCTGATGGATGCAGCCATTTCCGCCTTCTGGGCCTGTACGGTCATCTTTGAGACATGATACAATGTATACAAAATGATAGCTAAACCATGACGTAAAGATTCCTCACTGTAATTAATTTGCAGTAGCACCTAAGACAAGCCATCTCAGCAGAAATAAAAATTAGCTACAAATACAATACACTGAAAACTACTCCATTGAGCACCAATGTCAAAGAACAGATTGGCCTGCTATACATGCTTTATTCCCAGATCAATGATGGCATCCAAATCGGGAGTCGTGTCCGTGTCGGACATACATAGGACACGCGTAGGACATGCACCCGACATGTGTCAAACGTGCAAAAAGTGGTGTCTTACTTCTCGCATCGGACACACATCTGACACCTTGCCGACACAGCCGGACCAGTGCCTCCTTCAGAAACATTTTAGAAATTTTGAGGTAAAGGACTTAATATAGAAAATGGGATATGCTGGGTTTACTTGAAAATTTAGGAAATGGGAATGGACATAACATGGTTTATTGTATAACTAAATAAAATAACATAATTTTTATTTGCCACATCCCAGCCTTGTCTGTATCCTACATTTTTAAGATTTTTCAGGTTGCCGTGCCAGTATGCTGTCGTGTCCGAGCCCCATGTCCATATTAGAGCTGCATAGATGGCGTCACCAGCTGATGTTGGCATCCATACAACTGAAATCAGCAATTCCACTCACTCTAGTTTTACTGAGTACCCAGATAATAGTTATGCTAAGGAATATACTCAAACGAGTGCAAGAAAACACTTGTAACAAAAAAGCACACCTGAAAGCATGTAAAGTGGAAAAACACCCTAATTTTAAGTTCAATGGTACATAACTATACATCTCCCAAGGGCAAACTTCAATTTAATATATATATACAATAACAGGCAAAGAAATAAAGAATGAAATGCTTCTTAGAGAGAATAATGAGAACTTGATTCCACGGATGATATAATAAAACCCCAAAATTTCAATACAACCAAGCATACCTAAATGGTCAACACTGAAGTTTGGTGGTATCTCCAGCCGACGGAACTTGAACTGAATCATCAAAACGGGACCTACGAAAGACCTTTATCTTATCAGTAACAGATCCCTCTAAAACAAGAAAGTTGGAAATCACTTGCAGCACCAAAGGAAACTAATCAAATAAAAATGCTTTCAAGATAACATGCGTACAACTCAATTGGCTAGGTTTTTTTTATTTATTTATTTATAAGAATTGGCCAGATAAATTGAGAATGCTTAAAATGGTCTTACCTGGGGCACATGTATTGCAAACGTTAGTGGTGACAACTGCTTCAGAGATGGATCCAGGAAGCCACACGACATTTCTACACTGTAAAGACCGCAGTAAATCACTAGAAATCACCATATAAAAAAGAAACATATCAAGCTAAAAAAAAACAATCAATGCAGCCACATGTTACATGTAGAACAATTACATTTCCATATGTTCTAGATGAACAGAAACAAAATATTTGACTAAAAAGTCTAGTGACGACCAATTTTGATATAATCATTGTCTGGAAATATACATCTAACACTTAGTCTAAAACGAACACAACATGACAATGTATGTTAAAAGTCGTGAGTTAAGAACACTGAAAATAGAGTACATATGTATCGTTTTTCTTGCCATTACCCACACCATACATGTAGATTTACTCCGTGTTCTAAAATTCAGCCTAGGCGGTGTCTCGCCGCCTGGATTTTCTCCTAGGCGTTTGGAAAATCGCCCCACATATTAGGCAGGGGTCTAGGCGAGATTAGGCGGGATTAGGCGGGTCTAGGCAGGCTGGTGTGAGATTGCAATTTTGTTAAAATAATAGGGAAAAAAATTTACTCTCACGGTTACGTCTACATTAGTGGATATATATACACTTAATGTTTAAGTCAATTATTAATAGATCCCTAATAGTTTTTAAAATATTAAAAACCTTTATATATCTATTATATAATTAATTTTATTCAAAAAAAAAATCAAGTCCCTAGGCGCTAGGTCCCCCTCAAGCACCCGACTAGCGCCTAGCGATTTTCGGAACATTGGGTTTACTCAAACTCATAAAAATGACTTCTTGAAGCGAAAAACCAAAATCACTAGAGGTATCATTTTAATATGCCATAAAATAGTTTGAAAGATACTACCAAGCTTTAGACGTAAATAAGCCAAGCATAAAAATGTGAGGAGAACGACAATAAAAAATGGGAAGAAGAAGAACCTTAGAAGCAGGAACTTCTAAAGTGGTCCCGCTCTCCGCTCACGAAGAAACCTTTGAACCTCGTAAAGTTTGAACACTTTCCGCCCCCGTTCCTCACTTGAGAAAACATTGTTTGAAAAAGATTAAACCTATTGTATGCCAACAAAGGCTGAAATGAGTAAAGTGGTGGTTCAAAAGTCAGACCATGAATAGTTTGTTATCATGACGGATAGTGGCCATTGTTAAGTTACCAACTACTCCAAAAGCTTAAGCTGTTAAAGAATGGGCCCAACAATGTATATCAAGCTTCAACACCCCCTCCCTCACGTGCAACCCCGACTTGCACGTGGAGAACAAACAAACCAAACTCCACCATAGTGGAGACAAATAACAAAGTGCAAATATGCACAATAAAGCGGGGATGGAGAGTCGAACCCAGGACCTCCCACAAACAAGGCTTTGATACCATGTTAAGTTACCAACTACTCCAAAAGCTTAAGCTATTAAAGAACAGGCCCAACAATGTATAGCAAGCTTCAACAGCCATGAATAGTTTGACGGTTGAAAATTCTAGAAAGGTGGATGAGAAATACAGCCACAATTGTGGCATTTTTTCTTCTACCGATTTGCACGTGATCAAATTGGTTAGTTTTCGCCTTACTCTTGTCTCCCTCCTTGTATGCTATAATATGTTATATAAGGGAATAGGTTTGTGTAATTTTGGAAGAGAGCTGCGATTGCAGAATGCAAGCAATGCAACAACCTAAGTGTAAGAGAAATTACAGATTCTTCTTTTGTAATTTCAGTGAGTGTGTAACCTTTTGTCATTTCAGTAACTGCGTAACCACTCTTGTGTATCCGCTTTTTAATACAATGATTTCTTCTTCCTTTCCTTTCCGACCGTGGACGTAGGCCTATAGGCTGAACCTTGTAAATCTTTGCATACTTCTGAGATTGCTTTGTCCAATTTTGCTATATGTTCACTCTCTTTGTCCAACTTGGCATTAAATCCATTGCAGTACGATTTGTTATCATTGTTCATCGGTGTTGTTCGTGGCACCAGACATGGGAGTTGGTTAAACCACCCAAGGGTCAAAAGATCGTTGGTAGCAAACGCATTTTCAAGAAAACAGAGAGAACCAAGGAGTTGAAGATCCAAGGTACAAGACAAGCTTAGTTGCAAAGGGCAATAATCAAAGAGGTGTGGACTTTAACGATTTATTCTCACAAACTACAAAGCATAGCTCAAGTTGAAGATGCAAAGTACAAGGCACGCTTAGTTGCAAAGTGCTACAATCAAAGAGAAGATGTGGACTTTAATGAATTATTCTCACCAGCTGTAAAGCATAGCTCTATTCGTGTGTTACTTCCCGTGGTTGCTTATTTTGACTTAGACCTTGGACAGCTTGATGTCAAAACAGCTTTTCTACATGGCAAGCTTGAAGAGCAGATCTGTTTGGATCAACCAGAGGGGTTTGTTAGGAAGACCACGCTTGTGTTGAAACTTGATATACATTGCTGGACCTATTCTCTAACAGCTTAAGCTTTTAGGTTAGATACATAGTTTCTTAACAACGGTTTGTTTTGCTTAAGAATCTTTATATGGGTTAAAACAGTCTGCAAGACAGCGGTACAAGCAGTTTGAACCTTTTAGGATTGGACACAGTTATTGCAGAAGTATCTACAACAATTGTATGAATCACAAGAAGCTTCTAAATGGTTCTCCTCCATGTACTATTATATGTTGAAGGCATGCTCATCGCTGCTAGAGACATGTCTGAAACAAACAAATTGAAACCAATTGAGTGGTGAGTTTGAGATGAAAGACTAAGATGCAACCAAGAAGATTTTGGGTATGGAGATTCAATGGGACGAGCAGCCAGGTTGATTTTGTATGTCCCAAAAATTGTACTGAGAATGTGCTTCAACTATTCTCCATATGCATAAAGTGAAGCCAAATAGTACCCAACTTATTGTTGGAATAAATATGAAAATTTGATTGGAGAGGATGCCAATCACTCCAGATTTATATGGGAATATCCTAGATACAGATAGGATCATGGTTCGAGGTCGCGGTATCGGCGACCGGTGTGACGACGCGGGCGCCGCATCGCGGCCTGGTATCGGGCGATACGCAACGATACACTAGATTTAAGGCTCAAAAAAATATGAAAAAATAACCAAAAATTTTAAAATCATCAGAATAGCAAAATTGGCCTCATAGATTATCACAATACACAATGTACCAATCATATAATCACAAATTATTCAATTGACACGCTGCCAATCTAGTGTTTGATAGCTTTACACACATAACTGGATAAAAGTTGTTCAATAGTACTACATAATACACACATTATAATAATATGATAATAAAAATACAACTTTGTAACATACAATAGAAAAATTAGTGCCAGAAGGAGTGTCGTGGGGGCTCGAAATCCTCATCATTATTCCCTTGATTGTTGAAGGCATTATATGGATATGGAAACTGAAGGCCTCCAAATAAAATTGAACCATACTTTGAAGGTGCAGGTTGAGACGACTGGCTTGATGATCCATAATCTGGGTTTTGGGGTTGAGAAGGATTGACAGGATTTGTACCTTGATAAAATCCAAATCCTCGATACTCAACGCTAGTACTGGATGATCCATCATAATTACGACCCAAATCATAGCCACTATATCCTCCTCCATCACCTGTGGCAGTGCTAGCTGATGTATCCCGATACCTTCTAGGAGCACGATCATAATACCCACCACTGCTAGTACTAGTAGATCTCTCAAGTTGTCGTACTGGTGGTAGGTGTCCCCTACTCCCTGTGCTACTGCTTGAATATCCACGATCTCCATGAGGACCATATTCATGTCCTATCGTATGATACGGCTGACCATATCCCCCATGTCCTCCATATCCTCCATAATCCTGATATCCTATCCCCATAGTACGCAACTGATCATCAATACCTAAACCACCAGCATTGTACCCACTAGAATAATCATCACCACTAGAAATCTCAGTCAACCTAGCCAAATGTTGACACTGTGCATCTATTCCTGGCCTATATCCATGGTCTGTGTCTTGTGTGGCATAATATTGACTATTTCCCTCTGCCCATGACATGTCATGGGGTAAGCTAGAATGGCCACCACCACCACCACTGTCGCCGCCATAATCACCACCACCTCTTCTTTCGATGTCATTATCATCATTACCACCACCATCGTTGTTGTCATCGTCGTCATCATCATCATCACCATCATCATCATCATCACTACTAGAACTAGAACTAGGAAAAATTGATTGACTTCTCTGTGCAATGCCCTTCCCTTTTTTGTTGAGTGTAGATTGCTTCGACCTTGAAGGAATAGGAGTATTATCTTCCTCCTCTTCTTCAACTCCTCCTCTTTGACCTTCATCACTATTTTGATTTCCTTCATTCAACCAGGACAAATCATCCCCAAGAGCAGGTGCCTCTTTCTCCCTAATCCAATCACCTAAAATATCATCTTCAAAAATATTATTCAGATCAATTGGATTATAATAATCCTCATCCTGTTTCATGTACATGATGTTTCTAACTCACAACCGCAAATTATAGTGCACAAAAACTAGTTTATGCAATTTATTCATTGCCAAGCGATTGCGGAGTTTGGTGTGAATTAGTGACCAGGTGCTCCAATTTCTTTCACACCCTGATGAAGAGCATGTTTGGCTGAGGACTGTAATCGCAATTCGCCTAAGATGTGGAGCTTCCTCACCATAGTGATACCACCATTCAGCTGCAATAATGAAATTAAAAAATAAATAGATCATTCAATTTAATCATCAAGTTAATGCTAGAAATTATAACAATAACCTGGGAGAGATGTTGTTATAGCCTTCTTTGTCAGAGGTTGGCCAAACTCTCCTCTTGCATCCGCGGAGTTTTTGATCTACAAATTAAATTTTATTAGTTGGACTTATCATTTATATTTTACAAGCAATCAATCAATTTCTAATTTCATACCTCACTAATCGCCTTCGCTTGGTTTTCTACGTCTGGCTCTAATCTCTTAATTACTTCCTTTAAGCCAAGTCGTACCTCCGGGTGATTAGAAAAATTATGGGAATACTGAAATGCAGGGTTTAGAAAATATGCTGCTGCATGAAGGTGTCTATGTAATTGACTCTCCCACCGATAGTCAATGACATCCCAATACTTCTGATAATCTTTTTTGACTGATGCCTTTATTGCTAATTTAGCTCTATCCATTGCCTCGTAAATGATAGACATTGTCGGCTACTTGTCTTGGTCAACGATTTTTAGAACCCTAACAAGCGGCTCCATAATGGACGTTACTAATATTGCATTCTTCCAAAATCGATCAGTCAAAATGAGATCAGACACTGCTGCAGAAATACTTCTTCTACTCTTTTCACGATTAAATTCACCCCATTCACTGGATGTGCACATCCTTTTCAATTCAGATTGATAACGTATAAGGCTCTCTATCGCGATGAATTAGGTGGCAAATCTAGTTATTCCCGGCCTCAACAAATCTCTGCCTTGTGTATATGTTCTCATAAGATTCACCACTTTTTGGCTATTATAAATAAAACTTGTTATTTTCTTTGCTTTGTCAACAGTAGCCTTCATAGTCTTTATGTTACCAATGTCTTCTAGCATGAGGTCGATACAATGCGCTGCACAAGGAGTCCAAAAAAGATGGTGCCTCTTCTCCATCAATAATCTCCCTACCGCTTTAAAATTTGGTTCATTATCCGTCACTACTTGCACGACATTCGACTCACCAACCTCTTCCACAACTTTATCCATTAGTGAGAAAATGTATGCGGCAGGTTTGGATTGGTTTGTAGTATCGACCGATGTATGGTATATCATATTCCTATCACAATAGATCATAAAGTTAATTATAGGTATATTGGTTTTAGAGCTCCACCCATCACACATTATTGTGCAACCATAATCTGGCCACTTTTGTTTCAACTGGCCAATGTACATCTCTAGCTCTTTCACCTCTTCATCCAAATATGAATTACTGATCTGGTAACCAGAGAGTCCCTTAATTCCAGGTCCAGCATCTGCAATAGCATCTATCATCGTCTGGTAGTATGGGCCACTGTCAGCTGCATTAAATGCGATTCCACTGAAAAGGAAAAACTTAGAAACAGCTTTCCCTACTTTCTTTACATTTTGTTTGTTGAACATGTCCTTCACCTTTTTTTGAAATCCTGTCTTCGGCCTAAACATAAAAGGGTCTCCACCTGAGACGGGCATCTCAACATTTTCCCTCACGCTGAAACTCCTTTGAGATGGTGTTGGACGCTTGGAGCCAGAAGCAACATGTGATCCACTCTCAAACTGGGACACGTTAGCGAAACGTCCTCTTTCGGAAACAGACCGCCTACGTCTATCCTCGTCCATAGTTGCCATATGCCTACTCTCTTTCATTGCATTTTTTAATTGTCGTCGTTCAAGCCGCGACATTCCTCCAGTGTCATCGTCGTCGTAATCATCCACATCCTCAATATTATCCCCTTCTTCTCCTTCATACAAGCTATCATCTCGGAGACTTTCTATAAGTTGTGCCTTTTTTCTCTTCTCCAGTTCCCTAGTGTTTGTTGTTTCATTAAGATGCTGTCTCAAGAATTTTGATATTTCTTCTGAAACTTTAGGACATTTGTCTACTTGTCCCGATATTCTAGCAACATGCTGCTTCAATCTCGTTATACCGCCATGCACAATCTTTCCACAATAATTGCACATGGCGATCCTTTTATTACCCCCAACAGGTGATGCATGATCCCAACCAATGTCTTTCTTTGGAGGCATTCTAGAAAATACAAATAGATGAATATTTTTTATAAATATACTTTTTTTTTTAATTAAAAATAGTTATAGAACTAAATATTATTATTTAAACAAACATTTTTTAAATACATAAACATAAATTAATACACATACACATTTTGACCAAATATAAATATTTTTTTATAAATAAAAACAAAAATTTATACACAAAAGAACTAAATGAACACTTTTTAAAAATAAATAAACATAAATTAATACACACATTTTGACCAATATAAATATTTTTTTATAAATAAAAACAAAAATTTATACACAAAAGAACTAAATGAACACTTTTTAAAAATAAATAAACATAAATTAATACACACACATTTTGACCAATATAAATATTTTTTTTATAAACGAAAACAACAACTAATACACGTACAACTAAATAAACATTTTTTTAAATAAAAAAAAATTAATACACATACAAGTACAACTAAATAAATATTTTTTTTTAAATAAAATATATTAATACACATACTCATTTTGACCTAAATATAAACAATATTTTTTTTTTATAAATGAAAACAAAAACTAAGACACATACAACTAAATAAATATATTTTTTTAAATAAAATAAATTAATACACATACACATTTTGACCAAATATAAACAAATTTTTTTTAAATAAAAACAAAAATTAATACACACAAATAAATAAACATTTTTTTTAAATAAAATGTAATTAATGCACATACACATTTTGGACAAATATGAATATTTTTTTTATAAATAAAAAATAAAAATTAATACACACACAACTAAATAAATATTTTTTTAAATAAAATAAAATTAATACACACACATACAACTAAATAAACACACATGCACATGTTATATAATAAACACACACATGTTATACTTGGGGAATAAAAACCCAATCCCCCAAATAAACTCCCCCCCTCCCCTCTGCGTTAACCCAGACATAAAAAAGAAAAAAAAAAAAAACACTTTACCTTTGCAAGGCAGAGACGCTCAGACGCAGGCGACGAGAAAGGCGAGAGATCAGAGCTCGCGATCTACCTCCACGGCGACAGAGAGAGCTCGAGTTCCAGAGAGAGGTCCGGATCGTGATCAACCGAGTTCTGGAGAGAGGGAGAGAGCTCGATTTCGAGAGTGAGAGAGAGAATAGGCCTTAGATCTGCAAATATTTGGGATGGTTTGAGTGGATCTGAGGTGAGCCTTCAAAAGAGAGAAAGAGGCAGACAAGAAGTGATGGAAGCAGAGAAGTGGGTCTTCACGCATGTGATTTCAGGTACGTTACGCAACTTTTGATTTTTTTTTTCCTCGCTTTTTCAACATCTCGTCTATTATCTCGGCCGAGATTTTGTTAACTCGTATGTTTCGGCCGATACGGCCGATTTTTGTTACGTTACAAATTTTTTTTTTAACTCAGCTTAAATCGGTCAAAATCTCGTATCGGGCCCTTACGATACCTAGTCGACTCGGCCGATACGTCTCGGTATCGGCCGTTACTTCGAACCGTGGATAGGATGATTGGGATAAACTATTATCCTTATCTTTATGGGATGTAATTCCCATATATTGTGAGATATTTATGGGATATGATTAATCCTCTCACCCTACATAAAGGAAGTCCTGTAAAAATACGCCACTTCATATTATTTTCAAAGAGAATACAAGATCTACCCTTGGGGCTTTTGGGGTGTGGAAGTAGGTCCTTTGGAGTATGGATCAACGTGAATTTATGTGTGTTCTTCTCTTCTTTTCCCTATTTTTTGTTGTTTCTATTATTCCAAAACTCAACACTTATATGGCATAAAGCAGTCTCCAAGGCATGGTTTGAAAGATTTACACAGGCCATGCTTAGGAAAGGTTTCAGACAGAGTCAGGCAGACCACACATTGTTCATCAAACGTTCATCACAGGGCAAGACTATAGCTTTAATTGTATATGTTGATGACATTGTGCTTACTGGGGATGACCTGGAAAAAATGTAGAAGCTGAAAGAGTATCTATCTGTCCAGAGAGTTTGAAATAAAAGACATGGGAGCTCTTAAGTATTTTTTAGGGATTGTGGTTGCTAGATTCAAGCATGGAATTTTTATCTCCCACAACTAGTATGTTCTAGATCTTTTGAAGGAAACTGGGATGCTAGGGAACCAAGCTCGTGATACTCCGATTGAGTCAAACCAGAAGCTAAGTGATGAGAGTAGTGGAGCAAAGCTCATCTATCTTTTTCACACCCGACCCGACATTGTCTTTGTTGTCAGTGTAGTCAACTACTTCATGCACACTCCTATAGAGATCATTTGGATGTTGTCTTCAGGATTCTGAGAATTTAAAGTCTGCTCCAGGAAAGGGTTTATACTTTGCCAGACACGATCACCTTAGGGTGGTGGAGCCATAACTGATGATGGTTCTGTGACATACAGGAGATCCACCTATGGCTATTGTACCTTTGTGGGAGTTAATCTTGGTTACTTGGCAGAGTAAAAAGCAGAATGTGGTGGCTAGATCCAGCGCAGAGGTCGAGTTCAGGGCTATGGCTCAAGGAGTGTTTGAACTATTGTGGATTAAATTGTTGTTAAGAGATTTGAGGCTTGATCACACAGATTCTATCAGACTATATTGTGACAAGAAGGTTGCAGTCAACATAGCGTAGAAAGTTTATTTTATCAAAAGCTTAAGGATATGACTGATTGCCTCATCCCTTATATATTGATGAAAAATAAAAGGAACCAATTATTACAGAACAATCCTAGGAGTAACAGAAAAGAACAAAAAAGGAAAGAAAAATAAAATATCTTCCAACACTCCCCCTCAAGCTGGTACAAATATATCGCTCATACCCAGCTTGCCTAGAAAATTGTGAAATGGTCGATTCCTAATTCCCTTAGTGAGTGTTAAAGGGTAAATATGTAAAAGTGTAGTTATGTGGTTGTCCCACATCGGTTAGTGTGTAAAATGTATAGGTTAGGCTTAACCTATTTAAAGGCTTGTACTCTTTATTTCTTAGTATGTTGAATATACAATTAGATTCCCATCTCATTTACATGGTATCAGGACCTCCCGAATCTGGGATTGCTCATTTCTCTTCCGCCTTCGAGATCAAGAAGTTCGGGTAAATTCTCTTCGGAGATTATTCCTCTTTTTTTCCCTTTCATTCTTTTTCGTTTCACAAAAAAAAAAAAAGAGAGAGAGAGAGAGAGAGAGAAGAAGCACTCAGCCGCTAGAAACCCTAGCCGCTACCCACACTGTCGCAGCACAGCTCTGCCCCAACCTCCGGCGACCCTCACCGTCGGTCCCCTAGCCTCCGGCGACCCTCGCCGCCGTCCCCCCAACCTCCGGCGACCCCTGCCGGAGCTCCCAGAGCCTGCTACGACCACTCCAGCCACGTTTCACCATCCCCAGCACTCCGGCGACCCTCACAATCCTCCGGCAATCCTTATTTGTTCTCGATCTGCCCTTTTCAGTTCAGATTTGACTTATTTCTTCAGTTCTGTCCAATTTTTTGGTTCAGATCTGGTGTTTTGAGATTATCTTTTGCTTATATCTTCTCATGGAATCCAAGACTATCACCCAACTCACTACTCGTAAGTTGAATGGCAACAACTTTCTTCAATGGACCAACGCTATTACCATGTCTCTTACTGGCTTAAGCCATGATGACCATATTACTGGGTCTCCTCCCACCACTGATGACAAGGCTATTCTGGCGTGGAAACGGTTGGATGCTCAACTCGTGACGCTTTTATGGAACTCTATGGAGCCCGATGTTGCTGATCTATGTAACCACTTGGCCTCTTGTAAAGCGATTTGGGACTATCTTCATCTTCTGTACTCCAGCAACTTAACCCGGATGTATGATTTGTCCTCTCAGTATTTCAGGCTCGAGCATAATGATTTGTCTGTTACGGATTATTTTGCTGCTATGAAGCGGTTGCATGAAGAGTTGAATACTGTTATGCCCCCTACCACCAGTGTTCATGAACAACAAAAACAGAGGGAGCAAATGTTAGTCATGAAGTTTCTTGCTGGTCTTAAACCGGAATATGAGGCTATTCGGTCTCAAATTCTTGGTAGTGATGCTCTTCCTACTTTTGCCGAGACATATCAGCGTGTCCTACGGAGCACCCCTCAGGATCCACCTCCCGCACCTTCGCTTGTTGATCGCTCCGCTCTTATTGCTCAGACACCACCAGTTCTTGGTAGGGGTGGTGGCCCTAATCGTGGCAGACGTGGAGGGGGATTTCGGGGTGGTCGTCCTGGCCGTGGTAGAGGCCAGACTCTTCAGTGCATTTATTGTTTTCGTGATGGGCATAGCAGAGACACATGCTGGCAGCTCCATGGTCGTCCCCCCCCCAAGTTGCAAATGCCGCCATCTCTGATTCTGGGTACTCTCCTGCTACTGCTTCTATGGATACCGTTTCTGTTCCTCGCGAGGAATACTCTCAGTTACTTCAGTATCAAGCAGCCCACCAGGCATCTACCTCATCTGCTTCTTTAGCTCGGCATGGAGGTACACATACTGCTTGCATTGCTTCAGGTTCTTCCCCATGGGTAATTGATTCTGGCGCTAGTAATCATTTGACAGGTATATCTAGTCTTTTTACATCTATCCGGCTATCATCATCTCTTCCCCCAGTCACTTTAGCGGATGGGTCCTCGACTCCTGTTGAAGGAATCGGGACGGCTCAACCCTCTTCGTCTTTATCCTTGTCTTCTGTTTTATTTATACCTCGTTCATCCTTTAATTTAATGTCTGTTGGTCAGTTAACTAAGGATCTTAACTGTTGTGTTTCCTTTTCTCCTGATTCTGTTCTTATTCAAGATTTGAAGACTCGGAAGATGATTGGCGTCGGGCATGAGTCCAATGGTCTCTATTACTTTGATGGTGATCCTGTCCCTACTCCTTCATCAACCGCCTGTCCTGCTACCATTTCACCTCATCAGATCCACTGCCGCCTTGGTCGTCCTTCATTAGCTAATTTGAAGCTTTTAGTTCCTAGTTTAAGTTCTTTACAGTCTTTAGAGTGCGAGTCATGTCAGTTAAGGAAGCATCACCGTGTTCAATTTGCTCCTCGGGTCAATAAAAGAGCGTCTAGTCCTTTTCAGATAGTGCATTCTGACGTATGGGGTCCTCACCGTATAACCTCCACAAAGGGGTATCGGTATTTTGTTACATTTGTGGATGATTATTCAAGAGTAACTTGGCTTTATTTAATGAAAAATCGTTCTCTTTTTGTGCTGAATTAAAACTCAATTTGGTGTGCCCATTCGTGTTCTTCAGAGTGATAATGCTAAGGAATATTAATCTGACCCTTTCAGTACTTTTATGACACATTCTGGCATGATTCATCAATCTTCTTGTGTACACACACCGCAACAAAATGGTGTTGCCGAGAGGAAAAACAGGCACTTATTAGAAGTCACACGCACCTTGTTATTTGAAATGCGTGTTCCAAAATCTTTTTGGGGGGATGCTGTCCTCACTGCTTGTTATTTGATTAACCGTATGCCATCCTCTATTCTCAATGGTCGCACACCGCACTCAAGCCTGTTCCCCGTTGAGTCACCATTCTCGGTCGTTCCGCGTGTTTTGGGTGTGTTTGCTTTGTTCATCAGCTGGCTCCCAGGACTGATAAATTAGACCCACGAGCCATTCGGTGTATTTTCTTGGGATACTCTAGGACTCAGAAAGGGTACCGTTGTTATAGTCCTTCCATTCATCGATACTTTGTCTCTGCCGATGTCACATTCTTCGAATCTAAACCCTTTTATTCAGAGTCTCACTCGGCTACAGATCCGGACTTTATGCTTCTTGTTCCTCTTCCTGTCTCCCCTATTCCGACTACTACACCGCCTACTCCAGATGCTTCCACCCGATTGTCTCGGCCTGATTTGCAAGTTTATACTCGTCGCCCACCTCCACAGACTCCAGTGGACTCCGCTGCTCCGCCTCCGCCTACCGCGTCATCAGATCCGCCATCTTCTCCAGAACCAACTGATTTAGACCTTCCCATTGCTCTCAGGAAGGGTAAGCGTTCGTGTACTACTTCTCATCCTATTTCTAACTTTATATCTTATGATCATTTGTCTCCTACTTTTTCTTCATTTGTTGCTTCCGTGTCTACCATATCTATTCCTAAGAATGTTGCAGAGGCACTTGCCCATTCTGGTTGGAACCAAGCTATGCAGGATGAGATGTGTGCCCTTAAGGAAACTGGTACTTGGGACTTGGTCCCTCTCCCGCCAGGGAAATCTGTGGTTGGTTGCCGTTGGGTATATGCGGTTAAGGTTCATCCTGATGGCACTCTGGATCGTTTAAAGGCACGCCTTGTTGCCAAAGGCTACACTCAAGTTTATGGACTTGATTATTCAGAGACTTTTTCTCCCGTGGCCAAGATTGCTTCTGTTCGCCTTTTCATCTCACTGGTCACTACTTATCACTGGCCCCTTCATCAGTTGGATGTTAAGAATGCGTTTCTAAACGGTACCCTTCTCGAGGAGGTTTACATGGAGCAACCACCTGGATTTGTTACTCAGGGGGAGTCTAGTCTGGTTTGCAAATTAAAAAAGTCTCTTTATGGTTTGAAACAGTCTCCTCGTGCTTGGTTTGGCAGGTTTAGTGATGTAATTGCTGAGTTTGGGCTTCAGAGATGTGGTGTTGACCATTCTGTTTTCTATAGACATACTGTAGCGGGGAAGATCCTATTAATTGTTTATGTTGATGATATCGTCATTACTAGTGATGACTCTAAGGGCATTCATGAGTTGAAATCTTTCCTACAAATCAAGTTTCAGACCAAAGACTTGGGACAACTTAGGTATTTCTTAGGCATTGAGGTGGCCAGGTCTAGTGAAGGGATATGCTTATCTCAGAGGAAATATGTTCTTGATTTGCTGACAGAGACAGGAATGTTGGGATCAAAACCTTTTGATACTCCTATGGATCCCAATTCCAAATTAGAGCCTGATCAGGGGGGGCTACTTGATGATCCAGGACAGTACAGACGATTAGTTGGGAAACTTAATTACCTAACAGTCACAAGACCTGATGTTGCATTCGCAGTTAGTGTAATTAGTCAGTTTATGGACTCCCCTCGAACTACACATTGGGATGCAGTGATTCGAGTCATGAGATACCTCAAGGGGACTCCGGGCCGTGGTTTGTTGTATAAGGATCATGGTCACATTCGAGTTGAGAGCTACACGGATGCAGACTGGGCCGGATCTCCTAGTGATAGGAGGTCTACTACAGGGTATTGTGTACTTGTTGGAGGAAATCTTGTATCGTGGAAAAGCAAGAAACAAACCGTTGTTGCTAGATCTAGTGATGAGTCAGAATATAGAGCTATGGCGCATACTACTTGTGAGTTAGTATGGATGAAGCATTTGTTGGAGGAACTTGGGTTCACTCAGTCTGAGCCTATGAACCTATTTTGTGATAACCAGGCAGCGGTTCATATTGCTTCTAATCCTGTGTTTCATGAGAGGACGAAACATATTGAAGTTGATTGTCATTTTGTTCGTGAAAAGCTCCTACAGAAAGTGATTAATACAGTTCATGTTAAATCAGCAGACCAGTTAGCAGATTTGTTTACTAAAGCATTGGGTGGGACACGTGTGAAATATATTTGTAACAAGCTGGGTGCATATGATATGTATGCTCCAGCTTGAGGGGGAGTGTTAAAGGGTAAATATGTAAAAGTGTAGTTATGTGGTTGTCCCACATCGGTTAGTGTGTAAAATGTATAGGTTAGGCTTAGCCTATTTAAAGGCTTGTACTCTTTATTTCTTAGTATGTTGAATATACAATTAGATTCCCATCTCATTTACAGTGAGAACATATGCGACTTGATCACTGGTCTTCACAAAAGGAATACAAATGGTGCCGCTACTGAGATTTCCTTAATGAAGTGCCAATCAATTTCCACATAATTAATACGGTCATGTTGAACATGATTATGAGCTATACTGATCGTTGTCTTGTTATCACAGTAGAGTCTCATAAAATCTGTCTGCTCAACCTTCAAAGAGCAATAGTCTTACGCTCCAAAGAATGTTTGATGAACAATGCGTTATCAGCATAGCTCTATCTAAAACCAAACCGGAGCATAGCCTGTGTAAATCTCTCAAACCAAGCCCGTCATATAAGGATTTCTTCAATTTACACACATTCCCTTATGTTTTGGAGTCCTCAAAACGTGGCGGAACATCCATATAGACTTCCTCTTCCAAACCACCATGTAAGAAGGCATTCTTCACATCAAACGGATGAACAGGTCAATCCCTATTTACTGTAAGGGAAAGTAGAATCCTGACTGAGTTCATTTTTGCAACTGGTGCAAAGGTGTTCTCATAGTCCACACCATAAGTCCGAGTGAACCCCTTTGCCACCAATCGAGCTTTAAACCGCTTAATGGAACCGTCAGCCTTGTGCTTTACGGTGTACGCCCACTTGCACCCTACAATCTTTTTCCCTTTAGGTAATGTTGTCAACTCCCAAGTACCACATTTATGAAGAGCTTTCATCTCTTCAATCATGGCGTGTTTCCACGTGGGATCAGCAAGAGTATCCTGGACATAGTTAGGAACAGAGAGAGGAAATTTTTGAAAGAAAGGCTCTGTAAGAAGGAGATAAGTGTGAATATAACACAAAATTCGAGATAGGATGTTGAGTACAAGACCTAACACCCTTACGAACAGCAATAGGAACATCTAAATCATCAGGTTCAAATGAAAGGGGTGTATCAGTATCAGAATTACATGAATCTTCATCATTTAGAGAGAATGGCAGTGTCATAGGAGAAGCAGTAGTCTCTGGGATCTCTCTGGCATTCCTTTTGCTCCATGTTCCCCTAGAATATACTAACAACTCATTCTCCTTTGAGCCTTCAACTCTCTCTGTTTCAGGCTCCCTCGCTTCAACGCTCTCATTTTCAACTACCCTCTCATTCTCAACATCTCTATCATTTTCAACAACTTCAAGTTCAGGTTCAGGTTCAGGTTCCTCCACCTCAATCATCATAGGCAACACAGGTATCTCTTCCACACATCTCAGCTCCCCCTGAAGAGATATCTGCGAGTAGGACTCAGACTCGTGGAAGGTGACATCGGAGGACACAAAACCATTTTCAAGACTGAGGATGATAGCATTTATAATCCTTTTGTGTAGGTGAGTAACCAACAAACACACATTTAATCGAACGAGGATCCAATTTCCCACGATTAGGTGTATGATTATGAACAAAACAGACACAGCCGAAGACACGGGGAGGAAGAGAAAAGGAGATGGAAGGATGCGAAAGAACCTCAAGTGGTGCTTTCTTATCCAACACACGAGTGGGAAGCCTATTAATGAGATAGGCAGCCGTCAAGACGGCTTCACCCCAGTAAGTACGTGGGGCATGAACCTGGAAAAGCAAGGATTGGGCAACATCTAAAAGATGACGATTCTTGTGCTCTGCAACTCCATTATGTCGAGTGTCAGTGCAAGAAGTTTGATGAATAATCCCGTGGGACGAGAAATATGCACCCAACCCCAAATCAATATACTCACCCCCATTATTAGAAATTTTTACAACCACCCCGAATTGTGTACACACCGTTTTGTGAAAGTTTTGGAAAAAAAAAAACCTCTCATTTTTCTTTCATCATATATAACCAGGTGGTACAGGAACAATCATCAAAAAAAGATACGAACCACCTATGACCCCTCAATGACAATACGAGAGGGGCCCCAAACATCGGTATGAATTAATGCAAAAGGAACTGAACTTTTATTATTACTGGGAGCATAAGAAGCTCTTAAATGTTTTCCAAGTTCACAAGAGAGTTGAAAAATACTATTATTCAAAACAAGAGTTGGAAACATATGCAGAATTAAAGAAAGAGAAGGATGACCTAATCTCCTATGCCAAAGGTATAAGTCTTCAGCTGTATTCTTAGAAAATGTGGTATGATTAGCAAGCTTATCTCCTCCATCCAAAAAGTAAAGACCCTACTCCTCTCTACCAGTGCCAATCGTCCTCCTCGTGATAAGATTCTAAGAAACATAGTGAGAAGGAAAAAAGGTCACACTATAATGTAAATCAAGAGTAATACGACTCAAAGATAAGAGATTATGAGAAAAACTCGGAACATGTAAAACTGAAGTTAAGGGTAGAGAAAGAGTAGCGTGAATGAGACATTTCCCTATGACAAAGGAGAAGATATCATCGGCTATTCTAACTTTGTCCTAACCTAAATAAGGCTTAATGGCTTATAATCAGAGAAAAGATCAGAAGACGGTGACATATGGTCTGAGGCACCAGAATCAATGATCCAAAGAAGAAAGGAATGAGAAAGCAAAGCTTACCTATCTGGGCAAAGGACGATGAGGAACTGACAGGCGCAAGTGAAGCACAGTGGGCCATCAATAGCCTGAGAGAGTCAAGCTCGGTAGCAGATAAGGTACCCACATTAGAGGTGGGTTTAACATCAATAGTAAATGCAGTTGTATCGGTCGCAACAGTATGATGAGCACGGGCATTAAACCCAACACACACACACACACACACACACACACACCCCCCCCCCCCCCCCCCCCCCTCTTTCCTCCTCCATGACCTTGGCAGTAAAACCAAAACAACCTCCACGACCTCAGCCAGGAGGACGGTCGCAGAGCTCCAACAAGTCTCTCAGGTATGGTAAGGCTAATTATAATGATCACACCACAGTATAGGCCGATCAGAAGGACCCGGCAACTAGGTCCCCTCCCTCGGGGGAGCAAAAACCAGTGTTGATCTCTCGACAGAAGTGGGAGGAAACATAACAGACCGGCGGCTTCCTGTAGAGAGGGAAAGGGATCTATCCCCAAAATTCGACTACGCACAGCATCATAATCAATGTGAAGTCCCTGAAGGAACTTAAAGACCCTCTGCTTCTCAAGAAGTTTCCTGCACGCAGCAGAATCAACAGGACAGACCGGCTGATAATCCTGAAGGTGATCCACCTGATCCCAACTAGTAGAAAGGAATGTGAAGTACTTGGTAACAGTCCGGTTACCCTACTCGGAACGGTCAATAGATCGGAGTAATTCAAACTCTTGTGCCAAATTCCCCTTCCTAGAGAAGGTGGAGGCAACGGTATCCCAAATATCACGAGCAGTCGTCATCTAGTAGAAACCCTCACCTATCTCAGGAACCATTGAATTAATAAGTCAAGCCATGATAATGGAATTCTCAATTTCCCATTTATCATAGCTTGGGTCAATGGTGGCGGGTGCCATAACACGCCCGTCAAGATGTCCCATCTTCCCTCGACCCTTTAAGTAGAGTGTCACAGTTTGGCCATTGAACTGGGTGGTAGTGATTTTAAGATTGGGATCAAGAGTTGCAACATCACTTGGAACGGATTTAGAATTATCAGCAACCAGTTTCTCAAGGTCGGCCATAGATCCAGTGTTGTAAGGGAAAGAAAAGGAAACCCCAGTACCCCACCAAAAAAAACAAGGGAAACAGAGAAGATGGGATTTCACTGATCAAGAAGATCTAATCAATGGTCCATAAAAGGACCGAAAGGGACCAACCAGCACACTAGTGATGGTGCTGTGAAGAGATGAACCCCCTGTGGGGTTCGACTAAGTGAAACAAAGGAGGCCTGAAGAGGGAAACAAATAAACACCTCAGGCCAGTGAATAGTATCGGTTAACAATGATGAACAGTAGCGTGGATAGTGCATAGGTGGTGGTAGGGGACAGGGTTAGGATTTGGTCATGAGAAGCTCTGAAACCATGTAGAAAGTTTATTTTGTCAAAAGCTTAGGGATGCCTAATTGCCTCATCCCTTATATATTCAATGAAAAATAAAAGGAACCAATTATTACAGAATAATCCTAGGAGTAACAGAAAAGAACAAAAAAGGAAAGAAAAATAAAATATCTTCCAACACAGCTCATAATACAGTGCAACATGATAGGACAAAGCATGTAGAGATTGGCAGACGCTTTATTAAGGAGAATCTTAGCAGTGGTGCTATTTGTACTCCATTTATGAAGACCAGTGATCAACTTGTAGATATTATCACAAAAGGAGTAGGGAGTAGACCGTTTCACTTTGCTCTTAGCAAGCTGGGAATGAGAGATATATTTGTACCAGCTTGAGGGGAGTGTTGGAAGTTCTTACATTCTTTTAATGTTTTAAGTTTTATTAGCCTAAGGGCACTCTTGTAATTCTGTTGAATGATTAAACATAATAAAATACTTGAGACACTCTAATTCTCCTAATCTTTTCCCTAATCTCTCTCTACACTTCTTGGCAAGGGACGTAGGCATGAGGCTGAACCATGTAAATCTTTGTGCACTTCTGAGATTGCTTTGTCCAATTTTGCTATTTGTCCACTCTCTATTTGCTGCATGGCACAGCACCTATGCCTACGTCCCTGGGATTGCCTCTGAGATTGCTCTGTCCAATTTTGCTATTTGTCCACTCTCTATTTGCTGTGTGACACAGCACCTATGAAAGTTTAATAGAAAAATGATTGCTTCCACCCGACTACCAAAATGAACTTATTAGGGTGGTTAAAACTCAATCTCAACTAGAATAAGCTTTGCATAATGTGAACAATCATTGTCGTTCAACATGCCATCCAGAAAGAGCATTCCATTCCAATGACAGCTCTAGTAATGAACAAAGTATGATACTGTAAGCTTTTATGATACAAAATAAATAAGCTGCCTCATGTAATATCTCTACATTAGCTCTATGTTGAGCATAGTTATTAAAGGTGCATGGCGCACTTAGGCGCAAATGCCTCCTCGGGCCTAGGAGGCTAGGCGCAAGGCTCAAAAAAAAGGCACGAGCCTGAGCGAAGTAAGGCCACCTTAGGAAAACTTTACATTAAATATACTTAAGCAAATATAAAGAACTCAATAATTAACACGTACATGTAAATTGCTATAACATCAAACTAGTACATTTTTATCTATTAATTAGCCAATTGTCTCTACGATGCTTCACAAAATAGTTTACCTTAAATTAACATAGTAAAGACCTAATAAAGAATGAAAACTATCACAGAATTTCAAATTTAATTCCCATGCAAATTTTTTGTGCAATTAGGCTTGTCCCTTTCTCTTTTCTTATCCTTTTCTAAATCTGGGAACCAATAGGAAGAGTTCAAGTGTTCGTCGTGAAGAAGAATATTCTTTTATTTTAAAAATATACTCCTTGTGTTTCAGAAGTTGCAATGGCCTAGCGGGTCTTAAAGAGGTTGGTGATAAGTTTGGTCTAAAGCTAATATTAGTTGGGTCTGCATATAGGCATTGGTTTCATGCCTAATTAAGTTACTGATGCATAATTTACTGAGGCGCGGGCATTGCGCCTTGGACTTTTAAGAAAAGGTGGCAAAAAAAAAAGAGTGCCCCTAGGCGCTCCTCTGTTTGAAGGGGTTTTGCCTAGGGCAAGGCGAGGGGCAAAGGATAAAGCTTGAGCCTTAAGCGCGCCTTTAACAACAAAGATGTTGAGAGTATAAATATGTAAGTTACACCTTCTCTAACAGCTTAAGCTTTTAGAGTAGATGGTTGTTAACATGGTATGAGAGCAGGCAAAGGTCCTTAGTTCAATCCTCCCCGTCACTCTAATTTCTAAGATTTCCACGTGTTTGGCCCTTGTCAAAGAAGTCTGGCCACAGGTGAGAGGGCGTGTTGAGAGTATAATTGTATAAATACTTAAGCTTGAGCTTTTACAGTAGATGGTTGTTAACACTATACACTGGGTATAATTATAGATTCCAATTTTAAATTTCTTAGAGCCCATCAAGGTTAGCTTTAGACTATTCAATGTTTGAAATAAGAGGTCATTTTAAAACTACAATTTGGAGCATTTTAGTAAAGCTTTTTTTTTAAGCTTTAAATAGGAGTCGGATATTTTATTTTAAAAAAAAGGCTGTGGAAAAGCTAATTCAAATGGTGACACCCTTCACTTTTAAGAGATTGTTTGTTGGCTCCAAAAAAGCTATCCCAAACGGGCTCTTAATGCATGGAGTAGTGGGAATGCTAAAGAAATTAAAGCTCATAAAATGTAGTTTACTACAAGGTCCACTAGATAGATTGAGTTGGAACATAATTATATTACTAGTGGAACTTCCTAAGAATAACAACTAATTAACATATCTCATTCACAGAGGTTGTGTTCATCAGTAACATCTCAAAGTTTAAAACGATTTCTCTAAAACGTATAAGGTTCAATAACTATCAGTATCAAGGACAAGAAACCTACTTGTGGATAACCCAAGCAACCAACCATGAAATTCCCGTCCTGCAGAAGAGCAAAAGGGTTCAGAAGAAACTAGCACCATAGCTTCATTCGTAAGCAACGTAGAATCTAACTACAGAGCAAAAATTGACATTTGTGAATCCACATCACACCAAATAGATTGCTTAATATGGTATATTGCAGTATTTTTTTATTTTATTTTTTTGTGTAATTGTGTTTAGCATTGTACAGGTCCACAGGATGCTTAGTCGGCTGGAATTCTTTTGGTAAACATCTTGTAACCATACTATAGCATTGTAGTAGATAAAGAGTGGATACTGGAAAGTAAAGCTGTTGAGTCAGTTCTGCATTGTAGTAGATTTTGGTTGAATGCCAAACAGAGCCTTGAGCTCAAACTGTAATTTTCCCTGGAATTCTCTTGATTTCACCATGCAATTGAGTATCAATGACACCCAAAAAAAAGGCTCATCAACGACCAAAATCAAGGATACAAACAGTTACCGGTCTTCGCTTAAGCACCATGTCCGATTCCTGGCACTGACCACAACGCCGAACAACCTCTCCAACTGCATGCTGCTCATTTCCCCCAGGTCTGTTAGATCTGTATACATGGCATAACATTCTTAATAAATACCCTATATTCTATGTGGCACTTGAGAAAGTCAGGAACCACCTCTCAAAGAAAATTGACATGGCTTCCAAAAGCTTTACTTTATTTAGTCTTGCCTGCAGAAATATAAATCCAAGCAAATTAACTCATGGAGAAATTTGGAGTCCGATATATATATATATAAATATATGTGCATAACAGCGACCACAGTGAGGATGAAATAACACGTTACACGTTTAAAATGTAGTATGATAACTTTTTGCTTGGTATACAGCAGATCTACACACTTTTCAAAGATTTAATCTATTAACGATAAATTTATTTCTATACCTATTAGTTACTAGTTGGCTTCCATTTTGACATGCATGTTTTAAACATAATTGGTTTGATTTCCTCTAACAAGCTGTGTACCGTTAATATCGTAACTGAAATCCCATCTTCTGAACAGTAGGTGTGGCCGTATCAAACGCCAATTAAGAAATCCATTCAGTTGAAGACAGTATGGCATGGAAGAGCGAAGAAAGAAACAAACTTAAAAACCAATGTAACAAAATCAATAGAAGTTCATTCTGTTAGATAAGTCCCACATGGAATAAATATAGGGTTGGCTATGGCTAGATATACATGTTGGGCCTCTCCACCTAAGAGCTTAAGCATTTAGGTTGGATCCAAAGTTTCTTAACATTCTGGATAGAACAACTCCTTCAAACAAAATGAGAAACATAAAAAGTTAATAAATGTTGTAAAGAAAACTACAAGAAGTTCTAATTGTTAAGCTTCTACTATTCATTCACATACTGGAGGCCTGAATATTCATCCTCGTGTTGTGCTTTCGAAGTATCTTAAAGCTTTTTAAAGAAAATAAGAACAAGAAAATCATGCAAACCAGAATCCTTTTTCTTCTTTTTTGTGCCTATGTATTTTTGTTATGACCAAGCTTTCTTGGCATGGGAGTCACATGTGCTCACCATGGATTCCACCAAAAGACGGTATGTATGCACTTGTTGACACCTAAGTGGATCCTCGTACCAAGCTTCGCAAAGCTACAGGTAAAGCATTTGAGATCTTGGGTGATAAAGAAGCATTGTGAGAAAACTGATCTATTCCACTTTAACCAACTCAATATCACTTCTGCAGCTCTGCTACTAGAGCAGTGAACCAGTTTGTGCAACTTCCAAGGGAAGAACATCGCAATGCTCTACATGACTACATCTTAGCTTGTTATATTAGAAGGAATTGCTGGTGAGTGCTTATTGGACAACACCATCTGACAATCCTTGAGGGCTCATATTCCTAGGGAGGGCATATTGGTGGAAACTTGTCAGAGCTTGATATAGATTGTTGGGCCCATTCTCAGGTTCAGCCATCCGAGCCTTGGTTCTAGAAAATTTTGGGTTCAAGTCTCTGTCCCCCGCTCTGGTGTGCATGTACAATGTTATTTCTCTCCATAGTTATAGACTTCCTTTCATTACTTCTATGTGTCACATTAGAGTGCTCACTCTAGCATCTTCAGTTTTTGAAGTAATTGGTGACTGAACAAAAGCATCTGATAATCTTAATATCATCGCCTTTAACACTAATGATGTGTCACTCATTCACTTGATTCTTTCTTTATCTCTTGCAGCCCCGACAATAATGAAAAAGAATATGGTAATCCTAGATATAGAAATTCAATTGCCAAATGCTTTAGTTCCAGAAAGAACAAAAGGACAAATCAGTAGTCCTAGTATTGGGAAGTCTTTCATAACATGTGAAAATCGCAAAAGGCAATTCTTAAATAAGAAAATAGAGTCAGCACGTGAGTTTCCAGAAACAAATCTACTGCATGCACGATACGTAAGAGGTCGTGTATCAACTTACATCTGAGAAGCAAGCCTTCATCTGCTGCAAGCAAGTTTCCAGAACATCAGCTTTTCTTTTTGCGCCTACGCTCACTGATTTCATGTCACTCTCCATCATGGCGCGGAGATATGGTTTCCAAAGTTCGTAGCTGAAGCAAAGCAAAGAAAATCATTCGTTGTTCTTCTTCACATCAATTTATCAAATATGTCTGAATATTTGAGTGATAAAGGATTATTAAGTACACTATGCTTTCACACTATGTCAAATGGACAATCGGACAAGGATAGCATATCCATTATCCGCCCAATACTTCTGGTTTGACACTCAACAAGAAGCATGTTAGCTAATTGCCTACTTGTATAATTAGTACATTAAAGTCTCTAATTATTTTTGCTACATAGTTCTTCAACATTGACGAAATGCTCATTTTGAGGTTCTATTTTTACATAGAAACCATTTTCTCTTAGACATGTAAGGAAAATTTTGATTTACTGTTGTGCCCGTAGATTCATGAATTTGGGAAGTTTCATGATAAGACATACCCGTACGGCCGGCCGGCCGTACCCAAGTCTATGTAATATAGCTTCCAGTTACAGGCATTAACCAAATAAAACAGCTACATTGATACAAATTACCAAGGCATCGCAAGGTATGGCATTCATCCATGGCATCATAAAAATACCCATCACTTCTCTAGATGATTAATTAATTGATTAATTGCCTATTCAAGACATGGATAATGTTTGATGTACTATGTCATCCATACATTCCACGTAGTAAGTTGAAGAAATATTCATCAGCATATGAAGGTCCATCGGATATCTTCAGGCCAAAAACCAGATTTCTGTTTCCGATAATCTATTGTTGTTATAAGGTTTAAGTTACAAGCCAGAAAGCTAACAATTACAGCTAGGGGTGCACAACAGAACCGGGAACCCGAACCAACCCGACCTCAACTGTTAGGGATGGGTTGGTTCTGGATAAGCCCGCGACGGTTCTGGTTCTCTCTCTAGCATTACCTAAATATGTTATAGGCTTATAGCTCTCTCTCTCTCTCTCTCTCTCTCTCTCTCTCTCTCTCTCTATTGTTGTTATAAGGTTTAAGTTACAAGCAAGAAAGCTAACAATTACAGCTAGGGGTGCACAACGGAATCGGGAACCCGAACCAACCCGACATCAACGGTTCGGGATGGGTTGGTTCTGGATAAACCCGCGTTGGTTCTGGTTCTCTCCTAGCATTACCTAAATATGTCATAGGCTTATAGCTCTCTCTCTCTCTCTCTCTCTCTCTCTCTCTCTCTCTCTCTCTCTCTCTCTCTCTCTCCTCTTTAGCTTTACATAAGTATATGTATATGTCTATTTATATGTATATGTAGACGTACACACACCCAATAATGATGGTGTACACACACCCATGTCTATTTATATGTATATGTAGACATACACACACCCAATAATGATGGTGTAACTAATATTAAACCAGTAAGTCATATCAAGGGCCCCTGATTTCCCAAAACCAATTTTGTTCACGTTCTTGTGAGTCATGAGTCTCATGACTATAACCTTTATTCCAACTTCAGACAGAGAGAGAGAGAGAGAGAGAGAGAGAGAGAGAGAGGGAGGGGGGGAGGGGGGGCAGGGATAGAGGGGACTGGGGGAGAGAAAGTAGTTAATTATAGAGGGGTATTCATGTGTGGAAAAATAGAACAAAAGCTAAGGCGATGGATATCTAGGATATCCAGACGTGAGCCTCATCGTTCAATGCCAGCAACAATCCATCAACAAATAAACCAACATCTTTGCTGCCGTTGGCCATGAAACCCACTGCCACTAGATCTCAATCGCCGGAAGAGACCGATTGCCATCAACCCATCATGGTCGCCATCTTCCCTACTTCCTTCATATACATCTGAGGAAACTTTATATCCAACCTAAGAGCTTAAGCTGATAGGTGGAGAGGCCCAACATGTACATCTAGCCGTAGCCAACTCTCTCTCTCTCTCTCTCTCTCTCTCTCTCTGCCCTAACAATTCTTCACTAATGTGGGTATTCATGTGTGGAAAAAGGCCTAGGCGATGGATATCTAGGATATCAAGACGTGAGCCTCATCGTTCATTGGCAGCAACAATCCATCAACAAAGGAACCGACATCTTTGCCACCGTTGGCCATACAACCGACTGCCACTATATCTAAACAGAACGAAGAGAAAATTACAAGGAATGAAGCAGTCTTGCCCCCGATTTTGCAAATAAGTGTACTCAATGAATGAGAATCAAGAAACTACCCAAACCAACCCAGCATTCTTTGGTTCTGGTCGGATCTATCAGAAATACCGCCCAGTTCTGATTAAGTCGATTTAATTCTGAGTTCAGCTTAACCCGACCCTTTCCCTAAGCTAACGGCTAATAGGTCATTAGAGCAGTTTCTATTGTCATGAGTCAATAAATTATGTATCAGCGGCTGTTCTCATTTATTTTTATTGAAGCAAGCAGTAACCAAGTGCAATTCAATGGATTCAACATCCATTACTTATTTATATTGTACATCTCACTTTATCCATCAAATAAAATTTTACAATGAACTATAAGAATCTAAATTTGATTTTCATCCAGAAAAATTCTCGTCACATTTAATAATTGAGCAAACACTCTGTCCTTAATTATAACCACTAATAATATAGAGCCAGGACACCCTCCTGGAGATCCTCAATTTTGAAGACATGTCGTGCTCATTTGGACCAAATAACCAATCATATTGTGCAGAAAAATTTTATACTAGTCCTTACACATAGGGCACAATCAACTGTTAAAAGCAATATTTGATCAAGCTTAGATTGAGACCAAGAGTCTCAACCCTATTTATATTAATCACTGATAAGGGAGAAATTACAAAGGTGCCCTTAGGCAAATAAAAGAAAAAGATAAAAAAACTAACAACTCCATAATAACTAATTGACAACTAATTGTCAGCTAATAAATAGCACATCTCAACACTCCCCCTCAAGCTGCGAAGATATCTCTCATGTCCAGCTTGCTAAGGATATAATGATGAGGCCTACTTCCAAGACCTTTAGTGAAAACATCTGCTAATTGTTCACTGGATTTCACAAACGGAGTACAGATCACACCACTACTCAGTTTCTCTTTAATAAAGTGTCTGTCAATCTCCACATGCTTAGTTCGGTCATGTTGTACTGGGTTGTGAGCAATACTGATGGCTGCTTTATTGTCACAGTATAGTCTCATAGGATCAGGGGGCATAAGATTAAGGTCTCTCAATAAAATCTTTATTCACAACAACTCACAAATTCCCTGAGACATAGCACGAAATTTTGCCTCGGCACTAGATCTAGATACAACAGGTTGTTTCTTGCTACGCCAAGTAACAAGATTTCCTCCAACAAAGGTACAATACCCTGAGGTAGATCTTCTATCTGTAGCTGAACCTGCCCAATCTGCATCTGTATATCCTTCCACTTGAAGGTGATTATGTATACCAAAGAATAAACCCTTCCCAGGGGCTGATTTCAAATACCTGAGGATTCGAAGAACAGCATCATAGTGAGACTCACGAGGAGCATGCATAAACTGGCTGACAACGCTTACGGCGAAGGCAATGTCAGGGCGAGTGTGAGACAGATAAATCAGTTTTCCAACCAATCTCTGATATCTCCCCTTGTCAACCACTTCTCCATCTGTGTCATCCCCTAATTTCTGATTAACTTCCATAGGAGTATCACATGCCTTACTCCCTAGCATACCAGTTTCTTGCAGGAGATCAAGAACATATTTTCTCTGGGAGATGAAGATCCCTTGTTTGCTTCTTGCTACCTCAATTCCCAGAAAATACTTGAGGCTTCCCAAGTCTTTTATTTCAAATTCCTTGGCCATGTATCTCTTCAACTCCTGTATATTTTCCACATCGTCTCCTGTAAGAACAATATCATCCACATATACTATGAGAGCCGTTACTTTCCCTTGTGAGGAATGTCTGATAAAAAGAGTATGATCACCTTGGCTTTGTTGAAAGCCATATTTGAGCATAGCTTGAGTAAACCTTTCGAACCATGCCCTCGGAGACTGTTTAAGTCCATACAGGGACTTCTTAAGTCTGCAAACCTTTCCTTTAGTTTTGGCGTCTTCAAACCCCGGAGGAATATCCATATAAACTTCTTCTGCCAAGTCCCCGTGTAGAAAGGCATTTTTAACATCGAACTGGTGGAGAGGCCAATCTAAATTTGCAGCAAGGGATAAACGAATTCTTACAGTGTTCATTTTAGCAACTGGAGCAAATGTTTCCTCATAATCCACTCCACAAGTCTGTGTATATCCCTTTGCCACCAAACGAGCTTTATACCTCTCAATAGATCCATCTGCCTTATGCTTGACTGTAAACACCCACTTACACCCCACTGTCCTGTGCCCTCTAGGTATTTCAACCAATTCCCAAGTGCCATTTTTGTGGAGAGCTTTCATCTCCTCAATCATAGCATGCTTCCATTTGGGATCAATGAGTGCATCCTGTACATGGTTAGGGATAGACATAGAAGCAAGTTTAGATACAAAGGCTTGGTAAGAAGGAGACAGACGACTATATGAGACAAATTTAGATATGGGATGTTGAGTACATGACCTAACACCCTTACGTGTAGCAATTGGAATATCTAAATCATCGGTAATAGCAGTAGGAGAATTAGGATTACCTGGTCCCTCATCAAGAGAAGGAGACGGGAGTGGTGGATCAGGAGGAATGGTCTTATCTTTCATCCTCCAAGTTCTTCTCTGATATACTATATCCTCTTTCTCTGGATTTTTTTCTTTTTCGATGGTGGGTTCCACAAATGTCTCTCGCGCAGTCTCTTGCTCTCCATCAATTTTTCCTACCTCTTCCTCCTTATCAAGAGTGCTCAATATCTCAAATGGATTAGATACAGGTAAATTAGGAACATGTAGTTCAGGCAACTCTTCTGTACTTGTTTTCTCCCCCTGAAGAGGAGCCTGAGGTGTGAAATAGGACTGTTCCTCAAAGAAGGTGACATCCATGGAAACATACCACTTTTGAGTAGGAGGATGGTAACATTTATACCCTTTTTGAGTGGGAGAGAAACCAAGGAAAACACATTTGATAGCTCGAGGATCAAGTTTTCCCCTTGTGGGAGCATGATTATGAACGAAACAGACACAACCAAAGACCTTAGGAGGAATGGCAAAAAGATCAGAAGGACTAGAAAGAACCTCATCGGGTGATTGTTTATGAAGAACTTGAGTAGGAAGCCGATTAATTAAATAAGCAGCAGTTAAGACTGCTTCACCCCAGAAAGACTTCGGAGCTTGGGCTGAGAATAACATTGATCTGGCAGTGTCTAAGAGGTGACGATTCTTGCGCTCTGCAACTCCATTTTGTTGTGGAGTATTGGTGCAAGAAGATTGGTGAATTATGCCGTTCTCCAAAAAATACTTCTCAAGACCAGATTTAAAGTACTCCCCCCCATTGTCTGAACGAACAACTTTTACAACCGCACCAAACTGGGTACAAATCATTTTGTGAAAGGTTTTAAATATTGAATGGACGTCACTCTTTTCTTTCATCATGTAAACCCAAGTAGTAAGAGAAAAATCATCTATAAATGTGACAAACCACCTATGGCCTTTAAGTGCAACAACACGAGAGGCACCCCAAACATCTGAATGTATAAGAGAAAAAGGAACATAACTCTTATTATTACTAGGATAAAAGGAAGCACGGTGGTGCTTTCCAAGTTCACAATCTTCACATCGAAAGGTGGAAACATTTTTATTAGATGACAAAGAAGGAAATAAATGCTTTAGAAGACCAAAGGAGGGATGTCCTAGGCGTCTGTGCCAGAGCATGATATCACTAGATGTAAAGCCAGTGAGAGTAGTATGATGAGCCAATTGTTGTCGGTCCTGTGGTTCCAGAATATAAAGACCATTCTCCTCTCTACCACTGCCAATCGTCCTTCCCGTGATAAGGTCCTGAAACACGCAATGAGAAGGAAAAAAAGTGACACTACAATTTTGATCACGGGTGATACGACCAATAGATAAGAGGTTAGTGGTAAAGCTAGGAACATGTAAAACAGAAGATAAAGACAACGAGGGAGTGACACGGACTAAACCTTTGCCTGAAACCGAAGAGACGGTTCCATCAGCAATCCTGACTTTATCCTGACCTGAACATAGTTTATAATCGGAAAAAATAGGAGATGAACCGGTCATATGATCGGATGCCCCGGAATCAATAATCCAAGGAAGACTAGTTTGGGAATTGAATTCACTCACTGAAGTAGCTAAATTACCTGAACGAGCAAAAGATGATGAGGCAGTAGTAGGTGTATCCAGACGAGTCTCCAACTCTGAGGAAGATAAAGTACTGGATGAAGGTGGAGATGAATCATCAACAGTGGAGGGACCAACAACCTCTGTATGATAAGCACGAGAATTCTCTCCTCGTCCCCCTGAGCTACGTCCCAACTCAATTGTTTGGGAAGGATTGCCCTTTCTGGAATAAATGTTAACCATGGTCTCCCAAATATCTTGGGCAGTCGCCATGTCCAAGAAGCCCTCACCAATTTCAGGGATCATAGAGTGAACTAACCATGTCATGACAAGGGAATTTTCCAACTCCCATTTGTCATAAGCTGCATCCTCGGTGCTTGGTGCTTTGTTTCGGCCGTTGATGTACCCCATCTTTCCTCTGCTTTTAAGAAACAAGGTCGCAGACTTGGACCAAGCCAGAAAATTTTGGCCATTGAAGAGGGAAGTAGTGATCTTAAAGTTCGGGTTGTTAGGGTGAGCAACACCTATGTTCTCACTTCTAGATGGCTGCGAATTGACGGTGGATCTTTCAGAATCATCCGACATCGTAAATCAGCCCACAAGAAAATTACCCGCAACAATCACTGAAAACGGAATAGGAACCGGTACCAACGGGGTCGTAGCACACAAGAGAAACTCAAATCACCATAGAGGATGTAGAAATATCAGTCATCACTAATCAAGGGTCCATAGAAGAACCCAAAAAAAATGAGAGGAAAAAGAAACTTCAATCAAAATAGGAGCGGTTGATAACTATATGAAAGTGAAAAAAAGTTGCAATGAATAGTAGCGATGAACAGCAGCGATGAACAGCGCCGATGAACAGTAGCCGTGAACAGTGCGATGAACAGTAGCCGTGAACAGTGTCGATGAACAGTAGCCGTGAACAGTGCTGTGAACAGTAGCCGTGAACAGTGCCGTGAACAGTGATCAGGTCATAGTGGTGGTGGTGGTGGGTTGGCGCAGGTGGTGGTTAGGGTTAGGATTGTGGTGGCTCTGATACCATGTTAAAAGCAATATTTGATCAAGCTTAGATTGAGACCAAGAGTCTCAACCCTATTTATATTAATCACTGATAAGGGAGAAATTACAAAGGTGCCCTTAGGCAAATAAAAGAAAAAGATAAAAAACTAACAACTCCACAATAACTAATTGACAACTAATTGTCAGCTAATAAATAGCACATCTCAACATCAACATTCTTACTTTATACTTTAAACTTAATTGTCCAAATATATACTGAATTCTTAAAAAGTTGGGATAAGCATAGAAAGGACAGTTAAGAGGGAAATCAAGAACAGTTAATTTGTATTGCACTTCTTCCACCTATTATGTACTCACATTTCTCTGTCACATATATCACTACTTGGGCTGTGATCAGGGCATTGCGCTTGTACCACTTCTGGTGTTATGAAAATCTTGAACATTCACTTAGAAAGATGAATTATTTTGCAAATTCAAAGGTTGATATTCTCATAGATGGTAAAGTATTATGCGACACATGGAATGCCACATAAAAGTCAGAACAAGATTCTCTGACATGATATTGCTATTATCAGACTTCACGAAAGTTTTGTCAAACATGCAACGGGCGGTAGATGTGCAGATATTATAATTATATTACGAATGAAAAAGAGGAAAAAAGAGCAAAGAAGAGAACAGTGGGAGAAGAACGCCAAGAAATAGAGGGAGGAAAGAGATACCAGAGATACAGGAAGGACTGAAGTAGTTAAGAGATAGAGGAAGTGAGAGATGGAGCATAAAGAACATCCAAAAGATCATGTCATCAATTCGTCTTAAGAGACTCTTGTTTCTCCAACATGGTAATAATATAAATAATAAAACCTAATATGTGCATGGTAGACTTAGCCCGATTAGACGCCTAGGAGACTGGAGTACATAAGTTGTGGACAATTTTTCAAAATTTACAACAAAATAGTATATTATCTTTTTCATATGCTAACTAGTAAACATGCCATTGAAATCATCATTCATGTGAACATAGTATGGACCTCTGACAGGATAGACATTTATTTATCATCGGTCAATTCAAGTTCATTCCATTACATAAGCATCGCTGGAACATAAACCATAGAGACTACTTACCCCATGTCATCATATCCCATGACTAGTGCCTCCCCCTGCAATTAATCAAACTCATAGCTTAGTTGATGATATACTTTTCAGTAAGACGCAAGTGGTTTGATACATTTCACTGCATCTAGCTAAAACCGTAAGTTCTCTCACAATTACACTAATATAAATCACCTAAAAGGAAAGCAATTGTACATACATGCAAATGTTTATTTTTAAAGTAAAATTCCAATAAGACGCACCAAAGGGGGTACACGCACACAAGGAAACAAAGGACAGATAAGATACAAATAATGATTTATAGATAGCTAAAGTCAAAAAAAGTTACGAGATTGGTCGGAGAGAAACGAATGTTCGAATCTTTAGTGGCATAAAACCGATCAAGCAGCTTTTTTATGTGATCATGCATAGTCGCATCTGTACCAATTCCTGCCTGAGAAAAATGAATCAAACGAGAGACAAATCATTAAACAATTTCAACCAATGTTCAAAAACTTATTTACTGGTTATTTAGAACTAAAACCACATCAACTTCAACTCTTGATTAGAATTAGAGATTGAAAGACAGTATTCACCTTGTCCATACAGTTCAGCAAATCGGCTTCACCTAAAAGGGGTGGTGGTCTTGTAACTCCCGAGTCCATGGTTAATGTAGTCGGAATAAACTGCGACAATACCAACTGGGAAATCATTTTGTGTTTATCTATCCTATTTAAATCACCATATGGACTAAAGAACAAAGTGGTAGAAAATGCACCAGATAATAACAGCATTTCTTTAGTTTCTTCATTCCTTTTTTGTGTGTGGGGGTGTGTGCTTGGTGTTCCAAGGTTGTGTGTCTGGGAGGGGGAGATGTTTACAGCATGCTAACTCCGAATACTTTTTTAAAGTCTGCCTCAAGTTTGATTTTGATGTTATTCTGCATACTAAATGAATCAATCAATATTTCAAGTTTTCAACTTCTACCCAGACAATTTTCTCCAAAACAGAAGGCACTCCTTAAAATGGTCAATGTTCATGGTCCTCCAGTGATAAGTTTTGGGCTAATATGGAGCAGGCACTATGTCAAAAACCTCCCTACATGTCTGCAAATATGGTCATTACTCCCCTTCTCTTGCACACACAACACTCACTGCCTTTTTTTCGTTGTTAATCTTATATTACTACTACAACCACCTATAATGCAGAATAGACGCGTATACAATACTTATTATTTTATCGGTGGAGAAATTGGCGGTTTTGCTGAAAGATGGTGGACATGGTAGCTAGAGTAATAGTGACAGAGTACGGTTGCTCTAATGACTAAAAGCCTGTTCCAGATAGCTTTTTCAGGGCCAATTGTTTAAAAAGCCGTGACCATAGGATTAGCTTTTTGGCAGCTCTTTGAAGCTAAAAAAAAAGTTTGTTGAAAAGCTCCAATCCATAGCATGTAAAAAAAAATCTTATTCCTAAAAGCGATTACTGTAAGAGTTAATCCAAACAGGCTCTAAATTCAGTAGGTTAATAGTACTAATAAGTAATAACTAGTTTGAATCAACTTGGTAAATAAATTGGTTAGCATTTCTAGAACAAACTAAGCAGGGCAGTTTTTTCAATAGGGAAAGAAACAGGGGAGTTGGACGTGCCTGCTGCCCATCTACCCCCTTTCTTCTTGTTATTAAGCTAAGCTTATCCCTTCCCCTGAACGAATCGAGAGCAGAATTGCGGAAAGTGATAGGATCAAATGAATATATGGGGATAATTAAACTAGATTTATAAATTAAAAAGGAGACAAACACCTTTATTCAGAGAATTTTTCTTAAGTTATTAGTTGTTGCAGTCGTAAAGGTTCCTATACATACTCGCATAATTGGTAAGAAAATTTTAGGCTTTGCAACTAAATTTCAAATATTAGGTCACAACCATTCATAGTCCAGTTTTTAACAATCTTTCTTTAATCTAGTTCTTAGAAAAATAAATTTATCTTTTAGGTCTCCAATTTAGAGTCCACTTTTAAATAAATAAAAATTTCCTTTGATTCACTTTTGATTGAACAAATCGTAGCTTTTTGGTTCCGCCTAATTTATTTCTCAATAACAGTTCAATTAGTCAAACACAGGGCCGAGGTAGGTGGCCACCTAGGGCCCCCAAATTTTGTCCAATTTTTTCTCTTAAGGAGGGCCCCGAAAAATATAGATCATATGTTATATATTGGTGTAATTGTATTCAAGCCCACCTAAGTATTGAAACAAATATATATGTAACGTATTGTAACCATCCCAACACTTTTTGTTTTCCAAATTACAAGGGAAGGGATAGGGGTCGAACACACGACCTATGCAATTGGGGGAATAAAGACCCTCCTCAATGCCAAACGACCTATACTCACTTTGCCCATCCTAACACTTTTTTTCCTCACTTTCCAGTTTAGCCAAACCAAAATTGCGTTACATTAACCCAAGCCTTATTGTTGAAAAAAAAAGTTTCAAGATGAACCCATGCAGAATCGCAAAGGGGTTGGGGGAGAAGTCGATCACAATACATTTCATGCATTGAGGATTACACCAAAAAAAATTCACAGAATACAAAAAATCTAACCCACAAATATATATAAACAAACATAACATTTTCACCTCGAGGACATTGCCCCCGAACCCCCACAGTGTCACAAGCCGACCTTGGACAGGAGCTCCATCTTTAAATGGTCGCTTAGGGCCCCCAAATTGTCAAGGTCGGCCCTGGTCAAACAGTACCACTTTTAATGATTGGCAATTTTTTTCTTGAAATGGGTCTTCTTTATTTTAGCTTAGATTCTTATAAAAAGTATCCTTAAGTGGACCCACAATATACATTACTGTTAGGGGCCATTTTCCAGTTCCAACCCCTGCATATCTCAACCCAATTGTTTAGTTTTCGGAAAGGAAAAAAAAATTTGTCATCAAATCATTTTACATTATTAAAACACCCAACCGGAAAATAATATATATTGAGACACGTCATACGCAGAATATTGATTATAAAGTCTTTGTACATTAAAAAATGTTGCCCCTACTTATAAGTGTCAATAGGACATGTACGAAGAAGAAGAACGGAAAGCAGAGAAGGAAAAAGAAGAGAGATCGTGAAATAAGAGAGAAGAGAAGAAGAAAGAGAGAAAAATGAAGAATAATAACCAATCACATGTCACGACCCATCCCGCTACGGGCGGAAATAGGACACGTGGCACGCCACCGAGGCTCATCCAATTCATTCTATAACTCTAGCAGCGGAAAAAAAACTTAAACAAACTCTTTAAAACAAAGTTCATTTTGGAACAAAAGGAAAAACATTGAACTATGAGTCCGTAAAATCCGTATCAATTTGAAAACTTAATTATATTTCAAATTAACCATAAAAGTGTTATTAGGGACCCCAAATGTACCCTAAAGGCAAAATAAAGCATTTCAATATTTTCCGAAAATGGTACTTCCTTTGTAAAAACACTATTCACGGGCAGCCCACTTTTGCCTATTTTTATTTTTTTGAAAACGTAACAAACATGACAAAACTTAACATACAAATTCCCAATCATTCTGAAACTTTAACAAAGGTATACACACATATTAGACAGCATGTCTAAGTTTTGAAAACATTAACGAAACGAGTCAAAGACTCGTTTGGATCAAATCTCATAAGTGTTGTAACAAATTCATAGAACATGAAATTCAACGTGTTAAACATCAAGACGCGAACTCAAGAGTTCCAAGTCACTTCCAATCAACTTAAAAAGGTTTTCAAAAAATTATTACATCAACTCAATAATAATCCAGAGCTTCTAAGATTCGGTTACAAAAATCTATACCCCAATTCCTCCGAATAATCCCAACGGCCTCATTCCTCGCATTCCATCTTTCCTTTCTTCATACCTGCAATGGAGTAAATCTCCATTGCTCAGCTATATACTGAGTGTACAATTCTAAACATATGCATATGGGCAATTCATGCTTTAAACATCTAAATTACATAATTTAGTCTCTGGGGAGAGAGATACGCATTCATCCGGTATATCGGCAAGTCTTAAATCTTAAACCAAGATGCCAATGGTTAGCCAAAGATCACTCAACCATTGCATCCATCTGCTCTAGTTGGCCACTTCCCACACCAAGCAAGTAGTCGTCACTACTATAACTCTCAAACACCGAGAGGCGTACCCCGGTATGAAATTATACCAAATTCCCCTTTGACCCACATAGACATTTAGCATACTCATATAACCATATCACCATGCTTTTCAATAAGTACTCACCAAAATTAACGGGCCTAAGCTAACACATAAGTTTTGCCCGGATCACAATTTCATACACAGTATTCAAAACATCCAAAATTGTCTATATTACATAAGTTTGGAAGTTATACCTCGAGTTACAACTCTCAAACTTCAGGAGAAGTACTAGGAGAGCAAATAAACGTCAGATCTCTGATCTCAAGTGATTCCTACAAGTATTTACATGTTTTTCCCAAATTTCCATAAATTAGATTTTCGGAAAAACTAAGCCAAACGAGGCCTAAGTGGTATCAAATGTAGCTTTTACCTCGAGGAGCTCAAATAAGAAATTTGGTTGAAAGCTAACAGACGAACGGTCGCCGTTTGTCGTCGGGAAGATCGTAGGATCAAATCTCCTTTCTCTCTTCTCTCTCTAGATATTTTGTAAGCTTGGATGATAATGAAATCTCATCCACTATTATATATATAAGCACCACTCTAGGGAATTACGTTTAACTCCCCACTAGTTCTCAAAACTTCTAATTAATTCCTGAAACGTCGCACACGTCCATTTTATGACTTCACGAATAAAAACTAAAATTTATAAAAGTTTACGTCTAGGTTCCGTTTGGGTCCGGAAATCACGTTCCGAAACTAATTTTGTGGAATCTCTAGACCACCTACCTTTTATGCCATGCATCACTCACGTTCTCACCACAGTATTCACAATGATTTAAGATAGGATCAAACTACCAAAAATTATACAAAACAAGTATAATTACTATTCATGAAAATCAAGTAAAGTCAAATAACATTTAAAATCACATAAATGTCATTTACTCATATCAATCCCTCATTGATTATCAAATCTCTGTGTCCTCGATTGACACTCACCGTTGACCCAGGTCAACCACATCCACAATTATTAATCAACATTATTAATTCACAATAAATCAATTTTATATTTTAAAATAAATAGATTTCCCGGGACGGGTGTGACATAACCAACATGAGAGCTAGTAATCCTGTCAATTATTGACAACTGATTTTCTTTCTCGTCGCACAATTATTGCAACAGAGAGAGAGGGCGGCAATTGTTCAAAGTTAAATCTTGAAACAGATTCCTTAACCCCCACCCCACCCCACCCCCCCCCCCCCCCCAAAAAAATATATATTTTTACATATAGTTTTTTCCTTAATTGGGGATAAACGTGGATTTTATATTATAAAACGAAATATTGCTATACTACTCAAAATTTATTAATATCTCCAAAACAACCATCAAAATCAAAAGAGATAACAATATCCACATTATTAATCTTTGTCACAAGCAAGGAGTTAAATGAAGCACACCACAAGCAGATCTGCTAAAAAACAATTTCAATTAGAAAAAGCGGAAAAAATGATTAGACAATTAAGACCAAACCTGTTGCCCGAAAGTATACACTGGGATCATTGACCCTCCCCATGATTCGAACCGGTAGACATCCAAGTAATTTTTCTGACCAACATGAAGCAGAAATAATGGTAAACCAAACCACAGCGACAATCATTGAGCTAGGATGTGCTCATACTTTACTAAAAAAGGTGAGAAAAAGTTCCGCATTATAAATTTGTAAGAATCCACTTTACAACAGACAAATATCAAATCTGATATCGAATTGAGGCATTGAAACTGGAATTGTGTGCACAAATTTTATCTAACTCGACACAATTCCAATTCCAATGCCCCTATTCCACGTTGCCAAAGCACATGAATAGATAAGCTTCATCGTCGAGAGGGAAACAGCGGGCAGAGCTTTTGGTTTTTTCATGTTGTCAATGCTTCTAAAAATCAAAATTAACAGATGTACCAATCTGTTAGTTAATATATCATTTGAAGATTATAATACTGACACACAATATGTAAGAATAAAGGTAACAGACAGAATCAGAGAGGTAATACTACTATATCTTTTAACTTTCAAAGTTCTGATGAATCTTTGGAGCCATCTCTTTAGTTAAAATTGGCTAAACTACATGCCAATGCTAGTCCGTTTTATCACCTGGGCTGGGCATGCTACCCCAAGGTTGCATAAGCCAGAGGATGTAATCTCATTGTGCCTTGAGAGCTTTAAGCAAACTTAACAGGATGATACTACACCTTAACGTAGATCAACAAGCAGTTAAGATTTTTACTTAAAAAAATCAACCACGCGTGTCTAGTACACCCTTGTAGTCATGGGCATGGCATCCTCAGCCTTCAATATTATCAGAGAACTGAACCATGTATGTAAAATTATATGCATGTATTAGAATAAATGGTACACCTAATGTTTGAAATCATAAGTAATTTTCAGAAGAGCTATAGGCACCACAATACTGTGGACGGACGGAATTGCAAAAACAAAATAAAATAGGTGATCTAGTAAATATGTAATGTATGCATATAAAGTCTTATCCCTACTTGGAGGAATATCCAGTAGACATATAATTAAGAAAAAGTATTCTCAAGGTTCAGGAGGATACCTTTCTTTATTTTCCCCTTCTATTTGAGAAAGAAAAAGAAGTTACGAGAGAGAGAGAGAGAGAGAGAGAGAGAGAGAGAGGTGTTAAGGCACCAATTACTCTAAAAGCTTAAGCTATTAGAGAATGGGCCCAATGCATAAAGCTTCGACACCATCCCTCACGTGCGTCCCTGTCTCTCACGTGGAGAGGCAACAAACGAAACTCCCTCATTGAGAAGAATAAACTGCAATATCGAAACCAGAGGGGGGACGGAGACTCGAAGCTGAGACCTCCGACAAACAAGGCTCTGACATGTTAAGTCATCATAGCTCCAAATACTTTGTGAGTTGCCAAAGAATGGAGAATGGGCCCAACAACACATATCAGCCTTCAACAAGGGGAAAGGGGAAGAATCCTTTGGGTAAAGGGAAAGAACGAGTGCTTGTTGACTCAATTCACATTTAGTTAGAGCACCCATGTGAGGAAAGTTAAACGGTAATTTAGAGACTAACAAGGGTAATTGATTGGTGCAATGGTAAAAGCTCAAACTGCTAAGGTTGAGAACATGGATTTCTAGACTTTAACCCCTTTTTCTTTTTGTAGTTAGGAAAGGGTGCAGGGAAGCAAAGGCAAATTTTCTGAAAGAACCACTTTCAGCAAATAATGTAAAATGGAAAGTATGTGTTCAATCCTCTGTTAGGATATGTGAACTACTACAACGATGGGCAATTTTATAATTTGATCTCAAACATATAAACATAGTAGGATTGGTGTATTTTTAATTCCGACCTATTCTAGAAGAAAATAAAACCTTATTTCCATCTTCTCTCTCCAGAACCCTAATCTAAATTGTTCAATACATTTCAACTTCGACTCCTTCCAGTACATAAATACTCACAAAACCGGATAATGGCCTATTTCTTTTTTTCTTTTCTTTTGTTTGGTGGTACAATGTCCACTTCTTGGAAGACAAGGCAGAACATAAAGGTAGTATTTTAGCATATTTCTTTTCATATTTTTTCTTTTCCTTAAAAAAAAAAAAGAAGAAGAAGAAGAAGGCATTAACATGAGGCAAGCTCAAGGGAAAAAGAGTTTCATTTTTCTCAAAAGTCATAGGTCCTTTATTTTTTCCTTGGTGAGCATATGGAATCATGTCATACAACGCTCTGTTTTGTGATAGTTAATTACATTGACATGAGAGGATGGACAGTGACAATCATAATATGGAAAGCATACATCTTTCAAGTTTCTTGATATTCAAGTAGCATAATTCTTGCATACTTTTAAACCAATAGAAAACTTGACTATCTGCTGGACTATAGAAGCACACAAAGAAATCAAACCTGAAATAATGATTTGGAGATGTATGACCCTTGCTTGGGTAACCAAGCCACATACAGATAGCAAAGCCTTTTTTCTTTCTTTTTTATTATAATAAAGACACTGTTTTTTTGGTTGTATGTTCTTATTAACTCCTCTCTTAAGAAACAATGAGAATTGCTATTATGTTGAGAAGAGTTGATCATTTATGGAGCTGGACCCCATCATAAAAGACAGAACACTTGAACCCAGGCTAGTTTTCTCAACTTCATTGATCCAATTTTAGATAAAGAATTTTTATTTTTATTTTAAAAATAAAAATAAAAAAACCTCTCTCCCCAATAGAAATCAGTATGTGGAAATGAACTACGCAAGCTCATATGACTCTCCAATATGATCATGCAAAGTTGTTAATATACCTCCTCCATCTTGGATGTTGGCTCTTGAATATCAAGTCTAGATATGAGTCTCTCACTCAATTCATAAAAAAAAGAACTAGATTTGATGATCATTTAACCATTCATGGAAACAACATACAGAAGGACTTCAATTATGTTCACAAGCTAAATAATGAAATTTTGAGATTAGAAAATGAATAATCAAAAATCATTGGAGACCAAACTCACTCCCCAAAGTCCAAATGCCACGACAACAGTCTTTCAACACAATCACGAAAGCAATAATTATTTAATCGATCACCTCATCCACTAAAACTTCCGCAAAATTAGCATCAAGCTAAATCATAAACTGTGAGACGTTTATTTTGTCAGTTGGCCAAAACAAACTATAGGAATAAAAAGTTGGAACATCAACAAAATCTACCCACTCTTTAGATCAAATTGATACAAATGTGCCCCACCCAACAACGCATATGTACATATAAAATTATAAATGACACAATTCTACTTCAATATTCAGATGGTCAAGACCCCATTTTGGTTGGCTTTTAAAATAATCTCCTTTTGGAATAAGCGATTTTTTTAAACAATAATGCTTGGGGCACCAAAGGACACAAAGAACTTCCACAAAATGAGTAGAAAGTCTATGTAGCACACAAGGACCCGCCAGCAATTAATGGGAATAATGGTTAATTATTGGCGGGTCTCAGTGTGCCACATAGACTTTCCACTCATTTTGTGGAAGTTCTTTGTGTCCTTTGGTGCCCCAAGCATTATTCTTTTTTAAAAGCGACAAATTGGAGCTTTACAAAAAAGCTATTTTTTAGTTTTAGAGGGAAACCAGAGTTGTTAAAAAGCTGGGAAGCTAATCCAAACGGGCTCTAAAGAGATACTGAGAATGCAATATAATTACACAGAATTAATCAGGAGAAGTGGAGAGTAGAATAGAAAACTCACAGCAATAATTACTCTGCCAGAAGCAGAAAACAATTCACCAGCAATATCAATCTCAACTGTAGTTTCAGCTCCAACAGCTGGTTGGGAAACACAAGCCAAGAAATGGCGAACAACCAGCTCATATAATCTCTGTCAAAATAATATTAATTAGACAAAAAAAAAAAGGTGAAGACAATTCAAGCATGGTTGTTAGTATCGATTCGAGTTTCATATAGCCCGAGAACGATTCAATACGACTCACTATTCATAAATTTGAGTTGGAATTTTTAAGTTTTAAGTGAAAAATTTTTAACTTTTTGGGCCATGATATTGAATGAAACTTGCATTAAATAGTTATTTTGTTAATGTGTTCCTATTAAGCAAGGTAGATGTGTTTCTATACGTATGCTGTATATGCATTTATATTATCATTTATTTTCTTATAAAAAAAAGTGAGTCTTCCAAGTCATAAGTTTAGCAAACCGATTTTGACAACCATGAACACAACTATTACAGTGTTTTATCAAGAAGGCTGAGCTCTGGAGTAGTAGGCACGTACGTGGTGGTCCTGACTCCATCCAGATTCCCCAGAAGAAAACTTTGTTGGGTGAATGGGAGGATGGGCTTTGTCATCGTGTCCACCACCACTGGGATTTCTCCAAAGTCCTGCCCCGGGGTCCAATAACCGCTGGGCATATGGGCCCCACATAGGATGCCCTTGTTGTTCTTGCACAATTGTCTATGCCAAATATAAATGCCAAGGGTCACTTGAGACAACCAGAGCAATGAAAACTATTTCACAATAGATAAGCTAACAAAGTCATAAAAACAGGACTATTGACTATCTTAACACATAAGAGCTGTTTGGTAATGCATAAACAAGATCAGGGTCAGTCCCATTCTTATTTTCTATCTGGTTCTTAATAAAACCTGCATTATGTTTGTTAGACAAACAACCTGTTTTAAAGGTGATTTTAGATGTGACATGGACTCCCACCCAATAAGAGAGCATTTACCAAAGAGTTGACTGTGTAGAACTGATTCACTTGTGAACCATAGAACCAAAGCACAAAAATAAAAAATAAAAATTCAAAACAATTAATAGAAAAAACTGAGAAAGAAAAATTTCTAGAAATCTCCCATAGGACTAAAATGGGTAACTTCTCTGTAGAAATCTTAAGCAAATTAACAATTTTATACTAAAATTTGTTCCGAACGGGGTTCACAGCCCTTCAAAACAATTCTTAAAGTTTTTAAAAGCTTATAATTGAACCCTCTTACACAGGGTCTCGTACTGTTGAGAGTATAAATACTTAAGTTACACCCTCTCTAACAGTTTAAGCTTTTAGAGTAGATGGTGGTTAACATGGTATCAGACTTCAGAGCAGGCAAAGGTCCTGAGTTCAACCCTCACCGTCACCCTGACTTCTAAAATATCCACGTGTTTGACCCTTATCAAAGAAAGTCTGGCCACATGTGAGGGGGCGTGTTGAGAGTATAAATACTTAAGTTACACCCTCTATAACAGCTTAAGTTGTTAGACTCGATGGTTGTTAACACATACATCCTTGGAGTATTCACAAAAACATCCAACAATATAATCAAAGAAAAGAAAGAAACCGCTGACACTTCTGCAAGAAAAAAAAATTGTGAAATTGCTTAAAATACCTCATTATACAACAAGAAATGAAACGGTTAAGCCTACATTCTACATTCATGAAAGCAACAAAGTGCGGCGTATATCTAAAGAAAGGAGAAAAGAAGCTGAAAAGGTATTGCCATGATTAGATTCGTGGGCATCACATAAAAAATAAAACTAAATCACTAGAGAAAAAAGGAAAGGTGAAGGTTATGAATGACGGTTTTATTTCTGCATTGGTGCTTTTTCTTTAAGTTAAGCACATCATTGGTTGCATCCCTTAAAGAGATGCTAAATGAAAATGAGCAAGAATAAATAATGCATCTGACCTAAGATGGATCTAGAGACACTTATGAAGACCTATGATTCGCAAGTAACACTTCAACCATTCACGATGAGTCATGACCCCCTCCATGATATCCCAGTAAATATCGTTCTATAAAGCCATTTCCATGATAAAATTTATAATATCTACCACAGCCAGGAACGTGATTCAAGGTTATCAATAGAAGACAAAATTACCCACATGCAAATCCGTTCTCTCCGAAAAGCAGTCGGTCTCTGTGCGAGGATAACTGATGAAACCAGCTTGATAAAGATCTTCTGCCACCTTTTAGAAAAGTAATAGTTTCAAAATATGCATCACTAGCAGGGAATAGGTATCTTTGTGTGTGTGTGTGCGTGCATGCTTTCTGTGCATATCCGACAATAAAACCGTGTGAATGAAAACAAAAGAAGGAAACAATTCATATAGAAAAGGCTATTTGTTAGTCAAAAGCAGAAAAATATGTCAAAAGACAGTGAAATACGATTTTAAAAAGGGTATTTTGGCCAACATAAAAAGTCCGGGACTTTCGGGTTAAAAAAAGGTGCAGGGACCTATTGTAGGCTGAATGTCCATGTGTACTTTATATTAATATAATGGCTTTTTTTATATTCAAATCTCTATTTTATGTATATTTTAGGTATTTTTATATGATGTTATACCATATGATTTAGTTAAGTTTGGGGTGTGATCAATAGTGTAATTGGGAACACGAGATATTGTATTTTGGAACATATGAATATTTTAGAAACACCACGAAGATTACTTTAATAGTTTTATAAGTCACAACTTGGACTTTCACGTGGTATTTGGTCACACATTTGGACAAAGATGGTCCCATAATTAGATCCGTGGACACACCACCGGTATTACAACACTGTCACCACGGACTCGTATTTATCAGTTCTTGTGCATAACGAGACAGTACGTGGACCGAGCCATGCGACATCACCATGATGACGTCACAAATATAACCAACTTCACGGCCATGAATTGAAGGCCGAAGTCGGCCTTCCCGGCGCCATTACTTCGTCATGAAGGTACACACACATATGCTATGTTTAGCATAGTGTTGCAGCAGAGGAGAGAGAGAAAGGAAGGTGACAAGAAGGAGAGAAGAAAGAGAGTCGGCCATGGCTCCTCTGTATAAACACCCAAGACTCCCACAACTCTCCTCACTTCATACACCCTTCAAAACTTAGTTTTGAGGTACCGGACAGCTTCACGAAGTGCCAATGGAGCTTCACGTTAGTTGGGAAGTAGAAAAAGAGAGAGAGAGAGAGAGAGCAGAGAACGAAGCTTGGAAGCCGTGGCTAAAGGAAACTTCGACGCGACCCACCCCGTGAACGAGCACATATACACTATCCGTGAGTGTTCTAACCTCTTTTACGGTGTTCATAGATGTGTTTCGGAGTATCGTTTAAGGCTGCTGTGGCCGAAAATATGTTATACAAAATCTGGGTTACGGGTTGTCTAGAGGTTGAAGACGACCCGTAACTGGTTGCATTGCAACCGGTTGTGTGGCTGTAACCGGTTACAGTGCAACTGTACAACCAGTTGTGAGGTACAACCGGTTGCATGGTACTGTTTTGAAAAGATTCTAGTTAAGATGTCATATGCTATGATAAGCTGTACCAGATGCTTTATATGGTGTACTAAGTTGTGCTTCGCATGTTATACCTGATATACACCAGCTTTGCATATTGTACCTTCATGTCACTAAATTATACCTTATGTAATGTCACGTTGTACCTTATGCTATAACATGTGTATTTAAGTCGTTATGCTGCCGAAATCATATGCTATCACATGTTGTACTTTTAGAAGCATGAAGTGTACATGTTATACATAGTTGCTGATAAGCACGTGCATTTTAGGCGAGTTGGTGTAGTATGCATTGTGAGACACGTAATCAGCCGTGGAAGCTAGTGTGATGAGTTGACGGCCATATAGACCAGAATATTTGTTGATGATATCGTGAGGATCCCTCGAGAACGAGTATGAATAATCTTGATCAATCGGCCATTTGGGCATGATAGTATATTATTCATTCGGCCATTGGGGTATGCATTATTCATAGAGTAAGGTCACTGTGACCTAGAATATATTAATTAATCGGCCATTGGGGCACGATACTATAGTGATCAACAAGGGTTGATCATTCGGCCATTTGGGCATGATAGTGTATTAATCATTCGGCCATTTGGGCATGCATATTCTGAAATAACGGCTTTATGCCGGAGAGTCGATAAGCGACTACGTGTTGAGAGAAATAGAGTTAGCAATTGGGTCGTTGTGTCGAGATGAATTCGGTATCCAAATCATGGTCTATTGCATTGTTCCTGCACGGTCTAATATGCTCATGAAGAGATAACAGTTGAGATACATGATATTGTGCTTATCATATGTAGTAACCAATTACATGTTTATATGTTTTATGTGCATCATAACTATATTGTGGTTATACATTCACTGGCTTTCATAAGCTGACGACGTTTATGCTCAGGACAATCCCATGTCCAGACTTTCCAGAGACAGAGTACCAGGAAGAGTTCGGCGAGTATAGATACACTAGTTACATCAGACAACGGAAGAGACAACTATGTTGTTTTAGTTTTAGTTGGTTTTGAAAATGATGCATTTCTGATGTCATGTTTGTATTTGCCTTGATACTTTGATTAGTAATCATTATGATGTAATAGTTTAATAGGGATTGAGTTTTGCTTAAATAAGTTATGTTTTAGTTTAATCGCTTCCGCATTATATTATTCCAACCTTGCTAGAATGTGTTCATGGACATCTTTGCTCAACTTGTCACGACCTACGAATCCAAAAAGGGAATTTTAAATTTTCCCCAATTTTTGCTACATCGGGACGAAAACAGAATTCATGGAATGTAATTTTAGTAATAGTGGAAGTAGAGACAACGAAGCAGTGACGATCGAAGACAAGGAGATCCCAAAGAGGGGACACTTTCGCTATCTAGGTTCAATGATCAGTAGAGATGGAGAAATTGGTGATGACGTGACCCATAGAATTAAAGTAGGCTGGCTTAAGTGGAGGACCGCTTCCGGAGTATTATGTGACCGGAGAATGCCAGCAAAATTGAAACGAAAATTTTATAGTACAACTACTAGGCTGGCTATGCTCTACGGGACCGAGTGTTGAGCAACTAAGAAACAACACATTAGCAAAGTGAGCGTAGCTGAGATGAGGATGCTAAGATGGATGTGTGGTAAGACTAGGAAAGATAGAATTAGAAATAAGTACATTCGAGAGACTGTAGGAGTGGCACAAATTGAGGATAAGTTGAAGGAGAATAGACTTAGATGGTTCGGCCACATGCAACGAAGACCTAGAGATGCACCTGTGCGAAAGAGTGATAAGATCGTAGTGCCTGGAATGGTTAGAGGGAGAGGCAAACCTAAACCTGGACTGACCTGGGAGTATGTAGTGCAACAAGATATGAATATATATAATTTAAATGAGCATATAGCTTTTGATCATGCAGAATGGAGAAAAATGATTCATACAGCCTACCCCAATTGATTGGGACACAAGGCTTAGTTTGGTTTGGTTTGGTTTGGTTTGGGACGTGACACCTATGGTTGGAAAGTGTTCATTATATGGACCTATGGCCGAATGCCCCAAGAAATTAAATCTATACTAATAGAAGGGAGAGAGGTAGGGGTACCAAACTTATACTATCTAGCAACCATATTTACAATATAACCAATAACATTTTTCCTCAAAAAAGAGAAAATAGGGGAACTAAAATGTCATTAACTACAATTTTCAAATTCCCTAAGTAAAATAGATAAATGATCGAAACTGGCCTCTCCAAAAGCAGAAAGGTGACAGTCTCTTTCCTTACGTTCATTCATCTGTTGTGCGCATTCAATTTGCTCTATATGCTCATGAAAGAACTCTGTGTGCGAACAACAAAGAGGCTTATGAAAGATCTGATTTTCAGGATGGGAGAGAAAATTGGAAAATAGTGATAGACTGACAATGATTGTGATGATATGGATGATGAAGCCAGTGACAACGAGGAAAAATGGGAAATCCGTAATCCATAGTCACAAGTAGGTGTATTGCCCCACCTACTTTTCATCCCTTGGTGGTAGTGTTTATGTTGATGGGTGCTTTATGATCTGTCTTTCCCGTTAAATTTACCCGAAGAATTGAAATTGCAATCCATTGATACAAAAGATATAAACAAAAACAAAATGAAATAAAAGAAAAAGGTAAGGAAAATGTACCAACATATCCCCGGTGAAATGGAATTTGGGAGAAATGGAATTTGGGTTAAGATTGTTAAAGAAAACAGTGAGTAAACACATTTCTTTGTTTGGTTCTCAACCTACCATCCGTAGTATTTGCATTTCTTTTATTGAAAGAATGTCATGTTGTTGAAAATTTACGTATTTTTTCATGAAGAGGTAATTGTTTATTTATGTGTTTTATCTGTATATGTAGGTTATTTTTCACCCAACAATCTTAATGTCTTTTGTCGATTAACTTTAGGAATATATTTCGTTGCACACGCAACGCATGTGCCCCACCGCTAGTAGCATATTAAACAGTAACAGAGAGTAGATTGAATAGGAAAGAAAAATTAAAAGTAGCCCCTAAAAGCGACTGAAGCATAATTCCATGTATAAAACCATGTGACCCAAACTTCAAATTCTTAGTATTCTAGTAGTACGTAAATTCTACACGGGTTATATTGATGCAGTGATAGACAATGTCTGATCAAATTCCAAACATCAACCTTCAAAAACTTTGAAGGATTCAAAATGAATCACAAAACCTCAAGCACAATGACTTCCAATGTATGTGGCCTTTACGGGAGACCGTGCAATGCATAATACTACAAGCATCACTTTAACTAATCAACTGGAGCATTCAACACAAGTAGATATCTGACAAAGCACTGTTAAATCCCGACAGCTGACCTTCATGGTATGTTCAGAACTCATTCGAAAGTACCGTGATGCACGTTTCTCGAGCTCAATAGTGCTCAAAGGATGAGGAGGATACTTCAGCTTCTCCTGCTGTCTAACTTTGGTTACCTGAGAAGAAATTAAAGTTGAGAAAGCTAGAATCAGTAAATCACAACTGTTATCTGCATGGTTATCACAAACTTACGATTCATGAGTCAACTCATACTTGTCTTCATACAACCCAATACGATTCATGATTTATAATTTTGAACTTTGAAATTTTAGGTGAGAAATTTTCAACATTTCGACCCTTGAAGTTGCATGAAACTTGTTATTTTCTTCATTTTGATACATGTGTTTTCATATGTATTCAGTATATACATATATATATAGTTATAGATTTCTTAAAAAAGGTAAATCTTACAATTCTTGATTCAGAATTTTGGCAAACCGATTCACAATTTGACAACAGTAGTTATCTGAACAAGCATTTGATTCAAATGCACAACTTTAGATCACTACTTTTACACTCACAGTTGCAGTGGGTTCCTGAATACACATCTCGTAGAGTATTACTGCACAAGTGTAATCAAACACATGCCCACGCCTGCAAAACCACTATTCAATGAGTTTAAATCACCTACTATCAAGTCTGAAAAAGATCTGAAAGGCTGCAAATTCCATAACACTTAACATCCAATGGAAGGTAGAAGTTCCTTCACCCGAGTTGTGAGTACAATTGATCGTCCAGAACTCTTCAGGCTCATGTGATTGTATCTCCCAATATCGTTCTACAACAAATCCTAGCGTAGGGAACTGCAGGGACAACAATGTATGATCAACGAGTAAAAACTGAACTCCTTCCACAGGCCGCAAGTTACAAGATTCATAATCAATCATATTAGGGTTAATTCAGCTTTGCACCCACGTAGTCTATACTCGGTGTCACTTTTCCCGCATAGTTTAAAAGTTGACACACTAGATCTTGGAGTTTCTGATCTGTGCCAAAGAGAGAATCCCAATGAATTTCAACGGATTTGACACAATCATAGACAAAACTTCAACAGATTTTAAAGGGTGCGTATTGACACATATTAGAAACTTCAATGTCTAATGTGTCAACTACTAAACTATGGAGGGCTAAGTGGCACCGAGTGTAAACTACAAGGGTGCGGTGCGAAGTGTAATAAATATGTCCTACTATATTTGTAAACTTTATTGTTTAAATTGTCTCTCCTACCTGACAAGGACCATAACTTAGAATGAGATTTCTGTCATCTGTAGCAAAATCAATAACAAATGCATCTCTCAAGAGCATAGTCTGAAACCTGGTGAAAGAAGCACCAATCCGAAGATCTATTTCCTGCAGAAGACTCCAAAATCAACTTGATCCCTTGGACAGGTACCATTAACAGATGAATAGGGGAATGGCGAACGTACAAACGGACAAATCTTTCAAACCAAGTATATCAAAATCAGAAAATTAAGTAAAAAGGCTATAGCAATATATTTAAACTTTTCAGAATAAAGAACAATAATGTTTGAAAGTCATTTGGTAGAGGTCACTCTAGGGGCCTGTCTAGAATGACTTCTCAAACGCAGGTGTATGCCCCCTAGGACACGAAACGCATATATTAGGCTGTTTGGAATTTGGATTAATGTTAGGAAGGTGACTTAAGAGCCTTAAAAGCATGTTTTGGCTTAAGCAGGTATAGAAGTGCTTCAAGCCAAATGTGATGTAGGAAGCGAATTATTTTAATGATTTTTCTTAATTCCCGCCCTGCCTTAATGATAAGGGCTTCTACTTCCTAGGAAGCACCGACACTTCAAATGGAGTGTCGTATTCGTGTCTGACACACCTCCGACACCGACACGCGGGCGACACGCCTCCGACACGTGTCGGACACACCAAAAACGTGTTAGGTTTTTAAAATTTTATTTTTGAAATCCGACACATCATCGATAAGATAAGAGAAGTCTTGAATTTTTTTGATTTGGCTTTTTTTTTTTTTTTTAAGATAAGAGAAGTCTTGAATTTTGGGGCGAAAGACCTAATATGTAAAATAAGGTTACAAAGAGGGGTTTTGTTTAAACATTTTATGATAAATAGAAATAAACCTAGAAAGTTGAAGGACTTATAATAAGTCGTGGTAGTATTGTTATGATTTTTTCATGTTGTACTTTTGTTTGGAGGTGATTTACTTAACATCTTATTTCTTAGTTATTTTAAGAATATTATTACTTTCATGTTACATGGTTACATATAAGTGTGTGTGCATATGTATATATATAATATTTTCCGTGTCGCCGCCGTATCGTATCACGTTTTTTAGGATTTGCCGTGTCGCCGTATTCGTGTCGGTGCTTCTTAGTCTACTTCTACTTCTGCCTCTATCTATATAAATAAGCCACAGCCAATCCAAACAGGCCCCAACTTTATTATAACTGTGACAAGGTTGATGAAGTCCCAAATGGATGCTACGAGGGTACTCACTTGCCTAACATCTACCGCATCTGCAAACAATTTATTAGGTTGAACAAGACTCTGCACTGCTTCATGGATATCCCTGACGATCCAAGAGATAAAAATAAATAAATAAATAAATAAAATCACGAGTTAAACTCGAAAAGAGCATCAAAGCTAATCAGTAACAGAATAGCCTTTAGGACCTGTCAATTAACGCGGAGAAACGAGCCCTCCAGATATTAAGATGGTGATTGGCCTCTGTGCAAACTTCGACCACTTCAAATGCGATGTTTTCCCCTTCTCTGTCACAATCAAGCCATAAAACAAGCCATTGGCACTTCCTAGCTTCCTCCTCCAATGTCCTTTTGATGTCCAATTTGTCCTAAATAATATAGTAAAAAAATTAGAGAGATGATTCAAAGAATTACATGCATTAAGCCAGTTGAGAAAACAATCACAATCAAACATGCACAAGACGAGTATAATGGATATTAATTTGAATTTCGCATCCAAAATATTGGATATAACTAACTCATTATATGATAAACACATAATCCAACTTTACGTTTAGTAATGCTTACTGGCACAAGCACCCACCAAGCCAATATTGCAGTCAGACATGCATAGATTTTCAGTAGACACTCCATGAAAGAAATAAAAAATGGGAACTTGGTTCGAAAAAAAATAAAGAAACAAAGGAAAGGGAGAGCGTTAGAAACTTAAGAAAAAACTACAAAAACAAACTCTATTTTATAAAAGACTCCTTTTCATGCCAGAAGAAAGTTCAATCAACAGGAAAGAGTATATCAACACTGCAAAACATGAGGTCAAACTTCTAAGTAATGATATGATCATACTACTTAAAAGGCACTGCTAATGAACTCTGCAGAACGTCCATGAATGGCACGCAACAATCTATTTACTCGAATAGTGGCATCTAAAAAGAGAATGGTGAGAAATAATTATACAGATAAAGTACCACTTCAATTAGGGGTTTATGGAAAACCGGTAGACCGAACCGACCGACCAAACCAAGTGGTTCGGTCAGTTTTAAAAAAAAATACTAAGCTAAAAAACCGACCGAACCGACCATGTTTGGTCGGTTTTTCATACATGCAATAAACCGAAAAGTACCGATTCCAACCGCACCGAACCGTTTTCACCGCTAACTTCAATAAACTTATTCTTGCGCATTGTTAATCAGAAAAATACAACTTATTCTCCTTTATTCAATGTCTATGCGGGCAACATGTAAAATGGCGATAACAATCATGGTGATGTTGTCGGAGGTGTTGGTGTATGAATGAAACATGAAGGTGAAGATTGTGATTGTGGTTCCTAGAAGCAACAATTTGAGCAATGCAGCTCACCATGAAAGAGGCAAGCCATAAGATATTTTAAAAATTGATTCTATCTCAAAGCACAAACCAACCTGAGATCTTTCATAGCCAAGTTTAGTTTCAACCAAGTCCTACTTTTATGCTTTCTTTAAATCAATCAGTTGTTAGTTGAGTGTTGAAGGGTTCTTTTATCATTTTATGTCATAGATCTCAAATGGTTATTTAGAATCCTGGATTTTATGGACTATAGCCATGTCTTTTATCGTTTAATTGGATTGTTGTCTGTTTTATGCATGCATGGTAGTAGATTATATGGGTTATATTAGTTAAAGACTTAAAGTCACCAGTTTCCTAAATCCCAAGTCCTATAAGAGCTAAGATTATCCAAAGCCTATATAAAACTAAGTAATTCCTTCAACTAAATTGAGAAGAATTTTAGAAGTCACACCTCTTTATGGATTTTGTGGTGCAATTTAAACTCAGGTGTGCCAAGGGAATTTAGATGTCAAACCAAACCTAAACGTTGTGATTATTTTACCCTATTTTGAGCAAGTACTGCAACAGCACCATGTCTTATTAATCACCTGTTAAAAGGCAGTCCTCCAAACCATATTAATCAGTTGTTAGATAGGTATTACCGTAAAAATATTAAAATCATACTTTGAAGCTCAGTCTTCCCAATCATCAAAGACTAAATTTAAATTATGATAACCTAGAAGTAAAAAAAACCCATGTTACGATTCGCAGATTTTTATTTTATGGGATTGAAGTGGTGTTGGAACCCAACAATTTAAATAAGAAATTCAGGGGGGGGGAAAGGAAGAAAGAAGAAAGGAAATCAACAGTTTACTGGTTTAAGAAGCACTTCATTCATCATTTATAAGCATAAGCATTCATCTGAGAGCTCTTCCAAGTGATATAGAGCAAGGAGGAGGGCTAGTGTGACTCCACGTGACTACCACATGGGTCTAACTACCTAATACAGCTGGAATATCAAAAAGAAATCAGGAAAAATAAGAGGAGAAATAAGAGAAGTAAAAAGATAAAAGAGGAAGTCGGTAAAGTCGTTAGCCCCAACTCATTAGGGCTTGTTTGTGTGACCTTGCAACTCTGACAAGTGGCCCGATAGAAGAACCTAAAGGCCAAAATTATTATTTTAACATTTAAACTCAACTACACCATCCCTAAAAAAAACCTTAAACCATTGTTATCGAACAGTAAACTTAGCAATCCCTGTCCTGGAAGCTGAAACCTGACCCAACCAAAATTTTAAATTTATTTTGACCCTGTTGTCTTTTACTTCATAATTTATCACTGTTTTTTTCTTTTAACCAAACAAAGAAAAGTATTTACCCCATTGTTTTGATGGTTTTTTTTTTTTCTTTCTTTCACAAAATCCATGAACGAAACAGAACCTAAGAGCATCTCCAGCAACTCTTTACTCTAGCATGAAAGTCAAAGTGGCGACTCAAGTTTTGCAAAATCTCTCTCCAGCAGACTCGCTTCTCCCCTCGCCACTATAGCAGCCACAAAATGGATCGCCAGATCTGGTGAGCTTCTATCCCTCGCTACTCATCTCAGCACAAGTGCAACGGTAAAATAATTTTGAAATCCAACAAAATCTCAACAGCAAATCGAACCCCTCTGAATCTAAATAAATATAATTTTGAAATCCAACAAAATCTCAACAGCAAATCAAACCCCACTGAATCTATATAAACATATCACAAAATCACAAATACACAAGTAAAATCCCAACGGGCAGAAAAATTTGGGAATCAAATCACAAAATATTGGTGATTCAAATGGTAAACTTGAAACCCCATTAAATCTCTACAAGTACAACCCATAATTCGTAAATACAATCACTAATATTTTGCGAGACATCTGCCGGACTAGTTGCCGTTGCCGGATTGTTGTAGAAAACTGTGAATGGTAAGATTAATTCCTTGTAGACTAAGGTTTGGGTGAGAGCATGGAGCTTTGTAGACTAGTTGTTGCATCCCATCTTCATCTCCATGTTCTCGCATGGCCATGGACTAGGTTTGGTAAAATATAATGGGTTTTGACATTTTGATTTTAAGTTTCCAGGCTTCCATCAAAAAGGTATATTATATTCTTGAGTTAATTAGTATTAAATCCAATCTAATGTAAGTTTGTTACAATAGACCCAACCCATAAAATATTTTGGTGATAGGTCCATATTTTTATTTAGTGACCAAATTACCCCTAAAATCCATAAGAGGAGTATTCCCTTTCAAACCCACACATGCCTATATATATATGGAGATATATATTGAAACTTAAATAAATCAGTTCCTATATATATCCCATGATTGTTGCATATTTTATATATGGAAATAAAATCTCATTATTCTAGATATACAGCTTACATAATATAACGTATATTAATCTTCATTCTCCGCCATTTTTCTTCTCTACGTTTTACCACTATTTTCTTCTATTCTTTTGATCACCATAATTGGTCATTCTAGCATTCGTGAGAATTTCTGGATTGAAGAAGATAGCAGGCGATCGAAGATATATAAGGAAGTCTTTTGGATCGATGGTGACTGCAGGTGATGACATTCGTTATACATGTTTTAGTCATTGTCCACTTTTTGCCTTCGTTTTGATCTGAACACTTGTCTGAACATTTATTAATTTATAAACTTGATACTTTTTTGAATAACATGCAATTATTCATAAGTTATCTATTTTCGCAGTGTAAAATTTCATAGTGATAACAATCAGGCACTTTATTAAATTTAACACTGACATCGTTGATATGATTTGTTCATTAGATTGTTGGGTACGTTGACTTGGGTCACATGTTTTATCAAGGGGTTAGTACTTTGATTTTTATTTTGTGGTGTTTTCACACTCATTTGCATGTCTTAATTCTCAATCACAAGTTTCCATTGGTAAGTCTTTTTTTTTTCTACGGCAAAATTTCTCATTGAAAAGAAATTTGGTATTCCACACTTGCATGTGGGTTTTCTAAATGACAGTGTGAAATTTCACACTCATTTGCATATATTAGATCTCAATCACAAATTTCTATTGGTTGTCTTTTTTAAGTTTCTAGTGCAAAATTCATCACTGAAAAAGGAATCTGATATTGCACATTTGCATGTTGAATTTTTCATTCGCAAGAGGAATAAATTTTTTTTTGACTTGCAGTTTTTACTGTTCAAGATTGAACCTCTGAAGAATCAAGTTATTATTATACGCTTGCAGGATGGTGACACTGTTGTCGATAGGCTAACAGATGGTATTGGGAGATGGCCTCACAGCAAAGACAAAAATATGTCGCTAACATACAGACTGACCTGGCCATTTTATTATGTCTTTTTTTTTTTTTTTTTTTTTTTTTTTTTTTTCCGGAATACATGTTAAAACGTTTCATTGTTTTGATAGTTTGAAAGTTCACAATGTTGAATAAACGTATGGATTGTTTATATATTATAGTGTGAATAATGTGAAATGGGCATCATTGAGTGTGAAATGTTGAATAAGTGGGTATCGTTGAGTGTCAAATTTATCATGTGTGTTCTTATTGGTAGTGTGAAATTTAACACTGAAATTTCTTAATAATGACAGTGAGAAAAAAAATGAAAAATCTATACAGTTACCATGAATCACATTATATCATGACTATCATTATATTACAGTGTGAAATTTCACACTATAAAACTGCATACAGCAGTCCGAATAGTGTGCAATTTCACACTATAAAACTGAAAAACCTTACATTTATTCTAAAAAATGCAATGAGATCTCAATGAGTTTCCCTTCGGACTACAGGTATCGTCTTCTCAATGAGATCTCACAGAATTCATAGCCTTCAATCCAAATTGTAACAGTGATACTCGTTGATGATGTGACATCTTGAATGAATATGAAATACACTGTAAATGCTAAAAAGGTTAAACGTTTTTGTAACTGCTTTGTATAGTAATATCCTAAACTATTGGTATATTATTTAATAAAATAAATTCGGATTTGATTAGATTTGTTCAGATTTGGTAAGTGATTCAAACTTTAAATCTGATTTGTAATATATATGTATATATATACGGCTCCCTATATATATGTTAGGGGTATAAAAGACATATACTAATTCTATAATAGGAAAATGTGGACTAATCTCTAACAGCATCTACAATTATAGGGTCTATCATTGGGAAGTACCAATTGGTGGGTCTATTACAACAAACGTTGGTAGAATGGGATTTTCCACTAAATTTTTCTATATTCTATTACATTATAATTTGTTTATTTGCTTCATTTTTTTTATTTTTTTATGAATGTGATCCCTTGAGTAAATAGTTGAAGTGCGTTTGAGAAAGGACTTTCTTTAAAGTAGGAGCATTACTTTAATTGTTTGTTATGAATATATAATACACTATTGTTTAACAATATTTTATGGCTGGCTATGTGTATAAGTCTCAATTTGTCACATAGCCAGTTTGCTTTAGAAATATTGGCAGCCATATTTTATGTTTAGTTCTTTGTTTATTTTATGTTCAATAAATTCTGATTTGGGAATAGTGATTATATATTCTTTTAGCATATGGATTTGGTTAATTTAGATAACGCAGTTAAAAAATTTTATTCTTTTTTATAGATGAATTCTGATCGTGGTACCATGGAGTGCATAAAGTCCCATTTCAATTTGAACATTGCTGGAATGAGTTGTGATTTCAACCAAAATGGCTAGAGGTTGGATCAAAGAAAAAGGCAAAGAAAAGATCCACAACTAGCGATCCTACTCAAGGAACAATAAATTTAGGGGAAGATGATGCACATGGTGAATCAGTTGTAGAAATAGAGAGGCCAATAGGCAGAAAGGCAGAAAAAGTACACTTGAAGAAACACAAGAACAAAAAAGAAGGTGATAGCTCTATTGTATCTTTGTTGAAAGAAATGCGAGATGAGAAAAAACAAATGACAGAGGAAAATGGAGTACATATGCTCAAGATCCAGAAAGACTTTCTTTGAAAGAACGAGAACTTCGAATGCGACAAGAAGAAACGGATGAGCGCTTAATGTCCATAGACACAACAATCTTGCCTCCATATCAAGCTGAATATTATAGGCAACGCCAAAATCAAATCCTTGAAAAAAGAAGTCTTGCATAACGTAATGTAATACGAATTCGATTTTTTTTTAAGGAGGAATTCTATTATTTATTGTGTCTTATTGTACTTTATTTTACCTACATTGCTATTATTAATTAAAAAATTATCCGACAAACGATCTATATATAAAAATATTATACCGAAAAAATTGCTAATGAAAAATGACCATTAGAATGTGACTGTTGGAATATGACTATTTGAGTTTATGATAGCTGAAGTTTGTTTAAGTAATAAAGTTTTTAATTTAAAAGTATCCAAAAAATGACTAGCTGAAATAGCCAGTATGATAAAGTGGCTAGCTACTTTAACTTTTACTGCTAGAGTTGCTCTAATAATCAAATTGCGATTCCTCTCCTGTTCAATACATAAAAATATGCATGCCTTTGTCTATATGTAATTCCAAATAGAAAATATCCATACAATTACATTTTTCTAACAATTGTTTTCTTTCATCACATGAGAACACAAAAACTACACAGTAGAAGGGCCCAGATATTTAATTACGGTTTCTTTTTTCATCGTCAAGAAACAAAAGAAGTCGTTAAACTAATAGCCAAATTTTGCATATAAAAAAATGTATGCCTTTGTTTGTAAATAATTATTTAGGATATATATAAATATCTATCTATGTTGTGTGTGCGTGTGTGTGTGTGTGTGTGAGAGAGATAGAGAGACCTCAGGGACGTATTTGCGAACAGGGGCATGGTAGAGATCGAGGGGGTCACAGGAATGCCATTTTCGATAGCGATCTTCGAAATCGAGCTCCATGAGATGTCCAGTGACGGAGGTGAAGAGCATTTGACATGGCTGACCACGGATTGAATAGTTGAACTCGAAGATCCGATTATACCTAGACCTACCATCTCTCACTCTCAGACCTTGGTTCCTTGATAGTATTCCGGACACCGCCTTCGCCACCGACGGCTTCTCCGCCACATTCAGAACCCTAATCGTTCGACCGCCGGACATTTCTCGCCGGTTTCGCCCACTGATTAGAGTTGGCGTTTCGCTGATTTTGAGACTAAAATACTACGGAGTAATAATCTGTGTGTTTATATCAATTTGTGTGTAAGTGTTGTCCTCTTCCTTTTTCCCGCCGTTGGGCTACCGGTTTAAATTACTAGAATACCCTTACATGGAAATTTGTAAAGGTATGCTTGAATTTTTTACCGAAGGCATCACTTTGGGGCAAATAATGCCCTCACCCATCACTGTTTCAACTTAATTCCCAAACCCATCACTTTTCAATAAGTCGCGACTTCAACTAGCGAGTTCAGGCAAAACCAATCCAGGATGAAATCGCGAGTTCAAATCGCGACTTTAAAAGAACTCGCTACTTGAAGTAGCGACTTCATCAGAAATCGCTACTTGAAGTAGCGACTTCATTTAAAGTGGGAAAACCCGCCGCATCTTCTTCTTCTTCCCTCAATCCAGATCTGCTACTCTCTCTATCTCTCAGCCCTCTCTGCGATCTTGGTCTCTCTCTCAGTGATCTCTCTCTCTCTCTCTCTCTCAGTGATCTCTCTCTCTCTCTCTCTCTCTCTCTCAGTGATCTCTCTCTCTCTCAGTGATCTCTCTCTCTCAGGTGTGATCTCTCTCTCTCAGGTGCCTCTCTCTCTCTCTCTCTCTCTCTGTAGACATACACACACACACAGATACACACGCACACAGATACACAGATACACACACACACAGATACACATACACACACACTAACATACACACACTCACAGACACACATACTCACACATACACACAATGTTTGTATATATATACTCACAGAGATACACATACACATACACACACACACAGACACATACTCACAGTGACACAGACACATACTCACAGAGACACATACACATACACACACAGACACCTACACATACACACACACAGACACATACACATACATGTCAAACCCAGCCAGGGCCGGCCCTGAGGTGACAAATATGATCCGAGGCCTCAAGCAAACCTTTGAAGGGCCTAAAAAATGAGACCTCTATACTAAGTTTTATAGAAATCAGGAAGAAATTAGAAGAAAAAAGGCCTAAAAAGGATAAGTTTCACAGAAATTAGGAAGAAATTAGAAGAAAATAGGCCTAAAAATGATATGTTTCATAGAGATTAGGAAGAAATTAGAAGAAAATAGACCTAAAAATGAAGCCTCATTTTGAGGCCCCATGCGATTGCTTGAAAGCATGGGCTCATGGCCGGCCTCAAACCCAGCTTAACCTAGATATATATATATATATCAAAAGAAATGCAATATTAACAAGTTTTTGGAGGAAAATTATGCACAAGGTAGAGTACTGCTTCCCATCTCTTTGGTTAAACAGAAGATGCTCATATGGATTTTTTGAACCTATTGGAAACCTGGACTAGGAACAATGTAATCATTTCGATCCATTGAGAATTGAAAGCACTTTTCCTGGGTGAATCCATATTAACAAGCTTAATTCATAAAGTTTTACATAGTGAACTGATTGAAACTAGTAAGTCATTAGAAATTCAGCGAACCCCCCAAGTTCTTCTGTAACCTAATTACCAAACTAGTAACTCATCAATATAATTGTTTGTCTTTTAATAATCTCATGTTTTGTAGGAATTCTTTCTCAATAGAAAAGTACAATTCTTAACGACGCGATGGACCATTGATTACTTACACTTGAATTTGCAAATGTGAAGGTATTAAAATGGCTAGTGTTGTGACTTTAATGCTGTATTGGGGAGGGAACATGTGCATCGGAGCTGATGGTCTATACTATGATAGTAACTGTCGAAGTTTCATTCGCCTGAGAACAGACGCTCAATACACTGAACTTGTTAGAAATGTTTGCAAGAAAATGGGGGTTCATCAGAATAGTGTTCGTTTGAAGTTCACTTGTAGGTTTCCGTCGGTTCTTGGATATCAGGTTTCCAAGTTTATACCGTTTGAAGTAATTGATGACGAAAGTCTGCAAGTAATACTAGAAACAGCATCTACCAATGCGGCTATAAACTCTATGGATCTATATGTGGAGACAGAGAATCTTCCCGTTACCCATCAAACATTAGATGACTGGATTGGGCCGTACACCTCTCTGTTGACACAAGAAGGCGAAAGCTCAAACCCGTTGGTACAGGGGTTATTGCCGTCCACGTCTAGACAACACGTTGATTGCTCAAATGCATTGCAAAACAGTCAGAATGATTACAGGAGTCCGATGCAAGACATTGTTTCAGAACGGCCAATTCATGTGCAGTTCGATTCAGATGATTGCGGATATGGTGATGATTGGGCACACAGAGGGATGGACACCAACCTGACACCGGAAAACTCGGATTACGAAGATGTGCATGCAGACGACTATACTGGGGGGGATGAGGAAGACGATGTTATCGAAGATATTGAGCCGACTGCCCAAATAAATCGTGAAAATGCTTTGTATGAGCCTCGTTCATCAACTTTTACATCGTTTGACTTGGGCATCCATACTGGAGAGGCATGTTATGCTTCAAACATTGAGGGTAGGCAATGGAATCCAGATCGAGACGAGTTGGTGAAGGGTATGATGTTCCAAACCAAAGATGATCTTCAGAGATTTGTGGAGTTGTACTCAATAAGAACACATCAACAGTACACGGTGGATCAAACTAGTCCGGATCGTTGGTCGGTGAAATGTCAATTGGCGTCACAAGGTTGCAAGTGGCAACTACGGGCAAGGTTGAAACGACACGGGATGTTTGAAGTCATAAAGGTTGAGCAAACCCACACTTGTATGTCCACTACGATGAACCTTGGTCATAGAAATCTAAATGCTCGGCTAATGGCTAGGGACATAATGCCAATGATTAAGGAGGACACATCTATTAACATCGCTGCGCTAATGCAAAAGGTGAAAGATAAGTATTTGTACACCGTCTCATACAAGAAGGCGTGGAATGCGAAACAGAAAGCCATTGGAATGATATTTGGGGATTGGTGTACATCATACACAGAATTGCCCAAGTTCATGGCTGCAATTCAACAGTATAATCCTGGAACGGTTGTAAAATGGTTCTACGTGAACGGTGGTAGTGCGACTGTAAAGAACTTCGAAAGAGTATTTTGGGCGTTTAAGGCGTCCATTGATGGGTTCAAACACTGTCGCCCCGTCATAAGTATCGATGCCATATTCTTGTATGGGAAATATAAGGGCAAATTACTAATCGCTATGGGAACAGACGCAAACGATCAAATTTTTCCTTTAGCATTTGCCATCGTTGACGAGGAAAAAGCTGAAACATGGACGTGGTTTCTGAAATTGCTAAGGGACTACGTTGTGCCTGGCAGAGAAGGCATTTGTTTAATATCCGATCGACATAGAGGCATCCTTTCTGCGGTGAATGAGCATGATGTAGGGTTTCATGAGCCCGATGGGTATCATCGCTATTGCCTCCGGCATGTGCAGAGTAATTTCGCCACAAAGTTTAAAAATGCATACCTAAAGAAACTTGTGTGGAATGCTGGGAGTACCCACCAAGTCCGTAAATTTAATGGGTTCATGGAAGAGATTAAGAAGGTTGATCCAAAGGCGTAGGAGTATCTTGATGCAATTCCCGCCCAAAAATGGACCATTGCCCACGACGGGGGACGACGGTACGGTATGCGAACAACCAACATCTCAGAGGTGTTTAATGGTGTACTCAAGACATCTAGGCATCTTCCTATCACCGCTTGTGTTGAAATGATATTTTTTCGTGTTGTTAAGTACTGTAGCGAGCGACGTGAAATTGCTGAGACAGCCATCAGGGAAGGTTTTAACTTCACCCCAAGAGCAATGTGCAGATTGTTGAAATCAGAAGGCAAGATTGGTAGATACAACCTCGAGATTTTTCATTCCGGGCACGGGTACGTGCAGGTCAACAAAGGGGGATCATCGGGTTCTAGTCAAATTGTGAACATATCTAATAGGACTTGCAGTTGTGGAAAATGGGATATATATAAAATGCCATGTACTCACGCATTGGCAGTTCTAGCTAATTTTAGAACTTCATACCAAAATTTTGTTCATCAATGTTACACAATTGAGTCGTACAACCAGAGTTGGGCACCCCAGTTTTTCCCAATCCATCACAAAGATTACTGGAACCCACCTTCTGGTCCTACAGTTGTGCACAATCCTGCTATGCTTCGAGGTAAGGGCCGACCACGATCAACCCGCATAACAAATGAGATGGATTTGAGAGAGGGGGGTAGAGCTACTTATCAATGTGGATTATGCCATCAACAAGGCCATGACAGGAGACGATGCCCCCAACAACGCAGTCAAGCTGGGCCATCTAATGCAGTATAATTTTTAGTGTTGTGTTTGAGCGATGTGCTTTGTAATATGTACTTACTTGTTGTGACTATGTAATGTTCAATTGGAAATGAAAACTTTATTTAGTAAAAAGTCCTTGTATATCCACTACAAACTGCGTAGTTAACTAGTACAAACATTGTAAACAAACTCCTTAGTAAACAAATGGCTTAGATAACTAGTACAAACATCCTAGTAAACAACAATTGTGCGGTCAACGCTTCAACCTCCGTAGAATTTCCTCAGTGTTGTTCCTCGCTCCATTTCCAGATGAGTTGGCAACATTTGACGGGCCCACACCACTTTCTTTTGTCGAGCCTGTGACCGGCAGCGGTTTAAAGATATAACAACATCTATGATAGCGGTAGTGTGCATAGTACCTCAACGATGTTGCAGTACTGTCATAGCTTTTCTACACGTGTAATTCATGAAAACAATTTTCATAAGATACATATCATCATAACCCACAGTAATGGAAGCGATGAGAGGTTTTGGTTCTAACCTTAGCACACCATTCATACCAAGTCTGGTCAGGAACTTCTAGCAACCGTTGTTCAGTAAAACAAACACCTCTCATCGTTAACAACTCCTGAAGGAGTTCATGTTCCTTCTGCCAGCTCCAAACCTGAGTCGCAATGGCATCATCTGGAAGATCACATCCAGGGATTGTCTCAGCAAAGACAGTCTGCAAAGCTTCGAAAGCAACATATTTAAATGAACCATCTTCATGTTTCCATTCCGGAGTAGCAAAATCCATGAGTGCTTCTAGTAGAACACCCTTCTCTTCATTACTCATTATCCTTTTCTCAAAAAAATGTGGGTGGTACGTAGGTGTATACTTACTTGCCATACTTAAAAACAATGCAATGAAGAAGAAGAAGGATAAGTTGGAATGCTTGGGATATCACATTGAATCAAACCCACAGTATATATAGACCATGCATTGCCCAGCAGTTGACGCGACAAGTCACTGCTTCTGACGCCCAGCAGTTGACGCGACAAGTCACTGCTTCTGACGCCCAGCAGTTGACGCGACAAGTCACTGCTTCTGACGCCCAGCAGTTGACGCGACAAGTCATTGCTTTAAGTTTCTTTACACCACATAATTTAACATTTTTAACTCTTGTTTAGTAGCATGTTGTAGCTTCCTTACATTTAGTAGTGATTTTGTTGACTAACCATCATGTTTGAACAGCTTGCTTACCATGGATGTACATCCTGGACCTGAGGATCGCTCAGTACTGACATTACAGGACGCACATCGGTCATCCGCCATTTGGGATGGTCAGATCTTGAGACAGCTTTACTGCCGGCGCTCTGAGGCTGTTTTACGACGAGGTCCGGATCTAGATCAGCGCATTTTAGATTACATCAGACAGATCGGGTTCTACGGCACATACAGACTCGGCTTTATACAGTATGATTGGGGTCTGATCACTGCCCTAGTTGAGAGGTGGCGTGTAGAGACACACACGTTTCACCTACCTGTCGGCGAGACCACGATCACGCTGCAGGACGTCAGCATTATATTGGGCCTACCGGTCGATGGCCGCGCAGTTACCGGTATTGATGTGTCACGCTCCAAGGAGCAGTGGCAGGAGCTATGTCAGGAGTTGCTCGGTTTCACACCACCCCTAGCCACTATCTCAGGATCTTCATTGCGACTGACTACGATACGGGACCATTTCACTCCCCAGATCGCTCAGGATGCCGACGACGCCACTATTCAGCAGATGGCTCGATGTTATTGTATGATGTTGATAGGAGGGTCGTTGTTCCCAGACAAGTCTGGGAACAAGGTCAGCCTCATATATCTACCACATCTACGACACTTTGATGCTGGCTATAGCTGGGGCAGTGCAGCCTTGGCATATCTATACCGTGAGTTGTGTGTTGCAGTTCATCGTACCGCTGTTGAGATATCCGGCCTGCTTATACTTTTACAGGTTATTTGTTATGTAAATTCTGTGAAGTACGCATCTTTTACGATTGTTCAGTCTATCATACATAACTTAACTCAATTATTATCAATCGCAGCTTTGGGCATGGGAGAGATTGACCCATATCCGACCAGTCCCCTTACCAGCAGCTGTACCAGAGGATGGTCCATTGGGTTGTAGGTATACATACATTGTTTTATACATTATTTGTTTTCATTACTCGTACATTCATTTAAGTGCTAACAATTTTGTCATTACTTTAGGTGGTTGACCCGATTCTCAGTTCGGGATGTGCCTACTCATGTCCAGCGTCACTTTCGGGACCAGTTGGATCAGATGAGGCCCGAGCAGGTAAATAATGTGCAGACATAAACCGCTATTTGCATTATTGTTCGAGTTGCTAATTATTTATATATTTTTCATAGATGATTTGGCAGCCGTACAGTGCTGAGCTTGTCGCTTCGTTACCTCCGTACTGTCGAGCTGGGCAGGGCACATGGATGGCCAGATGTCCGTTGATCATGTACGCCATGGTTGAGTGGCATCATCCCAACAGAGTGATGAGACAGTTCGGGATGAGGCAGGTAGTCCCAGAGCCATGTGACACTATGAGGACATTACATCGCAATGATCGACGTGGTCATGCGAATACCGACTGGAGTCACTTCCATAGGGATTATGTAGAGCTCTGGGACCATCAGCTACAGCATGTTATTGTCGGTATTCCAGATGCAGCTCAGATGCTTGCCTCAGACGCATATATGCGATGGTATAGCCGCATTACACGTAGACTGATTGGACCAGTTAGAGATCCACCGACTGTTGGCTTCCAGCCAGTCGGTACGATTCGCGGCGTTCTGGTGAGATGTTTTACTTATTGTACAGCATATAAAATTTTCATCCTGCACTTGGCATAAAATGTGGAATACGTAATTAAACTTTCCATTTGTTTTTCAGGAGAATGGTGTGACTCGTGTGTATGAGGTTGCACGATCGGTGTTGGCTAGTTTAGCAGCAGGCGGCCCTCATTCCGTCCCTCCAGAGGTGATGGCGGCATTGGAGGAGATTCGTACTATTACTGAGCATTCATTACAGGCTGTTCATGAGGACCGACGTTTAGACGGGGGTGTTCCATCTTCCACAGTATTCGTGCCCCGCGTCTCACAGCCTCAGCCTCAGCCTCAGTCTCAGCCTCAGCCTCAGCCTCAGACGCATCCTCATACTCAGCCTCAGTCTCAGACCCAGGAGCAGACAGACCCATCTACACACTCTGAGTCTGAGCTACATACACCAGATGATCAGGGTCCTACTGTGTATGCATATGATGATACGGACGACGTTTATAGGCCTTACACTCCAGGGGCTCTCAGTTCCGTATATCTCCGATCCGTGACTTCTCCATCCCACAGTACACATGTACAGATGCACCGTCGTCATCGTCGATCCCGCTACCACATACAGATTCACAGTTCGAGGCGATGGTGATGATGGTGGAGAGTTTGACGCAGGTGGGGGCGGAGGAGATGCATGTGGAGGCGAGAGAGACGACTGGACATGATACCCCCATGGCAGAGACACAGGATGAGGTTTTGACACAGGCCGAGTCTCAGCGACGACCTCCGATACGTTCAGTTTACACTAGGGGTAGAGGTCGTCATGGCCACAGAGGGCGAGGGGTATCGCAGGTCATCCAGCCACAGGCCGCAGAGGAGGTTCCACTCGTGGAGGATCCACCACAGGCAGAGGGTAGGCCTAAGAGAATGAAGAGGGTTCCGTGGTGTGGGACACATTATAAACACAGATAGTCCATAGGATCCACAAAATAATTACACTTTTGTTTGTTTTTTGATGTATTATAAACAAATAGTTACACATTTGTATATATATAAATTTTTTTAATTCTATACATCTATATCTCTCCCCCTCACTCTCTCTCTATCTCTCCCACTCTCTCTCTCTCACTCTATCTCTATCACCCACTCTCTCTATCTCTCACCCCCTCACTCTCTCTCTCTATCTCTCACCCCTTCACTCTCTCTATCTCTATCTCTCTCCCCCTCACTCTCTCGCACTCTCTATCTCTCCCACTCTCTCGCACTCTCTATCTCTCCCACTCTCTTGCACCTATCTCTCTATATCTCTCCCACTCCCACTCTCTATCTTATCTCTCTATCTCTCCCACTCTCTCGCACTCTCTATCTTATCTCTCTATCTCTCCCACTCTCCCATATATGCGATCGCACTCTCTATCTTATCTCTCTATCTCTCCCACTCTCTCGCACTCTCTATCTTATCTCTCTATCTCTCCCACTCTCTCACACATATCTCTCTATCTCTCTCCCACTCTCTCTCACTTTGTATACACATTGTAATTGGATTAATTCTGTTGGATTCATAATGCTTGGTGTTTCAATTCTGCAAACTCTAGCAGGGAGTTGCTGCAATGGGACAGGCAATGGGACAGACTGCTGGGAATTTTAGCTTCTGATGAAGTCGCTACTTCAAGTAGCGATTTCTGATGAAGTCGCTACTTCAAATAGCGAGTTCTTTTAAAGTCGCGATTTGAACTCGCGATTTCATCCTGGATTGGTTTTGCCTGAACTCGCTAGTTGAAGTCGCGACTTATTGAAAAGTGATGGGTTTGGGAATTAAGTTGAAACAGTGATGGGTGAGGGCATTATTTGCCCCAAAGTGATGCCTTCGGTAAAAAATTCAGGTATGCTTTGTATAGTACTCAATCATGCACATAAATTATGCACATAAAGATCTCTGCTATTTATTTCGGTGAGTCCCATGTATGCAGGCATGTATCTCACCAATATGAATGGCTCAGATCTTTATGTACACACTTTATGTGCACATTTTATGCGTACGTAGCATAACCCATGCTTGGTAACCCAATTTTCAACACTTTTTCACTTTTTAGTATGTTTGATATCGTACCACTTAATTGAAAAAAGATAACTCTTAGGGCACATAAGAATCTCACATAAATAAGATATATAAACCATAATATGTTATCTCTCTTGGTATAATCTACTGATACAGTGGGGTCCATAGAAGATAAAGACACAAAGTTTATGTATCTTGTTTATGTGAGATTCTTATGTTCCTCAAGAGTTATCCATTGAAAAACTAATCAAAAATCTGCTGAAAAAAAGTTTAAGTGAAAATTTTTTTAACTAAAAATTAAGCGCTAAATTTTTAGTGCTGAAAATTTTAAGCGATTAAATTTGCAATACTGAACAAAGGTTTTCAAGTATTGAAATATAGTGCATTTAGTAATTATTTTCAATAAAAAAAATTTCACTTAAAGTTTTCAGTGGTTTTTTTGCTACTTTTTCAGTTAAGTGGTACGTTATCAAATGCACTGAATAAAAGTAAGTGCTGAAAGTTTTCATTTTTACCACTTAATTGGGTTATCAAACACACCCTCAGTACTTGAAACACCATTTTCAATATTGCAAACTCAATTGCTTAAAATTTTCAGCAGTTAATTTTCATTTTATCAAACGGACTAGATTTGATTTTGATACTTTATTCATTTAGGCCATCTCAATTTCTTACCCAAATTTTTAACCATAGTTCGCTTAAAATTGGGGTAAAAGCTCGATTTGGCATAAGGCTCCCCAATGGGAACACCAAGTTTTACTCAAATTTTTTTATAAAATACCAATGTTATCCAAAAACATTTCACACCCCTCTCTCATTCCTACACAAACACACAAATATCTCTCACTCGTCTCCACACACAAATAAGTCGGTGAGGACAAAGAAGAAGTCGGCGATGACAAAGACATAGTCGGCGACAATGGAGGTGTTGCCAATTTAAAACAGATATGGCTCCTATCCACCTTGCCGAAGGTACTTCTCCCATCTGTCGATTTTTCCATCATTTCCTTTCCCCCTCTCGCAATTTTGCCTGAAAGTCCGTCTCCTATAACGACCGACGGGCGGTGCATATTTTGCTAGGCAAAATAGAGCCGTTGGAATTTGGGTATGAACAGTATGGTTTCAATTTCGGTATGAAATGTGGGTAAAACTTTTGATATGGGTTTGGGTATAGAATTGGAGAGATTTGGGGTGGGGGGTTGCTTTGAACCAACTTTGAATTTGATATGTGTAAACGGTAAGGATTGTAGATGCTCTTACAAGTAGCATTGTTTCCTAAATTTTTTTCGTTCATGTTACGAAAACAAATGGTAGATGCAATTGTTTAGGTGGTGCTGGATAACCTTTTCATTTTTTATTTTCATTTTTGCAATTTTTGTTTTAGAAGTTTTTATGTCCATTTAAAAAAAATGAAAATAGAAAATATGACTGTTTTCTAAACATAGAAAAGCAAACAATATAATGTTTCCGCTAACCTTTGTTTTGTGGTGAACTTTTCAAAGCACATGTATCTCAGGCTGACACGATTGAGAATGTGTGTGTTCTTACGAGTGCGTCCAAGTGTAGACGGTCGTGTCGAGTATAAGCTGGTAAGACCAGGTCGTATCCCTAGGAAAGGAAGTTGGGGACAGAAAGTTCCAGATCGAAGTCTAAAGAAAATAAAAGATTATTTCTTGAAGTGGAGGTTCTAACGATCCTACTATATTCATAATTTGAACCGAATTAATAAAAATTAAGTAACAACTAAATTGAAATAAATATGAAAAACGTGATTTAAAACTATTTATGAAAGGTGTTGGGAACATGTGAATTCACATTGTCCAAACCACTACCATGTTATAGCGTTGACATACTAATGGACCTTTGCCTTTCTAGCATTCCATATTTCGAAAATGATTAAGTTTAGAAATCTAGGCACTAGCCATGTAAATTGTATATGACTAGTGGTTGAATAACTTTACTTACTTTAAGAACTGAAATGTTGTGTCACTCCCCAGAACCGCACATATGATTCTAGGACACGTGGCACGCCACCAAGGCACACTCACCATACTCCTAAAGGTCCATTAGTAATAATAAATTCAGAGTTATAAAAAGTTTTTCCTGTTTAAACACATATAAAACAGTTTAGTTTGAAACAGCAGAATCCAGTTAACTAATCGAGTATCCGGTCGACCGGACATGCCAAACTCTAGTCGACGGGGACCTGCATGATCGACTAGATGATGCTATAGCCGAATGTCCATTCTTGAAACACAATCCGATCGACTTGAATTGCACCCCAGTTGACTGGATTGAGGCAACAGAGTGCAGCAACCCAATTTTAAAACCAAAACTAGTCAAAACTCACACAACACTTGATAAATATGATCGAACCAACATAACTAACATGGTAATACTCTTATATTACAACCATTAATCTTACTACCCAACTATTACATGATCCAAAACATCCAAATTTACATATCCACTTACTAAATGAACATTGCCTTGAGTTAAAAGTCCAAGCTATTAACATAACCAACCAAGTACAAAACTATCCCAGACACATTACAAGTTTAAGTACCAACATGAGGTCAATAACAAACTACGACTACTCCCCCAAACCCACATTTCCTTGCCAATTCCATTTCCTCATTTCTTCGTTCCTCCATCTTTATCACCTGCAATGGATATTCAATAACCACTACACTATATAAGCTATATGCTTGTGAATGACAACAATTATAAACATGAATAACAAACATCTCAATCTCATCTTTTACACTTCTCTATGGTCTCTGGGAACGCGAGTACCGGCCACCCTTTCACACTAGTTCACGACTACTCCATTAGTCTGTGCAACTAGCCGAGACCCACACCTCTTTCTTTCAAACGTGCGACCTCATGGCCAATTTTGGCACCTGATCTCACTACGATGGCAAGTATAATTTCCCCTTCAACCCATATATACAACTCAACATACTCACATAGTCATTACACCGTGCAATTTAAAGATTATACACGAACTATCAAATTACTCAAAATATAACCAAGCATATGGATGGACATGCATGAAAAAAAAATAAAGGAAATGGTCATGAATCAAATTTTCAGATTCAGGGACCTCACTTTAAAACCAATGAAAAGTGAACCGAAACATAGAAATAATTCAATCCCTTTTATAGAAAGATAGTTTAATGTGTTAGGAAGCTTTTCCAAAAAAGTAGGTCCTCATTTGCACAATCCAAGTTTAAGTAATTTGAATTTAGGAAGTCATCCAAAACTATCTACTGTTTCTGTAAAAAAAATCATAACTAAAAGTAGAAAAATTTTATGAGGTATCATTAGAAAGTTATTTCATTGAAGTTTATATGAAAAATAATTTCATGGATAGACTGTGATTGTAAGGTCTTTGAAATCAGACTTGAATCCTTCCCTACCTCCCTGGAATTTTGATTTCACTTGACCAAATGCATGTATAAGCATGGAGAAAATGCAAAACCACTCAATCATCATTAATTAAACCTTCTGTCACGCCCCGGAGCAGCATAAATAGAGAAAAATAAATTTTCTTTATGGATCCATAGGGAATGACAAGTGAAAGTCACTATGTAGACACCCCATTTTGTCGGCTATCGGATTTAGGAGACCCATAGCTTGGTGGTTCACAATGATCGTAAAAGACTCAAAAGGACTCTCGGAAGTCAGCTCTATCTCTTAGAATGCTCAGAATGACCAAAATGCCCCTGAAAGCCCAAAAACTCCCAGATTTGGTCTCAAAGTTCTGAGAACATGCTATGTCGTAAGAAAAGCGATAAAAAGAGTTTTAAAGAGAAATCAGATGAGATCGTCGGCTCCCAGAGACCCCCGGAAGTCCCGGAAGTTCCCAGAAAGTCCCCGTTGACCGGTTTGACCAAGGTTTGACTAGGTTTGACCAAGGTTTGACCAGGTTTGACCAAGTTTGACCAAAATCGTCCGAATTCACCAAAATCATTTTAAATCGCGAGAAAAGTGTTAAAACAAGTTCCAAAAGAAAATCGAGCGAAAACATCAGCTCCCGGGAACTCCCGGAGGTTTCCAGAACTTCCCGGGAATCCCAGGTTTGACCAGTTTGACCAGAATTTGACTTTGGAACCAGGCTGCCGAAACAATTTTCAAATATTTTTCATGGATACTAGAGGTCAATAGCTTTCCAACGGTATATCGCACATAATTTCTGGATTTAAAACGAACTTATTATGAATTTCCAAAGGCGAAAAAGGCGATCAAATCGGCTTTTATCGCGAATACCGCAAAACTTTTCAAAGTAACCTATCCCCGAACTATTTTTTATGTAAAGTAGACTCCATTACCTTTCCAACGGTATATCACAACCTCAATTTGGAGTTCGTACGCATTTTCTGTGAATTTCGGACGAAATAGGGCCTTTTCGCGAATACCGGAACATCAGGGGGCCTAAACAGCATTATCCAGACGAAGGGAGGAGCAGTGCCGCCGTGGCACTGGCCCACTGCCGCCGCGGCAGTGGCCCAGTGCCGCCGCGGCACTCCCCTCCGGAACAGTGTATTTTTGTAATTAAGTTTGTGGTCCCATTTTGATTAATTAAAATCCAAAACGACGTAGTTTCATGATTTCAGATGTTTGGAGCCAATGGGAACACTTTCTAAATCCCAAAACCACCCCAAATTGGCCTATATAAACACCCCATTACTCCTCATTTTGGGGGAGTCAAATGTGAGTTTTGAGAAAGTTTGGGAGAGAAAGTTGTAGAGATAAGGTTAGAGTAGAGAGAAAAGAAGCTTTCTTCTTTGATTTTCAAAACAAAAGTGAGTTCCAACTTTGTTTTTACTTCACTACTTCCATTTACTTCAACATTCAATACTCCCAACCACCATTTTAGTGAGCATTTAAGAGAGTGGAAGCTTCTTCCATGTCTAGTGTCATTACATATGAGTGAAACACCAATCTACAAGTTCATGCTTCATGAATATCATCTATTGATCATCATCTATTTGCTTGTTTATTTATTGTTCATCTCTTCTTACCCCATTTCTTTTTGATTTTTCTTTATTTATTTACTAGTTCATCATCATCTAAGTGATGACATGAAGTTTGGGGTGAGTGAATCCTTATGGATAGTATCTCTTGACCTCAAAAACATGTTTGATAGATGATGATTATAACCTCAATACTTCCAAGGTATCCTTGGAATGTATTGAAGTTATGCTCTAAAAATGAAATAAATATCTCCAACAATCTTGGAGGTTCTTAATGATGAGTTTGATGTTGGTATTCTAAGTGGCTATAATCTTTATTGAGTGTTGAAAATATGTTTTCAAAACATCCATTTCAAAACCCTTCTCAATCCCTCTCATTTGGTTTTCAAGAAACAAAACTTTGTTTTCTCTAAAATTTCCAAAACCATGACCCAAAACAGTGAGCTGTTCAGATTCAAAGATTTGTTTTGAATTAAATACTCAAGTTATGATGATGAAACCACTTGGAAAACCTTCCTAATACATCATAGTTTGTCCCTAATTTTTCTCATCAATTATAGAAATGCAAAAGTATTTGTTTTGGATGTGAGAAGTCCATGTTCATAATCTGCCTCTGTTCTCACAGAATGTTCATCCAACTTTTTTGCACTTATTCTGAACATTTTCATCACTGTACATACATCTTTTCTATTTTTTTTTATAAAACTTGGGTGTCTTAGGAAACTTTTGGTATATAATGGGTCATCATAAACCTTTTCTTTGATTTATGAAAAATCATACAAAATCAGTCAACAGTGCAGTTTTTGTTTCTGAGTCATGTGTACATTCTGATTTCTTTCTTTTTATCTGTGATATCTATTGATGTTTGGCTTTTTGGGTTATTTTCTAGACACCATAAGGATGATCTCTGATTTTTCTTACATTTTTCTAGGCACGTTTGACCTCCCAATATAATGTTGCAAAGTAACACATACAGTCTGTCCACTATTCACAGCAAGCACATTTCAACTTTTTTTCTTTGATTTGGTGCTCATATGCATTCCAAATTAGCTCATATCTTAGGAAGTAGTTCATACTACATTTGTATATATCCCATGTTGACTTAATCCATTCATTCATGCACATTTTAGACTTCCAAGTCATTTTAGAAATCCATGTACACAAAACACACTACAACCTTTGCACATTTTTTTATGTACATACAATACATTCATGCAAGATTTGTGTTTTTTGTAACCCTTAATCTAAGAAGATTATAAGGAATGAACTCGATCACACGTCCATGCTTCCCCTTGATCTAATCATCCTTTCTCATCCGTCCCGGGGATTGAGAGGTCTTCTTTTCTCAAAGAATAACATGCATCATACTAGCTTGTTAAGCATATTTAGATTTCTTTGATTATTTGTTTCAAGAACAATTCATGTCCCCCTTTAGATTAGGAAGTCTTGATTACTTGGTATGTGATTAGACGATTTTTCCTAGGTTTATTTGTGTGATCCTTCACTTTACATTGCATGATATTTGACTTAGATCTTATGAATGATATTTTATCTTTAGATCTTTCATTTTCAAGTTTCTTATGTGATGTAATATACTATCATAGTATTAATTGCCGAACCATACATAGTATAAGATGATTATTTGGATGCTAATTGAGGCCCGTTGAAAGACGGGGCGAGTTGAGGGTGTTTTAGTCGCGACAAAGGCTCCTTCCTCTCTCGTACCAAAACCCCGAACCGAGTTCTTTGGTTATGAAGGGCCGGTGCCCTTATCCGCTTGGGTGAGTCAAAATTAGGTTTCTTGGTTCCTTAAAGACCAAGTGGCGACTCTGTATCTGTTTTCAACAGACCTTTCGTTTTCTTCCTTTGATTCAAATCAATTTCAAAACAATCTCAAACAAGAGAAGTGGTCCGATCCCGGTATCCACAATCTGGCGACTCTGCTGGGGATTTTTTATTTTAAAAACAAAATAATACAGAGGTTTGACTCATAAGAAGCATCCTTAAAATCATCTTTTTACTGTGTCTGGTTCACCGCATTGCACTCTGCATTTTATCCTCCCGACTGTGTCTAAAACGCGGCGCTGACATTGTTCAGGTCTTGCTGTGCCAGGGCACAAGTCACCGTTGATACTGTACCTTCCAAGGTATATCAAAAAGAGTAAAAACCTCCGTACTGTCTCCCTGACGGTATATTGGAACTCTCGTCAACGGACCCTCTTTGACTAAACCCAGCCTTTGCATATAGATTCCTGTAGAACCTTTCATAGGACTATTCATTTATCTTTTCAGATAGGACAATATGATATAACTGCTATATGCCCTGGTGGGATTACCTGAGCGGTGTAGACGCTTATGTGGCATAGAACAAAACTTCTTTCTTATGATTCCCAAGGCAATCACTCACATGTGATCACATTGAGTTGACCTGCCTAGGCACCATGACAAGGATGTCTGCTCCATGCTCACAAAGATATACACCGCGAACCTTGTTTGTCGGTCCTAAAACATAGGAGTATGAAAACCTGCTAGAAAGTACGACCAATATAACCGTACTTACCAGTTTCTCCCAGAAACTCTGTCCATATATCCCAGATATAACCGTACTTACCAGTTTCTCCCAGAAACTCTGTCCATATATCCCAGATATAACCGTACTTACCAGTTTCTCCCAGAAACTCTGTCCATATATCCCAGATATAACCGTACTTACCAGTTTCTCCCAGAAACTCTGTCCATATATCCCAGATATAACCGTACTTACCAGTTTCTCCCAGAAACTCTGTCCATATATCCCAGATATAACCGTACTTACCAGTTTCTCCCAGAAACTCTGTCCATATATCCCATATATAACCGTACTTACCAGTCTCTCCCAGAAACTCTGTCCATATATCCCAGATATAACCGTACCTACCAGTTTCTCCCAGAAACTCTGAAACTCTGTCCAGATCAACCAAGAATGCCCAGTCCTTCTTAGAAGCCCCCGTAAACCCTGGAGATCCCGGTTATCCCTTGGTGGTCGTACTGGAAGGTAAGATTGGCGCATTCTATATGGTTAGGACCTTAATCGCTTATCCTCTATCTGTTAGAAATAGGAACATCATATAGATTAAGGCTTACATCCGCATGCTTGTCTCCCATGCATACACCATCCCCATCTCTCTGCACGCACTGTCTCGAGTCAGTCCATGTCACTGTCTTTGTCTGTCTAAAAGTCATCACTGTCAGGATCTGATACACCCCTTTCTCTCAAAATCTGTCAGGTCAGTATAGATTCTCAAGGTCAGCAGCCGGAATCCTCGTTGTGGACCAGGAGTTCGGATAATCGTTTAGTCAGAACCGGTCTGACAGCCCGCTTCAACATGAATAGAGAAGAATTGGAAAATAAGGTCACCGAGTTGGGAGCGACTATAAGCCAGCAATCCGACAGTCTAGCCCAAATCCTGAAGTTCATGGAAGAACTAAAGCAGCAACAGCCGCAACCACCGCCCGAGTTTCCACCACCAAGGTTTGAACCTCCTTTACATGAGAATAATGGGGAGGAAAACTGGTTCCAAGGGGGTCCCACCGCTCACATATGAAAAGAAACTCCAGGAAAAGATGGACAATGTCGACAAACTGGAGAGCGTGCTGAGAAAAAGCAAGGGAATCGATGATTACATGCTAGATCTGGAAGGCCTCTTTGAGCCTGTCAAGTTGAAACTGCCGGAGAACTTCAAAATGCCTGCCATCGATCGTTTTGATGGGACTGGGAACCCGAAAAGCCACGTGAAGCTGTGTATGAGTATCTTCCAATCCATGGGTTGCACCCACGAGCACATCGCAATGCTGTTCCCACAAACTCTGGCAAAATCTGCACTATCATGGTTCCTAACCTTGGAAGCCTCCAAGACCCGGGCCTGGGAAGATATCGTTCGAGTTTTTGTCGATCATTACTCTTACAACCAGGAGCTGGACGTCACTATCAGGGACTTGGAAACAACCCGGCAAAGCAACAATGAATCCTTCGCTGCATTCCTGAGCAGATGGAGGAACAAGGTAGCTCAAATGACCCACCGGCCGATTGAAAAGGAACAAGTGAGAATGCTAATCCGGAATCTGCAGCCGCTCTACCATGAAAAGTTATTCTACCAGTCCATCTCCACGTTTGAAGAGTTGTTTGAAGTCGGAACCCGAATCGAAGATGCTATCAGGGAAGGGAAGATCAAAAAGGAAGACCCTCCGAGTCAGCCAAGAAGGCCCAACTACTCCCGGAGTCCCCCGGATGTCAATGCCCTTAGCAACCAACCTATGGCGTACCCTCCAAGACCATACCAACCCTCCAACCAGGTAAATCTCTCCAACCGCCCTTTCCCGAAAAAGCCCCCTCGCAATTTTGCCAAGCTAGAAATCTCTCTCTCCTCAGCCTTGGACCGCCTCCTCAAAAAAGGCCATCTCCAACTACTCCAGTCTCGAAATACCCCACCCCCGCCTAATTGCGATATGTCCAAACGATGCGCCTACCACCAAGCCCCCGGCCATAACACCGATGACTGCATGCGCCTTCGCCATGATATTCAGGACCTCATCGACCAGAATATCATCGAGCCACCACCGAAGCAGCCCCATATCACCCAAAATCCTCTGCCTAACCACCAAAATATTAGCCTCATCGAGTCCAACCATATATCCTTCGACCCTGCTACCTATATCACCCCCCTAGGACAACCCTTACCCCTCATTGACATCCCGGATTCTGAGGGAATTCATCTGATCGGAGGGGAGAATGACGAGTGGCAGCAGCAGCTAGACGACGAGCAAGACTTGTTCTTCCTGGAAGAGCATGACCTAGGGGTGGTAGACCTCAAATGGTATGACCCTAACAACGAGAGTGATGCTTCCATCTGGGACGAGCCGGAAAAGCCATTTATGGGAACGGATTGTGATTGGTTCAAGAAGGATGGGACTGTAGAGGGACCTACTCCTGCCGAGATTGATCATCTGACCAGGTCAGGCCGTCATTATCAGCCACCACAGCCTGCCACCGATGCAACCGAGAAAGGTCCAATCAAGGACAAAGGGAAGGGAAAGATGGATGAGATCATCGAAGAAGATAATGAGTTGATAAAGCAGCTAAAGAAAACCCAAGCACATCTCTCTATGTGGGATGTTATGGTGACATCTTACAAGCATAGGCAAGCCGTGTTGAATGCTTTGGCTGGGATTGAAGTCCCTATCGATGCCGCACCGGAGGACATGGTGGCTTTCTTAGGCGCACTTACTCCCGACCCGATCATTACATTTTCTGATGAGGACTTGCCACCGGAAGGATCCGCGCATAACAAAGCATTATACATCACTGTTGGGTGTAAGGAGCAGCAGGTACCGTTTTGTCTGGTCGACACAGGTTCCGCTTTGAATGTTTGCGCCTTAAGAACCGCCACTGCTTTGGGGGTCAATATCCTTGACATCACGCCATCTGTGCAATCTGTGAGGGCCTATGATAACACCAGGAGGAATGTGATGGGGACTGTCTCTCTGCAAATCCGGGTAGGATCGCTGGCAAGCACTGAGATTTTTCAAGTCATGGATATACCTGCCTCGTTCAACTTGCTGATTGGGAGGCCCTGGTTACACGCCAACAAAGCCGTATCGTCCACTGTGCATCAAATGATCAAGTACATTCATGAGAAGGAAGTAAAGATCATCCTTGGTAATAGTTGGGGCAATGAAGCGTTCCCAAATTACGCTCCCATTTTCGAAGTCCAAATACCTGAGCTAGAAGAAGGAGAAATCGGGGGATTCTTCATGGAAGAAATCCACGTGATCAATGACGAAGATAGGTTCCCTGAGGTCCACTCTGCGATTGTCAACATTGTCCGCAAAATGAATTACTTCCCGGGAATGGGATTAGGCCGACGCCAGCAAGGGATTCGTGAGTTTCCTCAAATCAAAGGGCAACAAGGAACTTTCGGGTTGGGGTACAAGCCCACTGAAGAAGACGTCGAGCTGCAAAGGCCATGGAAGAAAAGGGTGAAGGGTCTCCCACCATACCGTAAGACTTTGAATGGGCAGTTCGTCAAGGAAGGAGATGATTTTCCTTACTTCGGGTTCCCCGAACCTTGGATCCATCCAACCACTGGGAAAAGGCACCCCGGGCTTGAAATCTTCGCTGACTGCGAAAGGCCCCCATATCAAGATCCGTTCTATCCTGAAGAAATTGAGAAGACCCCGGAGGAGGACTGGTTGAAGTACCTAGACACTGAAGCCATCGAGAAGATGTGGGAGGAATCCACTGGGAAGAAGGAAGAAAAGAGGACCAAGAGCCAAGATGATCAGATCAAGCCAACTGAGGAGGGTCTGAGCAACCAGGCTGTAGAGTCATCTGTCCGTGTCTCCCTATCCCCTGTTCCCTCTGAGTCTGTACTACCAATTATCGAGTCTGTACCAGAGTCGGCTGTTGTAAGCCCACCGCTGTCCAATGTAGTCGTTTCACCTGTCATGAATGAAATGAAAGACGATTCTGCTTACTCCTCTGTGTCTAACACTTGTGAATGCACAGATCCCTCCGAGGATCTCTCAATTGAATTTAAGCAACTAATCGAAAAACCACCTGCTTATGAAATAATCGAAGATACTTTATCAGTTAACTTAGGTGAGACAGATAATCCACAAATTGTGCAAATTGGCTCAACTCTTAATAAAGAAGAAAAAGAAAAATTAACCCTCTTGCTAAAAGAATTCAAAGACGTTTTTGCTTGGTCTTACGAAGACATGCCTGGGGTCGATCCCGACATCGTCCAACATCATATTCCTCTCCTCCCCAATTCCAAACCTGTCAAGCAGAAACTAAGGCGCATGAGACCGGAATGGGCACTCAAGGTTAAAGAAGAGGTGGAGAAGCAGTTCAAGGCAGGGTTCATCATTGTCACCGAATACCCGGAATGGGTTGCCAATATCGTACCAGTACCGAAGAAGGATGGGAAGGTTCGCGTGTGCGTCGACTTCCGTGATCTAAACAAAGCCAGTCCCAAGGATGACTTTCCACTTCCCCACATTGACGTCTTGGTAGATAACACCGCAGGACATGAGCTACTTTCATTCATGGATGGTTTCTCAGGATATAATCAAATTCTAATGGCGCCAGAAGATCGGGAAAAGACGACATTCACCACCCCTTGGGGAACCTACTGTTATAGAGTAATGCCCTTCGGACTCAAGAACGCGGGGGCGACTTACCAAAGAGCTGCCACCACTCTGCTGCATGATATGATTCACAAGGAGGTAGAAGTGTACGTAGACGACATGATTGTGAAATCCAAGGACAGAGAAGGACACCTGGTAGCGCTGGAAAAGTTCTTCGAAAGGTTGCGCAAATACAAGATGAGGTTGAATCCAAAGAAATGCACTTTCGGTGTGACTTCCGGTAAACTCCTGGGTTTTCTCATCACACAAAGGGGGATAGAGGTGGATCCCTCCAAGATCAAGGCAGTCCTAGAAATGACACCACCACGGAATGAAAAAGAAGTAAGGGGGTTCCTCGGAAGAATCCAATTCATCAGCCGTTTCATCTCCAAGCTCACAACCACGTGCGATCCTCTGTTCCGATTGTTGAGAAAAGGGGAGAAGTTCCAATGGGATGACCAATGCCAAGCCGCTTTCGACAAAATAAAAGCCTACCTTCAGAACCCGCCTGTCCTTTCACCACCCATTCCTCATAAGCCCTTATTCCTTTACCTGTCTGTCTCCGAAAATGCCATGGGTTGCATGCTAGCCCAAGAAGGAGAGGAAGGCCACTCTGAAAAAGCCATATACTACCTCAGCAAGAGGATGACTGGATATGAGCTCAACTACTCTACCCTTGAAAAAACGTGTTGGGCCTTGGTTTGGTGTACTCGCCGACTGAGGCACTACATGCTGGCCTTCCCAGTTGTACTCATATCCCGCATGGATCCTCTAAAATACCTCCTCGAAAAACCCGCCCTGACCGGTCGCATATCCCGTTGGTTACTTCTACTATCCGAATTCGATATCAAGTATGTTACAAGCAAGTCAGTAAAAGGGAGGACCGTAGCTGAGCATCTCGCAGAGCATGCCGTTGACTCCGAAGAAAGTGGGGACTTTCCGTTTCCGGACGAGAATATCATGGAAATCAAGGAAGAACAGTGGAAGTTGTACTTTGATGGAGCGGCCAACATGAAAGGATACGGAGTAGGGATGATTCTCGTATCACCAAGCGGGGATCATACTCCATTAGCGGTCAAGCTCAACTATAACTCCACCAACAACACCACCGAATATGAAGCGTGCATTCTGGGAATGGAGGCAGCCTTAGAACTGAGGGTTCAGAAGTTAGACGTCTTCGGGGACTCAAACCTCATCATATCTCAAGCTAGAGGAGAATGGAAAGTAAAAGAAGAAAGGTTGAAGCCCTATCATGATCGTCTCGACCAACTCAAGAGGCAGTTCGAGAATATCTCATTCCTCTACTTGCCCAGGGAAGAGAACCAGTTGGTAGATTCATTGGCTACCTTAGCCTCAATGATCAAGATTCCTGTGGGAGTCAAGATGATGCCTTTGGTAATAGAGCAGAGGTATGAGCCTTCATTCAATATGATCGCCGCAATCGAAGAAAAAGAGAATGAAATGCCGTGGTATCGGGATGTTTGGGATTTCATAGAAAAGGGGATATACCCCCAAGAGTCTACCGAGAAAGACAAGAGGGCCATTCGAAGATTCGCAGCGCAATTCATCATTTGTGGCGGGAAATTGTTGAAGAAAGGATACAATGGTCACAACTTGACTTGCTTGTTCGGGAAGAGCTCCCGAAGAATGATGGAGGAAATACACGAAGGGGTATGCGGTCCGCACATGAACGGTCACATGCTGGCTAAGAAAATCATAAGACAAGGGTACTACTGGACAACGTTGGAGAAAGATTGTTGTGAGTACGTAAGGAGGTGCCACAAGTGCCAGATTCATGCAAACATGATGCATACACCCCCATCCCTTCTGTACAGCATGACTTCGCCTTGGCCATTCTCAACCTGGGGAATCGACATCATTGGCGAAATCATTCCGAAAGCCTCAAATGGAAATCGGTACATCCTAGTGGCCATAGACTACTTCCCAAAATGGGTAGAAGCTGCATCCTACACCAAGCTGGGGGCCAAAGAGGTGGCCAAATTCATCAAAAGAAATCTCATCTGCCGTTATGGAGTTCCCCATGAGATTATTTTGGATAACGGAAGCCATTTCAAGGCAGAAGTCAGGGATCTGTTTGAGGAGTACAAAATCACTTATCATAAGTCATCCCCATACAGACCACAAACCAATGGGGCAGTCGAAGCTGCGAATAAGAATGTCAAGGCCATACTGCAGAAATCGGCCGATACCTACAAGGACTGGCATGAAAAGCTGCCGTTCGCACTTTGGGGATACAGAACGTCGATAAGGACGTCCACAGGAGCAACCCCCTACTCGCTGGTGTATGGGATGGAAGCGGTGCTCCCGGTCGAGATAGAGCTACCGTCTCTACGCGTAATGGCAGAATGCGAAATTTCAGAATCAGATTGGTTGAGAGAAAGATACGAAGAGTTGGCTCTCATAGATGAAAAGCGCCTAGCAGCAGTCGACCATGTCCGAATCTATCAAAAAAGGGTAGCCCGTGCTTTCAATAAAAGGGTTCGTCCGAGAAAGATTGTCAAGGGTGACCTTGTCCTTAAGGAACTGCGAGCTCCGATCTTCGATCCCCGTGGAAAGTTCAAACCTAAGTGGGTCGGCCCTTATATCGTCAAAACAATCCTTTCTGGAGGAGCAACTTACCTCATGGACCTCGATGGTGTCGAATTCAAAGAACCAATCAACATGGATCGCCTCAAAAAGTACTACGCTTGACAAAATAACCTTTTCTTTCAAGCCTTGCCTTGAACTACGCTTGACCTGATTCCCACTCGGGGATACGTAGGCAACCACATCGGTTCGGTCACCTCACCAAAATAACCTTTTCTTTCAAGCCTTGCCTTGAACTACGCTTGACCTGATTCCCACTCGGGGATACGTAGGCAACCACATCGGTTCGGTCACCTCACCAAAATAACCTTTTCTTTCAAGCCTTGCCTTGAACTACGCTTGACCTGATTCCCACTCGGGGATACGTAGGCAACCACATCGGTTCGGTCACCTCACCAAAATAACCTTTTCTTTCAAGCCTTGCCTTGAACTACGCTTGACCTGATTCCCACTCGGGGATACGTAGGCAACCACATCGGTTCGGTCACCTCACCAAAATAACCATTTCTTTCAAGCCTTGCCTTGAACTACGTTGGACCTGATCCCCGCTCGGGGGTACGTAGGCAGACTTTAAAAAAGGATGGCTCGCTAGGATGAAAATCCGAAAGGACGCCTAGGCAAAATTAGAGCTAAATCCAAGGTAAGCAATAACAAAAGAGAGAAAATAGCTCGCTAGGCCACCTCCTTGGTGCCTAGGCAAAAACTATGAGCATGTGAGAAATAAAGTCGCGGTCCTTGCCATAACCCATATATCACCCTCCACACTAGGGGCAAACTTCGGCCACTCGCCTCGTTTGCCTGAACCCCTTCCAAACTAGGGGCAAACGTCGGTCGTCTACCTCGTTTGCCTCACAACCATGCACATCTCAAACCAGGGGCAAACTTCGGCCACCCGCCTCGTTTGCCTCTAAATCACCCTGGCATGCCCAAGTGAGTACCAAAAAGCAACAACTAAATTGAAATCCAGGTCACAAAATGTTTTTTAGAAAGCTAAAAGCATAAAAAGAGGTTCTCAAAGTAACCAAGGTTCACTAATAAACAAACTTTGAATATTACATAAGCAGGAATAATCAAAGAAATAAAAGTCTTTCAGAAAGCAATCACATGTTCAAAGACACTTGGAGGAATGAGCAGAATCAGTCAGGTCCAGTCTTTTTATTTATTTCTTCAAAGGCCTTTAGAAGTAGGCCTTTACTCGGTCAGTCCAACCGTCAATAAAAGCAGCGATAGTAGCAACCCTGATCCTGGAAGCAAAGACCCTCTCAGTAAACCCCCGGGGAACCTCCTGAACCTGTCCATACTGTCTGGCCAAACGGCGAGGATGATAGAAAGAAGTCTCTCTCAGACCCATCAACCACACTCTCTGGTGACCCCTGAGACTCGTGGTAATAGCGTAAAGGCCCCAACACCTCACAATCCAGCAAATGTCAGCCTCAGATAAGGCACCCATCATGCCCACCCAATCGGCAAAAGTATAGTGAGAGTAAAGCACAGCCCGACGAAAGTAAACTGGTGGTATATGGCCCGTCCACAATTGGAGCCGCTCGTATAACCAGGCCTGCAACACCAAAGGCGCCCCAGAAAGTAGGGGCGTTCCTTGATCAGAAGCACGGTCCAAACCATTCAAGGTTTCAGCTAGAACCATGGCCATGGGATTCTTGCTAAACTTCAACCCAAGGCACACATGCACTAAGTCAACAGAGGTACTCGAGAATAAGAAGTGGGAGGTCATGCACAATATCAAAGCAGCCCCGCGGGTGGCATCATACACGCTGGGATTCCCGGGACTGGCATACTGAGCAATAATGGAAGCAATATTAAGGGCCTCACCTTGGATCAGCCGACGGGAAATAGTGATGGAGCAATTCAGATATTCAGCCAAACCTCTCGTAGGACTGAGGGTACCAGCAGAAGGGAGAATCAGATCAGAGTCAGAATCATAGCCGAGAATAGCGCAGAACTCCTCAAACATGGGGCATATCTCCAGGCCATTGAAGTTGAAGACATGGTTCACCGGGTCCCAGTGACCAATGGCAGCACGCAAGAACTCAGTGTTCAGGGTCATCCGGCAAAGAGAGAATAGCTCGGTCAAGCCGTAGCTAAAGAGGTTAATCCGCTCCACGCCATCCGTGATGGTCAGCCAAGCTGTGAGTTGAGCGGGATCATACAAAGCCATGTTTTCAGTCGCGGCTCTAGCAAAATTCGAAATTTCGGCAGCACCTCCCCGTTTCACGGACTATCCCACCTGCAAGGCAAAAAGCACTCACTATCACAAAACTGCCCATCGCAGTAGCATCCAACAATCACAGTGTACATATATCAGCTAAAACAAGCACACAACTGCGCCTCTAAAACCGGAAGATATCCGGCCTAGGAGGCAAAACATCATACTCTGTCAAAAGGTTACAAATTGTTCCACACTTCGTCCTACACTGTCCAAATAATCATATTCCCAGTACAACCCAATCGAAAACAGAAAATAAAATAATATTGTCCGCTTGGGAGGCATCAGTCTTCCTCTTCTTCGTCCTCTGTCGGACCACCCGGAGTATATGTCGGCGACGGCCTCCTCCTACCACCTCTGCATCTTGGACCGGTCCTCGATGAGCCAGCCCCGCCTCCACGATACTGCACACACAAATAAAGGCAATCAGTAAGGGAATAACAAAAAGTACAAAAATAAAGTCGAGTCAGAGACTTACCAAGGACGCCATCTGGTTGGCGGCAAATTGCAGCATACCGTCCATCTGTCAAGGGTAAAATCCAGGGTTAGAACCTCATAACCTTAAGAAAGTGCAAAATTAGAGACATACCCGGTGGTCTCGTGTGAGGACCAAGGACCGTAAGCTAGCCGCCAAGGCGTGACCCTCCTCAGCGTAACTCCAAGGAACGTTGAGGACGCCCGCTAGCTGAGTAGGGTACCCGTATGTAACTCGCGGCACCTCCATCATTTGGGGAGTGCCATCAGCGCCTAGAACGTTGACGGTCCAATCCCAAGGGGGGATAGGGTCGGGAGCCTGAGGAGCCTGTCTCCTGTACATCTCACGAAGCTGTAGGCACAAAACAAGTTAGGAAAAGATGAGTCGAAAACATAAACAACTAATAAAAGAAAAATGAAAAAAAAAGCAACTCACCTCCAGGAGCGGGAAGTTAGGCATCAAAGAGCGGCCACGGTAAGCCTCATACCCGGTCTCAGAGAGGAAATGATCCCAGACGTCGGTGCCGGCTAAGGCCGCCGACAGAGCATCACCGGAGAGGTCACTAGCATCCATCACAGGAGGATTATGGGGAACGCGATACCGGGAGCCACCAACCACCTGTCGAGACACCCGTTCCCCAAGGAACCACTGCCTACACTCGGTACTCTCCAGCAGAGGGCGGCAAGAGGTAAGAGATTTAACCGCTTGTATCTCCTCTGGGGCGGCATAAACAACGCCCTCCCAAGGCGTCCAATCAACATCAGAGGCCGTCAGCTCAGTCAGGAAGTTTCTAAGCAAAACAATCCGGTGGGCCCCACTCTTCACCCCAACAACGTCCCTCCGCCATCTCAAACCTCGTGGGAATAGAGGCACAGGAGCCATGCCATCCTCATCCTCGCCTGATTCATCTGCCGGAGAAGGAGCCAACATCTTCAAGTATTCAAAACTCCAAAGCTGCACAGACAAAGGAGAAATCAGAACAAGGATAGAAATCAAAGAGATGGAAAATAAAGGAAGAGACGGTGCGTACCTCCCAAGCTCGCCAAAATCCCCCAGTAGATTTAACATCGCCCCGAGAGACCTCCCCCATATGCTTGTAGAGATGGGCCAAGGCAGCGCCGCCCCAGTTATAGGAGGGGATCTCATCAATGGTCGCCAGGCAAGAAAGGAGCCTCAAGCTCACCCGGTCATTCCTTGTCGCAAAGATTGAGCACCCGAGGACATACAGAAGATAAACCCTCAAAAGTTGGGAATTGTTCAGATTGTGATTACCTCTGCCGTAGGCCCGATAAAGCCAGCCGCAAGGAAACCAATGCCTCTCCAGGTTAGGGGGAACAGCCCCAATCAGCATCTCCACCGCCTCCGGGTCGATCTCGTAAAAGTAATCCAAAATCAGGCGCTTCCCGCCGACCCTCAAGCCCGTAATCATAGAGAAGTCGAAGGGCGTCATGGTCATCTCTCCGAACGGCAGGTGGAAAGTATTGGTGGTATCCCACCACCTCTCAGCCAGGGCATAGAAATGGGCCAAATCATTGCTGCTTTTCGAAACCAGACGGACGAAGCCTCCGAACCCGGCATCATCAACCATCCTCTTAACGGTGGGCGAAAGCTGTGTATACCACAAGAAGGCATGGGCAAGGCTACCATGGCCTTTCAAGGCCACTTCCGGCACCTGCACACAACAAAAACAACAAAAAAAGCACAAGATCACTATTCACAACCCGAGAGCAAAATTTCACAAAATCAACATTTGAGCACGAATCGGACTCCTAACAATTTCTAGGTGCACACTACGGCTCACAAAACTAGCACAATACATGATAGTGGTCCTAAAATGTCGAAAGTTCACATACCAAGCTCGCTAGAGCCGCGGCCGAAAGATGGCGTTGGGGGTCCCGTAGAATCAAGTCCGGGGTTTGCATTTCAGCCTTCATCCGTCCCTTAGCCTTCTTAGACGGTCTCCTTGAGCTCGAAGCCATGGATCTACAAGAAAATGGAAGTCACATTCAAACTTTCTTCTTGAAAATTTGGGCAAACCAAAACACCAATCAAAAATCCGACTACGGGGAAAGATTACTCACCTGAGCGCGCACAAGCTGCGTTTTGATGAATTTTGGCTTCAAAAACACCCCAAAATGGCCAAGAATGAGCTTCAAAAGCTCAAAAACCCGAGATATAAGAAGATGGAGTCCGGCCACCCAGTGCCGCCGCGGCACTGGCCAACTGCCGCCGCGGCAGTGGCCCAGTGCCGCCGCGGCACTGCTCCCCGTGGGCCCCGCTTTGCTTTGTTTTGCCCCGTTTCGCCCCGTTTTGACCCGTTTTGGCCTTTTTCAGCCCGTTTTTGACCCCGATCAGCCCCGGTGGCCCAGTCCAGTCAAGATCTATGAGGTTTTACCCCAAGCGGACTAAAAATTGTCAGAATTAACTCCAGCAGGCAAAAACTGGGAAAAATCGGCTCCCGAAGACCCGAATCGGTCGTTTCAGGACAACCGTCGCAAGATTTGATCAACCGTGAGAGGTTCAGAGATGGATCCTGGTTCCCGATCAAGAAAAGAGATTCCCCGAGAACCCTGCATCATCCTCCGAGGACAACAGCAGACAGATACCAGCTCCCAGAGGCCCTGACCGGTTCTCTCGGATTGAGCGCCGAAAGATTTGATCAACCGTGAGAGGTTCAGAGATGGATCCTGGTTCCCGATCAAGAAAAGAGATTCCCCGAGAACCCTACATCATCCTCCGAGGACAACAGTAGACAGATACCAGCTCCCAGAGACCCTGACCGGTTCTCTCGGATTGAGTGCCGAAAGATTTGATCAACCGTGAGAGGTTCAGAGATGGATCCTGGTTCCCGATCAAGAAAATAAGAATTCTCCGAGAACCCTACGGCATCCCCAAGGGTAAATACAAAAGATACTACCACCAGCCGGAACCGATTCCCGAAAGTCGGCCGTCAGGAACAATCAGAACATCGCCTGCATCCAGATCTCCTGATCGTTAAGAATTTTCTCACAGCTTTATCACAAGATCCCTCGGTCACCTTTGGTCATGGTCTTCTAAACAAAACGCTTCTGACCTATCTCACTCGTTCCAAAAGTTTGCCCTTAGACCTGGAGTCTTCTAAACCGCCGTGTCCTTATCCGAGTCATCCACCGCATCACAGTCGCAAACACTAGCACAACACCAGCCCACTCGGAGTGGCACACCCCACGGCACTTGCTCATACTAGGGTCACAACACTAGACATGATAGGACTCATGACATGATTCATATCACATCCATACATTGCATATCACTCTTCTGGCATAGCATCCGCCTGATTGTTGTGTACGTGCATGTATGATCGGCTCCTTGCCCTGAACTACGTCTTGGTCTGATTCCCCTTGGGATACGTAGGCAGCTCACGCAGAGCACGACCAGCCCTAACCTCATCATCCTTGCATCTTTTGCAACGCTTTTTATCCTAAATCCATAGCCTCCAAAAAGTCTTGTCTCTTCAAAGCTTTGGCACTCGCTTGCGATATACGTTGCCTCGCAAGTTCATGCCAAAGAGGGGCAAACTGTAGACACCCCATTTTGTCGGCTATCGGATTTAGGAGACCCATAGCTTGGTGGTTCACAATGATCGTAAAAGACTCAAAAGGACTCTCGGAAGTCAGCTCTATCTCTTAGAATGCTCAGAATGACCAAAATGCCCCTGAAAGCCCAAAAACTCCTAGATTTGGTCTCAAAGTTCTGAGAACATGCTATGTCGTAAGAAAAGCGATAAAAAGAGTTTTAAAGAGAAATCAGATGAGATCGTCGGCTCCCAGAGACCCCCGAAAGTCCCGGAAGTTCCCAGAAAGTCCCCGTTGACCGGTTTGACCAAGGTTTGACTAGGTTTGACCAAGGTTTGACCAGGTTTGACCAGGTTTGACCAAGTTTGACCAAAATCGTCCGAATTCACCAAAATCATTTTAAATCGCGAGAAAAGTGTTAAAACAAGTTCCAAAAGAAAATCGAGCGAAAACATCAGCTCCCGGGAACTCCCGGAGGTTTCCAGAACTTCCCGGGAATCCCAGGTTTGACCAGTTTGACCAGAATTTGACTTTGGAACCAGGCTGCCGAAACAATTTTCAAATATTTTTCATGGATACTAGAGGTCAATAGCTTTCCAACGGTATATCGCACATAATTTCTGGATTTAAAACGAACTTATTATGAATTTCCAAAGGCGAAAAAGGCGATCAAATCGGCTTTTATCGCGAATACCGCAAAACTTTTCAAAGTAACCTATCCCCGAACTATTTTTTATGTAAAGTAGACTCCATTACCTTTCCAACGGTATATCACAACCTCAATTTGGAGTTCGTACGCATTTTCTGTGAATTTCGGACGAAATAGGGCCTTTTCGCGAATACCGGAACATCAGGGGGCCTAAACAGCATTATCCAGACGAAGGGAGGAGCAGTGCCGCCGTGGCACTGGCCCACTGCCGCCGCGGCAGTGGCCCAGTGCCGCCGCGGCACTCCCCTCCGGAACAGTGTATTTTTGTAATTAAGTTTGTGGTCCCATTTTGATTAATTAAAATCCAAAACGACGTAGTTTCATGATTTCAGATGTTTGGAGCCAATGGGAACACTTTCTAAATCCCAAAACCACCCCAAATTGGCCTATATAAACACCCCATTACTCCTCATTTTGGGGGAGTCAAATGTGAGTTTTGAGAAAGTTTGGGAGAGAAAGTTGTAGAGATAAGGTTAGAGTAGAGAGAAAAGAAGCTTTCTTCTTTGATTTTCAAAACAAAAGTGAGTTCCAACTTTGTTTTTACTTCACTACTTCCATTTACTTCAACATTCAATACTCCCAACCACCATTTTAGTGAGCATTTAAGAGAGTGGAAGCTTCTTCCATGTCTAGTGTCATTACATATGAGTGAAACACCAATCTACAAGTTCATGCTTCATGAATATCATCTATTGATCATCATCTATTTGCTTGTTTATTTATTGTTCATCTCTTCTTACCCCATTTCTTTTTGATTTTTCTTTATTTATTTACTAGTTCATCATCATCTAAGTGATGACATGAAGTTTGGGGTGAGTGAATCCTTATGGATAGTATCTCTTGACCTCAAAAACATGTTTGATAGATGATGATTATAACCTCAATACTTCCAAGGTATCCTTGGAATGTATTGAAGTTATGCTCTAAAAATGAAATAAATATCTCCAACAATCTTGGAGGTTCTTAATGATGAGTTTGATGTTGGTATTCTAAGTGGCTATAATCTTTATTGAGTGTTGAAAATATGTTTTCAAAACATCCATTTCAAAACCCTTCTCAATCCCTCTCATTTGGTTTTCAAGAAACAAAACTTTGTTTTCTCTAAAATTTCCAAAACCATGACCCAAAACAGTGAGCTGTTCAGATTCAAAGATTTGTTTTGAATTAAATACTCAAGTTATGATGATGAAACCACTTGGAAAACCTTCCTAATACATCATAGTTTGTCCCTAATTTTTCTCATCAATTATAGAAATGCAAAAGTATTTGTTTTGGATGTGAGAAGTCCATGTTCATAATCTGCCTCTGTTCTCACAGAATGTTCATCCAACTTTTTTGCACTTATTCTGAACATTTTCATCACTGTACATACATCTTTTCTATTTTTTTTTATAAAACTTGGGTGTCTTAGGAAACTTTTGGTATATAATGGGTCATCATAAACCTTTTCTTTGATTTATGAAAAATCATACAAAATCAGTCAACAGTGCAGTTTTTGTTTCTGAGTCATGTGTACATTCTGATTTCTTTCTTTTTATCTGTGATATCTATTGATGTTTGGCTTTTTGGGTTATTTTCTAGACACCATAAGGATGATCTCTGATTTTTCTTACATTTTTCTAGGCACGTTTGACCTCCCAATATAATGTTGCAAAGTAACACATACAGTCTGTCCACTATTCACAGCAAGCACATTTCAACTTTTTTTCTTTGATTTGGTGCTCATATGCATTCCAAATTAGCTCATATCTTAGGAAGTAGTTCATACTACATTTGTATATATCCCATGTTGACTTAATCCATTCATTCATGCACATTTTAGACTTCCAAGTCATTTTAGAAATCCATGTACACAAAACACACTACAACCTTTGCACATTTTTTTATGTACATACAATACATTCATGCAAGATTTGTGTTTTTTGTAACCCTTAATCTAAGAAGATTATAAGGAATGAACTCGATCACACGTCCATGCTTCCCCTTGATCTAATCATCCTTTCTCATCCGTCCCGGGGATTGAGAGGTCTTCTTTTCTCAAAGAATAACATGCATCATACTAGCTTGTTAAGCATATTTAGATTTCTTTGATTATTTGTTTCAAGAACAATTCATGTCCCCCTTTAGATTAGGAAGTCTTGATTACTTGGTATGTGATTAGACGATTTTTCCTAGGTTTATTTGTGTGATCCTTCACTTTACATTGCATGATATTTGACTTAGATCTTATGAATGATATTTTATCTTTAGATCTTTCATTTTCAAGTTTCTTATGTGATGTAATATACTATCATAGTATTAATTGCCGAACCATACATAGTATAAGATGATTATTTGGATGCTAATTGAGGCCCGTTGAAAGACGGGGCGAGTTGAGGGTGTTTTAGTCGCGACAAAGGCTCCTTCCTCTCTCGTACCAAAACCCCGAACCGAGTTCTTTGGTTATGAAGGGCCGGTGCCCTTATCCGCTTGGGTGAGTCAAAATTAGGTTTCTTGGTTCCTTAAAGACCAAGTGGCGACTCTGTATCTGTTTTCAACAGACCTTTCGTTTTCTTCCTTTGATTCAAATCAATTTCAAAACAATCTCAAACAAGAGAAGTGGTCCGATCCCGGTATCCACAATCTGGCGACTCTGCTGGGGATTTTTTATTTTAAAAACAAAATAATACAGAGGTTTGACTCATAAGAAGCATCCTTAAAATCATCTTTTTACTGTGTCTGGTTCACCGCATTGCACTCTGCATTTTATCCTCCCGACTGTGTCTAAAACGCGGCGCTGACATTGTTCAGGTCTTGCTGTGCCAGGGCACAAGTCACCGTTGATACTGTACCTTCCAAGGTATATCAAAAAGAGTAAAAACCTCCGTACTGTCTCCCTGACGGTATATTGGAACTCTCGTCAACGGACCCTCTTTGACTAAACCCAGCCTTTGCATATAGATTCCTGTAGAACCTTTCATAGGACTATTCATTTATCTTTTCAGATAGGACAATATGATATAACTGCTATATGCCCTGGTGGGATTACCTGAGCGGTGTAGACGCTTATGTGGCATAGAACAAAACTTCTTTCTTATGATTCCCAAGGCAATCACTCACATGTGATCACATTGAGTTGACCTGCCTAGGCACCATGACAAGGATGTCTGCTCCATGCTCACAAAGATATACACCGCGAACCTTGTTTGTCGGTCCTAAAACATAGGAGTATGAAAACCTGCTAGAAAGTACGACCAATATAACCGTACTTACCAGTTTCTCCCAGAAACTCTGTCCATATATCCCAGATATAACCGTACTTACCAGTTTCTCCCAGAAACTCTGTCCATATATCCCAGATATAACCGTACTTACCAGTTTCTCCCAGAAACTCTGTCCATATATCCCAGATATAACCGTACTTACCAGTTTCTCCCAGAAACTCTGTCCATATATCCCAGATATAACCGTACTTACCAGTTTCTCCCAGAAACTCTGTCCATATATCCCAGATATAACCGTACTTACCAGTTTCTCCCAGAAACTCTGTCCATATATCCCATATATAACCGTACTTACCAGTCTCTCCCAGAAACTCTGTCCATATATCCCAGATATAACCGTACCTACCAGTTTCTCCCAGAAACTCTGAAACTCTGTCCAGATCAACCAAGAATGCCCAGTCCTTCTTAGAAGCCCCCGTAAACCCTGGAGATCCCGGTTATCCCTTGGTGGTCGTACTGGAAGGTAAGATTGGCGCATTCTATATGGTTAGGACCTTAATCGCTTATCCTCTATCTGTTAGAAATAGGAACATCATATAGATTAAGGCTTACATCCGCATGCTTGTCTCCCATGCATACACCATCCCCATCTCTCTGCACGCACTGTCTCGAGTCAGTCCATGTCACTGTCTTTGTCTGTCTAAAAGTCATCACTGTCAGGATCTGATACACCCCTTTCTCTCAAAATCTGTCAGGTCAGTATAGATTCTCAAGGTCAGCAGCCGGAATCCTCGTTGTGGACCAGGAGTTCGGATAATCGTTTAGTCAGAACCGGTCTGACAGCCCGCTTCAACATGAATAGAGAAGAATTGGAAAATAAGGTCACCGAGTTGGGAGCGACTATAAGCCAGCAATCCGACAGTCTAGCCCAAATCCTGAAGTTCATGGAAGAACTAAAGCAGCAACAGCCGCAACCACCGCCCGAGTTTCCACCACCAAGGTTTGAACCTCCTTTACATGAGAATAATGGGGAGGAAAACTGGTTCCAAGGGGGTCCCACCGCTCACATATGAAAAGAAACTCCAGGAAAAGATGGACAATGTCGACAAACTGGAGAGCGTGCTGAGAAAAAGCAAGGGAATCGATGATTACATGCTAGATCTGGAAGGCCTCTTTGAGCCTGTCAAGTTGAAACTGCCGGAGAACTTCAAAATGCCTGCCATCGATCGTTTTGATGGGACTGGGAACCCGAAAAGCCACGTGAAGCTGTGTATGAGTATCTTCCAATCCATGGGTTGCACCCACGAGCACATCGCAATGCTGTTCCCACAAACTCTGGCAAAATCTGCACTATCATGGTTCCTAACCTTGGAAGCCTCCAAGACCCGGGCCTGGGAAGATATCGTTCGAGTTTTTGTCGATCATTACTCTTACAACCAGGAGCTGGACGTCACTATCAGGGACTTGGAAACAACCCGGCAAAGCAACAATGAATCCTTCGCTGCATTCCTGAGCAGATGGAGGAACAAGGTAGCTCAAATGACCCACCGGCCGATTGAAAAGGAACAAGTGAGAATGCTAATCCGGAATCTGCAGCCGCTCTACCATGAAAAGTTATTCTACCAGTCCATCTCCACGTTTGAAGAGTTGTTTGAAGTCGGAACCCGAATCGAAGATGCTATCAGGGAAGGGAAGATCAAAAAGGAAGACCCTCCGAGTCAGCCAAGAAGGCCCAACTACTCCCGGAGTCCCCCGGATGTCAATGCCCTTAGCAACCAACCTATGGCGTACCCTCCAAGACCATACCAACCCTCCAACCAGGTAAATCTCTCCAACCGCCCTTTCCCGAAAAAGCCCCCTCGCAATTTTGCCAAGCTAGAAATCTCTCTCTCCTCAGCCTTGGACCGCCTCCTCAAAAAAGGCCATCTCCAACTACTCCAGTCTCGAAATACCCCACCCCCGCCTAATTGCGATATGTCCAAACGATGCGCCTACCACCAAGCCCCCGGCCATAACACCGATGACTGCATGCGCCTTCGCCATGATATTCAGGACCTCATCGACCAGAATATCATCGAGCCACCACCGAAGCAGCCCCATATCACCCAAAATCCTCTGCCTAACCACCAAAATATTAGCCTCATCGAGTCCAACCATATATCCTTCGACCCTGCTACCTATATCACCCCCCTAGGACAACCCTTACCCCTCATTGACATCCCGGATTCTGAGGGAATTCATCTGATCGGAGGGGAGAATGACGAGTGGCAGCAGCAGCTAGACGACGAGCAAGACTTGTTCTTCCTGGAAGAGCATGACCTAGGGGTGGTAGACCTCAAATGGTATGACCCTAACAACGAGAGTGATGCTTCCATCTGGGACGAGCCGGAAAAGCCATTTATGGGAACGGATTGTGATTGGTTCAAGAAGGATGGGACTGTAGAGGGACCTACTCCTGCCGAGATTGATCATCTGACCAGGTCAGGCCGTCATTATCAGCCACCACAGCCTGCCACCGATGCAACCGAGAAAGGTCCAATCAAGGACAAAGGGAAGGGAAAGATGGATGAGATCATCGAAGAAGATAATGAGTTGATAAAGCAGCTAAAGAAAACCCAAGCACATCTCTCTATGTGGGATGTTATGGTGACATCTTACAAGCATAGGCAAGCCGTGTTGAATGCTTTGGCTGGGATTGAAGTCCCTATCGATGCCGCACCGGAGGACATGGTGGCTTTCTTAGGCGCACTTACTCCCGACCCGATCATTACATTTTCTGATGAGGACTTGCCACCGGAAGGATCCGCGCATAACAAAGCATTATACATCACTGTTGGGTGTAAGGAGCAGCAGGTACCGTTTTGTCTGGTCGACACAGGTTCCGCTTTGAATGTTTGCGCCTTAAGAACCGCCACTGCTTTGGGGGTCAATATCCTTGACATCACGCCATCTGTGCAATCTGTGAGGGCCTATGATAACACCAGGAGGAATGTGATGGGGACTGTCTCTCTGCAAATCCGGGTAGGATCGCTGGCAAGCACTGAGATTTTTCAAGTCATGGATATACCTGCCTCGTTCAACTTGCTGATTGGGAGGCCCTGGTTACACGCCAACAAAGCCGTATCGTCCACTGTGCATCAAATGATCAAGTACATTCATGAGAAGGAAGTAAAGATCATCCTTGGTAATAGTTGGGGCAATGAAGCGTTCCCAAATTACGCTCCCATTTTCGAAGTCCAAATACCTGAGCTAGAAGAAGGAGAAATCGGGGGATTCTTCATGGAAGAAATCCACGTGATCAATGACGAAGATAGGTTCCCTGAGGTCCACTCTGCGATTGTCAACATTGTCCGCAAAATGAATTACTTCCCGGGAATGGGATTAGGCCGACGCCAGCAAGGGATTCGTGAGTTTCCTCAAATCAAAGGGCAACAAGGAACTTTCGGGTTGGGGTACAAGCCCACTGAAGAAGACGTCGAGCTGCAAAGGCCATGGAAGAAAAGGGTGAAGGGTCTCCCACCATACCGTAAGACTTTGAATGGGCAGTTCGTCAAGGAAGGAGATGATTTTCCTTACTTCGGGTTCCCCGAACCTTGGATCCATCCAACCACTGGGAAAAGGCACCCCGGGCTTGAAATCTTCGCTGACTGCGAAAGGCCCCCATATCAAGATCCGTTCTATCCTGAAGAAATTGAGAAGACCCCGGAGGAGGACTGGTTGAAGTACCTAGACACTGAAGCCATCGAGAAGATGTGGGAGGAATCCACTGGGAAGAAGGAAGAAAAGAGGACCAAGAGCCAAGATGATCAGATCAAGCCAACTGAGGAGGGTCTGAGCAACCAGGCTGTAGAGTCATCTGTCCGTGTCTCCCTATCCCCTGTTCCCTCTGAGTCTGTACTACCAATTATCGAGTCTGTACCAGAGTCGGCTGTTGTAAGCCCACCGCTGTCCAATGTAGTCGTTTCACCTGTCATGAATGAAATGAAAGACGATTCTGCTTACTCCTCTGTGTCTAACACTTGTGAATGCACAGATCCCTCCGAGGATCTCTCAATTGAATTTAAGCAACTAATCGAAAAACCACCTGCTTATGAAATAATCGAAGATACTTTATCAGTTAACTTAGGTGAGACAGATAATCCACAAATTGTGCAAATTGGCTCAACTCTTAATAAAGAAGAAAAAGAAAAATTAACCCTCTTGCTAAAAGAATTCAAAGACGTTTTTGCTTGGTCTTACGAAGACATGCCTGGGGTCGATCCCGACATCGTCCAACATCATATTCCTCTCCTCCCCAATTCCAAACCTGTCAAGCAGAAACTAAGGCGCATGAGACCGGAATGGGCACTCAAGGTTAAAGAAGAGGTGGAGAAGCAGTTCAAGGCAGGGTTCATCATTGTCACCGAATACCCGGAATGGGTTGCCAATATCGTACCAGTACCGAAGAAGGATGGGAAGGTTCGCGTGTGCGTCGACTTCCGTGATCTAAACAAAGCCAGTCCCAAGGATGACTTTCCACTTCCCCACATTGACGTCTTGGTAGATAACACCGCAGGACATGAGCTACTTTCATTCATGGATGGTTTCTCAGGATATAATCAAATTCTAATGGCGCCAGAAGATCGGGAAAAGACGACATTCACCACCCCTTGGGGAACCTACTGTTATAGAGTAATGCCCTTCGGACTCAAGAACGCGGGGGCGACTTACCAAAGAGCTGCCACCACTCTGCTGCATGATATGATTCACAAGGAGGTAGAAGTGTACGTAGACGACATGATTGTGAAATCCAAGGACAGAGAAGGACACCTGGTAGCGCTGGAAAAGTTCTTCGAAAGGTTGCGCAAATACAAGATGAGGTTGAATCCAAAGAAATGCACTTTCGGTGTGACTTCCGGTAAACTCCTGGGTTTTCTCATCACACAAAGGGGGATAGAGGTGGATCCCTCCAAGATCAAGGCAGTCCTAGAAATGACACCACCACGGAATGAAAAAGAAGTAAGGGGGTTCCTCGGAAGAATCCAATTCATCAGCCGTTTCATCTCCAAGCTCACAACCACGTGCGATCCTCTGTTCCGATTGTTGAGAAAAGGGGAGAAGTTCCAATGGGATGACCAATGCCAAGCCGCTTTCGACAAAATAAAAGCCTACCTTCAGAACCCGCCTGTCCTTTCACCACCCATTCCTCATAAGCCCTTATTCCTTTACCTGTCTGTCTCCGAAAATGCCATGGGTTGCATGCTAGCCCAAGAAGGAGAGGAAGGCCACTCTGAAAAAGCCATATACTACCTCAGCAAGAGGATGACTGGATATGAGCTCAACTACTCTACCCTTGAAAAAACGTGTTGGGCCTTGGTTTGGTGTACTCGCCGACTGAGGCACTACATGCTGGCCTTCCCAGTTGTACTCATATCCCGCATGGATCCTCTAAAATACCTCCTCGAAAAACCCGCCCTGACCGGTCGCATATCCCGTTGGTTACTTCTACTATCCGAATTCGATATCAAGTATGTTACAAGCAAGTCAGTAAAAGGGAGGACCGTAGCTGAGCATCTCGCAGAGCATGCCGTTGACTCCGAAGAAAGTGGGGACTTTCCGTTTCCGGACGAGAATATCATGGAAATCAAGGAAGAACAGTGGAAGTTGTACTTTGATGGAGCGGCCAACATGAAAGGATACGGAGTAGGGATGATTCTCGTATCACCAAGCGGGGATCATACTCCATTAGCGGTCAAGCTCAACTATAACTCCACCAACAACACCACCGAATATGAAGCGTGCATTCTGGGAATGGAGGCAGCCTTAGAACTGAGGGTTCAGAAGTTAGACGTCTTCGGGGACTCAAACCTCATCATATCTCAAGCTAGAGGAGAATGGAAAGTAAAAGAAGAAAGGTTGAAGCCCTATCATGATCGTCTCGACCAACTCAAGAGGCAGTTCGAGAATATCTCATTCCTCTACTTGCCCAGGGAAGAGAACCAGTTGGCAGATTCATTGGCTACCTTAGCCTCAATGATCAAGATTCCTGTGGGAGTCAAGATGATGCCTTTGGTAATAGAGCAGAGGTATGAGCCTTCATTCAATATGATCGCCGCAATCGAAGAAAAAGAGAATGAAATGCCGTGGTATCGGGATGTTTGGGATTTCATAGAAAAGGGGATATACCCCCAAGAGTCTACCGAGAAAGACAAGAGGGCCATTCGAAGATTCGCAGCGCAATTCATCATTTGTGGCGGGAAATTGTTGAAGAAAGGATACAATGGTCACAACTTGACTTGCTTGTTCGGGAAGAGCTCCCGAAGAATGATGGAGGAAATACACGAAGGGGTATGCGGTCCGCACATGAACGGTCACATGCTGGCTAAGAAAATCATAAGACAAGGGTACTACTGGACAACGTTGGAGAAAGATTGTTGTGAGTACGTAAGGAGGTGCCACAAGTGCCAGATTCATGCAAACATGATGCATACACCCCCATCCCTTCTGTACAGCATGACTTCGCCTTGGCCATTCTCAACCTGGGGAATCGACATCATTGGCGAAATCATTCCGAAAGCCTCAAATGGAAATCGGTACATCCTAGTGGCCATAGACTACTTCCCAAAATGGGTAGAAGCTGCATCCTACACCAAGCTGGGGGCCAAAGAGGTGGCCAAATTCATCAAAAGAAATCTCATCTGCCGTTATGGAGTTCCCCATGAGATTATTTTGGATAACGGAAGCCATTTCAAGGCAGAAGTCAGGGATCTGTTTGAGGAGTACAAAATCACTTATCATAAGTCATCCCCATACAGACCACAAACCAATGGGGCAGTCGAAGCTGCGAATAAGAATGTCAAGGCCATACTGCAGAAATCGGCCGATACCTACAAGGACTGGCATGAAAAGCTGCCGTTCGCACTTTGGGGATACAGAACGTCGATAAGGACGTCCACAGGAGCAACCCCCTACTCGCTGGTGTATGGGATGGAAGCGGTGCTCCCGGTCGAGATAGAGCTACCGTCTCTACGCGTAATGGCAGAATGCGAAATTTCAGAATCAGATTGGTTGAGAGAAAGATACGAAGAGTTGGCTCTCATAGATGAAAAGCGCCTAGCAGCAGTCGACCATGTCCGAATCTATCAAAAAAGGGTAGCCCGTGCTTTCAATAAAAGGGTTCGTCCGAGAAAGATTGTCAAGGGTGACCTTGTCCTTAAGGAACTGCGAGCTCCGATCTTCGATCCCCGTGGAAAGTTCAAACCTAAGTGGGTCGGCCCTTATATCGTCAAAACAATCCTTTCTGGAGGAGCAACTTACCTCATGGACCTCGATGGTGTCGAATTCAAAGAACCAATCAACATGGATCGCCTCAAAAAGTACTACGCTTGACAAAATAACCTTTTCTTTCAAGCCTTGCCTTGAACTACGCTTGACCTGATTCCCACTCGGGGATACGTAGGCAACCACATCGGTTCGGTCACCTCACCAAAATAACCTTTTCTTTCAAGCCTTGCCTTGAACTACGCTTGACCTGATTCCCACTCGGGGATACGTAGGCAACCACATCGGTTCGGTCACCTCACCAAAATAACCTTTTCTTTCAAGCCTTGCCTTGAACTACGCTTGACCTGATTCCCACTCGGGGATACGTAGGCAACCACATCGGTTCGGTCACCTCACCAAAATAACCTTTTCTTTCAAGCCTTGCCTTGAACTACGCTTGACCTGATTCCCACTCGGGGATACGTAGGCAACCACATCGGTTCGGTCACCTCACCAAAATAACCATTTCTTTCAAGCCTTGCCTTGAACTACGTTGGACCTGATCCCCGCTCGGGGGTACGTAGGCAGACTTTAAAAAAGGATGGCTCGCTAGGATGAAAATCCGAAAGGACGCCTAGGCAAAATTAGAGCTAAATCCAAGGTAAGCAATAACAAAAGAGAGAAAATAGCTCGCTAGGCCACCTCCTTGGTGCCTAGGCAAAAACTATGAGCATGTGAGAAATAAAGTCGCGGTCCTTGCCATAACCCATATATCACCCTCCACACTAGGGGCAAACTTCGGCCACTCGCCTCGTTTGCCTGAACCCCTTCCAAACTAGGGGCAAACGTCGGTCGTCTACCTCGTTTGCCTCACAACCATGCACATCTCAAACCAGGGGCAAACTTCGGCCACCCGCCTCGTTTGCCTCTAAATCACCCTGGCATGCCCAAGTGAGTACCAAAAAGCAACAACTAAATTGAAATCCAGGTCACAAAATGTTTTTTAGAAAGCTAAAAGCATAAAAAGAGGTTCTCAAAGTAACCAAGGTTCACTAATAAACAAACTTTGAATATTACATAAGCAGGAATAATCAAAGAAATAAAAGTCTTTCAGAAAGCAATCACATGTTCAAAGACACTTGGAGGAATGAGCAGAATCAGTCAGGTCCAGTCTTTTTATTTATTTCTTCAAAGGCCTTTAGAAGTAGGCCTTTACTCGGTCAGTCCAACCGTCAATAAAAGCAGCGATAGTAGCAACCCTGATCCTGGAAGCAAAGACCCTCTCAGTAAACCCCCGGGGAACCTCCTGAACCTGTCCATACTGTCTGGCCAAACGGCGAGGATGATAGAAAGAAGTCTCTCTCAGACCCATCAACCACACTCTCTGGTGACCCCTGAGACTCGTGGTAATAGCGTAAAGGCCCCAACACCTCACAATCCAGCAAATGTCAGCCTCAGATAAGGCACCCATCATGCCCACCCAATCGGCAAAAGTATAGTGAGAGTAAAGCACAGCCCGACGAAAGTAAACTGGTGGTATATGGCCCGTCCACAATTGGAGCCGCTCGTATAACCAGGCCTGCAACACCAAAGGCGCCCCAGAAAGTAGGGGCGTTCCTTGATCAGAAGCACGGTCCAAACCATTCAAGGTTTCAGCTAGAACCATGGCCATGGGATTCTTGCTAAACTTCAACCCAAGGCACACATGCACTAAGTCAACAGAGGTACTCGAGAATAAGAAGTGGGAGGTCATGCACAATATCAAAGCAGCCCCGCGGGTGGCATCATACACGCTGGGATTCCCGGGACTGGCATACTGAGCAATAATGGAAGCAATATTAAGGGCCTCACCTTGGATCAGCCGACGGGAAATAGTGATGGAGCAATTCAGATATTCAGCCAAACCTCTCGTAGGACTGAGGGTACCAGCAGAAGGGAGAATCAGATCAGAGTCAGAATCATAGCCGAGAATAGCGCAGAACTCCTCAAACATGGGGCATATCTCCAGGCCATTGAAGTTGAAGACATGGTTCACCGGGTCCCAGTGACCAATGGCAGCACGCAAGAACTCAGTGTTCAGGGTCATCCGGCAAAGAGAGAATAGCTCGGTCAAGCCGTAGCTAAAGAGGTTAATCCGCTCCACGCCATCCGTGATGGTCAGCCAAGCTGTGAGTTGAGCGGGATCATACAAAGCCATGTTTTCAGTCGCGGCTCTAGCAAAATTCGAAATTTCGGCAGCACCTCCCCGTTTCACGGACTATCCCACCTGCAAGGCAAAAAGCACTCACTATCACAAAACTGCCCATCGCAGTAGCATCCAACAATCACAGTGTACATATATCAGCTAAAACAAGCACACAACTGCGCCTCTAAAACCGGAAGATATCCGGCCTAGGAGGCAAAACATCATACTCTGTCAAAAGGTTACAAATTGTTCCACACTTCGTCCTACACTGTCCAAATAATCATATTCCCAGTACAACCCAATCGAAAACAGAAAATAAAATAATATTGTCCGCTTGGGAGGCATCAGTCTTCCTCTTCTTCGTCCTCTGTCGGACCACCCGGAGTATATGTCGGCGACGGCCTCCTCCTACCACCTCTGCATCTTGGACCGGTCCTCGATGAGCCAGCCCCGCCTCCACGATACTGCACACACAAATAAAGGCAATCAGTAAGGGAATAACAAAAAGTACAAAAATAAAGTCGAGTCAGAGACTTACCAAGGACGCCATCTGGTTGGCGGCAAATTGCAGCATACCGTCCATCTGTCAAGGGTAAAATCCAGGGTTAGAACCTCATAACCTTAAGAAAGTGCAAAATTAGAGACATACCCGGTGGTCTCGTGTGAGGACCAAGGACCATAAGCTAGCCGCCAAGGCGTGACCCTCCTCAGCGTAACTCCAAGGAACGTTGAGGACGCCCGCTAGCTGAGTAGGGTACCCGTATGTAACTCGCGGCACCTCCATCATTTGGGGAGTGCCATCAGCGCCTAGAACGTTGACGGTCCAATCCCAAGGGGGGATAGGGTCGGGAGCCTGAGGAGCCTGTCTCCTGTACATCTCACGAAGCTGTAGGCACAAAACAAGTTAGGAAAAGATGAGTCGAAAACATAAACAACTAATAAAAGAAAAATGAAAAAAAAAGCAACTCACCTCCAGGAGCGGGAAGTTAGGCATCAAAGAGCGGCCACGGTAAGCCTCATACCCGGTCTCAGAGAGGAAATGATCCCAGACGTCGGTGCCGGCTAAGGCCGCCGACAGAGCATCACCGGAGAGGTCACTAGCATCCATCACAGGAGGATTATGGGGAACGCGATACCGGGAGCCACCAACCACCTGTCGAGACACCCGTTCCCCAAGGAACCACTGCCTACACTCGGTACTCTCCAGCAGAGGGCGGCAAGAGGTAAGAGATTTAACCGCTTGTATCTCCTCTGGGGCGGCATAAACAACGCCCTCCCAAGGCGTCCAATCAACATCAGAGGCCGTCAGCTCAGTCAGGAAGTTTCTAAGCAAAACAATCCGGTGGGCCCCACTCTTCACCCCAACAACGTCCCTCCGCCATCTCAAACCTCGTGGGAATAGAGGCACAGGAGCCATGCCATCCTCATCCTCGCCTGATTCATCTGCCGGAGAAGGAGCCAACATCTTCAAGTATTCAAAACTCCAAAGCTGCACAGACAAAGGAGAAATCAGAACAAGGATAGAAATCAAAGAGATGGAAAATAAAGGAAGAGACGGTGCGTACCTCCCAAGCTCGCCAAAATCCCCCAGTAGATTTAACATCGCCCCGAGAGACCTCCCCCATATGCTTGTAGAGATGGGCCAAGGCAGCGCCGCCCCAGTTATAGGAGGGGATCTCATCAATGGTCGCCAGGCAAGAAAGGAGCCTCAAGCTCACCCGGTCATTCCTTGTCGCAAAGATTGAGCACCCGAGGACATACAGAAGATAAACCCTCAAAAGTTGGGAATTGTTCAGATTGTGATTACCTCTGCCGTAGGCCCGATAAAGCCAGCCGCAAGGAAACCAATGCCTCTCCAGGTTAGGGGGAACAGCCCCAATCAGCATCTCCACCGCCTCCGGGTCGATCTCGTAAAAGTAATCCAAAATCAGGCGCTTCCCGCCGACCCTCAAGCCCGTAATCATAGAGAAGTCGAAGGGCGTCATGGTCATCTCTCCGAACGGCAGGTGGAAAGTATTGGTGGTATCCCACCACCTCTCAGCCAGGGCATAGAAATGGGCCAAATCATTGCTGCTTTTCGAAACCAGACGGACGAAGCCTCCGAACCCGGCATCATCAACCATCCTCTTAACGGTGGGCGAAAGCTGTGTATACCACAAGAAGGCATGGGCAAGGCTACCATGGCCTTTCAAGGCCACTTCCGGCACCTGCACACAACAAAAACAACAAAAAAAGCACAAGATCACTATTCACAACCCGAGAGCAAAATTTCACAAAATCAACATTTGAGCACGAATCGGACTCCTAACAATTTCTAGGTGCACACTACGGCTCACAAAACTAGCACAATACATGATAGTGGTCCTAAAATGTCGAAAGTTCACATACCAAGCTCGCTAGAGCCGCGGCCGAAAGATGGCGTTGGGGGTCCCGTAGAATCAAGTCCGGGGTTTGCATTTCAGCCTTCATCCGTCCCTTAGCCTTCTTAGACGGTCTCCTTGAGCTCGAAGCCATGGATCTACAAGAAAATGGAAGTCACATTCAAACTTTCTTCTTGAAAATTTGGGCAAACCAAAACACCAATCAAAAATCCGACTACGGGGAAAGATTACTCACCTGAGCGCGCACAAGCTGCGTTTTGATGAATTTTGGCTTCAAAAACACCCCAAAATGGCCAAGAATGAGCTTCAAAAGCTCAAAAACCCGAGATATAAGAAGATGGAGTCCGGCCACCCAGTGCCGCCGCGGCACTGGCCAACTGCCGCCGCGGCAGTGGCCCAGTGCCGCCGCGGCACTGCTCCCCGTGGGCCCCGCTTTGCTTTGTTTTGCCCCGTTTCGCCCCGTTTTGACCCGTTTTGGCCTTTTTCAGCCCGTTTTTGACCCCGATCAGCCCCGGTGGCCCAGTCCAGTCAAGATCTATGAGGTTTTACCCCAAGCGGACTAAAAATTGTCAGAATTAACTCCAGCAGGCAAAAACTGGGAAAAATCGGCTCCCGAAGACCCGAATCGGTCGTTTCAGGACAACCGTCGCAAGATTTGATCAACCGTGAGAGGTTCAGAGATGGATCCTGGTTCCCGATCAAGAAAAGAGATTCCCCGAGAACCCTGCATCATCCTCCGAGGACAACAGCAGACAGATACCAGCTCCCAGAGGCCCTGACCGGTTCTCTCGGATTGAGCGCCGAAAGATTTGATCAACCGTGAGAGGTTCAGAGATGGATCCTGGTTCCCGATCAAGAAAAGAGATTCCCCGAGAACCCTACATCATCCTCCGAGGACAACAGTAGACAGATACCAGCTCCCAGAGACCCTGACCGGTTCTCTCGGATTGAGTGCCGAAAGATTTGATCAACCGTGAGAGGTTCAGAGATGGATCCTGGTTCCCGATCAAGAAAATAAGAATTCTCCGAGAACCCTACGGCATCCCCAAGGGTAAATACAAAAGATACTACCACCAGCCGGAACCGATTCCCGAAAGTCGGCCGTCAGGAACAATCAGAACATCGCCTGCATCCAGATCTCCTGATCGTTAAGAATTTTCTCACAGCTTTATCACAAGATCCCTCGGTCACCTTTGGTCATGGTCTTCTAAACAAAACGCTTCTGACCTATCTCACTCGTTCCAAAAGTTTGCCCTTAGACCTGGAGTCTTCTAAACCGCCGTGTCCTTATCCGAGTCATCCACCGCATCACAGTCGCAAACACTAGCACAACACCAGCCCACTCGGAGTGGCACACCCCACGGCACTTGCTCATACTAGGGTCACAACACTAGACATGATAGGACTCATGACATGATTCATATCACATCCATACATTGCATATCACTCTTCTGGCATAGCATCCGCCTGATTGTTGTGTACGTGCATGTATGATCGGCTCCTTGCCCTGAACTACGTCTTGGTCTGATTCCCCTTGGGATACGTAGGCAGCTCACGCAGAGCACGACCAGCCCTAACCTCATCATCCTTGCATCTTTTGCAACGCTTTTTATCCTAAATCCATAGCCTCCAAAAAGTCTTGTCTCTTCAAAGCTTTGGCACTCGCTTGCGATATACGTTGCCTCGCAAGTTCATGCCAAAGAGGGGCAAACTGTAGACACCCCATTTTGTCGGCTATCGGATTTAGGAGACCCATAGCTTGGTGGTTCACAATGATCGTAAAAGACTCAAAAGGACTCTCGGAAGTCAGCTCTATCTCTTAGAATGCTCAGAATGACCAAAATGCCCCTGAAAGCCCAAAAACTCCTAGATTTGGTCTCAAAGTTCTGAGAACATGCTATGTCGTAAGAAAAGCGATAAAAAGAGTTTTAAAGAGAAATCAGATGAGATCGTCGGCTCCCAGAGACCCCCGAAAGTCCCGGAAGTTCCCAGAAAGTCCCCGTTGACCGGTTTGACCAAGGTTTGACTAGGTTTGACCAAGGTTTGACCAGGTTTGACCAGGTTTGACCAAGTTTGACCAAAATCGTCCGAATTCACCAAAATCATTTTAAATCGCGAGAAAAGTGTTAAAACAAGTTCCAAAAGAAAATCGAGCGAAAACATCAGCTCCCGGGAACTCCCGGAGGTTTCCAGAACTTCCCGGGAATCCCAGGTTTGACCAGTTTGACCAGAATTTGACTTTGGAACCAGGCTGCCGAAACAATTTTCAAATATTTTTCATGGATACTAGAGGTCAATAGCTTTCCAACGGTATATCGCACATAATTTCTGGATTTAAAACGAACTTATTATGAATTTCCAAAGGCGAAAAAGGCGATCAAATCGGCTTTTATTGCGAATACCGCAAAACTTTTCAAAGTAACCTATCCCCGAACTATTTTTTATGTAAAGTAGACTCCATTACCTTTCCAACGGTATATCACAACCTCAATTTGGAGTTCGTACGCATTTTCTGTGAATTTCGGACGAAATAGGGCCTTTTCGCGAATACCGGAACATCAGGGGGCCTAAACAGCATTATCCAGACGAAGGGAGGAGCAGTGCCGCCGCGGCACTGGCCCACTGCCGCCGCGGCAGTGGCCCAGTGCCGCCGCGGCACTCCCCTCCAGAACAGTGTATTTTTGTAATTAAGTTTGTGGTCCCATTTTGATTAATTAAAATCCAAAACGACGTAGTTTCATGATTTCAGATGTTTGGAGCCAATGGGAACACTTTCTAAATCCCAAAACCACCCCAAATTGGCCTATATAAACACCCCATTACTCCTCATTTTGGGGGAGTCAAATGTGAGTTTTGAGAAAGTTTGGGAGAGAAAGTTGTAGAGATAAGGTTAGAGTAGAGAGAAAAGAAGCTTTCTTCTTTGATTTTCAAAACAAAAGTGAATTCCAACTTTGTTTTTACTTCACTACTTCCATTTACTTCAACATTCAATACTCCCAACCACCATTTTAGTGAGCATTTAAGAGAGTGGAAGCTTCTTCCATGTCTAGTGTCATTACATATGAGTGAAACACCAATCTACAAGTTCATGCTTCATGAATATCATCTATTGATCATCATCTATTTGCTTGTTTATTTATTGTTCATCTCTTCTTACCCCATTTCTTTTTGATTTTTCTTTATTTATTTACTAGTTCATCATCATCTAAGTGATGACATGAAGTTTGGGGTGAGTGAATCCTTATGGATAGTATCTCTTGACCTCAAAAACATGTTTGATAGATGATGATTATAACCTCAATACTTCCAAGGTATCCTTGGAATGTATTGAAGTTATGCTCTAAAAATGAAATAAATATCTCCAACAATCTTGGAGGTTCTTAATGATGAGTTTGATGTTGGTATTCTAAGTGGCTATAATCTTTATTGAGTGTTGAAAATATGTTTTCAAAACATCCATTTCAAAACCCTTCTCAATCCCTCTCATTTGGTTTTCAAGAAACAAAACTTTGTTTTCTCTAAAATTTCCAAAACCATGACCCAAAACAGTGAGCTGTTCAGATTCAAAGATTTGTTTTGAATTAAATACTCAAGTTATGATGATGAAACCACTTGGAAAACCTTCCTAATACATCATAGTTTGTCCCTAATTTTTCTCATCAATTATAGAAATGCAAAAGTATTTGTTTTGGATGTGAGAAGTCCATGTTCATAATCTGCCTCTGTTCTCACAGAATGTTCATCCAACTTTTTTGCACTTATTCTGAACATTTTCATCACTGTACATACAACTTTTCTATTTTTTTTTATAAAACTTGGGTGTCTTAGGAAACTTTTGGTATATAATGGGTCATCATAAACCTTTTCTTTGATTTATGAAAAATCATACAAAATCAGTCAACAGTGCAGTTTTTGTTTCTGAGTCATGTGTACATTCTGATTTCTTTCTTTTTATCTGTGATATCTATTGATGTTTGGCTTTTTGGGTTATTTTCTAGACACCATAAGGATGATCTCTGATTTTTCTTACATTTTTCTAGGCACGTTTGACCTCCCAATATAATGTTGCAAAGTAACACATACAGTCTGTCCACTATTCACAGCAAGCACATTTCAACTTTTTTTCTTTGATTTGGTGCTCATATGCATTCCAAATTAGCTCATATCTTAGGAAGTAGTTCATACTACATTTGTATATATCCCATGTTGACTTAATCCATTCATTCATGCACATTTTAGACTTCCAAGTCATTTTAGAAATCCATGTACACAAAACACACTACAACCTTTGCACATTTTTTTATGTACATACAATACATTCATGCAAGATTTGTGTTTTTTGTAACCCTTAATCTAAGAAGATTATAAGGAATGAACTCGATCACACGTCCATGCTTCCCCTTGATCTAATCATCCTTTCTCATCCGTCCCGGGGATTGAGAGGTCTTCTTTTCTCAAAGAATAACATGCATCATACTAGCTTGTTAAGCATATTTAGATTTCTTTGATTATTTGTTTCAAGAACAATTCATGTCCCCCTTTAGATTAGGAAGTCTTGATTACTTGGTATGTGATTAGACGATTTTTCCTAGGTTTATTTGTGTGATCCTTCACTTTACATTGCATGATATTTGACTTAGATCTTATGAATGATATTTTATCTTTAGATCTTTCATTTTCAAGTTTCTTATGTGATGTAATATACTATCATAGTATTAATTGCCGAACCATACATAGTATAAGATGATTATTTGGATGCTAATTGAGGCCCGTTGAAAGACGGGGCGAGTTGAGGGTGTTTTAGTCGCGACAAAGGCTCCTTTCTCTCTCGTACCAAAACCCCGAACCGAGTTCTTTGGCTATGAAGGGCCGGTGCTCTTATCCGCTTGGGTGAGTCAAAATTAGGTTTCTTGGTTCCTTAAAGATCAAGTGGCGACTCTGTATCTGTTTTCAACAGACCTTTCGTTTTCTTCCTTTGATTCAAATCAATTTCAAAACAATCTCAAACAAGAGAAGTGGTCCGATCCCGGTATCCACACACTACTAACCACACCACACAGTACTAGTCCAAACAGGAACAGTAAACAACTAAAATATAAACACGGTTCTATCTATTATATAAACATCAGAGTATGGTCCACAGTATCACAACAGGTCTGGAGACAACATATGCCCAAGTACCCGTTAACTACAAAGTACAACAGTAAAAGAAAAGTAGTAACATAAACTACTATCTATCTTCAGGTCTTCAGCTGGCGTACAGATAGTCATCAGCCTGACAGGCATCAGTGGGGCCATCCTCTGCGTAACTCCCTTCAGGGTAATAGTTATTGCCATGAGTTCCATTATCTGCATTGTAAAGGACAGGGTAGTCTGGACGGGGAATGTCCAGGCAATAAAGGCCGTCAGCTTTTTAAAGCTGAGTGAGCACTAACTAACACAGTCTCATAGAAATAACATAATTACCATTATGGACAGCATATGACAGTGATACTAAATATATTTCTTCCTCTTTTTATTCAGACTTATTACTAATAGATTCCCATTATTTCCCGATTCTAAGACTGATTGCAAAATCTCCCAACTGACTATCTTGAACTGATTGTATCAGCACAACATACCAGTGCTCTTGTTCACCGCTATACCGCTTTTAAGAACTCTTGCGAGCACCCATACATTGTTCTCATATAACGACTGGTCCATGGATATACCCATACTCTTGTTCACCGCTTTTAAGAACTCTTACTGTTCACCGCTTTTAAGAACGCTTGCGAGTACGATACATACACAGCTCTGGTAAATATAAACCATGGGCGTGCCACAATTACTCTTGTTCACCGCTTTTAAGAACTCTTACTGTTCAGCGCTATTAAGAACGCTTACGAGTACTGTGCACCCATAATTCTCACGATCCTGATCAAATCCTTGACATATACTTATCGAATTCAACCTGAGCAAATCATTAGCTCGACTCACACAACCTTGAACATACTAATCATCTTACTGACTCACTTCTCAGTTATCCAATACTACCCAGTATTATTATCTCCAATCTATCTCGTTATCGCGTCGTACCATTACTAACGTTCCGAACCCGACTACGTTACTCACCCTGTTATCTCAAATCTCATTATCGTATCCCATTATCTCCGTAGTCCATAATATCGCATATTAGGAACATGGAACAACAATTAAACAACTACGCACTAAGAATTGTAAAGTTAAGGAACATATCCATGTTCTGCTAGGTTAGATCGATTGAGGTCCTCTCGATTGCTTGAATAAAAGTGATGTTCGATCGATTGAAGTATTCTCGATCGATCGAAGTATTCTCGATCGATCGAAGTTTAGGTGGTCTCGATCGATTGAACTCATTTCGATCGATTGAGACTCAGTGATGTTTGATCGATTGAACTTAGTTCGATCGGTCGAACTTCGTCTTCCACAGATTCTGCAGTGAACGTGCAGAATATGCTAGGGGGTGTTTGGATTGTATTGAATACATCCAGAATACGTAAAACATCATAACTAAGTTACCGAGTGAGTTTGGAACTCACCAACAGTTGTTAAGGGCATGTTTGGCAACGTTGAAAGCTTCCAAGCTTCCTCTAATGGCTTCCTCTTTCTCTCTCTGCTCCTCTCTTCGTCTCTATTTATCCTTCTCTCCTACTGATTCTCCTTCTTCTCTTTCTCTTCTTCTTTTTCTCTCACTTACAGAATATATATATATATGTGTAATTATATATATGAATATGTGTATATATATACACACACAACTCACAACTCTCTCTCAACTCTCTGATTTTCCAAACACTCAAACACACGAGCACAACCACATATATAGAGAGGAGGGAGTGCAGGTGGCTGTTTCTGCGGGAAACCTGGGATTCAAATCATTACAAGTTCGATCGATCGAAGTATGTTCGATCGCTCGAACTCAGGTTGGCCAGGTTTTGATCGATTGAGAACGGTTTGATCGATTGAAGTGGGGACCACGTATTAAATTCAGGTCGGTAGGGTTTCGATCGCTCGAACAGGGTTCGATCGCTTGAACTTCTGGTATGCTCGATCGCTCGAACGAGCTTCGATCGATCGAAGATTAAACTTCATGAATGAATCAAGGGAAGTGCATAGAATTTTTCTGCATTAAATAAACATTGGAAATACAGGGTATTACACCTTCTGACCAAAACAAATATATACAATCATAAATCACCCTTGATTCCTCATTCAATTATCCCATTTTAGTATACAAACCAAACTTCCTTCACATGCCTTTGTTGAACCATCAAGTGAATGACCATTTGTATACATATTCGTCATTGTGGAAAATTTTAGAAATTTTGATAATAGTCCCATCAGTTTCAAACGCTTTGAAAATGACCTAAACTTGATCGTTACTCATGATTTTACATTGATATGTAGATAATCGAGTTAAGAGTCATTCTAAAAATTGGAACATCAAATGCTATTCCAAATTTTCAGTTAATCAACCACAATGTTCAAAATATATCACTTGATCTTCAACAATTTATTAAAAATGGTAAATGAATTCTACAAATTCTCAAAACGTACCGGATGAAAGCTAATTTGATAAGGTTTACTTAGATAAGACTTGATGCCCCAAAATTGATGAGTAACAGCAGACTGTTTTGCTGAATTTTCCAATTATGCTCGAGTCCATTTTAAACAACTCCAAAATCTCTTTTAATGAAATGATTAATCCATTCAAGGAATCAAGGGTATGAATCAACATATTTGAAGAGGTTCTAATCAATTTTGCCCTGAAGTTCTCAGAAGAACTTTGAATCATAAAGATTAAGGGTGTGTTTGATAACCCAATTAAGTGGTGAAAATGAAAATTTTTAACACTTATTTATTTTCAGTGCGTTTGATAACATACCACGTAAGTGAAAAACTAACCAAAAAAAAACCTACTGAAAACTTTATGTGAAAAGTTTGTACTGAAAATAATCACTAAATGCATTCCATTTCAGTACTTGAAACACTGTTTTCACTATTGCAAATCCAATCACTTAAAATTTTCAATACTAAAAATTCAGCACTTTATTTTTAGTACTTAATTTTCAGTCTTATCAAACGTACCCTAAGGGTCTTATAAATATCATGTTGGTAGCAAAAGTGAGAGAATTAAAATTCGAATTAAACATGGAGAATACCTACCATTGAAATGGAATTCCACTTCATCTATCCACAACCCACAAGGACTTGAGGCTTGATTTAGTATTTTCCAATTCATGGATCATAGGCTATAAAATAAAAGTAGAGAGCGAGAATATTTATATATATATGTAAATGAAATATATAAGGGTTTTGTAACAAAAAGTGAGGCATTTATTGCCAAGCTTCAAGACCCACTTGATCCAAATGCACCCAATAGATTATAAAATAATACAAATACACATGTTTTAACATTAATCACCATGCAAGCGCAATGTTATTGAAATGCGTGGAACTCTAGGGACTTGGGGATAAAAGTATGCATAAAATATCATATAACATGCTATGAATATACACTTTCTACGTCTAATCACACCACCCAACTAGCTCATTGCTAGTCTCTAGCAATGTAGTGAACTAATGCAAGGTTTGTTTAAACTCTAAAAACTAAAACAAAAAAACAAAAATTCTAACTCACTTTTGCAGGAATTGCGATTGCATTTAGCGTATGCAACAAGCCTTTAAACCCCTAGGTTCCTCTAGTGGATGAGTGTTGTCTCGTGAGGGTTTATAGTGAATCTACCCACAAAATTCATGTCTGTAGTTCTCATTTAAATCTTTCAAGAAAGCTCTCTTTCTTATATCAATGCAATTGTGCTCAACAATTATAAAATTCTCTAGTATGCTTTAGCCTTGCAACACATACACATCATAGTTAATCTACTATCAAAGTCATTAGAATGTTCCATACCTATTAATCTTCAAGTGCGTGTGTGAACGGACAACCAAAGTACACAACTTTTACTTCAAATCTCGCATAACCTAGAATACTTTTAAGACACTAGATTTGACTCAACTCTCACCTGGATTGCACTCGCAAGATGAAATCACTTTGAACAAGGTGTATTTATTATCCCTCATGATATGGAAGCTATAAAGAGTAAATGCAATGGAACTAATTCTTCACACATCTAAATTGAAAAATGAATGTTTTCAAGTGCAATAGTCACATGAATGGATACCTCACACAAGAAGAGCGAAATACCATGGAGAACTCTCTAATTTCCTTAACTTCAAATCTAATTTACTTAGAATCATTAGGACTTTGAAATTTATCGATGTAAGGGAAAGAAAGGTAGAAATTTTCAATATTGTCTTAGCATGTGACTGGAGTATTCACTCACTTTGAATACATAAATTTGTAATTTTTCTGCGACTTCTCATCTTCTCCAATCTTCACAACTCATCCCTCTTTCTTTCTATTTTTTTTTCTTACAACTCTTTTTTTTTTCTCTATTTTTTCACTTCTTTTTTTTTTTTCCTTCTCATGACGTATTTCTTGTCAAAGCATCACATCCCAATCATACCTAGATAAAGAAATGAGGTAAAAACTCCATATTTGGAGTTAGGTCTAGATATTGGGATTGTAAAGACAAGGCAATTATAAAAGGCTCAAAAGGGTGAAGTAAATGAATACTATCAAGGTAGACCAAAGTTGTATTATGTGTGTATGGTCAAAAGGTGGCCTAAATCATCTTCTAAGTAAATTAGTTTATCCATTTCAGTAAATAAAGAGCTCTAAATTTTGGTAAATCCTGAACGTTTTCTTCTAGTGATCAGCCAAATAGAAAGAATAATGAGACTTCAACGAATTCAACGCTTTTCAAAAAGTAAGAGTAAAAATATAAAACCCTATAAAATGAAAGAATGGCTCAATATGCTCACTTGAGTTATTAGTCTCCACTACATGTCTCTTAAGATATCTAAGCTATGCTTACTAATCCATTTTAGCTAAGTACATGGTTGTAACTCGTGCTCAAGGTGTTTGAAGATTAAAAAGTATAAAACATACTATAACTAAGATAGTAAACAAACTACTATTATGTTCATCACATACTAATGACATATAGAAAATGACATAAATGCATCATAACTAACTACATTAACTAAAAGAGATACAAGAACCATCTCATTTTATTAAAAAAATTTAAAATTTTACTAAGTTCATGGTGCTATGCACATGTATATGACATTAAAGCACAAAAAGAAAGAAACGAGGCAAGCAATGACTTACTCCCTCCAACTAAAACTAAGCATTATCCTCAATGTTCTAAACTCCGTATATGGACAAGTAAAGTAAAGTGAAAGAAGGAAGAATAACACCTCGAGCCTTTAAGGTCCAAATTTAGATTACCTGCAAAATTCTATTAGCAACAAGAAATGATAGAACAAATAATCGATAAACTCTATAATTCATAACCACCAATGAGCGGTTAAGCAAGAGAAACATCATATATTAATAATCGAAATTTCAGAGGATCCTCCCTACAAAAGAAGTAAGCAATTAAAACATCGTGTAGGATCTCGGGAAATAAAATCTCCCCCAACTAAATTCAGACGTAAGATTGGAGGGAATTGTGAAAACCTTTTTGCTACCCAATTGTAGGGGAACATTGACAAAAATTGGAAATACTTGCCCAAAAGGCTTAAAAGGAAAAACTAAAGAAGGGAATCTTGGTTTTTCAATGAGAAAAGGGTCGGAATAATGATTGAACATATAAGCAACACAAACCTCCCTGTTTAATGGAATAGTTTCTATTGGATGATAAATACAAGGGTGCGATTTCGTATTTGGACTTAGTTTGAATTGTATAGGATCAGACATTGGCGTGACTTGGCAAAATTTATCTATTTGGGCACCCAAGTCATCATCGTCCATATAAGTCAAGGAATCCAAAAAGACACTTGCCTCTTGGTGAAGGTGAAAATCATCTAACTTGGGACTGCATTGGTCTACGTCCTCAATAGAATGTTCATTGCTCAAAATCACATTACTATCCTCATAATTTTCTTGTTCATCAAGCTCTAAGTTTTCTAAAAAGTCAAGAATGATAGATTCTTCATCCTCGTGTTTTGGTAATAGCTCTTCTTTCTGCCTCTCCTCCAACAGTTCCATTATCGTGTGATCATTTACTTGTTCTATAAGTTCATCAAGTCTAGTCGAATCAAGATAATCTTGGGGAATAGACTCAATGCACTGTACTTCCTTTACATCATCCTCTTCCTCTTAGTGTTGAGGGTTCAAGAAATTCTTGACATTCAAAGTCATGTCTCCAAAAACCAATGTCATTATACCACTCCTAATATGAATTATAGCATCTATTGTTGCCAAAAAGAGTCTACCAAAAATAACAGGAATTTGTGAAATTGGATTAGGGACTGGTTCTGTGTCTAACACCACAAGTCTACAGGAAAAATAAATTTATCCACTTGAATAAGGACATCTTCTAAAATACCTCTAGGTATCTTAATAGACATATCAGCTAATTATAGTGTGACACAAGTTGGTTTGAGATCCCCTAGTCCTAACTGTTTATAGACCAAATATGGAAGCAAATTGACACTAGCTCCTAAATCAAGTAATGCATGATCTATCTTTTGGTCTCCTATAATACATGAAATTGTTGGCATACATGGATCTTGGAATTTAGGTGGTAAGTTATTCTTAATAATCGAACTTACCTGATCCGCCAAATAAGCTTTCTTCTTTACACTTTGCTTACGTTTAATAGTGCATAAATCTTTTATGTACTTAGCATAAGCAAGAACATGATTTATAGCATCCAAGAGGGGCAAGTTAATTTTACTTGTTTCAAAAGTTCTAAGAATTCTTGGTTCTTAGCATCATGTCATTTCTTTAATCTTTGTGGGTAAGGGGCTGGAGTAACGTATTTAGATGTTTCCTCTTCTTCTCTCTCACCATTTTGCCTCTCATTGCTCTTAGGGCGGGTTTGTTCATCTTTTTTAGTGTTGTCACTCTCAACTACCTCTTCCACATTATTATCTTAAATATCTTTTTCTTCCTTAATTACAGAAGGAGAGATATCTTGCCCTACAATTTTACCACATCTTAAGGTAGTTATCGATTTAACATGTTCTTGATTCCCCAAACCAGAATTTTGGGCGCCCTTTTGTGGTTGACCTCTAGGATTAGCTTGTGGCTGAGCTGGGAAAATCCTTTTTGACTATTTTCAAATTGATTACCTATCCTTTCCATAGTTGATTGTAATTTCCCCATAGCTTGAACCATTCATTGCATCATTGCATCTCTAGGGTCTTCTTGTGCCTTCTTGTGAGGGGGAACGTAAACATAGGAACTATTTTGATTATTTCCTTGATAGTTCTGTCGTTGTATGGGTTGATATTGTTGATTATATTGCTGATTATATTATTGAGGAGGTGGCTAATATTGATTTTGATTTGGTTGGAAGAATTGATTTTGTCGAGGTGGTGGATTATAATTATTATTAGGTGCTTGATTCACCTCATTTCTCTAGTTATTTACATTTGGTTGATTCTTCTAATTATACCCACCATATACATTCGTAGGACCATTATAATTATTCATCGCATTCATATCCACAGGCAGTGTTTCTTGAAAAACGGGTATATTAGGGCAAGATTGTGCCTGATGTCCTATTATATTGCGGTTACTACACATTTCTTCTTGATACATTACTCTAGGTTGTTCTGTTATTCCTTTTGCTAACGTCTCTACTTGCTTAGTCAATTGTTCATATTTAGTTGATAGTTCATCTTCAACCTTAAGTAGGAATGTACTCTTTTGTTTAGCCCTATCAGGTTCACTAGAATGTACGCGCATTACTTCACGTGGCTCCCATTGGGGTGAATTCTCAGCAAGTCAACTAAAATATGTTTCAGCTTCATTCGCGCTTTTTTGCATGAATGATCCTTGACACATTGTTTGCACTAACTTTTTAGATTCTGGGGTTAACGCCTTAAAGAAAAACCTGATGAGACGCCATTTTTCAAAACCATGGTGTGGGCAAGATAAGAGTAGATCTTTAAACCGTTCCCAAACTTTAGCAAATGTTTCATTATCATTTTGAGTAAAAAGCTTGATTTGTCACATGAGGTCATTTGTTAAATGCTTTGGAAAGATTTTTTTCAAAAATTCCTCATGCATAGCAGCCCATGTGCTAATTGAGCCAGGTCTAAGAGTTAAAAGCCAAGCTTTCACTTTATCTTTTATTGAAAAAAGGGAATAGTTTCAATCTAACAATTTTCTTGCGGACACGTTTTTGGTATGCAAATGTCTCACACACAGATTCAAAGTCTTTTAAATGCACATATGCCCTCTCATTCTCCATCCCATGGAAGGTAGGTAAGAGTTGTATCATACCATTTCTAAAGTGAAAAGTACCATGATGTGGTGGGATAGTTATACACGAAGGGACCATGTTCCTATCAGGGGCTAACAAGTTCCTTAGTGGACGTATATTATCTTCTATCCTCTCTCTAGCATTGAAGTTATGTTGACTTTCAGTATCATCATTTAAACCAAGGTTATTCTCCCCATTATTCTCATTGTTCTCGTTAAGGCCATTAAGATTAGGTGGTAGAAAGCTAGCCATTGGATTAGAGTGTTGGGTTGTAACTATCGGGCTAACAGAAGAATCAGAGGAATCGTTAAAAATTTGTATTTGTTAAAATAAACCTTTGTTGGAATTATATGACATGAAACACTACAAAGTAAATGTGTGATAATATGCAATACAAATAAAAGGATAAAATAAAAATAAATTAACAAACTAGATAAAATTAAGCAAATTGCTTCTCCCCGGCAACGGCGCCAAAAACTTGACACGAATAAAATTCTGCGCTCTAAATGCTACACCCAAATATAGGTGATTGTTCAAGTAATATATTTTCTAGCAAGCCTAGGTCGAACCCAAGGGAGATATATGATTTCAAATGATTAGCTTTAACCAATTTATTAATATTAAAAATAATGAAAGGATGATTTCTTTGGGAAAATAATTCTAACTACTTCTTTTTGTGAAAGTAAAGACTATAAACTAATGGAAGCTTTCGTGAGTATTAAATTGCTGAAAATAAAATTAAACTAATGAAGTTTACTAACTAAGTGAAATTACTAATTAATTATAACTATAATTTAAGTTGTAGAGCGATTTTACTAAGTGAATTAACGTCTAACAAAGAATTAATTAAAGCAAGAATTAATTAAAGCAGCGAATTTAATTAAAATACTTCTAAAGATAAGAAAAACGTTAGGAAATCACAAATCCACGGTAAACTTCTTAACTCCCATGATTACGAAAATATATGACACTCCCAATCATCCAGAAACATGCCTCTAACATGTAGGTTTCATTAAAATAATAAAATACCCTATAACCGGCCTAAAGATATAGAACTATTTTAATTAATCCCCTTTTTATGAAGTACGTGCAGATTGCTTATGAGCATGATTCATAGCCAAAACTAATCTACGGTGCTTGAAAATAAATTATCTAAACAAAAACCATGAAGCAAGTTCACAAACTATTGAAAATCCAAGTTGAGAGTCATTAATGTCATGCTTGTTAGCATTGTTCATATTAGAAAACATGAAATCCTATGACTTCCTACTTAAAAATTCTGTGATCTCTGGATTTAGGGCTGCCTATTGAAAACATGCATGGAAATCAAGTTATTTACGGTTTCATTGCTCCTCCCTAACTAGGGATTTAGCAAAACATAGTAAAATTGAATCTAGCAACCATAGATAGCTAACATAATGAGAGCAATAGAACCTGGAATGAAGAAAAACTACAGTAACTACCTGATTGACTTAAAATCTTGAAATAGCATCCAAACATGGCCTTAAAGATCCTAAACTAGGGTTTTAAGAGAGCTCTAATTGCCTTTCTAACACCCACTATATGTAAAATATGATAAAAATTGAGTATAATACGTTTACAATTCATATATATATATATATATTAATATATATGTATACATATATCAATATAGGAGTCCTAGACCTAAAAAGAAGTTGCTGGGGCAAATCTGCTGAGTGGGACCGGTCCCACTACACTACCAGCACCGGTCCCACATATGTTTCAGGATCGGTCCTGCTCTTCTGCAGTTGACAACTCTGCGCACCGATGGGAGAATTGTGATATCTCTTTGCTCAAACGTCGAATTGACGCATCGTTTACGGCCACGCGACCTAACTCGACGAACTACAACTTTTATCTTTGGAGAAAATTCACAATTCCAAAGTGTTCAATGTCAAAAATGCCCTTTTCTCAGTTGCTGCTGTCATTCTCTTCCACTGGAATCACCTTTTAAGCAACGAATGCTTTCTTTGACCTACAAAACACTCACAAACCTCGTGTAAATGATGTAAATGAAATATATAAGGGTTGTGTAACAAAAAGTGAGGCATTCACTGCTAAGCTTCAAGATCCACTTGATCCAAATGCACCTAATAGCTTATAAAACAATACAAATACACATGTTTTTAACATTAATCACCATGAAAGCGCAATGTTATTGAAATGCGTAAAATATCATATAACATGCTATGAATATGCACTTTTTACGCCTAATTAGTATTGAGGGCGGAAGATTGATTTTTCGCCGGACTTGGAGCTGATGGCTTAAAACGAAGACGTGCCGCTTTGTAATCGTTAGTTTGTATATCTGTTGTACTTCTGTTAATATTTGTTGTAGGCTTCAGACTATAAGCCAGCTATTGTAATAGTTTGAGTAGACTACGACTTGTGAGTTCAGTTGTAGCCTCTGATTATGTCAATAGGATACGTTCTATGAATAGCATCCTGCCTATCGTTGTGTTCTGTTGGTTTGTGTAGATGACAATGCGGGTAATTCACCAATCATTGGCCTATAGGACTAAAAATGAATTTATTTTCTCTATTTTTGCTTCTCCGGGGCATGACAATCCATGCCATCGACAATAAATTGTTGGGATTGTGCCTTGAAACCATTATTGTATGCACGAGACATTGACGTTTTATATATGGACATCAGTTTACATTTCATTATGTATGTTTCATGAGATGATTGTTTGGTATCATTAAGTATCATAGTAGGTAATTCGTATATGTATGTGATACATATATGTGAGATACGGATTACTATTATTTGATACTTAGAATTTGTCACAGTGGATGTCGAGACGGGATACCTCATCAGGTATACACTATAGCATGATTAACTACCATTGGATGGAGTGATGAATCTCAATCACTAGAGTGTGAGACTCTTAGTTAAACATGCTAGTGCTTGCAGTGCATTGACGGATCATCAGCTTTCCTATTGACATCTAAAACTGTCAATAGTTGATAGGAACTCATAGCTTGTATAAGGTACAGGTTCTTAATCTTGAGACGATTACGGACATAGACTATGGATGTGATAGCTATGACTTACCAATCAGTGAGGTCTTCAAGATTAACACCTGGGTTGTCATGCCCCGGCGTAGCAAAATAGGGGGAAAAAAATATTAAATTTCCACTTTTGGACCTGTGGATATATGACGAATTGAATTACTGATCTGTCCTTATAACTCCGCACATATATTCAAATTAAGGGAATTTCTAAACATAAACATAACTACAGCATAATTTAAACACTAAGAACCAATCCAAACTGAAACTTAGCTTAACATTAAACCATAATAGATATATTACAACTGTCTGGCCTACTTGGCCCCAACTTGTCCAATACTAATTATATAATGATTACAAAACTTCTAACCATAAATAATACGATTCTAAACAGCTATCTCTGGTCTTTTGCCTGGCTTTACCCTCCATGTACTCCTTAGCACTTCATCTTTGCGCTTCTCTAACTATACCTGCAAGATATCTGGACATTGGATTGTCCAGGGCATAATGCCATTAGCTTGAATACAAGCTGAGTGAGTTTTCACAACATAACACCAATATACATAACCACCACTCACTCTCGTGTTACCGTTTAGCATCTTAAGATGTGCACAGTCTCATATCAAAAGACGTTCCTTCCACTGGCATAACAGAGGTATTATCAACTTAAAAAACAAATCAATTACATATATCACCATTAACATGACTTGAAACATGATCTCATGCAATAATTCATATCCAACAACTCAAAATCAAAACTTATTGTTCTCATTATCATATTAACACTTACCGTATCGTTCTCATCGTGCTCGTGCATGCCAATGCATGTTCAATGCATTTTACCTCATATCGGGACTGAGTTCGCGACTTCCCAGATCATCTTATCTTTTTCCAGAATATAATAAGAAATCTGTATAATAATGTCTCATCTCTTTCAATGTCTCTGATCGATTCAGGCATAACTTGCCCCTTTCTTATCTTGCAATATATTGCTTTACCATCGGCATCTCCGATACATATACATAATTCTGCTTATCCAGCCAAGTTCGAAGACTTCCAGCGTATCCCACCAAGTCCAAAGACTTCCAACTTATCCACCCAAGTCCGAAGACTTCCAGCGTATCCCGCCAAGTTCGAAGACTTCAGGCTTATCTAGCCAAGTTCAAAGACTTCAAGCTTATCCAACCAAGTTCGAAGACTTCCAGCTATCCCGCCAAGTCCAAAGACTTCCAGATTATCCAGCCAAGTCTGAAGACTTCCAGGGTATTCCGCCTAGTCCAAAGAGTATCACGTTCAACACTGTTGGGACAAATAAAGCCCGATAATAAGAATTCCCCGAGTCGTCTATCACAAGCCGATCCTATAATAGCATAACCGAAACCCGTGGCACGCCACCGAGGCTAAATCCATTCATTCACATGCAACGGAAAGAAAACAAAGCATTTTTAAAACCAGCAATCCAGTCGACTAATCAGAGGTCCGGTCAACTGGAAATCTAAAATACAGAGACCTCAAAATCTCAGCAACCAGTCCAGTCGACTGCTCACCAAGTCCATTCGACTGGGGTAGAAAATTATCAGTCGACTGTACAGTCCGGTTGACTGAACTTCAATCCAAGCAAAAAGATCTGATTCTGAAACACAATCCAGTCGATTGTGTCAGGGGACCCGGTCGACCATTTTTCATAAAATGAGGCAATGAATTGCTCAACAAAGGGTCCAATCAACTGTTTTCATAAACCAGTCGACTGGTTTCATTACAACAACACACTTTGCAGAATTCCAAGTTAAAGTTTTCTGAATTCAACTAGGGATCAAACATACACTCCAAACTCATTCCAAAGTGATCCTAACTGAATTATAACATTACCAAAACATACTTACAAAAGATTGCTGTCTATTACAACATCATGAATTCATTCTACGATACTAAGTTAAACATAGATAAAAGTCATGAATTCTCATTACAACATTTCTATATCCAAACCTACAAGATAAGCATGATGAGTTGCCTTCAATTGCACTCTCAATACCCCCGTGATCACTTCTCTGTTTCCTCGCAGGCATTAACACCTGAAATGGTTATTTGAATAACCACACATATTTCAATTCGTTTAAGCTAACGCTTATTTTATAAACCAACAATGCACATGAATGATAAACATGCTCGCATTCACATTATCTACATTTCATACTAGTCTCCGGAGTAGGCAAGTTCTACGTTCCATATTCCTAGTCCGTGACTTCTCGCCATTATGTCCACACGACTAGGCAAGTCCAACGTTTCTTTTCTTCAAACGTGCGACCTTATGCCTATAATACTAAACATGCTTAAATCACATTTCACCGTGCTTTCGACATAATCAAAACATTTTACTGTGCAAATTGGGCCTACTTATCAATATAGTTGCCCAATTCGAACTAAACTATATACATATGAACTAACACATGCTTTTCATATAAACACATTGTTGAATCAATTACCTCCGATTAACGCTTCTAAAATTCGTTCCAAAGAAAACCCGAGCACAAAGAACGTACAGAAGTCCGCCTAGAACAATTTCTATCGATCAAAATTCCGATTAACAACTTTTTATGAAAATTCTAGAAAATAAGTTTTCGTAAAACTTATCCAAACAAGACCTAATGGATATCAAAACGACGGCCTTACCTCGAGGAGTTCAAATATGAAATTTAGAAGAAAACAAATGGGCAAAAGTCCGTCGATTGTCGTCGTGAAGCTCGAAAAACCAAAATCCCTCTTTCCCCCCCTTTTTGATTTAGGTTTAGAAAACCTCATAAAATATCTAAGTCACCTCTATCTATATATAGGCACAACTCTCAAAAATTGTGTTTACCTCCCCGCAAGTTCTCAAAACTCCTAAATACTTTCCGAAACTTCTTACACGCCTTTCTTTGCTTCACGAGTGAAAACTAAAAATTATAAAAGTTTTTGCCTAAGTCCCGTTTGGTTGCCAAAACACAATTTTACATGATTTTACTAGATTGCTAATTAGCCTACCAGTTATGTAGCATGTTCATTCGTCCTCACCAGCATACTAAAATTAACAACTGAAACATATTCTAAACTAGATAATAGCACAGATAGTGAAATACATAGGTAAACATTTAGGGTGTTCCATAATGACCGTCTCAATCTCGGAGAGATGTCACAACATCAAAACACTCATTTCACACAGTCTCAAAGGGTTCTCTGACATAAACTCCTAAATTAACTCGTGAGTCACAACTCACTCACACATATGCCATAAATGCACATCACATCATATTATCATGCATGACAATTGTAATGAAATGCAACACGCATACGAGTGTTATAATTCTCTCCCCATTAAAAGAAGTTTGTGCCCAAACTTTTACCTCATATATCAAATAGGTGCAGATACTGAGTACGCATAGCATCCTCTATTTCCTATGTCATCTCTTCTGTTGTTTGGCTACGCCATAATACATTCACCTTCGATATCACCTTATTTTGTAAGACTTGATCCTTCTGATCCAATATGTTACCGGATACACAGCATAAGTCAAATCACCCTGAATTTTACTCGGTGTCGGATACATCACTTGTTCTCTATCCTCCACTAAGTGTTTACGTAACAATGATACATGGAACACGTTATGAACTTGACCATACTCACTCGGCAAATTCAATCGATATGCTGTGGGTCCAACTCTTCTAATAATTTCAAAAGGTCCTACATACCTTGGGTTGAGTTTCTTGTCTCTACCAAATCTAATAATCCCCTTTGAAGGTGGCACCTTCAAGTAAACCAAATCGCCCACGTCAAGTTTCAACAGTTGTCTACGCTTATCGGTATAACTCTTATATCTACTATGAGCTGCCAGTAACCGTTGTCGAATTACCTTTATCTTATCCGTCTCTCTTGCACAATTTTTGGTCCTTCAGTTATTCTTTCTCCAACTTTTGTTCAACTAATCGGTAAACGACATACACTCATATGAAGCCATTCTAATACTCGACTAAAAATTGTTGTTGCATACAAACTCAATGAACGACAAGTGGTCTTCCCAATCACTCTGCAAATCAAGTACACATAAATGAAGCATGTCTTCCAAAATTTGGATCACTATTTCTGATTGACCATCGGTCTGAGGATGCTACTGAAATGCAATTTGGTACCCATTACTTTTAGCAAGGCCCTCCAAAACTTCGATGTAAAATTACTATCTCTATCCAAATTAACAGAATTTGGAATACCATGTAGTCTCATAATCTCGCAGATGTACAACTTAGCTAAAGTCTTCGGCTTAGTTGTTCGAAGCGGTAGGAAGTGCGACGACTTCGTCAAATGGTCATTGATCACAGTATTCTATTTCTTAGACCTCGAAAACCCACTAACAAAGTCCATTGTAATGTGTTCCCATTTCCATTCGACTACTGGTAACGGTTGTAACAATCCTGAAGGTACTTGGCGTTCGGCCTTCATTTGTTGACAACTCGTACAACCTAAAACATAGCGTGCTATTTCTCTCTTCATTCTTGGCCACCAATAAACATGTCTCAAGTCTCTACACATCTTGGTGCTTCCCGGATGAATGGTGTACATTATATTATGTGCTTCCTCTAGGATATTCTGTTTTAATGCTTTCTCGTTAAGTACACAAATTCTACCCCTCAATCTCAAAATATCATTCTCTAAAGTGAATCCCGATTATTTTTCCATTCAAATCTCATCATAAATCTTCTTCAAAGTCACATATCAAAGTTATTTCTCCATAATCTCGTGAATCAAGAGTGGTTATGCCATAATCATCGACATCAAGCCACTTTTAATCCTCAGAATCACTTTAAGTTCCAAATTCTCCATATCTAGAATCAATTCTCTTTGTGAAGTCAAATTTGATGCTATATTGGTTGGTGCCTTACGATTAAGAGCATCGACGACTACATTTGCCTTGCCCGGATGATAGTGAATTGAAAGATCCTAGTCCTTCATCAATTCTAACCATCTTCTTTGCCTCATGTTCAAATCTTGTTGCGTGAACAAGTACTTTAAACTCTTATGATTAGTATAGATCTCATACTTCTCCCTGTATAGATAATGAGACCAAATCTTCAATGCAAAAATCACGACAACCAATTCTTGATCATGCGTCAGATAGTTCTTCTCGTGCGGTCTAAGTTGTCTCAACGCATATGCAATGACCTTGTTACGTATCATAAGAATGCAACCTAAACCTCTATATGAAGCATCACTATAAATCATAAACCCTTAAGTCCCCGTCGGAACAGCTAAGATTGGTGCCTTCACTAGTCAACTCTTGAAAACTTTCTTCACATTTCGGACTTCATACAAAAGCAACATCTTTCCTCATCAACTGTGTCATCGTCATTGCAATATGTGAAAAGTCTTTCACAAACCTCTGATAGTAACCAGCCAATCCTAGGAAACTTCAGATCTCTCACATTCGTAGGTCTCAACTAATTAGCAACTGCTTCTATCTTCTAAGGATCTACAGGAATTCCTTTTGCTGATACTATATGTCTAAGAAAAGCAATCTCTGTTAACCAAAATTCAAACTTCTTTAATTTTTCGAACAATCTCTTCTTGCGTAATCGATGCAAGGCTAATCGTAGATGGTGTTCATGATTTTTAACCCTCTTGGAATAGATTAGGATGTCATCTATAAATACAATAACAAACTAATCTAAATAGTCTTTGAAAACACAATTCATCAAGTCTATGAAAGCTGCAGCGCGTTAGTCACTCCGAATGGCATAACCAAAAATTCAAAGTGACCATATCGAGTTCTGAAAGCTGTCTTTTCAATAACTTCTTCCTTAACCTTCAACTGGTGATAACTGGATCTCAAGTCAATCTTCAAAAATACCTGAGCCCCTTATAACTGATTAAACAAGTCATCTATTCTCGATAACGGATATTTGTTTTTGACGGTCAACTTATTCAGTTCTCGATAGTCAATACACATACACATTGTCCTATCCTTCTTCTTCACAAACAAGACTGGAGCTCCCCAAGGCGAAATACTAGGTCAGATAAAACCCTTCTCAAGTAGCTCTTGTAACTGAACTTTCAATTCTTTCAATTCTACCAATGCCACTTGGTACGGTGCTTTGGATACAGGTTGTCACCCTAGTACTACTTCTATCGTGAACTCAAGCTCTCTTTTAATCAATACATTGGGTAACTCATCAGGAAAAATATTTTGAAATTCTCGAACTACTGGAATGTCTTCTACTAATGTTCCAAGAACTCGTGTGTCAACAATCGAACATAAAAATTTGAACAACCTTTTTTTAACATCTTACTGGCTTGAAGTGTCGATATCAAGTATGGCAGTACGGTCACACCCTTACCCTAAAAAGTATACTCTTCTTGACTTGATGGTTAGAAATTAACCCATTTTTGCTCACAATCAATTCTAGCTTGATTGATCGACAACTAATCCATGCCCAAGATAACATCAAAGTAGTTCACTGTCAACGGAATTAAATCGACGCTCAAGACCTTATCACCTATCTTGATCTCACACACCTTGAATACCGAGGAAGTTACTAACGGTTCACTAATAGGCAATGATACGTACAAATCATATCCTAGCAGTTCGGACTGAATAGTTAAATGCTTAACAAAATCACGGGACACAAATGAATGCGTTGAACCAGAATCCATGAGTATACATGCAAGGTATGAATAAATAAGAAGAATATCTTATACAACCGTATCATCCATATTCCCCGGCATGAGCTAGAAATATCGCCCTTCTTGTTGTGCGACTCCTTTCCCTTTATCCATTCCTGGTTCTACCATTGACCCACTCAGCATACTCGATGTTTCGGTACTCATTCCCAGTTATCTCTTACTCAGACAGTTCTTCGCTATATGGCCTGGTTGGCCACTCTCAAAACATTTCCCCCTCATCTCTGGTTTATAGCTCTTGGTGTTCGAGGTTATATTCGATGTAGTCAGATTCACGTTAAAAGGACATTTTAGGATATGTGCCGTAATTGCTTGCAAAGGTAGAAGGTACTCAATAGATAGTAATTCCCTTTGTGTCGCATATGACATGTTGAGCATAACAATCTCGAGTCTCCGACGAATGTACTCCCTCTTTGGCTACCCACATATGATCCCACTCCTTATATAAATGGTTTCATAGAATTCCCTTGACCTTTGATTCTATTGTCATTGGATCTCTTCCCTTATTGCCCTTGCTATATCATTCAACACTTTTCTCTACCATGCGGGCGGCTTCCTCAACTAGATAAATGGTCAGGTGTTGCAAAGTGTCCACACGGCTATAGATATTCTCCCTAAGCCCTTCCTCAAACTTACGAGCCTGATCTTCATCAGTCAGAACAGTAGTTTTCCCAAAGCGCAACAAAGCATTATAACGAGAGACATACTCACCTACAGTCATATCTCCCTGAACTAGACTCGCAAACTCTTGGCGTTTCTGAGTATGAGAAATCGCAGAAAGAAACGCTTGTTGAATTCATCCTTGAATGCTTCCCACGTATTTGGTTTCCCTTGTTCAAGCACATTATTCCACCAATCCAATGCTTTTCACATCAATTTATCGGATGTGCAAAGGATTTTCTCTTCAACATTGCATATCACTGTATGGAAATGTCTTTCCATGTCCATCATCTAATGATCGGCCAAGTCTATGTCGACTTGTCCATAGTACAAGGTCGGTTTCTAATTATGGAACTTTTCTATAATCGTGTGTTAAGGTTTTGGTACCAGTGGTGCATTGGTATATCGAACTTCAACTAGTGGAGCCTGAGCATTCACCTGATCTCGTTCACTTACGGCTTGAACAAAATTTCCCCACCATATTCACTATTTGATCCATCCACGAATACGGTGACAAATCTCTTATCGGGTAAGTCATGATGTTTCAAGTATTCGCCCTATTGAGTACAATACATAAAGTCTATGCATGCCATGCCACAATATATATATATATATGTGCACAGATCATCATCACAATTAATAGATGAAAATATGTGAAGCATTTCTCCAATGATAACAACTTTATCACCACAATCATACACTCCACTCGACGTCTCTCAGCATATAACAACACTCGTTCCTAAGGCTTTAACCTAAAGCTCTAATACCACTAAATGTCACAACTCGGTCCCATAATAGCATAATCGAAGCTCGTGGCACACCACCGAGGCTAAATCCATTCCTTCACGTTCTCTAAAGAATTGGTTTAAAAACACGCAATGTAAAGAAAAGAAATCATTTGTAAAACCAGCAATGCAGTCAACTGATTAGAGGTCCGGTTGATTAGAAATGCAAGATACAGAGACCTCAAAATCTTAGCAGCCAGTCCAGTCGACTGTTCTCCAAGTCCAGTCGACTGGGCTGGAAAATTATCAGTCGACTGTATTGTCTAGTCGACTGAACTCCAATCCAAGCAAAAAGATCTGATTCTGAAACACAATCCATTCGACTGTTTAAGGAGACCCAGTCGACTGTTTTTCACAAAATGAGGCAGTTGATCGGGAGAGAACAAATCCTATTTATACGCCTTAACGAGCATTTGTTAGTACCTTTTTATCCTGTTTTTGTATATTTTTACTTCGTTTTCTATTTTCTGACAGGATTTGGAAGAAATCACCTAAACCAGGCTAAACAGGGAGAAAAAGCAGAAGAAAAGAAGCTGAAAAAACCAAGTCGCGCGCGCGAGCCGCGGGCTCGAAAATCCGAGAATCGCTCGCGCGAAACCCCATAAATCGCTCGCGCGATCCGCGCGCGCGAAGTGCCAAATGTCGCGCTCGCGCGACCTGCTCGCGCGATATGTGTAAAAATCAAAGTTGCGTATTTCAGTATTCTGAAGACTCCTGTGCAAACGAGATGTCCTAACTGCGTACAGATTATAAAATATATCAGTTTCAGTTCGTTTCGAGTTGAAAGAGCTTCCAAAACTTGCCTAGAATCTATATATACCTTATTTTACTTCAATTAGAGGGTTGGCAATTATTATACACACAATATATGACCATACTTTCAGCCATTGAAGGGAGGGAAGCAAGGAGAAGAAAGAAGAAGACCAAGGGTTTCCATGGCCTCCTCCATTGACTACTTGCCATCTACCACTTCTATGGCAGCCTAGACATAGATCTAGGGTTTCAATGAAGCCCTAGATGAGTAATAGGGTTTTATTTATGTTTTTATTTTAGTTTTATTATGTACGGATGACAGTCACATGTTCGACCTTTGCTTTCACACTACAAATCTTTTGAAAAGTAAAGAACACTTTTTATATCTTGATATTGACAACATCAATTTTTGGCGCCGTTGCCGGGGATTGCATTACTACCTTTAGTTTTATAATCCTAGTTTAGTTAATTCGTAAATATTAGAAGTAGGTACTAATTTTCTTATTTTCCGTTTTTGATTTTTAAGTACTAACTTTTCTTTTTATTTTATAGGTTATCAAGTCATCAAATTCCAACGTTTCCGAGTGGAGTAGCTAATTACATCAAAGGAGCTTACGCAAATAAAATAAATAAAAATTAAGTAATTTGCTTCCTTTGAAACTCGCTTTAAACCACTTAATAGGTAACATTGAACTTTATTGCCATATTCATTTGTGTTCACCTGTTCTATGCTTGTCGAAATCGAGGTACTATCGTTCCTTTCTTACCTACTTTCCTTTCTTTCATTTTATTGTTTCATTGGGGACAATGAATGGTTTAGGTTTGGGGGTATGCACACATGCACATTAGTTTATGCAAAATTTTAAATTTTTTTTAATAAGTGTGTTTAAATAAACGATGTTATCGACATTTTTGCAGTATCAATTTGATACTTCTTGTTATGTAACTATACTAGGTACTGTGTTTTGGTTGGGCATTCCTCCATACCAAACACAACCACACTCAATATTACAATCCTCAAGGTTCAAAGAGCTTACCCCCGGATGAAATTGCATCAAACTCCCCTTTGAACCAAGTTGACACATAGCCTATTCACATAAACAGTTATACATGCTTTTATCATAGTTTCATGTGCATAATTAACAGGCCTAATTAATATATGAATTTTGCCCAGATCCAAAATATCAAAGTTGATATTCAAAACATGTAATTGCCATATATTTCATAGATCTAGAATTCATACCTCGTGCGATTTCTTCCTAACTTTGAAGGATTGACTAGAGGCCTGAATAAACATCGGATCTCAGATTATACGCGATTCCTACAAGTTTTATTGTGTGGTTTTTCCCAAAATTCTAGAAATTAGACTTTTTTAAAAAAAGTTAGCCAAATGCGGCCTAAGATGTATCAAATCGAAGCTCTTAACTCGACGAGTCCAAATCTAAAATCTAGAGAAAAATTGATGGATGAACGGTCGTTGATAGGCGTTGTGAAGCTCGTGGCACAAAATCTCCTTTTTCTCTCTCCTCCTTAGATATTTTTAGAAAATTTAGACAAAGGAAATCCAAGCTTATCTATTTATAGGCACGGCTTCTGGAAACTACGTTTATCTCCCCACGAGTTTCCAAAACTTCTAATTATCTCCCGAAATGTCTACTTTATTATTTCACGAGTGAAAACTAAAATTTACAAAAGTTTCCGACTAAGTTCCATTTGGGTCCAAAAACTAATCTCCTTTTAAGCAATGCATCACTCATGTTCTCACCACAGTGTTCAAAACAATCCAGAACAATATCAAAACTAGCAAAAACTACTCTACACAGGCAAAGTTACTATTCACAAAATACTTGATAAAGTAAAATAACATCTGTATGGCAAAAAATGTTCTTATGTGTGAGCGTGCCAAGAAAATGTATTGTTTGCCAACAACGTCCTCTACGTATGGATAAATTGATCAGGCGATTTGGAAAGTAGAGGAACAACACTTTTCTTTGGATTCTCAGTGCTTTGACAGAATCAAAGACTTTATGTAACAGAAATATCACCAAACAAGTAAATGCCTAAAAGAAAATATTTTTTATTAAGGACAAGAACGGTTACAAGAGATTGGAGTGGTAATCGGGCCTCCAATTATAGAAACAAGAAGGGGAAGACACGCCTTCTTACAGTTTGGAGTGGCAAAGCTCGCCTCCAAATTACAATAACAAGAAGAAGGGGATAACACGCCTTCTCTTACGGATGTGAAAAGAACTACATTAAATTCTACTACTAAAACAGGAAAAGGAAATGAAAGATAAAAGATAAAATGCTTAGAGCATGTAGTTTGTTTGATCGTTGATGATGGCCCTCTTCTTCATTCCTCTCTTGTATTTATAGGCAACATGGTGAATTTAATTAACTGCATAACTGTCACTGCATTTCAGACTGATCATTGCATTTCAGGCTGATCACTACATAACTACCACTGTATTCCAGACTGATCATGTCACTTTAGAATGATGATGTGGCTAATGAATATGATATGGTCATTTAGAGATAATAACCTCTTATATAACTACCCCCATGATGTGGTAGTTCATGGGTGGTTATTTCCAACTAAGCCATTTAAATAATGGCCATGTGTTAATATGACCCACTACCTTGTAACTTCCATTCTCCACTACCTTGTAACCGTTATTCTCCACTAAATAGCAGTTGTTCTACTTCTTTATAATTATTTTAACATATATGGCAGATTTTATATGCACGTGTGGAAAACCTGGGCCATTGGCGGTTATTTACCATCATCCTGACTTATTCTAGTGAATAACCGCCATCATCCTGAGTTCAAACCCATCATCCTGGCCAACTACAAAAATAACCATGTGGCATGTTCTCCTCTTATGACCATATCCTTTGTGAGCCCATACCGTGTAATTTATTTTGTGGTGCAAACAATGCCCCCAACATCCCTTAGTTCAAAATCCAGTGATTGAAGTTAAGGGATGTTGCTAATCAAATTCACAAATAGCTTGATTTGAAGCAATTGTCCCAAGATAAGCATTAAAACTGGCATTTTCAAAAGACACTCTAGCTCTCCATGTGGCAGTGCACAAAGCCAAACGTATAAATGGCTTCTAGTTGACAAATCCAACATCAACGTCAACCTGAATTCCTTTATCCTCATCATGATCACTTTGAACTTCTTCCTCTGTGTTAGATTTGTGATCATCTTGATTTTGACCAATGTAATACGTCCCTCCTGTAGAATGTGTCTTTTCATTTTCTTCATTAACCATTTTTTCATATCTAGACACAACCTCTACAAGATGGCATAAATTAGCAAAATGTTGACCTCTAAAATGCATTCTTAACATAGGTCTGAGATTCTCAATAGCCAAATGAACATATTCAGCCTCTGGAAGTCTTGTCTTACACATGTTCCTTACGCACTTAAACTTGGCAATAAATGTTTCAACACTTTCACCAAATTTTTGCTTCACTTTATCAAGATCATCAATTGTAATTTCTGGTTCAGCTTGATAATATTGAGCATGAAATATCCTTTCTATATCTTGCCAAGTTTGGACAGAACCAATTGGTAGGTTTACATACCAAGTAAAGGTCGATCCAGTAAGAGAACTAGAAAATATTCTTAATTTTAACATGTCATTATTTGACACATCACCACATTGAGCAGTAAGCTTGGCTATATGTTCAAGTGTTTTTTGTTTATCAATTCTAGAAAACAAAGTGAAATCCGAAATTTTAAAACAATGAGGAAACTCAAACATCCGATCAATGTAATCAGATAAGGCTTTTGATAATGTGGTCTTGGTGAAGCCTTAAAAGCTATCCCAAATTGTTCTCTTAATTGATCTTGTAATTGTTCTTTTATTTGATTTTGCAATTGTTCTATTACTTTTCAACTACTTCATCCTTATTTAGACCTAATCGTGGACTCGGCGGACATTAGGATGAAACAAGTAACATACCTCATTACCAGCAGGTTAATAACCTTGTCCCCCCACCAAAGAATCCAGATTGATTTCTTTGACCTCTAATGATGAATTCAGGAATATAAAACTACCCCCCAGGCTAAGAACCAGGTTGATAAGGTTGCTCCCCAAGCTGAGTACCAGGTTGATAGTGTTGTCCCCTAGCCTGAGAACCAGGTTGATAGTCAACAAAATCAAACTGACCACCGATGAAACCAGGCTGATCTCCAGCAAAACTAAATTGACCACTAACGTAAGCAGACTGACCACCAGAGTAAGCAAGATAATCCCTAGCAAACCCAGGTTGATGACTTGAATTGGCAACAGGATTGTAAGTGCCAAAAATTGGTGTATTGGGTACATATGTAAAAACTGGTCCTTTTTCTCTCACTTGTGGCCTATTCAAAAAGTTTACTTGACCGTAATCCATTTGTGGAGTCTCTTTTGATCAGACCATTTCTTCTTGTGCATTGGACTTTAGTGAGGATCATGGACCCAATATCTCCACCATAAGATCCATTTGGCGATCAATACTCCTCGTAATTTGATCACCAATCTTTTGCATCAAATCTGTAACAAGCCTCATGATGGTGGTTACTTGTTGAGAATTGGCTTTCAAGAAATCATGCAAAGCACCATCAACATTATATTGCAACGCAGACATATAATCCTTAAGAATTTGTAGATCTGGATTATTGTCACTTCCAACCATCTTCATTGGCTGAAAATCTTCCACATTGTGGCTTCCGTCAATGTTCTTGAAATTGTTACTGCTTCAAACATATTCATTAGACCCTTCGATTCCCTTTAAATTTTGCACTGGCCTTAAGGCCAATTACTTCTTTTTCCTTCGATTGACTTCCAGTCTTCATTATATCTTTTGAATGTGAGTGAGATTTCTGACTTTCGGTCCCACCGGGCGTGCCAAAAATTGTATGGCACAAAATGTTCTTATGTGCGAGCGTGCCAAGAAAACGTATTATTTGCCAACAAACGTCCTCTAAGTATGGATAAATTGATCAGGCGATTTGGAAAGTAGAGGAACAACACTTTCCTTTGGATTCTCGGCGCTTTGACAGAATCAAAGACTTAAAAATGTAATAGAAATCTCACCAAATAAGTAAATGCCCAAAAGACAATATTTTTCATTAAGGACAAGAACGGTTACAAGAGATTGGAGTGGTAATCTTGCCTCTAATTATAAAAACAAGAAGGGGAATACATGCCTTCTTACAGTTTGGAGCGGCAAAGTTCGCCTCCAAATTACAATAAGAAGAAGAAGGGGATAACATGCCTTCTCTTACGGATGTGGAAAGAACTACATTAAAATCTACTCCTAAAACAGGAAAAGGAAATGAAAGATAAAAGATTAAATTCTCAGAGCATGTAGTTTGTTTGATCGTTGATGATGGCCCTCTTCTACATTTCTCTCTTGTATTTATAGGCAACATGCTGAATTTAATTAACTCCATACCTACCACTGCATTTCAGGCTGATCACTGCATAACTACCACTGCATTCCAGACTGATCACGTCACTTCAGGCTGATGACGTGCCTAATGAACATGACGTGGTCATTTAGAGATAATAACCTCTTATATAACTATCCCATGATGTGGTAGTTCATGGGTGGTTATTTTCCACTAAGCCATTTAATTAATGGCCATGTGTTAATATGACCCACTACCTTCTAACTTCCATTCTCCACTACCTTGTAACCGTCATTCTCCACTAAATGGCAGTTTTTCTACTTCTTTAAAATTGTTTTAACACATGTGGTAGATTTTGTATGCACGTGTGGCAAACATGGGCCATTGGCGGCTATTTACCATCATCCTGACTTATTCTAGTGAATAACCACCATCATCCTGAGTTCAAACCCATCATCCTGGCCAACTACAAAAATAACCACGTGACATGTTCTCCTCTTATGACCATATCCTTTGTGAGCTCATACCATGTAATTTATTTTGTGGTGCAAACATCTAAATCATATAAATGCCATTTAACCATGCCAATGCATAATCAATTACTACGTTCCCGTGTCTTCACTGACACCTCACCGTTGACCCATGTCAACCTATCTCAGTTATTAATAAACATTAATAATTCACATGATACCACAATGTCATATAAAAATGCATGTAAATTCTGGAACGGGTGTGACAACTTTCCCCTCCAAAAATGAAGTTTTTCCCCAAACTTATACCTTATACGTCAAACAGGAATGAATACACATTCCTTATTTCTTCTTTACTTTTACATGTAGCCTCTTCATCATATGACTATGCCACAATACTTTCACCATTGGAATCGTCTTCGTTCATTTAGGACTCCAACTAGTCCATTATTCATTCATGATTTTGGGAAGATGATGGCCTGCATAGCCGGCTAAACATCATCCAATTTAAAAACTACTACAAGGGAGTGTAATGGGGGTCATTCCCGTCATAATGGTATAGGTTTGAGGGATTTTGGTCATACTTCAAAAATCAAGCTCATTCTTGAGCTTCAATGGTTGGCAGAGCTCATCCAGAGCCTTAGGCTCTATTTGGGGGCTCTGCATGTGACCGTGTGTGTGTGTGTGTAACATGCAAGGGTAGAAATAAAGAGGGTGAGGGATGGTTTTACCTCTGGCAGTCCCCGGTCTCTCTTTATCTTCTCTGATCTTCTTCTTTTCTCTCCTCTGCGTCTCTTTCTTCTTCTTTCTCAGTCTTCTCTGTGTGTGTGTGTGCGTGCTGTGTATAGAGAGGGTGAGGCAGAGAGAAAAATGTTGAGAGGAGGAGGGTGTGGTGTAAACAATGTATAGGTGTGTGGGGTATGAACCGAAATAAAGAGGATGAGTGTGTTTGTGCTCTTCTCCCAAGCTCTCCGGTCTCTCTCTTAATAAACAATCTGTGTGGACAGATTTATGGGGTGTAGTAGAGTTTAAGAGGGAGGGGTAGTGCTCTATTTATATAGGGAAGGCAAGGGGAAAGATTATGTGTGTCCAACATTTGTGTGTACCCAAATTAGTGTGTATGTATTTGTGTCCAAGGGTAGATTATAGGGGCAAAAGGTGGTAGGTGGTGCATGGTTGCCATATTGCAGGTGTATGGGGTCCACTCTCGGGCTGAGTATATTAGAATATATGCCAAGTCTCGATTTATGTGCTAATAGTATGAGTGCAGTTGAAAGTGTAAACGAGTACAAGAATGCATACGGGTCTAAATGTAAATTCGACTATGAATTATAAACTAAAGGTCAAGGGAACAAATTCCATGATTATTACTAACTTAGTAATGACACCGTCGTCGTTGGGATAATAAGCAAATGAATCTTCTTATAAATTCTAACTATAGCTATCCTAACTAGGTTCTATAACCAGGATAATACGGGTGACGTCATGTATTAGAAATTCCTAGATGGCATTTCTGAGGAAAATTAGAGGTATTACATGGGTATCTTGGGTAGGTCATGTTCATAGGGTTCTGAACATATATTGTCAAGATAGAATCTATCCTTTGATAAAGAGTAAGCATTCCCTTGAGAATGTCACCAAGTTGATTATTGAGAACTGTAGTCTTGTTGATAAGTAGTTATCAACATGTTTAGTAATCATGAAAGGTGAATGAAACTCAAGGAATAGAAGATGTAATCATCATTCAGGTTAACAATAACAGTTTATCCGACTACCTGAATATGATACGAATGCTGAAGGTAGAGGGACATTAGTACAAACATACAAGTCTAGTTATCGCTTTGGATATGTTCTTTTGCATTGGAGTACAATTATCGTTATATAGTGGAGTTAACATTAACTGATCAGTTGGTTAATTCGCTGATCAAAGAGTTTGTTCATGGGAATTAATAGTTGGTCGGAGCCAACAATAAAGAACCTAGGAGGTCCTACTCTTAGCTCCGTAATAATACTTGGAAGGGTGTGGATATCGCAGTTTTCCCCATGCTTTTTAAATTCTTTTTCAAATTTCAAATACAAAGAGTCGCCACTTAATTTTTAAAAGGAAAATTAAGAAACCTTTAAAAGCAAATTGATCTTTTGGAAGCCAGAGATTTCTAGGTCCGGGGATTATGGAATGAAAGAGGAGGGAGACCGATGGACTAAAACACCCTCTCTCATCCTGTCTCGTGATAGGTCTCTACTCAACATCCTTTTTAATCGAATTATTAATCTAAGCATGCTCTCAACTAATACATATGTATAAATATGTATTACAAAAGTGTGTCTAAAAAGGTGTAAGATTGCTACCGATAAAATAGCATTCAAACCACATAATTTCAAGTAGCAAGCAAGATGATGTGCAAATAGGGAACTAGAAAACTTACTTGAGATCTAGCTGCGATAGTAAAACGTGCAATGCTACAAAAATAGAAAACCTAAGAAAGGTCTCTGATCATATATATACATAAGACAAATCCTAATTCTAAGGTGTCGCACATGGAGTCGAAAATCAATTAAAATCAAAGAATAAATTAAACTAGAGAGAGATTGAGAAATCGTACCTAGATAGCGCTACAAAACAAAGGGTTAGTCCACATGCTTTGAACACGATTTACTATCTAATCGTAGATATCAAACCCCTAATCTATCAAACATGAGAAAGTTGACATAATCATGAATTCCTTCTAACTAGTTGAAATTACAAGTCTCAACTAGAAGCCAATACAATGTCCATATAGAGGTATTACAATCCCAACATGATCAAAAGGAACTCATAACTAGATTCAACCAATTATGACTTAGCATAATACAAACAAGTGTCCTAATTACAAGAATCAATACACATGAATGAATGCATGGATGTAACAAGAATGAGCTATGAATTGTTCATTGACTTGGATCATGTAGCCTCTAGATTTAAGTCCAATTAATCATTATTAGAACATGGTTTAAGTCCTAAGGTACTAGGAGACCATTTAGATTAGACTTGACAAGATTTATCAAAAGTGTGACAGAATTTTAGGATTTACAGAGAGCATGTTAAACTTTCAAAAATAGGAAAAGCATACTTCCAACTGTTGGGTCTTCATGATTTTTGAGTATGATATACCTCTGTGAGCTAGTTTCTAACCCAAAAATAAAATCAAAGATCCAATGGTTCAATCTAGGAATCAGGTAAAAGCTAGACATTACTCAGGAATCTACAACTCTCTATCCAGAGTTTTTGTATGATTTTCTAAAAATAGCAAATAAATCCGAATGACTTCATTCTTTTTAGGAGACCTTCTTAACACTTTAAGCTTCTTAGAAAAATTATTTGAGGTCAAGAAAACTTAATTAGGGTTCTGATTTACTAAGTTTAATACAGATTTACTATTCTAAAATTTTAGACAGAGAGCAACTTGCTCACAAATCATGAGACCAAACCATTTAAAATATAGAACCTCATCAAAACAGAAAATCTAGTGATATATATATATATGTGAGTTAATAACTCACACATATACATATATATATATATGTGAGTTATGAACAATCTCCAATTGGTCTCATTCAATTACCATGGACTATGATTTAATTAAAAATCGTTGATCACAGTGGGTTCATGAATTTACTGCACCAATATCAACTTATCATTCAAATTCTTGTTCTAAACTTAAAGTATTTCTAATTCCTCACCCAAATATGTGGTCCTTGAGGAATATAGATTCATTTTATTCAAATCTCCTCTCAAGTCATTGGTTCTTGGAGACTAAATATGATCAAATCCATATGAACCTTCATAGAGTATAGAGAAAACTCTATGAGATTCTCAAGTTGAAGGCTCCAAGTCATGAAATGAGACTTGAACCCATCCAAGCATGTGTGGATAATTATGATCAACCTAACCCCCATATAAATCATTAGATCATAAAGGACTAAAGGATCAAACTAAAAGAGATCCAATGAGATATTGAAGATCTCATGTATTTTCCAAGGGAAGTATAGACAAAATGAAGTAACATCAAGGTTTATTTAGAAAAGACAAGTCAAAAATTCTTTTAATCTTAAATCCAAAGCTCCATTTAGAACCAAATTAATGAAGGCAAATACAATTCAATCACAAATTCTATGTGGTGTGTGATGAAATGAGGTAAGAAGAAAGGTTTTGAAAATGTGAAAAGATCCTAAATCTATGAACTGTGATTGAATTCTATCCTAATTCTAGGTAGGATTAGAAGGTTACCTCTATAACCTCAAGGATCTCTTCTTGTTTAGTGAAGATCTTCCAAGTTCTTCAACTTCTTCTTCAAATTCTTCAAAGAAAACTCTTGAATTGTTCAAAATCTCTTGATTTCTCTCTTAAATCTCTCTAGTTTTCTATCTATTTTGCAAGCTGGAAGAAGAGGGTCTTGTAATGGAGGTGAAGGCCTCCTTATATAGACCATTTTCAGTGGGGTTAAATTGATAATTTCAGGTGAAAACTCATGTGCAAGAATATTCCATATATATTTGAGAAAAACATGTTGTTACAGCGGGCGGCACTCACTGAGTTGTCTGCGGCACTCAGCGAGTACCGTTCCGGCACTCACTGAATGCTGGCGCGGCATTAGCGAGTACCGCCGGCATCTCCGCGTGCCGCAGCTAACAGAATCTCTCACTTTTTATATTTTCTTTTAAATATTACTTAATACATACTTAATATTAATATTCTTTATACTAACGTACTCAAGATATACTTGCATTAGTACATACTTACATATATATCATATAGAAACTTATATATATTTCTTTTCTTTCCCTTTCCTTATCTTTATCAAAATTCTTTCTTCACTTTTTCATATTTACTTATTTTGAAATCAATTTTCAGACTGTTTCTCTCATATGTATTTCATATCCGGGTTTCCCTGATTATTCAATTTCTTCCCTTTTCTTTTGAAAACTTTTATTGGGGCTGAAGAATTCTCCGAAAAGATTTGAATCACTTGGAAAGCCTTCGAATTTTTCGGTCATTTTCATCATTGGTCTAGAGGTAACCATCCCCTAAATTCGACGGTCGGTCAGAATTGGGGTGTCTACAAAGGGAAGGAAGAGATGAACCAATCGATTGAATTGGATTCAATTGATTGTTGACTGGTCCTAATCAATCGATTGAAAATGTTTCAATCGATTGAAAGTCCGTTCAATCGATTGAACCAAAGGTCAGTTTGGAAACTTATAAATAGGAGGACTTGCAAGACAGAATATACATCTCGTCATTTTAAGTTCTCAAAAGGTCCAAACGTTTTATAAGAGTTCTAAACCTTACTCACCTCTATATTAGAGTTCCCACAAATCCCAGCCTCTCCGAGAAGTGTTCAAGGAGACATAAGGGTGAAGACTTTCTGGAGTAAGTTGCTGCATGTTGAATGGAGAAGACTTAATCAGAATTGGGTTCAAGACTAAAAGGTATAACATCTCTTCTACGCATCTACGGGTTTAATAAAAAGTAGATCTTGCATGCCAAACAAAAGTTTTAAAATTGTTTTTCTGCTAAGATGTTATTTAAGTTTTTGAAACCTAAATCCATCATAAACTTCCATCTCACACCTTCTGCCAAACAATTAAGGCCATGTTCGTTCTTGGTGCACAACAACAACATTATTTGGGAGTTTTGAATAAACTGTACCAGCTAATAATGACGTGACCAACATGGGACATAGGCGTTGTTGTTATAATTGACACGGGAATAAATTGACGTACCAAGTGGTACCAGTAGGATCTGTGTAAGATCCTACTGCTATCCAACTACTAGTACCCCCATAGATTTTGAAGCTCCCCATCTCCTTTGAAGGAAAGAATTTTTCTGTCATGCCCCAACGTTGCATAAGTGGGGAAAGTATTTAATTTCCTTTATGGACCTATAGGTCGTGACAATTTGAATGATCGATCTGTCCCGAATGTAAAACAACATTATAATTTGAAAAAAATAAAAATAGTATTGATTTAATAAAATTCCAAACACAATTTATTACATTAGATAATATTCTTAAGGCACAATTTGACCTGTTTACAATCTGACCTGTCTCAAAACATGCCTTGTTCCTGTCTCAAACCTTGACCATTCACAATCTGACCTGTTTACATAGTGAATAGACACCCTGAGTCAATTACTTTTCTGTTGAAGATCTCAACTGTAATGTAATCCATTCTTATCTCATACCCTCCTCGTATGCGATCCTTTAGTCCGTGTGTCTTCCACTACCCTTTTATATAGTTATATGACTCCATAAGTCTTTGGTGTTTCACTCTTACCTTTACACAAGCACATACCAATCACATTCCTGTATCTCAACTCTTACTGAGTTCCTGACAACATTTTACACTAAGCGCATATTCTTCATATAACATCTCAAGGCACCGTACCTTATTCAATAGTTTAATATTTCATAACTCTAGTCAGCCTGACTTAACTCTAATTCAGATTTTCTAATCCTTTATCTTTGTTATTCTGATCTCAAATTCATTATTCTTGAAGAACTTGTTACTTAAGTATTCATACTATTCCCGTAACCATCTGAAGACAACCTAGTAATTTGATCTTCCCAATCAAGTACCATAGTCTCACTGTGTTCGATAAATTCCCTATCGACTTCCAATTCACATACCTTTCGTGACAATACTCAAGGTCACCCATTCTCACTCCGGGTACTAATGTCAACCCATTCATAACTATTGTCTTCAAGTGCTTCACACTTTATGGATCTCATCAAGTTCTTGATCGTTCAAAACTTCAAATCATTCATAACCTTGGGTTATTCTAATAATTAAACCAAGATCAAGTTCCCATTGAATCAATACTCAAGTCAACTCGTTTAGTGGTACTACCTCCAACTTACTTAGTCCAAGTGTACAACATTTCAGTAATCCCTTACTTTAGAATTTCCAAGTTCATAATCTGCTCAAGTAGAACTCATTCGTTTGACAAACAACATTGTGTCCCAAGCACTAAGCATACCATACCCTTCCACGATACCCGTCTTCCAAAGTCTACTTGATACCTTATCACAAGTATTTAATACTACTTTTCTTACTCAAACAAAGGTTTTATTTTAAAACATTTTAAACACTTTAAAATTTTCTTGGGAGAAAATCCATCATTCTCACAAGAGAAGAAGACCTATGGAGGTTGTATCCTTAGGAGAAGAAGAAGAAAAGAAGAGAAGGAAGGAGAAGAAAAGAAACGTGAAATGAGAGGGGGTGTGTAGTGTGGCCGGCTATAAGGGAGTGGGGTGGGACCCACTCTCTTGTATGCTTTAAAAAAATTATATGTTTGGTGCTCCAATGGACAGTCTGACCCAACGGTGTGAACCCAAAATTAAATAAACACACCCACACGAACAGAAATAAATTTTAAAGCACCTGAAAGGGTAAATAAATAATATAGTCATGCTCCATAAATTTAAATACAGTCGAATAAATTTAGAGCCCCCAACAGAAAAGGTAAAATTACCCAATTGCCCTTCAATAAAATTCTGAAATATGACAATTTACCCCCCTTAATTAAAAGAATTTCGTCCCAGAATTCGAATGTACCTCAAAGGAAATAACTGGAGAGGTAACAATCTATACTAATACATAGACACCAAGAGTCACCAAGGATCACAAGGAACAATCTCAAGGAACATACACGGTTCCAACATCAACTGACATGACCAAATATTAAGCATCAATGACAACTTGATCTTCTTAGTCGTCGAACGAACTAAGTCAAGAATACAAATGAATTTCGTACCACTATTGGTCAAATACCAAAATGATCCTCATGAAAGGACCACATAATCAAAAGAATACAACATGCAGTTTTAACTCACCCCAAGGTGTCAAACAACTGACTAATATGTAACACACAACACAAGCGACAACAAATGGATAGAATCCAAAACTCAACTGAAAATCTAACCCGAGAAGAAGGGTAACCAATGACATGGAATAAAATTTCATCACTGCAAGAAGCAATTTCAAGATCCGAAGAATCAACATTATAGCACCAAGTGTGCTGTTTTCACAAGGCGTTCCTATGTCCTTCCAATACTAACTAACAAGAGTAAGGAATAAATCACAAAATGTTAGGAACTAAATTGAATGTTCCAAATGCACAAAATCGCCAAGCGCCATTAGGGTACGAGGCATCAACTCACCAAAAGTTATTATCCAAAATGGACAGGACCCTAGGTCAATAAGTCCAAAGACTGAACAGGACAATTTCCAATAGAACATTGAATCTGGTTCTAAGAACCCTTACTAAGCTTCAAACAATACTAGTGAGGATCAAGAAAAAAATTCTCATTGTTGTGCAGTAACATCACGGGGAAAAATATTTGAATAGCCAAATGTAAGGGTCTCAATCAAAACTTTGAAGACTCGAGAAAACCAACGAATTCGCCTTAAAGTAAATTCTACAAAGAGATTGAATTTCAATCAACTAAATCCAAGGAGCTCAAAGAAACGAATCGACTGATAAAAGTTACACGAATTGTCACAAAAGTTAGGTAACCTGATTCCTTCACAAGAGTTCAAAACTGAACTAAACTATGTGATCAACTCCCAAGGAGTGGTCCAAGCTTATATTAAATAATGCCAAAGAAAAGATCTCACAAAGTAACAAACGAATGCTAATACAAAAGATTGTAATGAATCTACATTACATCTCGACCACAAGAATAAACGGAAAACTCCAATCCTTAAAAGGAACAACAAAGATGGACGTGAAAAGCGTCTATCGAAACAAATATTGGTGGTAAGCCAATAAAATCGAGGAATACTAAATTCCAAAGAACAAGCTCCTGGCGATGAACCAAAAACAGTCTCTCTATCAACAAACCCAAATCTCGCTCTCGAAACATCAAGGCAAAGGAGCGCAATGCCCAAAGCCATAACTACCAAGAAACTTCAACACATACATATGTTTCGAACAAGGACAAGGGTATCATCAACAAAGCAATGATAAACCGAATAAGTGAACGCACGGATATAACCAGACAAGTTCACAACAACCATTACTACTCGCAACAAATCAAAAGATATCAAAGGATATGCGCCTTGACCGAATCATGAATAAAATTGTGGCCTACGCGACTCGTTACAACCCAAAGAAATCGATGCAAAAGTTGAAACAATTAAACAATTTACTTTAAGGATGGAGACACACAAGAATCAAATCCCAAAACTGAAACTCCAAATTTCATGATACCGAGACAACACTCGAATAAAGGGAACAATATCCGACATCCTTCCTCAAGCCAGAAACTATTGTGAAACCACATCACCAGTAAGCAATAACCAAAGTAAGTTCTAAAAAAAAAAATACACCTGAAAACTCACGACAAGGAGGAGGGAACCTATACAGAAGTTGCTTCAACCACCACAACCAATCGCACAACAAGCGAACACCAAGACTTTTCCTTCGCATAAGGCAAGGACAAAGTCAAAAGATCAAAATGATCTAACACAAACACAAGCCACGATAATCCCACGATGGGGAAGTAAAACAAGTCTCACTGATAAAATTATCAGGATCGCACCAAGTGCTCAACGCAAATTTGTCTTGAATGACATCAAAATTCAAACCATTGAAAGGTAGTAATTCAAAGAGAAAAGGGTTTGATCAGCTCTCAAAAGCTCATAACCATGATACACTTGATCCGTTAAGATCATCAACAATAAATGTAGAACCAAAATGGTCAAACTCTCCAACATAGAATGATCGACATACTGGTAAAAGAACACCAGTATGAAACGATATACAATCATGTGCTCTTTTTGCACTAACACGGAATCAAGAGAAAATGAGTCCAACGAAGCACTCTTTGTCATAACAATGGAGAAAGAGTTAAAATGATGGGATCAAATAATGAAACTTACTATGGTCGAATATACACCACTCAATAATTAGCAAAAGAATCCCTATGGACCAGTCATAGGATTTACGGAACAATAACGTTTGAGACAATAGGCATTGCCCACAGGTTCGAAGGATTCATAAAACTTCGAAGTCGTGAAATAGAAATAAATTATTCCACCTTGCTAACAACTACACCAATCCAACAAAAGTTACTATGGACACTATCATAGTAAGTCAAGGTATAAGTAATTTTTCCTGTAAGGGACAATGAAAGGTCTCCAAGAATGAAATAAGAACTTTTATTTCATGAACAACGATACTGGGATCTAGCCTTAGTAAACAACAGCCAAGGCAACCAATAACAAGAAATCAAATCATGATACAAGGTCATACTCCCAAGGAGTCTAATAATGACGAGTTCACAAAATAGTCAACTCGAAGAACTTGGTAACTAAATCGTCCAAATCAATCTATCTCTCAATAAGTAGGGAAATATTTGAAGTTATTAAATTTTTCATACTCGAGTCCAATACAATCAATATTGATGAACTCAAAAAGGCAAGACCGCTGAAGAATATTAATCCAATAGTCAAGAAGTCCAAGGGAAAGGACATCTTAATACAACACCATGAAACACCCAAGTTCGAAGTCCATGGGCGGCGAAACTGAAAATCATCATGCCTCACCCCAAAAGAAAATATCAAGCCGACAAGGTACGAGTTCTCGTTCAACGAAAGGTTTTGAAAGTAAAAGCACATGAAAAATAGCTTTTCCAAACAAGCTAGGAACGAACATAAAACAATACTCTTAAAAGGGCCAAAGGTCACTAGGACCAAACAAGAAAATAGATTTACTTCGAACAAGTATTACTAAATGAAGAGCCAAACTTGTTCACAAGGAGGAAACACTAAAATAACTTGTGTTTCTAAACAATCATCAAAGTGCTAACCATCCAATGTTAACGAAGTTCAAATAGGACTCTGTAAATATCGATAACTATAACCACATAAAAGAATTTTGACCACCTTGAGGAGAAACTTCCTTAGCAAGATTATGTAAATATGATAAAGAGCTTAGTGAAGAAAATTTTCACTAACTCGCAAGAAGTATAGTTTCACTATGAAACAAGGAAAACTTCTGCAATTAACAAAAATATGGTCTCATAATAGACAAATATCAGAGTCGCGGAGAATACTCACAAACGACACCCACCATGCAAAGGAGCGATAAAAATGAACCGATACAAGTCTAAGCTTAGAACAAGAAGCTTGAGTCAAGATCCAACAATAACTCACACAACAGAATTTCCTTATATGCAATAAATCATATAGGAGGGTAACTGATAGTTCACTGCAAAGTCTAACATGAATGCAATGGATTAGGACCCAACAAGCAACAACCCATCTCAAAGAATAAATATACTTGAGGTAGTAAAAGCAATATTTAACAGACATTTAAACGTAAAAGTCCCCATGAAGAAAGAGGTACCACAGTTCATCCCGAAGAATGGGAAGAAAAAAAAAACCACTCTGTCATCAATCAACCAATTACGTAACCAAACGTTGAAAAAGGTAGGTACTTACAACCCTACAAAACAGTTCATGCGATAGAGAGGAGTGCAATTTGCTTGAAAAGATAATTTCAAGATACAACAAACAACTTATCAAAGAGTCTCTCACAGAAACGGAATACAATAGCCTGACAAAAGAGAAGACTATTCCAACACGATGCTGAACTCACAAATGAGGAAAACAAACCCAAGGTACAAAAGAAAAATAGCACCGATTGCTAAACAACTCTGCTGCTATTCGAAGGTATGCATCTCAAAAGAAAGAAACAATATGTGCTAAGGCACAACCACAAGGATCCGAAGATACAACTTAACGAAACATAGCCCAACAAGCTACTCACACCAACTAGTGATAAACAACATATCCGGTCTATCAATATATACTATAAAAGCATATAAAGCATCTCTTCATATACTCACAACATATACACATGTTGGTTTTCCAAAAAGTTTAAAACTTTATATCTCTGAGGTTTTTTTTTTTTTTTTTTCAAAAAAATGAAATTTCTCCATCTATAATACAATAGATGATCTCAATATATTCTACTATAAGCATGTAAACCACATGAGCATGCAAGGAGGTGAACATATAATCATGTAGGCGTGCAACACCTAAACATGCTATCTCAACAACGTAAATGGAAATAGCAAGTAACGTAAATTTTATAAACACAACAGAGGTCCTTAAGCATACAGCTTGGTGTGAAGCACTGATCGACACCTAACTACCAACCTTACCAGGCATAGTACGTCGAGCGAATAATCCAAACAAGGAAACCCTCATATATATACTTTTAAACCTTTCACGGTCAATAGTTAAATACCATCAGACATCCACACCAAGACATAATGCAAAAGATTCATAGATGGAAACACATAGCACTTAAACATGTAAACATTTATCATGTGAGCACTTAGCATAAATAACATATCAAACAAGTAAGCTCTTTTAACATGTAAGCATATAAGTCCCGAAGGCACTAAACACATACGCATACCCACACAGCATCGCAACGCCTCAACATGTGTAACTTAAACGAAGAATGCAATAAGGGGTAGGCACGGAGTAAACACAAACAGAAATGCGATAAACCCAAAAGAAAACACCCATAGCACCTAGGTATTTGAACCCGATTAGCTCTGATACCAAACTGTCACGCCCCAGAAATTGAAGCGCGAGGAAAGAGAAAAGGATAGAAAAGAATTAAAATCCAATCATAATGCGAAAGCGACTTTGGAAACCCACGGGGGTTCCTACAAGGATGACTTACTAATACGTAAATCCAAAATGGACTTACATGTTAACGAGTCCATCAAAGATGAAAGCATTTGAAAATCACATTAAAAGACTTTCCGGGCAAGCACTATATCAAGGAGAAAAGGAAAAATTACAATGAATTTGATAAAAGGTCATTTTTGACAGTTGCTGATTTTTAAAACACCCGTAAGTAACTATATATTTGAAATTTTCACATTCTGTTCAAGTTGGTTCATGTAAAATTTGATTCTGCATAACTTTTGTCTAATGACATTTTTTCCAATTCTGCATCATTTGGGCAGAAAATTGAAATAACAGTAGCAGTTTTTTTTTTTACAGCAACTTGACAGCATTTTGACAGCATTATGAAGTGTCCCCAACGATGCTAAATCCTCAAGTTTATACATCAATACATGACTAGACAAGTCCTAAACAACATACAACACGTGTCTAGAGCAAGCGGAACTTCATGTACTCAAAATTTATTAAAAGCGAGAAGTGAAAGAGATAAAGAGAGGAAAAAGGGGAGAGGGAGAGATTGGGAGAGAGATATAGGGAGAGATAGGGAGAGAGATATAGGGAATGTATTATAAACACACACACATGTGTATTTTCACATTCAGAAACATTTTTAAAACATATATATACATAATTCCAACATAAGTTAAAGGAAAGAATATTTGAGAAAGGGAAAGAGATCAAAGAGGGGAGAGGAGAGAAAGAGAATGGGAGAGATTTAGATCGTTTAAATATTTGAAACCTTGTTGGAATTAAAAGAGGAGTTTGATCCGGCAAGGACCCAACTATAAAAAGAAATAAACTACAACAAATGAACTCTCATAAAAGCAACCACCCAAACCAATCCGGCAAGGATTCAAACAAAACTGAAAAACAAACAATGAATGTGTAAATCAAAAAGACAAGGACTTAAAGAGGTTCAACGACCTCGGAAAGTAAATACATCATCATAAAGTGAGTTTAACAAGTGAAAGAAATAACCATGAAAGCAAGGGCTCACTTGTCCCATTAAAATCAAAGAAGCTTCTCAAATATAAGAGATAAGAGCCTAAGCTCACGAAGTTTTTGTAACCTTAATACTCTAAGTTTCAAAGCATTAAACATTTACAATCTTCCAAAATGACTGAATCAACAAGAGAGCTATTCATATACATAACTAAGCATGAGTCTTCAAAATAGAACAAAATGCCTCATAGTTCACGCGTCGGGTCACATATGCCCTTTGTCCTTATCAAGCTTACCTGAAAAATGTTTTGTCATTTTCATGAGAACGACGGCTCGTAGAAAACATTGTAACAAGTCTATATATATGCTATCCATGACTAAAATGAAATGAGGTGAAATGGATCGCCACCATGGCTACAATGAAATGTTTAAAGCCGCAAGGCTATGCGTGACAAATGCACATCTCTCTCGTTACTGAACCATGAGCCACCCACGCATGGAGTGTAGCATACCAACTTCCGGGAGCTACCCGAATATAGTTTGGAGTTTGAATGTTTCTAAGGGTCATTCTCCCTGTCTCACATCACAACCCATGTCCGGATTTCTTAAATCAAATTCCCACACATGGGGTTTTTCTCTCTTTTCCAAATAAAACATTTATGTCGTGATACATGAATGCTTGCCGATTAGGCCTCAATGCATATGATGTTAACAATGGCATAAAAGATGATCCACTACAATAGACTAAGCAATAATTTAGTCCATTAGACATGATATCAAGAACTTCAAAGAATGTAATTAAATTTCATAATTTAACGTTCCTAACAAGGATTTCTATACTAACGTCCTAGCATGCTTTTACACATAAAGGGAGCATCCTAGGCACGTCTAGCATCACATAATCAACTATAGAACAACCAAAACATGTAAATTCACAATTAGGCATATAACCCTAAATTTACAACTTTGGGGAAAACCTAATGCATGTGTCTAAATTATTTTCATGACATCATTTTAATTACATTTAACACCCCAAAATCACAACTAGTACAACCAAAGCATATAATCCACATTTAGGCAAAATAATCCAACATTGCAACTTTGGGGGAAATCCTAATACATGTGTCTAAGTCATTCTCCTAGCATGTTAATGAACACAAATCACCTTAGACAAACATAACATATGGAAAAGCAACAATGTAAATCTACCTTAAAGCTTTGAAATCCAAACAAGGAAATATTCAAGAGAGCTAGAAAAGGAAAACCCAAGAGCTTCAATGGAGTTGCAAGGATTTGTAGGGAACACCAAGAATGCTCCAACAATGCTTCACAAAAAGAGACATGGTGGTAAGCAATTCAAATTTTTGAAATTAAAGGAAACCCTAGGATTTAGGGGTTTTCTAGAATGCTTACCAAACAAGAACCTCAAGCCCTATCAATGTTAGAGGCACCAAAAAAAGGCTCCATGGAAGTCACACTAAGTAAGAGAAACCAAAGATTAGAAGGGAAACTAGAAATTAGTAAACCCTAGATTATTAAAGAGATGAAAAGATTGTTCTTGCACTTAAAAGCAAGCTTTAGGGTGTGAATGGAAGCTTGAAAATGATCTACTCCAATGATCCCTTGAAGCTTGAAGGATGAAGTTTGAAGGAGAAGAAGAACTATGGAGGTTGTATCCTTAGGAGAAGAAGAAGAAAAGAAGAGAAGTAAGGAGAAGAAAAGAAACATGAAATGAGAGGGGGTGTGTAGTGTGGCCGGCTATAAGGGAGTGGGGGGGACCCACTCTCTTGTATGCTTTAAAAAAATTATATGTTTGGTGCTCCAATGGACAGTCTGACCCAACGATGTGAACCCAAAATTAAATAAACACACCCACACGAACAGAAATAAATTTTAAAGCACCTGAAAGGGTAAATAAATAATATAGTCATGCTCCATAAATTTAAATACAGTCGAATAAATTTAGAGCCCCCAACAGAAAAGGTAAAATTACTCAATTGCCCTTTAATAAAATTCTGAAACATGACATGTGTACTCATCACCTAGATAAGCTGGACATGGAAATGTCCAGCGACATGAACGCCGTCAGTTTATGAAAGCCGAGTGAGAACACTAAATCAAATGGAACGTATATAGCCACACACAACAAGAATACGCTTATTACTTTTTAATACGTCTTTTAGGCTCTTCGCGTTCTTGCCATTGAACTATGACCACTATCGTGCCTGACTAAGTATTTGAAAAGAATACAAACAACCAACTTGACTTGTCTCAACATCCTTAATGCCACTACTATCCATTACTATTATCTGACACCTTTCACTAACCAAAAATACCTCTTACTAACCACCTTGTCATGAAGAATCGAAGTGTTGAGGAGTTCAAAACATCCATTTCATCACGAAGAGAAAGGAGTCTTAACTCTACGAACCATCACTTAGTCACAAAGAATCGAAGTGTTCACCATATCCGTTTCGTCACGAAGAATCGAAAGGATACTTAACTTCACAACCATCACATAATCACGAAGAATAGAAGCATTCACCATATTCGTTTCATCACGAAGAATCAAAAGGATAGTCAACTTTACAAACAACCACTTCATCATGAAGAACTGAAGTGTCCCTTTCATCACGAAGAATCGAAAGGATCTCAGCTTCACCACCGTCAACAACTACACCCTCTTTTTACTATCCCGGCCTCCACGGCTTGATTTACCTATTTGACACTTATCCTTAGCATAAATTGCTTTTGACATAGCACATCTGATCCTTACGTATCCCCGATCGTGCACACGTCACTCCTTTCGAAGTTTGGTTCATTAATGACTTCTAATTATACTTTCGAAGTTACGTTTATACGTTCGCCATTCTATTGTACGTCATAATATACTAACAAAATCTGAATAAACGTTAACATTCGGTTCATGGCCTCAAATATACTTTAAGGAAACTTTTCTGGAAAAAGCTCCCAGAAACTGGTTCTTCCTACTAATCGGTTTCTAATGACAGCTTCAAGAATCCTTTTGTTTTGTTCAATGTACTATTGGGTTTGTGAAGTCTGATCCACTCCTATATCGGGGGTTCGAGGGGCGACCCCCCTGAGTTGGACGAGCAGATCGAATTGCGCTGAATTTTATTTCAGCCCAAGGATATTTTAGTAATTTTTAGTATAACCTTAGTAGGATATATTATCCCTTCTTTGTGCAGTCGCAGTAGGTTGAGAGCTATGTTTTGAGAGAGAAAACTTGTAATCTTTTCTTATCTTAGCAACATGTACAGTACATTAAGCTCAGGGTACTAAACATGAACACTACTACGGACAATACAACATTCTCATAGTAGTTCTTATAAACCATATAATTTCATTCATGATTCAAAGGTACAACTTTTAAAGCTTTCTGGAAGACTGTTATACTATGGGTTTTTATTACGGAATTCAACTTGCATGGCATGGAAACCTCAATAAAACAACATCAAACACCTGTCGCGCCCCAAAAATGACCCAGGCGGGACGATGTAGGTGTAGGTTTTGAAATAGAAGTTTTTCCTTAAAAAAGTGGAGGGCCTTTATTCAAATTTACAGAGTCGCCACCTAATTGGTTTATAGACGTGTAGGCCGTCTAAAATGTTTTTAAAGTAAAGTAAAAGGCCCATTTAAAATGTGTGACTCTGTAAAGATGATCTGCTTTGCCAAAGAAAGGGTTCAAAGGCTCATTTATGTTAAAGGAAGGTGTTAGGCACCCCTAAACATCCCTCAAAAGGGATACCACGCTACTTTGGTGTCATATCAGCTTTTATGTCAAAGTAAAAGTGAAATTGTATCAGAAAATGGGAGGTGGGTTTTATTTGGTACGATCGAACCCCTCGTGGGTTGCCTACGTATCTCGAGTTTGATCGAGAATTAGGTCGTGCATAGTTCTCCCTTTTCTAGGGAGAATTTAAAAGTAGTTTAGTTGTCCTCGTGGCGGGGAAGCAAAATGTGGTACTAGTTATACTCGTGGTGAGCTTGAAATGTGCCAATTATACTCATGGTGAGCTGACAAATGTGATTAGGGAACTTTAGCCTTCGACGGTGTGGTCCCTAATTTTGACTGAAGATGTGGCGTGGCTGGAAACTTGAGCGCAGAGCTGCATTGTCCCAGACTTTAGCCAAATGTGTTTAGAAAATGTGGGACTTAATCCTGAATTTGAAATTTTGGGATTTAATCCCATAATAGATTTGAAAATAATTTGATAATGTAGGATTTAATACCATAACAGATTTGAAAATGTGAGACTTAGTCCCAGAATTGATTTTTAAAATGTGGAACTTAGTCCCAAGATGAATTTTGAAAATATGGGATTTAATCCCGTAATAGATTTGAAGATGTGGGACGTAGCCCCATAATTAGTTTTGTAGATGTGGGATTTAATCCCAAAATGATTTTGAAATTGTGGGACGTAATCCCATAATAGATTTTGAAAGTACTTTGAAAATGTGGGATTTAATCCCATAATAGATTTTGAAAATGTGGGATTTAATCCCATAAAAGATTTTGAAAATGTGGGACTTGGCCCCAGAATTGATTTGGAAAATGTGTGGGACTTAGTCCCAAAATCGATTTGAAAATATAGGACTTAGTCCTAGAATAAATTTTGAAAGTATTTTTAAAATGTGGGACTTAGTCCCAGAATTGGTTTTGTAGATGTGAGATTTAATCCCAAATTTGGTTTTGAAAATGTAGGACTTAGTCTTGGAATTGATTTTGAAAATGTAGGACTTAGTCCCAGAATTGGTTTTGAAAATGTGAGACTTAGTCCCAAAATTGATTTGAAAATGTGAGACTTAGTCCCAGAAGAGGTCTTGAAAATGTGGGATTTAATCCCAAATAATTTTGAAAGTGTGGTTCTAAAAGTGTGGGACTTAGTCCTAGAAGAGATCTTAAAAATGTGGAATTTGTCCGGAATATATATTTTGAAAATGTGGATTTAATACAAAAATCGATTTATGCTTCTTTGAAATTTAGGCATTACGACGATTGAAAATGGGAACATTTGAAATGTGGGATTTAATCCCGGCTGATTTGAGAAGAAGTGGTATTTTTTTATAAAAGGACTTTGAAGTAGTTTTGAATTTCTTGAAACTTTGGCATTACAACGGCGTAAAATCAGAAATTGGAAATTGTGGGATATTAAAAACTATGTTTGAAATTATTTTTGGGTTTCTCGAAAATTCGGCATTATAAAAGCGTAAAATGATAAATTAAAAACTGTGGGATTTGATCCCAGTTAATTTTAAGAGTGAACAGTGATTGGAGAGATTTGTAAATTAGATATACGATTTACAGGAGTTTTTCAAAATTTTGCCAGCATAACGGCGTAAAAATAGGCGGCTCGAATGAGTTTCTTCCATTTCCCATCCCTAATCCCAACCGCGACAACCCGTCAGGTCGAGAAGAGTTCAGATACTAGGGAACGCAAGGTTTTATTTTTTTGAAGAAAAAGAAAGAATAAAATAAAGGATTTAATGCTGCTTGTTTTAAACCGTAGTTCCATTATGTATCTGAAAAAGACAGACAGATAGAAGACAAGAAAATATGTTTTTTGTTTGTTTGTTTTTGTTTTTTTTTTTTGAAGACAGAAGAATTAATAATGAGAACTTTTTTCTCTTTTTTTTTTGGGAAGAAAAACACAAAAGCAAATAAAGTTATTCATTTATAAATAACATGAAATAAAAGTCTTCCTTTTCTTTTTTCTTTTTTATTGATAATAATAAAAAGAAATCGTTTCTTTTCTTTTCTTTTTCTTTGCAAGTAGTAAATAAAAAAAACTTTCTTTTCCTTTTTCCTTCACAAGTAATAAAATGACTTCTCTTTTTGTTCATGAAATCAAATAAGAAATACAAGAACCCCCCCCCCCCCCCCCCCTTTAAGTAAATAAGAAAACAAAAAAAAAAAATCTTTTCTTTACCTTTTTTTTGTCTTCTCTTTTTTTGAATGAGGATAAAAAAACAAAATAAAGAGTTAATTAGTATAATGTCCATTTTACTCTAGGTTTCTTGCAATAGGCCCAACGTATGAAACAATTTCGTCTGAAGTCCACACCACAAAATTTGGACCAAACTACCCTTTCCATTTCTCATTCAAAACTGCAATTAATAACCCCAACTATTTTAGGGGTTTTCAAAATTCAAATCCCAAATACCTAAATGAGAATAAATCACATTATATATGCATCAACAAGGTCTCTCTTTCTCTCTCTCTCTCTCTCTCTCTCTCTCTCTCTCTCTCTCTCCCCCTGTTTAGAGAGAGAAAGTTCAGACCATCCTCACACAGGACCTCTCTGGCGACCTCACGCTAGTCGACGCAAGCCAGATAAACTCCATGGCGAGATACTCAGTCTCAAATACGCCGCCGCGCTCCTCCCGGGGACCAAGATCATGGCCGACGTGGACTACTCGAGGACCAAGATCATCGTCGGATCCGCTCTCTGTATCGTCATCACCGTCGCTAGGCAGAACCCCGGCGAGTCCAGGATGAATTGATACAGAGGAACAAGGGTGTTCTTGATTATTGTGCCCCAACTTGCGAAGTACTCGCCCGATTCGATGTTGGTGATTGTTTCGAACCCGGTTGATGTTTTGACTTATGATGCTTGGAAGCTTTCTGGGTTTCAACAACAATGGCAATACCGGATCTGCTCTCTCTCAAGCTATACAATGGAACCCGGTTGTATATTATGTTGTGGTTCAAAGGTTGTGGTCCAAAAGGTTGTAGTGTAAAATTTAACACTCTTGTTCTTGCTTCAAAAGTTATGATGTGTAACTGTATACTATGTTGTAGTTCAAATGATATGGTTCAAAAGGTTGTAGTATAAAATTTAACACTCATGTGCAAATGAATTTGTGATAAGACAGTGTTCCTTTGTTGAATAATTCGAATATGAGTGTGAAATTTAACACTTATATTCATTCTAGTGTGAAATTTAACACAATTTTTTTTTGGTGATGGTGATGAATGACTGTTAGATCACCCAAGAATGGTGAAATACGAAATTAAAAAAGATATGTGTAATATTAAACAGATTCTAACGTATAAAGCCCTACAATTATGGCATTTAGTAACTTAATTCCTAAAATATATGCAAGATTTAGTAACTTCCCAAAATTATGGGATTGAGTTTGACCAATTACAGTATAAAATAAGTTTGGTAACTTCCCAAAATATATGCAAGATTATGGGATTGAGTTTGACCAATTACAGTATAAAATAAGTTTGGTAACTTCCCAAAATATATGCAAGATTATGGGATTGAGTTTGACCAATTGCAGTATAAAATTTCACACTAATGAACTAGTTGCAATGTAAAAACAAACCAGTTGCAGTGTAAAATTTCACACTAATGAACCAATTGCAGTGTAAAACGAACTAGTTGCAGTGTAAAATTCAATACTCGCATAAATGTATGGTGCATAGTAACAGATTAATATGTTATGTGATCAATGATTATTGGTAGAACATACAAAAATGGGATACCCACATAAAAATGGCGTTAGATATAATCAAAAGACCCATAATGTACAAGGCTAAAGTTATGGGATTTTATTTCCATATATTTGATATGCAAATCAATGGGATCTTTAAAATAGAGTTATTACCATATATATATTTCTATATATGTATGCCTGTGTATATGTATAGGGGTAAAAAAGTCACTAAAACTATCTATAATTGGGGATTGTGGACTAATCTCTAACAACATTCACAATTATAGGGTCTCTCATTGGGAAGTACCAATTGGTGGGTCTATAATAACAAACATTGGTAGAATGGGATTTCCCACTAAATTTTTCCAAAATAAAATATGCACGTGTATATATATATGTATGTGTGTGTGTTGGCCGGAGGAGGGTGGTGGTATGATGGAAGAAGGGGGAGGGGAGGTGGTGGTTTTGGTTGTGTGAGGTAGTGGTGGTGGTTGTGGTTGGGGTTGATGGTGGTGGAGGGGGAATGGGTGGTGGCCGGCGGCGGGGTGGTTGGACTGTGAGGGACTGCCGGCGGCGGGGGTGGCTGGCCGGAGGGGCTGTTGCCCTCTTTTTTCTCTTCTTCTTCTTTTTTCTTTCTTGTTCCCTTTTTTTTTTTCCTTTCTCTCTTTCTACTAATCTCTCTCTCTCTCCCTCTCTTTTTCTCCAGCACTCTCTCTCTCTCACTCTTTTTTTTCGCTCTTTTCCTCCTTCAGTCAACTTCCTCTATATAGTATTTTAGTATCCATGTATGTTTTTATATATATATATATATACACATATATAATGTAAAGAAAGAGCAAAGAAACAAAAAAAGAAAAAAGAAAAGAAGACCAACCACCCCCCTCAACTTTTCAGCTGAAAAGGGGGGATGGTGTTGACATTATTATTATTATTATTATTATTATTATTATTTGTGTAGAAATAAGAATAAAAAGTATTAAACAAATAAAAATATCAAGATATTTTGTACATGCGCCTCCACTTTTAAAATTTCCAGAATGCAACGCGACTGAGACTTGGACCACTGGGTCCCCTTGAAAATTGCAGAATTTTGATGTAAAATTGAGATTATTCTGATTCTGTTTGGTAGGCGTTTGGCATCAGTGAATGCCGAAAATGCCAGATAATGTATTTTTCCGAAATTCAAAATCAGAATGAGACGAGATCGCAGGGATATCTCTGTCTCGATGTAAAAAATATTTTGGTCCAGTCCGAAAATACCACATGCACTTCGAACACAAAGAATAGAGCTTTTGGACGAATGAACAGTGTAAATTGATGCAATTGCAATTGTCCTTACCGCGGTTTTTCGACTTTCTTCGTTGGATGGTGATGAAATTTCTGGCAATCCTTCATCTTGACAAATGTGAATTTTTGGGATCAATTTTGAGCCTCCCCGAGTTCTCCTGTGACGAAATTGAATTGTCTCGTTTGAATCTTGCTCCCAATAAAGTAACTTTTTCCGGATCCAGTGTCGGATTGCGATGAAATTTCAGAGGCATGTCAGTTTTAGCATTTACTTCATTCTAGCATGAAAAATGTCTGCTCTGACTTTCGGAATGCTGAAAAAGTAAACCTGCCCCTCTTTTTGCAAATCGCAGATTCTTGAAACTTTAAAATGCGATCGTTTCTTCGTCTGTGGTCCGATTTTGACGATTCGAAGTCTAGGAACCTTGTATTGACAAGCTCTTCACATCTATCGGACTCGATGCAAGTTATTGGCATCTTTTTATTGGGATGAACAAAAATCAGGTGTCTACAACACCTACTAAACATTACTACATATTATATATTCTAAAGTGAGTTAGTAAACTCACCAAAACGTGGAATTAAGCTTGAATGTTGGAATTGAGCTTAAGGAAGCTTGAATTCAACTTCAATGATGGAATCTTCTTCTTCTTCTTCTAACTTCTTGACTTCACTTACTTCTTGGATTCTTCTTGAACTTTTAGAACTTATAATCACAGCTCCTAAGTTCCCATGGTGGTGTGTATGTGAGTATATGGGTGTATATGTGGAAGTGTATGCAAGGGAGGGATAAACACTTAGGCTTTGCTTCTAATTCTTCATTTATCTCTCTCTATATAACTTAAAGCTCCTTACAATACTCTCTAGATGCAGCTCTAAAAATACCCAAAGAAAATGCAATGTATGAGTGTGGGCATGCTTATATAGAGGGAAATGAAGGCTAGGTGTCAATGTGCATGCATAAGGGAGCACATGCATGAACATGTGTCGGGGGGGTGGGGGGTGGACAAGTGTCACAAGGGTGGTGACATGTGGAGAGGGTTTGCATGTCTCAAAAAGTGACCGACCATTGTGGGGCCCACCTCGGGTTTTGTGCCACATTCTCGATTTACGTGCATAAGTCCCCATTATGTGTGTCGGTCTCGATTTACGTGCAAACGTGTATTATTTCTAATGTCCAGGTACGAGTACGGGACTAAGTTAAGTCTTATTACGGTAGAGCCGGTGCGGTGTTTATAGTCTAATTAGTAATATCATCACATTGATACAGTCACATAAGTAAAATAATATAATAACCGGTCAAATGCGAAAATCCAGAAAACTGATATTATTATAAGTAGAGGAAAATTACAGGTATTACATACAGAGAGGAAGTCTTTTTTTTTTTCATTCCCCCTACTCCTGAATGGTGAGCATTGGCCAACTTTTGTAGGTCAAACAAGAGCATCTTTCTTTCTTATTTTTTTAAAATTAAAAGCACTCCACTAGAAAACGGAGAGACCTATCCACTTTTGTGTTCTTGTTTCTTTTATTTTCTTTTTTTTTTTTCTTTCTTTGGTTTGCTTTGCTTTCCACCGAGAGTGTCTCCATTGCGTTTGTGGAGGGTGAGATTTTATTGGGTGAGGACAGTCTACATGACTATGTTGGTTTTTGATCGCGATTTTTTTGCAAAACTTCTGATTTTGACCTTGAAATGAATTTACATTTTTTGAAATCAATTTTTTTTTTGACAAAGCAAACTTTTTTTTTCTTTTTCCTTTTTTTTATTGGGCAAAAATGGGGTGTTGTGGATATCGCAGGTTTTCTTCTTTTACCCACTTTTGTTTTTAAAACATTTTTCAAATTCAAAGAGTCGCCACTTAATTTTTAAAAGGAAAATTAAGAAACCATTTTAAAGCAAAACTGATCTTTTGCGAAACCAAAGATAAACTGGGTCCGGGGATTATGGAATGAAAGGGGAAGGAGCCCGGCGGACTAAAACACCCCCTTTCATCCTATCTCGCGATAGGCCTCTACTCAACATCCTTTTTAATCGAATTATTAATCTAAGCATGCCCTCAACTAATACATATATAGGTATACATTACACAAGCATGTTGGAAATGGTGTAAAATTGCTAACGGTAAAATATCATTCATAAGTCACATAATTCAACTAGCAAACATCATGATATGCAATAGAGAACTAGAAAACATACCCGGGATCCGGCCGCGAATATCAAACGTGCAATGCATGCAAGAACAAAATAAACCTAAGAAAGGTCTCTAACACATATATACACATAAGGCAAAACCTAGGCTAAGGTGTCGCACATGGAGTCGAAAATCAATAAAATCAACAAATGGAGTAAACTAGAGAAGAGGAGAAATTGTACCTCAAATGTGCTACAAAACAAGGATTAGTCCACATGCTTCACATAATAATATGATATCAAATAATCAATCCACGATCATAAGGAATCCATGGTTATGTTCAATTAAGTTCAATTAAGTCCAACTTTATTCAAGAACTAGTTCTAATCATAAGCATCAATGTACATGAATGAATGAATGATTATGAACAAGAATAAGATATGAATTTATTCACTAATTTGGATCACTTAGCCTCTGGATTTAAGCCAAATTATCATTATTCAAAACATGATTTGGGTTCCAAGACATTTGGGAACCATTTGAGTTGAAATAAATAAGATTAGACAAAAATAGTAGCAGTTTTTTTTTATGAATTACAGAGAGCAGACCAGATGTTCAAAAATAGGAATAAAATACTTCTAACAATTGGATCTTACTGATTTTTGGATATGTTATGCCTCTGTCAATCTAGTTTCTAACCCAAAAAGAAAATAAAAGTTTCAACGGTTAGATCGCCGGTAATATGGAAAATACTAGACCTCACTCAGGATTTTGCAACTCTCTGTCCAGAGATCTTGTATGATTTTCTAAAAATAGTAAAAAAATGAGAAACACTTAGATCTTTTTAGGGTACCTTCCTAACACATTAAGGTACTTATAAAAAATTATTTGAGACCCCAAAAACTTAATTAAGGTTCTGATTTATTAATTTCAAAACGGACTTATTATTCTGAAAGTATTCCAAAACTCTGGACAGATTATGATTAGCTCACAAAAACCATGATCCAACCATTCTAATCACAAGATCTTTCTAAAACAAAAATCACAGTGGTAAAACGATGTGTTATTGACACTTTCCCGTTGATTTCATTCGATTCCAACGGTTAGATCGTGAACTAAAAATCTTTGATTGAAAACAGTTTGTAAACTTACTGTTTTCTCTTTGCTAGTTCAACTTTGTTGATTGACCTCAACTAAAAAACATGAAGTTGAGGCTCAAACCAAACTACTTCTTCTACCATTTGGTGGTCATTGAAGACTAAAAAGGCATATATATGCTCATAGATTTTAATAAAGTATAGCATGGATTCCACAAGATCCAAAGAACAATAAACTTAAATCCATGGATTAAAAGTTTGGATTCAAGTCACTACTCCTACCACTTAATGGTCATTGGAATTAGAGACATGCTCATATGTAGGTTTTAGACAAAGTATGAAAGAAACTTCTCAAAACCTAAGGAAAGATTAGTCCCAGCCATGGGAGTAGACTTGAACTAACATATTTTCTCCTACCATTTGATGGTCATTGGAGTCTAAAATAGAATTAAAATCATCTCGAACCTCATTGGAATATAGTAAGGATTCCATGAGATTTCTTAATGAAGAGGTTCAAGCCATGGATTAAGACTTGAATCTCACTTATTATATGTAAGTTAAGACTATAATTCATTCTAATCTCCATATAGATCATAAGATCATAGGAAATTAAGAACTCAAACTCAAAGAGGTTCAATGAGATATGGAAGACCTCATGTACCTTTTTGAATAAAAAAAAGTAAGGAAAATCAAAGATTACTTAGAAAAAAAGAAAACTAAGAATACAAACTCTTCAAAATTGAATTTGTCTTAAGTCCAAAGCATTAATTAGATCCAAATTGATGAAATGTCATGAGATTCAATCACAAGTTCTTGGTGGTGTGTGATGAAATGGGATAAGAAGAGAGGTTTTGAAAATGTGAAAAAGTTCCTAGAACTATGAACTTGTGATTGAATGGTCCTAATTATATCAAGGATTAAGAGGTTACCTCTAGGACCTCAAGTATTTCTTCAACTTCTTGTGAAGATCTTCCAAGATTTCCCAAGTCCTCTTCAAAGTTCTTTAAGTTCTTTAAGTTCTTCAAGAAATTCTTCTTCTCTCTCTCTAAAAATCTATATCACTCTTGTGTATATGTATCTCTTGATTTCCAAAATTCAACCCCCCAAATGGAAGAGAAAGTTTTGTTTATATAGGCCATTAATCCAGGGATAGATGGGTAAATTCGGGTGGAGACCCATGTGCAAGGTTTTCTTCTAGAACATGTGAGAAAATGCAGTCTGTTACAGCCAGCGGCACTCGCTGGGTGCCGGCGGCACTCACTGAGTGCCGGGCGGCACTCGCTGAGTACCGGGCGGCAAACAGAGAGTGCCGGCGCGGCACTCAGTGAGTGCCGCCGCGTTTTCCGCGTGCCGGGGCTAACTGAATTTTGTCCCTCTTTTTGATTTTTCAAAGATATGTTAGTGTAAACATAAATTTTTTATTCTATGTATGTATATATTTGCATTAAGATCCCCCATGTGCATGGTATCAACCATGTGCATGGTATATTTTGAATATACTACTCCTTTTTCAAAATTTTGTCATTTATTTAGTCCTCCCCCCCTTTTTTTTTAAGAAAACTCCCTCTTTCCCTCTCTCTTTTTCTTTGTTTCTGTTTATTAATTCTTTTCTTTTTTTTCTTTAAAAGAAAACGGATTCCCAGACTGGGTTTCTCACACGTTCTTTCTCATTAGGGTTTTCCCCGAACACCCGAATCCTCTCCCTTTTATTTTTTATTTTGTATTTCATCTTGAAGAACATCTCGGAGGTTTTGAATCTCTTGGAAAATCTTCGGACGTCACGATTATTGTCATCATCGGTCTTTGAGAGGTAACCAATCCCTGGATTTGCCGTTTGGTCAAAATTGGGGTGTCTACAGGTGTCAACAACAAACCGTACTCCCTCGTGCATGTGATCGCAAGGAAAGTAAAAGAAATGGGATCGCAACACCACCAACCCATCCTAACAATGTTTGTGACAGAAATGATGGGGGTGCAGGAATGAAAGTTGAAGACCCACTTTGCTTTGGGCAGGTGAATGCATGTGAATGAGTAATAATCATGTGTGATAAGGTGCATGCGGAATTGTTGACCTATTGACCCCATAACTTTGACTTGTAATATCTTTTCCATTCGAGGTCAAATTGGGATGATTCAAAAAGCGATAGGCTCGTGCTAATGAGCACTTTATTTTGAAGTGATTGGATTGGAAAAAAAAACTGGGGTGCCTACAGAAAAGAAATGAGGGGGGGGGGGAAGATAGGGCTTTGGATTTTTTTATGCTCTCTTTCCTCTCTCTCTCTCTCTCTCTCCACTTTTCCTTTTTTTTTTTCTTTTTCTTTTTCTTTTTCTTTTTGATTTTATTTTTGTTTCGAAAAAGCAAGAATATATTTGAAAAGGTAGAGCCAAGGATTATGTTTTGAAATAGTAAGAATATATTTGAAAAGAATATATTTTGATTTTATTTTTGTTTTGAAAAGAGAATGTCAAGGATTATGTAAATACATAGGCAACCAATAATATGAGTTGTTTCCAGCCATCCAGTCCATGCATTGTTTCTATACCCTTTGCCAACATTATGGTTCTCCATCGACACACCCACAAGCCTTTGGGTCACTCTCGCAAAAGACCAAATCTCCACCCACTGGCCAGAATGCCACTCCTTACGAGGCATCAAAATGCCACACATGGGCAGTTTCTCCATGACTGAATATATGCATTGTCTGCTTTGTATAAATAAATACATTTCTTAAAAAACAAAAAAACAAAAAAAAAACAAACAAACAAACTAAAAAAAACAAAATTAAAAAAAAAGCTTTATTCATCATTCAATAATTATCAACTTGCTCTAAAATCTCACGATTCATTGGATATGACTGTCTTGTAACTTGTTGAAGCCAATTTGGACATCGTATTGGACTTTTGGACGCAACACATGTATGATTACCATGCAATCATAGTCCATGACAGAACATGCCAAAAAGCCTTCAGGTTTATAATTTAGCATTACAATATCTAACACTGCTCATCATCGCAAGTACACGCTGCTCTCCAACTGTTGTAGCATATGGACATCACACTCTCAAGGGAAAGAATACCTTAGATCCAAACTCAAGGTGTGTTACACATCAATCGAGTATCAACTGGGACAACCCATTGCTCATCATTACATTGCACATTCTCACAATCTATAAATTTCAATGTTGCACATTGATTTCTAAAATCCAACTATACTTGTGTCAAAATGATGAGAGGCAATCATTTCAGCTATCCATACACTATTATCCACTTGCTAGCCCACTTGAGCCATACAATAAAAATTCATCTTCAAACACCCCCCACACTGGGGCAATGCAAAAAAGAGAGAATTGAAGCTCAGCAAAGAAAAAAACAAGGAAAAAAGAGAGCTCAATACAAAAGCTAAAAGAAAATTCACAAAATACTATCCGACTTAGATACTCGCTTTGAACTTGGGCAATTCTTCCCCAAGTCACCTTTCACTCCGCAATACTTACCCCATACTAGATTGGGGCAGGCAAAAAGAAAAAATAGAGCATAAGGTGATCTCAGGCATTCTAGTCAACCTTTCAAATAAATTTTTTTTGAGCCTTTGTATGATCCTTCATTTTTTAACCCATGACCCTGACCTACAATACAACCCACTAAGAGTCCACTCTGATTGACACAAGTCTTGTTGGGTTCATTAAATCATACTTTTGCATCATTTCAAAGACATGGGCAGTCACATACTGTCAATTTCAAGATAGTTCGACGGACGTAGTGAAAGACTCAATAGGGCACTACAAGGAAAAATCAAGACTATGGAAAAACTGTCAACACAGCAAATACAGACAAGGACTGGACATTCACCGAATACTGGGGCACTGAGCCCATAAATTTAAGATACGTCGTCTTTTAGTGTTCCAACAAGCAACAAGACATACAATATCTACTAACTTATGAACATTCTTTTGTAGATGATAAACTCATGCATCAAACACTATTGTAAATATTCAGTACATAGCATAACATTTCATTCAAAAAAAAAAAGCATTCATACTTTACAATATAGCAAAAAATGTATATCTTTTGAAACAGGGAAAACTGGTCCTGATACTTCCATCATCCTTGTAAGGAGAGCACTCACCTCTGGCCCAACATACTTCCAAAAGCCTAACCACTGGCCCAACATACTTCCGAAAACCTTACCACTGGCCCAACATAGCTCCAAAAGCCTCACTACTGGCCTAACCTACTTCCAACCCACTTCATACAGCCTTTGCTCAGACTCCAACCCTACAGCAATCCCTCAGCTCAGATCCATATGTCAAATCAAATCAAATCATCAAGAAGTATGTCCCGTACTCGGAATCACCAACCCATATCATCCAGCATCAGGTGTGAATCTGTCAAGGGGCATACTGTTTATATCATCCAACATCAGGTATGAGTCCGTCAAGTAACATCTTGTTCATCTCATCCAATCTCAGGTGTGAGTTTGTCAAGGGGCATCCTGTCATATCATCTAGCATCAGGTATGAATCCGTCAAGTGGCATCTTGTTCATCTCATCCAGTCTCAGGTGTGAGTCCATCAAGGGGCATCCTGTTCATATCATCCAGCATCAGGTATGAGTTTGTTAAGTGGCATCATGTTCACAATCTCACTATTGGGAATAAGTTCGTCAAGTGGTATCCCGTTCACATCTTCATCTCAGGATTGAGTCCGTCACGAGGCATCCTGTTCACAATCTCAATATTGGGAATGAGTTCATCAAGTGGCATCCCGTTCACATCTTTAGCTCAGGAGTGAGTCCGTCAAGAGGCATCTTGTTCACAATCTCATTATCGGGAATGAGTCCATCAAGTGGCATCCCATTCACATCTTCAAGCTCAGGATTGAGTTCACCAAGAGGCATCATGTTCACAATCTCACTATTGTGAATAAGTCCGTCAAGTGGCATCCCGTTCACATCATTAAGCTCAGGAGTGAGTCCATCAAGAGGCATCCAGTTCATAATATCTCTATTAGGAATGAGTCCGTCAAGTGATATCATGTTCTCATCTTTAAGCTCAGGAGTGAGTCCATCAAGAGGCATCCTGTTCACAATCTCACTATCGGGAATGAGTACGTCAAGTGGCATCCTGTTATCGTTAACATCAACTTTAGTTTAGGATTACGTGGCTTTGCACTTTCTGGCTAAATCCCTCTTTCCCCAGCAACGTGAACTATGTACGGTCTGATTCTCCCGACAGGAGATACGTAGGCAGCTTTAAGAGCTTGACCATACCCTTACTTAACTACATTTTTTGTTAGAGTTTGAGATTATACGGTTACACACTTCTCAACTACACCATCCCTCTTCTATTCGATTCTCACATGAATCCCCAATGGGGTCATTCGCCCATTCTGGTAACGCTTTCAATCCCCAGCAGAGCCATCTCCCTAACTTGGCACTACTCCCAATTCTCAGCTGCCTACCCTGGCACGTCAGTTCACTCTTCGCTAATCATGGCGTTACTCACTTGAACTACGCTCGATATGATTCTTCTCCACATAAGATACGTGGGCATCTCGAACAAACTTTGAGATCATTCATTTTTTAACATGCTTCTCATTAAAAAAAATACTCGAGGCAAAAATCTGTGTCTCCTTATCTTTGTCCTGAAAAACCTGACAAAGAGAGCAGTTGTAGACACCCCATTTTTGCCCAACCCAATCATTTCAAAATAAAGTGCTCATTGGCATGAGCATATCGCTTTTTGAATAATCCCAATCTGACCTCAAATGGAAAAGATATTGCAAGTCAAAGCTATGGGGTCAAAAGGCCAACAATTCTGCATGCACCCTACCACACATGATTATTCCTCATTCACATGCATTCACCTGTCCAAAGCAAAGTGGGTCTTCAACTTTCATTCCTGCACCCCATCGTTTCTGTCACAAACATTGTTGGGATGGGTTGGTGGTGTTGCGGTCCCATTTCTTTTACATTCCTTGTGATCACATGCACGAGAGAATGTAGTTTGCTGTTGACGCCCCATTTTTGCCCAATGAAAAAAGGAAAAAGAAAAAAAAATGTTTGTTTTGTAAAAAAAAATTTGATTTCAAAAAATGCAAATTCATTTCAAGGTCAAAATCAGAAGTTTTGCTAAAAAATCGTGATAAAAAATCAACATAGTCACGTGGACTGTCCAAACCCAATAAAATCTCACCCTCCACAAACCCAGTGGAGACACTCTCGGTGGAAAGCAAAGCAAAGCAAAGATAGAAAAAGAAAAAAGAAAAAAGAAAAAAAAAAGCAAGAAAATAAAGTGGGTGGGTCTCTCCTTTTTCTAGTGGAGTGATTTAATTTTTTTTTTAAAAGATGCTCTTGTTTGACCTATAAAAGCTAGCCAATGCTCACCATTCAAGAGGAGGGGAACAAAGAAAAAAAAAGATAGAATTCCTCTCTGTATCTCCCTCACACTCTATATCTCCGCCACCTCCCTCTCCATCTCCCTCAATTCATCATTAAATACCAAAAAAAACCCACAAAAAAAGAGTTTACATTTTCTCCACCACCATATCATCTCTTTTAACCACTACCATCATGGTCACCACTACAATTACCACCCTCCACCTAGCTATCATTTCATCACGATTCTCATCAACATACCTCACGGCCGCTTTACCACTGCCATCATCTATTGCCACCCAACCGTCATCGTATCGCCTCAAATCATCGCCCAACATCCCAGTCACTTACCATCAATATTATAGCCGATTTCTCGAGTTTCTCTAATAACTCAGGTTTTTATTTATTTTTTCTTGTACATATCATCTTTATTCTTGCTTGTCAAAAAAATAATAAAAAATAAGATCCACGTCCTACTCGGGATTACCTGGTTCCCAATACAAAAATCACGTCCGACTCGGGATTACATGGTTTCCAATATAGAAAGCCCATGTGGTTTATAATACGAAGAGCCATGTTTTACTGGGGATGACGCGGTTGCTAATACGAAGATCTATATTTTACTGGGGACAACGCGGTTTTCTAACACGAAAATCCATGTTTAAATAAGAAAGATGGCTCAATTTACATAAATAAAATAATAAAAGAAAAAAATGATTAATCGGACTCAACAACCGCCTTTGCATTAGGAGATCTTCACAGGTACGTCTTCTTATCCTATACACACGTCACATTTTTTTTTTCTTTTGGGCACCGACCCTTACTTCCAATACACTTTTTCAGTCATTAGGGCACCCACCCTTATTTCTGGCATAAAATAAAAATACAAAAGAAATCACTTTTCAGTCATTTGGGCACCGTCCCTTACTTCAGGTATAAAATCATACAAAAAAAAAAGAAGGCAAAAAGAAAAAAAAAAATACAAAAATGGACTTTCTCAAAATAAAACTCCAATGCCACCTCTGCTTGGAATATGCAAACAGCACAGGTAAGACAGGTAAGTGTTCACACTTGTAATGGGCACCGACCCTTACTTCCAGTACATTTTTCAGTCATTTGGGCACAGTTTCTTACTTCTGATATAGGACTAAAAGAACTGGAAAAAAAAATCCTTCATTCTCTAATCACTTGCATAATCTCATTTCAATCTCAATCACTTTCTAAAGGTTAAAGTCTAGGACTACGCTGTACAGGTTAAAGTTCCTAGCGACACCGACTCTTTCTCAAATCATACATCACACGTGCATGGTCAAACGTGGCCACTCCTTTTCTAAAATCACTTGCATACATTCACTCACAAGTCAGAACTACGTTTGGCATGATTCCTGCCTCGGGATACGTAAGCAACTCTCAAAGAGTACGGTCATACCCATCACCATTTTTCGTCCTATTTTACTTTCTAAAAGAAAAAATAAACCTTTTTTCCTAATCAAAATGCCCCATTTTAATAAAAATCACTAAAATTGGTAATTGTGTTTGCACGGATGTTCGAGGGTGCCTAATACCTTCCCTCGACATAATCGAGTCCCTGAACCCATCTCAAAATCTCTGGTTTTCGCATGACTATTGAGAGTCACACTTTTAAAGGGTCTACTTTTCTCAAAACTGTTTTTCAAAAGTCAAAGATGAACCACTTTAATTGTCTTTGCAGGGGTCCTAACATCCCAAATGTTAGGTGGCGACTCTTTCAAATAGGCCCTACCATACTCTTTCACCATTCCCAATAAAAATCAAGCTGCAATTCACCCACTTTCAAAAAGCAAGGCCCCACACTGACATCCTAGCATTCTGAGAGCGGAGGCGCGACAATATCCGACAATTTTATTTATTCCAAAATATGATTTTGTAATTTTAAAAAATACAGGTTGTTACATTTTCATTGCAGAATAATAGTGAGTGTAGTCATGGATGAGAGAATAAGCAAGGGTTCTTTGCTTCTTATAAAGACTGAAGGACAAAATTCAAACTTCATGTGTGACTTGACAAGTCATTGCTAATTGACTGATGTGACCACTTAATGGACTGATGATTTGACAAGTCACTGATGTTTGAGGCTTGACTTGACATGTCACTAACATATGACGCGTGACTTGACAACTTACTGCATTTGATGTCAGACAAATGACTTGACTAGTCACTGACTTATGACGCTTGACTTGACAAGTCACTGACATCTGACGTGTGACTTGACAACTCGCTGGGTCTGTCGTCGGATGATTTGACAAGTCATTGACGTCTGACGCCTGACTTGACAATCACTAGTGTCTAATGCTTGACTTAACAAGTCACTGGCATCTGTTTGACTTGACAAGTCACTATATGTTGATGCACGATGTGATAACTCAAATGAAGCTAACATGTGACTTGCATCTAACTGGATTTCCAAACGCCCTATATATCAACGTTTTCTATAGCGCCAACAATCATCACAAATCAAACACCAATATTATTCCAAACTCCCTAGATATGGCAAGAGGTGGTTTATCTTGAGATAATTCATCCGGTGCTCCCACAAGGCGTATCCCTAGCCTAACCGATTTTCTCCGAAGGGCGTTGCAACAAGAGCCCACCGAGGATGATATATTTTGGAAAAATCCTTGGTTGAAAGTCGTCAATTGTGGGTACTTAGACATGGGAGACTGATGTCCCATTGATAGATTAGTACCCCATAATGGCCCTTGGCTGACAGACCGTGTCGTAGGGGTTTTGGGAAGCTTAACCAAAGTAGATAGTAATAATTTCCATAACGACATTTAACTTTATGTTATTAAGGATCATATGGGAAAGTTATGTGCCAAGATAGAGCGCCAGATCTTTGAGGATGAAAAATGGCAATGAAAGATCGTTCCTGGCATCGCATTGATCCTAACTAGTGTAGTTGTATGGTGTTTAGCTCACTGCAATGGAACCCTGAATATAACTCTCAACAATGTTTAGAATTTTTTTGGATTGGATGAGGAATGAATGTTCAGTGGCATTGTGTTTGTCGGGGTCGTCTTTCGTCCTTATTTTGTTAACGTGTTTGTTTAGTTCAAATTCTGTGTATGTAGTCTTGTATTAAGGAAATATAATAACAGGATGTAATCATTTTTGATGAATAAAAACATCTTTTTCGTAATAATATCTTCATGTTGTTATTCTACTATGCCTATAGTAGTCACAATAAGTCACTTTATTGAATTAACTCGTAATTATTCTGACTTAACATAATGTTTGAACAACCTGCTTACCATAGATGTCCATCATGGCCCTAAGGATCCATTAGTCATGACATTATAGGACACACACTGGTCATCGCCCATCTGGGCCGATGAGGTCTTGGTTGAGCTTTATTGTTGGCACTCTGAGGCTGCTTTACATCGAGCAACTCGTCCAGATGATCGCATCCTAGAGTACATCAGATAAATTGGGTTCTACGATGCATATACAATATGATTGGGGATTGATCACCACCCTAGTAGAGAGGTGGTGTGTTGAGACACATACGTTTCACCTATATATCGGGGAGACGACGATTACACTATAGGACCTGTGCATCATATTGGCCCTACTGGTCAATGGGATTGCAATTACTGGTATTGATGAATCACGCTCTAAGGAGTAGTAGCAGGCACTATGTCAGGAGTTGTTTGGCTTCTCGCCACACCTTCATACTATCGACCGATCCAGACTTCGTCCAACTATGATTCGGGACCATTTCACACCAGAGATTGTCGAGGCTACCGACGACATATCTATTCAGCAGACGGCTCGATGTTATTATATGATGTTGATAGGAGGGTTGTTGTTCCCAGACAAGTCTAGGAACAAGTTTAGCCTCTTGTATCTACCACATCTGTGACACTTTGATGCTGGCTACAGCTGAGGTAGTGCAACTTTGGCATATCTCTACCGTGAGTTGTGTGTTACCACGAGTCCTTCCTCAATACAGATAGGCGGCCCACTTATACTTTTACAGGTGATATATTATGTGAAAATTTGTGAATTACGCATATTTTACGATTGTTCATTCTATCAAAAATCACTAAACTCAATTATCATCATTCGCAGCTTTGGCCATGGGAGAGATTGACCCATTGATGACATCTTATTGACGCATTTTCTTATCACACCCAAGTGTAGGTGATTGTACAAGTAATAAAGTTCTGGAAGTCCAGGTCGAACCCACAGAGAACGAAAAACAAGGATAGGCAATATTAACTATTTTGTCACTAAAAAGAAAATAAAAGATGATGGGTTTTTATGGGGTTTTACTTAACTACTAGTTTTTATGTTTTTGCAATAAAACTAATTAAAAGCTATTTTTTCCTAAATAGTTTATGGTAAAGATTTTAACAGTGCAAAATAAATTAACTAAGATACTAGTAAGAAAAGGAAGAAAAAGAAATAAAAGCTAAATTTTTGTGAGATAAACTTTTTTGGATTTAATAATAGCGAATGATAGAAATAATACAGATATTTAACCAAAGTTATTAAAAACAGGAAATAATAATTAATTAGGGGGAAATGATTTAAAGGAATTGGGAATATGCAACCCAACACTAGATTCCACAACTTTTGTGCATTTGTAAAAGATTTGGCATTTAAGACCGCAGAGTCATTCTTTATTTGAAAATAAACTTTCACTAGTTAGGGTCATATCAAGTGTGTCAGGTTTGATATGAAACGACGTCGTTTGGTTTAAAGAAAAATAAAAAGGCAATTGGGCAGTAGCCATGTTCGAACTGTGACCCGCCACGGACGTGGGTATTCGGCGCCCAGTCCCACCACTCTGCCACTACACAATTGCCTGTCCATTAGTGGATAGAAATATATATATATATATATATAAACACATATTTGAAATTTAAATTTTGTCATATGAATTATTTGAGTATGCTATGTGTTTTTTATGACAAAAGACATAGTTTGACAATCCACATAATTAGATTCTTATTTTAAATATGTAATCTTTTGAGCCCAATATAGCCATAGTATATAAACATGTTAAATGGTCATAAACTATAGATACATAGACATTTTTGGCCATAAATGGAAAAACAACCCATCTAGATAAATTTGCCCATTTAAGATTAGTACACAGAAGCTGTGGTTTCTAAGTTTTTATTGCATATCCCCAATTAAAGTTTTAGCCTACCATTTTGGAATTGAAACTGTCTTTCAAATAACCTTTTAAAAAGATTAAATAGATGTAAACAGTGACTACCCAATTAAAACTAAAGTTATAAAACTAAGGTAAGGGTGAAATATAATATTAATATATTTTTTCCTCACTAAATATGAGTTGGAGTTGAATTTGTGGAATCTGGAAAATAACAAAATTTAGTACAATTAGACTAATAAAACATAAATAAATGGAAATACTAAACCAAAAATAAAATACTAAACCTTTAACTTTGGATTCTTATGGGGTCACAGTGGTTGAACTACAAGAACACAAATAAGGTCAAATCAAATCCTAATCTAATTTGGGAGTGAGATATGGGTATGGTGTGCTTTAGACTTTAGTAGGTGATTATAACAACTACGTGGCTAAGAAATCTGGCATTTACTTGCAAAATCTGTCTTCTAGTGAATGGAAATATTGCTATAAAAACTGGAAATTTGGGGTTTCAAACTATTTTAGGGGACAACAAAAAATTAAATCTAAACTTTAATAGGAATATTTTACTACTACAAATTGACAAATGTTGTACAAGAAAACAAATATTTTAAATTTAAGAAATACAGTACACAAAGTTTTGCTACATATTTTTTAACATGGAATCATCAATTACATAAAAGTAAATTTTTACAACTACTAGAACTAGAAAAAGCAAAGAAAAACTAAAGTTTCCTACTTCTAGGGACAATATGAAGTGCTCACATGATAACCTCCCTAAACTATTCTCTCCCTAACAGTGTGTGCGAAGATTTCTCTGTTGGTTTGTTATCTATTGAAGATGTTGCTTCCTTCTATTTATAGGCAAAGTTTGTGATACATTTCGTCACTGCGTTCATCATCTTTGCAATTTTTCTTCTTCGCGCCTTGTCCCATTTTCTTCAGTTCTCTGACACCTTCTTAGACTTTGAGAACCTGCAACTAAGAGAGAGAGAGAGAGAGAGTGAGAGAGAGAGAGAGAGAAGGGAAAGGAATAGAAATATATATATATATATTTTATATATACTAACATCCAAGCAGTAGCTTGGATGTTAGGTATGTTTTTGTTTTTGTTTTTATTTATTTTTTTTTTTTCTGTTTATACAATTTACAGGATTTCACTATTCATGTTATTGTTTCAGCTTTGACTAATAAATGGATATACTATGGTGTGGTTGCTACTTCTTTCCTTCCCTTTATTTCACTTCATTTTTACCTAAAAATACAAAATATGTAAAAACACATAATTACACGCATTTGAGTGACATCACCATTAAATTATATTAATTCAAATATGCGTGTAAAACTAGGGATTTGGGGGATTAAATGACCATTATGTCTATTATATTGGCACATGAATATGCAATATTCAATGTTTGTCACCTATATCTAACCAGTCCCCTTACCAGTTGCTGTACTAGAGGGTGGTCCATTGGGTTGTAGGTATACTTACATTGTTCTCTACATTATTAATTATTCATTACTCATAAATTGATTTATGTGCTAAAAAGATTGTCATTACTTTAGGTAGATGACCCGATTCTCAGTTCGGGATGTGGCCACTCATGTCCAGCGTTACTTTCGGGACCAATTGGACCAACTGAGGCCCGATCATGTAAATAATGAAAGAGTAAAACAAATTTTCATTTTTGTTAGTGAAATTGCTAAACTTTCATATATTGTTTTCATAGATGGTCTAGGCAGCTATAAAGTGCAGAGCTGGTCACATCTCTACCTCAGTGCTGTCGAGATGGGAAGGGCACACGGATGTCCAGATGCCTGTTGATCATGTACGACGTCATGGAGTGGCATCATCCTGATAGAGTTATGAAGTAGTTTGGCATGAGGCAGGTTGTCCCAGAGCCATGTGACACTAGTCGCACATTACACCACACTGATCGCCCTAGTCATGGGACTATCGACAGAAGTCATCGATATAGGGACTATGTTGAGCTCTGGGAGCATCATCTTCAGCATGTTGTACATTCCAGATGGAGCTCTGACACTTAACTCTAACCCGTACATTACATGGTTTCGCTTCATTATACGTCGGCTTATTCGACTACCTACAAATCCACCCCAATTGGCTTCCAGCCAATCTGTACCATTCGCGGGTTTCTGGTAAGATGTTTTCCTTATCATATAACATATCATTATGCAAATGACACATGTTATAACTTAACTTGACTTAATTAAACTTTCCATTTTTTCAAGAGGATGGCGTGACTTATATGTACAAGGTTGCACGATCGACATTGGCTAGATTAGGGGGCGACCCTTATTCCATTCTTCCAGAGGTGATGTCAGCATTAGAGAAGATTAGTACTATCGGTGAGCATTATTACAGGTTGTTCATGTAGATCGATATTTAGACAGGGTTGTTCCATCTTCCATAATTTTTGTGCCCTACGTTTCATAGTCGTAGCCTCAGCCTCAGCCTCAGTCGCAGCCTCAGGCTCAAGAGCAGACAGACCCATCTACACATCTTCAACCTGAGCCATAGACACCACCACATCCTATTGTGTATGTATTTTATGATACGACCGACTTTTATAGGCCTTTAACTTCAGGGAGCACTCGATACCGTATATCTCTGATCCGTGACTTCTCCATCCTACAATACATGTATACAGATGCACCATCGTTATCGTCGTTCCAACAACCACATGATCCTATATCACCAATTCTAGCTTCATAGTTCGAGGAGATGGTGGAGGTTTTGACTTAGGTGGAGGCAGAGGAGATGCAGGTGGAGGCGAGGGAGATGACTGGACATGATACCCCCATGGAGGAGACACAACAAGCCGAGCATCAGGGACAACCTCCGGTACGTGCAGTTTATGCTAAGGGTAGAGGTCGTCATGACCGGAGAGGGAGAGGTTGTGGTGGAGGTCTTGCTACTGACTCTGTCGTGGGAGAGGGAGGTCGTAGAAGGGGTTTCGCTTATCATTCAAGAGGAGGCTCCATCGCAGAAGGTTCCACTTATGAAGGATCCACCATAGGAGGAGGGTAGGCCTAAGAGAATGAAGAAAGTTCCGGGGTGTGGGACACATTAGCGTTTTTTGTTTATTATTCTGATGTAGAATAATAACCAAAATTACACAATCTATATATATGTGCATTTTTTGTTTTGTTATTGTGTACCTCTCTCTCTCTCTCTGCTTTATTATTATGTACATCCCTCTCCCCCCCCCCCCCCCTCTCTCTCTCCTCTTCCTTTCTATCCCCCTCTCTCTCTCACACACAGTTAGTGGTTGTATATTGGTTGATACATATATGGTTGATTTGTGAATGAGTATTGAATTGTGGATGAGTTACAAACAACCATCTCTATATCTCTTCTAAGTGGCAAATATACTTGTGATACCAAATATTTTCTACGGACCCTACTGCCACTTAGAAGAAATATAGAGATGGTCCGTAAATGAGTTGTAAAAGTGAGTTGCTATTATTTGTTTATTCGTTGTGTAGATGTGTTGCAGGGAGGGGCTGCTGCAATATGCTTGTTGCTGATAGATTCGCTATTTGAAGTAGCGAGTTGTGTCTAAAGAAATTGCGACTTCAAGTAATGATTTGTAGAAGTCGTTGTTTGAAGTTGCGAGTTATAGAACTTGCTTTCCGTCTGAAAATTTTATTAATAAACTCGCTACTTCAAATAACGATTTTCATAACTCACTACTTGAAGTTGTGATTTCTTCTTGGATTTTTTTTTATGAAGTTACAATTTGAAATAGTAACTTCAAAAAGTGATAAATTTAAATTATAAGTTGAAAACGCGATAAATCAAATAAATATGACCCAAAGAGTAATGGTTGGGATTAAAAATTCTATTACCACGTGTCCAACTCAGCAATTAGTCGCACCACCTAAAAGGCATCCACACGAATATATTTTCCAATAGTTGAATAGAATGATTGGATTCTCCTGTTGAGAATATAATCACGGTTGTTTTATCGAATTGGTTTTTGAAAAAACCACCCCCACCCCCCGTCTCTCTAAAATTGGTAGTGGGTTTTTTTGTTGTTTTTTTTTTTTTTTTTTCCGAGGAAGTAGTGGGGGGTTTGGTGTTTCTACTTTATAGGACTTTTGGACCTTTGGCTTCTACTTTAATCTCAATTCAATATTGGCTGGCAGAGGACCCCAAAAAGAGAGAAAAATGATCATTTCAATGCTTTATTGAAGTTGGAATTTCTTTTCAACTATTCTCAGTCTTCTTCTTCACCATCATCATCATCAATCATCATTACTTTCAGATGAGAGAACAATCACAAGCACTTGTTAATTGGCGACGACTTGTGAATTGTGATTTTCTGTAGTCGACGATTTTCGTCAACCCCATAAACGTTTCTTTTTTCCACTGAGTTACGCTCTCTCTCTCTCTCTCTCTCTCTCTCTCTCTCTATGATGATTGTTTGTATTGATGGAAAGAATTTTAAGAGTCTGAAACAAACCCACTTCCAATTTCATTCCCTCCTCACCCTTGCGACCATGAACAATTCATAGATGCAAAAATTGAGGATTTCTATTAAAACCCAGTTCAAAAACAGACCCGTTTAAGCTCTCTCTCTCTCTCTCTCTCTCTCTCTCTCTCTCTTTCTCATGGGTGTTTAGTAGAGTAAAGAGCTGAAGATTCTGAAACATACCCATTTTTGTTTTCAGGTCAGAATTTATTCAATTTGCTCTTATTATACTGATAATACTGAAAAGGGGGGTTTAGGGTTACCAATTTCTGTATCTGTTTTATACTGATACTGAAAAGGGGGGTTGAGGGTTACCAATTTTGCAGCTCGGGAATTACAGATTCAGAATTGCTTGGATGTTGGGAGATGTACTATGTATGTATATATATGTATAGACAGACATAGATGATAGATTTGTATTTACACTTACACTTTCCTGATAAACCCCATCAATTAATGGTGTCTGATCCTTGTGGGTCGAGCTTGCTCCAGGCTCTACCTGATGATGTCTTCACCGTAGTCACCCAATCCCTTACACCTAGAGATGTGTGTAATCTCGGTCTGTGTTGTCGGAGCCTATACACACTTACTGTGACTGATAAGGTATGGATTACCCAGTGTGAATTGTTAGGAATTGTTCCCTATCAAGACCTTATTGAGTGGCGAAGAGGCGTCTCATCTTACAAGGCTCTATGCCGGTTCCTCATCAATGTTCAGCCGTTGATTGGAATTTGGGTTCACCAAAACCCAGAACTCGGCAATGTAGTTTATGTCATGCCCGGTTTTATTTCAGTTGTTGGGTGTCGAATTATCCCACAAGAGCTTGGCCCATTAGGAATTGAAGAGGGTCCTATTCTATGGGCACCCGTGTTTGAGATTCTCAGCAATTTTGATGGTTCTGCCACTTTTTTCCTACATGGAAGGGAGAGAGAAATGGACTATCTCTATCCTGGTTCACTCAAGTCTGTCGATAAGACTTGCAATGTATTGTTGCTTGAGGTTGAGCCAAGGCAACAGAAAAATGGGAGTAAATTGGTTCATAGTAAAAGCTTTGTTCACAATTTGGATAAGGAGCTATCAAGAGGCATATGTAGATCGGACAGTGGTATTTCGAAGTCACAGAGGATATGTGGGAAAAATGCATCAATTGTGCCTTTTAGTAGATTGGCATTTGGTGATAGAAGAAAGCTGATCGAGATTGTTACTAGCCAAGTTCGTTTAAAGGTGCCCGATTCTTCAAATGGGCCCATATTTCCTTGTTTGAGGGATGAGGATGAGAATTTTCGGAAGGATTTGGTATTCTTAAGTGAACGGAGATCTATTCTTAGGGAAATATATAAGCGTGGAGGGGATCGGTATGATAGGAGAGCTGTTTCTGAATTGCCTCGAGATCCTACCCAGTTGGAATTGAGTGGGATAAGAAACAATATTGATCTTGTAAGTGGTGTTCGGAATTCTCTAAATGGAGATGATAGTCGCACGCAGTGCACGAAGAGGAAAACTCTTGGTGGGTATTTTAGGGATAGCTTAAAGTTGATACTAGGGAAACCAAGCTCGGGTACTCGTGAAAATTTGAAGAATGGTTCTTCAAGTAGTGAGAATAAGCACGTACTGCTTCACGAATTTTTGAGGTCCGGTGATACGATAGGACTAACATTACATGCTGCAACTGTGAAGTTATCTTCTTACAGAGCATGGCCTAATATGCATGATAGTAAATTTGCTCTATACAAGCTGCCCATGCGAGCCCCGATAGCCGGCCAAGAATATGCCGGCCTATGGGGAGGAACATTCGGTTGGCCTCCAGGGAAGCCCACGGAGAACAAGTCCGGAAAGGCTCTTTTCTTTCTTCTTCTATCTTATGAAGAGTCACAAGGGCAAAGGCTTTTAATTGCTACCAAAATATTAGAAGGGACCCACTATGTTCTTCATCCAAATGGCTCGGCAATGTTTATAGTGAATATTGATGAGCCTTCTTTAGATCCGTTCCCTTATGATACTGATGGAGAGTCTTTACCCGTCGATGTAAAACATGCTTTTATTGGAGAAGGGATTGCAAATGGGTATGGTTTTAGATATCCGGGCTCCAAACCTGGTTCATTATTTGTAATTGAAGATGGATTGCTTGCATTTATATGGAAGGAGTCAAGGGCTGTGTTGACCTTGCAGACGCTTAATTTGGAAAGGCTTTTGAAGAAGGGGGAACGGGTGCCTGCTCTTCCTCCGATTTCCAACTTTTCGTATCTAACCAAGTCCTACTCAAATGTTTTTGCCGGTGCTTTCTCAAATTCTTCAAGCTCTCTACCTTCCACAAGGTTTGAATTTTTCTGCCCATAAATGATTGACTGCTCATGTAGCTTTCTCTTATCTTTCTTTTTTTTTTTTTTTTTTGTTGCTTTTTGGTTTTTGATCCTATACTATCTGTATTGTCTCAGTTTGTCATTTCTGATCTATATGGAATATCTTAACTTCATGAGGAGGTATAAAGATCTATACCTGAAAATTGTTGAAAAAGTTTGACGACCCTAAGTTCTTTTGCTAGTTTAGTGAAATCTATCTTTTTATTGGTTGCTGGAGACATTACTACGTGTAGGTTATTTAATCATTTATCATTTTGTTAGACATTTATCACACTTGGATTTATTTGATTTCTCTCTCTCTCTCTCTCTCTCTAGATAATGTTACTGGGTTCTAGGTGCTGCAGCTAATTATCACACTTGCTGAGCTAAAAAATGGCATTTGAATTATTCCTGTTTTATTTATTTATTTATTTATTTTTATTTAGCCAGAACAAAATAAGATTTCCGTTTCCTCCGAAGCAAAAGGTTCAAGCTCTCAATTAATTTTTGGATATACGGAATCTATTTCATGAGATCAATATATCATAACCAACGACAATTTCCTTTAGGAAAACAGGACTTGGGATGTAGAAGTGAAAGTGCATTTTCCTACAAGCTCTGATAAACCGCAGCAAAATAAGAAGAGTGCTGCGTAGGATTGAATATTTTGTGGGCTGAGGATAAAAATTGCATGCGGATAGAATATGAGGCTATATGATGTCTTTGGAATGACATTTTCAGAATGCATTCTCTCAAGTTGTAATTACGTCATCCTCTTTGTTCTGACTTATTTTAAAGATTTGTTATTTTATAACTTTTATTCTCTCTCTCTCTCTCTCTCTCTCTCTCTCTCTCTCTCTCGTATTGGACATGAGTTGGGGGCTGACGGAACCCATAATCCTCAACTTCTGAATAACTCTCTCACTCTTCCAGGCTTTATCTCCATCTCGACACCGCTTTTGTTCTTTTTCTCTCTATATCTAAAGTATATCAATATTGATGCATATAATTCGATGAAAAGAAGTTACTTCTGTGCCAAGCACAACATTAACCAGCAAGCATATTGATGCATGTAATTCGACTATTCGAAGGAAAAAAGGTTACTTCTGTGCCAAGCGCAACATTAATCAGCAAGAAAAGGCTTCAGTTTTGAAAATGTAAAGGCTTGGAGTTTAGAGGATATCTGGCTGCAGGAAATTGAGAGTGATCACCATTGGAGTTTCTTGACCACACCTATTTTAGTACTTTGGTATAGGGGGAAAGTGTTATGACTTATGATGTGGGGAAAAGGTTAGGATCGATGAGCTTGGTAAGCACAATTTGGAAGAAAAAGGTTAGCGTTTTTTTCAAGTGATGTGAAAAGAACTCTAACACAGTAATTTTAGGATCGGTGGGATTGAGTATTGGATGGAGGAGAAGTGCAGAAAATTAGAAGGATAAGAAAATGAATAAGGAGAAGAACAAGGGGAAGGAGTAGTTAGACATCATGCCTAGAATTGGAACTGAACACACAAGTCCATAAAGCTTCCATAGTGCCCAAACATTGTGAAAATGAACTGTTATGAATTGAAGGAATACATCTCTTCAAGCCTGTTTTGTATTGCAGTGGGCGTACGAGATTTTTTCTCTGGTAGATTTTTGTAAAGCAACTAATTGCTTCTTCTAATTTAAGCTATTGTTTCAGCTTTAAATTGGATTCAATTTTTGATGAAGTCGTGAAAAAGTTTTTGCCAAGTGGTCTCAAATATATCATTAATCCCAAACAAGTGACTTTTGGTCCAAAATAAGCTGATCGAGATGTGCTCTTCATAGGCTGCTTGACTTCTATCACCTCGAGGACTTTTTACTTTAATGTTAGTGTAAATATCACCTACCTCCCCTGATGTTTGGTTATATACAAGGATCAAAATTTCCTTCTGTTTCCATCGAAACGGTCGAAACGTTTCCGTTTCCGTTTCCTAGGTCATGGAAACGAAACAGCCATGGAATCTCGAAATTCCATGGATTCCATCGAAACGACTTTGTTTCTTTTGTTTCCATCGAAACAAAACCTATGATTCCGCATCGTTTCATTTGCTTCCAACGACACATACTTGTTTCCATCGAGATAATCATGTGGTTGTGTACTTGTCATATGAACAACCATTTTATTTTAGAGATGGCTTATTAGCTTACTATGTACATATATGTATATTTTGCATTCTATGAAGTGTTTTGTGGATTCTATGAAGTGTTTGACAATAGATTGTCGACTTAATCCTCATTTATTTTCAATTTGAACTACACATTTTTAATGCAGCACTACATATATAGATCCTGTCAAATGTTCAATTAATCAATTATTAGCTTTATACACGCATATAGTTAAGTTTGAAGTTATGTTTCCCCATGTTTCTCAATGTTTCCATTTTTTTCCACTGTTTCCACATGTTTCCGAAATGTTTCCGAAACGTTTCCGTTTCTGGGTAGACCGAAACAATAGACCGAAACGAAATTTTGATCCTTGGTTATATAGCACCCGCTACGCGTCATGTTTTAGAAATAACACTGACTTCCCTTGTCAAATCTTGTCCCCTAACAGACGTAACAAATGCACTTAACTTACCATTTTACCCTTGCTTTATGTAGATTTAAAAAATAAAAATAAACATCTGATGTTTCAAGTGAAAAAGTAACCAGTTTAAAACGGCCATGTTATCCTTTGTATATAATCTAAATTTCCAGATAGGGGAGTGAGAAAAAGGAGAGTATGCAAAACAATTTCTTCCCCTGTTTATCTTCTTCTTTTGTCGATCAGATCAAAACAATGAATTCACTGGAAATTCAAAACTTATGCAGTTGTGTGGAGAATCGCGAATCAGATGCACTTGTGCCATCTAGAATGACTCTGAATCACAGCCCCCAATCTCATCCACTTCTTTCCTGATCCTTTTTGCAAAGCATAACTAAATTCTCCACAATCACTACCACCTTGCACATCCAGTTCTCCAGACAAACCCAGTATCACAAGATTTAACCTGTTCATATTGTATATTTGTTGGTGATATTCTAGCAAAGCTTTCGAGGAGTTAAAAAGAGAAATTTTACAGACGAATAAGACCCTAGACTTGAAAATCTAAAAGCAGAAAGGATCACATTATCCTTGTGGATGTAGCCCGGATGTGATAGTACCAATTTGGAGCTCCCAAACTGTTACTAGCATTGGGCCTTACTGACATTGGATCATTCATGTGCCAAATTGGGTTTTCCATGGCATCACAATCTGAAGATGCCCTATGAAGAAAAGTGAGAGATTGTGTTTGCGGTATCCTTTGTGGAATCCGGTGAAAGGAGGAAGAAGAAAGGTGGATGTGGAGCAGGAAGAAGAAAAGTGGATGGGGATTTTTCTCTTTCACTAACTACTTTTTAGGTTGTTTTAAACTTTTTAAATATGAAAGGGTATTTTTGGCATTCCATTCTGATCTTACATCAGTCTGTTAGTTTGACTAACGGACAGTTAATAGAAAGGTGAATTTGTTACTAAAATTCAAAAAGAAGGGTGGTACATGTTATTCCTAAAATGTGGAGGGTAGCGTGTGTTATAATGGCCAAACCTCCAGGAGGTAGGTGATAATTACTCTTAATCTTATAGAATTAAACCATAACTCGTTAAGGCTTAAGCCTACCTATCCAACTAAACTGCATAAAAAGAATCCGATAACATAATTTGACCAAGATATGACTGTATTCTTTCATACAGCTCATGGCAAGTAAATTCAAGTAGTATGAAACCCTTGACTCCTAAACGTAAGAAAGCATGAATAAAGTTTAACTACTAGCTAACTTAAGAGAAACAAAAACGACAAATTAATCTAAAACTTCATTATAAAAATTCCCAAGTGGACCTCTTGCAATCCAACTGAGTCCAATATTTGGTTGTGAAGATTAGTTAGGGACACTGAAAATAATAACCCTGTTTAAAGGAACAGAATGTGAGCAAAACAAAAGCAGTAGAAATCAATCCAACAGAAACAGGATTCTTATTCAAATTAATATGTTTTTCTTAGTAGTTGAAACTTGTATGTAGGTTTGGAACACACAGCTGGTTAAATCTATTTTGGTTGAGTTGTCTATCTGGATTGCGTGTACAAGTTTCCTTAGTAATGAAGTTAGAGAATTTGCAGATATAGGCTTTACCTTGGCAGGCGATGAACGGAAGATAAAACTCATAACAATGATCAGTCATTATGCATCGTGATCTCCATTTGGTTTGAGGGGAAAAAAAAGTCTATTGGTTGGTTCTAAAAAAATCAAAGGACGAAACTCCAGATTTCGAAACTGAGAGTTTGTTTGGAGAAAGAAAACAGAACTCCCTCTATCCCATTTTAAGAGTCCTCTTGAAAAGTCAATGTACTTTAACTAAACACTTTACATGTTTACCCTTTATTATAAATAACTCCTTCACTTTTCATTTAACTTGAGGCTGGAATTTTGAAAGAAGGGCAATAATGGAGAGTTGAAAATTTTCACAACAATCAAAAAGGGTCCTTAAATAGTTGGAATTTCCCAAATAGACTCTTAATTTGGGAGGATGGCGGTATTACAAAGTTTCACAACAATCAAAACGGGTCCTTAATAGTTGGAATTCCCCAAAAAAGAGACTCTTAATTTGGGAGGGAGGTGGTATTACATTTTTCTTCATTTTCAACATATTTTAAAGATATATTCTAATGCAAAATTTTCTTTTTCAGAAAAGCAAGTCTTAATTGCTTTTGCTTTAGGATGGAGATAATTTTTTGCGCAAAGAAAATTATGAGGACACCATACTCCTCAACTTCTACATCAAATAACTCTTACTCTATCATATTTCTGTCTCAATAGGTTTATTTATTTATTTATTCTCTTTCTATATCTAAAGTACCAATAAAATACACGTAAGGTGTTCCACAGAGAAAAAGTCACTTCCATACCAGACAAATCATTAGCCAAACTGTATAGCAGTCCTCTAAAATCAAAGCTGGGATTGAGGTTAACCTTGATTAGAGGTTTCCCTGGTTGACTTTAAAATGCTGATTTCTTGTGTGACATGTTTATTTTGCAAAAGTTGCTGGATGAATAATATTCTAAAGTGAACTCCCATGTTTCTTTGACAGGCAGAATCATCCGTGACCTTGTTTGGGTTATTGAAATGCAGTTTAACCCTTTTTCTATTGCAAGCTATTGCCTTATGCGGGGGCTGAAAGGTCGTAGTTTAAACATTTTTACTATTGCAAGCTATCACCTTATTAATTACCAATTATTCTCTTTGCCGCTGCCAAAGTTGATAAAAATGGTGTCTCCTAGATGGTGAAGTTTGAGGTAATTTTCTATGTATTTGATGCAAGGTGTTTATGAATCTAGATTATTCCTAGGAAAATAAATATTAGCTTTCAGTTCTGTGTTCCCAAATTAAGAGTCCTTTATGCCGGTTTGGGACGTCCCATTATTAGAGTCCTCTTTGAAAAGTCAATGTACATTGCTTTTATCTATTTATGTCTCCCACTTTTCATTTGATGTGACATTGAAAATTTAAACTCAAAATAAGGGCAATTATGGAAAGTTTAAAGTATTGCCACGATCAAATAGCCTTCCCTAAAAAGTTGGAATTCCCAAAAGGGACTCTTATTTTGGGACAGAGGGAGGAGTAGGGACTATATAGCCCAATTCAGTATCAGACAATTGGATTAAGTATTTGAGTGATCTTAATAAAAGCTATTTCGTCATGTCACTTTTCTTTTCGCAACATTCCTTTTCCTTTTTTTTTTTTTTTTTTTTTTTTCTTTTCTCACCCGTAAAACATCTCCCCCCCCCCCCCCCCCCCCCCCCCCCCCCCCCCCCTCTTTCGTTTTTCATTATTTTGGTATAATATGTGCTTTGTGATGTGCTTTATACTGGAAGCCCAAACAAATAATTTCATCCACTTGCCGTATTGTTTAATTTTTTTTCTTTCTTTTTCTTAATTTGTTGTCCCCACTGGTATGTATAAACTATAAAGAGTCGGATGGAATTTTAGCACGTTTGAAGTAACAAATATTCTGAATGCTTGAAACCCGACTTAAAAGTTAAAAGTTATAAGAGAGCTTTTAAGATTTGAATCTGGTAATTTATCCTAAGAGGCTGTTCGGAGATAGTTTGTATGATTCTAATAAAAATCCTAAGAGGCTGTTCGGCTATGCTAAGAACTGGTTTTGCTGTTCAAAAGTGAACTACTTTTATATATTCAAGTGTTCGGTAGATGCCCTTTTATTGTGGGGTCGTCAGGGCCCAATTTAAAATCTCTTCTAGAATAGGTTATTTGTCAAACCAGCATGATGTTGGTCTATATAAAAACCAAATATGAAGTAAGCGTAGGCTTGAACCTAATCTCATTTTATGCATTCCCGACAGCCCTTACATCTAAATTGTGTGATCCAATTCTCATACAATTGACCTAAGATTCTAATCTTGCCAAACTTTATGGGCTAGAGCAATGCTGTAAAATTCGATCTAAACTTTAGTTTGAGTGGCCATTGCTTGGTGCAATATTAAAACCTTTTGATGGGATAGGACTAAGGATGGCGATGAACTTGGCATTTTTCTCGGTTGAGAGTCACATTTACGAGTTTTTACCGAAGTATTGACTTTAGTGTTTAAAGACGCTTCAAATTTTGTGGATGGTGGTTTGTTCTTTATGACGTTAGAAAAACCTTGTTTGAATTTTTAGAGTTCTATGCATAAATTTTAGGGCTCGCATGGTAACATTCTTGTTTTTGGTTTTCGGTTTTTGTTTTCTTTTTTGGTATTGATCACAATCAACTCCCAATACAAAAAAAAATGAAAACAAAAACTAAAATGCAAAAACCGCTACGTTACCATGCGAGCCCTTAGTATTCCCGCTGGGAAAGGTTCCTTTAACTTTGATTAGTATAAATGCCTTGTTCAGTTGCTTGTTTAATAATTATCATAGTAGATGGAGCCTTTCTTTCATAGAACCAATTGGTTGAAAATACTACCATAATTACTGTAGCAATGTATTTTTATCCCAATTTCGATTTGCAATACAGTGAGACCACCAAAATTTTCATTGGAAGTTGCTTTAAGTGGTCCCACGACGGAACCAAATTTAGAAACCATAACGATATTCATAATTATTGTATTGTTGCTTGCTTGCTTTTTATGCAGTTATGAGTTCCTAACTTCTAAGTTGCATTTGACGAGGATATTTTGTTAAGGGTTAATTTCAAAAACACTCCCTCAACTATGACCTGTTTTCAACTCGCTCCCCTGAACTTTTTTTTCCGACAAATTGACCCCCTCCGTTTGTTTTATTCGACAAGTTGACTCCCTCTGTTTGTTTGCAAATGAAAATGGGCATGTGCCCATCACGTGAGAGCAAAAATGGACACTTTTACCCTTTGTGTCCAAAATGAGTTTGATATCTCTTTACAGTCTATCCTGATTTCTCACTCTCCCCTCTCCCTCTCTCTCTCATTCCCTTGCCCCACACCACCACGACTAGTGGCGGATGTAGGGGGGGGGGGGGGACCCTTGGCTTTTGAAAAATTACACTTTTACATGTGTATTTTAGGAAAATTTTAAATTTTATTAAGCTTTGCCCCCCATCCCCAAAATAAGTAAACTTGTTATATAGCCCTCCAAAAAATATCAGTTAGGCTAAAAGAAAATGATTTTATATGTAAGATGTTGGTCCAATTATACTTCATTTTCCCAAAATTTGAAAAAAAAAAAAAAAAAAAAAAAACTTATTATATGTAATATATTGGCTTAATTACAAATAGACCCAAAAAACCTTATTATATGTAATACATTGGCTTAATTACAAGGAAAGAGTAATGTTATGCTTCCCAAATTTTGTATCTCAAATGGTTTCCAAATACATATGACGGCAAAACCAACTTCAATAATGGTGGAACAACTTCAGCATCCTCCAATCAAAATCAGGTGTGCCTACTACCACGTGTTTGAGAACCAACTAGGATACAAATTTGATAAGCACATCATTACTCATATTTTAAATATTATTAGTTTTCGATATTATTAATCATGGATGAAATAGAAGGGAAAATACCTGAGAACTAATTTTCTTTTTCGATTTCATTTCTTCTTTTCTCTCCCTCACTAAATCCATGAACCAAATAAAGCCTAACAGTAATAAGGGTTGATAGTTGATTGAAATTTGTAAAGTTTGGCATGATGGTAAAACAATTTGTGTAGACTAAACTAAGAGATGAGATGTAAATGAGTTGGGACAAATGTTTAGGGTGTGTTGGATTACAGTTGGATCAATGTTTTATATGTAGTTATTTTTTCTAAATAGTGGGGTTGATTTTTTGGACCAACATATTACACATAGTTTTTTTTTTTTTTTTTTTTTAAATTGGGACCTTATAATTTAGAGAGAAAAGTTGCAGAGAGAGAGAGAGAGAGAGAGAGAGAGAAGTTGCAGAGAGAGAGAGAGAGACAGAGAGAGAGAGAGAGAGAAGGGAATGGGGTGAAGTTATTCACTTTTTTTAGATCAGGGGGTGTACTCGAAAATGGGTCATAGTTGAGGAGGTGTTTTTGCAACTCAGACCAAGGGTATATGCGTCATTTCATTACTTCCATTAACGGCGTTTGAGACTAAAAAAAAATTGATAGTTGAGGGGGTGAAGATGTTCACTTTTTTAAATCAGGGGGTGTACTCAAAAACGGGTCATAGTTGAGAGGGTGTTTTTGCAATTAACCCTTTTGTTAATCACACATTTTCGTACACGTATGAGTTCATACAGTATTCTTTGTATCTACCTAACTTCCCCAGTCTAAACCAATGTCCCAACAAGACCACAATTTGGTAGCGTTGTCACCAAAATCGATGCACCGACCAAACCGATTGGTCCAGTTCGGTTGGGTCGGTTTTCAAATTATTCCTCTAGGCCTCGTTTGGTTGCCGGATAGGATAAAGGAGTATAAGTGTAGTTAGTTATCCTGGTATAACTAATCACAGGATAAAACAGTGCAGTATTATTTTTATATTGTGTTTGGTTCGTGCTGGATTATACTGGGAATAAAATGCAATTAGTCCAATACTGTGTTTGGATGACCATGGTATAAGCCTGGATTAATCTGTATCTTTCCATAAATGCCCCTTTTGCTAAAAAAAATACCAAATTGTCACGAATATACCAAAACATCACAATACATATGTCCTACACTTTTTTCATAACATTAACTACAAAAAACATATGTCCCATACTTCACAATACATATGTCCCACACTTTTTTAATAACATTAACTACAAAATACATAATAACAATGTCAATAATGTCCTAGCAAGTTCAAGTCCTCATCTCGATTTTCTTTTTGATCGAATTAGTAGAAGAGCAATAATCTGTTTGACCTTTTGCCTCGATCCATTGCCATCTTCAAAGCTAATTATGGAGCTTGAACCTGAGCCAGATAGAATTAAGACAATATTAGATAATCTTTCAATTAATTAGTGGAGGAATTGCAAATTTTACTAACTTTAGCTACAAAGAGCAAAATAAACTAAATTGGAGTATTAAAAACAGCGAATTACATGAAAGTCATTACAAATATGGGAAAAGAGTTGGGAATATTTGAATCAGTACTAAACCAGTTGACCTTTGCACTTTTAAGAAATATTTGCATTTGCAAACTCTAATTAATTCAAGTTTGCCAAATTCGAGATACTTCATGTTGGAGTTGGATTTATGTTGAATATACAAATATTCTTCATAAACCAATTCCTACAATCTGTTTTGTTGGAACACAGGCAAATTCGAAAACACAATTTCAATTAGGCAATGTTTGTTTGAACAAACGGGGGGTGATTTAGGATCAAGAACATATGAATACATATACCATATACTAAATGAGAATCTAATCTAACAACTTAAACAAAACTGAAAATGGGAAGAAATCATAATTACAGAAAAGCACATAAAATCAAGCCCCCAAAATCTCATTTGAGCAAAGTTTTGTTTTTTTTTTCCTTAAAAAAGAACAAAAAAGCTACTGTGAGTTAATTAGCGTCACAACAAAATGATAAAAAACAACAACATAAATCTGACTTATGAATAGCACAAAAGTAAACCATACTAAACTAATAAATACTTGTTAAAACAACTACTCCCAAAGGGCCAAAACATTGATGGAACAAAAAAATTGAACTTAAATATCACAGCTTTAAACAATTAGTAAACTTAAGTTTACCCTAAGTTGTGGTATGGAATCAGCACCTAAATAAATAATCATTATAGAAAAGGTTTACAATCAAATGTTACAATTGTTTTGCTTGTCTGCCACAGAATGTGATTGACAGTTTGACACGGTAGTTTTTCATAGTTACCTTTTGAGTTCAAAGAACTTGATAATGTGTCACCTGATAATAGATCCAATTATTTATCCAAAAGAAGAGACCAATATAATTATTTGATTATGTAACTATTTTCAATTTAAGATCAAGTGCTAATGTGTCCTTAATATGGTTTCTGAAAAGGCCCGTATATACATACATATGTGCATCAATTTCTATCACTTCTACATGTACTTGTTTTGACATAGCTAGGATCAGCTTACTTATATACGTTACAAGCATATATGCTTGTATGTAAACAACTAAAAAATCAAGCCTTTATCATTACTACTTATCATAGAATAAATGGATGAATGAATACCTTGTCATTGGTTGGACAAAGCCATGGAACAGAGAAAACAATCCTACAAGTTCGTACATTAAATAGGAAAACAGAGCCTTGCAAAACAGCAAGCCCAAAACCAAAATACAATGAAATCTAGCTAATTGAAGAACAAGAATCATCTACACTAATTAACTAAAACCCCCATCAAACTAAGAAGACACATTTTCCTAATACATAGATCTAGCTAATTGAAGCTTCTATAAAATTTTCAACACCAATCAACAGTCTTGAAAAGCAACTAACTTTGGTTTGTAGAGTGACTTTGTTGAGGGTTCAAATTGGACCTTGAGGTTGGGTATTTTTCTTTTGCTTTCTATTGGCATGTCCCACACTGTAATATATATGTCCCACACTGTAATATTCTCATGCTTTGAAAAAAAAAAAAATTACTAACCCAAACGTTGTATGTTAAAACAAAATAGCTGAAATTTTTTTGGGACAAAAGCCTTGTAGATCCATATTACACTCTACCTCAAAATTTTGGGACAAAAACATTGTAGATCCAGATTACTCTCTCTCTCTTTCTCTCTGCACATTTTTTTTTTCTGAATCACGTCCCAAATTTCCAGATTTCCCAAATTTCATGTCCAGATTTACAAGCACACTGATTACAATATCACTCTACTGGGGTCCCACCCTGAGTGTTATCTTCACAAAGATCAGTCAAAGGCTTACTTGGATGATAGTTGGCGGGGACCATTGGGGATAATGGTCATAGGAGATCTAGGAGAAGGGATGTGATTTCAACAGGAAAAAAAAAATTATAGTTTAAGCTTATGAACCCACAAGTTTTAGAAATTGACAAAAAATTGTAGATCCAGAAAACTCTCTACCTCAAAATCAAAGACAAAAACAACTGAAAATTTGTGATCTATAAATATGAAACCCTAGATTATGAAATCGTGTTTTAAAAAAAAATTCATTTAAGCATGGATCTAAGTAGCAGACCACAGAACCTTTGTAGATCTAGGATTTCAACAAGACAAACTTCGAAAAAAAAAAAGGGGACCGACAAGCCTTCATACCTCTAGCTTCTCCGGCGTCGACTGGGGTGAGAGAGAAAGAACCAACGATGTTGTCGCTGGCGTCGCTTGGTGAGAAGATAGAGTTGAGTCGCCTATGTGAGAGGGAAGAGCTGAGTCGCCATCGATCGCCTGGAGCTGCTGCTCTCTTCGTGAATGCTAGATATGATTTGTTGAAGGAGCATGTAGGTTGTGAGGGGTATATATGGCAGGGGTAGTTTGGTCTTTTGACCCGACAATCCCACTAAATGCTTATGCCCGTGTTTTTTATACCACCCCCCTCCTAACATTATTTTATCCCCCCTAAGGGGCATTAATTTTAACTACACTACAGTAATACCCGAGTTAAATAATACTTAAAATGCCCAACCAAACGTAGTATAAGCCCGGATTGGATTAAAAGAGTCCAATCCGGCAAGCAAACGAGCCACTAGTGTAAAACGAACCGAACCGTGAAAATACACTAAATCGAACCGAACCAAAAATGATCGGTTTGCTTAAAAACTAGATCGAACCGAACTATTGCCACCCCTACAATTTGGTCAGTTCAGTTGAGAAAATGTTTACCGAGAACCTTGGTTCGGTTGCTATTGTGCTTTTAGTTCTGATCGAAACCGACCGTTTACACCCCAATTTTTTTTTGTGTATTCTTTCTGGGTGGTATTGATGAATGATGTGGCTAATTTTTTGCTAGGCAACTCCATGAATTTTGTTAGTTGAGACATGAATAATACTGTAATAGTAGGTTGGATTTAACCAGAAAAATAAGTAAAATGGAATCTTTTTCAAATTTTTATTTGCTTGTTTATTATAATTACTCGAGGAGAAGGCTTAGTTGTCCCAAACTAAGAGTTTTTCTAATGACATTTTCGGAATTCGTTTTCACCATTGTAATTACATTATGTTAGATATAGAAAGAAAAAAGAGATAAGGGTTAGAGATGGAGACATAAACATGATAGAGAGAGTTATTTGTAAAAGTTTGGGGAAATGTGGTTCACCAACTTCTTGTGTTGTGCACTACTTAAATCTCTTGGAAAACATTTTATTTTTGGGTAGATTACACTTTTTACCTTTGTATTTTGCACCTATTTTCACCTTGGTCCTCGTGTTATAAAATTTGACAGAGTTTTTAGCAGAATGTGAAGATTGAACTGAATTGATACTTGAACCAAATTTTAGGAGTCTGTGTCACTTTTTAGAATACAAAATTAAGTGCAAAACACGGAGTAAAAAGTGTAATTTACTTCCTCTTTTTTTTTCGATCCAACTTGTCTAGATGATAATACATGCTCAGCAAAAAAAAAAAAAACCAGACACGGGAAAACCTTTCAACCAAAGCATAAAGACTCCCAAAATCATACCCTTGTTTAGGGGTGAAAATGGTTATGTGCGGTTCAATGCGATATTTAGGCAAATCGATCAGTTTCGATTTTGGTTCGGCTTACTGTAAATTTTCGGTTCGATTTTTACACTGCATGAAGTTTTCGGAAACCGAACCGAATCGAACAGAAAAGTAATACACCCTAGGGCTAAATATGCATTGGTACACCCCTACCCTTAGTCTACGAATATCCCACGGTATCATCCTAGGGCTAAATGCACATTGGTAAGCATCATTTGGACACTGTGATTGCGCATGACCGCTCCCATCCCAACACATTTATTTTCGGTAAAAATTGCCCCATTAACATTTGGTAATGTTGCGATTTTTTATTTTCAATTTTTTCAATTCTGAAAAAAATATATATATATATATATATATTTTGGTCTAGTTTCATTGTAGTTTAAAAAAAAAGAAAAGAAAATGACAGATTAACAAACACGTTTTTAGTTTTCATTTTTAAAATAGAAAAATAAAAACAATTACTGATGCTGCCTAAAACTGGTAAGAAGAATTTAGAGAGAGAAAAAGACAAGAACAATTTGTATATGGTTCGGTCCCGTTAACGAGGTGACCTACGTCCACGGTTGCGTCTGTGCGCGTCCACTAGCAGATCACCGGCGGGCCTGGTGAGCCAACAAAGAGGGGCGGCACTACCAGTAATACCGGCCGGGTATATGCGTACAATGGTGAGTTCTCTGTTATATGCGTGTAAGCTAGAGAGCTGTTTTTCGGATCCCTGTAGACAGGGTAGGTGGGCTCTTTTATAGATGCAGAGTCCACCCTTACATGGTAAGTTAATTGGATTAGGAAGCCTAATCTAATTAGAATTGAATTGCATGATTTGGGGAAGAGTTTCCTAAGTGGTTTAGGAGACTGCCACATTCCATCTCGCAGACTTGTAGCTGGATTAGGAAACTGCTGGGTAGACCAGGTCCATGGGATGCCGCGGTCCTCCAATCCCGGCCTGTTGGCAGGAACCGCACGGTTCTGACGAACACCTCGGGATAGCTCGGCTCTTGGTGACGTGGCACTGACTTCATGGCTGGATTATTTTGGACATATCAGCTGCCCCCCATTTTCGGAACTGACTGGATGCTTCATCGAGTGAGGATCCGAAAATCAGTATCGCCTTGGAAACCGTTCGGATATCCTCTGGGAATGCTGCTCGGGATGGGGCCCACCTTCCAGATCACCCCGGTGGAGTAACCGACTGGTACAGGGAGGAGCCCGGGTGTTGGTATTGCCACGTGTCAGGGAATAATTGGCCTGGTCAAGATTCAGCGAAGTCGGTTCGGATATAACCGAACAGTTGCGTGGTAACCGGACCGTCACGTCACGCATTTAATGCGGGCGCCTTTTGAGGCGACCCTTCACTTGCCCGAGGTGACAGCTGTCTGGCGGCTCTTGGCGGGAAAACTCCTGAGCCATTGGATCTGATTGATTTGGATCGTTCGCTATTCCTATATAAGGAACACTTGCTCATTTCTTCAAATCCTGCTGCCAAGTGAGAGTTTACCGAGCGGTCTAAAAGCAAACAAGTTCCCGAGCAAGATTCCCGACCTCTTTTCTGCGCTAAATTTTGTAAGTCCTTCCTTTCTGTCTTCAGTTCTTCATTCTCTTCTTCTTGTCTGAACAAAGCTGGAGGGAGCGAACCCACTTAAGTTAGAACGAGCGTGGGATTTTTTCTTTTTTAGGTTTTGCCATTTCTTCCAGTTCGGGGGTACGCTAGAGCAGTTTGACCGAACGGGTGTTCCCGGGACAGTCTTGAGAGAGAGTTATCGTTCTTCTCGAGTCTTGTACGACCTTCCCTTTAGGTTGTTAGATCTGCCCCCCCCCCCCCCCCCCCCCCCCCCCCGTACACCAGGCTTGGAGTTCTTGACGCATTCTTAGGTCGTTTGCCCCCTAGGTCCATAGCAGACGTAGACATGTGCCACTCAGACTTCAACTCGTCGTCCCGATTGGAAGACGAGCAGTCGCGGTCAGGGTCCTTGAGCGTAAGCTTAGATCCTCCCTCATCAGCCCCCTCTAACCAGCATAGTGAGGGAAGAATACCTGCCCGGGCGTCTCGCGAGGGGACGCACCGGGATTCTCCTGTAGCCTTGACGTCTCGGGGGTCGGGCGATGAAGGTCTGTACCGAACAGCCCTGGGGTCGTCTTCTCATGTGAATTCATTGTTAGTACCCTGCGAGGTCCTGATTTGGATCGGATCAGGGATAGGTATGAGCTTCCCGGCCCCTTCTCTCTTTCCGTCCACAACGGCGGAGCTCACTTCCACGAGTCGGGCTTCGTCACTTTGTACGAGGATGCCTTCATGGCAGGCCTTCGCCTGCCTCTCCATCCAGTTGCCCGGGACGCGCTCATTTACCTAGGGATCTCCCCCGGGCAACTTGCCCCGAACGGTTAGCGATATTTGATGGGGTGCATCTCCTTGTGGCCTCAAGTTCTAGGGTACGAGCTCACCCTACAAGAGTTCTTCTGGACCCACCGGCCTTTCCAAGTTCACGGGGAGGCCGGCTTCTTCTCGCTCGGGGCCAGGCAGGGGCGGAAGATTATAGTAAACTGCTTGAGCAACAAGAAGGGATGGAAGAAGAAATTCTTCCAAGTGTTCACCCTGGGGCTGTGTGAGAAGGCACCGGGTGTGAGGACCTCCTGGGCGGGGAAGCTGAGGAGTAAGCCCGACCACTTTTCTTTCCTGATTAGCCTTTCTGTTTTTGCCTTGACTAACCCAACTGATATTAACAAAGTGTTGACTCGGTCGGGAAGCCCGAAGATCTCCTACAAGCCCCAGCACGGCTTTACGGCTCCCGTCTTCCCGGCGATCATTCCTGGTAAATCCCATCTCTTGAGCGTCCGATTTTCTTTGTACTTGGCACTTTGCTGAATTATAACATGCTCTCTGATTTTGCAGAAATGGCTCCCAAGAGCGCGACAGCCCTGAAGGAGAAAGAGGCGGCCCTGATGGCCCGAGCTGGCCAGAAGAGGAAGAAGCTAGACCTCGCCGAGGGCCAGCCCCTCAAGAGGATTTCTCGGGGGATTTCTATCCGGGCTGAGAAGGAGGCAGCTGCTGCCTTAACGCCCATCGTAACGATTGCTGCGCCACCACCACCTCCCCCTGCTGCCAAACCGTCCGGGGTCTCCTTCCCGAGCATGGAGGAGACTGCTCGCGCGGGCCCCTCCTCCAGGCAGGAGGTCGAGACGGCGGACGAGGTCCGCGGAAGGGTACGGCCCGGGCTGCTGCAGAGTCAGATTGACAAGTGCACCCTGCTAAGCCCCGAGGCCATCATCGGTTGGCTATATAGCATCAGCCACATAGTAAGTCTCTTTGCAATGTGAACATTAACTTTGCCTACATGCGCATACTGACGTTGTCTTGTTCTTGCAGATTGGCTGTATTGCGGCCGGGGCTGAATCCACCCTTCCCGCCGTTGCTGAGAGGTTGGCCGCTGCAGAGGCTAACCTGTCCGTTGAGAGGGCTGTCCGGGAATCCGCGGAGTTTGCTCTCTCCGTGGAGGAGGAGAAATCCCGGGCGGCAGCCTTGGAGCTGGGGGAGACCCGCGATTCTCTGTCAACCGAGCGGGCTGCCCGGAAGGTTGCAGAATCTAAAGTCGCGGCCGCGGAGGCCGGGAGGATAACTACCGAGAAGGACTTGGCAGCCATGACGGCCACGCTCTTAGAGCTCACTGCCACTCGGGAGGCTGAAACCAAGGAGGCTGAGGAGGAATTCGAGGCAGGGTTCCTCACGGGCTACGCTGACCTGGCGAAGCGGGCCGCTGCCAACCACCCTGACTGGGACCTGTCCGGCTACTCTTTTTTGCAGAGTCCAGTTACTGGAAGGAGGGCCAGGCTGACTCCGAGGTCGCTGCTGAAGCTGCCTCGAGCGGGGACCCCTTTGTTGAAGAACAGGCTGCAGAGGAGGGAGAAGTGGTAGTTGTGGACAGCTAGTTTTTTTTTTTTTTTTTTCTCGTTGTAGTTTTTTCTTTTTCTTTTTTTGGGGAGGCTACTACAACTGCCCCCCAGGCTTTGTACAGTTTCTTTTTTAATTAATGAAAAGGCCCCTGAGGTCAACCTTCATTTCCATTAACTGTTTCTTTTTTCTGTACTTTGCATGTTTGTAATTGTTAGAATCCACTCGGTTTTTAGCCGACCTAACCCTCGCCTTAGCAAATGGTTTAGGGCCGTAACCAGTAGAACACCTAGTCTTCTTGACCTATTTTAAAGGTAATTGCCGTAGGAACTTGTCCTGTTTAGCGTCTGGGATATCCCGGTGTATTATAGGCATACCCTGTTTTACCGTCCGGGATATCCCGGTGTATTTTAGGAGTATTCTGTTTTACCGTCCGGGATATCTATCTCTGATCACTGTAAGTTCTTGGGAATATCTTCCAAGTTCTTCTAGTGACCGGTGTCATTTCCTGTTTTGGCCTAATATTCCCCTGCCCTCCAAGCATTTTGCTAAGGCGGGAGTGCAGGAGGAGTGACCGTAGGAAACTGACCTGGAACATGGGTGGTTGCAGGGTCCTTTTGTGCCTGGGTTCGGAGCCCGAGGTCTTTTTGTGCCTGGGTTCGGTGCCCTAGGTCTTTTGGTGCCTGGGTTCGGAGCCCGAGGTCTTTTTGGTGCCTGGGTTCAGAGCCCGAGGTCTTTTTGTGCCTGGTGCCTTGGTCCGAGGACTTTTCAGCATTGCACGGGGTACTGACAGGAGTAAATTTTCAAAGTAAACTATTCAATTTTATTTAAAAATAAAAATTTATAATGGTTGCTCAATCAGAGCTACAAAAACAAATTTCCCTATCAATACTAAATTCCCGCAGCCAAGTGCTACTGATAGTACTTGCGGAGGTGTTGCACATTCCAAGGGTGAGAGAGATCGTGCCCGTCCATGCTCTGGAGCCAGTAAGTTCCCGGTCGGTTGATCCGGGTTACTTTGTACGGGCCTTCCCAGTTTGGCCCCAATTTTCCATGGCTCGGGATTCGGATAGACTGGTTCACTGCCTTGAGGACGAGGTCTCCGATTTAAAAACTGCGGTGCTTCACCTTACTGTTGTAGTACCTAGAAACTCGTTGCTTGTAGGCCGCCACCTTTAGGTAGGCCCGGTCTCTCCTTTCCTCCACCAGATCCAGTTCTGACCTGAGAGCTTCTTCGTTATCCGGCGCACTGAAGTTGGCCACCCGATATGTAGGCAACCCGAGCTCTGTGGGGACCACCGCCTCAAATCCGTAGGTTAAAGAAAACGGCGTCTCGCCTGTTGCCGCTCGGGGTGTAGTGCGGTAGGCCCACAGGAAGGTTGGCAGCTCTTCAGCCCACAACCCTTTGGCACCTTCAAGCCTTGTTTTGATTGACTGGAAGATTGTCCGGTTGGTTACCTCAGCTTGACCGTTGGCTTGTGGGTGCTCGGGGGAGGAGTAATGATTTAGTATCCCATAGCTCGAGCAGAACTGCCTGAAGATAGGGGTGTCAAATTGTCTACCGTTATCGCTGACCAGGACCCGGGAGATGCCGAACCTGCTGAGGATATTCCTTTCCACAAAGCTCTCCATTTTCCGTTCGATTATCGTTGCCAAGGGCTCGGCCTCCGCCCTCTTGGTGAAGTAGTCAACAGCGATCACGGCGAACTTGACCTGTCCTTTTCCCATCGGCAGGGGACCGACAATGTCGATACCCCACTGGGCGAATGGCCAGGGGCTGTGGATTGGTGTCTGGAGCTCTCCCGGTCGGTTGATCATGGGAGAGTATCTCTGACACTTGTCACCTTCTGACGTATTCCTGGGAATCCCAAGCCATTGTTGGCCAGTAGTAACCTTGCAATAGGGCCTTCCTGGAGAGTGCCCGGCCTCCGATGTGATTCCCGCACACTCCTTTGTGGATTTCAAACAGTATCGCTTGGACTTGTGCAGGGTGGACATAGCGGAGGTATGGGATAGTGAATCCCCTCTTGTAGAGGATGCCGTCAGCAAGATGGTATCGGGCCGCCCGGAACTTGACCCGGCGGGCTTCTTCTTTCTCGTCTGGTAGCGCCTCTGTTGTCAAGAATGTCACGATCGGGTCCATCCAGTTGGGCCCCAGGGTGACCGGATCTACTTCCATGCCTTCTGAGTTGATCATACTTGGCTCGGGTAGATATTCTATTCTTATCCCGGGCAAGTCTGACTCAGAAGATGAGGCAAGGCGAGCCAACCGGTCGGCCCTGGTGTTTTCTTCTCTGGGCATCTGCGTGGTGGAAAACCCCCGGAGCTTCTTGGAAACCGCTCGGACAAGGGCCAAGTAGGCTACCATGTTGTCTTCCCGCGCTTCGTACTCTTGGTTAACCTGATTGACCACGAGCTGGGAATCGCTGTATCCTTGGACCTGCTGCGCACTCATAGAAACGACCAATTGCAATCCGACCAATAGGGCTTCGTATTCAGCCTCGTTGTTGGAGGCACGGAACCCAAACCTTAGCGCGTACTCGAGCTAGATGCCGTCGGGGGTAGTTAGGATGATTCTTGCCCCACTGCTTTGCTGATTGGATGAACCGTCCACGTACAGTACCCAGGTAGGGATATCGGAGTGTAACCCGGGCGGTAGGGCCGGTGGCTCGGACTCTTCAACCGGGTCTTCTGGATATGTAAACTCCACCAGAAAGTCTGCTACGGCTTGTCCCTTGATGGCGGTCCGGGGTCGGTAGATCACTTCAAATTCTTCCAACTCCAAGGCCCATTTGACGAGCCTCCCGGACGTGTCTGGGCGGCTGAGGATTCTGCGGAGAGGTTGATCTGTGAGGACCACAATGGCATGGGCCTGAAAGTAAGGACGGAGCCTCCTGGTCGAGGTGATGAGGGCAAACGTTAGCTTTTCGATACGGGAGTATCTGCTTTCCGCGCCATGTAACGCCCGGCTGGTGTAGTACACTGGGAACTGTATCTCGGACTCTTCCTGAATGAGTGCCGAGCTAACCGCTGATGGTGACACTGCCAAGTATAAGAATAGCTCTTCCCCCGGCACGGGTGTTGAGAGCAGAGGAGGGGACGCCAAATACTTCTTGAGTTCCTAGAACGCCTCTTCGCACTCTTCTGACCACTGAAATGCTTTGCGGAGGATTTTAAAGAATGGCAGGCACCGGTCGGTAGCTCAGGAGACAAATCTGTTCAGTGCGGCCACCCGTCCGGCTAGGCTCTGAACCTCTTTCGTCGACTTGGGCAACCGCATGTTGATGATGGCTTTGATCTTCTCGGGGTTTGCTTCAATTCCCTGTCTGCTGACTAGATGGCCCAAAAACTTCCCGGATGAGACACCGAAGGTGCATTTGGCCGGGTTCAACCTCATCCTGAATTTTCTCAAAATGCTGAAGGCCCCGGCCAGATGCTCAAGGTGGTCGGACTCGTCCCGGCTCTTGACCAGCAGATCATCCACATATACTTCCACAAACTTTCCAATCAGGTCCTTGAACATGTAGTTGACCAGGCGTTGGTAGGTGGCCACTGGCGTTCTTGAGACCAAATGGCATAACCTTGTAGCAATACGTCCCCTGGTCAGTGATGAATACTGTCTTCTCTTCGTCCCCGGGGTACATGCTGATCTGGTTGTACCCCGAGTAAGCGTCCATGAATGAGAGGAGTGAGTGACCTGCCGTGGAGTCCACAAGGAGGTCTATCTTGGGTAGCGGATAGCAATCCTTGGGGCAAGCCTTGTTGAGGTCAGTGAAGTCCACACACATTCTCCACTTCCCGTTGCTTTTCTTGACCAGAACAACGTTAGCTTATGTCACGATCCATCCCACTACGCGTGGAAATAGGACACGTGGCACGCCACCAAGGCTCATTCAATCATTAAATAACTATACGCAGCGGAAAAGAACTTTAAAACAATCTTGAGTATTTAAAACTTTAGGAAACGATACCTTCCGAGTTGTAAAATTCGTATAAAATTGAAAACGTAATCATATTTCAAAACGAGTGAATTTATGTTGAAAGGGTTCCCAAAGGTACCTTAGGAACCAATTAAATGGTTATCCGTACTACAACTCACTGTAATAACGACATTCTCTATGGGATTCCCTACCACGATCCCCTTATCTTCATGATATTCGATATCCATTTGGTTCCCATGAATCTCTTATCAAGTTCAATCACTCACTCTTATCTTTCACCTCAAGTCCTATATTCTTACGTTCTTTATTCTACTTCCTTTGGCACTCCACTTCAAAAACACCAAGGAATTTCCTATTCTTATTCATTTCCATTCACTTATTCTTCATCAAGGAATTTTGAGGTTTCTCCTCCGACCTATATCATCCTTATCGTTACATTCATACGCACATAATCGTCAAGTCCAAGCAATCACTCCCGAAGTATGTTATCCATTAAACTTCTACCAACTGTGGTCTTAAACCATCAAAGTATACTCTAACATTCACGTCCTTAACCCCTCATCTTAGGTTAATCCTTAAATTCAGACTTTCCACTTATACCTTCCACCGGTAGCATCCGCTAATCCTCCTCACATATCTAAATCCACTATGGTACAACGACCACTCGAAGCCAGGTTCAGTTGAGAGATTCCTCAACAACCATGATACTCACAATCCGTTGAGATATTCCTCAACCCCCAATATATACCGTAAGATAGGTTGAGATATTCCTCAACCATCCAATACATACCGTAAGATAGGTTGAGAGATTCCTCAACCATCCAATCATCCCAATGTCGTACAATAAGTTGAAAGATTCTTCAACCACCCGTCATACACTATAAGAGAAAACCGTAAGATAACCCGTACGATCACACCGTAGGTTAACATCATAGTATAACACCGTAAGAAAAGGTGAGGGATTCCTCACATACCCCATACACGAGCAATACATGCTGCTGGACCATCTTTCTATCATAAAACCCATTGTACCTCTCTATTCTCTTACGTCACGACATCTAACCCATATCTGGAGCAGAACTCTTATCAATCAATTCTAACCCCAAAACTCAACTATGAGCAATCACTTTCGCCTTCTGTGTGAACTCCCAATGAAATCTCTTCCACAGTTCACTGCTTGGACCTTGTTCTCGGTTAACACCCTCAAAGAGCACTCATTACCATCATTTACCACATTCACCAATTCGATCAAAATTCATTTGGTTTTCGTTTAGAAATTCAAAAGTTCCTCACTCCAAGACATCATCTCTCTCTCATGTCCCTATACACGGTCTATGAAAACGCCCGGTAAGCCTTATCTCATCACACAGTTCTACATCCGCATGATTCCACCAATTCACAAATGCATAAATACTATGCATGTATAACAATAAAATAATCATATATGTATAACAACATACCATATGCATCAAACATCTCTACAATATGTCGATGCATTCTAGAATATGTGTCAATTCACTCAACACTCAACTCGACGTCGAACGTTCCCAAAGTTTTGTTACCGATAGCTTTGATACCAATAAATGTCACGACCCATCCCACTACGCGTGGAAATAGGACACGTGGCACGCCACCAAGGCTCATCCAATCATTAAATAACTATACGCAGCAGAAAAGAACTTTAAAATAACCTTGAGTATTTAAAACTCTAGGAAACGATACCTTCCGAGTTGTAAAATTCGTATAAAATTGAAAACGTAATCATATTTCAAAACGAGTGAATTTATGTTGAAAGGGTTCCCAAAGGTACCTTAGGAACCAATCAAAACCTTTTGAAAATTTCTGAAAGTAGTAGAAAAAGATTTCATGCAGGGGGTATTTCGACCGGTCGAACGACCCCCTTCGACCGGTCGAATGACCCTGTAGCAGAATTCCTTCTAGCAGCAGAATTTTGCTAAAGTATCACCCAACCTTCACCCATTGCAACACTTTAAACATATTCCAATCTTTACCAAAGTTATAAGGACAAGTATAACAACTTGCCTAAGTTTGGAAAACGTTAACTAATGAAGTTAAGGGTCCGATTGGATCCAATCTCATAAGTGCTACAACAAATTCATAAAACATGAAATTCAACATGTTAAACATCAAGATGCGAACTCAATAGTTCCGAGTCGCTACCAACCAACTTAAAAGGTTTTCAAAAGAATATTACAACCCAATAATAATCCAGAGCTTTGTATGATTCGATTACAAGAATCTATACCCCAATTCCTCCGAATGATCCCAACAGCCTCATCCCTCACGTTCCATCTTTCCTTTCTTCATACCTCAATGGAGTAAATTTCCATTGCTCAGCTATATACTGAGTGCACAATTTCTAACATATGCATATATGGCAAATCATGCTTTAATCTCATAATCACATCAAATAGTCTTTAGGGAGAGAGACACGCATTCATCCGGTATATCGACAGCCCAAAGTCTATCAACCGCGATGCCAATGACAAGCCCAGAGTCTATCAACCATTGCACCCAATTGCTCTAGCAGGGCCGGTTCCCAAACCAAGCAAGTAGCCGTCGCTACAATAACTCTCAAACATCGAGAGGCGTACCCCGGTATGAACTTGTATCAAACTCCCTTTTGACCCACATAGACACATAGCATGCTCATATAATCACATATACGTGCTCACGTAAAATTAGACATGCTTTTCACATTTAAGCGCGTGCATAATTAACAGGCCTAAGTTTAACACATGGATCTTGCCCGGATCTCAATTTCGTCGCCGAAAATTAAAACATATAATTTTCTTATATCTCATAGGCTAGAAATTCATACCTCGAGCTATCGTCGTATGACTTTGAGGGAACGACTAGAAGCCCGATTAAACGTCAAATCTCCGATCTTACGCAAAACCTACAAGTTTACATACGTTTTTCCCAAATTTCCAACATTAGGACTTTTATAAAAAACTATGCCAAACAAGGTCTAAGTGGTATCAAAATGAAGCTCTTACCTTGGGGGGTTCAAATATGAAATTTGGTGAAAAACAAACGGGCAGAAGTCCGTCGATTTGCGTCTGCAAGCTCTAAGCTACCAAACCCCCAAATCTCCTCTTGATTTTCAATTTAGAAAAGTTGTAAAGAATGAAAATATCTTGCCACCTCTATATATAGGCATATCTTTTGAAAATTGTGTTTACCTCCCCAAGAGTTCCTCAAACTTCTAATTAACTCCCGAAACGACGCACACGTCCATTTTATGCCTTTACGAGTGAAAACTACAATTACAAAAGTTTTCGATTAAGTTCCGTTTGTCGCCGTAATTTCGTTCTGAAAACTATTTTCGTGGAATTTCTAGATAACCTACCTTTTATGTAACGTATCACATTGGTTATCTCTAATTCGTTCCAATTGATCTCTAACAAGATCAAACTATCATAAAAGTACACAAAACAAGTATATTCACTATTCATATATACCAGCTAATTCAAATAACATTTAATCCACATAAATGTCATTTAATCATGTCAAGTTCCTCATGAATTACCAACTTCCCGAGTCCTCGATTGACACTCACCGTTGACCCTCAGTCAACTCCATTCCAATTATTAATCAACATTAATAATTCTCAGAAATCTCAGATGTGCATATTAAACCAATGATTTTCTGGGACGGGCGTGACAGCTAACCAGTCGGGATAGTGGACCTCTCGGATGGACTTCGCCTTCAGGAGCTTCTCGACCTCCTCACTCACTACTCTCTGTCTCTCGGCGGCCATTCCCCTTCTCTTCTGCTTCACTGGTCGGCAATCCAGGCTGACATTGAGGCGATGGGACATTACCCGGGGGTCAATCCCGGGCATATCCTCATGACTTCAAGCAAAAACGTCCTGATTTTGCCTCAGGAACTGAGTCAGTTTCTCCTTCAGGTCGGGCTCCAGAAGGGTACCAATGCTGACCGTGCGGTCTGGGTACTTGGGATCCAGCATCACTCTTTCCAATTCTTCCACCGGACCTATCGTGTCACTCTGGTCCCGGGGGTCCATCTCTTGGACGTTTAATGTTTCTGTGATTGCCCCTCAGCGCAACGAGTTGACGTAACAACTCCGGGCGGTAGTCTGATCTCCACGCAAGCATCCGGGTCCCTGAGGAGTTGGGAACTTCACTGTTAAGCTGTAGGTAGAGACGACCGCCCTGGCCTTATTGAGGGTCGGCCTCCCAAGAATGACATTGTAGGCTGACGGGGCTTCTACGATCACAAAATTGGTCAGCACGGAAGCCTGCTGAGGGTAGGTCTCTATGAGAACTGGAAGCTCGATTGTCCTGAGCGGTTGTGTGCTGGAGCCGTTGAATCCAACCAGGGGGTAGCGACCGGCTGAAACCAATCCCGGACATCCCGAGCTGATCGAATGCCGACGTGAACATAATGTCGGACGAGCTGCTTATGTCCACTAGCACCCTCTTAACCATATAGTTGGCTATAGAAAGCGTCACTACTAGCGGGTCATCATGGGGGCAGTGGACACCTTGCAAGTCGTCGGATGTAAACGTTAGAACATCGGTTGGGGAGGAGCCGGTGGATTGGACCTGCCAGACATCCGTCCGGGACTCCCGAGCATGCCTCTTCTGCGCCAACTATGAATCTCCTCCGCCTGACGTTCCTCCGGAGATCACGTGGATGTGGCCAAGCGGTAGTGGCTGATCGGGAGCTCGGGAGTCCTGCCGGGATCGTCTATCTGCTGTGACGAACTCAGCAAGGTGTCCCTGCTCGATCAGCTTCTCGATTGCTATCTTTAACTTGAAGCAATCCTCCGTTTCATGGCCGTGGTCTCTGTGGTAGCGGCAGAACTTGTCCCAGTTTCTCTTACCGGGCAGGGCTCTGAGCTTTGCCGGCTGTTGGAGCAGTCTTTGCGCCTCGGTGGCGGCCATGACTTCTTGTATGGGCCGGGAAAGGGGTGTGAAAGCAATCGGTGGCTGACGCCGGACATCTTTCTGATCTTGCTTCGGCTTCTTTCCCGAGCCCTTCTCAAATCCTTCACGCTTGCCCTTGGCCTTCGGGGATTCGTCTCCCGCCTGGCTGGCACGCTTCGCCTTTAGGAACTCTTCAGTGTCTATATACTTTCCGACCCTCTCCGAGAGCTCCACCAGGGTTGCCGGTCGGTCACGATGGAACGACGTGGCAACCTTGGTGTGTTGAACTCCCGAACAGAAGGCCATAATTGCGGCCGTTTCGATGATGTTGCGAATCAGGAGCCTTTGCTGGTTGAAACGGTCCACATACTCCCTCAATGACTCCCCTTTGCGCTGCTTGACAGTCAGTAGCTGAGTGTCCGGTTGCGACCGGTCGAGCATCCCGACAAACTGGCTGATGAACAGCTTGCTGAGGGCTTTGAAGTTGTCGACCGTCCGGGGCTTCAGAGCATGGAACCACTGTGCTGTTGGCCCTTTGAGGGTACTAGGAAAGGCCAGGCACAGTCGCTCGTCCACCATGGTGACCAGTTCCATCTGGGCCTTGTAGGTGCAGATGTGGTCTACCGGGCTCCCTGTGCCGTCATAGGAGCTGAGGTGAGGGGGTTTGAACTTCCGTGGAATAGGAAACTGTGTCACCCGAGCGGTATAGGGTGATTCCGTCTCCGTGTTGGTGAGGTCGTGGCCGGACTTGCGGTTCAACTTCTCGATCTGCTGCTGCAGTTGCTCGAACTGGGCCTAGACGTCATCCCGTCCGGTTTTCCTCTCTGTATCCGAGTGGTAGGTCGGATCGAAGGACGAGGCCTCTTCCTCAAAGCGCGCCGACCTTTGGGACAGAGCCCGGCTCCGGGTCCGGGTAATCGTGTGCCGAAGGTCCCCCTGGCTCCTGGTTAGAGGGTCCTCGACTGATTGTCGGGCTCTCCGTCCTGACTCCTCCCCTCTGGCCGCACGCCGTCGGTTGATGATAGTTCTGGCATCCTCCACCCGGCGAGGATCGGGCCGAGCTCGCCTTTGTGAACGCTTGGTCGCCTAGCTGCGCTCACCATCACCGAGGTGTTCCTGGTCCGGTGGAGACACCGGGGCGGAACGGGCTTGCCTTCGTGCCCGCGCGGGCCTTTGAATTGGGACGCTTTTTTCGGGCTGATTTTCTGATGCAAGATTCTTCTCCTGCCGAGCCAAAAGCGCCTCCATCTGTTCTTGTGTTCGGCACTGGCCCTCCAAGAGTTGTGCCAGAGCTGCCGTTATCTGTTCGGTGGTCATGGAGGCGACCTGCTGCTCAAGCTGCAAGTTCTCCTGACCGGTCAGAACAGTAGTTTTTTTACCTGTCTTTGGCGGCATGTTGATCAGTCAAGAATTTGTTGATGAGAAGACTCTGTCGTTTCCCACAGACGGCGCCAAACTGATGCTGCCTAACACTGGTAAGAAGGATTTAGAGAGAGAAAAAGACAAGAACAATTTGTATGTGGTTCGGTCCTGTTAACGAGGTGACCTACATCCACGGTTGCGTCTGTGCGCGTCCACTAGCAGATCACCGGCGGGCCTGGTGAGCCAACAAAGAGGGGCGGCACTACCAGTAATACCGGCCGGGTATATGCGTACAATGGTGAGTTCTCTGTTATATGCGTGTAAGCTAGAGAGCTGTTTTCGGGATCCCTGTAGACAGGGTAGGTGGGCTCTTTTATAGATGCAAGAGTCCACCCTTACATGGTAAGTTAATTGGATTAGGAAGTCTAATCTAATTAGAATTGAATTGCATGATTTGGGGAGAGTTTCCTAAGTGGTTTAGGAGACTGCCACATTCCATCTCGCAGACTTGTAGCTGGATTAGGAAACTGCTGGGTAGACCAGGTCCACGGGATGCCGCGGACCTCCAATCCCCGCCTGTTGGCAGGAACCGCACGGTTCTGACGAACACCTCGGGATAGCTCGGCTCTTGGTGACGTGGCACTGACTTCATGGCTAGATTATTTTGGACATATCAATTACTAAACACGTTTTCAGTCTTTGTGTTTCGGAAAAATGGATACAAAAATTGAAATTTTTTTTTTTGCAATATTCCAAATTGGTCAACTCACCTGCAGGTTTGGAAGTGTTAGGGGTTGTTTGATAAAACTGAAAATTAAGTAAAAATTTTAAGCGATTGAATTTGTAATACTTAAAATAGTGTTTCAACTTATCAAGTAAAGAAATGGAACGCATTCAGTGATTATTTTCAGTATAAATTTTCACTTAAAGTTTTCAGCAATTTTTTGGTTAGTTTTTCAATTAAGTGGCATGTTATCAAACACACTGAAAATAAATAAATGCTAAAAATTTTCATTTTTACCACTTAATTGGGTTATTAAACTATACCAAGACTATCCCAAGACAGTCCCTGAAACTCTTCATGACAAGGAGAGCATTTTTGCTCACTCAACTCTCTCATTTGTCAATGTAGTTGGACTTAAAATTTTATATTATTAATTAATTCTCATTTAATCCTGAATTCTATTGTATTAGTCAATGGAAGAGTTGAATGAGCATTGGGTATGCAAAAATGCATTCCATGACGAGAATATTTTGAAGATGTCCGAACAGAGGACTTGCCATACATAGGATAATGAGAAAAACAGGGAAACGATAACCAAAGTACAACACAGCCAAATTATTAGGAAGTACAATGCAGTAATTTTGGCGTGTAAACGTAAGTGAAGAACAATATAACATGCAACTCGGAACAACCGGATAAAGTGATACCAATAGACCATTGGAAGGTAAATCCGCCAAAATGAACATATCAAGGGCATCTGTAAAAGAATATAGGGTAAATTGCAAATTACACCCTTGTAGTTTAAAGGTTGTGACAGTTTGGTCCTTATAGTTTCAATTTTGGTAATTTACACCCTATAGTATGAAAATTGTGCAAAATTCACCCATTTACAAAATAAGCAAAGGCACAATGGGAATATAACATTGTTTCTGGCCCAAAATGACCCATGTGCAGGGACTGACTCAGAAGTGTAGTTCAGTGGGAGCAGAAGCTTTTACAGGGGATCGGGGGCAATGCCTCGACCCGATATATTTATTTTTTTGGGGTAGAAATAGTATATATATATATATATATATTTTGTGTGTGTGTGTGTGTGTACAAACTAATCTATCCCATTTTTCACTGAAATTTTATATTACAAGCTTAATTTTTTATCAATTTCACACTGATATTTGTGTGGCAGTGCATGTCCAGCTTTAAGTGTATTAGATTGTTTAAAAGATTATAAGATATTAGCATGTGATTTAAAAGATTATAAGATATTATCATATTATTATAAGCTTTAAGTGTATCGAATTTTTTAAAAAGTTATAAGTTATTTATGTGAGAAATAAGTTTGTACAAAAAATCACATAAAATTATAGTATTTTTACCCAAAAAAATCTGGTGGGGGCGCTGTCCCAAAACCCCCGTATAAGCTTCTGGTCTTATTGAACTACACTCTTGGGTCTATGGATACATATGGTCATTTTGGGCTGAAAATAATGTGATATTCCCACTGTGCCCTTGCTTATTTTGTAATTGGGTAGATTTTGCACAAATTTTAAACTATATGGTGTAAATTGCCAAAATTGAAACCATAGAGACCAAATTGTCACAACCCTTAAACTACAGGGGTGTAATTTGCAATTACCCCATGTCACGCCCCACAGTAGCAAAAATAGAGAAAATAAATTCCTTTTTAGACCCGTAGGCTATGACAATTGAAAGTCACCACATTGTCCATAACCAAAGTCTAATCATCAGAGTAATAATCAAACGACGCATTTGGAAGTGCTAAGTTCGATATATAATATCAGAGTAAAAATACTAAACTATTACAACCCATAAGAGTTGTAGAAGCATAACTAAAAGTATTACGGCAGCATACGCCGATAATAAACGTAACTAATACAGAAGTCTCTAAAACATAAACACGAACTAACTACGGCACAACTTCCAGTCTTCAGCTTGCGTAGTAGTCAGCACCAGCATAGCCTCCGTCATCGTAGGCTCCTTCCTCGTAGATCCTGTCCATGTATGCCTCATCTGCATACTCATAATCTTGGCCAGCTGGACGTAGGATATCCAGCGGCATAAAACGCCGTCAGCTACTAAAGTTGAGTGAAAGCAAATACTAACAGAGTATCTATAGATTTGTAGTATATAAAACAACAACATCAATAAAAGGCTAGGATCATCTCATCGTTCGTATGCATGTATGCATCAACTAAATATATCTCCATGGGCATCGTCCCAATCTTACGGACCTCGTCCCAATCCATTCCAAACATAACATAGACTCTTGGGTCTACATTATTCAGACAAGTAGTCCCATACCTACGGTCTGTTCACTCTCGACACCCATTCCCATATATTCCAACCAAACGGCTTGATACACTTGGCCAATACACCTATACATTGCTCTTTCATCTCACATACCTCTTAGTCTCTGTCATGGACTAAAGCGACATATCCCTTAGTCTCTCTCATGGACTAAAGCGATATTCCTTTAGTCTTTATTGGACTATGTTCTGACAACCTCTAATATATTCCGACCAATACGCCAAATCAATGTCTCTTTCACAATTGTATTCCTCCTAGTCTCGGTCATGGACTAAAGTGACATCCCTTAGCCTCTGTCGGATCTCCCGTCTTGGACCAAGGTGATGTACCTTTAGCCTCTATCGGACTAGGTTCCTGATGTATCCCTCTTAATCTCGGTCATGGACTAAAGTGACATATTCCTGTAGCCTCTATTTGGATCTCTTGTCCCTGTCATGGACTAAGGTAATATTCCTTTAGTCTCTATCGGATTAAGATGAGAACACCGGCATAACCCTCAGTCTTTGTCTTAGACTAACGTGACCATGCCCTTGTCTCTATTGGATCTCTCATATCTCAGTCTTGGGCAAGGCGACATTCCGTTAGCCTCTATCGGACCAGGTGCTAGCCACATTACCGTTCTCACAACCATGTATCCCTTATATATCCCTTAGTCTCTCTCATGGACTAAGACGATGCTAACCGTATATCCCTTAGTCTCTCTCATGGACTAAGGCGATGCTAACCGTATATCCCTTATATATCCCTTAGTCTCTCTCATGGACTAAGGCGATATACGCACACCGCAACCCACATTATACGATCTTCGCGATCGCGTTCCCCACGCACCAAGCATAAATAGTATTGACCTATGTGGTCGATAGACCCACTACTATGCACGTCTGCTTCTCAATCTCATTATTATCTCATTTACCAAAGGTTTCATTAATTAATACGTTAAGTTCATTACTCACTCGTATATTATTCCAATACAGTTTTCCAACATCAACGCATGATAATAAACAGGTTAACAGTTTATCAGATGTAAACAAACTAAACAATCAACATTCTGAAAGGTTCGATCGATTGAAGTCTTCTCAATCAATTGAGGTAAAGCTAGGTTCGATCGATCGAAGGCATTTCGATCGATTGAGGAAATCTGGAGTTCGATCGATTGAGCTAAGTTCGATCAATCGAGATCGGCCTGTGTTCAAGTAATCGAAGGCAGTTCGATTGATTAAAAGCAGTATTTTTCCAAAATTTGAACTAAACCTTATATGCACGTTCAAGGTCCGTTCTATCATGCCGAAACACATATACACATACAAATCTACGCTACTAAGTGAATATAGGCACTCACCGGAAAAGACTGTGACGCCGGTGAGCTCGGGGTAGCTGCGGGGTCTCAGGGTGAGTTCTTTCTCTCCTCTTTCTCTTCTCCTTCTCTGTCTCCTTTCTTCTGCTCTTCTCGTCTTCTGCTTCTACTTCTTCTTCTCTTCTCTTCTCTTTCTCTTGCTGGCCGGAGTGTATGTGAGGGAGTGTTTGTGTATATATATATCCGGGTGTGTGTGTGTGTATATATATGTATATATGAGTGTGTATATATATAAACTATATCACTCTCTCTCTAACCCTCTCCAAGAAATTCAGCAAACCAAGCATGTGTGTGAGTGATACATATATATAGGGAGAGGAAAGGGTGTAGGTGGCAAAACACGTATACTGAAATTCCAGGGTTCGACCGATCGAGGTAGGTTCGATCGATCGAGGTAAGTTCGATCGATTGAGAAAAGAAACACGTCATCAATTCAGATCGGCAGAGGTTCAAACGATCGAAGTAGGCTCGACCGATCGAAGATATGAAATGCTCTATCGGTCGAAGCTTGCTCGATCGCTCAAAACTGAAATTACAGGGAATGAAAATACAAGCATATTAAATCTTAGTTATATTAAAAGGGTATAAAAGTACAATAAAAATACAGGGTATTACGTCATCCCCCTCTAAATAAAGATTTCGTCCCCGAAATCCGAACTAAGCGTTGCTGAACAACTCTGGATACTTCTCACGCATCTCAGACTCTAACTCCCATGAAGCTTCTCCTTCATTGTGGAACTTCCACTGAATCTTCACCAATAGAATCTCTTTATTCCTCAACTTCTTAACTCCCCAATCCAAAATTCGCACTGGTCCTTCATGAAATGACACATTGTCTTTAACCTCGATGTCTTCAAAGTTAATCTCATGACTCGGATTGTGAGCACACTTTCTCAACATGCTAACATGAAACACGTTGTGTACTCCCGACATCTTAGGCGATAACGCGAGTCGGTAGGCAACTTTTCCTACACGTTCGAGGATCTCAAACGGTCCAATGAAACATGGTGCTAGCTTTCCTCTCTTCTGTCCAAATCTGACGATACCATGCACCGGAGATACCATGAGTAGCACATGATCTCCTATACTGAATTCCAAAAGTCTACGACGTTTATCAGCGTAAGTCTTGTGTCTACTCTGCGTCGTACGCATTCTTTCTTTCACAATCTGAATCTTCTCGTTAGTTTCCCGAACTAATTCAGGTCCGAGCAGTTGATTGTCTCCAACCTCTACCCAACACAATGGTGATCGGCACGGTCTTCCATACAATGCCTCGAATGGTGCCATCCCTATACTCGAATGGTAACTGTTGTTGTATGCAAATTCTATTAGCGGTAGATGAGTCTCCCATGAGCTCTCAAAATCAATAACACACTCGCAGGATGTCTTCCATCACTTGGTTAACCCGTTCCGTCTGTCCATCAGTTTGTGGATGAAAGGCAGTACTCTAGCTTAACGAAGTTCCCAAAGCTGTCTGTAGGCTATTCCAAAACTCTACAGTAAAACGTGAGTCGCAGTCTGATACGATAGATGCAGGTACACCGTGCAGTTACACGATTTGTTGTTTGTACATCCGACTCAAACGTTCGACCGGGTACGACATACTGTATGCTATGAAGTGCGCTGATTTGGTAAGGCGATCCACTACTACCCAAATAGCGTCGTGGTTTTGCTGTAACCTTGGCAATCCTACCACGGAGTCCATAATTATATGCTCCCACTTCCATCCGGGAACTGGTAATTGTTGTAGAAGTCCTGGTGGTTTCTGATGTTCTGCCTTCACTTGCTTACACGTAAGACATTGAGACACGCGTTCCGCAACTTCTCGTTTCATACCTTTCCACCAGAAGTTCCTCTTCAAATCCTTGTACATCTTTGTACCTCCTGGGTGAATAGTCGTTCACAACTTATGAGTTTCGTCCAATATCCTTTCTAAGATCACCTTCATCGGGCACACAAAGTCTGCCTCTGCATCTGAGTGCTTCGTCCGAACCAATACTTCAATTCTCTGGTTCTTTTACCGCGTTGCTCGCGAACCACTCCTGAAGTCCTTCATTCTTCTTCTCTGCCTCCAGAATACAACTGACGAGTGTCGGTTGTACTACCAGACATCCAAAGTATCGTCCTTCACTTGAACCTAAGGCTTGAATATCGAATTCAACCAAAGTTTCCAATGCTTTCCATTCTTTGACCATAAGAGATGCTATTGTTATCTTCCGGAGATTCCGGCTTAACGCATCTGCTACTACGTTTGCATTTCCAGGGTGATACTGCAACGTGAATTCATAGTCTTTCAATAATTTCATCCAACGTCGTTGCCTCATGTTCAACTCTCTTTGAGAGAACAAGTATGTCACGCCCCGAAAACCGAAGCGCGGGGAATGAGAGAAATAGGGAGAAGAGAATTAAAATCCTTACACAAATGCGGAAGCGACTTTGGAAACCCACAGGGATTCCTACAAGGATGACTCACTAATACGTAAATCCAAAATGGACTTACATGTTAACGAGTCCAACAAAGATGGAAGCACTTGAAAATCTAATTAAGAGACTATCCGGACAAGTGTACTAGTTTCAAGGAAAGAAGGAAAAAATACAATAAACTTGATGAAAGATCATTTTTTAGTAGTTGCTGAATTTTAAAACGTCCGTAAGTAGCTATCTTTAAAATTTTCACATTCTGTCCAGTTAGATTCATGTAAAATTCAATTCTGCACAACTTTTGTCAAATGACATTTTTTCCAATTCCTCACCATTTGGGCAGAAAATCAAAATAACAGTAGCAGTTTTTATTTGACAGCAACTTTGACAGCTTTTTTTGAAATATTTCGAAACATTCCCAACTGTGCTAAATTCTCGAGTTTAAACATTAAAATATGACTAAACAAGTCTTAAATGACATATAACATAAGTCTAAACCAAACGGAACTTCATGGGCTCAAAATTTGTTAAAAATGAGAAGTGAAAGAGATAAAAAGAGAAAGAATGGAGAGAGAGAGATTGGGAGAGATTGAGAGAGAGAGATTTTAAAACATTTCATTTGAAAGCAAAAGTGTAAATCCGGCAAGAATTTCATTGAAATGCGATAAGTTCAGCAGGGACAAAATAAACAAAACCGAATCCGATAAGGATTCAAAATAAAAGATCAATGAGTCCGGTAAGGACAAATCAAACACAACCGAATCCGGCAAGGATTCAAATTAACATACAAGCATAAAACTTTAGAAGAGATACGACGATCTTGGAAACATAATTACATAATACAAATAAGTTTAACAAGTAGGAAAATGAGGACTAACATTCGTCCATCAAATTTACAATAAGGCTTCCCACATGACAAAAATATGAAAGTCTAAGCCCAAGAAGTTTTGTAATAATAGTAATACAACAATTCTCTTTTTAAAGCACTAAACTATTACAAACTTCTCAAAAGGCTAAAGTTCACATGAGAACTATCCATTTACATAGTTGAGCACGGGTCTTCAAAATAGAACAAAAGATGTCAAGACCTACGCGTCGGGTCACATGTGCCCTTTGCCCTTATCAAGCTCACCTGAAAAATGTTTTGTCATTTTTATGAGAACGACGACTCGTAGAAAACATTGTAACAAGTCTATATGCTATCCATGACTAAAATGAAATGAGGTGCAATAGATCGCCACCACGGCTACAATGAAATGATTAAAGCCGCAAGGCTATGCGTGATATGTGCACACCTCTCTCATTACCGGATCATGAGCCACCCACGCATGGAGTGTAGCATACCAACTTCCGGGCGCCAACCGAATATAGCTGGAGTTTGAATGTTTCTAAGGGTCATTCTCCCTATCTCACATCACAACCCACGTCCGGATTTCTTAAATAAAATTCCCTCACATGGGGTTTTTCTCTTTTCAAAACAAAACGTTTATGTCGTGATAATGTAATGCTAGCCGATTAGGCCTCAATGCATATAATGTTAACAATGACATTAAGGATGATTCACTACAATAAAATTAGGCAATAATTCTAGTCCATTAAACATAATATCAAGGATCTCAAAGATATAGTTGAATTTCATAATTTGACATTCTTAATAAGAATTTCTAAACTAACGTCCTAGCATGCCTTTTCACATAAAGGGAGCATCCTAAGCACATCTAGCATCACATAAACAAGTTTGGTACAACAAAAGCACAAAATCTACAATTTAGCGTACAACTCTAAATTTACAACTTTGAGAAAAACTAATGCATGTGTCTACATTTTTATCTTAACATCCCTCTAATTATATTTAGCACCCCAAAAATCACAACTTGCACAACTAAAGCATATAAATCACATTTAGGCATAATAACCCTAACATTACAACTTTGGGGAAAGTCCTAATACATGTGTCTAAGTTCTCCCCTAGTACATGTAAATGAACTCAAAGCACCTTAGGCAAGTATAACATATAGAAATGAGACAATGTATATCTACCTCTATGGAGATTTTTCAAATAAATGGAAATGCCCAAAATTCCCAAGAAAATTCAAGTAGCTCCAAATGACTTCAAGAAGGTGAAAATGGAGGTCCTAGGAGACCCAAGAACTCACTGCATGTAGTAATTCTTCAATAGGACTCCATGGTTGTAGATGAGAGATTTGGAAGCTCTATGAAATTTGGAAAAGCTATGTTAATGGCCACCAAAATGAATTTCGTAGGTATCACTAGAAAGCTCTTGAAAATCTAAGAATGTTTTGTGAAATGGAAAAACTCACGAAAATGACTTTTTGGGGGTCTATTGGGAGCTTGAAGAAGGAGGTTCCATGGAGGGTTTGTACCCAAAATAGATGTAGAGAGAGATGGAGAAGAAGAGAGAGAGAAAGAAAAGAAAAAAAAAAAGATGAAGAGGAAGAGATGGGGTGGCCGGCCACTTTAAGTGGGTGGGGTCCACCCATTTTTTTTTTGTCTTTGTTTGGCATTTTGAATGAGTTGTAGAGATATGTAGCTTGTGTGTGTGTGTGTGGTCTAATGTTTCACACCCAAAATTAAAACATGTACCCACTTTAACCCTAAAATAATAATAATAAAAAATTTGTAATAAAATAAAACAAAACCAAATAAGAAAACAAAATAAATAAATAAATGAATAGATGTAGTGACACAAGTTAAGATAAATTCAAATAGTGCCCCAAAATAATTAACAAGCTTGCACATAGTTATTTAAATGCAGTTTTACCCTTAATAAACGTTTCAAGTTATGACAAAGTACCTCAGACTCTTGTGATCCGAGAACAGATCGAACTTCTCACCGTAGAGGTAATACCTCCAAATCTTGAGAGCAAAGACAATCGCTGCTAGTTCGAGGTCATGCGTCAGATAATTCAACTCATGAGGTTTCAACTGTCGCGATCCGTATGCGATTACCTTCCCATCTTGCATCAAAACACATCCGAGTCCTTGATGTGATGCATCACTATAGATGGTGAACTGCTCACCGCTCTTTGGTATTGCAAGCACTGGCGCAGTGGTCAATCTTTCCTTTAATTGTTGGAATGCACGTTCGTGCTTGTTACCCCATTCAAACTTCAAGTCCTTCTTCGTTAGTCCGGTAAGAGGAGCTACGATATTGGAGAATCCTTCCACAAATCTCCGATAATATCCAGTTAAACCAAGAAAACTTCTGACTTCCGTTGCGGTGGTTGGTATATTCCAATCCAACACTGCGTCTGTCTTTGACGAGTCTACGACTATTCCATCCTGTGAGACGACATGTCCTAGGAACATAACTTCCTTTAGCCAAAACTCACAATTACTGAACTTCGCATACAGTTGGTTATCTCGGAGGGTCTATAGTGCGATCTTTACATGTTCCTCGTGTTCCTTCTCGGTCTTTGAGTAGATTAGAATATCATCTATGAACACGATATGAACTGGTCCAAGTAGGGTCTAAATACTCTGTTCATTAGGTCCAAAATACCACTGGGGCATTAGTTAATCCAAAAGACATAACCAAGAATTCATAATGCCCATACCTCATCCTGAAAGCAGTCTTCGAAATATCCTCTGGTCGAACTAACAGTTGGTGATATCCGGATCGTAAATTGATCTTCGAGAAAGTTGTCGCTCCTTGCAACTGATCAAACAGATCATCAATCCTAGGGAGTGGGTACTTATTCTTAATCGTGATTTTGTTGAGCTCCCTATAGTCTATACAAAGTCGCTGAATTCCGTCCTTCTTTTTGACGAACAACACTGACGCTCCCCAAGGCGATGTGCTGGGTCGAACAAACTTGAGATCTTCTAACTCCTGTACTTGCTTCTTTAGTTCCTGCATTTCCGTTGGTGCCATCTGATAAGGAACCTTCGATTGTGGTAAAGTGCCAGGCACTAATTCAATACAGAAGTCAATCTCCCGCTTAAGTGGCAATCCTAAAATATTCTGAAACACATCCTCGAAGTCTCGGACTACAGGAATCTGTGCAACAGTGAGTTCCGAAGTTGAGCTCTCGACAGTTGCTAGACGGCTAGTGAGAAAAGCATCACCCGAGGAGTCGCACTGAAAATCAAAAGACTGATTTCCTGGTACCGAAAAGGTAATCATCCTATTGGCACAGTCCAATTTAGCACGATACTTCTTGAGCCAATCAAATCCTAATATGATGTCAAACTCCTTCATTGACAACACTATTAGATCTGCGGGAAGAATCCTATCCTCGAGGGTTAAGGCACAATCCTTGCACACTTTCCCTAATCTTACGGTTACTCCCAAAGGTGATACCGTATTCAGGGCTACATCAAGCGCCTGAGGAACTAATCCCAAAAGTTTAACAATCGCGATATCAATAAACGAATTCGAAGCACCTGTATCAAATAGAACTTTAACACGAGTACTGAATAACGTAAGAGTACCTTCCATGTTCTGCTGTTCTGTCTCATCAAATCCCGCGTGCTCTGGGATGATCACATTAAAATGAGCCTGTCCAACTGGGCCCTGAGTAATTGGTCCTTTTGTATCCTCCATGGGATGATTTGCAGTTATTACTCATATGGCTGCAGTTGCCACAGTTGTAGCAGACAACTTCCGGACGATTCTGGTTCCTTGCATCTCGACAGTCCTTCGCCAAATGACCAGGTTTTCTGCAGTTAAAACATCCACCGGTATTGCCTCTAGTAGCAGCAAAGAGTCCTTGCCGGGGAGGTTCTTGGGTTATAGCATAGCGGTTCTGGGGAAACGCAGGTTATGGCCTTCTCTCTCCATTCTAGCTATGCTTGTTCCCTTGGAACCACATCGGAGGTCTCGGTCCTTGGTTACCCCTGGGTGGTAGCCGATTTCCAAAACGTCCTTGCTCCCGACCGTTGATATCCTCATGACCGACTGCCATTCGTACCATAGCCTTGAAGGTTTGTCCCTGATGATTCAGAGTCATCCGTTGTAGTGGCAGTGAGAGGCCCTGGTGATATTGCCTGTTCTTCTTCTCTGGGACATCGATCATATGAAGAGCAAAACGGGATAATCGTTCGAATTGCACCGTATACTCCCTCACGGTAAGGTTCCCTTGCCTTAGCTCAATGAATTCTCTCTCCTTATTCCTCTCTGTTTGAGGAAAGTAGTTCTCAAGAAACAGCCCTTCAAATGTGATCCAGGGCATCCTTCCAGCCGTGTCTTCTCCTACGGTCGCCTTCTCCGATTCCCACCAATCGACTACTACATAAGTCAACTGAAATATCGCCAGTCGATGCTTCTCGATCTCGTTACATCCAAGGGCGTCAAAGATCGTTTCCATCTATTGGAGCGAATGTTCTGCCTGCCATGGCTCAGTAATCCTGTCAAACTTCTCTGGAAGAAAATGACGAAAACGCTCCACTATCCGGTCCTCAACTGGCCTAGGAGGTGGTCCATGGTTGTTTCCGTTATGTATGTTAGGATTGTTGATTCGTTCCATCCTACGCACAAAGGCTTCAAACAGTCCAGTCGGATTAGCAGCTTGGGGTGCTTGGGGGACATCTTCGATTTGAGCGGGACGATTCCGGGTAGGCATTCCTGCCATCGATGCAGTAAGATTGGGTACCTACACAGACATCTCTCGGTTAGTTGTCAACCCAAAAATAATTATAGAAAGTAAATAAAAAATTAAACGTAATAGTTATAGCTATTATCACATTTCTAGCATGGAGAACTCCATAGGGACAATCTCCAAAATACCAACTTAGAGTCAACCCCTATCTCAAGGAATCTTAAGGTTCAAACTCAAGAAATATTGGACAATTGGTGAACCTGACTACAAAACCTAGGCTTTGCTACCAAAAATCTTGGCCAAAACTGGGTTTCCAACTGGACACCCATAAACAACTTAGTGAATTAAAACCTACTTAACACATATATTCTCATCATTATTAAATCACGAATAATGCATGCTAAAATGTGATTAAATATAATTCGCGGGAGCGAGTGTTACATAAGGGGCAAAAATGAATAAAGTGTGAAATATATAAGGTAAAAGAGTGATTTTGAAAAACGCCCCTACAAGTTATGAAACTATATATAAACTATTCGGTCCCATAAATGGTCCCATATAATATTATGAAGTTACTAATTAACCTACTAATTATGTAACATATCCAATTCGCTCTCACAAATATATTCATAACTGATCACAGAATTTGTTCTAACAATCATCATATTATTAAAATAATATAATAATAAATTACATAAGCCTTAATAAACATTTAGGCACATAAAGATTATCCCACATAACTGTCTCGTCACACGGGGACCTCTCATCCTAAACTGGGACTGCCACATTGGCCAAAACTGGGTTCTCATCATTATTAAATCACAAATAATGCTTGCTAAAATGTGATTAAATATAATTCGCGGGAGCAAGTGTTACAAAAATGCTTGGCATCACAAAAATGAACCCAAACACATAATCATTCATTTTTCACAATTGTTATCACTCACCTCGTAGGATTCGCTCATAGTTCCAGATTATAACTCCGCAAACCATCGGGTGCAAATCCTATATCAAAATTACAGATTATGAGCTAAACCTCCAAAATGGGTTGCAGAAAAACTATCACAGAACTTAACCAAATTGGTATCTACGCGTTAGACTCAACTTCAAGAGTCCGAATATGTAGTCATAATTAAAATTAAACATCAAACGGCACGACAATTGACGTCGAAAGCTTCGTCGAATTTTCATCGTAAATCTCATATATAACTTCTCTGACCCGAAATGAATAAGGAAGAAGAAGATGACATGAGTCATCAAATTCATGTGCCAGTTAGCATGTGATTCCACTTTTCCAATTGTGTGTTTACCTCCCCCAAGTTCTAGTGTAATTCAATTACGCCTCTACAAGATATGAAACCATATTAAAACTATCTGGTCCCCTAAGTGGTCCCATATAATATTATGAAGTTGCTAATTAACCAACTAATTATGCAACGTATCAAATTCGCTATCATAAAGGTATTCCTAGCTGATCACAAAAATGGTCTCTAACAATCAACATATTATTAAAACAATATAATAATAAATTACATAAGCCTTAAATAAACAATTAGGCACATAAAGGTTATCCCACATAACTGTCTCGTCACACGGAGACCTCTCATCCTAAACTGATAGTGCCACATTGGCCAAAATTGGGTTCCCAACTGGACACCCATAAATAACTTAGTGATTCAAAACCCACTTAATATATATATATTTTCATCATTATTAAGTCACTAATAATGCATGCTAAAATGTGATTAAATATAATTCATGGGAACGGGTGTTACATAAGGGGCAAAAATAAATAAAGCATGAAATATATAAGGTAAAAGAGTGATTTTGAAAAGTTGAGAGGAGGGGGGTAAAAATGAATAGTATTAAATTTATTAGGTAAAATAGTGATTTTAAAAAGTTGATGGAGACAACTGCCTCCACTTGGCCCAACGTGCATCCGCCCCTGGTTATCAATATAATACATATATATGAATCAATCCTAAAACAAGACTTTATAATCTTACTTATGTATCAAATAATAACATGACCACATTAGTAAAACACTGATGGCTGTATACAACATCTCTCTAAAATGCCCTAATCTGTGAGCCCTTCTCTCTAGAAATAGAGAGAGAGAGAAGCGATACCTTCTTTCCTTTCTCCAGCCGCGCCTCTACTCGTCCCCCCCCCCCCCCCCTCTCTCTCTCTCTATATATATATATATATATCTATCTTTTTCTTGGTCTAATGTTTTGTCCCAGGCCAAATAAGGGCATGTTTGGCCTCTCCACTTCCTCTGTGAAGCTTTTTCCATTCCTTTGTGAATGTTGTTTTCCCTATCTCGCATGGCATCTCATTGGGTTCAAGATGGCAAATGTTGCCCAGACTAGTCTTGTAACAGTAGATTGACTTTTTAGTCTTCATTAGGTTATGATTGGCGGCTTTGGAGCTCTCTGCTACAGCTGTTTTGCTTTCCATGGTGTTGCTTTTGCTATAATGGAAGCTTTTCAAGCAATTTCAGTTGCCCCTTTTGGTGAAGCTTCTTCACTTGTTTGGGCTTGGCTTGTGCCATCTTCTTTCTTTGAGTGGTCCTTACTATCTACAAGTTTGAAGGTGCCCTGGGTTTCGAATCTCTCTACGCGGCGGTTCTTGTGGCGCAATGGTGTATACCTCGTGCAGCTGACGGAGTGTTTTCTGTGATCGCTTATGCTTCCTTATCTATTGTACCTTTAGTTGTTTTATTTTTGCTTGCTCTGTATTTCTTTCTTTATGTTGTTTGTTTGGTTTGCCTTTTATTAATGAAATTTTAATTTTTGAGAAAAAAAATAATAATAACATGACCACATCACATAGACGCCATTTGGGAATCATGGTTGGAGGCTCAATCCCATTAGAGGCCAGATTTTAGGCCTGGTGGTCTTGTCAGCGCCACACAGGCGCTGCTGAAGTGCTGCCCAAGTTGCACATTGCCCAGGATCCTTAGGCATCATATTGTTGAGCTTCTAATTGGGCGATTATCCTAAGTTCCTAACCTTTTGGAACATAACAATAAGTGTTGTAGTTAAGAGGGTGTTTGACAAGTGGAACTTAAATTTTTTATTTACTAGTATTATTTTTTCTTACCTTATTGGACATAAATTTTAAAGGGTAATGCTATAACGAACAACTTCTCATATATAAGAAAATAGCTTTTAGTCCTTGAACTGGTAGCATGTGGTACAATTATAGTTGATCTCTAGAGACTAAAAGCCGGCTAATCGTAAATTTTTGCATTTGAATTGCAAAATTTGGTATGCAAACAGTTTTACTTTAATTTTTAGAGTTGGGTAAGGCTATAGTGAGCAGCTTCTCATACAAGAAAACAGCTTTTAGCCCTTGGATTCTTAATAATTTTAGATATCCTTTAGAGATAGATCAGCTATAATTGTACCACATGCTACTAATTCAAGGACTAGAAGCTAGTTTCTCATACGAGAAACTGCTCTCTCATATGAAACTGTTTGCATACCAATTAGCCAGCTGTTAGTCTAAAACTGTTTTCTTTACGATTGAATCGCACACAAAAAAAAAAAAAAAAAAAAAAAAAAAAAAAAAAAAAAAAACTTTGCCACAGATCCTAAGGTTGGTATTTCCAAGCAGCCCATAGTTCTGTTGACTTTGTTCCCCAATCGGGGGAAGCAGAAGGAGAAGGGAAAAGGATTCAGTGCAGTTAGCACAGTGCAGTTTGCACTGTGCTACTTACAGTTTGTACTGTAAAATTGCTTTTGTAAAAGCAGTTTTTAAAAATTGGACAATTTTACTGTACAAACTGTGAGTAGCACAGTGCGAACTGCACTGTGCTAACTGCACTGAAGCATTTTCCAAGGAGAAGGGAGTTGTAATTTCTACTAATAATATTAAAAATAAAGTCAAAAGTTCAAAAACAAGGGGGGGAGACTGAGCATCTTAATTGAGTTGAGCTCGTCACAGTTGGTAGGAAGTATATACACTAAAAATAACACTCGTTGGACGGCGCAGAGAGCTAAGATGATGATGAAGATAACGTTGACTGCTCTCATTTTCTCTCTCTTCATTCTCTCACTTCCATCGTCTCCCCGAGCTGAACAACCTCCTAATGTTTGCATCATCGGAAGCGGAATCGGCGGCGCATCCGTCGCCCACTTCCTCCGCCACTACTCCTCCTCCTCCTCCTCCGGCGAAGTCATCGGCCAAATCCACATCTTCGAGCGAAACGGCGTCGTCGGAGGCAGGATGGCCACCGTCACCATTGCAGGCGAGACCTTCGAAGCCGGCGCCTCCATTCTTCATCCCAAGAACTATCACGCCGTCAATTTCACCAAATTGCTTAATCTGAAAGTCAAAGAGCCCTCTTCTTCTTCGTTCTCTCTCGGCATTTGGGACGGCCATAGATTCGTCTTCAAAACCCTAACTTCTGATTCTAAGCTTCCGTTCGTTCAGCAAATCGTATCTCTCGCTAATTCTGTACGAATGTTCGTGCGTTACGGACTCTCTCTCCTCCGAATGAGCACTTTCGTTGAGGTTTGTCCTCCTCTCCTCTCGTGGTTTGGCTGTATTATACAGGCTATATATATATATATATATTGTGATTTGGTCCCAAAATTTGCAAGTTCATCAAACCACTATGAATTTAAAATCAAAGTGGTTTTCAAAATCACATGTTGGGACTGAAAATTTGGGCTGTATCATAGAATTTTCCCAAGTAGATATATATATATATATATATATATAGGACACTTCTCCTGCGGACCAGTCGGCAAGTTATAACTTAACTTACGGACTTCTTTCACAGCTGTCGGATCATGTGTTTCATTAACAGTCCGTTTGGAATGGTAAAAAGTAGAATAGAATTCATTTGGAATTCTTGTTTGTGGAATTCTTGTGTTTGGTTTGTCCCAAAACAAGAAATGAATTCATTTGTAAATCCACCCAATTCTTGTTTTGGGCTGTTTACAAATCCGACCAAAAATGGTCGGATTTGGTGAGAATTCAGTCTCATAATGTGTTCTTCCCAAAATACCCCTTCTTCTTCTACTTCGTCTTCTTCGTTCTTCTGATCTCTTCTTCTTCGTTCTTCTTCGTCTGCGCCTTCTTCTGATCTCTTCTTCTTCTTCGTTCTTCGTTCTTCTTCTTTCTTCTTCTTCGGCCTTCTTCTTCTGCGATTCTTCTTCTTCTTCTCCTTCTTCTTCGTCTCGTCTTCTTCTTCGGTCTTCTTCTTCTTTCTTCTTCTTCGGCCTTCTTCTGCGATTCTCCTTCTTCTTCGGTCTTCTTCTTCTTTCTTCTTCTTCGGCCTTCTTCTGCGATTCTCCTTCTTCTTCGGTCTTCTTCTTCTTTCTTCTGTTCTAGGTCTGTTTGGTTTCTAGGTCTGTTTGGGTAATTGGTTGGGGTATTTTAGTAAATTGTAATAATTCTTCCCAATTCTATTCTTTTCATTTCTGTTTTAACCAAACAAGAGAATTAGAATTGCAAATCATTTCTTTTCTTTTCTTTTCAATTCTATTCTGTTCAATTCAATTCTATTCTATTTTACAATCATACCAAACGGACTGTAAGGGTATTTTTGTCATTTCACACGATCCAAGGGCTGAAAACAGTAGTCCGCAAGTTTATACTTGCGGACTCCCTTACAGGAATGTACAAACACATATGTATGTATTTAATGTACATGGTTTTTTTTTTTGGGTTCCTGTTCTACATATGTGGAGTGATGTATGAGTGTGGTGCAGGGTGCTGTGGATAGTTTCTTGAAGTATTATGAGAGTTCTGGATCGAGGCCGGTCTTTGAAACTGTGGATGAGATGCTCAAATGGGCTGGTTTGTACAATTTCACAATGAGGACATTGCAAGAGGAATTGATTGATGCTAAGTTGTCTCCTTTGCTGATACAAGAGCTTGTCACTGTAAGAGCCCTGATTTATATTTTAGATGTTAATTGAAATGGTTCCTTTTGTGTATTTCTTGTAATTTGTACATTTTTGTTTGATGTGCAAGAGAGAATTCATACAACACAAAACACAAAACAGCCAACGAGTCATACCTTTTCATCCCAACAGAAAGTATGAAACATATATCAAACTAAAACATATAGAAACAAATTTGGAACGGTGCAAGTTTACCCACAAGTCATTGCCTCTCGTAAACCATACCAGGCAGTCCTCTGTTGTCAAAATCGTACGATTCGCGATACGAATCTTACGATTCGATACGATTCATCATGAAAACGATACGTATCGATGCACGAATCGAACATGTAAAAGAATCTAAGGTGAATCTTACGATTTGCAAGTGAATCTTACGATTCGATTCGCGATTCTTACGATTCACTTGACTGCTAGGCTCAAAACTTAATTGTTCCAATTTTTTTTTGTTTTGTTGTTTTTCAATTTTTTCTTAAAAAATTGATTACCAACCCTCTTTTAAACCACTTAGATATGTTTATGCAAGCCTAGAACAAAAAGGATATGTTTATACAAGCCTAGAAAAGAAAAGAATATGATTATATGGTTTTTTTAATTTGTTACCTAATCTTACGATTCACGATTCGCGAATCCCGATTCGATTCACATGTATCATTTCGATTCACGATACGAATCCCGATTTGACAACTATGCCAGGCACACAACTCAAACCACATTCTACCTGAATGCTGCCTAGATATGCGAAATTCCAGTTCTGACATATTCTCGAGCTGTAGGAGAGTTCTTTGTGTATCTCTTTCCTACAGATCACCCTTGAATACTCGAGCATTGTAACGAAGCAAACTCTCATTGTCTTTATAATTATTTTAAAAAATTCAAATATTAATTCCCACCATATACGATAGATTAAGCCGAAAACATCATCTTTCGCTGCGCTTGAAATCTTGAATACTCGTGTCGTGTTTTTTTGTTTCGCTCTATAGAAATTTTTTTTTTATGCACATCTTTTAGAAGGAGATGTAGTTAAGCTAGACTATAGTTGTAGCCAGATATAGAAGAAAAAAGTACCAACTGGACTGTAGAGTTAGGTCTGGTGGAGAGAAGAGAGAGAGAAGGAGAGGGAGAGGGAGAGGGAGAGGGAGGGACGGAAAGGCCACAAAATAATAGAAACTAGAAAGTAGAAACACAAATTCCATTCCTAGAAAAAGTTATCTTGGCTTCAAACAAACAGTCTATGTAGCATGGGTACTTCATTTAGGCCCCCCGTACCCGTACTGGGTACTTACCGGACACAGACACTCGTTGGACACCTTAGGATACTTACCCGACACTCAAAAAACGTGTCCGCTTCAACTTTTTTGTAAATGATTGTTGCCCTCTTTTTAGGATTGTAGTTTTGTGCCCTTTTTAAGGATGAATATTTTCTTGTCTTGTTTTGGGCTGGTGGTTTTATGATTTGGTAGTGATGTTGATGATCTAATGATGTTTAATTATAACAACCTTGTTATGCTTATGGTCTTTGTGAATGATTTTGTTATAGTGAAACAATCTTGCTGTGGATGGATTTGTAATGTTGATCTTTAATGGTAAAACAATCTTGATATAATACTTATGATTCTTGTTATGTGACTATTTGGATTTGTTTTTTATTAGCATTATGTTATTAATTAAAATAATAATATTTTATTCGTCGTACCCTAGCTGTTCCCGTACCCAACAATTTTAGGATTTGTCGTACCCCCGTACCCGTATCGTGTCGTACCTGTGCTTTATAGCAAACAATTGAATCAGAACCCTTCTTTTGTATAATCTTGTATGTCGAACCAAACAGAGGGTCAATGTTTGGATCAGAAGTAATAAGACCGTGCATTTCACTAGACGTTTTTGGATTTAAGTGGTCATAGAAGAATGGTTTATAAATACATGTGTTTTTTTTTTTTTGTTGGGGGGGGGGGGTTCGATTCGGTACATTCGTTCATATGGATATCATGACGCATAAGCTGTTAGTTTTGTATATGTCCAGCTGAAGAAATGCAGGCATATTTATATGATGAAATGTGTGTTTGGATTGTGTGTTTACCAACATGAATCTTCCAAAAGTAAGTTTAAAGATCTTAGATGATGTTCTGGTTTGGCAGCCAAAGTGAGTGTATCAACTGTTGTGCATATATGAGCTGCCAGCAATACATAGGTGTATATTCCCCCTCCTACTCTCCCACATCTATCTCAACAAGTGTTTATTTATGCTTGTATCATGTTGGCAAAAATCTGTCTTTTATTTTTTGAGAGCTAGTTTCTCAATTTGGTGATATGAGGTTTTGCGTGATGGCTATTAGTAGTGGGCATTGATATGGACCCGTCTAGCACAAGCCATCCAAGTGATGGCCAAATTTCCTCTGATTTTTCTAGCATGATCTTCTACTCAAGTTTTCTCGTATATGAGATAAATTTGTGCTGAAAAATAAAGGATAGAATAAGAAGTAAATCTATTCTGAAATGGTGGAAGTAGCAGCTGTTTGGAGTAAAATACAAGAAACCGATGAAGATAGTTTTGACTTAGGACATGTACTACGAAGATCAATAATAGCACCAGTCAAGAAGATTGATAGTATCCACCAAAGGAAGCACAGATTCTTTTAACAGACTAAAGAATCCGCACAGATTCTTAATGTTGTTATTCATGCCTTAATTCGTAGAAAAATTTAAACAACGTAATTATAAAATAGAGAAAATAATTATATACAAGTATTATTTTTAATATTGATACTGTCACTCCCCTAGTGCCCTGCAGGCGCATCCAGATTTATGATCTTTTAGAAAACTTCCAGATCAAATACTTATATAATCAAATTGTCTATCAACAGTCTGCTTCTGATGGGGAATAATCCCGCGAGTTATATCAGCAGAACAAAATAAGGGATTTCGAGTCTTTTGTTGAACAGGCGACACCCGGATTTGAACAGGGGAACAAGGATTTGCAGTCCCCCGCCCTATTACTCGGCCATGCTGCCAAAACAATACAAATAGATGAAAATTCTGCCCTTTTGAGTTGAATTACTGATTTTTTTTTTTAATTGTACTTGCATCTTGAATCCTGTTTTCCTTGATCCCCTCCCAAAGGAAATCGTTACTTAATGAATGATTCAGGAATGACAAATCAAAAAATTCTCTGAAATCGTGAAAACGGAAAGATCCCTTAGATTTTTGGCAAATTGACGAATTCCCGCGCCTGCACCGGTGCTTCCGGAGTATCCACTTTGTGAATAATTCTAGGAGTACAGGGATACCAAAATTGGCATGCAGTAAAAAGAGTTGATAATGCGTAAGTTGAGTTAAGTAATGGTCTCAAATGAGCAAAATGGAAAAAAAAAGAAAAAGAAAAAAGAAAGATTCCTGTAGCCAATCCGAAATAATTTGGAACAAGCCTTAGAGCCCATTTGGGTTAGCTTTTAAAACACTTACCTTTTGGAATAAGAGATTTTTTATAAACCCATAATTGGATCTTTTAAACAAGCTGTTTTATTAGCGTTTTAAAGAAATCAGATTATCTAAAAAGCTGCAAAAAAACTAATCCAAATGGTCACAGCTTCTTGTTGATCTTCCACTCGGATAAGTAGTTTATCTGCTTCCCGATTCATCATTGGCCTTCCCTCTTGTTCCAGCAAACAATTTTCTGTTAGTGAGACACCAAATACTCCGTTAATGAATTTGTCCCCTTATTTTCTCCTCCTACATAAGGAGGAAAAGAAAGGGAAAAAAAAAAATCATTCAATAGCTTGCCATTATTTTCGAAGGCCATGCATCTGGCTCAGCCAAATTTGCATGCTGTACAGTTTGTCTATGTAACATTGCTCCGTACGTACTTAGATAATCTGGTCTGTTCAATTCTACGTTTCCTTTATGGAAGAGAAGTGAAGTAAAAGAATCAAAAGGAAAGAAATGAAAGCATCATTGGGAGTTTGTTCTACACCAGTTTCCATCATAGCGGTAGTACATGTCACAAGACCTTACGTACACTAACAGGCTCATAAAGGAGGAGCAACATTTCTTAAATTTGAGAAAAAGTAACTATTTGTGACAAGGTACCTGCACCGAGCACAAGGAAATGTAAGGAGTACATAAGGGACATGCTCTAGGTCTGAGGAGGAATTATTAATTCTAACAATACTGCTAGGTGTACACACTTTTTGACACGCTGTGCTTTAAATGCGTGTATCTTATGCGGTTTGAATTTTTCACACTTTTTCTGTGCACCACTTACATAGCACAGGGTACATGCATTTAAAGCAGTGTGTCAAAAAGTGTGTACAAAAGTGTGTACACCTAGCATTATTGTAATTCTAATGCTGGGCATCGAATTCTATGATTTTGGACAGATATTGGAGAACTACACCACGTACGAGTGTCTGCAGTCATAGTACATCTCGGTTTAGGGAGAATATGGAATTTGTAGAAATTTGAAAAGTTCAATTTGTAAGCTGGATTTATTTTCTATTTTATTTTATTTTGGGTTTTCTTTTTTCTGTTTTCTTTATTTGTTCTGTTTATCTTTTAAAAATCATTTAAGTGTAGAAGTCTTTGTATATGTGCGTGATCTTGTAGTATTAAATCCTCAAGTTGGAGCCATCTTGATTTTTCATTTACAAATTTCATTACTGTATATATTTGCAGGTAATCACAAGAGTCAATTATGGTCAAAGTGTCAGTATGAGCGGTCTTGCTGGTGCTGTTTCATTGGCAGGATCTGGTGGAGGGTTGTGGGCTGTTGAAGGAGGGAACTGGCAAATGGCCGCCAGACTCATTAACCGTTCAGATGTTGCTTTACACCTCCTTGAAGAAATTGAATCTATATCTTACCTTGGAGATTATTATGAACTGAACTCCACCAAAGGAAATACTTATGCTTGTGCAGTCACAGTGGTTGCTACACCCTTAGATGAATTAAATATTCACTTCACGCCTGAAATTTCTATTCCCGAGCGGAAATTACAGCACACACATGCGACTTTTGTGAGGGGTCTCTTGAATCCTGTGAGTATCCTGGCAGTTACTTCTATAATGTATGTTATTGGACTTTAAAGCTCTATTTGGTTCATGGATTAAGTGAGGGGAACGAAAGGAAAAAACCAAGGCTCTGTTTGGTTCACATATTTAGAAAAGCAAAAGCAAAAGGAAAGGAAAACAAAAAGGAAAACTAATGCCCCAGTGTTTTACTCCATGATTAAAGAGCATTAGGAATTATAAATTTCGAATATGTATATGAAATCAAGAAAATAGGAAGAAAAGTGTCACACAAAATTCAAAATTTTTAGTTTTATTTATTTTCTTTCCTATTATCCTCACCGTTTTTCCTTACAACCAAACAAAAGAAAAGTGGGAAACAAATAATTTCAAAATCAATTTCATACTACTTAGCTACAAATTCAAAATTCCACATTAATTCAAAATTATTTCAATATTTAATTCAGTCTCGAATTTATCCCAAGTTCTCCACCCCCCCTCCTTTCGCGACCAAATCAATGAACCATAAATATAGCCCAAGGAGAACATCTAAATTTCAATCAGTTTCAAACTAACCAAACCAAACCAAACCAAACCAAACCAAGCCTTGTGTCCCAATCAATTGGGGTCGGCTGTATGAATCATTTTTCTCCATTCTGCACGATCAAGAGCTATATGCTCATTTAAATTATATATATTCATATCTTGTTGCACTACATATTCCCAAGTCAGTCTAGGTCTGCCTCTCCCTCTAACCATTCCAGGCACTACAATCTTATCACTCTTTCGCACAGGTGTATCTACAAGTCTTCGTTGCACATGGCCAAACCATCTAAATCTATTCTCCCTCAACTTATCCTCAATATGTGTCACTCCTACAGTCTCTCGGATGTACTCATTTCTAATTCTATCTTTCCTAGTCTTACCACACATCCATCTTAGCATCCTCATCTCAGCTACACTCACTTTGCTAATGTGTTGTTTCTTAGTTGCCCAACACTCTGACCCGTAGAGCATAGCTGGCCTAATAGCTGTCCTATAAAATTTTCCTTTCAATTTTGCTGGTATTCTCCGGTCACATAATACTCCAGAGGCACTCCTCCACTTAAGCCAGCCCATTTTAATTCTATGGGTCACGTCATCACCAATCTCTCCATCTCTACTGATCATTGAACCTAGATATCGAAAGTGTTCCCTCTTTGGGATCTCCTGATCTTTGATCTTCACTGCTTCGTTGTCTCTACTTCCACTGTTGCTAAAAGTACATTCCATGTATTCTGTTTTCGTCCTACTTATCTTTAGCCCCTTAGTCTCCAGTGCTTCTATCCAAGCTTCCAGTTTAGTGTTGAGTCCCCCTTTAGTCTCATCAACCAAGACAATATCATCTGCGAACAATATACACCATGGGACCTCATCTTGAATGTGCCTAGTCAATTCATCCATAATTAAGGCGAACAAATAAGGGCTCAAGGCCGACCCCTGGTGCAGGCCTATGGTACTTGGGAATTCGCTTGTTTCTCCAGCTGGTGATCTAATTGTAGTGACCGCTTCATCATACATATCCTTCACCACGTCAATATAACCCTTGGTCACTCCCTTCTTCTCTAGCACCCACCAAATTAAATCTCTAGGCACTCTATCATAAGCTTTCTCTAAATCAATAAAACCATATGTAGATCTTTTTTCTTCTCTCTATACTTTTCCATTAGTCTCCTAAGTAAATAAATTGCTTCCATAGTTGATCTCCCAGGCATAAATCCAAACTGATTTTCTGACACTGATGTTGCGCCTCTTAAGCGATGCTCCATCACTCTCTCCCATAGTTTCATAGTATGGCTCATCAACTTAATACGTCTGTTGTTGTACATCTCCTTTATTCTTATATATAGGCACTAGGATGCTCTTCCTCCACTCATCAGGCATTTTTCTAGTCATTAAAATTCTATTAAAAACTTTTGTAAGCCAAGATGCCCCCAGATCTCCCAAGCATTTTCAAACTAACACTCTTAATTTTCTTTTCCGTTCCCCTACTAATTCCATGGACCAAGCGGAGCCTAAGGAAAACATTTCTCTTTGTTGCTAGTATGAAAAATGAGAAGGAAAGAAAAAATGAAGCAAGTAATAGAATAAAATTTTTGAATTTTGTAAGAGACGTCCCTCGCTTTTCTTGTTCTGTTACAATTATATGTTGAAAAATTTTATTTTTAATGTTATTTAAGTGTGGAGGAGAACACAAAGGGAAAAAGCAAGGTAACTAGTTTACCTAACCGTTTATTTTTGTTTGCTAAATCCACACACCAAGCTGAGCATAAACGTGCTTTTGTTCTTCTTTTTCTACATTTTAAACGTATGCGCCACTTTTATATTTATTCAATTCCCTGTTATTTATACTTCTTCTATATACTTGTGTCTTGTATTAATGTCTTAATGAATTGTGGTGGTGAAGACATATTTTGGTTTGGAAGCCATATCTGAAGTCCCGGAGCTGGTGGGCACCATAGAAAGTCCTGACCTTCCATTCTCAAGCATTTCAATTCTGAGGCAACACAGTGAGAAAGATATGACTTACAAGATATTCTCTCGAGAGCCAGTGGCTGATGCATTACTGGACCATATTTTCAGGTAAGCCTATAACTAATTTTTACTCACTGCATGACAGCAGAAGCCACATCTGCGCTTAATCTCTCTCTCTCTCTCTCTCTCTCTCTCTCTCTCTCTCTCTCTCTCTTTCTCTCCCCTTTATTCTCAAGATTTTCTTTACATTGCGGGTACATTTGTTCACCCAATGTGAGGTAATATGAAGCATTCCCCAATTTACCCTTTCCCAACCAGTGAAGTAGAGTAACTTCGGAAAAGGATTATCTACATTTTGCATCCTTGTAGAGTACACTTGGTGTCACTTTGGCCCCCATAATTTGAAAGTTGGCACAATAGGCCCTGAAGTTTCTAATTTGTGTCAATATGCTTGTCCCATTGTCCCCCGTCTGAATAAATCAACGCATTCTTGCTATCCTTTTTTACTAGGGATAACTGGTGAAGAGTCCCTCATTTTACCACATCCAACTCCAGGTCCAACCTCATTTTTTCTAACCCCAAAAGTCTCTCCTTGTGTATAGTTCCCGGGAGAACCCTAAAAAAAAGGAACCTTTTTATTCTCTTTTTTGTGTGTGTGTGTGTGTGTGTGTGTGTGTTGTTGTCAAAAGTCCACTTTTTAATAATTTCTTGGTTTGGTGACCCATTTACCCCTTCAACTATCTCTTACACAACCTAACAACTTTTTCTTCAAATTTGAAAATTCTGTAGCTTCCAATCTACAACTTCATTTTATGGAAAAATCTATATTTTTGGACTCATGAGTTGCGATCTTACAAATGTTATTGCATTTTGAAACTTTACAACAACTTGAAAAAAGGGGGCATTCAGCCATATGTCCCTATAATGAGCACTTTCCAACCATAGGTCCCTGCACCTTTTTTTTACACCAAAAGTTCCCAATCTTTTTTTTGGGGGGCCAAAATACCCCTTAAAAATAGCATTTTACTGCCTTTTAACAAATTTCATTGTCTTTTGACTCGTTTTACTGCCTTTTAACAAATTTCACTGTCTTTTGATTTGCAATTAGAATAATCTTTTACCGGTTTTTTTTTTCTTTTCTTTCTTTCTTTTTTTTTTTTTTTTTTTTAACACATTTCACTGTTTTAACTCATTTTTACTGCATTTTAACGCTTCACTATTTTTTTTAACACACATCAGTTTTTAACATGTATTGGCAATGAAGTGCAAATTGAAGAGTCAGTGACATGTATATACCATAAACACACTCATATTAGTTGTACATGCATATACCACCACTAAAATGGTGTAAAGGGGAAAGTGGGTCACCCTGCCGAGTCAGGGCTATTATAATAGCCCTGTTGTCTCCCAAACCAACCTCTTCCCAATCAAATGTCCTTAAACCCTCTTTTTGACCGCTCATTCCCTATCCTACATGCACGATGCACCACAACAATAACACATTACCATCCAGTGTCAGTTACAACAATGGTTCCGATTTGAGATCGAGCTTCTTGGCACTGTTAAAACAATGGTTTTGATTTGAGATCGAGTTTCTTCGCACCAGTTAGATCAATCAAATCCAATTCAGACGAAACCTTGATTTCGCAAACTATAGCGAGTTGGCCAATCAATCTCTGTCCTCGTCTCACTTTCCTCGTTTGGGATGCTCATGGGGTGGATGACTCTGATCTCTGACGAGTCATCAACGAGCTTTGGGGTTATGGTAGTTGGTGTTGTTTTATTGCTTATTTGCAGCACTTTGAGTATGTACCGGGGGGTATTATTGTGAAAAAAAGAAGAGTGAGGGACTTTTGGGGTAAAAAAGTAAGCATGTGAACGTATATTGGAAAGTGCCCACTCTGGGGGACCTTTGGCTGAAAGGTCCTTTTTTACTTCTGTGGTCACCTATAGAATCAACAAATCCATGGAATAGTGGAAGTTTTTCAGAAATCCGAAACTTCAAGGAATCTGGGAACAATTGATCTAGTTTAGTTTAGGATTTTTATTTAATAACATACTGAAAATTCTTGGGACCAACCAGATTGTCGTCACATTTCTGTGATGCTGTCATACCATTCTCTTGAAACGCACAGAGAGTTCCAATATGCTTTGATACCACTTGTTAGACAAAACAAGAAGTTCTCGTATGCTTTGATACCACCTATTGTGCACAAGACCCAAAAAACAAGAATCCGTAGAAAAAAATGTGGAAAACAATGATAAGAATAGCAATCACAAGAAACAAATTTATGGGGATCGCCAAAACTGTCTACGACAACCGGCGAAGAACAATTCTTCATTCCACTATATGAAGAAGAATATTACAACCAACCAAATCTCATAATATGGGAACACCCCAAGAGCCAAACAAATCCTAGAAATTTTTCTCTTATTGAGTATATCTCACAGAAGGCTCTCTCTCTCTCTCTCTCTCTCTCTCTCTCCTTGAAAAAAACATCCTGTAGGGTTCCCTTATAAAAACCCAAGACATCAAGTCCTTTTAGGAAATCAAGAGCACATTCCAAAACGGAATAGGAATCCTGATTCGCGCTACCTCTGTGTTCTCCCTTGAATGGCCCGAGTGACCTTTGCCACGAGAACTCGCTCGAGCGAGCTTCTGCAAAAAACGAGGCATATTTCAACACATTCAGATACTAGAAATACTATATCCAACTCAACCCTCAAACTGTTATTGGATTTTATTGCAGTTTGAGAACAGAGACAATCAGAATAAACTGGGGGGCCTATCCTCACTACCATGCTCCTGAAAAGTTTGCTCCTTTTATGCTGGATGGTTTGCATTTGTACTATGTGAATGCTTTTGAGAATGCAGCCAGTACGATGGAGACGAGCAGTGTTGCGGCTGAAAATATTGCACGGCTCATCCTCTCAAGAATTTCTGGTATGATTACCTCAACTTTATCAAATTCGAAGAGCTCAAACTCTGATACGTACAGTGTACATGTAGATTTGTAAGTCATCCTGGGATTGTACGTGTTTGTGTACTTTATTCTATTTCGAATGCCTAATAATGTTAATATCATGTAATGGTGTAACCTATTGACGAATGTATAAAAACTGAGAGACCATTTGACTCGTTATCATGAATGAGAGCTGGGAAATCATGCGATTATGAAATTCAGAGATTACAAGTTTCTTTGTGATGCTGAGAAAAATATCTTAATTTATTTATCCGATTATTATTAGTATTAGCAATTTGTAGATAGCTTTTAACAACCTTTCAAGTTTCAAGGGTGATACCACTCTCTCTTTAAAAAACTGAAGTGTGTTTTGTATATTTTGACATATATATATATATATATATGGAGTTGCTTTCTTATCAATTTTGAGCAATGGTGGGTTTTTTTTTTTTTGGCAACGTAATTGAATTAGTTTTTTTTTTTTTTTTTTGCAAAAAAATTGAATTTACACTGATCAAAATGACCCAATTGTTGACACACCATGAATTATAAGCTGATAACTATGTTGGTTTTACTGAACATCCGAATTTGTATAGTGCCACAGTCCCATCCCATCAAGTTTAGTCGTCTCAGACAGATGTGGCTTTCCACTGCGGGCGTTTACTTGATAGAAGCAGCAGTACCGATATAACTCAACTTTTTTAAGTCATGTTTAAAACTTCTTTTGTACTTAAGGGACCATGGGGAATGCTCAGCGTATCCGGTTTATCAGTAAACTATTTATTATTATTATTATTATTATTATTATTATTATTATATTTATTTCAGAAGGTTTTATACTTGCTGAGTCTGTGCCTAATATAACGGTAAATATCACTTACCTCTCTCAAAGTTTGATCTTATTACACATTGTATGTAGATACACACAATAGTCCACGTGGCAGCCCCGTCACACCATCGCCAAGTGTCTCTATAGAGACTTAGTCACTATTGTCCACCATAGACATGACTCTCAGGGTGGCACGAGCAACACACTCTCCCCCTGAAGCTTTAAAGGGCGGCACGAGCCATGCGTTCTTCCCCTTACGAGGTGATCAAAGCAGCGAGCTTGTCACCTATCTTGTTGGGACTCCTGACCGACTTGGAGTCTCTCACTTCCCTTTAGCTCTCCTAGAGAGATCTGATGATCACCACCATTGGATTGTCAGCTCCAAGCCATGTCACCTACACGAAACTGTCACCACCAATGAACTAAGGCCTCTGTGCCTCTAGCACCTCCACACCCTAGACTAGTCTTCGTCAGGAGGACTTAAGGGTACCACCTCTTTTCAGATCTTGAGAGTCATAGCTTGGTGGCTCGCCCTAGCAAGAAGACACATCATAGGCAATGCCAGCATTGGTTCTAAGGAAAGAGAGAGACACGTGCATCCTCATGTGCATTCGCATCCCATCTGTGTAGTCACCTACCACAATCAATAGGACTCGCATATCTCCTTTCCTACCTCTTGAACCAATTTGAACCTCTAGCTTGTAGCCTCACGATCACGTTGAATGTTTTCGACACCGTGATATTTCCCTCCACCGCAAGAACCACCAGCTCAGTGTCAAAGCACGCATGCACACCCTTTCTTGTCACCGTAAAAGGTGCGACACTTCTCATCCCTCTCATCAACCTGTCCCATAGCCATAATCGTCGGTTACATCTTTCTTGTCCACCTTCCTAAATGACCTCTCCAAAGAAGCCACCTAGGCATCATGTCAGCCACGCCAACCTAATACACACGTTTACCCCCTATAAATACTACAACCTCATTTTATGCAAAAGCTAGAACCAACCGTAAATACTACGACCTCATTTAATGCAAAAGCCAGAACCAACCGAAAGCAATACAACCCAAGTTGCACGAAGCGGGAGTGGGGGCGGGGGCGGGGGCGGGAAAGCGCTAAACTTTACGAGGTTTCAAAGGTTACTTTTTGAGCGGGGCGGGGGTGGGAGCGGAGGTAGGGAGCGTTACCACTTTTAAAGATTCATGCTTCTAAGAATACAACCTCAACTTTCTCTCTCCAATCCTCCATTCTCCCCCGTTACTCCCCAAAACTCCACAAGTCCTAAATTCCCCAAATCCTCCGATCATTACTTACTGCTCTCTCTCTCTCTCTCTCTCTCTCTCTCTCTCTCTCTCTCTCTCTCTCTCACTTGGGATTACCTTGGCTCTCACTCGAGCCACATACTCCTTGAGACCTATAAGCTATAGAAATATTGTTGTACTGATGTGCTTACGTGTTATACTCTCACACACTTCTTCTATACATCACTAAAGAATCCACACACATACCATCCCTCGGGTTCCAGGAATAACACTTACCTAAGTTTTGCATAGGTTGACATAGCTCAAGTGGCAAAGAGCTTGGCATATATAAGTCCCCTCCAATGCATAGGTTCAGAGTTCGAACCTCATCCCCCTCCCCTATATCCAAAAAAAAATATATATATATAATTTTGAGTTTTAGTTACGTACTCCCCCTCGTTAAATTGTCATTAGATTGACTTCACAGAAAAATGCTTAGGGTGAGAAGTTAGGGGCCGACCACAAACTCCCTTATTATGTGTGTGTGTGTATATATATATTATAGATTTGGGGTTTAGGAAATTGCAAAATGCTCAATGGCAAACACATTTCACAAGGCCCCGTAGGTGTAATCTTTTTAACCGTACTTCTCGTACATCCTTTTGGTCAAAATTACTAAGGGCCTGTTTGCGCGTCCATTAATTTTATGAAACCATCTACAATTTATAGCGCATTTTAAAGTACAAATCCAACATCTTTAATTAGGTCATTTGGTATAATGGTAGTTATGCTAACGTGATACTTAAAAACCATCAATTATATCCTCTTAAAATACCCTAAGAATCGAAACATGATAAATTTTTAAGTTTTTTAGAACGAACAAATTCAAATTGATTAGTTTCTACATCAAAATGCTTTATAAATCGTGAATGATCCCATTCAAATCCATAGACGCGCAAATAGACCCTAAACATTATTTATTTATTTTTTTGATATGGACCCTAAAGATTATTAAGGTCTGCTTTTGCTTTACTAATAGTAATCCCAATTTTAAATATAAAGTTCGTTTCAAATTTAAGTTCAAAACATTACTAGTTATTAACTCTTGATAGTTTTTAGTGAAGTTTGTATTCTCACAAAAAAATTAAAAGGCAAAAAAAAAAAAAAAAAAATAGAAAGATAGGCGAAATGGAAATTAGAAATTTAGTGTTAAATCCCTAGTTAGGAAAAGTTATTGGTTAAAGGGCACAATGGAAACTTTTTTAGTGAACAGTCTCTCAGCCCAAATCTTTTGATAGAATTAAACAAAAATTCTGATGATTTTGTGAAATTTCACTAAATTTTCTTGATGATTTTGTGAAATTTCATAGAAAGTTTAGTGAAATTTACCAAAATCATTCGGCATTTTTTGCCCAATTTTATACGTGAGATTTCACTAATTTTTTTTCAATGTTAGACCTAATGCTTAAAAAAAAACTCTAATGAATGATGTAGGCTAAAATGATGCATGGACAATTAATATTTAGCTAAAACAACACAATTACACATGGAGTCAATAAATAAGTGCAAAACAATCTTAGCCGTTAACTAAGTAAGTCCCACAATGAATCCTAGCCGCTGATGTTTATCCTTCACATAAAAAAATGGGACCCACACAGAGCTCCACTTATTATATAGATATTGCTTTTCCAATTGCTAGCTATTTTATAGAGTGCATAGCACGGGTGGAGAGGTAGTTCTCCCAAGGATATGAAAACATTTGGTGTCAAGATTCAAGACTAGAAATTGGACCCAAAGTTATTAATATAGTAGTAATAATCCGTGCCTGTGGGCACAAAGCAAAAAAAAAAAAAAAAAAAAAAAAAAAGAAGAAGAAGAAGAAATAAGGGAAAAAAAATGCAATACTTTAAAATTTTTAAATCTTTTGCGTAAAATTGTACAGGTCATTCAAACCCACATGCTATTTAGTACTAACCCGTGCCCGTGGGCACGAAGCGGGAAAAAAAAATTCAATACTTTAAAAGATCTGAGATATAATTGGAATTTTAAGTAAAGAAGACATTGGTTCCAATATTAAATGTATCATTAACTCAATTTAGTTAAATATATTTAGTCCAACATTGAATGAATATTTTAAGTATAATTAATATTTATTCGTAGAGACTTCCCCCGTGCCCGAGGGCATGAAGTGAAAACAAAAAAAAAAAACAAAAAACAAAAAAACAAAGACTTTTTCTAAGTTTTTGGAAAGAAATAGAAAAGGAAAGCAAAACTTTTTTGATTATTTATAATTATCCCATATTTGGGAATCAGCATTACTCATTTACAAATGACCTATAAAAGGGGTGGAACTAATCAAACTGCTAGCAAAATTTACAACCATAGTGCTGGAAAAACCCATTTTCTAGATAGACAATAGAAGATAACAAATACGCTTCCTAGATTTTAAAAAAAAGTGCAAGTGAGAATACATTTCTTGAGACTTGAATTATGAAATCCATTGTTAAAACTCACTTCCTAAACTTCAACTTTATGTGATTTTTCACTCATATTATATCAGTTTGATTAGTTTTATGAAAGTAATTTGATCAGAGTCATGGAAAGGAAAAAAGAAAAACCTATCAAAAAATAAACTCTATGAATATATGTATGATATGGGAAGTTTATATTCCAATATTTCTATTTTGAAAAAATCAGTCCACTGATTTAGTTTATCTCTCAAGATTTGAGTTTTGTATTTACTATTAGATATGTATATATTCAAATTCAAATTAATTTAGGGAATTCCTTTTTTGCTAAAAAAAAAAACAGTCTAATGATTTAGTTTTACCCAAGATTTGTGTTTTGTATTTACTGAAGTTGACAATTTGAATATTGATATGTATTTATTCAAATTCAAATTAATTTAGGGAATTCTTTTTTAATTTAGAGTTTTAATAAGATACAATGCAATATTTAATGGGATTAACTATTTTTGGTGGACAATCAATTCGACGGTCTGAAATATCTAAACTTGTCTCAATAGTCAAGATTAAAAGTTGCTAACTTGAAAGGGACCCACACCGCTCTATCTTATTATATAGATAAGGGAGCAAACGTTCCTAAAAAAGGCAATTTAATTTTTTTTTGGAGGCCTAAACAATCAAATTTTGTCGAAAACCAAACTACATATAAAAGGGCAGCTCGGTGCACCAAACTACATATACTTGTTATTATTTTCTGTTTGTTGAACGATTTTCCAATTAGTCAAGTCAAGTGCCTTTTGGGACTTTCCGGGCGAAGTTACACTATTGCAGCGCAGGAGAAATCTTTATGAAGCTGTTGTTGTGCATCACAGGAGTTGGAGTTTCCTGGAAAGGAGTCGCTGTTGACACAAAGGTAAGATATTTCAAACTACCATTGTAAATGCATGTGTAATCCCCTGTGATGAGATCGAGACTTATCCATTCCTTTCGTTCCAACATTGGCCCAACGATCAATTTCCCTTCATGAATGCATATGAACTCCGTATATCCTCTATCAATTTGTCGTATGAATGAGTTCCTGGGCTGTGCAATCCTGTAACTTCTGACCCATACATTCTGTTTTAGCATCCATATGTTTAAATGAAGTTGGAATTTTCCATCATTGAAAACATCTACAATCAAGCTCAAATTCCCTTCCAAATGTGCTAAATAAATTTCCTCAAAATATTGGTATTTTACAGCAGGAGGTGGATTAATCGTCCCAAATTTCTCACACCCAACGTCGAAAGTGACTAAAATAACCCCAAGTTTTGGATATCTATGAGCAACATGCCAATATAATAGACCATCTGCATACGTTGGCGGCCTATCAAGTGGGTAATTAACGCACTTCACATTCCTCCATGAAGGAGAGGAAGAAACACTAATTACTGCACAATAACATTGTACCCAGGGCCTTTTTATTGCATCATACCCATACATCTGTTGACAGCTCATAAAAGTCCGAACAATCTTGTATTCATTGTTTGTTGGAGAATAGCCCAAAGATGTCATATTGATTTCCATTTCACTGTGGAGAGGGCACATTGGGAGAGTGAGAAATTCCCCAGTTGTGGGATTGCAGACATGGAAATCATTAATATTCGCGAGGCAAACCAAACCGTTGATTGAATTAGAAATTTGGAGATATTCTGTATTGATGTCGGATTTGGTTAGCAGAGTTTTAAGACCGCCTCCTAATTCTAGGGAAGATAGGTGGAGGAGCTTCTTATGATCAGAGTCATGTTTTTTTGGGGGACTAATATGGCAAATAAGAATACCCATAGAGGGGTCCCTAGAATGCTTCCAGTGCAAATCTGCAAAGTTGTTGCTGCTGCTGCTGCTGATCAATGAACACCAAGTTTTGCACACACACTTCAGTGTGAGAATAAATTTAAATGGAAGAAGCAACAATATCCGGAACAAGACATCGTAAGGAAGGCACACGATATTTGTTGCCATCTCTCTCTCTCTCTCTCTCTCTCTCTCTCTCTCGTCTGTATATTGGTTGTGTGAGATTTTCCAGGGGTTGTGACTTGTTCTTAATACTACTCTATATCTATACATACATATATATATATATACACACACACAAGAGCTCCATAAAAACAAGAAAGAGTAAGAGGTAATTTATGAAACTGTTTCCTTTTTATTTGCTATCAATTGGAGGAAAGCGCAAACTTGTTTAAACGTAGAAAATCAATCACATGATCATTCTATCAATAATTCAATCAAAAGGAGGAAATAAATTATTAAAATTATAGAATAAGAATTATTAAAAGATTCCTTGTCCCTAATTGTGGCTTTTGTGGAAGATTTAATACTCCAGGAGAAAATATTCCTCTAATTCACTAATTAGGCACCTATTGAAATTATTCAGCGTAATCGTTGCACCATATTAGTATGCAAATATGGTGTGACCAATTAATCTTTACCAAACACATGCCTCATGTTTCTATGGAGATTATGATCATTTGTCTACTGACAATTAATTACATGTCATGATCCCCTGGAAATCAGGGGCAGGTGTATGGTTTAAATTAAAGAATCACACCATGTAAGAATGCTTAATTACATAGTATAACCATCACATTAAATAATTTAACCCAAAAATTTGATTGGTTGGTTAGGTATGGTGACGTAGTGACACCGATGCAACCAATATTTTCTCATTTAATAGTGTGGTGCTACATGAGTAAATATTGGTTGCAACGGTAACACCACGTCGTCCTGCCTACGTACATATGTTTGGTAAAATTAAAAGGTCACACCACATCTACATGCTAATATGGTGTGACAGTTACGCTGAATTTTTGTGAATGCCTAATTGGTGAATTAGTGAAATCTGATTGGTTGGTGACACCATATAAGCACGGTAACATGGTGTCACCTAGGGATGTCAAAGTGACCCGTCGGGCCCGGCCCGACCCGACATTGATCGGGCTTGGGCGGACTTGGGCTTTGGCCCACGAGCTCCTTCTCTTTTTCGGGCTAGGCCGGGCAGGGTAAGAGGGTTCATGCTCTAGACCCTATCCGATGGCCTAGGGCATAGGGCCTCGGGTCAGGCTTAGGGCCTAGCCTAGGCCTCAGACCTGTAGGGCCGGGCCTAAGTTGTCTTCTTCTTCTTTTTTTTTTTTTTTTTTTGAAAGACATATAAAGATATTATAAATATGTAAACAAGTGAAAAAGTAACGGAAGATATGAACGGTCAAAGTCTAATTAAATAAAAAAATAAAAAAAATTAACCTTTTATTAAAAGAAATTAGAAATAAAGATGATTACACTCCAAATTTGAAATTACTCCTATGTACAATTATATTAAATTATTCGAGTAGTGCTATGCTTCTTTTCCTAAATAGTTCCCAAACACATGTGGTAGTGGGTCCACCTTCAATAATGGTTGAACCACTTCAACATCATCCAATCAAAGTAGGCTTATTGTCAAATATTTTTGGGAATAATTTGAGATACAAAATTTTAGAAACATAGCATTACTCAATTTACTCGCAAGCTGGGAATACTATAAATTTTGTCACTTGTAATTTTGATTATTTTAAACTCTTGGAAATGACAAAAAAATTAATTGTTGGAAAGCTTCTGAGCTTCATCAGGTCGGACCTTAGGCTGGGCGTCGTGCCGAGCTCGGGCTTCAAGAGATGGGTCTAGGCCCTACCTGGGAAAGTAAGGGCCTATAGCCGGGCTTAAGGCCCGTTTTTTCGGGCTGTGCCTCAGACTGCCCGTCAAATCGGGTTTTTTTTACATCCCTAGTGTCACCATTGAAACTAATATTTTCTCCTGCTAGAGGCACCAGAATTCAATTTTGTAGGGTAAACTAACTCTTGCCTAAATAAGTAGATGATATGCCTAAAATTGCCTCTACTCTACGACCGAGAGGTTCTACTCAGCGACTGGCCCCTATCCCGACCAAGGCATGTACAACTGCTTGGGTGAGCACCATCTCCATTTCCCGTGCAGTTACGGGCCCCCCAGTCCTCCTAATCCTGTAGCACGGGGCTCTGCTAGAGGAGAAGCATGACCCCTGGGTCGGGATAATATAGTCCAGTCACAATACAGCTCGGGAACAACTTGGCTAGCCCAGAGGCACATCCCACATAGCTCTTGGACTCCAGCAATTTCCTAAGCCAGTTAGGAAATCTTTCAGATACACATAAATAGTTTTCTAATCAGAATAGGAAACCATTCGAATATGCAGCTATCATTACAGGCTGTCAACAATTTCTTAAATGGATTAGAATGTCTTGTAAAGGAGGACTCTTTTTCTTATAAAAGGGTCCTCCCCCTCCCCCTCCCCCTCCCCCTCCCCCTCCCTCTTAAAGGGGATCTCGAGTTCGATAAAACTAGCAATATTACGTTGTCTAGCCTTTCCTAAGAAACCCTAAACGCACACCCTGCACGACCGACACTTGATAGTTCCAATCACCATTGTTGGATCACCAAGGTCCATGCAGTAGTTTTATTTCATATAGTGGAAGTGCTCACACACACACATGGACGTATGTTCCTTCATTAACAAGGTCGAACCACATACAAACCCAGTCTCTCATTATCTCTCTCATTGTTTATCTCTCCTTGATCTGCTCTAATTTATCTTGCCCAAAAATTGCATCATTATCTTGGCGCCGTCTGTGGGAAACGACTGATTTCTCAAAAAATAAATCGCTTAACTGATAGTCATGCCTCCGAAGAAGGATAAGCACATATTGACAATTCGTTTACATCATGTATTATATATATATATATATAGGGCCAAAGCTCTTAAGTAAACTGGATAGAGTGAACTTACCCAGTGAACTGGGCTTTTAGCCTAAAAGAACCCACAGATCGTCCCGCTGACCCGCGCGCCCCACTGACCCGTGGGTTCTTTTAGGCTAAAAAGTCAGTTTACTAGGTAAGTTTACTCTACCCAGTTCACTTAAGAGCCTCTCCTTATATATATATATATATATACGAAAATTCTCCAGAGACGGCGCTCTCTCTTTAATGAAGACAGGGCCTTTGTTTTGACTATTGGATCGTGTTTAAAAACTGGATCTGACGGCCAAAACAGAAATCCTCTCTTTAATAAAGAGAGGGAGCACTCTTTAGAGCCTGACTGTATATGTATATATATTTATGCACAAATGTGCTTGATTTGTGGAGTTGTTTTAGGAAAGATGATCTTTATGAATTTCATACATTGTAAGCTGACATGGAGAATAGGGGTAGGTGTGTCCATGTAATTGGATTTAGGGGCTTTTGAGTAGAAATATTGTTCATGAGGGTCCTATGATCTCAAAAGATCACTAAAATGTCCTTTTTACTAAATAACCCTATTCTTTGGTGTATTTAGAAAAAAAAAATGGAGTATTTAACCCGCCCATTTTCTTTTTGTAATCATAAAGTCAATGCATAATGAAAAGAGAAAATTTTAAGATATGCACTTCAAAGAAAGATGAGAAAAATCCTGTTTTATATAGGAATTTTTTATTATATATTTTTTTTATTTTGATAAAGGTAAACCAATCAGTTTGAGAAGTCTCAAGTTCTCAACTAAAAAGCGAACGATCAGCTGACACTGACTAACCCAAGGAATGCAATAGTATTATATACGGGTAATGCTAGGGGCACTAACAACATCCACTAACAAGCACTAACACACTCTATCTCTCTCCTAGTAGTACAGTGGGGTCCACTGCGGGAGAAAATATTGGTTGCAACGGTTATACCACGTCAGCAAAATAACCTCTCACATACTTGTGTGCTGTGCTTATGTGGAGGAGAGAGAAAGTGAGAAAGATGAATAAATCAAGGGTCCAGATTGAATGGGGATACCACGTCAGCAAAATAACCGTTGCAACCAATATTTTCTCCCACTGCGGACCCCACAGTGTCACTAGGAGAGAGATAGAGTGTGTTAGTAAGTGTTAGTGGATATTGTTAGTGCCCCAAATATTACTCATTATATAAATCTCAAGGGAGGTCACATTGTAATTTTTAAAACTAAAAGAGAAGTTTGGTCTTAACATATTGGTTAGGAGTGTTATTTTGAATTGCTGATAATCAAATTGAATCCAACTAAAATAATATGTGAACCAAACAGACCCTGGTGCTTTGTCATGGTTCCTAGAACATGCAAGCATACAGAGTAAGAAAATACACTATAAAACTAGCAACACAAACTTCTCACACATACTGCAAACCTCCTCAATCTCTGAAAAAACAATATGTGGTGTAACTTGAGATTGATTTGGCCGAGAGAGGAAGTAGTCAAAAAGACACAGTCACGGTTGAGCAAAAATGCATTCAAAAATATTTAGTACATGAACACTAATCAAATAGTAGTTTAATATTCTATTTACATAATATAGTTCTTTTATGCTTTTTAAATTTTGAATTCCAAATTTGGTTTGCTCACACAATAACATTTGTATCACATGCTGAAGTATGTGGTACCAACGTTCACCGATTTGTACAATTATTAAAGCACTTGACAACCAAATTTGAAATTCAAATTGGGGAAACATAACAATATATATTAGTACAAATATTTGTTGTTTAATATATTTAACTGGTTTATTATTTAGCTAATTAGTTTTATTTTCAATCAATAAAGTGAATTAACAAAATAAATTAACCATGTATTCAGTACTAATTATAATATAATAGCATTAGTACAACACAAGGGTAGAATTGTCATTTGGTATTTAAAACCTTTGCGTTTATCTATTACATAACCAATTACCACAATTCCTACTTTCACAGAATCACAATACATTTCCCAAAAAATCCATTATGACCATAATGGAATAATTTATTGTAATAAAACTATTGCAAACGCCAAATTTGAAGGTCTACAAACCAGAAAGCAAAACTTCACCAGTCCAATCCAACAAAGGGGTTTTTTTTTTTTTTTTTGTAAACAAAACAGTCTTAACTAAGGGCTCGCATGGTAACATTTCTTGTTTTGAGTTTTTAGTTTTTTAAAAACGAAAACTAGTTTTGGTTTTTTTTTTTTGAAAAAAAAAACGAAAACTTGTTTTAACATTGTTGATTTTTTTTTTTTTTTTTTTTTTTTTTAAAAACAAAAACAGGAAACTCAAAACGACTTTTTGGTGTTTTCATTTTTTACCCAAAATTTGAAAACGTTTTTTTAAAAACAAAAAACAAAAACGTTACCAAACGAGTTTTCAATTTTCGTTTTCTAAAAAACGAAAACAAAAACAGAAAATAGAAAACGACAACGTTACCAAACGAGCCCTAAGGTGTTGAATAAAACAACAAAGTCGTAAATTTTATACCCGTGGTTATGACAATTTTCAATTTATCGACATCTTGTTTAAAATTGACATTTAACCCCTTGTAGTTTTAAACTAAACCGAATATACTAAGCTTTCTCTTAAAATAGTTCCACGTATGAGAGTTTATGTGTCAAAATTAACCCCAGATAAGCAGTTAACCCCAAATTAAATTAGCTACCCAGCAGGGTTAAATGTTAAAAATAAGCCCCACGGAGGTGAGTTAAATGACAGTATTTTAATTCCTACATAAATGATTGACCCAAAATTAACCTCTCACAAATGAGGTTAAGTGTTAATATTTTTGGCCCATCTTAGAATTTTTATCACTTTTGAGGGAAATCTTAACAATATTACTTTAATCTAAACCACAATAGTAATTAAGTGTCCACTTTTAAACTATACAAGATAATGTAAAAAGGGGCCAAATTTGGAACAACTAACCAATAAGTGAGGTATTGCTCAAGCAATATAACAGTTATACCTCCTTAATTTCGTCGGGGTAGGGGGGGGGGGGGGACAACACTTCAGTAAAGTTGCTTCAGTACATTTCGTTAGGTTCCTCTCACAGTTTTTAAAATTGTCTTTTTAATATTATATTTTTTGAAAATAATTGTTTTGAAAATTGTGCATCTATGTGAGAAGAACTTAACGAAATGTACCGAAGTGTTGTAAGGTGTTGAATCAAACAATAGCTGAGGTTCATCCAAGAAAAAAAAATGAAAAATAAATAAATAGCATGAGGTCTTTCTCAAGTACTGTAAATGCTGTACTCCTCGGAGGCTGCCCTATATTTATTGCTTCCGTTTTCGGTAAAATTCTCTATCCGTCTTTAAGCACTCTTTTCATTAATTCACTAAGAGAATCAGAGGTTTCAGGTCATTATGATAACGGAAATGCTTTGTTTACCGAAAAACTGCACAGATTTTGTGCACCGAATGATCCAGTCCACTCATTTCAGTGGTCCCCACACAAAAACGTGTGGGGACCACTGAAATGAGTGGTCTGGATCATTCGGTGCACAAATTCTGTGCAGTTTTTCGGTAAGTGTAGCATTACTGTTATGATAAAAGGATAAAGTGTGTACTTTGCATTAGAGATTGTATACTTCTTATAGAAATGGTATCTGATATGCACAGACTCAGAACTTTAATTCATTAGGGGCGAAGTTTTGACGAAAGTTCAGGAACAGCGCCCTTGACTATTTTTGTGTGTGTGTATATGTGTAGAACTAATATAATTTTATGTGATTTTTTCATCAATTTCGTGTATATATAGGGGATTAAAAATTATGTGTATTTTTTTTGTCTATCTCACTAAAAATGAGCAAGAGGAGGGTTTTTTTTTTCGCTAAACAGGAGCAATAGAAGGTTAATGGGATCTTTGAGTCTTTCGAGGGCTTATGCAAAACTTCAACCCAGGGCCGGTCCTAAGTATTTGGAGGCCCGGGACGAACTATTAAAAAGGAGGCCCTTATATAGGGGTTTGGGGGTAGTGCCCCCGCGGCGATTTTTTTGGGGCCTACTTATACGTAATTGATAATTTTTTAGGATTTACACTACACCATATGGACCAATTTCTAACGGACAGGTTTTAAGCTTTCTAACGGATATATCCGTTACTAATTTCTAACGGGTATATCCGTTAGAAATGATGAAAATCCGTTAGTAATTACCCTTCATATGGACTTATATTTTTTCTAACGGCTTGAAAAACAATACTAACATATATATCCGTTAGAATTTTTTATACAGAAATTAAATAATACAAAAAAGAAGAAAAAAAGTAAAATAAAAGTAAAGGGGATACAAATATTACCCCCAAATATTCGGTACCCTAGTTCTTTCCCCCCAAAAGAATAGAGGAGAGAGAGAGAGAGAGAAAGAAAAAGGAGATCGGTGCCCCTAGCCGTCGCCCTTCACCGGTCCATTGCCCCTCACCGATCTTCTCAGATGGTTAGCTCTTTTTCTCTCTCTTTCTCTCCCTCCCTCTCTCTCTCACACACACACACACATACACACACACACCAGTCATGGTTCGAGACACACACACAGACACACATATGGCCACCGCTACCGCTGTTTGTATTTTCAGATCTGGTACTTTTTCGACACACACACACATACACACACACACACAGAGACACATTTTGCCTTGCTGGTCACCAAAATTCAAATGGCAACTACAAGCCTGTCTTCATTTACATAGATTATTAAATTCTATCATGAACTAGTTCAAGTCCATTACTAGTTTGTAAAATTTTGTTCTTGAACTGTACAAGAACTAGATCTCAAGTGATATCGATCTAGCACTTCAAAGCTCTAATCCTTTCTATCCCTTGATTTTTCTATTGAAACATCTCAAATCCAAGCCTAGTACTGTATTTGTTTAATCTGATTTTCATTTTAACTTAGTAGATAATTTAGAATTTAGAATTTATAATCTCATCCCTCCATCTCTATTCCGCAGTAGAAGCAGAAATTGGGTAAATCTCAAAAATGAATTTAATTTGAGCCTTTGTTTTTCTTTAGTGGGTCTTGATTTCCCTTAAGTAGGAAATTATAGAAAATCGGATCATAGCCTCATTTGGTGATTGTTATTTGGGTGAATTGAAGTAAATAGGCAGTAGGCACTATATTGGAATTTCAACAAATTCACTGTTGTCCAATTTCAATAGAATGTTAGGATGTCCAAGTAAATTACTGTTACCTTTTGGTTTGATGAGCTCTTTGGTGCTTGTGGTTCTGTAAAAACCCACTTGAGTTCTTGATAGAGTGCGAAGACTAGCAGTGAGAATGAGACTGTTTAGTCCATTTCAACTCATATGGGTTATTCTGGGACTCTTTATTGTGGCTTGTGATGCCACTGCATCACATGAAGGTTTGTATTAGTATTACCTTGTTATTTAATGTTTCTTTCATAGACCTCATTTTGGTGTACTGCAGTATAGAAATTGCATTTCTTTTATACTGTTTGAAATCTGAATTTGAATCTAGCTTGCATATCAACTTTGGATAGGGTTAGCTCTGATTTAGGGAAAATCTTGAATTTCTTGCTGATATGTCTACTGAATTTAAGCACTTAGAAGTTTTTTCTTACTGGGAATTCTGGGTTTTGCAGTATATGCTCGTACTACTTTCAAGGAAGCCATATATGAGGACAAATATACAGTTTTGTCAAATTGGAATGCCCTAGATGCAGATCCTTGTGACTGGTTTGGCATTTCCTGTTCTATGGCTCGAGATCATGTCATGAAGCTGTAAGAAATGCTATTGTCTAATGAATTCCAGTATGTGTAGATATATATTGTGTATAAGGCTTATTGGAGTTAACAGTTTGTGGTGGGACTCTTTTTTTGTTTTTTGTTTTTTTTTTTTTGCAGAAACCTTTCTGGGTCATCACTAAAGGGTTTTCTTACACCTGATTTAAGTTCACTTTCTTTCTTGCAAGAACTATATGTTCACATTCTATACTTGATGTTCTTTTTCTCCAATAGAAGTTATAGATATTTTTTTTTCTTCAAAAGGTAGTGTTTGAATCTTAATCTGATAAACTGATTTCATGTGTAGAATTTTGCATGGTAATGGTCTGATTGGTGTAATACCCAAAGAGATTGGGATGCTGAAGCACCTAAAGGTTTTGGATTTGGGAGAGAATGAGTTATCTGGTTCAATTCCTCCTGAAATTTGGAGTTTAACAAGTGTTGAGACAATGTAAGTGTTGTTTAACAATGGGGGTTTCTGGATTGGACTTGGATGTTTGTTCTCTTTGGGATTCTTTGACTTATTCGGTTCGTCCCTGTTGTTCCAGAAACTTTCAAGCAAATGGGTTGAGTGGAAATTTACCACCTGAGCTTGGAAATTTGAAGTACCTCAAGGAACTTCAACTAGATAGGAATAAGTTTCAAGGAACTGTTCCTGCTGTCAACAGTTCAGATTTTACATCCAACAATCACGAATTGTAAGTAGGAGGTTTTTTTTTTCTTCTGGAATTTGAAGCATTTGATTTAGTTTTAGTCATTGGAACACTTTATTGTTCTTGCTCTTGTTCTGTTGGATTCGTCGAATATTAAGCCTATTTGTTTCATTTGCTCTCAATTTGCTTAGTCTATACTTGGACAAACTAGACTACAAGGAAGATAGTGAAGATGTCTCCACACATCTTTGTTTTTTAATCTCCCTAATGCTGCATTAGGTAGATTAGTTGGCATGCTTACACTCCAACTAATCTGCCCTTGTTTCTTTTATATGCATCTTGCCCGTGTTTGATTTATTAGCAAACTTAGGGGAGGTTTGTGATATTTACCCTTGTTTATTTTATATGCATATTGCTCACGATTCGAAGTGTAAATTACTAAATTTGCTATACTTTCACACATGCTGCCCCGTAAAAGTCAAATATCACTTCAATTTCTGCTTCATGAAATTGTATCTTGTTTTATGTTGGTTATTCTTGATTGCGTGTGATAAGTAAGCGATCACTACCTAATTTTGGTATTGCCATTGTGGCATAGTGACTTATGGACTAACTCTGTCAGTGGAGTTGACAGGTAGAGATTTCTTAACTTGAAATTCATTCCTATTTTTGATACACAACAGTCTGCTATATTTTCATTTTCATATTTAATGCTACTATTATGTGTATTGATATACCAAGAAGATGGAATTCTTTTATTTCAAATGTTGTTTTACCGGTGTCGTTCATCTTAAGTCATTATTATGTCTGCAAATGTGTGTATGAGTTAACGATAAAAGACTATTTTTTTTCTTGCCTCTCTCATTACAGGTAAGGTATTTCCTTTATATAGAAGGACACTTGGAAGCCAGAATGTTGGCAATCTGCAGTTGCCCAATGGTTGGTAGTGTTCTCCTTATTACATGCACTGTTATGTAGTTGAATATTGCTCAAAAATCTAACTTTTAAACCTATTTTGCCTTTACTATTACAATGTTGATATTAAATGATGGACATGCTCACATTATAGTTATACCTCAATCCTCCCTAGTCCCCTTCAGTGTGAATGGATGATTTAGCTGAAAGATAATTCATCTAATAGAGGCTTAAAACATTGCTAATTAGATCATTGGTTGTATTTTCAGTTTTTTTGCAAGTGTTTCCATGAGTTTTCGATACTTTTCATTGTTTCCATGATGTTTCCAATATATTTCCAAAGCGCTTTTCTTTTCCGGTGGCCCGAAACAGCTATACGATACGAAATTTTGATCCTTGATTGAGCACCTATGATAACATGAAAACACAACTCAAAATCAATGCATTTGAATTAAATGAACCCAAACCTGTTTATTTAGGAATCTGTTACCTTAATTTTTTATCTTCGGAATGACATATATTAATAAACCAAAATGTTTTGCAAGTAATTAATATGTGGTAGTGATGCAATTGACTTAAATACGAAAATTTATCATGGTTACATGGTAAATGTTGCAAGAGATTTATTTGTAAAGGAAACACACCGTTCATTCTTTGATTTTCATAAATCAGATTGATCTTTTTGACATTTATAAATAAAAGGCTTAGGTACTAGTTTACCTTTTCTATATTATGAAAAAACATAATATTGAGGATAATCAATCCTCACTGGTAACTTCTATTTATAATTATTTGATCATTCAGTATAATTCAATAAGTATGCATCAAAGAACTAAAACAACGGAATAGATGACTAGTTCAAATATACATTCAGTAAGTCAAGAGATTTGAGTCCATTTGGCAAAAACTTTTCCACAGCTTTTTTACAAATCTGTACCAAGTGTTGCCTAACCAACGAAACTACTATTTTAACCGAATACCTAACCAGCAGAATTCAAAATGAAATTCATGAATATCCGACCGTTAACTTTTGGGGATTTTTATTCCAGAATGCAATTAATTCCAGAAGCATCTTCTGACAGTTGGGATTTGAATTTTGAGTTATTTTGTTTTAATTGATTTTTGCAAGATCAGAATAGCAAGGTGTCTAGAATCTGGTTTGTAGCTGATTCCTTCGATACATTGTGACTGATCCTATCTGTAGTATTATGTGCTAGCTCTACTGTTTTTTTTTTTCTTTTACCTGGTGTAAACTGAGGTATTATTCACTATACTATTCAATTAGATAATCATGAGTTTTCCTTCGCTTTCAGTTTCGCAACTACGGCAACATTAAGACAGCTTTAAGTAACATTGCTTATCACCATTAAATACTAGTCCTTTTCTTTTCATTGTGATGTTGATGAAAAAATCTACATTAACTAATACCATTGTGAATTTTTGTAGCATCACAATGTGTGAAGAAAATCATCAAAATCAACCCCTATATGCTCGGTACAATGGCTAGAGGAGCAGTTGATTGGCAATTTTGGCATAGAAATTTGAGTACTAAGGTAATCCATAATCATTAAACTGAATATTACAAGAATGTTTGAAAAATTTTCTTGTCAATCAATATGAATTCAGCAGTAAAGAACTAAGTAGAGGGTTGTCTTTCTAAACGACAGTACAGAACAGCTGAATAATAATATTTAGCACGATTTTCAATGCTCTCCCTATATCTAGTTCTGTTTAATTCACTTTAATCTTAACCATTTTAGTCAACTTCATAACAGGCTTTATAATTTACATTTTTACACTACATCTCTTCACTCTGCTAGTTTAGGAAAAGTGAGATATGTCAGTACAGTGGATTTTTGAAGTTGCAATGACTCTGTAGCTATTAACGTGAGCCTGAGATTCGAATCATGTGCTTCCATTGTGTGTTGTCTTTATTATATTTAGTAATCCAACCAAAATAAGTATTACGATTAAATGTTTTCTTCTCAAAACAAGCGAAGGATTTCAATTGCAGGGGCATAGAAGTTACTAGCGAATATTCTATACTCAGTATTGTGGGATGGGGTTGTCTGTTGGGACCATGATTGCTGGATGGGCTGAAATGGTAAGGGGGCCTGAAAAATTTGGTCGGGGTTGTCTGTTGGGACCATGTCACTTTCACTTTTTTTTTTAGCATGTAGACAAATCTATTCACAAAGAAATATAACTAAACAAATATATCATCTTCCAAAAATAAATTTTTACGCCCCCCACCCCGCCCCTGCGGCTCCGCCCTTGCTAAACGCTCTTATGATTTTTTGGTTTATTAATGATACAATGTCTAATTTTTCACTTGCTTGATTTGGAAGACTTTTTTGTCAATTTAACCAATGTGTACTTTCGAGATATGTAGTAGCTTAGCGTTTCCAATATGTATATAAATGTGTATGTGTTTAAAACTAGGATTATTGGTGCTAATATTTGTTATTTTTCAGCCAGGTAATAAACCTCCACTTAGCATGGGGCCTTCTTTTCCACAGGGACAGCCACCACTTCCAAGCCAGCCGCCACCTCAATCACTCTATCAGGTACATGTTCAATTTTTTTTTTGTCTTTTTTATTGCATTTGATGAATGTGACCGTGCTAATCTTGCTGTTGGTTCTTCCAAGGCTTGCTAGCCTAAAGAATAGCCACGTTTGGTTGTTTTCACTGAGGTTTACGATTGATTCACGAGCCTTTCTGTGAACTTTGATTTTCTGATGACTGGGTCAGATTGATTAGCTCATGCTACATGTGCAAGTCCATGCTTTGTGTTTGGTCTGGATTGCCATTCTTTGAATAGCTCTTCACTGTTATACTGAGCTATTATAGCTCATATGAACAATTTGGGACACTGGCTAATTAAGTATGTTAAAGTATGTTATTTAAAGAAAAAAAAGTATGTTAAAAATTGAATCAAGGTGTTCCCTTATCTAATTGGACTGGTCCTTCCAATTCAGTTGTTGGGTACGAAGAAGCTTTGGCATATTTTTGTGAACCCATACACTAATACTTGTACTATCATGATATACTGTGCATTTACCATTGCACCCAGTAGTTGCCCAATACAAGGTAGACATACATTCTAGTAAAACTGTAACCATTTGAACATTGTTGTCTTGAAAGACACATCGTGTCATAAACTGCTGATTTTCTCAGTAACTGGTTTTTATCCCAACAATGGACCACCAAGGATGCCTTTTATTATCTTACTTAGATTTAACAGTAAAGAATTATTAATACACAAACTCAGAAACTGCCTCAGATTCACTTGGGATATGCAGTTGGTGTGATTGAGCAATGGGCATCCTACACACTAGTAGTAGATTAGTCTTGTATAAGAGAGTCAAAAGCATATGTAAATATGGGAACTGCCGTTGCATCCAAAAACGAGGAGTATCCTGTATCCAACATCTCATCCATTTTTAATTTCAAATTCCCATTAAAGATGTTTTACTTGCTAAAGGGATATGGACATGCATATGGGAACTTCGATGCTATGAGTGTAGTCTAGTTGAAAGAAGAGGATTGTGGATTGACGGAAAGGAGGTTACATTTCCCCTAGTCACACTCTACTGTGATTTTTTGCTTTCGCATATTTGTCCTTACCATGGAACACATCTTTTTCAGTTTGTAGATTAGAGAAAGAACCTAACTATTTTTTGGGGTGATTGTGATGTCTAATATGTGTTAATTGAAGTCTCTCTCTCAAGCTTTGTCAAATACATGTGCTGATATCTAGGATACCCACAGAGTGTATTAACTGACATGTAAACCTGCCAAGTTTCATTTTGCCATAAATGGATTTAATGGCCTTATTTTAATGAATTTGAAATTACAAGGTGAAGGATTCTACTTGCAAAATGACTATTCTGGATATATACTCCCTTGTTTGTCGATTATCTTTTGGTTTATATTTCATTGCTATAATTTTAGTTCTGTTTAATATTTGTATCATATTTCTTTGTAGGAAGGATTTTATTACCGTCATGCGGAGGCAAAATACTTGATGCTTATACATTGAATTTCGGAAACTGCTAGTACCATCCCGAAAAATGCCACACATCGAATGGGTATTGGTGCTTTTGTAATATATGAAAAGGGAGAGGTATGTACTTTCCTCCAATCTATATCCATTCTTGTCACCTTCATAGTTGTGACCCTTCTGGTCTTCTTTAACACTATAACTTTGAGTTTTGTTGCATTCCCATTGATCCTTGCTTTTGCTCCAAACCCTCAATTTATTCAGTCTCACACAATTAATGCTTGACTACAGATTTTAGCTTTCACTATTTGACCAATTATATACTCCTTTGTTTGTCGATTATCTCTTTGCTTGATAAATCTGGATTGGTTTGGTGTGCTTTTTTTTGACAAGTACTTTTATCAAAATTTCATTATAGTAAAATGAGAATTTCCTTCTGAAAGTTTTGCTAAGATATTCGGTATAATCTTTAAATTTTTGAAAGCAAGTTCTATTTGACGTCGAGTAGAATAAGTTGGAGTTTTGGTAACATTATGGGTCTCTTTAGGCTATTTTCACTACTCGCTTACAATCAATTGAGATGAATCTTTACTTATTGTTCCTTTTCCTTTTCTTTTCTTTTTGAAACGACTAAAATAAAATGTTCATGACGTAGTCATCTTTGTCATTGCTAAGAGCCTAAGAAATTTAGTCTAATATTGAGCTCTCTTTCCTTGCATAAACTTTCTAAGGTTGAACTTTATGTGTCCATAAACATATGGCATCAAGAGGTAATTAGTAGAGATAAGTGCATTGGACATGCAAACTTCTTGCCAATATTAATTAAAGAACCATTTTGTTGATCTTTTCTTTTCATCTTATCTAAACTAATGTTCCTCACCTGCCACTTATTTTATACCATGAATCTTACGATCCTAATCCAATATTGGCAGCGACTACATGACTTGATATGACTTGGAATTCTTTATAGCTCATTGCAATCAATTATTGGTTTCATTTCACTTAAATGTATGTTTTATTCCGATTTCAGGTAGAGAAAGCTAGGAAGTATTTGGACGAAATAGATGACTTTGAAGAGCCACTTCCAAGCAATGGTTTACTGAAGTGGAGAGTGTTTTTTTGTGTTAGATTCAAATATATTTGAAAGGTATGTGTGTTGGCGTGGGGTGTGCTAGGAACGGGAGGAGATTTTGATCCAGATAGAGAATTATGAATGAAAATTTGTTTTCTACTTTCAGTCAACTATTTGTGAATTGTAATGGAATACCACAAATTAATTATATGAGCATTGGAATGGAATTTTGAGAAATATTTAGCTTTCCTTTCTTTCTTTTTTCTTCTATAATTTGTCATGTAGAATTTTAATGTTGCAATTCAATTAATTATGCTTGTTAATTAGGTGAAAAAAAATAAATTGGGAAACATATAAATAAATATATATTTTTAGATTTATGCATATTTCTAATGGATATATTCGTTAGTAATTCTGTTAGTATTTTTTTTTAATTATTTGGAAATTACTAACGGATATATCCGTTAGTAATAGTTGACAAACCGTTAGTATTCAATATTAATCTAGTTGAAAAAAACCGTTAGTAAGTTGCTTTCTAACGGATATATCCGTTAGAAATCCTTTGATTTACTAACGGATTTACTAACGGATATATCCGTTAGTAAAATTAATTTTACTAACGGATATATCCGTTAGTAAATCCGTTAGTAATATTACTAACGCTAAAATACTAACGGATATATCCGTTAGTAATGTTTTTTCCAACGGAAATATCCGTTAGTAATGAGGCCATATGGTGTAGTGTTACTTATACATAATAGGCAATTTTTTTGAGGTCTACTCATAATATGAGTATTTGTGAAACTTAAACATTGTATGGTATCTTTTAATTTTCTAGAGGGGTTTATTTCTAAAACTAAAAATTCTTACACTAAAAATATAATTTTCAAAATTCTAGGGCCTTTACTTTTGAGTTTTACAAACATGTACTCCCTCCGTCCCATATTAAGAGTCTCTTTTGGGAATTCCAACTTATTAAGGGGATAACCTTGATTTTGGTGAGATTTTCAACTTTCCAATATTACCCTTTTTGAAATTCAAAATTATAGTGTCACATAAAAAAAAAGAGAGGGAAGAGTTGGATATAATAAAGGGCAAATTTGGAAAGTGTATTAAAGTACTTTTGACTTTTCAAAGAGGACTCTTAAAATGGGATATCAAAAAAATGGCATCAAGGACTCTTAATATGGGACAGAGGGAGTATGTCAATATATATGTAGTTGATGACACTAAATTGGGCATTGGGGAAGCTTAAATGTAAAATACTAAAACTTTCAAAGTAAAAATGTAATTATGAAAATTTCATGGGCGCCCTCAAAATTTTGTGAACTTCAGTGGCCCGGGGCTGTTGCCCCTTTGGCCCGGCCATGCTTCAACCTTTATCTATGTGGGAACATTTTTTTATTTTTATTTTTTAAAAAATGCCTTGTAGTAGGGGACTCTAGCTAGGTGGTCAGTGTTTTGCTTTTAGGTCTTTTATTATATAACATATACATATATACAAACAATATATAATACAAACAATTAAGAGTGGGAACCCGTTATCAATTAAAATCGTGTCAAAGTTCTTCAAAGTTTTAAAATTTACAAAAGAGTAATGCTATGCTTTCCAAATTTCTATTTCAAAAGTATTTCCCAAATGACCTAGCAGTAGGGTGAGATAACAACTTCTAATCAAAATTCGACTGGTCCCTCTGTATATGACCTGACCCACTGCCATATTATTTGGAAAATACTTTTGAGATAGAAATTTGGGAAGCATATCATTACTCTTTAAAAAAGCCCCTGATTTAATATAAAATCTTAATAAAAGGCTACATATTTTTTAGAACTATCATATAGAACATGTTTTTTCCCAAAAGTTCAGTGGGGGCGGCTGCCCCCGCTCACCCCCACTATGGATCCGCCCCTGGATATGCACCTTCTCAAAGTATTCTTATTTTTCTTATTGTTCAGCTCAGTCTATAGCCTATTCTGATTTCTTGCTCCTTAACCATATTTAAAAATTGTCAGCAGGGGCGAACATACAGAGGTACAAAGGGGGGCTCAAGCCCCCCCTAGGTTTTAAAAAAAATTCTACTTTGCACTAATTTTTTTTTACAATTAGCCCCCCCTGAAAATTACAATTAGCCCCCTCTAGTATTATAAAATTGTCATACTAAGCCCCCTTTCTCTTATATTTTTGTGTTAATTATAAAATCCCTCATCCCTCCTATGTTTTTTGGTTAATTTTTTTAGCATTAATTTATATCATTTACACAAAATACGTAAAAATAGGTCAAAATTTTTTTTTTTTGGGGGCGCTGCCCTCGAACCCCCGAACAAATCTTTGTCAAGCCCCCCTCTGTATTAATTTTTTAGATCCACCTCTGATTGTCAGGGCCTGAAGGGAGGGGGCGTGGTTGATGGTTCGAACCCGGGTATATAATAAGCGTGCCACGGAGCACTTTACCAACAAGACTAATCGTTGCTCAAGTTGATAGCTCATTTAGACACGAATAACTTTTTTCTTCTCAAAATAAACAATTAATAATACCATGCATGCTTATTTCACAAGACATTTTATAAAAGGATTAATACAATGGTTACGAAATTTGGAAATATTCCCAATGATTTGAGAATGAGATTGTATTTAATTAAGCGGTCAACTATCACATTATACATTGGAGATCATGCATAACATTGCTCTTCAATTTAGAAATTCAACCATTGTCTAGATTCCAAGTTCGAAAGATGGCCATGCAAGTTGTTCTAACAGTAGCTGAGTTCAAAGAAAAGTGTTTTGTCTAGAATAAATGTATCATATATAAAAGAGACTTCAACTACTTATTCATTGGTAGAGTATGAAAGTGATTTTACGAATGACACAAAAAAAAAAAAAAGAAAAAAAAGAAAGAAAAGCATATTTTAATAATTTCATTTTAATGAACTTGCGCCAGTTTTAAGAATTTTGGCAAAATCCTGAGATAGCGGACCATGTAATAGAATAGTGCCCTGTATAAGATTAGTCTTATAATGGGGCTTGCTCACACGTACAAGTTTTTAGTGGGTGACATGTGTCCCTTTCCATTCTCATTTTGCCCCTGTATCATCAATATAATTATTGGAATGAGACACATATGTCACCTAATGGAGGCTTGAGTGAGCAAGAGTGGGCAAAAATGGAATAAACAAAAATGCTCTCAATATTTTTAGCAGTTATATAAAACATGTAGGAATTAAATAACACATTAATTACAAATTAAATGTATTCTTATTTGAGGGCATAAAAGTAAAATGTTGTAAAAACCATCAAATGTGCATTGGGAGCTGAGAAACAGCTTTTAAAAGGCTTCAACCAAACACCCAATATTCTTTGAATTCTGCTTGTGGAGCCTCCAGAATCTATTGTGGAGTTCCAGTTGGGTAGCCAAACAGCCACTAATTAGTAGTAAGAAATTATTGTATGATCTTGCACCATACTCTAAGTGTTGGTCGCGGCCAATAGGGAGTAGACCACCGCTCCCTACTAGTTCGAGCCACCACTTAGGCATGGTCCCAGGCCAAATTTTAAACTTTTATTCTTGTTTTTATAATATTTTGAGTTCAAAATGTTGAAGCCATATATATTAAATGAAAAGTGATTAAGTGAAGGACTTCATACAAACTAGAAAGTACAATAACACTTCAGTGTTTTTATTTAGGCTTTTTTGGTGACTTGGTGTGATGCTCAATAACCTGACGCTGGTGTCATGTGGTCACTGAAATGAAGAGGACATGACAGATGAGGAAGAATGTAGCCCCTGGAAATCGAAGGGCCATGACTTGCTTAAAATCAGGCATATATGCCACTTAATTTTAGTAGCCACATGGTCCCATGTGATTAGGGCATCACGCCATGTCAGCATAATGACTTGGTGTGACGGGTTTACCGAATAATGTCGATCTCTGATTTGGGAGATAATTAATTTAGGGAGTATGAACTGCTGATTTGTGTTGGACGTTGTTGTCAATCGGATTGTCAACTTGATCTTCTGCGTACCTCCTTAAATGCATATGAAGTTGCTGCAGCTCTGGTCATTTGAATTAACAAGCATATGCATGATTCTCCATGATAGCAAACATAATTCTTGAAAACTACTTCCAACCCCCAACCCCGGCCCCATGATGCATGGATCAGTTGTACTTCTACTTGTTTTAACTTCACATTTCAGAGAGTAACCTCAGCTATATATAGAGAGAGCTACCACACAGATTGTACTACACACACTTCTGTTTACTCACCCAACTTATATTCCTCAATCTCTTTGATCGATCTCTGTGTTTTCTCTATTAATTAATTCTTGTCTTATTTGGTTTGAAAGAATTAAGATGGAGGGTGAAGGAGGAGAGTGGAAGTTTTTGGTGAGAAAAAACATGACAAGAACTGATGTGAGAAACAACGAAATAAACACAGGGGTGATGGAGTGTCTTGCATTCTTTGAGTCCATTCCGAGCGAGGATGTGAAAGAGATAGTCAGAAACAAAAGCCCCATAATGGCCCGAGTCCATATCAGGGCAGAAGATGGAAGCATACCCGGACATCTCCATCTGCAGCGCATCGGCTTTTCTACTGTCCTTGGTAATGACATAGCACGCTGTTATTACAACATAAAATGGGGGAATCCTGATGATGAATGCCCCTAGCTTTGAATCGGATAGGGAAGTAGAAGTTTACTATTGCTGGGAGTGGGATCAGGATGGTCGTCTGGAACTTCATTTGAAGCTCGACTATCCGGAATCTCTCTACCTTCTCGATGCCGACCTCACACCACACCGTGGAAGTTATTCTTCAAGAAAAATCTCACTAAAACTGAGATTAAGAAAAGGTGTCTCAAATCCCTCAAGGGTAATTTCCAACACTTCTTTCAAGACATCCCAAATGATGCTGTGAGGCGAAGGTTGCTGCATAATGTGAACCGTGAAGCCGCCATTCGTGTGCGCATAGACACCAGCCAAGGGGGTTTCAGTGGAAATTTGGACACCACTCACTCCTATGCCGTAGCCATTGACCCTGAGGATACCTCCATTGAAATCCAGTTTGGGTCGGCTTTGGATGCAAATCGCAACACCTATGTTGCTCTCAATGATCTGTTTGTGTATTATCGATGGGCAGCCGGTGTACTTGAGCTAGCAATCAGACTCTCTCATGAGGGAGAACCACAAAACTAGAATCAGGTTTGTTCTCCATCTACTAATTTCTCCACCGAATATATCTCTGCATATTTATAACATCTATATCACTGTGTTTTGATTCTCTCTCTCTCTCTCTCTCTCTCTCTCTCTATATATATATATATATATATAAACATTTTCATGCATGTTTTTCCATTTATTTATTCGTATTACTTGGTGCATTTTTTTTTTGTCGAAGTAGTTGATCAGCAGGTTGATGCCGGAGGAGCTGTGGCTGTTGCATGCATGCACGTGTTATGCCTTGGTGGAGTGGAGCCATCCAAATCTGCCTCATTATGGTTTTTTTTTTTTTTTTCAGTGGTGGTGGTAGTTTTTAGTAGTACTATGTTTTATTTGATGTTGTTAAACTGGCTAGCTTGTTTTTCTATGGACAACATATGTCTGGTATGTTCTATGGATAACCTATGTTGGTAATTGTTTTTTTACTGTCGGCATTAACGTGTATGTAATTTAAACAGGCCAGCCTAGCTGTATGTTATTTTAACTTATAATTAAGTCATGTTCAAATGTGAAATTCTGCTTTAGTTAATTATGAGCTTGGAGGCCGGGAACCATACATAACACGTGTTTTGTCCCTTCACGTGTACATATATATTAATATATATATATATATATATATGTATAGGATAGTCATATTGACAGAGCACATTACTTTAATACCAGAGCAAATTCTAAGACTTTTTAATTTGTAATGGAAAACATCCTTTAGAAATGTCAAAATTCCGTTAGAAATTTGCCAAAGCAAATACTAACACTTATTAAGTTATCTACATTATGAACAGACAGTAAAAGTAGTTAAGAAAGCAAACTGGAAATCATCAAGCTGAAAACAGCTGAGGAATAATTATTAGGGGAGGTATAAATAATAATAATTATTAATAAGACTAGCTAAGGTCCACAAATCTGAGACTCAGAACATTAAGTTGAGCTGTCCACGTCCAACCAAGATGTAAAATCAACAATATTATAAATGAGGGGGATCTTCTATGATATTTATGAATAAGAGACCTCCACTAAATAAGATGTACAAAACTGAGAGTGAGAAACAATAAAGTCATTTGTAAGCTCAGAGTAAAACTTTGGAACCACAAATGGAATGGTCCCCTCCAGCAGCAGGGGTAAGTAAAGGTAACTAATTGGATGGTTCAATGTTCATCACTTCACTTAGTCATATATGTATATATCCTTAGGTCCTTCTGTTAAGTGTTGGAATACGAGATTCAAATATAGTTGAGGTTTTGGCTCTGTGTCAGGCCATATTGAGATACTTGTGCCTTACACAATGAAAACATAAATAGCATCCAGATAGAGACTGAGTGATTCCGTTGTAGCTTTCACATGGGTGGGTACTGATGCCTTGGAAATAGCCTAATAGGCACGGTTAATCTGAAAACCCCCTACAAAAAAAAATATAAATATATATATATATATATAGAGTGTGTGCAATTTAGAGATCTATCGATCATATATATATCAGCAGGAGTGCATACTCTCTGGCTGATTCTTTAGCCAAATCTGGTGTACATACATAGACACTGCCCATGGGAAGCTTGGACTTGAACAAAAGACCTTATTCACACATGGGAAGCTTGGGTAGTATTTGGAGTAGTTTGCTATTGCCTCTTTCAGATCACCATCTGCTTTGATCTCTGTCTTTGTAACTCTTTTGCCTAGTTGCAACCCCTTAATATAATTCTATTTGCCTCCCACCAAATAAATAAATGAATCTATTTATTTAGGCAAGAGTTAGTTTACTCTAGAAGATTGTAATTAAAAAAAAATTTATATACATACTTATATATATATATATATTTATATATAGGGAGAGGATCTTAAGTGAACTGGGTCCAGTAAACTTACCCAGTGAACTAGATTTTAAGCCTAAAAGTATATATACGGTTAGGATCTTAAGTGAACTGGGTCGAGTGAACTTACCCAATGAACTGGCTTTTAAGCCAAAAAGAATCCACGGACTGCCCTGCTAACCCGTGGGTTCTTTTAGGCTTAAAAGTTAGTTCACTAGGTAAGTTCACTCAACCCAGTTATCTCTAGATCTCTCCCTAGCTATATATATATATATATATGGGTCAGACTCTAGAGTGAACATGCAGGTTAGAGTGAACATTTTTTTTGGCCTGAAAAAACCCGTGGGCTGCCCCACTAACCCCCTGACCCACATGCGTCCCACTGACCCGCGGATTTTTTTCAGGCAAAAAAAAAAATGTTCACTACTGAGTATGTTCATTCTACCCTGTTCACTCTAGAGCTTGACCGTATATATATATATATATATACTCTACAAAATTGAATTTCCATGCCTCTAGCACCACTACTAAGGCTTAGTTTGGCCCTCACGTGGCTTTTTAAAAGGAGCTTATGAAATTTATTACTAAGTTCTTTGATAATTTTATATAAGTGACATACTACTCTTCAAAAGGACATCATGAAACTAAAAAGCAACCTTGAGCTTTTAAAGCTCCATTCTAGAGCTTTTAAAAGTTCTCTCCAAAAAAACCCTAAGTTCAATTTTTGCAAAGCTCATAAACTAGTTACCAAATAAATTAACTTGAAATTGGACTTTAAAAAAGGAGAAGCACCACGTGGGGACCAAACTAAGCCTAAATCTTCCACAAAAGCCGCAATTTAGGGACAAGAAATATTTTAATTATTTTTATTTTGATTGAATTATTGATAGAATGGGTTGGTTGAACATTTGATTGATTCTTTATGTTTATACAAAGTTGCCCATTCCTCCCGTCGATAGCAAATAAAAAAGTAAACAATTACATAAATTACCCCTCTAATCTTTCTTCTTTTTATGGAGCTCTTATTTCAACGAGAGCTAAACTAACACATACATCTGTGTATATATATACATAAAGAGAGAGATGGGCTCTAAAACGGACCTTTCCGTCAACCCAAAACCGAATTTTGGGTTTGTGATTTCTCTCTCATAGGAGATTATAAGCCTATAAGACTTTATCGGGGGATTTTAGGGATCATAAGGAACACAATTATATGAAAAAAATTCGTACCCCTATTAAAGTTTTGTATTAATCCTACTTGACAAACGAAAATAGAGCTTATACCAAAAGCTTGGAATTCCTTACCTGGTGTCAACAGCAACTTTCTAGCTTTGCCCGGAAAGTACCAAAAGGCATTTGACTGATTGGAAATCGTTCAACAAACAAGGAAAAAATAAATAAAATAGTTGAGTATCTCACTCATGACAATTCTTATTCACTATTCAAAGAATTGTCATGTGAAAGTTTGAAGATCGTGATCCAAACCCACATTCGTAAATCAAATAAAATAAAATAAAATAAATATATGAATCAATAACTGGATCTAGGAAGTCAATTTCAAATCTGGTCCAAATTAACATGTTTAGGATGTCGTCATGTGGCATTCAATCATCGTTCATTATCCTATCAAGGAAAACAATAACTAAACAAGTCAACATAAACAGAATTAATTATTCACATTGGATCCCATAATCAGATAACACTAATTGAAATTTGGCCAATGTGTTATACTATAAAATTTGGAAGAGACAATACCATATGAGTAACTGAAAAGCAATATATAAATCAAAAGTTAGACCTAAAATACAATAAAGATTTACCACTGATATCCAGATTCAATTCCAGCTCTTAAGATTATGCCCGAGATAAGTAGTCCTACAAGGGGAGCTAGAAACTCCATGCCAAGAATAGATCCCTCGTATTGTCAAAATGAACCACCTGTTTGCTGTAATTATGGTTCGGGCGTGCCAGAGCCTTGTGAGGTAGACCCAAACTTATAAACACAAAATTTCCTAAGTCACTTGTGTGAGTGATACACAAGGTTTGGAAATCTGACTTCTATCAAAACGATTGTGATGGCCAAGTAAGAAAGTACCCTTGGCCTAAGGTCCCTAGACAGTGCTGAAGCGCACAAGCCTAGCAAGTGATGAAAACAAGTAAGAGAAATTAAATAAAAAGAGCATTTTTATTTAATTGAAATAAGAAAGAAAAAATTACAAGGATGTAATTTAAATGCTAAGAAAGCCTAAGAAAAGAAAAAGAATGCTAAGAATGCATTGGATGCGGTTTGTCGAAGAGACGCGGGGTGATTTGATAGCTTGGCCTGCCTGTTGATTTATAGCGGCCATGGAGGTCTTCTAGATAAGGTAGGAAATCTGATGAGAATCATTATCTGGTAAAAAATACCAGTTTATTTCCATAGACTGATAAAGCCTTCCATATCTTCAAATATATACATATATGCATATATACATATATATCTTGTATCTGGTCCGAATATGGTATAGATTTGCCTGACTTTTCCTCCAAGTTAAAGATAACTTCCATAATATTATGACCAAATCTGATAATACTTTGATATTATCTTCCCTTATTATGATAATATGCTGCCTTATCGGATAATATCAATTCCATTGAGAGTTTGTAGGATGATATACTTCCCAAATTGATAAGAACACTGATTGCACAGAATAAGTTGCCAATTTGGAACAACTATGTAGTGGCCGGCTCACTTTTATATATACTTCCCAAATTGATAAGAACACTGATTGCAAGCATAACGGAAGCCCGATATTATCATATACACAGTCCGATGGCACTGAACTACCAAATAAGGCCTAGCTAGACTGAATAAATACCCAAAGTTGGTCAGTCCGATCACAGTGATGCCCGATATAATAATGATCAGCCCGATTGAGTAATGTTACCAGCCCGATCAACCAGTGGTTAGTCCGAGTGAGCAAGGGTGTTAGCCCGATTGTAATAAGCCCGATCAACCTCTGAAGTAACCACTAAGCCATTAATTTTGTCCTCGGTCTCATGAGTCCGATTAAAATATTCCAATCGGCCTCTACCAACTTTGATTTTAAAAAATGTATTTTTTAGGTGCAAACAATTGCCCCCCTGGCCGTTTAAAATAAAAGCAAGTGAAATTTTGAATGGCCAAATTTATCTAGAGACCGATTACCTTTAGACTGCGATCGGGCTCATCATGTAGACCGATGATCCTTGGACTAACATCGGGCTTGGCCAAGAGACCGTTTGACACCTCACGTTGTAGCTTGACTGAGACATGTAATTACTTTACCTCATATAATCGGGCTCCACCACAACTGTTACACACTTCTGAAAGTACCCCATCAGCCTCTATGTCCGATCAGCATCCCAAGCATCCTTCCAGCATCACTTTATTTATTATTATTATTCTTGCTTTCGGCCTTGTGAGTCCGAATAGCTTATTGACTGAATTAATTCAGTCCGATCTTCAGCACCTTTTCAGTCTTTTGATAATACCATTGCTGTAAAAAGAGCCACCAAATAATCGTAAGTTTTTTGTGACATCCACACAGCCATCGTGGATGTAAATCAATCCAAGCCAAAAAATTAATTGGCTTAAAGTAAAAATGATAATCGGTCACCACAAAGAGACCGATATATTTGAACAATTCCTTAAGGCTAAGTTTCCTCAAGGAAATATGTTCAAAAACTTCATGGACCGTTTTAATTTCAATCGGTCTCGGCGAAGCTTGCCCCCCGAGCCCTTCATCGCCGATTTCTTCATCACCAATGTGGTCTTCATCATCGTCCTCCTCATCACTAGGAAGCTCTATGGCCGATACGGGATCACTCGGCCTGTCACTTTTCGCCCTTTCGGCTTCAACAGAATTTTGAGGCTCATCTTGAATTTGCCCGCCAAGTGCTTCGTCGTCTTCTTCAACGTCGGTGAGAGGCTCTGTAGCCGAAATAAAATTATTCGGCTCTTTATTTATTTTTTCACCGTCTTGCCCCCTAGTGGTTTGGACGGCGTGGAATCAAGATGACCAGAGACATCGACATCTTGATTTGGAGTGGTAACATCGGCCTTCTCGGGCCGTTGAAATTTTAGGAGTTTAAGTTGAAGAGCGATATCATCAAGGACACTATTACGGCTTTCTCGAGCAGCAACCGATTCGTTTTGTTCTTCAACCCGCAGATCTGATAAGCCGATTGGTTTTTGCTTCCAACCACCATCTAGCAACTCATCCCGAGACATGAAAGAGTTTCCATTGGGAGGTGGACAGTCAGCTCCACTCATTTGAAGGTGGCCGATACCTTGGGTAAAGTACTTAACATCGGCCTCAAAACACCATATCTTTTCGTAAAGATCATGGATGGCAAAATCATATGGGGCTACAATGGCGTGCCGATTTGGATATTGCGGATCCCACGGCTTGTCCCATAAAGCCTTGCAAGTAGCAGATTTATCGTTTTTGAGACGATTAATCTCTTGTTGAAGTTGGCTGATTGATTCATTACACCAACCAATTTGGTTGTAGTAGAAGTGTAGCCATGCTTCGGTGAACATGATTCATCACTCGGCGGTCCCACCGGGCGTGCCAAATTGTTTGCTGTAATTATGGTTCGGGCGTGCCAGAGCCTTGTGAGGTAGACCCAAACTTATGAACACAAAATTTCCTAAGTCACTTGTGTGAGTGATACACAAGGTTTGGAAATCTGACTTCTATCAAAACGATTGTGATGGCCAAGTAGGAAAGTACCCTTGGCCTAAGGTCCCTAGACAGTGCTGAAGCGCACAAGCCTAGCAAGTGATGAAAACAAGCAAGAGAAATTAAATAAAAAGAGCATTTTTATTTAATTGAAATAAGGAAGAAAAAATTACAAGGATGTAATTTAAATGCTAAGAAAGCCTGAGAAAAGAAAAAGAATGCTAAGAATGCATTGGATGCGGTTTGTCGAAGAGACGCGGGGTGATTTGATAGCTTGGCCTGCCTGTTGATTTATAGCGGTCATGGAGGTCTTCTAGATAAGGTAGGAAATCTGATGAGAATCATTATCTGGTAAAAAATACCAGTTTATTTCCATAGACTAATAAAGCCTTCCATATCTTCAAATATATACATATATGCATATATACATATATATCTTGTATCTGGTCCGAATATGGTATAGATTTGCCTGACTTTTCCTCCAAGTAAAAGATAACTTCCATAATATTATGACCAAATCTGATAATACTTTGATATTATCTTCCCTTATTATGATAATATGCTGCTTATCAGATAATATCAATTCCATTGAGAGTTTGTAGGATGATATACTTCCCAAATTGATAAGAGCACTGATTGCACAGAATAAGTTGCCAATTTGGAACAACTATGTAGTGGCCGGCTCACTTTGATATGTGCATTGAGGTGAGGTGGCAGCCCGATGGTGCAAGCATAACGGAAGCCCGATATTATCATATACACAGTCCGATGGCACTGAACTACCAAATAAGGCCTAGCTAGACTGAATAAATACCTAAAGTTGGTCAGTCCGATCACAGTGATGCCCGATATAATAATGATCAGCCCGATTGAGTAATGTTACCAGCCCGATCAACCAGTGGTTAGTCCGAGTGAGCAAGGGTGCTAGCCCGATCAACCTCTGAAGTAACCACTAAGCCATTAATTTTTTCCTCGGTCTCATGAGTCCGATTAAAATATTCCAATCGGCCTCTACCAACTTTGATTTAAAAAAATGTATTTTTTAGGTGCAAACACCACCAAATATTCAATGGTTTAGTACAAAATGTAACCAAATTAATCGGGTTAAGAGCATCTCCAACCGACTAACTACTTTAACTTTTAAAGACAAAATAGCTAATCAGAAAAAGTTTTATATGCTCCACCAAACTAACTATATGGCTAGTTATTTTAACCTGGCCCTTGGGGCAAGCCCACGAAGCACTCAGCTTTGGCCCCATATTGTTACCCAATCTAAGGCCCCCCTCTTAGGTCCAAACTATATATATGTATGTTTGGGACTTAAATAACAAAACAAATTTAGTCTAAGAAAGGGCCACAACCCCAACCAAAATGACCCAATTCTTCACAAATAAAACTCTACACAAACATATATACACATATATGTGGGCTTTCGGAAAAAAAAACTCCACACAAACTAAGCCGAAATATCTCAAAAAAAAAAAAAAAAAAAAAAAAAGTCTGCATATATGCAATCATATTATTTATTTGGGCTTCTAGCAGCTGACAATTACTCACAACCAGAAAAATGAGGTATGACCCAATTGTATGTTGTTTTAAATTTAGGGTGTGGTTTCAAATAATTTTAAAGATGTGACATAAAATCAATTCTAACAAATTTTATATATAATCATGTATAAGCAGACCCAAAAAAAAAGTCTCGTGAGTGCTGTCCCCGAACCCCTGAATAGACTTAATTAGGACCCCTATTTTAACGTTCGCTTAGGACCCCCAAAGTAATTTTATGCTATTAAAAAAAAAAACCAGATATTAGTATAGAGTTCATTTATATCCAAAAACCTTGATTCCATGTATGGCATCCCCATTGTCGTGTTGTAATAATATCATAGAAGTTGCAAAAAACTAGATAAATTAGCAGCACAACTTCTTAGGCATACTAAACCTCCCCAATATCCAATGAAACTATTTATGGCATAGCTGGAGACGGTTCGGCTAAAAGAGGAGCTGTCAAAATGACCCACAATAATAAAATTAATCTTATACACGGCACCATTCTATGAATTCTATGATTTGGTGCACTATCACAGCATTATGCAAAAATTCTTAAAACTATTTCATTAAAATGAGATTATTATTAATATGTTTGTTTTTTGTCATTCGTGAAATCACTTTGATACTCTACCAATGAATGAATAAGTAGGTAAGACAAAACACTTTTCTTTGACTGCAGCTACTGTAGAAAATCTTGCATGGTCATGTTTTGAACTAGAGAAAATAAACACTATTTGAAGAGTAAAGCTATGATTCTAAATTGAAGAGCAATGTTAGGATCTTCAATTTGGTTCCTGTATAATGTGACACTTGAACCACTTAATTGAATACAATCTCATTCTCACATTTACTGGCAATCATAATTGAACTCCAAAACTTGAAACCATAGCATTAATCATTGATAAATAAGTAGGCATGGTATTGTTATCTGTTTTGAGAAAGAAAAAATTATTCGTATTTAAATGAGCTATCAACTGGTTAACCTAGTTGGCAAAGTGCACTTCTTGTCATGCCTATTACCGAGTTTCGAATTATGCCCCCTCCCCTCCTCTCCTCTCGGTCTCCGGCACATATAACTTTGTACAAGACCATTACACCACATTATAAAAAATATAAAATAAAATAAAATAAATAAAAAAAGTAGAGAGATAGAGAGAGAGAGCTATGAGCTTTAAACATGGTTAACACGTGCCCAAAAAGGGCAAATATTAAAGTGCTTAAAATGGTTAAAAAAAAAAAAACAAGGGGAGCCCATATTGATGGAATCAGCTGTGAATCTCAACTTATTTGTTTCTATTTTTGGTTATTTTTATCTCTTCAACATGTAGGCACATGTTAATAGAATCCACTTTAAATATGGTTAATCTTAAAGAAGGATAGAGAATCTTAATATAATATGGAAGCCTCAAAATGTCACATGTCAAACTAATGGACAACTAAGACAAATGCATATTGAGGCTTCCCAAATTTATTCTATACATTTTATTTATTCTAAATTTCATCGTTAATTAGGCCCGCTATATACCACTCAATTCAATTTTCAATTCATTCTTAAAAATTTTCTCCCGTGCATTGCACGAGTTGAAAAGCTAGTCTATTAATATAATTAAAACTAGGTGATAACGCGTGCTATGCACGGGTTGATATAGACAAAATTTTAAAAAAAAAAAAAAAAAAAAAGCCAAAAACCAAAAACAAAGAGAAGTCGGGACCATTGTCAATCAGAGTCAATAACAAAATGCCCCATAGTGCAATAGAAATGGTTGTTTGGGCCTTAAAATTAATAGATAATTGTTGGAAAACCCCTCAACTAACTCTCAAAAGTTTTAAACTCCAATTGGTTTGACCACTTTCTAAAAAGGACAAAAGAAATCTAATCCAGTGCTCACACGGTACAAGTGCATGCACTATAGGAGATCCCACATATTCCCAGCCCTCACGCGCGCGTTTTTATGGTTTCACTCACACCGTGTGAGTGGTTGTACCATATAATATCCATTTCGAAAATGCATTTTTAACCTTTAAACCTTCATAACTTTTGATCTACAACTCTGTTTCTTACAAATTTTATACCGTTGGAACCGTGTCGACGAGAGCTACAAAACTAGTACCATTGTTGATTCATTTTGAGCAAAAGAAAAAAATTCTTATTTTTACATATTATGCTCCAGACGAACCTAATAAAATTTTCACATAATATTTGTGTATGAGTTATTGAATTTTCACGTTATATTCACGTATGCCAAGTTGATATGATGTGACGAAAAAAAAACCGAATGTTCACTTTGTTCTTAAGGAGAGTTTTAGTGAATTTTTACAAGAATTTTGCATTTGTTTGGATTGAAAAACTATGTTTTATAATTGATTTGTGAAATTTGATTTTATTTTTTATAAAGGAAATATGCATTGTTTAATATGGAAGAGAAAAAAAAGAAGTAAAATTTCACTTCGCATATAAAAATATTAAGTGAAATTTCACTGAACTTGTATATGAATATTAAGTGAAATTTTACTTAAATTGACACTTGAGAACTTTTTAACAAAGTATCAAATTATACCTTAAACTCTAGAGAGTTACTTCTAGCGACCTTTGGGATAGTTAGTGAATTTTCACTTAACCTACTAAGAGAAATCTCACTAAATGAGTATACGAATGTTAAGTTTAACTTCAAGTTTTTCAGAAAGAAAGCATGTACGGGTTCATTGAATTTTCACCTAATATTATATATGCCAAATTTATATGTTTTGAGAAAAAAAAATTAAAAAAAGACGAATAGCAATAAAGCCATTGCTACCTCATTAAGGCTTAGTTTGGCCCTATTTTGGTGCTTCTCTTTTTTTAAAGCACAATTTCATGTTAATTCATTTGGTAACTAGTTTATGAGCTTTGCAAAAATGGAACTTAGGGCTTTTTTGGGGAGAGTTTTTAAAAGCTCTAGAATTGAGTGAAATTTCACTTAATATTTTATGTATATCAAGTGAAATTTCACTTAATATTTATGTATATCAAGTGAAATTTTACTTATTATTTATGTATGTAAAAACATGAAAATCTTTTTTCTCAAAACATATCAACAATAAATTTAAAAAAAGACGATTTTTAACAAGAATTCCTGCATTTGTTTTGGTTGAAAATTTGAGTTTTATAATTGATTATGAAATTTGCTTATTTTAACAAAATATGTATTGTTTAAAAAAAAAAAAAAAAAAAAACAAATCACCATGCCAACATGAATATTTATTGAAATTTCACTTAACTCATGAACATTAAGGCTTAGTTTGGCCACCATTTTGGTGCTTCTTCTTTTTTAAAGCACAATTTCATATTAATTCATTTGGTAACTAGTTCATGAGCTTTGCAAAAATTGAATTTAGGGCTGTTTTAAGGAGAGCTTTTAAAGCTATAGAATTGAGTGAAATTTCACTTAATATTTTATGTATATCAAGTGAAATTTCACTTATTATTCATGTATGTAAAAACATGAATTTTTTTTTCCTCAAAACATATCAACAATGGTACTAGTTTTATAGCTCTCGTCGACACGATTCCAACGGTATAAAATTTGCAAAAAATGGAGTTGTAGGTCAAAAGTTATGGATGTTTAAAGTTTAAAAAATATTTTTCGAAATTAGAAATACTACAGTACGCTGCTCGCACGGTGCGAGCAGCCTTTGGAAGAGATGGGCCAGTGAGTGCGCGTGGGCGCGCGTGGGATGGCGCGTGGGAGCGCGTGGAGGCTTAATTTATGCACGAAATTTTCTATGGTGTGCGCATTTATACCGTACGAGCACTGATTTAGATTCATTTTGTCATTTTTAACAAATAATCAAACAAATTGGAATTTGAAACTTATGAGAGTTACTTTTAGAATTTTCTAATAATTCCCCCTAAAATTAATCTATAGTATAGATCTTTTAGAAATCCTATAGTATAATTATAGATAAATAGATGAGTACATTAGAAGTACATGTCCAATGGCAACATGCCCGTCCTTATGTTTGTTAAAATGTGCAAAATGAAAACAGAATGGAAAAAAAAAAATCTCACTTTCTTGGCCAAAAATTTAACAACATTGTGGCTGTTCCAAATCAGCTTTTTCTGAGTCTCTAGTGGCTTTCTCCCCTTAACCTGCAAATAAACAAAAAAACGTAGTCCATGTGGCGCAATGAGAAGCTCTTTTTGCTTTGCACTCTGATGTTTGCTTAACAAAAACATAGTAGTTAAATTTAGAAAATAAACAAAAGCATAGTAGTTAAAAAAAATTTAATAAATAAAAGAAACAAAACAAAAAATAAAATTTAGTCTACTAGTGACATCATCAGACCACGTGACCTTCACGTGGTTCTGAGAATCCAAATTGGGGTATAAACAATGCCCCCAAACGTCTTGTCAAACATTGTTCAGTAGTTTGATGAGACGTTTGAATTTCAAATCTACTGTTACCGCTGCAAATAACGGTGCACCACTCCACGTGTCACGACCATGATAGTTCATCCCCATCTCATTTCAAGGACCAAGGCGTGCCTCTTGGGACCTCGTTCCAAAGTAATGATGATCCCCCTCTTTTACCTATATAAGGCACCAAAACTTGTCATTTTTCACTTTCCTTTCTCTTTCAACTTTCCTGGAAAATCTTCTTCCGTCTCCAACCAGCAAGTTTCCATGGCTTATTCTTCTACAACCTACGCTTCATAAGCCACTGGTGCCACTTCTTCTTCTCCGACTGCCACTACCACTGCACCGACCATAAAAATCACCAATGCAGCGGCCGTTAAATAGGCCCTTGAAGTCACTCCTAGGTTAATATACCCTCAGGTATTGATTCCTATGCACTCTGGTTTCTCAACAGGACTTGGTCCTACTTTTGAATCTTTCCCCCCTCCTTCTCTAGATCCTTATTTCCTTTAATCGAAGAGGAAAACGAATTACTTTACCAATTGCCCTCCTTCGAATAGGGTCAACAGTACGCTCCTGCAAATCCTTTAAGGAATTGGCCCATTCTTTCTCAAGATTGGATTTCTTGGGTAGACCAAGTGGCTGAGGTAAAAAAGGACCTGTGGAGGGCCCTTGATATCTATGACGCCATCATGCTTAGCTAGGAGAAATTCTTTTTGGGCAAGCCACTTTTCTTTTCTTCTCTCTTCTTTTGGTCGACCTCGGCCTATGCTTTCTTCTTTCGTTGCAGCCCCATGAGCACCGGTCTTCCTGCCCATGGTGAAGAAATCACTCCTAATCTCCCTTTCTCTCTTGAATGAGAGCACCCTAAGATCGATAAAGCTAAGGGGTCTAGGTATATCACTGCCTTCGGCCAGTTTATCCCAGCCTGCATGGTACAAGGCGAGGTCATGGACCAGGAGCATATAGCCTTTCTGATCTATTGGCTTAACAACTTCATTTTTTGCTCAGCCTCCTATGGTATTACCAAGGAGTATCACCATATCGCCCTTGCCTTGGCCTCGGGCCAAAAACTTGCTCTTGCTCCTCTTGTTCTCTCCCATCTCTATCGTTGCACCCTTGAACTTATCTTTTCTAATTTCAAAACTTCAGGAGGAGCCCTCTGGCTTCTCCAATGTTGGCTCCAATCATACTTCCCTGAGATGAGCATGGTCGATAATTTTGACCCCAACACTCTCCTAGAGCATTCTTCTGCTTTTGCCTTTCATTTTACTGGTTTCGGCCCGGAATTTGATAATATTTTTTCTTTCTTCTATGAACACATGGGTACCTGATTGCCCCATCAATTTCTCCCTTTTCACCCTCAGCTTTGATGCCCGTGCTGGCTCCTTCATAGTCCTGGCCAGGCTCCTGAGGCCGAGAAAGATGAACATAAAGCCATATAGGCCGACTTCTTAGTTGGCCGTGATCTATTATACAATCCTATCATCCTCCAACACAACAATAAATGTGGGGTGGAATACTACAATGCTCCAGCCTTAGCTCGATAATTCAGGATTCGACAATTAATCCCCATTCCTCCTTTCAGGACCTTTAACCGAGCCATGACCGGACGCTCTCTCCTTTCCGATCAGGCCAAGATTGGGAAATGTGAGTCTAATAACAGGTCTGCTCGGACAGGCCTGGAAGTTTCCTCATTTCAAGAGCTTCCTTCAACATCCACCGAGTTTGATACTTGGTGGTCCAAAATCATTTTGGGCTTACGAACTGAGCCCGTTTTTTCTGTACTTAATCACATTTCTCCTCCCATTTCTGAAAAATATTCTCGTTCCACTAACCCTTCTGTAGCTTAGGCTGCAGGTCAGAAGAAGAATGCCCCGACGCCCAAGAGTAATTCTGCTTACCATGATGTCATTGCATTTGAGAAGTTTTTTAAATTCAAAACCCCAGAGTGCCCGAGGTCATGCAGTCCAGTATGAGATGGCATATAAGAGAGCTTGAGCAGGAACACAAGGAGAAGGCAATGAGGGCATACATAAAGTATTTACGAACGGCTGACTACTCAGTCGTAATCCCTTATGAGTAGTTCCTCAAGCCTTTTGAATGTGGCTCCTCCATTTCCCAAGGCCAATTTTGCCAATTGCCATCTCAATGGTAAACAAGCAAGTGTCCTTGACGACGGAGCCTTGGGAGAGAGTCACTTATACCGGGCTGCATGACTTGGGAATGGTCGACCACTCATCGGCAATCTGGGTTATAGAAACTAGAGAACCAGTTTTAGGTATTTTCCTTTTATGTTTCCTTATGCTTTCCAGTCCTCCATCTAATTTTTACCTTTCATTTTTGTTCAAAGGCTCTCCCAAGAGAAGGAGGAGAGGGTCCCCTCAGCGTGACCGATGTAGAATTAGGTGAAGATGTCCCTCTATCCACTCGCCAATGCCAAAATCTAACTAAGGCCACTCTCAAGTCAAGTAAGGTACAAATCCTCACCATCGCTTCTTTTTTTCTTTTTTTTTTTTTTTTATCTGAGTGAGACTGACCTCTGTCTTACTTGGTCATAGGAAACTAGTGGCATTGCCTCCAAGCAGACGGGGCGAGCTCCGATGAAGCCCCCAGCCTCTCGGGCTAAGATGCTACTCCCCAACTAAATCACCTCTTCGGCCTCCAGCCCTAGCCACCTTGCAAACAACTCCTACTGAGGCCACTCTGCTAATGACTTATGATCATTTGATGGCCGAGATACGGAGGCTGAAGGGACTCGACGAGGCTCTGCAGGCATTGTTTAAGGGTACGGTCGATATTGCGATGACCAACACTAACAGCACAACTGCCAGTGATACCTCGAAGGCTACTGGGGATGAAAGGCCGCCGGAATCTGACCACAATGACACCATTGACCTTAGCAATCTTGGGACTCCCCATAACGTGAAAATTCTGACCGAGAAGGGAATTACCGATCAGCCTCTTGTCGGTTGGTCTCACATGGAGATGTTGGCCTCTCCTCTGACACAAACTCAAGAACATGGTGTCTCACCACAAACGCCGACCATCTCTTCCACCAATTCCCCCACCGTTAAGGTAATTCATCCTCTTTTGTTGTTGAACGTCATACCATAGTCTTTATGGAGACTAACTTTTACTTGCAGGTTTTTATCTCTATTCTAAAACCTGACTTTAGTTTGGTATCGTCCATCGAGTCCTTCTTCGCCCTTCTTCGCCCTGAGCAGCTTCTTCAGCCAGAACCATTGGTGGCACATGCCGCTGCTGCTCTTTCTCAAGCTAAATATCAATGGGATGAGGAGTGGTTCAGGACCACAATCCAACGTAAGCTCTATCAACTTTTAGACTTCGAGGAGTTCCATTCAGATATGGGTCTTTTGCTTTCTTACTTGGACATATCTGAATAAATGAAGGCTCATCTTCGAGAACTTCAAATAAGGTTGCCAGATAACCTGAACTGACACCGAGCTGCCACCAAGCTTGTATCCGAAATCGAAGAAAAATCAAGGGTGTGCAGAACCCAAGTTGATAGCCTAAGGACTTGCAAGAGGAAGTTAGAATCTTATAAAGTTATGAAGGAGCGCCTTCTTCAGGAAAAGTCAAGGATTGAGGCTGAATTGTCCAGGATCCAAGCTGAGTTACAGAATACTGATGCTAGCCTTGCACTCTTAGAAAAGGCCATCCTCAAAGTTGGTCGAGGAGCTCAGGAACACCTGGAAGGCCTTGGCCAAGACGCCGGTTGCTACGAGCAAGTGGGAGGCTGACAAACTAAGCGCTGAAAGGGAGCTTGAGTATTTGGACCAGGCATGGGAGGAGCTGAGGCAAAAATTTACTAGGAAGTAGATCAACAATTTGATGTATCTCCCCCTTTTTTTTTTTTGTAAATCAACTGTCTCTCAAAGTACGGCCTTGTTGTATATTTTCATCAGTTAATGAACATTATTTTGTACAACGCTTTCTTCCATTCTTGCAATTTCCCACAACGAGGGCATATATTGTTTCAAATATTTCCCATTTATTGGTCTTGCATGCATTTTTCCATCCAAGTCCATTAACCGATATGCTCCCCTTGTAATGACTGAAATTACTTGGAATGGTTCTTCCTATTTAGCTGACCATTTCCCATATTGGCTATCTTTCTCACCAAGAGGAAGCACTGCCTTCCAAACTAGGTCCCCTTCACCGAAATATTTGTGCTTGACTCTTTGTTATATGCCCGAGCTACTCTGTTCTTTCGCGCCTTAATACAGTCTAGAGCTTTGAGACGGATATCATCCAGCTATTCCAACTCGGCTAACATTGTCTCGGTGTACTCTGCAGACTCGAGACCAAGTTGGAATGCTCGTCTCGTCAATCGGACCATAACCTCCATAGGTAGCATGGCATCGTGCCCATAGGTTAACATGAACGGGGTCGTATTAGTGGCTGATCTCTTCGAAGTTCGATATTCCCATAATGTTTCAATAGCAGCTCGTGCCATACCCTAGGATTATCTTCTACCATCTTTTCCACAATTCCTTTAATTGTCTTATTTAGGACTTGGCCTGCCCATTTCCTTAAGCGAAATAAAGAGTAGAATTAAGGATTTTGATACCTCGGCTTTCAGCAAATGCCTTAACCTCATCCCCCGTAAAGACCAATCCTTGATCTACTGTGATTGTTTCTGGAAGCCCGAATTGGTGAATTATATGCTCATTAATGAAATTGATCACGTAGGATTGATTAACCGATTTTGCGGGCACAACTTCCACCCATTTAGTGAAATAATTAGTGGCCACCATGATGAAACAGTGCTGGCCCGATGATGGTGGGAACATTTTGCCTATCAAATCCATGGCCCAATCCCAGAACGGCCATGGTCTCACAATTGGCTGCATATCGATGGCCGGTACTCACTGTACTGGCCTATATTTTTTACGAGCCTGGCACCCTTTAGCATAGTCGATGCAGTCTTTCAACATGCTTGACCAATAGTAATTGTACCTTCTGAGGAGCCATTTCATTTTAGTACCTACCTGGTGTGCCCCACATATGCCTTCATGTACTTCTGCCATTACCTTTAAAGCCTCGAGTTTATCAACGCACCTAAGCAATACTTTATCTCTCAAACTCTTCTTGAACAACTCTCCATCCAACAACACATAATTTACCGTCAGCAGTTTTGTCTTTCTCTCGACTTGCCTGCTTGGGCAGAGGAGACATTTAATTATTTGCGTCCTCCAATCTTGGTCATCAAAGATCACTGAGAAAGTTTCGGTTGCCATCTCTCGTTACTTCACCGATGTTAGTGCTTTTCTCTGGATCTTTATTAGCTTCTCTTTGTCGGTAATTTCTAACTTGGTGCCAGATGTGATTTGTGCCAAATTATTGCCCTCAGAGTTATAAGCCTGAGCAACGTACAGGACTCGAACATCGCTGGATTCCCGTAGTAATTCCAAAGCTATTGAATTAATAGCAATTCCCACCTTTTGCACCGAAACTTGCCACTAAGCTGAGCTATAACTAGACTTGAATCACCGATAATGTGAACTGAAGAAGCATTCATTTCAGCCATAACTTCAAGACCGATAATCAAGGCTTCATACTTTTAGAATTCTAGCTTAAAAGACAATATAGTCTTCCTCTTTATTGAGGATACAATGACTATCCCTGCTCCTGCCCCATCGACATTTCTCGAGCCATTGAAAATTAATGTCCAAGGGGTCAGATATATGGACGACAGTAGGGTAGCATCAATTGTTACTGATATTTTGGGGCTGATATCTAGACATGGATGCTCGGCCAAGAAATCAGCTAGGGCTTGCCCTTTTACCGATCTTTGTGGGACGAACTGAAATGTGAATTCCATCATTGATAGAGTCCACTTGCTGGTACGTCCACGCATTATCAGTCTTGACAACATGTATTTAATTACATCAATTTGACAAATTTAAAAAATGAACACAGGAAGCATGTATACTCTTAATTTTTATGAAGCAAAGTACAAAGCTAGGCACAATTTTTCTATCGACGTATATTTACGCTCGATAGGAGCTAACAATCTACTTAGGTAATAAACTGCTTGCTCATTTTCCCACTCATTATCTTGTGCTAGCATATATGCTACAGATTCTTCGGAGTCCGATAGATACAGCTTCAACGACCTTTCTTTTCTCGGGGGCATTATCACGGGTGGTGATGATAGATACTACTTGATAGCCTCGAATGCTTCTTGGTGTTGAGCCTCCCATCCGAATTCCTCCTCGGCCTTGATTTTGAGCAATGGAGACCAAATATGTGTTCGTCCAGCACAGTTAGAGATAAATCTTCGTAGGAAGTTGATCTACCCGAGAAATCTTTGAAGTTCTTTTTTGTTCCTTGGTGGCTAGGATAACTGGATCGAACAGACTTTATTTCGTATATCTCAATGTCCCTTTGATGCAACAAGAATCCAAGGAAATTCCTTGCTGATACTCCGAAAGCACACTTCAAAGGGTTCATCTTCAATCTATGGGCTCTCATTCTTTCGAATGACTTCCTTAAATCGTCCAAATGCTTCTTGTGTGTAGCTGATTTTACCGCTACGTCATCTATGTAAACCTCCATGATCTTCCCTATTATGTCATGGAAAATAGCATTCATGGCCCGCAGATACGTAGCTCTGGCATTTTTTATCCCGAATGGCATTACTACCCATTCAAAAGTTCCAATGGCTCTTGGGTGTCTAAATGCAGTTTTAGGGATGTCATTTTCAACTATATAGATCTAGTTATAGCCCACGTGCCCATCCATAAAGGACAAAATTTGGTGTTTGGCCACAACATCAATCAGTTGTTCGGCCATATGCATTGGATACTCATCCTTTGGGTTTGCCATGTTTAGATTTCTGAAATCTATACAGACCCTTAACTTGCCATTCTTCTTTACTACTGGCACGATATTGGAGATCTAATCAATGTACCTGGCCGTTCTATAAAGTCGTCCTCAGGCAGTCGTTCAATTTCTTCCTTAACTTTTAGAACGACTTTCAGGGACATTCTTTTGGGTAACTGCTTAAACGGCATGAATCCTTCCTTGATCGGTTACCGGTGTTCCCCAAGATCCCTTGCCAGCCCATGCATTTCATGGTAATCCCAGGCAAAGCAATCCTTGAATTATTTAAGGAGAGAAATCAATGATGCTTGGAAGTCAGGCCCGAGTAACTTGTTCACAAAAGTGGGCCTGTGCTCCCCACTTGCCCCCAAATTAACCTCAAGGAAAGGATCCTGAACGTCAACTTTAAGGTCGTCCATCTTGGCCAGAGCCGATGCCAATTCCTTTATGTTTATGCAGTCTTGTAGGATTTTTTCTTGATCGTCTTCTATGACATCAACCGAATTGGCCGATGACATCTGTACTCTTTTATCTGCCAGAAAAGCTTACATTCTGGCTACACTAGCCTTCACAGCCAGTGCCCTTCTAAGCTTCACTGATGATGGGTTTTGGTCCATTGGGGATATTGATATCTTCAGCATCGTCAATCGGCGTAATCACGATTGATGGCCGATCGAGTTGCCTATACATTTGAATCAACTTATTATTCTGTTCCTTTAGCATGGTGGCTGATTTTAGCCTACCATTCTTATCTGTTCCAATAAACTTGATAGGGCCAATATCGTCCTCGTACAATACAGCCTCAGAGTAATAAAATCTCACGACAAAGGGCTTGTGATCAGCCCAGACTACTTCTACCTCATCACCATTCCAAAAGATCAAGAATTGGTGCAAAGTTGATGGGATACACCAACTGGTATGGATCCAATCTCGATCGAGCAAAGCATTATATGATGCTCCGGAGTCTACAATGAAGAAGGCCATTATAGTGTCTTTTTCACTATAGTGAGATCCATAAGGAGGATCCCTTTTGTCTTTGCTGGTGCTCTTGTAAATCCATACACCGTGAGTTCGGTGGGGATCAGCTCGCTCTCATTATGTTGTAGTTTTATCAAATTCACCGCAGCTCCATTATCGATCAACACCCTCGAGTACAACACTCCATCAATGGTCGCGTTGATGTATAACGATTTCAAGTGTTGTGACATCCCTTCTGCAGGTTTTTCAAAGATGACTTTGGCAGGCTTTTTTCCTGCTTCGTCTTCGATCTTAGGCCTTATTACTGAGATCCTCGCTCTTTTTGCTTTTACTTCATCCTTGACAAATATGGGCGTCGATGGACAGTTCTAATCCTTGTGCACGTCACTTGCCATTTGACTTCCCTGGTCAGGTCTTACCCCAAAGGACATTCGTAGTGTGTAGATCGTGTTCACCGAGAAGTCTTTTGGAATGCTTCCAAACTGGATGTATTTGTCCAGTGGCTCTTCATAATATGAATCGAGATTGGCTATCTCCACGTCCAATTTGCTTGCTTCAGGAATTGATGGCATTTTCAACTTTCTTAGTCCATTACGTGCGCTTTCAGTCTCGATCTTCTCTTTTCCCTTCTGGCTTAGAATCACCCTTGGTATGATGTCTTTACCTTTTTCATTCTTTCGGTCTGCCCATTTTTTCTCCAAACGGTATTTAGCTTCCCAATCTCAAGCAGATTGCCTCAACCTTTGCATTCTCCTTTTCTGTGTCATAGTGAAATAGGCTTGCTCTGAAAACTTGGGGTGTTCTACCCTTCTCCAATAGTTTACTTCTACCTGAGGAGGAACAACCATTCTTGGAGACTGATCGCGATGTTGGTACTTCTCCCTCCTTATGTCTCATGTCTCCTACCTTAGTTATTTGTAACGATACTCGCGTCTCTAGAGCTCGGGCTTCTTGTGTGACTCTTGATTGGGATTAGTGAGATGGCTTTGAATCGGCCTCTTTGGGCTTAGAGACCGATAAGCCTTTTCTTTCTTTGGTGGAGATTAAGTGTTTACCTCGGCCTTATACTTAGGGCATAACCTTTGTTTGATCAACTCGACCATCCATTGTAATGTTGGAATCCTATAGGTATCTGTCTCACCCTTGTCCGATATAACTTTAGAGGCTATTTTTGCCTTTAACTCCTTTCCATTCTCTCTCGAGCTCGTTTCAGCAACCCCAAGGTTGATCTTCTCCCTTGGCCTATGTAGGGTTATAAAGTCAGATGCTACCATGTTTGCACCCACCACTGTAAGAAATGGATTGCTGTCAACCCCCATGACCTCTTTCTCTTTTTCTACAAACTTCAAGTTTCCTTTGTCGATCATATCCTGCAAAACATTCCAGAATATAAGACAATTGTTAGTGTTGTGATGCCAAGAGTTATGCCATTTGCAATACTCCTTCCATTTTAGCTCATTAGCTGAAGGTAACTTGACGTTATGTGGTAGCCGATTTTGCTTATCGGCCACCATGAAGTCAAAGATTTGATCGACCATCGCAATATTAAAAGAATAGTGCCTGCCGATTTTGAAAGGCTGTTTCTTAACTGACGATAGTTGTGCCTCGTATCACACCCGTACCGGAAATTTTCTTTCATTAAAATGCATATTTGAGATTTCGAGAATTATCAATGTTATTTGATAATTGAGATAAGTGGTTGACTGTGGTCAACGGTGAAGTGTCAATTGAGGACACAATAATCGAAAAATCATGAGATATTCGTATGATTTAAATGATATTTATATGATTTAAATGTTATTTGACTATCTGGTAAATTATGAATAGTATATTTACCTATGTAGTATATTTTCTGTATGTACTGATCTTGTTTAAGATCATTTTGTTTGTTTTAACGATAACTGCTATGATGTGTTGCATTAAAAAGTAGGTTCTAGAGATTCTATAGAAATTAGTTTTCGGACGTAATTACGGCGACAAACGGAATTTAGTCGGAAAGTTTTGTAACTTATAGTTTTCACTCGTGAAGTAATAAAATGGATGTGTGAGACATTTCGTAGGATAAATAGGAATTTTGAGAACTCGTGGGGAGGTAAACACAATTTTCGAGAGTGTTGCCTATATATAGAAGTTTCAAGATATTTTGCATTCACAACTTTACAAATTGAAATCAAAAGGGGATATTTGGGGGTTTTGAGAGCTTAGAGCTTGCCAACGCAAATGGACGGACTTCTTGTTAGGGATATATACTAAAAGCCATGCTTTATGTTGTTGATTTATTATTCATTTAATAAAATCAGTTATTCCATTTTTATGAGAATCTGTGTCGGCAATGTTTGTATTATATTATTTATTTAATATTATGCATGTGTGTCTCTCATTCTACATAGTAGGTGGTTTGGTGTGCAGAGTTCGGCTTGCACACGGAAGATCAGACCATCAGATTTTGTAGAATGTAAGATTTTGGTTTACAGTCTTAGATGGGATTGGACACACCATCGGTAGGACTGCAGTATGGTGTTGTAGTATGTTTGTCTTAACTACAGGAAACGGTATAGTTTCAACTCACTATGCTAGTACACTTTGTGTATTAAACGGGACCGACTTGGGGTAATTATCTTTATACTGACTTATAAGATAATTAATACCTCATGGCTATTATGAGTGTTTATGCTCTAAATCCTAAGTTAATTTGTAGACACATGCAATTGATATTTACACTTTGATCCCTAAAAGGGTGAGATCCTTAAATGGGTCAATATCTCATTCGATTGGATGACAATATTGATTGTTTGGTGGATATAACTTAATGATGGAATCCATGTCTCAATTTTTGGGATTGATGATATCCCCTTGAGAAAGCTTATAAGTTTTGATTATGTCAAACCCTGCAGGTGGATTTTGTATCCGACATATCAGATAAGTTAAGCAGAGGATTTCAAGGAATTTTAAGAGATTAATTAAATGTGATAGTCAGTAATTATATTTAATTAATGAATATCTGTAATCTTAACGTGGGGAGATAATAAGCATTTAATAACAGGGAGCTCGAAATATATTTTTGAGATTAGGGTAGGAGTACAATTATAATTCTTTAGTGGTATGAATTATAATTTATGGAAATAGGATTCTGATTCAGTTCGAATTAGGGTTTCCTAATTCCATAAGGAAGCCTATTCCTTGTTGACTTCTTATGGTCCCTATCATAGCCTATATATATGCTACTTTGGCTCTCTTCTCAGTTTGCGCTTTTCCATATAGAGTATTATAACTCAAAGTAGAAAAGAGAGCGTAAAAAGGGAGAGCAGAAAACTAAAAGGATTTCGAAAGAGCCCACACTTAGTTCAATATTCTGGCACCAGAGGAATACGGTAGAAGATCGTGAGCTGTTATCGAGCCTGTGTTCTCGATTCGTCTACTACAACAATCCGTTTTTGCAGTTCAAGGTAACCCTAGTTCCGTCCTTGTAGGGTTATTGTAGCTTTCACGTAATTTTTTGCTGTACCAACTTATACACGCTGTCAACGGATTCTGGGAATGCAATTTCCTAACACTTCTACCCATTTTTTTTCACCAAATTTCATATTCGGACTCTCTAAGGTAATAGCTACGTTTTGATATCTCTTAGGCCTTGTTTGGCATAGTTTTCATAAAAATCCTAATGTTGGAATTTTGGGGAAAACGCGTGTAAACTTGTAGGAATTGCTTGAAATTCAAGATCCGACGTTTAATTAGTCCCTTAGTTCATCCTTCAAAATTGTAGGATGTTTGTACGAGGTGTGAATTCTATACCTATGACTTATATGGAATTTACATGTTTTGAATATCGAGTTGATATTTTGGATCCGGGCAAAATTCATGTCTTAATTAGGCCTGTTAATTATGCATATGAAAGTGAAATAAAAGCATGTATATATGATTATATGAGCATGCTATGTGTCTATGTGGGTTGAATCTGGGGGCAAGCTCCTCGATGTTGGAGGATTAGAGTAGTGACGACTACTGTGCATGGTTTGGGAGAAGGCTCAGCCAGGGCACTGTGCATGGTTTGGGAGAAGGCCCAGCCAGGGCACTGGATGAGTGGTAGGGAGAAGGCCCTCCACAGCATCAATTCCACTATCTCATTACCGGATGAATGTGCACTACTCTCCCTAGAGACCAATTCGATGTGCTTTGATATGTTGAGGCATGAATTGTCATATAAGCATATGGTTACAATTGTACACTCAACATATAGCTGAGCAGTGGATTTATGCCATTGCAGGTGAACACAAGAAAGGAAAGAAGAAGCGTGAGGAGTGAGATCGCAAGAGCGACGGGGATCCTTCTATTGTATATATTTTTGTTTTCAGTTCTAAATGACGTAAAATGTAATTTTGAGAAGTTGGAACTATTAACTCCAACTTGGAAGATTTGGAATGACTTAGAATGTTGTAATGAGCTGTAAAACTACTTTTGGTTATGTTGGAATGTATCCGAACTTATGGATTCGTGTTCTGAATACTTAACTTGTCAAACTCAGATTTTTATGTTTTTAACCCAAACAAGCCTTAGCTTGTTCCATTATTGTTCTTTTCACGTATTATCATGTCTTAATAATGTTCTTGAAAGTCTAGTATAGATGGTGAAGTTTGAAAAGGTAAACATGTTTAGTGAAAGGAAAGAGAGGAAGGTTGTTTGATGCTTTAGGCAAAATTTTGCAGCTTTGGGCAGGATTCTGCTAAAGGGTCATTCGACCGGTCCAACAATGACCGGTCGAAGGGGGTTGTTCGACCGGTCGAAATGACCCCTGCAACAAATCTTTTTATACCCCTTCTGAAAATATTTAAATGTTTTGATTGGTTCTTAGGGTACCTTTGGGACCCCTTTGAACATATATTCATCCGATTCAAAATATAATTACGTTTTCAATTTTACACGGATTTTACAACTGGGAGGGTAATGTTTCCTAAAATTTTATATCCTTAAGGTTGTTTTAAAGTTCTTTTCCACTGCGTATAGTTGTTTAATGGTTGGATGAGCCTTGGTGGTGTGCCACGTGTCCTATTTTTGTACGTTAGCAGGATGGGTCGTGATATTTATTGGTATCAAAGCTATAGGTAATAAAACTTTGGGAATGTTCGACGACGAGTGGAGTGTTGAGTGATTTTGTCACATGTTCTAGTTTGCATCCATACATTGTAGAGATGTTTGATGCATATATATGTTATTATACATACATGGTTATTTATTGTTGTCCATGCATAGTATTTATGCATTGAAATTAACAGGATCATAATCATGAGTGACAGCCGAGATGTATCTCCGCATACCCGACGTATGAATGAAATGACAGACATGAATTGGGAACATGGGGGATATGATAAGGAATCTAGCAGAGCATTTGCCTCCAACACCTCCATTTGAACCAGCACCGATAGCTGTGGTACATGCGCTTGAGAACAGGGGTGGGAGATCTGTGTCTAAACAGTTTGCTCGAAAGAAACCAGTGGAATTCCATGGGACACCCGATACAGCGCTAGCAGAGCACTGAGTTATGGACATGGAGAGGATTTTTCATTCTATTCCGAAGTCAGATACACTAAAAATTGAGAATGCAAGCATTGTACTAAAAGGGGAAGTCCAGAATTGGTGGGTAAATATGTTGGATCAAGGGGCACCAATGACTTGGGAAGAATTCAAAGTAGAGTTTAATCGTCGATTCTTTCTGCGAGCCGCTCACAATGCAAAAAAGAGAGAGTTCGATCACCTTCAACAAGGAGACGTGATAGTGGCTGAGTATACTTCCAAGTATAACGACCGATTAAGGTTTGGAAAAGTGGTACCTTTGGAGGAGGATAGAGCAAGTATGAAGAAGGATTGAGAGAGAACGTTCGTGTGAGGGTGGAGCCTTATGAACACTCGACCGTCAGAGCGGTACAACAAACTGCACTCGTGATAGAAGGAGGTATCGAGAGGTAGAGACAGAATCAACAAGGAAAGCGATATAATAAGGGTAGTGACCGGAACCATGGTTGAGCTTTTAAGAGGCCATTTGCACAAGGTTCTAGTTCCAGTTTCAATGGACCTAGAAAGCCAGCAAGTAGTATACCACTTTGTTCACTTTACAGTCGACCACACACAGGTCGATGCTTTATAACCAACTTTCAGAACAAAGCACAAGGGATGAATAGTACAAGTTTTATACCGGACTCGCAAATCAAATGTTTTGATTGTGGTATCATTGGGAATCAAGCGAAGGATTGCCCGAGGAAGCGTCCCTAACAAGGAGCTAGTTCTATAGCTTCTAGGGGTTCAAAGCCTAGACAGACCAATGACGGGGGACAGAGAACAGAGCAACACCAGGGGAGATCATTTCAAATGAACCCAGGAGATATGGCTGCTTCGGAGACAGTGGTCTCAGGTATGGTGTCTATATGTTCATATCTAGCACGTATATTTGTCGACTCAGGATCTACGCATTCATTTGTATCACATGAATTTGTTGAACATTTGAACGTTAGATCGGCACCGTTAGGATATGAATTATCTGTGACTGTACCCCTTAGTAAGCCAAAAGTGATGTCTATGGTGTACAAGGACTGTGAGATCAAGCTAGGTGAGAAGTTGATGACTGTAGATCTTATACCGATTGTGATGAACCACTTTGATGTGATACTAGGAATGGATTGGTTAGCCCTTAACCAAGCCACGATAGATTGTAAACGGGAGTAAGTTAATTTTTGATCGTCAGTATACAAAATTTTTTGTTTTCAAGGGAGTGGAGTTACACCGCCACCGTATTTGATTTCGGCTATCCGAGCGGGTAGATTGTTGAAAAAGGGATGTCAGGGATTTTTATGTTCGGTAATTGATACTTTGGCGACCGAATTAAAAGTAGAAGATATTGCAATTGTGCGAGAATATCTAGATGTATTTCCTAATGACTTGCCAGACGTTCTGATTGAAAGGGAGATTGAGTTCACCATTGAGGTTATGCCAGACTCAAGACTAGTATCGAAAGCACCATATAGAATGGCACCCGTAGAATTGAAAGAATTGAAAATCCAACTACAAGACTTACTTGACAAAGGCTTTATTCGACCTAGTATATCGCCAATGGGGAGCTCTAGTATTGTTTATGAAGAAGAAAGATGGTTCAATGCGCATGTGCGTTGACTACCGAGAGTTGAACAAGTTAACCATCAAGAACAAATATCCGTTACCCAGAATTGATGACTTATTTGATCAACTTCGTGGAGCACAAGTCTTTTCAAAAATTGACTTGAGATCGGGCTATCATCAGTTGAAGGTAAAGGCCGAAGATGTTGAGAAAACAGCTTTCAGAACTCGCTACGGACATTATGAGTTCCTAGTCATGCCATTTGGATTTACAAATGCACCAGCCGCGTTCATAGATCTTATGAACCAAGTCTTTAAGGACTATCTAGATTACTTTGTAATCGTATTCATAGACGATATTCTTTTCTATTCACCGAGCGAGATGGAACACGAGAACCACTTGAGGCTGATACTTCAGAGATTATGGGAAAAGCAACTCTTTGGTAAGCTCAAGAAATGTGAATTTTGGTTGTCTAGTATTACTTTTCTTGGTCACGTGATTGACAAGAACAGAGTTTTAGTTGATCCTCACAAAGTTGAAGCAGTATCTAATTGGCAAAGACCGACATCAGTATCTGAGATTCGAAGTTTTTTAGGTTAGTCGGATACTACCGTTGTTTTATCGAGAATTTTTCAAAGATCTCATTACCAATGACAAAGTTAATGAGGAAGTGTATTACATTTGAATGGAATTCAGAATGTGAAAATAGTTTTCAAAAATTGAAGTCGTAGTTGACGAGAGCACCTATCCTAACATTACCATCCGGAACCGAGGGATTTGTGATCTATAGTGATGCTTCGCATCATGGTTTGGGATGTGTACTTATGCAGGGTGGCAAAGTGATTGCTTATGCTTCAAGACAGTTGAAAACACACGGGTTAACTATCTGACTCACGACCTTAAATTGGCCGCAGTAATCTATGCTTTGAAGATTTGGAGACACTACTTGTATGGGAAAAAAGTGTGAGATCTTCATGGACCATAAGAGTTTGAAATACATTTTCACCCAACGGGATTTGAATATAAGAGAGAGAAGGTGGTTAGAGTTGATGAAAGATTACGATCTTTCGATTGAGTATTATCCGGGGAAGGCTAATGTAGTAGCCGAAGCTTTGAGCCGTAAGACACCAATGAACTTAGCCGACGAGCTAACACAACAAAAAGAATTTGTCCGAGAAATGGAACGATTGGAGTTAGAAGTAATTCCAGAGACGAATGGTGGTTTGATGATGGCGATCATAGCTCACCCAGACATCATTGATGAGATCAAGAAGGAATAGTTCAACGACTGCTACTTGTGTAAAATGAGAGACAAGATACCTTTGGGAAAATGATCTGGATTTACTTTGAACCAAGGAGTATTGATGCTTGGGAATTGATTGTGTGTACCGAATGTGAAGGACTTGAAGGAGCGAATCCTAGAGGAAGCACATAATACTAGACATTCAGTGCATCGAGGAAGTAACAAGATGTACCAAAACTTGCGAGAAAACTTCTGGCGGAGAGGTATGAAACGAGAAGTTGCAAAGTTTGTGTCCGAATGTTCGGCATGTCAGCAAGTCAAAGTAGAAAGACAAGTACCTGCAGGGTTACTACAACCATTACCTGTGTCAGAGTGGAAATGGGATGAGATCACCATGGATTTTGTTTTTAGATTTCCGCGATCGCCTAACAAAAATGACAAGAGTTGGGTTATAGTTGATAGATTGACGAAATCAGCTCACTTCCTACCGATCAAGATGACTAAGCCGTCGACGTTAGCATAATTGTATGTGAAAGAGATTATAAGACTACATGGGGTTCCAACAGTGATTATATCAGATCGTGATAGTAGTTTCATATCGAAGTTTTGGAGAAGTTTACAAAAAACTAAGTTTTAGTACGACATTTCATCCTCAGACCGACGGACAGCCAGAACGAATGATTCAGACATTAGAGGATATGCTTCGATTGTGTGTTCTAGACTTTGGGAGTGACTGGGAGAAGCATTTACCGTTGATTGAATTTGCTTACAAAGGGTTTCAGTCAAGTATTGGAATGGCACCGTAGGAAGCTTTGTATGGGCATAAGTGTCGTTCACCGATTTGTTGGACTGAGGTTGGGAAAAGACGATTGTTAGGACCTGAGGTGATACAATTGACGACTGATAAGGTGAGACTAATCCAGGAGCGACTTAAAGTGGCTCAGAGTCGTTATAAGAGCTATGCGGGCTGTGAACGACGACCAATGGTATTTGAAGTAGGTGACTTTGTATACTTGTGAGTATCGCCTTCAAAAGGCATCGTTCGATTCGGAAAGAGGGAAAATCTCAATTCGAGATTTATAGGACTGTTTGAGATCCTAGAGAGAATAGGACTAGTGTCTTATCGATTAGCCTTATCATCGGAGTTAGCATTCGTGCACAACGTGTTTCACGTGTCAATGTTGAGTCGATGTATGACGGACACGAGTAAAATCATAGTACCGAAATCGTTGCAGATCCAGGAGGACTTGACGTATATAGAACATCCAGTAGAGATTTTGGATCAGAAAGAGCAAGTGTTGAGAACGAAGACTATTCCAATGGTGAAGGTATTATGGCATAGTCATTCAATCGAGGAGGCTATGTGGGGACATGAGGATGAGATGAGGAATGAGCATCCGTACCTTTTCGAATTATGAGGTATAAGTTTGGGGACAAACTTCCTTTTTGGAGGGGAGAGTTGTCACGCCCGTCACGGAAATTTTCTTTCATTAAAATGCATATTTGAGATTTTGAGAATTATCAATGTTATTTGATAATTGAGATAAGTAGTTGACTATGGTCAATGGTGAAGTGTCGGTTGAGGACACGGTAATCGAAAAATCATGAGGCATTTGTATGATTTAAATGATATTTATATAATTTAAATGTTATTTGACTATCTGGTAAATTATGAATAGTAAATTTACATGTGTAGTATATTTTCTGTATGTATTGATCTTGTTTAAGATCATTTTGTTTGTTTTAACGATAACCGATAGGATGTGTTGCATTAAAAAGTAGTTTATCTAGAGATTCCACAGAAATTAGTTTTCGGACGTAATTACGGCGACAAACGGAATTTAGTCGGAAAGTTTTGTAACTTATAGTTTTTACTCGTGAAGTAATACATTGGACGTGTGCGATGTTTCGTAGGATAATTAGAAATTTTGAGAACTCGTGGGGAGGTAAACACAATTTCCGAGAGTGTTGCCTATATATAGAAGTTTCAAGATATTTTGCATTCACAACTTTACAAATTGAAATCAAAAGGGGAGATTTGGGGGGTTTTGAGAGCTTAGAGCTTGTCGACGCAAATGCACAGACTTTTGCCTGTTTGTTTTTCACCAAATTTCATATTCGGACTCCCCAAGGTAATAGCTACGTTTTGATATCTCTTAGGCCTTGTTTGGCATAGTTGTTATAAAAAACCTAATGTTGGAATTTTGGGGAAAACGCGTGTAAACTTGTAGGAATCGCTTGAAATTCAAGATCCGACGTTTAATTAGTCCCTTAGTTCATCCTTCAAAATTGTAGGACGTTCGCATGAGGTATGAATTCTATACCTATGAATTATATGGAATTTACATGTTTTGAATATCGAGTTGATATTTTGGATCCGGGCAAAATTCGTGTATTAATTATGCCCGTTAATTATGCATATGACACTGAAATAAAAGCATGTGTATATGATTATATGAGCATGTTATGTGTCTATGTGGGTTGAAAGGGGACTTAGTGCAAATTCATCCGGGGGCAAGCTCCTCGATGTTGGAGGATTAGAGTAGCGACGACTACTGTGCATGGTTTTGGAGAAGGCCTAGCCAGGGCACTGTGCATGGTTTGGGAGAACGCCCGGCCAGGGCACTGGATGAGTGGTAGAGAGAAGGCCCTCCACGGCATCAATTCCACTGTTTCATTACGAATAAATGCGCACTACTCTCCCTAGAGACCATTTCGATGTGCTTTGTTATGTTAAGGTATGAATTGTCATATAAGCATATGATTACAATTGTACACTCAACATATAGCTAAACAGTGGAGATTTACTCTATTGCAGGTGAATGAAAGATAGGAAAGAAGAAGCGTGAGAAGTGAGACAGCGGGAGCGACGGGGATCCTTCTCTTGTATAGATTTTTTGTTTTCAATTCCAAATGATGTAAAATGTAATTTTGAGAAGGTAGAACTATTAAGTCCAACTTGGAAGATTTGGAATGACTTAGAAAGTTGTAATGCACTGTGAAACTACTTTTGGTTATGTTGGAAAGTATCCGAACTTATGGATTCGTGTTGTAAATACTTAACTTGTCAAACTTGGATTTTGGAGGAATGTAATAGCACTTTTATGTTTTTAACCCAAACAAGCCTTAGCTTGTTCCGTTATTATTCTTTTTGTGTATTATCATGTCTTAATAATGTTCTTGAAAGTCTAGTATAGATGGTGAAGTTTAAAAAGGTAAACATGTTTGGTGGAAGGTAAAAGAGGAAGATTGTTTGATGCCTTAGGCAAAATTCTGCAGCTTTGATTAGGATTTTGCTAAAGGGACATTCGACTGGTCGAAATGACCCCTGCAACAAATCTTTTTATACCCTTCCGGAAATATTTTAAATGTTTTGATTGGTTCATAGTGTACCTTTGGGACCCCTTTGAACATATATTCATCCGATTCAAAATATAATTACGCTTTCAATTTTTTAACAGATTTTACAACTCGGAGGGTAGTGTTTCCTAAATTTTTATATACTCAAGGTTGTTTTAAAGTTATTTTCCGCTGCGTATAGTTGTTTAATGGTTGGATGAGCCTTGGTAGCATGCCATGTGTCCTATTTCCGCACGTTAGCGGGATGTGATGTAACACCTCGGTTGGTTTAGGTAGTGGTTGGCACATATATGGCCGTTTTGATACAATCTCGGCCGCGTCGAATTCGGTGTTAATTTCACACTCGGCCGTGTGTATATCATAATTGGGATCCCTATTGTAAGTTCCCTTTGAGGAATTTTTTCTCTCCTATTTCTCTTCTAGCATATGTTCATATCGGGCTACTCGAGTTGCCAGCTTGAATAGGTCACGAAAACCCAATCCTTTGAACTACTTTCTTAGCTCAAAGGTAAGTCCTCCTAATGCGATGTTGACAAATTCTTCTTTGGGCAACATGATCTTGCACGGTGTTTAGCCCGTTTAAATCTAGCAATATATGCTTCTGCTAATTTGCTTGGAAGCTGATACTGCCTAGTTAAATTAACTATAGATACTTCAGGCTCGGTCCGATAGAACTGGGCATGGAAAGCTTCCTCCATCTGATTCCAAGTATGGAATGAGTTTAGGGGAAGATTTATATACCAACTGAAAGCTACCTTGGTCAGAAAATTGGGGAACAATTTCAGTAACATATCCCCTCGGCGACTTACTTCCCCGCTTTGGAGCAGGAAGCGACCGATATGTTCCACGATCGATTGGTCAGTTTTATCAGAAAATGTAGTGAAGTTGGGCACCTTATATCCCCTCGGAAGAGGAGTCCTCTCAATTGCGTCACTATCCGGCCTCCTGTATGTGGGTCATTGTGTCCTACAAAGTAGACCAACGAAGTTCTGGTGGATGACTTCGGCAATCTGCTCCCGATCAACCCTCATCGTTTAAGCAGGGGCACCCCCTCTCAGACCGACCTCATGTCCTGGGATTGGTCTTTCATTCCCGTGGGCTCATCATCGGTTTCTTCAATGTTTCCAAACGGTGGGTTAATTTTTCCCCACTATTGGTCTAAAACTTGCCTGCTTTGGCCAAGCACTGGCTCTTTAATGGTGATGTCTGCTCGGGCCGAGACCTGTGATCAGTTCATGGTCTCTCCTAAAACCTCTTTACCATTCCTCTTCGGAGGGGTGATGTATTTTTTAGTCTGGGAAGAAGAAGGGGCGTTATGGCTTGTCCCCAACCCAACTTGCGACAGCAAGGTTGATGGTATCATTGGCTATGAAAAACCACTCGCTTGGTGTTCCTTCCATTCCTTCATTTCACGGAACATCTCACTCACTCGGGTAAAAGTCTGGTTTTGCCTAATGGACATCTCAGCGAATCGTTGGTTAAAGTGTTCTAATATGCTATTACCCATGTTAGACAAGTCTGCCAGACTAGCTACCAAACTGTTTGGACATTCTACATATCCGACAGGCTCGCGCAAGCCCATCTCTTGGGAAGGGCCCCTGGGTTTTGTTCCTTTTCCAGCCATTTGACACTGTTCCACTGGGAGTGCCAAAAATTGTTCACTATAAAATTATGTGGTGGTGTGTATGGGCGTGCCAGAGTCCACTTGGACTCAAAAGAGATTGTAAAAACCTAATCTAACGTATGACTTAAACGATTATTATTAAAAGCAATTAATAACAATAATGGGTCTTACTTTACTCTGATGCAAGTTAGTAATTACAAACGAAACATGAGAAAGAAAGAAACGAATACTGAACTTAAAATACCTCCATGAATATCATCTTCATTGATCAAATTGAATATCAGTTACAATCACTCAAGAAACAATGAGCACTCGCAAAAGAACAAAAGCAATAATGCTTGAGGAAATATAAACAAATCTGCCTGGGCAGAGGTGGCGTATGTGTTAGAAAAATTAAATGTTATACAACCTTCCCTATTTATAGACAAAGTAGATAACCAAATATATTAGTAGGGTCGTGGCTCCTAATTTCTAGGCATGAACGAGTGACTACCCCACTTATTATCCCATGATCTCTACTTCTGCCACGTTGCAATTTTAGTGGGGACGTAACTCAACAAAACCCACGTGCATGTTTTTAGCCACTCTCAACTGCCCACTAGGTCCTGCAAATATCACCCCCATTGACCGACTTCTTCTTACTTTGACCTGCTTGGCGCTCGTTAGCTAGCGTATCTCAGTCTTACTCTTTATGGATCCTTTATGAATGTCCATCAGTCTTTGTGACCGATGTCTTTACTATCCTTGCCCGTGTGTCCTAATTAATCGGATAAGCCCGAGGTCAGTATTGATGAAAACTAACATTGTGTTGTTCTTCTTTAGTCCCTTGGTCTCACTGGTTTACTATATTTCGTAGACAAGCTTACCCCTTGACTGCCCAAACTGACCCTGAAGTTCCAGTGAATGCCCTTTTTGAACCACTTTGACTTTTCCCTTAACTTTTACCTAATTGACTTTTACTTTGTCGATCTTGTTTGTACTTTTCAATATCCCTTTCAGCAATAAGAGCCACGTCTAATACTTCTGCAACGGTTGGAGGTCGGTGCGAATCCACGCGGGTTCGAATATTATCCCTTAACCCATCCTCAAATTTTCAAGCTTTGTCTTCATCAAGTGGAACCGTTTTCCTTGCAAACTGTAGTAACCCATTAAACTTTGCAGCATACTCGTTCACCGTCATATCTTTTGGTTGAAGATTCGCGAATTCCCTAGCCTTTTGTGCTCTAGCTGATCGAGAAAACTATCGCTTATAAAATTCTTCCACAAATTTCTCCGAAGTATTCGGTATCCCTTGTTCAATTACGTTCACCCACCAATTCTGACCTTCTCCTTTCAGGGTGTCAGCAGATAAGATTACTTTATGATATTCAGTACACTCTACTATACATAATATTCTTTCCATATCCATCACCCAATGATTAGCCATCACTGGATCTGGGCCTCCATGAAACTGAGTCGGATCTAATTTTGCAAATTGTTCTGCTATAGTATGTCCCATTCTCGGCTCAAGATTCGGATTTTCGCATCTATTTTCAACCAACGGTACTCGGTCGCTCATGGTGCTAACAAAATTCCCCATTACTTCCTCTAATCTATCAATCCGGGAATGTGGTGAGTGTCCTCTATTTGGATCCATTATTATTTTCTTTTTCTCAAATTACTCAACCTGTCAATCATAATGCAAAAATACTATGCATGCTATGACGGATGTCATTTATATCACATATTCAAAACATAACACACCAACAATATCTCATGCATATGAGAAATAATTCTACATGTCCATAACGTGCACATTGCATCACTTAACACTTCGTATCAACATCACTCGTTCCCAAAGGCCCTATCCTATTGCTCTGATACCACTAAATGTCATGCCCTGGAACCACCCATATGATTCTAGGACATGTGGCACACCACCAAGGCTTATCTCAAGTCATTAAAGTTCCATAAAATCAGGTTTAAAATGGGTTTAGGAAAAAAAAAAAAAAAAAGAAACCACATACTAGCAATGCCTTCTTCAAAGGTCCGAATACAATCGCTTAGTATGACTCATAAAAGATCAGATTTTAAAAATTCCATTTTCGTGGACCAAAGGAGTCCCAAGAGAACCCCATTATGCAAAAAGTTTGAATTATAAATATATATAAAAAAAAAGTATAGAAGAGAAAGTCAATTAGAGGACTTTTCAACCAATTGTTTGCGAGCTCAATCAGCTTAAAAACCCCGTTTTAACAAACAAGAATTTTCCTACAATTCATTAAACATAAATTTAAAACCAACATCAACTCATGTAATCCTTCCCATCATCTTAGGAACACAATTGAGATTATACTCAAGAACTTAAAAGACTCTTTGCTAGCACTTGAAAGCTTTTAAAAGAAATCCAATTTAAGAAGCTAACATAAATTCGAGCTCGGCTAACACAATACATATGAGGAGCCAATTTTCACAATTTCTACCAACAAGGCTAAAGTGTGATACAAGCCCGAGCTACAAACTCAACACAAGTACGACCACCGTTACAAATCCTTGATTAAACTTACAAGAGTTGCTCCAAACATTAGCTACAATTGTGAGATTACAACATGTTCTATAAATCCGGATTAATAATCGATTACAAGTTTAGTTACAACATAATAACCCCCCCCCCCCCCCCCCCCCCCCCCCCGACCACGTGATCTTGCCATCTTTCTGATTCCTCACAACCTTGCCACGATCACCTGCTATGGTTATTCAATAACCACGACCACGTGATCCCGCCATCTTTCTGATTCCTCACAACCTCGCCACGATCACCTATGATGGTTATTCAATAACCACTACAATATTTAAGCTATATGTTTATGAGCAATATTAATCGTAAACATGAATGACACCACACGTTTCAAATTCACTAAATAACATATAAATGATCTCCGGGTAGAACAAGTACGTTTCCACCAACCACCACTACACACCATACCCCAGGCTTCGTGCCTGGGCCATCCACCCATGCCCTTTTAGACATGCGGTCCAAACTGCCTTTAGCAGTATCGCAATAGTCCACTCCCATTTCGGGAGGTAAAATTTGGTGGAATACTACAAGTCTCCCCTTTGATCCACATAAGCAACTTAGCATGCTCATATATAATTCATTACACCATGCTTTTCGCATACACATTCTCTCACTACAATTGGGCCTAATTTTAACCACATGAATATGCCCAAGAAAATTAAATATAATAATTCAATCCAATTAGACATGTCTATATCAAAATATATGAATCCAAACGTGGATTCCATTCAAAAATACGATTAAAATCACTCACCTCGATTATTCGTAATTAAATCCCAAATTAATGCTATTGAAACCAAACCCATGCCCAATTCTACTCCAAATATCAATCCTACAAGTGTTGGGCCAACTAGTTGTTATCACTCCAAATTGGGTCACGAAAATATTGTAATTAAATAGAATAATACTTATACCAAAGTGTTAGGTTTACCGCCCAAGAGTCCGAATATGCTCTCGTATGGCGATTTGGGCAACGTACACCGAAGCCACGGCGTTGAAAAGGTTGACAGAACCCTCCTCTCCCCCTGTCCGTACGGCTCTCTCTCTTCTCCTTATTCTCTGTTGTACTTTTTTTTTTTATTCTTTCTTATGATATATATGTATCACCTTATATATATATATATAAAGAGTCTAGCAGCTCAAACCTGAATTAGTTAATTACCATACTGCCCTTCTGCTTCTTCTTAAGACCATTATACATCTTCACTATATCTTAATTATGTATATATCGTGATACTCATCATAATAATATATTAATTTGTGTGAGGGTAATTATGTCATTTCTGATTATTAATACATTCAGGTCACCTTTTGAAATTTTATTTAATATATTAATGAGATTTCAATCAACAATCTTGAGTCTAATTACATTCGGGTCAATAATATTTGGGATATTTATTGTTTACTTCAAAAAATGGCAAAAAAGCGCCTATAATAGTGGCTATTTAGGAATTGATCACTAATATTTACATTTTGGTTAACTTCTTATCTCAAATTTAGGATTCATATATTGTAATACGTGTAATTACATTTGGGTCAGCAAGTTTTGGGATATTTATTATTCACTTCAAAAAAGTCAAAAAAAGTTACTATTTTAGTGGCTATTTAGGAATTGGTCACTAATATTTACTTTTTGATCAACTTCTTCTCTCAAATTTAGGATTCATATATTGTAATATGTGTAATTACATTTGAGTCAACAAGTTCTAGGATATTTATACTTCATATCCTTCAAAACCTTATATATATAAGAGTCTAGCAGCTCAAACCTGAATTAGTCAATTGTCATACTGCCCCTTTGCATCTTCTCAAGACCATTATACTCCTTCACTATATCTTAATTACGTATACATCGTGATACTTATCATAATGATATATTGATTTGTGTGAGGGTAATTATGTCATTTCTGATTATTATTACATATAGGTCACCTTTTGAAATTTTATTTAATATAATACGAGTAATGAGGTTTCAATCAACACTCTTGTGTCTAATTACATGTGGGTCAGCAATATTTGGGATATTTATTATTCACTTCAAAAAAAGTAAAAAAAAAAAGCGGCTATATTAGTGGCTATTTAGGAATTGGTCACTAATATTTACATTTTGGTCAACTTCTTCTCTCAAATTTAGGATTCATATATTATAATATGTATAATTACATTTAGGTCAACAAGTTTTGGGATATTTATTATTCACTTCAAAAAAGTAAAAAAAAAATGGCTATTTAGGTATTGGTCATTAATGTTTACATTTTGGTCAACTTCTTCTCTCAAATTTAGGATTCATATATTGTAATATGTGTAATTACATTTGGGTCAGCAAGTTCTGGGATATTTATACTTCATATTCTTCAAAATACCAAATAAAGCTTTCAGTTATTTTAACACAGATGTAAATTTATTTCACACACACATGCTTATAAATTTAATTTGATTACACACACATATCATCTATTATTTCAGAAATATGTCTATTAAGGAACTTTGAATATCTGGAGACGAAAATAAGTCAAAAAAATATTGTAGTATTTTCTTCAAAGGAAAACAAAAAATATTTGAAAACACAAAGATAAACACAAAAAATGGGACCACGCAAGGTATTGTGGAAGCATATTTCGAAAGTATGGCTGACTCATATTTCATTTTCCTGACCTTGTATTATTCGTTGCAACACTTAAATGCCATAAGATAATATTTTTCATTAATTTATTAAATTATTGCATAATTGGTAACAAGACTATAAATTACCAGAAAAAAAGGGATAACAAAGCTATAACACAACTGAAAGGAGAAAAAAATACCAATAATCTAGAAGTACTCACATTTTAAAAGTCATTGAAGATAATTCAAGATAGTATAATGTCTTTCGTTAATTTATTCATTTTTTACACCATTGATATCAAGATTAAAAATGAAAAACAAAAAAAGGCAAAGAAGCTAATAAGTAGGGATTGATGCACGTGCCGGTACCCTAGTATATATATAAACTACATGTACAAAATAATAATATATATCTATATAATAACTTACAATAATTTTTAGGACAAAAAAACTGATCCAACGACTCACTATTTAGCATCATCTGACACTTTGCATCATAACCGTCCACTAATTTGAGACACTTCAGACCGTTGGATTTGATCCAACGATTTTCCCACTCTTCTCCCTCTGTACTCTGTCTGACACACACATCTATATAATAACTTACAATAATTTTTAGGACAAAAAAACTGATCCAACGGCTCACTATTTAGCATCATCTGACACTTTGCATCATAACCGTCCACTAATTTGAGACACTTCAGACCGTTGGATTTGATCCAACGATTTTCCCACTCTTCTCCCTCTGTACTCTGTCTGACACACACATGTATATTATATATAATCTATACTATACCAATGAACACATAGGCATTCAATGCTTCACAGCCACCCATGGGCATGCATCTCTCTCTCTCTCTCTCTCTCTCTCTCTCTCTCTCTCTCTCTCTCTCTCTCTCTTCTAACTTACACATGTGACACACCATCCTGCTTCTCTCTCTTTCTTGAGCACCCTCTCTCTCAGTCCCCCGCCACCTTCTCTCACTGCCCCATGCACAGCTCCTCTCACCTCACCTGTCAACTCACACCCAATCCTAGGTTAATTCAAACTTTACCAACTTCCCTCCTCCTCTTGACCAACTCTCTATATTCCCTCTCTTCTCAAAACTCTTTGTATCCCCCTCTCTTTCGTCTCAAGCTCCATTAATCTGGTACTCTCTCGCTCTTTCCTCTGAAGCTTTATGGTTCAAAACTTTTTTTTTTTGTAAGTGATTTAAATTGTTATTATATCTATTTCTTTCAGAAAGTTTTGGAGAAGAATGATGCAAGAGACCATATCCCTCTGCGTGCCACTGCTTAGGTTTCCAACTTCTATCAAAGTAAGCTACAGGTGTTAAAACTATGCATGAGTCATGAGTCATTAAAACTATGCACGAGTCATTAATAAAACTGACCCTTTTTTTATAAACCATTTTTTAAAAACCCTTTTTAAAGAATGGCCTTTTTTTTTTGAAACCCCAACTCTTTAATCTTCTTTTCTTTTTTTTCTCTTTGTAAAAAAAAAAACTTAACCCTATTTTTATCTAAAAACCTTAAGACCCTGTTTGAAAAACCCTTTTTTTTTTCTTTAGACCCTTTTTTGAAAAAAACCTTTAGTCTATCATTTTTTAAAACAATGGCCCATTTTTTATTTTTTATTTTTTTGAAACCCCAATTTTCGAAACCAAAAAAAAAAAAAAAAAACATTTTTGAAAACAGTTTTTGGGTTTTTACTATTTTTTAGTGTTGAAATTTTTTTTTGAAACCCCAAACCTATTGTATTTTAGCATTTTTTTTTTTGAAACCCCAACCCTATTACATCTTAACATACACTTTTTTTTCAATTTTTTTGGGGTAAAAACACTAACCCTTGGGGGTTTTTACATATTTTAATCTACTCTTTTTTTTTTCTTTAAAGATCCTTTTTTGAAAGCTTTTTTTAAACCCTTTAGTCTCTCTCTTTTACTTTTTTATTTTTTTTATTTCTATTTTTTTTTTTTACTTTGAACTGTTTTTAATGCTGCAGTTTCTTTCTTTCTTTTTTTTTTTTTTTTTTTTTTTTCCTTCTTCAGGTTTTTCTGCTCCACTTGAGGTTGAGGCAAATTCAATTTTTTCTCGCCGCTTTTGAAGCCTTAGATTGGGGGTTTTACTTACTCTTTATGTCTAGCATTTTTTTTTTCCATTTTTTTCACAGTAAAGTATGTAAGCAAAGCATGTTGAGTCGTTGACCTTTAAAAAAAAACATTACTAAGCAAACCATTTTTTTTCCTTCATCTTGATGGGAGGTGCTTATTTACTCTAATTGTTTGCCACATTAGATGAGAGGTGCTTTGTTTACTCTTAATCATATTTGTTTATGTTTCCTCTATAAATAAAAATAATAGTAATAATAATAAAGAAGCCAAATTCTGCAGTTTTTTTTAATGCTGTAGTTTTTTTTTTCTCTCAGGTTTTGCTGCTTTAGTTGAGGTTGAGGCAAATTCTGCTGGAATCGTACGAAGCCTTTGATTTGTATTCTGTAATATTTACTTACTCTTTATGTCTAGCTTTTTTTCTTCCAATTTTTTTTCAGTGTGAAGTGTGTAAGTAAAAGCATGTTGACCTTTAATGTTCTTTATTTTAATGTATGTTAATGTCTATGTCTCTGTTTATGTTAATGTTTCAATTCATTACGTTTTTTAATGGATGTTAAAGGTTTATCTATTTCAATTCATAACATTTTTTAAGCTCATTTTGGCATTTCAAAGCTTTTCAGCTTTCCTTTTTTAGCATTTATTGGTTAGGTTTCATTTCAAGCTTTTTCTAGCTTTCCTTTTTTTTTTTTTTTTACCATTTATTGGTTAGGTTCTCATTTGAAGAAATAAATTGAAGAAAAAAGTGCAATTTTCAAGATTTTGAAAAAAACAAAAAAAGGAAAAGAAAAGAAAAAAGAAGCAACAATTTGAGGTTTAAATTTTGTTTTTACACATTTCTTAAAAATAGAGTTTGGGCAAGTCAGAAATATTGTTAGTTTTCATTATCATTGACTTAGAAAAAAAGTAATAGAACGTGCGAAACATACAAACAAAAAATTACAAAATACAATTAAAAAGAAAAAAGAAAAAAATAAGAATAATTGAAAAACTTTAATACTCTAACAAAATTCATGTTGACTTTGTGTTTTCTTTATCGTTTTCGACCCTGATTGGATTCTTTAACTATTGTGCAGCTAATCCGAGTGCCCGTGTGTACACCTATCAAGAATTCCCAAACTATTTTGTTTGGAACAACACTACGTGTGTGTGGACACCCAGAAAAAGGGGGTATGCTGTTGGTAGAATTTATTTTGCTAACCCGAATTCAGGTGAGAGATTCTATTTATGCTTGCTATTAACACATGTTAGAGGGCCAACATCATATGAAGATTTGCGCACAGTAAACAATGTCACGCATCCAACATTTAAATCGGCATGTGTTGCATTAGGGTTGTTGGAAGATGATGAGAAATGGATAAAGTGTCTTTAAGAAGCTGCAGTTATGAACACTGGCCACCAACTCAGAAGATTGTTTAGTATCATTCTCACGGAATGCTCTCCGTTGCATCCATATGAGTTATGGAAACGATTCTCATTAGATATATGTGACGATCTTCATCATAAGATTTGTACACTGCATGGAATTCCAAACCCAGATGTGGTTCTAATAGATGGTTATGGTCTATATCTTCTCAATCAAATGCTTCAACAGTCCGGAAAGAGCCGCATTTGATGTGATCACTTCTACAGTCTTAGAAAATAAAGGTGCTACATTTTTTATTAGCGGGGGTGCTGGAACAGGGAAGACTTTCACTTATAACACAATTGCATTGTACATTCGAAGAATTGGCCATACTATTATTACAATTGCGTCATCGGGGGTTGCTTCGTTATTGTTAGTAGGGGGCAGAACTGCACACTCGACATTTTCCATTCTGTTGGATGTGCATGACAATTCAGTATGTCGATTTAGCAAGCAGTCAATACAAGCAGAGTTGATCAGGGAAACCAAGTTGATCATATGGGATGAGGTACCAATGCAACACAAAAATTGTGTGGAGGCAGTCGAGTGCACACTTTGAGATGTTTGTGATGTTAAAAAGCCATTCGGGGGCATACCTGTTGTTCTAGGTGGAGATTTTCGACAAGTCTTGCCAGTCGTGCCCAAAGGGGTGCGTGAACAAATTGTGGGTGCTTCTTTGAGACGCTCTAGGTTGTGGAACAATGTAAATGTTTTAACTTTGGACGAAAACATGCGCTTAAACAATGCAAACCCAAGTAATGCAAACTTTGCAACATTTTTGATGGAGGTATCAATTCTTCAAGCATTCCTTATTATGTGGTTTTGATTGTAATTAAAGTTATTATATTGTGTTTTTCATAATTCTTTATTTGTATTTTATTCATTTATCCAAATAGGGAGTAAAACACAAGAAGTTGTAAAACTTACTTCTACAATACTTAAGTGTCGACACCTTGAGGAGTTATTATGCACAATTTATCCACGGCTGGGTTTGGAAGGGACGTCGACCCCTACTTATCTCACTGGTCGGACAATTTTGCCTGCACGAAATGAGGAAGTCAATGCTATTAATAAAGCTGCATTAAGTATATTCCCAGGAGAGACATGCATCTATCTAGCTGCGGATAAGATGTCTGATGATGATGGAGGTGATCATGCTATTACTAACCGATATCCTAATAAATATCTTAACTCATTAGACCCTCCCGGTTTGCCTTGTTCAACCTACAATTAAAAGTAGGTGCCCTATCATGTTGTTATGAAATATTGCACCATCGGATGGACTTTTCAATGGCACACGATTGATGGTTGTCAGAACCGCTTTGCGTGTAATTGAAGCACAAATTTTGACTGGTGATAAAGTTGGCAACTTAGCCTTTATTCCCAGAATATCTTTGGCTCCATCAACGTCTGAATTGCCTTTTAGTATGACAAGGCGTCAATTTCCAGTCCGATTGGCATTCGCAATGTCAATTAATAAATCTCAAGGTCAATCGGTGAACTTTGTTGGGATTTATTTGCACACTCCTGTATTTAGTTATGGGCAATTATATGTTGCTTTATCCAGATGCACATCTTTTGATCGTATAAGTGTTCTTCTTCCTGATGGTGCTTCTGATTCTACGACAAACATCGTTTATCCTAAGGTCCTGATATAGGAACTTATAGGTAAACATCAGTACATAACTTTGTTACTCCTAATAGTTTTTTTTCCCTCTTTTGACCCTCAAATAATAACTTTGTAGGATTGGTGGAAAAATGTAGCATGGAATTAGCAAGATGCAGCAAAGGAGTTTGAGTCAATAAAAGCCCGTCCCAACAAGGTAAGGCAATATGATGAAACTTTTGTAACTCATTTTAAAGATTCACATTGAAATGCAACTAATACAATTATTTGTTACTTTTCAGATTTTTGTGCATTCACCGCGGTGGCCGAAGTATATTGAGATTGATACTTACACATTCTACAAGATGATGAAAAAAATTCATAATTTGCCAAAATGAATACTTTGTATTTTTAAAGAGAGAATGAACCATGTAATCTTTTTTTGGATTAGACGAACTATGTAATCTTTTTTATTTTGGGATCAGAATGAAATATTTAATTGATACACATGTTTTTGAACAATTTAATACTGTTTTTCACTGCACACTTTAAGATGTTATGACCCGTGCCCATGGGCACGGGCAATTACTAGTATATATATATATGACCAACTAACTCTCACACACACTCACGCCACACACAACATATATACCACAGACACTCAGCCACCACACACACACACATATGCACGATTTGGAAGATTTTGCTTCCCTTTTTTTTACCTCCCTTGTTAGACTTGCATGACCAAGCACATGTGCCAACTCCCTAGTCTGCCAAGTGTCATCTACTTGTTCGGTGGCACATGTGGGTCCTAATACCTTGGTCTCAAATGTGGTCCCAAATATTCATAAAGGCACTAATTTAACCTACTAATTATACCACATGTTTAGTTACACCCTCACAAGGGTATCCAAAAATTTCCACGAAGTTTCTAATTAACCTGCCAATTATAAAACGTGTCCAATTCATACTCACAAAAGTTCCCAAATTGACCACCCAAATGGTCACTAGTAATAAACTAATTAAAATATTAATCATATAAAGTACTTCAAAATACTGTTTAAATAAACATTTAATCACAAAAGGGTGATACCACAATCCTGTTCCATCTTAAATGGAACATCTCAACACATGTCCCAATTTGAGACTGCCACACTGGTTAATATTGGGTTCCCACTTGGACACTCGAAAATCAACTAGTGAGTCAAAACCCACTTTATGCATGTGTTAAAAAACACCATTAAATAACATGTATGCATGCAAAAATATAATTAGCATTAAACGCGGGAGCGGGTGTCACAGTAGCGGGGACAAAATTGAACCCTCAAGGAAATGGAAAATGCTATGTTAAATAGCTCGGGAGTGCCACACAACTTGTAGGGAATGTCATTCTCACGGCGAATGTGATCCTTAATCAAATTCCACATAAGAAGACTAACAACTCTCCCTATGAAGTGTGGAAAGGTAGAGTGCCCTCATATAAAAAAGTTGAAAGTGTAGGGGGTGCCTTGCAAAGGTTCAAGTTTCGCTTCCAAAATGGACTAAGCTTGGACCTAAGACCGTGGATTGTGTTTTCATTGGATATGCCGCTAATAGTGCTACATATAGATTCCTAGTGGTTAAGTCTGAAAATATTGACATCCATGTTAATACATTTATGGAAACGGTAGATGTCGAATTCTTTGAGGACATCTTTCCTTTCAAAGAAGAAAGACAAAATTCAGCTCCTAAAAGAAGTGTTGAAGATGTGTCATCTAATTCTAGAAATAATGCTGAAACCAATGCTGCTCCTAGAAAAAGCAAGAGAGCTAGAAAAATGTAACACCCGTACCCGGAAAAAGGATTTAATATTCATTTAATATGCATTGATTACTATATTTAGTGTATAAAAAGGGATTAAGGGGAGGCTTTGGACTCGCCCAAGGAAAGGTGTTCAACGAAGGACACTGTTGGAAAAGTCCCCAGGAAGGTGGGACAGTTAATGAAGTAGGACCCAGTGAAAGGCCCCCGGATGATATAATTTGCATTTTAAATGATTAGATGCATTTTCACATGATTAAATGGATACTTGTTTAAGTTACTTTCATATCAAATTGTTAATATGTTAGCTTTTGATATCTACTAATTAACCCAATAAGGGCATTTTTGCAAAAAGATGCATAATTAGTAGGTACGATAGTAACTTCACAAAAAATTTGGGACCCCATGTGGGATCCATACGGGACTTAGACAAACACTCACTTAGATAATTGGGTAGTTAACGGAATGTTTGGGGGAGACAAGAACTTTAGAAATTCTAGGGGTGTAAATGAAAAGAAGGAAAATTGAGGAGATGACACCTCAACACATGTTACATGTGTGTGTGTGTGTGTGTGTGTTAAGAGAGGATGATTCTCCAAAGAAAATTTATAGAAAATTAAGAGAGAGAGAGAGAGAGAGAGGAAGAACCGGAGAGATCGAGAGAAGAGAATATAAGACGTCGATTCCGTCTTTACGCCGTTCTGTCGCCTTCGTTTGTCCAATTCGATAACTGAAGCCGTATTCGGACTCGTGGATGTGAGACGATCATTTTTATACCTTTAATTTACGTTTTAGTCGTTGGATTTTGGTATCTCCTACTAATCGGTGACACGCAGTTTGCCGAGTTCATGTAGGAATTTCTCTGGAGTGATCTTTAGGCTGGGAATTGGTAAAATTCTGCACATATTGGCTTGAATTTGGGTAGAACTTGATGAAGGTAAGTTTTCTAAACTAAAGAATGATTGTGTTTAAATGTGTTCAATACCTCAATGATGTTTTGAGAAGATAATCTATGCTTAGGAGTCAAGAGAATGCATTACTGTGAATTACATGTCAATTATATAAAATTTATTTTGCTTACATATTTATGTGCTTATATGGATATGCGGTAATCAATGAATGCCGGGGAAATGATTCGTTGTTGGGAGTAATAAGGGTGGATGAAGAAGAAGAATCCGATAAATACGGAAGTCCAAGGAATAGAAGTGACCACGGGACCAAGGGAGGTCTTCGGGTCTGAATGAATCATCGAACCGGTGGTTCGGCTATTACGGATATGATTTATGTGTTAGATTGTAGCATTGCATATGTTAAGCATTCAATCATATTTAGATTGCTCACTAAGCGTAATACTTAAGAAAACTATTTTCCTTTTCTATTGTGGTAAATAACAACCACCGCAGGTTTGGAGTAATACCCGGAGAGGAAATGACGTATGTTGGGGAATGCGAGAGATTTGGGGTTTGTTTATATTGTCTCTCTTGGGGTTTGTTTATATTGTCTCTCTTTAAACTTGTAATATGTCGTAGAATGTGGTTTTTATGATGTTGGTGTCGACACTTTTTTTGTATCCATGGAACTTAAATCTTTTAACTTGTAGTTGGTAGTTTTGGTGATAAACTTAGGAAGCTTTATGTAAATTCCTAGGTTTTCGTTGAATATGCGGAAGTTGTTAGGTTGGACTATTCTGTCAAGTCCGGATTGTGTTGCAAGTGTTTTGGACAAGTTCTATTTGTATATATATGATGTTAATTGTAGTTTTTGGTGTCAATAGCATTTAGTCCTTGTGGAATACTTGCTTTGATGAGAATTGAGTTCCAAACACTTGCTTTAATTCAAAAGAATTGAGTTCATGGTTGGTTTGGTCCAATTGTGGTTGTGTATATGTTCTACATGCTTAACTAACGTCTAAGATTGGTCTAAGAATGTGTGGAAGTGTGTTTGAAATGGTTTCCAAAAGTTTCCATGAGGTTTGGATATGTTTAGATATGATTTGGATGTATAAAAACATGATTTTTAGTAGCAGAATTGCATTCTGCAGAACCCGAATCGATCCGGGTTAAAGGACGGATCGATCTGGAAGTTTTGGAGAACATTCTTTGAGAATAATAGCGAGATGGATCGATCCGGCTCCGGCACAAAGGGCGGATCGATCCGCTCACAAATTTCACAGTACGTCGACGTTTATGGAAATGTGCATAACTCTTTCTAGAAAACTCGGATTCGAGCGCCGTTTTTTTGCGTTGGAACTAGGACTCAAAGATCTATCTTTTAGTATAAAATTTGATCATTTTTTTAATTACCATGTTGCCCTTGTGGCTATTTTGTCACAGTAAGCCTTTTTATGTTGCTTCAAATCATGTTTTTCTTAATTACTAATATGGTTTCTTGCTTATTAGTGTATTTTGGGTGCGTCTAGTCTTTTTGCACGTGTCCTAATCCACCGAGGTGGGTTGGGGTGTGATAATTTTTGGTATCAGAGCAATAGGCTAGAGCTTTTGGGGACAAGAGACGTATACAACGCATAGTATGCACACAACAATACGTAGTTTCATAAACATGCATACATGTTTACAAAGCATGCTTTTAATATTGACTAGCATGCCATATGATTAATTAAAGTAATGTGTGTGTGTGTGTGTAATAATGTGGGTGCCAGGCATTATATCTGGAGGTAAAAACCCGAGTCGGATAGAAAGAGTTAAAGGGCAATCAAAGGATTAGTTCGAGTGGCTGAAACTCATCTGGTTGAGGAAAGACCGGTACAACTGAATCCAAAATTCGAGGGAGGAAATTGTTACCATCTCAAAATTTCATAAGCAAAAACTGTTGGTATTTCGTGGGAAAGCCGATCCAATGAAAGTAAACTTCTGGATTTCTGATATGGAGAAAATCTTTAGGGTGTTACTGTGTACGTAGTAATAGAAAGTCCTATTTGCCGCCGACACGTTAAAAGATGAGGCACAGTATTGGTGGCGTACTAAGTTGGGACCCAGTCAACTGACTACTTAGGATCAATTTTTAGAGATACTCAACGAATAATACTTTCTAGAATCATTTAGGGATCAAAAAGCTCAAGAGTTTATGGAGTTGGTACAAGGGGAGAAGACATCCCGAGAGTATTCGACACAATTTACAAATTTGGCAAGGTTTGCTAGGGACATTGTAACCACTGAGAAAGTGAAGGCGAGAAAATTTGTGGCAGGGCTACGAAGTGAGATCCGAGGACGAGTGACAGTATTTTGGCCTCAGACTTACGCCGAGGCACTAGACATCTCCTCCATTGCCGAGAGAAATCTTGGGTTTACTTCAAGCATGTCATCACCACTGAGCCAACAAAGCAAAAGAATGGGATCGAGTCAATTCAGCGACCAAGGTAGTGCAATGAGGCAAAGTCCAAGAGATTCATCTGCCAGTAGTGGCAGTTGTTCTAGTGGGAACAAACTGAGATGTCTAACTTGTTAGAAATTCCATTAGGGACGGTGCAACCAACTTCCAAACCCGATTACTTGTAACATATGCCGACAATCGGGACACAAGGAAAGAAAATGTCCAAATCAGGTTATAGTTATGAGAGGTCGATGCTTTATGTGTAAGGAATTGGGACACCAAGCCAAAAACTATCCAATCCAGTGCCAAGGAGCTTCAGGTTTTGGTTCTTCCGCAGCTAGTGCTGTTACACCGAGACCTACTCAATAACCCCCTAGGAGAGAGCAGCGGGAGGCAAGATCATATCAGCTCAGGCCGGGAGAGAACACCTCAGCTGACATTGTCGTTTCAAGTATAGTTCCCATTTGTTCACACCTAGCAAATGTACTTATAGATTCAAGATCCACACACTCATTCGTATCACATCATTAAACCATTAGAGTTTTTGGATTACGATCTATCTATTGCAATACCGTTGGGGGCTCTGTTGGTTAGTTCAGATGTGTTTAGAAAATACGAGATTAATGTGAATGGTAAAGAGTTAGCCATTGATTTGGTACCATTGGTAATCCAACATTTTGATGTTATATTGGGAATGGATTGGTTAGCAGCTAATCAGGCGAACATTGATTGTAACAATAAAGGGGTGGTATTCCGTATTCCAAATCAAGAAGCGTTTTATTTTCAAGGCAAAAGTGTCGTATCACCGCCATATATTGTGTCAGCTATTGAAATATGTTGATTGTTAAAGAAGGGTTGTCGTGGGTTCTTATGTAGTATACTTTATACTAGGGGTCTTAATTTAAAACTTAAGAATATTCTGGTAGTTAAAGAGTTTCCAAATGTATTTCCAAAGGAGTTGTCTAGTGTGTTGATTGAGTGGGAGATTGAGTTTGGTATTGATGTTATGCCGGGGACTCAACCAATTTTGCGGGCACCATATCGAATGGCACCGATTGAGTTGAAAGAGTTAAAGACTCAGTTACAAAAGTTGCTAGACAAGGGTTTCATTCGGCCTAGTGTGTCTCCGTGGGGTGCACCGATGTTATTTATGAAGAATGATGATGGTACAATGCGGATGTGTAATGACTATTGAGAAATCAACAAAGTAACGATTAAGAGTAAATATTCGTTGCCATGTATCGACGATCTACTTGATCAGCTTCAAGGGGCTCAGGTATTTTTGAAGATTGATTTAAGATCTGGGTACCATCAACTGAAAGTTAACGCCGAGGATGTAGAGAAGACAACCTTTAGGATCCAATACTGACACTATGAATTTCTGGTGATTCCATTTGGGGTTACTAATGTGCTTGCCACCTTCATGGATTTAATGAATCGGGTGTTCAAATCGTATTTGGATAAGTTTGTAATTTTTTTTATTGATGATATTCTCATTTATTCCAAGAGTCCGGAGGAGCATGAACAACACTTAAGGTTAGTTTTACAACGACTTTGAGAGAAATAGTTGTTTGGAAAATTGAAAAAAAGTGAGTTTTGGTTAACAAGTGTCACATTCTTAGGGCATATGATCTCTAAAGAGGGCATTTCCGTGGACCCACAAAAGATTGAAGCTGTTATGAATTGGTCGAGACCAACTTATGTGTCAGAAATTTGAAGTTTCTTGGGGTTGGCTGGATATTTTAGGAGGTTTGTCAAAGACTTTTCTAGAATTACAACTCCAATAACAAAGTTGATGAGAAAGGATGTACCATTCGAATGGAATAAATAGTGTGAAGATTGCTTTCTAACATTGAAGGAAAAGTTAACAATGAATTCCAGCAAGTATTAGAGAGACCTTAACATGCGACAAAGGAGGTGGTTGAAACTCATGAAAGATTATGACTTGAAAATTCAATGTTACCCGGGAAAGGTGAATGTAGTCGCTGATGCCTTGAGCCGTAAGTCGTCAGAACACTTAGCATATGCCTTGACTGGACAGAAAAAGTTGGTAAAAGAATTTGAACAATTAAAACTTGAAGTGATTCGTAAAATTGAGGGTGGTTTAATGGCTTCAATTATGGCACAGCCGAGTTTAATTGGTGAAATCAAGACTAATCAGCTTCTAGACCTAGAATTCAAGAAAATTGTAGACAAGTTACCTGAGGGTAAAAGGCCAGAGTTCAGCTTTCAAGATGGTATTTTGAGATACATCAATCATTTATGTGTTCCTAAGGTTAGAGATTTAAGAGATAACCTTAACATCAATCGTTTATGTATTGAATACCAGGTATTCAATACATCCGGGTAGTACCAAAATGTACAGAGACCTATGGGAGATTTATTTGTGGAGTGGTATGAAGTGAGATGTAGTGGAATTTGTTGCTAAATGCATGACATGTTAAAAAGGTAAAACTAGAACATCAACGACCTGGAGGAGAGCTACACCCTTTAGAAATACCGGAGTAGAAGTGGGAGCAAATCACAATGGACTTTGTATCAAGTTTTCCAAAGTCTTTAAAATCAAATGATAGTATCTGGGTCATTATAGACCGGTTAACAAAGTCAGCCCATTTTCTACCAATCAAAACCAAGATCCTTCAAAGCTGGCAGAGATTTATATCAGAGAGATTATTAGACTTCACGGGGAACTAGTGTCGATAGTGTCAGATCGTGACACTCGATTCATGTTGAGATTTTGGGAGAACTTACAGAAGGCTATGGGGACAGCTTTACATTTTAGCACTACTTTTCATCCCCAGACCGATGGTCAATCGGAGAGGGTGATTAAGATTCTGGAAGACATGTTAAGAGTATGTGTAATGGACTTCAAGGCCGATTGGGAGACCCTCTTGTCTTTAATCGAGTTCTCTTATAATAACAATTTTCAAACTAGTAATGGAATGGCGACTTATGAGGCATTGTATGGAAGAAAGTGTAGATCGCCGTTTGTTGGACGGAAGTTGGTGAAAAATAGCTTTTGGGATCGGAGATAGTACAAATTACTACCGATAATATTAGGTTGATTAAACAGCAGTTGTAAACGGCTCAGAGTCGCTATAAGAGTTATGCAGATGCGGGTAGAAGACCGTTGGAATTTGAAGTAGGTGACTATGTATTTTTGAAAGTATTGCCTTCAAAAGGCAGAGCACGGTTTGGTAAGCGAGGTAAGCTTAATCTGAGATATGTTGGGCTTTATTTGATTTTAAACCGAGTTGGACCATTAGGCTACCGATTGGAGTTACCACAAGAGTTGGCGAATGTTCACAATGTGTTCTACGTATTGATGCTTCGTCGCTATGTATCCGATTCGAAACATATCATCATTCCAGAACCGTTAGAGATTCGGGTAGATATGACTTATGTGGAGCATCCAGTGCAAATCCTTGATATAAAAGATCAATTTGAGAACTAAAATGATTCCCTTGGTGATGGTTCAATGGCGTAGCCATTCATTCGAGGAAGCTACTTGGGAGCGAGAGGATGAACTCCGAGCCAAGTACCCGCACTTATTCGATTCTTGAAATAAGAGTAAGTTTGGGGACCAAACTTCTTTTTAGGGAGGAAAAAATGTAACACCAGTACCCGGAAAAAGAATTTAATATTCATTTAACATGCATTGATTACTATAATTAGTGTATAAAAAGGGATTAAAGGGAGGCTTTGGACTCACCCAAGGAAAGGAGTTCAGAGAAGGACACCATTGGAAAAGTTCCCATGGAGGTGGGACAAGAAATAAAGTTGGACCCAGTGAAAGGCCCGGATGATATAATTTACATTTTAAATGATTAGATGCATTTTCATATGATGAAATGGATACTTGTTTAAGTTGTTTTCATATCAAATTGTTAATATGTTAGCTTTTGATGTCTACTAATTAACCCAATAAGGGCATTTTTGTAAAAAGGTGCATAATTAGTAGGTACGATAGTAACTTCACAAAATATTTGGGACCCTGTGTGGGACCCATACGGGACTTAGACAAATACTCACTTAGATAATTGGGTAGTTAACGGAATGGTTCGGGGATTTCATAATAAGAACTTTAGAAATTCCGGTGGTGTAAACGAAAAGAAGAAAATTGAGGAGATGACACCACAACACATGTTGCATGTGTGTGTGTGTCAAGAGAGGATGACTCTCCAAAGGAAATTTATAGAAAAGAGAGAGAGAGAGAGAGAGAGAGAGAGAGAGAGAGAGAGAGAAAGAACCGGAGAGAGAGAAGAGAATATGAGACACCAACACCGTCTTTACGCCATTCTGTTGCCGTCGTTCATCCAATTCGCGAACCGAATCCGTATTCGGACTCATGGAGGTGAGATGAACATTTCTATACCTTTAATTTACAGTTTAATCATCAGATTTTGGTAGCTCATACTAATCGCTGACACGCGATTTGTTGAGTTCATGTAGGAATTTATCCGGAGTGAACTTTGGGCTGGGAATTGGTGAAATTTTGCACATATTGGCTTGATTTTGGGTAGAACTTGTTGAAGGTGAATTTTCTAAACTAAATAATGATTGTGTTTAAATGTGTTCAAATCCTCAATGATGTTTTGAGATGATAATCTATGCTTAGGAGTCATGAGAATGCATTGTTGTGAATTGCATGTCAATTATATAAAAATTGTTGTGCTTACATGTTTATGTGCTTATATGGATATGTAGTAATCAATGAACACTAGAAAAATGATTCATTGTTGGGAGTAATAAGGGTGGATGAAGAAAAAGAATCCGATAAATACGGAGGTCCAAGGAATAGAAGTGACCACGAGACCAAGGGAGGTCTTCGGGTCTGAACGAATCATTGAACCTGTGGTTCGACGATGACGGATATGATTTATGCGTTAGATTGTAGCATTGCACATGTTAAGCATTCAATCATATTTAGATCGCTCACTAAGCGTAATGCTTAAAAAAACCGTTTTCTTTTTCTATTGTGGTAAATAACAACCACCGCAGGTTTGGAACAATACCCAGAGAGGAAATGACGTGCGTTGGGGAATGGGAGAGATTTGGGGCTTGTTTATATTGTCTCTCTTTAAACTTGTAATATTTCGTATAATGTGATTTTTATGATGTTGGTGTCGACACTTTTGTTGTATCCATGAAACTTAAATCTTTTAACTTGTAGTTGGTAGTTTTGGTGATAAACTTAGGAAGCTTTATGTAAATTCCTAGTTTTTTGTTGCATATGCAAAAGTTGTTAGGTTAGAGTATTCCGGGAAGTCCAGATTGTGTCACAAGTGTTTTGGATAAGTTCGATTTGTATATATATGATGTTAATTATAGTTTTTGGGTTCAATACCATCTAGTCCTTGTGGAATACTTGCTTTGATTCAAAGGAATTGAGTTCATGGTTGGTTTGGTCTAATTGTGGTTATGTATATGTTCTACATGCTTAACTAATGTCTAAGAATGTATGGGAGTGTATTTGAAATGGTTTCCAAAGGTTTCCACGAGGTTTGGATATGTTTAGATATGATTTGGATGTGTAAAAATAGAATTTTTAGCAGCAAAACTGCATTCTGCAGAACCTGGATCGATCCGGGTTAAAGGATGGATCAATTCGGAAGTGCTGGAGAACATTCTGCAATAAAAACAGCGAGATGGATCGATCTGGCGCAAAGGGCGGATCGATCCGCTCACAAATTTCACAGCACGTCGACGTTTACGGAAACGTGCATAACTCTTTCTAGAAAACTCGAATTCGCGCGCCGTTTTTTGCGTTGGAACCAAGACTCAAAGATATATCTTTTGGTATAGAATTTGATCATTTTTTATAAATGACCATTTTGTCCTTGGGGCTATTTTGTCACAATAAGCCTTTTTATGTCGCTTCAAATCATGTTTTTCTTAATAACTAATATGGTTTCTTGCTTATTAGTGTATTTTAGGTGTGTATAGTCTTGTTACACGTGTCCTAATCTATCGGGGTGGGTTGGGGTGTGACAAAAAGCTGCTTCATTTGGACCAGACTTTGTGACGCTAGTCACTGAAGGTGAACCTCAAACCTCTAACGAGGCTATAAGTATACCTGAGGCACCTTATTGGCAAGAAGTCGTAAATAATGAGTTGGATTCCATTATGCAAAACCACACGTGGGAATTGGTTAACTTACCTCTGGGAAGTAAACCAATTGGTTGCAAATGGATTTGTAAGAGAAAGCTAAAAGTGATGGTACTATTGACAAGTACAAGGCTCGAATGGTAGCTAAAGGTTATCGACAAAAAGTGGGAATATATTTTTTAATATATATTCCCCATTTACTAGGATTACATCCATTAGGATGGTAATCTCTATAGCCGCCGTCTATAACTTGGAGCTACATCAAATGGATGTAAAAATCGCGTTCCTTAATGGAGATCTAGATAAAGAGATCTATATGGAACAACTGGAGGAGTTTGTTGTAAAGCGATAAAAACATAAAGTGTGTCGACTTGTTAAGTCTCTTTATGGTTTGAAACAATCTCCAAAACAATGGCACGAGAAATTTGGCCACACCATGATCGCAAATAGTTTTAAATCAATGAATGCGATAAGTGTATGTATGTTAAGGAATTTAAAGATTTTTGTATTATTGTTTGTTTATATGTTGACGACTTACTTATTACAGGAACGAATAAGAAAGTAATCAAAGCAACCAAAAAAATGTTAAGCTCAAGCTTTGACATAAAAGATATGGGTAAAGCCAATGTTATTCTTGGTATACAAGTGAGACAAACTTTCGAAAGATATCTTCTCACATAATCACATTATGTTGAGAAAATATTAAAGAAGTTTGGACAATTGGATAGCAAATTTTCCATAACTACGTTTGATGCCAATAGTAAGTTGAGGAAGAATATGGGTGAAAGCATATCTCAACTTGAATATTCGCAAGTAATCGGGAGGTTAATGTACATTATGAATTGTCCACGTTCGGATGTTACATATTCGGTGGGAAGGCTTGCTAGATACACTAGCAATTCAGGAGGAGATCATTGGGACGCTCTTATGAGAGTGTTAAGATATCTAAAGCATACTATGAGCTATGGTTTGCACTACACAAGATACCAACCCGTGGTAGAGGGATATTCCAATGCTAATTGGATTTCAAATAGTCAAGAGACTAAGTCCACAAGTGGATATATATTCACTTTAGGTGGAGCAGCGATTTCTTGGAAATCAACTAAGGAAACGTGTATAGCACGTTCAACGATGGAATCAAAGTTCTTAGCCTTAGACAAGGTGGGTGAAGAAGCCAAATGGCTTTGAAACTTCCTAGAAGATATTTCATTATAATCAAAACTGGATAAAACAATCAAGCAGTTGCTCTCTAGTGGTGTTATCACAATTGATTATGTGAAATCAAAGGAAAACATTGTGGGTCCTCTCACGAAAGGATTGCCTAGAGATCAAGTTCAATATACGACAAAATGAATGGGCCTAAAGCCAATACTTTGAACAACCCATGCGGAAACCTAACCTAGTTGACTGCAGATCCCAAGATCTAGGTTCAAGAAGCAAACTAGTTGGGGAAGTTCATATTATAAACGCAAATGTAATGTAGCTTCATATATATATATTGTTCAAGTGTGTAATAAAATTTGTTGAGGTTATGTTTTACATTTAATGATGTTGATGAGTAAATGTTAGTACTCTAAATTGATATCACCTATATGATAATGGAAGTGGGGTCGTGTCACGCCCAGAAGTTGCATAAATAGGGAAAGCATTTAATTTCCTTTATGGACCCGTAGGTCGCGACAGTTTGAAGGATCGATTCCGTCCCAAACGTCAAATAGCATAATAACTTAAATCAAAGTTAGAGCAATCAAGACGTATAGATTTTTTTCAAACATAATAATTATTACATCACGTAGGAATCTTAAGGCACAATCCGCCTTGCAAAAATATTATAATCTATTACATCAATCCTTATTACAAGTTCAGTTCATAATTAAAAGCAGAATTAAAATCATATCGCTACGAGAGTAGTTGTTCTCAATTCGTATAATCGTATTGTCCATCTTGATCATAACTTGAAAAGCCTAGACATAAATGTCCAGGGCGTATCAATGCTGTCAGATTCAAGAAGCTGGTGAGTATTAAAAATATATGCTTGTAATGTAAAATATACTTCCTTACCATTTCCATTTCATATGTTTACTATTCAACATGTTAGAAATACATGAGTGAATTCGTATTTAAAAAGAATCAAAAGAACAACATAATAATATTCAATCAACATAACATGTGACCGTGCATGAAACAATACAACCCACTTATCTCACTGACTCTTTTACCTTGACTACAAAACCCAACACAAACGGTTCTCCTAAACCACCGGCCCGCAACCGTTAGGTTTAGAATGTCTGTTGATATGCCTACCGTATCCAAATTGGCCTGGACGTACCTAGACATTCAAGGTTATAATAACCTGATCGGTGTACTGTATTTGAGTCGGCCTGTACACGATCGAACTAGCCTGCCGTATCCAAGTCGACCTAGGCTCAATCCCTCTTAATTAACCTTCCGTATTCGAGTAGACCTGGGATAATTCAGGCTATAACATATCGCTGATTGGCCTGCCGTATCCGAGTCGACCTGAGCTCAATCCTTCCAAATTAACCTGCCATATTCGAGCTGGCCTGGAATAATTAGGGTCGCAACTCACATAACACATTCTCTCGACTTTTCTCACTCACCAAGACATACCATGCATGTCAACTCGACTCTAACATGTATGTCGTATGATTTATGCAGGCAATAAATAATTACTAGAAAGTAACACCAAACGAGCGTACAAGAAATCAAGTTTTTTAAACTTAATCTTCTAAAAACATATTATGAAATAACATATTCGCCAAACAGCGCCTTAAAAACCTTTAAAACGTCATCCAAATAGTTCCTTGTATTAAAACAGATAGAAACTGGAAAAATGCCCAATTGCGAGAGCAGGTCGCGCGCATGAGAAGTCGCTCGGGCTGGTCACGCACGCGATACTTGTATTTTTGAATTTCTTTAAAACCAATTCAGGATAGTACAAATTACACAAGTCGTACGAGCGAGCCGCGCGCGCTAGATGATACAGAGTCATCTTCTTCCTCAGTTTCTCCCCTATTTCAGTTTTCTGGACTGAATTTGACCAATTTCATAATCTGAAATTAAACATGACTTGTAATATATGATTTTCTTCGTTTTTCTATAAGGATTACGAAATCTACAATCAAATTAACGCGAATCAAAACATAGCTCTCGGATTTTACGAAAAATCGAGGGATGAAGAATTCTTATTTCTAATATACTTCCAAGTACAAATGAATTAAGCTCTAATATTTCAAACAAAGCTTCTAGGGGCTGTAATCTTTCATAATCATCTTACAAAACTCATTTTGGTTAAGTTTCATAAAATCATGTTTTTCAAGGTTCAAGCTTCAAGAATGAAATTAACAATGGTGAATCATAAACTAAGCTATACAAATAGTAAGTAAGCCATGGAATACATTTCAAGTGAGTTTGAAATACTCACTGATTGTGTTTGAAGAAATTGTTGAGAAAGATAAAACCAAATAAGAAAACCCAGTGAAGCTTGGCTATGAAGATTGTGAAGCTTTCTCTCTCTAAATACTTTCTGTAAATAACTCTCTGTATTCTCTCTTTTCTCTCTGGAATTCTTTGTTTGTAAATTGCAGAATGTGAGAGTGTATGCGATGTATGTATAGAAAAACAATTTGAAATTCTTGGGGGCCAAGTCCCTTGAATTTCACTCTACAAATCCTTTGTTTTGTAAATTTTTCTAACTTCTAAATATATACAATGCACATATACGTACATAACTGTGTTTAGTTTGTGTAGAAGTCGATTAGGTTCATATGGGTCAAGTATAGTGTTGTTCGGCTAATCAACTTATGGCTCTAATATAACATACCACATGAGCATACCCAAACAAGCCTAACCAATGATTGCTTACATTAAATGAACTACAAGCATATGTCAAATTGATTTGACGGAGAATCCAAATCTGTGGGAGTCCATTCGCGGCGCGAACAGTTTTTTGTTCATAAACTGGTATTTTCACAGTGCGGTAATCACCACAAAAATGCAGAAAATTTATATTAGCGTAAGAAATTATTTTCCGATTCTATAAAAATACAGTTTGAACCAAAAGTACATATTTTCACCGCCTTGAAAATGCAGTTTCCAAAACCATCACAGGTATTTTCCAGTTTGTAAAAATTACGGTTTGACCCCAAATAAAGAATTTCTATTAAATAAAGCAAGTAGTATGAATAAAATTTGGAAATTACATTTAGTAATTAAAGGAAAATGCAATATAGTTAGTTATTTTGTGATATACTTTTACAAATTTTATCTCTTCTTCTTTATCCTTTCTAGTGTCATTGAGAGCTTTTCATATACACTAAATTCTGCAGAATGTAGTTGAGTTTGTCACCTCAATTATATTAGATCGTAGTCCACAAGAACGATACGTCATGACTCATAGTCCATAAGCAACCAAGTGTGGGACGTAAATTCATTTTCAGACAAAACTTTCCGTGCTCGATCTAGTTACTATTTTGTTTAAGTTTCTTATCTGTAGTATCCAACAACCATAACTGTTTTTCTCTCACCAAGCTCACTTTGCCCAAATGGTATGACCTCTTTCACCCCAGTAAGGAAATTAAGGTTCGACTCCCCTTTGGAAGAGTCTGTGCTTACCCCTCTGTTTTTTCTTCAGTCGGAATGAGTGGCCCTTTTTGGGCTTTGTTATGGGCCATTTTGGGCTTTGGGGTTGGGTTGGGTATGGTTAAGGGTGTGTGTGTGTGTGTGTGTGTGTGTGTGTATGTGTGTGTGTGTGTGTCCAGCCATAATCCGAGTAAATATAAAATAAAAAATATAATAATAATAATAATAAAATAAAAATGAAAAAAGCTTTTTCTCTCTCTACGTTTTTAACCAGCATTATTTTCAATTTATGAATGTAACATATCAGGAGCAATGACAGAGAATCTGAAGAGAGAACCAGGAACCGACCCAAATCAAAATTGTTCGGGTCCGTTGCAAAACAGTTCGGTTCAAGTCTGGTTCTTAGTAGGGGTGGTAATTGGGTCGTGTCAGGTCATAATCGTGTCGTGTCATAATCGTGTCATTCTTAAATGTGTCATAGTCGTGTCGGGTCATACATGGGTCACCCGTTTAACCCGTGTAGGGTGTCATCCGTTCAGTTCGGTTCGGTTCGAATTTTATTTTTATTTTTCGATTTTTTCATATTTTGAAAACCAACCGAAGTGGCTAGTTCGGTCGTTTTGGCCAATTTGGACGGTCGGATCGGTATTTTAGGCCCAAATTAAGCGGGAAATAACAAAAAAAATATATTTGTTCACTTTTTTTTTTTTATATTATATATATATATATATTTTTTGATAAATCACTCTTATAATCTTATATTATATATATAGTATATAATTTTACATTATATTAGTATAGGGAATTGTTATTTCCACTCCATCATTGAACTAAAGCACTCCATAGTACCACTCTCAGAGCAAATGGTACCATGTATGCAATGCATGACATGCATGGTACCACATGATTTAAGAGTGGTACCATGGAGTGCATTGGTTCAATGATGGAGTGGAAATAACATCACCCTTAGTATATTTGTATCAATTAATGTCTATTTACTTGTTTGGTAAGTTGGTAACTACTCTTTTTTTTCTAAGAGCAAAAAACAACTTTAGTTTATATATTTTTATCCTTTTTTCTAAAAAATATTTTTTTATTCTTATTTATATTACTTGTATTTTAGACTTCCAAATTATTAAAAATTATTTTTAGAACTAAAAAAACCCAACAGCAACTAATCGGGTGACTGGTTGACCCATTTAAAGTGTGACCTAACCCGTTTATTAATCGTGTCAAACGGGTCGACTCGTTTATGATCCGTGCCCTTATATGGGTCACCCAAACCCATTTATTTTCGTGTCGAATTGCCGTATCGGGTCGAAAATTGCCACCCCTACTTCTTAGGCATGGGGAATCAGTGATTGTTGGTTCGGTTCTGACTTGATGGAATTGCAAGGATAAGTTTCACATATCATCCATTTGGAGTGAATTTCACTCTAGTGCTTTCAATTTTAAAAAATATTATGCATGTACTTTCTCAAGCATTTCAATTTTGTCCCTCCCACAACTTTTTCTATTTTTTAATCGCAAAAATGTAATCCGAAACTCAAATTAAATTAAAAGGACTGAAGTAAAATTGGTTTCACATTCATTTATGTTAGCATTTTTGTGGGTTATGAACCACCCACATAATCTATGGACCGGGTCCAACGGGCTTAGCTTAGGGTCCAAGAAATCCTATGTGGATTATAACTTGGAGTCCTAGGGCATGTATATGTGTGTGTTTATATATATGTGTATAACACACATAAACACAACTCTCTACACACAACAAAAAAGTCTCCCTCTCTCTCTCTCTCTCTCTCTCTCTCTCTCTCTCTCTCTCTCTCTTCGGGTTACTTTCTCTCTCTAGCCAAATCACACTAGGGCTTGGGATTTAGCGCGTGGATACAAAGCGGGTGTCTCTAGTAGGCATTCTCACGACCCGTTCGAATCACAAGAGCGTACACGGAAGCACTAAAGAGTAGCAGTTCGTGGGTATTATCGCCGAGCTCGTAACAACACCGCCAAGATGATCCGTGATCGGGTATATTCCTCAAGGTATGTCCTTTACCCAACTCGTATGCTTGTTTGATGCATATTTACATTAGTATCAGAGCCTATCGGTTGTTGATTCGCCCGTAATTTGCCCAAAACAAATCTATCATTAAAGCTTGGTGAAGCTTTTAACATAAACTTGATAAAATTGATTTTGAAGTGGGTCTACGTGAAAACTCCAATATAAGTCCGAATTTTTTATATGGTTGTGTCCCATATGTTCCCTAGAGTCCCCTCAAAAAGTCCCATGCCTTGATTATCTCAAACGAGTGAGATATAGCAAACCCTAGATTCGGTTTTGGGTTAAAAACGAAATTTTTTCATAACTTTGCTCTCTGTTTTCGGAAGATTTACATTTTTAATCGATCTGGTTTTTGGTATGATCTTATAGTACTCCGTGAGAGCTTTCCAACGGTATAAATTTGTAAGTTTTCTACGAAAAATGAGTGAGATATGAGCTTTAAAAGTAAGAGGGTTGAGCAGCCCCCAAAATCCAGATTGGTTTTGTTTTGGGGAAGATGAACTAGAGTTTGGCCACGCCCACTCTTGCTGAGGAGAGTGGGGCCCACTCGCCGGCCGGCGTTGGTCCGACGACCATGGGTCCGGAGAGTGGAGGTCCGTTTCTCGACCTCGGTCCTTACAATATATTTTTCTTATTTTTATTGGAAAAACATTTAATTATTTAGTAATTAAAACAGTTTCTGTTAATTAAAAAATAAGTTTTTAATGTTTTAAATCTGTTTTAATTGCTTTAAAATTCTGAAAATTTATGAAAAATTCAAATTTTATTTTTCCTATATTAAGGACACTGTGTGGGACTAGAAATAATTTTGTGATAAATTATTTCATAGTTTTTAGTATTTTAGAGTATTAAAGATGTATTTTGTACATATTTTTAATTGCTTAAAATATCATAAACAAAATATTAATTTTTGTGATTAATATATAGTGTTTAGTACATTGTAAGTGACTCTAGGATAACTTTTGTGTAAATTATCATGTATTTTTATTATTTTAGAGCATATAATTTATGTTTTTTAGACATTTATTTAATTGCTTAAAATAGCAAAATGCATTACTAATTTTTGTAATTAATAAGGGACATTAAGGGCACTGTTTTGAGACCATATGAAATTTAGTAGGACCCGTAGATAATTTTTGATAAATTATCCAAATCATCTTAATATTTTAGAGCATATAATTATGTGTTTTTGTACACATATTAAATTGCTTAAAATACTTTTATTGATTATTAATTTGTGGAATTAACACAATATGTTTAGTACACTATTTGCAATATGAGAAAATGATTTAGTAAACTTTCTTATTTTTTTTGGGATATATTTTAGAGCATATATTGTGTTATGTACACAATATTAATTGCTTAAAATATAGCAAATAAAGTTGTTAATACTTGAAATTAATAAATAGTATTTTGTACTCTACTTGGGGACTTGAGAAAAGTTTTAGTAAATTCTCTAATATTTTTGGTAATTTAGAGCATAAAATTTATGCTTGTGGGCATCATTTTAATTGCTTAAAATATACAAAATTGATTATTAATTTTTGAAATTAATATAGGGTGTTTAGAACACCATATTAGACCACTGAAAATCCTTAGAGAACAAATTCCTCAAAAAGTTTTGTATTTTTAGGAATTTAGTTGCTCATAGTTAATTTGTTTAACTAGATCAATTTATTTGTTAAATTGATTCAAAATGTTTTTTGGGCTCCAGTAATATTCTGGAAACTTTTGTTTATAATGAAATTTTTTTTTTCATTTATTTAAATTTTTCCATGAGGTTTTAAAATTATTGTGTTTAATTTAAAAGCCATATTTAATTAATTTTTAAATATTTGAGAGGTTTGGAAGGGCAAATTAAATGATTAGTTTATTATTTTTGCATTAGAGGCTCGAATCATTGCACGTTTACTTAATGTTTTTTGTGATTGGATTACCATAAGACCTCTTGTCCTCTTCCTTAAATGGAGAGATGGATGAGTCCATTCATTCTTGTAATAAATACCGCATAGATGCTTGTCGTGTGTGATTAATTAATTAATCTAGATTGAATGAATGGACGACTTAAATTGACAATTTATTTTGAGCTTATATTGTCACGATGTATGTTCTAAGGTTGTTTTTGTATATATGTGAAAAACAAAGCATCCCTATTTTTTTATGGCTATAAATGTAAAGTGAGGATGAGCATTTCTATTTTATGTTTTGGGTAAAGCCTATTTGTAAAGGGATGAATTTATTTGTTTTCACAATATATGCATTAATTACTTTAGCGTGAGCTCTAGATTGTCAATTTGGGCCCACGCAGGGCCCATGCGCATTCATGTGTGTATGGCGCAATTATATTATTATTGTGGATGATGGTAGATAAGTTTAGTACTATCTATGCATATTTGTTTAGAAAATCAGTTATACAATTTTTTCTTGAGTTACAAGAGTAAAGTGATGACTACAAACTTAGCGAATTTTCGATCTTGAAATTGTGATAAGGAAAAATATTTTGATAACTGGATTTTAAAACAAATATTTATAGAAAGATGTGCATCATAATAATGTCAACCTCTTGTGCATATTATTGAATGTAGAAATTGGCACTAAAGTAACATACACGTTTGAATGAGCTAAGATCTCTTGGAGAACTTATTTCAATCAATGATCCAGCCAATTGATCCCATATTGGACCTAGGGTCCAATATTGCCAAAGGCCTATAGAATTTAATTCTAGTAAGACCATCACACGCGCTCTATTTTGATAAAGTAGCATGTATGATGATATAATTGGGGAGTATAAGAACTATCCAATGACCTGTGAATGTGGAACCAGCTCGAATTTGTTTTTGGAGCACATCCACTACTAGATTGAAGAATTTGGTAATGAAGTTCGAAGTGAGGAAAAATCCCAAAACACTTGATGACTGAGAATCTAAGGTTGAAATTCGGTATGATTCAAGATTTATTAGGGACTACCTGCACTGGTGAATATCAGGTTCAGGCTGTGATATGTTTTCAGTCTGACTCGTGGATACGCATGAAATAGGTCATAACATAGAACGAGATAATTAAGATTTGTTCTGATTATTCTCGTCATGTTTACCTGGCAGCAGATCACCATAAGAGAGGTTGTATGCATGACCAGTATTTCCATAAGTGGAAGAATGCGCGAGGCCGATGGGCCTATGTGCACTAAGCAGGCTAAGAGGCAGGGTGGGACTACAATATGATGGATATTATGTTACATAGTTTGTTTTTATTGAACATGGTTATTTACGTAATAATTACTTAAGAGTTAAAATGTTAACTCTAATTTCTCTATTTCTTAAGTTACTGAGTCATTTGTTGATTCTATGACTTGGCATGCTAAACTCAGATACGTATGACAAGAAAAGGATGACTCGATTAGCTCGTAGTGGCTTGTGAGCTCACTTGCTAAAATTGACCTGCCCACGTGTGAGTCTTGCCTAGGTGACAAAGCATACCGAAAGCTTTTTCAAGAAAAGCTATAAGAGATAATCAACCTTTAGAGCTAGTTCACTCACACCTTGGACTTATGTTTGTAAAGGCATGTTATGGTAACTCCATTTTCCTCAACACTACATCAAAAGGGCACATTTCTAACGGTAAATTACCGTTAGTAAAATTATTACTAATGGACTAATACCGTTAGTAGTACCCCGTGGCTAATATTTCTAACGAATTTTCTAATGGTAAATGTCCGTTAGAAAAATTATTTATACTAACGGCCTATGTCCGTTAGTAATATGTTTCCTAATGGCTACTGTCCGTTAGTAATTAATATTCCTAACAGAAATAGTCCGTTAGTAATATTTATTCTAACAGTTTATTTTCTAACAATTTTGTATGCAAAATGCTAACGGATTTTTGTAACGGACGTTGTCCGTTAGTAATAGAATTACTAACTGTTTTTAATATTGTAGTTTCCAACATTTTTGAGACAATTACTAACGGACATTGTCCATTAGAAATATCTATTACTAACGGTTGGTTTTTTAACATGTATAAGAATACTAACGGAAATTTACCGTTAGTAATTATTTTAAATATGAAAAAAAAAGAAATACTAAAATATGCTCTCCAATTTTATTTGCACATAAATTACATCACAGCCACATCGCATTTACAATAAACATATTACAAGCTCAAATCCAAACCATAATAAATACAAGCTCAATCTATATTAAATAAAAGAAATATAATTCATAATAAGCATATTTATCCTTCAATACAAACTGTTTCTGCATCCAAACTAAAACTAACAAACCATGTCTGAAATTGAAAGAGTAAATCTATCCAAAGCTAAACTAAACTAACTGACAAATAAACCATATTTGAAATTTAAATTCATAGAAAAAAAGACAAACATAGTCAACTCGATATGAAGTAGTTGCCTCTAAGAGATGCGGGAACCCACAACACTAACCCCCTCCCTTTTTTCCTTCCCAATTACTTGAGTTAACTCGTCATTGTCAAAGTCTTCACAAGTTGCCTTTGTTTCATCCTGTAGTCATTAAATGTAGACATTGTGAAAATGTTGTGAAATCGCAATTTGTGTCCAAATTTGGGACATTTGAAGGAAGATAAATTCAATGTGCATCAATATTTCTGCCACTCTATTTCTATGATAAATCATATATAGTGATAGAAATCAAAAGAGTACCCCTTAGTAAAGGTAGTAGAAAATAGAAGAGTACCTCTCTGTTTCACTGCTCCTCTTAGCAAACATGAGTGTCAAGAAGAACGGAAACCATTGTAGCACAAAAATACTCAAGGGTACTATGACATTTTCCCAGTGACAATATGATGAGTCCAATCATAAATAAGTTCATCTGTAGTAAGATAAAATTCTGCAAGTTGCAACTCCGCCCAGCAAAAAAATAAAATTAAAAAAAATCACTAGCATTACATGGTGCATGCATAGACATATTTAATGTAAGATAATACTGAAACAAAGGTCAAATACAATCAGATATGCATTGCTTGCAATTCGCAATTCCAAATACTATTTAGGAAACAAAATGGCGGAACCATAAAGGCAAAAAAAGCTAGGAAATGGCACTGCAAATACTGGTATTGAGACAATTCACAACAACACTTGTAGATCAACTTTGGAGTGTTATTTCTTAAATCTAGATTAAATTAAGGGGTAATTAGCGTTCAATCCATTCTAGAGTAGAGTACATTTCAAGCATTTGGTCCAATAGTGAAAATAAGTGAAAAGTCTCTCAACATAAAACTGGGCAAAAAAAACCCGACAAGTTTGTTAAATTTGACAAGAAAGTTTAGTGTGATTTCACAAAATCGTCGGGATTTTTTGTCCACTTTTATATGTGAGGACTTTTCACTAAAAAAGTTTCCAAAATGTCCTTCAACCAACAATCTTTCCTAATGGGGGACTTAACACTAATTCACCCTTAAAATAAATAGTAGTACTAACACTAGGACAATCATCTAATCGAATCAAATGGCCATCATGTCTTTCAGGATGATCTAGAGTATAAGAAGAGAGATACTGGAGGGAGAGAGGAGAAAATTGCAACTTGTGGTATAATTAAATTAATTTTATACTTTCTAAACTAACTCGTGATCAGATCTCAATCACCAAAACAAATGGATGAAGCCAATGCTATCCTCACTGACTGTACTTCTATTTTTCTTCTGAAGAATTTCATTAACAAAGGAGACAAAGCCAACTCCATCCAAAACAATCACACTGAAAACATTCGAATAATACAAAATTCTGTTAACATTTTACCCAACAAAATTATCAAAAACCACACCCATTACATTGTCTTCCGAGTTTCTATTTGCTTCGTGCACCCCAATGTCTCCTTTCTTTCAGTTCCAAGTAGAGAAAAAAGATTGAGAGTCAGAGGATAAGAGTTAGTGGTATGGAAATCACTATGACAATGTGAGTATCTTCTTTACAGTTGTTATTAAAACTGAACAAAGTTTTAATAAGAAATTGTCGTAGAAATAGTTTTGGATTGGGAGTGAGAAAAAACTGAACATTTCTATGGTGTATTTTTTTTTTTATAGGCATGCCTTTCGAATTGAGCATTACTTTTATGATTTTATTAATGAAACCATTCAAGATCATCATCTTTCTAGTTAAAATTAAAATACTGTGTAATAACCCATTTCTTTTTACCGTCACAACTACTCAATCTTATAATATAGTGAAATGAAATAAATGAATTACCTATTCAAATACTCTATCCCCTGAAGTTAGAGCAGTCTTTCTATCCTTTCCATCATTTTCCAAGGATATCAAGTTCCCTAGCAAACTGCAGCTAGCAGCTAGTACATTAAAACATTGAAGTTTAAGGCTGGCTCTTTCATCTACCGTACTTCGCACTAATGTAACCTGCAAAAAAGGGAGAAATGAAACATATAATTATTCAAACAATACACAAAGGCATTGAGCAATAAGTTGCTTGTAGTAGCACATCATTCTTTCAATTTATGTAATCAGTATCAAGTCGGATAATAGTACCAAATTCGTGTACTTTCTTGCGAAGGACCAGTAAGGATGCTGACAAAGTTTCAACACCTGATCAAGAATAAAAGCATAAAAAGCATATGTATATCAGCATATACAATCATGCAAATATAACTCAGTAAACTTCAAAAGGTGTAACAAGCATACTCAATGAATAACCCTTGGTTTTGAGCTATTTTAGAACTAAGAAGTTACTAATTTCAACCAATCCTTCATCTTGCCGGGAAAGCTGATCAAAACTCAGCATGTCACAAACTGAAGTAGTAGGAGACTTGGTACTAAAGAAAATTGATGTTTAGAACACATTTAATGAGTTGGATCGAGGTATTTAACATAAAAAATAATGTAGGATAGGCTCCTAGATAGAGCAAATGGAGAAATAGTAGTATGAATTTGGTCGATTCCAAACAGTTTGGAAAAGGCTTTGTTTAGTAACTTTACTTGAGTTGAGCATTGGGTTTCCAATTATTGGACTTCTTGTGAAGGTCTTTTCCCTTAATTCCCCAAAATGGCACAACTTTGAAGAAATTTCTCAAAAAAGTAACAAAAAAAGCAAATATTTGAAGAGACACAAGAAGAAAATTTATGTTCAAACAAAGAATGCCTTCGCAAGGCACTCCATATGAGTAGGGTAGCATTTTGAAATAATTGGGAGAGCTAGACAACTCAGGCAAGATAGCAAGCTGAAATTCAAAAGCAACCTAGATGGCTCAAACATCCAAATCTTAGTTCAAACAACATTGATTGGCACAGAGATATTAATTACAATTACTAATTGCACATGGTTCAAGGAAAATTCTAAATTGTTTTGTGGCTTAGATGATGTGTCGAATTGAACTGGAGAAATAGGAATAACTCTTTCTTATTGCTTGAATAACTAATCTACTGATCAGTCATAATCTATTTTCGTTGTTTTAAAATCTAGTCTAATAATATTCAATATCATTTTTCCCTTACACCATCTAGTTCGTCCTTGTGTGGCTCCAACACCGCTATATTGAGCGTAAATCCATTCTAATATGAATTAGATTAGATTGTTCATTATAAAAGTTACATTCAGATTTACCTTGATCCATTTTATAGTTTACGTCAGAAATGTAGCAGCCATTTGTTATAATGACAAGAGTAAATTACAATTGGGAAAAATATGTGTTATATATATCTCAGCCAATTCCAGCAGTCAGAATCAGTAACTGTTGGGCCTATTCAAGCAAGACTCGGAAAGCATTTTGTGAAGCCCTTAAACCTTAACCTTGTCTATCAGTTTCCATCTAATATGTTCTCTACTTGATATTTTGTTTGGAAAAGAAGGTATGAATCTCCCATAAAGTTCCATAGATTGGTTGCAAAGAACATTGTTGGAAGTACTATATTAATACTCATTATGGCACGTAATCTGCTTACCGACAATGGAAATGCGAACGGACAGTAAGTGGGTAATGAAAAAAGATAGCATTATTGAACAAATTCTTACTCCATAAGAAGGGAATAAAACCAACCTTTATGGAAGAATTACATCGAATGAGGCAGTCATCTAGTTTCTTTGAACTCGACCAATGACGGCAACTCACTCTTTTCAACAGTTTGCCCACAGCTTCGTGCGATATAGAGGTAAGAGTGTATGTGAAAAAAATTAACTACATTGTGAACTGTGAAGATATGACAAAACAAACCGCAAATATAAACATGGAGAAATAAAACAAACCATAGTCGTCATCAAGTGACTCTAAATAACAAGAGGAAATCAGTTCATTTTTCTTTAGATTTATACAAAGAAAAGAAAAGAAAAGAAAGACAAAGAATAAAGATAAATAATTAGAAAAATATAATAAAAAATAACTTACAAAGAATGTTTAAATCTAAACAAAGAAATGTGCACAATCCAAGGGCATGAAATTCAAGAACCCCTAGCAAAATAAGTCATAAACAACCCTTAGCAAATAACAGATTAGAAATTCAAGAAATGCAAAAGAATAAAAAATAAGTCAGCAAAAGCCTTTACCTCAAAGCCATTAGGTAAGAACCTGAAACACATATTAGAGAATGAAAACAAATTCTACGTAATAAAACAAATACTTAGCTTTGTTCCACAATCCCAAATCGAGAATCTGTACATAAAAGGAAAACCAATGATTCCCAAAGAATAGGTAAAAACTAAAGTAATGGACATTCCAAAGAATCAAAGAATCCAAATATGCAGAATAAAAGAAATGTAAAATTCCCCATAAGAATGATCAGTAATGGCTAGATTGGGGTGTGTCTGTGTGTGAGATTACCGATTGCCCTAAATCTGTGAAATCTGTGTGATGGATGGTGGTGGTCAAAACACCTAAGTCGTCGGTGGTGGTCGATGGGCGGCGCTGGACGGCGGAGGTTTGGCCGTGGGTGAGAGAGAAAGAGTTGGGTGTGGTCTTCGGTTGAGTGTGGTCCGACGGATTGAGCAGACCATGCTTCGCTGGAAAAAAAATCAGATTAGATAGAAGAGTAGAGATCAATATGAAGCCCTAGAACAAAAATCAACTAAAGCCCTAAATCAAATCACAAAGACCTTCAATATCATGTTTGCGAGAGAGGTCCAGAGTTTAGGGAGAAGTTACGTGATCCTTCGCCTTCATCACGCAGGTAAACTCCAAATCGTCCACCGCCACAGCCTCGGGTGGGGTAGTGGTGGTTTTGGGTAAGTTGAGAGAGAGAGAGAGTAAGAACTCACCAGAGGACGGCGTGAGGACGGCGACAGTGGATGGAGACGACGTCGACAGTGGTGGTGGTTTTTCATTTCCCCCTCTCTCTCTTCTCTTTTCCCTCTCTCTTTTTCGTTTGGTCTTTGGCCCGAGTCTTATGACTCTTATTTGTTTTTTTCCTTTCTTTTACCTTTTTCTTTTTCTACATTAATTTTTTTAATTTTGGGCACAATTTGTAACGGATAATATCCGTTAGTATTATTTTCTTTACCGTTAGAAATATCAATAATTCATATGATTGAATATTACTAACGGATATAACGGATTTCTAACATAAATTTACCATTACAAATTTGTAACGGTAAATGTCCATTAGCAATTTTATAAAGTGTCCATTAGAAAAGTGCTTATTTGGTGTAGTTCACTCACACCTTGGACTTATGTTTGTAAAGGCATGTTATGGTAACTCCATTTTCCTCACCTTGTCATCTCACCGCAATAAAACACTAGATTACATCAAGTGTTTTACTGCTAAGAGGTTGAGAATAAGATTCGAGAAGACTTTTGAGTCATCTTGTACGCCAGTATTTCTCTGATTAGTTCAGAGGAACTGTGTTAGTTTCTCTGATTAGTTCAGAGGAACTGTGTTAGTTTCTCTGGTTAGTTCAGAAGAACTGTGTGAGGACAAAGGGGTACATAAACAACTTTCTGTTCCAGAAAATTTTGCAATAAAATTTTATTGTAGAAGAGAGGAATAGAATACTTCTAGATAAGTCTGGATCATTGACGGCGCAAGTTAGCCTTCCAATCTTGGAAGGATGCACTCTTAGCTGCTGCCCTCATACGCAAAATTATGCCTTTACAACCTATTTTCCAAGCTTTACAGCATGTTTGAAAATGTTTTTGCGGTATTGCCGTTGCTATAAGAATCTTGACCTCTATGAGTTAGACGAAATTGTAGACAACATACCATCTTTAAGCGAGGGTGGGGAGATATTGTGATTCCACATCCAGAAGTCGCTGAAAATGGTACTAGTTTGCAGTCGATTGGGAGTACACTGTTAGACGCATGTGGAAGTGTGCCAAATAGTAGGAGTGCACCACTGGTTACTCAAGATTCATAGGTAGCACAGTGCAGTTGATGAGGATGAGTTCTCTGTTGGCGTTTTGAAATCTGCGGGATGTGTTTTCCTGTGTGCATTAGTGGATGATGTCGCGACAACTTCTTATGTAGAAACGCTTTATTCATCTACTAAAGATGAGTGAATATTTGCTATAAAGGGTAATATGATCTCTATGGACAAAGAACAAGGTCTGTCTGGGAGTCAGTTGATATTCCGTCCGAGTGTAAGACTATTGGAAACAAGCGGGTTTTCGAAGTTAGACTCAAGGCGGATGGTTCAGTTGACAAAGATAAAGGCGCACCTTGTGGTGAGAGGTCAAACCCAAGAGTGGGTGTAGATCTTGAAGACAGAATCTCATTGGTGGTGATATTTTGTTTTCATTCACCTTATCTCAGTGATTGTTGCACATTTAGTTTTAAAGCCCTTTTTCAAATGGATGTTGATATTGCTTTTCTCAATGGAGAGCCAAACGAAGAGATCTACATGGATCAACCTATTGGTCTTTATGACCGATAGGAATGAGCCAAAGTGTGGCATCTCAATTGATCTATTTACGATCTCTAGCAACCGTTTAGGCAATGGCACTGAGGTTTCATGATTTGATCGTTCTCTTTTGTTGAGATGATTAAAGAAGACCAGTGTGTGTACATTGAGCAGTCCATAAAAGGTGTTCTAATTCTTATATTGTATGACAATAATATCCTTTTTATTTAGATAAAAAGGTATGAGTCAAACCAACTGTGTGTTGGGAGTTAGGGTTGTGGGAACCGTTCATAGACCTATTTTGTATGTCTCTAGAGACTTACATGATAGATGATTCTTGAACACTCTCGCATGCAGTACTCAAAACCCATAGACGCCCCAACTGAGAAGGGAATACCCTTGACCCTAGTTCAATGTCCAGAGAATAATGAGGAAGTAAATGTCCAAAGTGCCATAAGTATCCGCAATGGGAAGCCTGATGAATACTATGTTGTATTCTTGTTCAAACATTTGCCATGCTGTTAGTTTAGTTAGTCGTTACAAGAGTAACCTTGGTCCAGTTCACTGGAGAGCAGTGAAGATCTTTCTGGGATATGTTCGCATGATTGTGGATCTCACCTTATGGATGGTAGAGTTTTAGAAGTGATGAAGACGATGCGACCCTCATTCAACGATTGAGACGAGCGCATGTCCATGTCTGTCTACGCATTCACATTAGTTGATGAAGCATTCGCTTGTTGTGGCGAGAAGCAGACATGCATCACCTTATCCATAATGGTAGCTGAGTATGTGGCTTGTTCTACAGCCGTTCAGGAGGCTGTATGGTTAAAGGGTTCTTACATAGCGTAGGCTTCTTGCCTCAAAGTGATGAAGCAGTGTTGGTCTATTGAGATAGCACGTCAGCTCTAGTTTATGCAAAGGACCATAAGTACCACGGGAAGTCCAAGTGCATAGAGATCCACCACTGCTACATTCGAGATATGGTTGCACAAGGGGAGGTTGTTTTATAGTACATCACTACTGGTGATATAATGGCTAATCTTTTGGATCAAGCCAATTTCTAGAGATTCGTTCTTGTCCCACATTAGTTGTCTGGGACTCTGTAGGTTCTGATGTATTTTAACAACATTATTCTTGACATTATTATTACCAGATGTTTATTATTATAATAAAATCAATGATTTTCCAAATTCATTCGTTGTTAGTTGGATGAATGTACATTTTTTCTTTAAAGTGTCACCAGGCTTGAATCGACCTGCTCACACGGGTGATTCACCTTGGCGCCGAGATAGCGAAGTTGGACATATGTGTCCATAGCGCTTAGATGGCGAGTAAGATGAGACATTTGTGTTGATGGCGCTTGGATAGCAAGTTAGGACATGTATGTCTATAGCGCTAGGAAAGCGGGCTAGAACACTTATATCTATGCGGTATAAGAATAGCGAGCTAGATATAAACCTTGATATTCTTATATGTCGCCTTAGCTTAGAGCTAAGATGAGACTTAAGCTTGGTGCTTGGTCGAACATAGAGAGTGCCCACTACTCTATGTAGCCTGTTTATAGCCGAATATGAGTTTTCAGACGGACGCTGGTTGTAGCGACGGTGCTGGAAATGTCAGGTTAGACATTTATGTAACGTCTAGACTAAAATTCGTATGGCGTTACTTTTACCACGAAGTGACATGCCCATTTATATGGAAGAACGCCATAGTATACATATCATACTGTATGTGCTATTTTGTGATCGTATGTGGAGCAATGGATTAATCCCTATTTCATTGTTGTGTAAGCCACGTAGTCTCCTTGTAACGGGGATTCTACATAAGTTATCTTATGACCTGAGACTATGTCATGAAGAGGACGCTTGATGACGCTACTTTAGCGTACCATCCTGGGACGAAGAGACAAATGCCGTCCTATGGGGCACGTCTAGGAAAGCGGTCGAGTTAGTTGGATTGACATTAGTAGGCAGGGAAGACTCTTCGATAACACACCATGTTTTGTGACTCATTAGCTGGCCAGCGACAATCGTATACGTACTGAGTGTCATGGGTACATTACATATTTGGGGGTGTAGCACTGCTTTCTGAGGGATTAAGAGTGCTAGATCCGGTGTGGTTGAATCTGTCTGGGTAAATACACGAGAAGCTTCCGAGTGATGCGTTTTGCTAGTTATGCGATTGACTTAGCATCTCAGCTCCTGTCGCTGTACGTTTCTTTTCGTGAGGTCGCACGTTCTATTTCCCGTATGAGGAGATGATGAAAGTTGGAATCTGAGAGATTTTGTTTTAGCACAAAGCCTTATGTGGGTGAGTGGGAGATGTTAACATTTTTGTGGGTTATAGGTCACCCACATAATCTATGGACCGGGTCCAACGGGCTTAGCTTAGGGTCCAAGAAATCCTATGTGGATTATAACTTGGAGTCCTAGGCATGTATATGTGTGTGTTAATATATATGTGTATAACACACATAAACACAACTCTCTACACATAACAAAAAAGTCTCCCTCCCTCTCTCTCTCTCTCTCTCTCTCTCTCTCTCTCTCTCTCTCGCTCGCTCTCTCTCTCTCTCTCTCTCTTTCTTCGGGTTACTTTCTCTCTCTAGCCAAATCACACTAGGGCTTGGGATTTAGCGCGTGGATACAAAGCGGGTGTCTCTAGTAGGCGTTCTCACGACCCGTTTGAAGCACAAGAGCGTACACGGAAGCACTAAAGAGTAGCAGTTCGTGGGTATTATCGTCGGGCTCGTAACAACACCGCCAAGATGATCCGTGATCGGGTATATTCCGCAAGGTATGTCCTTTACCCGACCCGTATGCTTGTTTGATGCATATTTACAATTTGAAATTACATTACATGCATTTCGGATCAATTTAATGGCAAAAGTTAATGGAGGGACGAAGCTGAAACTCATGAAACCATCTTAACACAATGACTGCCTCAATTGAATTCAATTTGCATATTAGAGAAATGAAAGAAAATCTTGTCAAGTTTGAATTTCAGAGTGGGGTTTTATATATTCAGAAAAGGTGAACGCATTCCCTTCCCTCCCTGGCATCGTCCCACATTGAAGAAAGAGTGCAAAGCCCCGACCCGACCTGTAGGTCCCCTAACGTAAAGCGAGGAATTGAGCCTGAACTGGCGAACCGAAGTCACTTTCGGAACCATACTTCCTACGGCTAACACATGTCCAGTCCAGCGGGAACGCGTAGCGCAAACGAACGTGAGCTGCTCTACCGAATCCCCCACTGGCCATCGGGACCGAGTGATAAGGCCATGATCTGTAGGGGAAATGATCACTCATTCTTCCATAGGGGACATGTGCACGAACGACAACTCTAAATGTCACACATCTGCCACCTACCTAGTGGAACCAGCGAGATCCATGTTTGATAGCCAATTAACATTTAAATTTTTTTTTAGTGCATTTAAACTCGAAAGGCAAGCAAAAGGGTGGGGCTAAATACATCACTCTGTAGTGTGTATAGCAAAAAAAGGTGGTTTGTTTAGCCCCGCTCAAGCAAAAACCTACTGAAAGTGTTAAGTAACAAAATTCTACTGAAGAGAATCACTAAATGCAATCAATTTCAGTAATTTAGTAATTGAAACATCATTTTTAGTATTGCAAAATCAAACGTTTAAAATTTTTAGCACGGAAAATTCAAACTTTTCTAGTTTTATGAAACGGTTGTACTCAAACTTGGCAATTTTTTCAGCTTTGGTTCTAACGTTCCAAAAAGAGCACTCATGCATTATCTCAATGAGAAGAATTTAAATTTTAAACGGACAATCAGTAAAGATTAGGTTTTACGGAACCCAATCAAAAATTGTCACATAACAACTTTAACTAGCAGTGTACAAGTGTAACACTGAATAGATTCTCACCCTAAATGTTGTTTAGAAGATGAACCATTGTAGATTTTTTAAGAAAAAATGACAGTATTAATCGGTGCATGCTTGTGGGTATTGTTCGTGCGGGTTGATTATCTAATTCATTATGTGAACATCTATACTATAGAGGAGTTTCAGTAGTAAAGCTAGGGGCCAAAACTACTCCATTCAAGAATCTGAACGAGCCAAAGACAGTTCAAACCATAGGAGTATTAGTGACAAATTCACTAATGTTGCACATTAATTCAAATCACAGGGTTAATGAAACTTTTTGAAATTATTTAGGGCAAACTGAAAAACGAGTGAACCACAAAGGGTGTATCTGTAATTAACCCATTAATTAATTTGTAAATTACCTTTTATGACATATTTACTAAATGATTGCACAATAATCCAAATCACAGGGAATATTAGTGACACATTTGAAACTATTAGAGTCAAAAAATTTCATCCACGCAAGAAGTTTAGAAAAGAAAATTAACTAGGTCTAAAAGCCAAGTTCCTTGAAAATAATACACCTGTTTGGTTCGTGGATTTCATGTGTGTGTGTGTGTGTGTGTGTGTGAGAGAGAGAGAGAGAGAGAGAGAGAGAGAGAGAGAGAGAGAGAGAGAGGGAACAAAACTTTTTATTGTGTTTTCTTGCATGCTTAAATAAGATTAAAATTTTAAAATTTATAAAATATAAATGTAGTAAAATAAAAAATAAATAAAAAAGAAAGAAGGAAAACGATTCACATCATTCAAAATGTTTAATCTATTTCTCCACTTATTCTCTTTTCTATTTTCTTTTCTACTTTCCTAATTGTTTTCATTTCTAAGCAAACAAATGAAAAAGTTTTTCCTCTATGTTTTCTTCTTCTTCTTCTTTTTTCCCTCAGCAAATCCAAGAACCAAACAAAGCCTTAAGAAAACACTCATCCAAGGATATGATTCAAAACACTCCCAACAAAACAAGTCTTATTGGTCCCTAAAGATACAAGATTTGAAGCACCCCATCTGTACTAGATACAATTTCTGGTGCATTCTTATGCCACACATACTAAGACATGTAAATAAATGCAATTATACAAAATATTTTAAATCACAAAAAAAAAAAAAAAAAAAAGAGGTACAATTGAATATGCAGGGAGGTCTGGAGGAGAAGTTCATCTAGGCACGAATAATTCCATATAAAGCAACATCAATGTCATGTACCAATGGCTTCCAATGGTAGACAATAGGTGTTTTTTCCCTATCAAGCCGGTAAAGGTTCCTCCATGACTGCAAATTATGATGAATTCCACGCATTAGGCAATTGTCAAAAATGAGAGAGAGAGAGAGAGAGAGAGAGAGAGAGAGAGAGAGAGAGAGAGAGAGAGAAAGACCTTTAGTCCTAGCTGAACATCCCGCTGAAGCATCCTCTGCAACCACCTCAGGAACAACCGGTGCTTTGGTTGGTACATCAGGAAGGTCCAACTTCTCTTCATCTTCTTCTGGAGATGGCACCGTAGTAGGAGCTTCTGGCATCTCTTGAAGAGATATCTATAGAAACAAAGGACGATTTCTCAGTTAGAAAAGAATATTTCCATATCTATATCTATAACATCTATAACTATAACATAAATAAAAGCAGGAGTGTATCGGTATGTGTGCAATTTTGAAAGCAAATTGGCCAATTCGATACTTTGTCAATTTGATTTGGCCTTTTAGTAATTTCAAAGTCTCTCGCCTCGCATATACACCTGTCTGGCAAGTTTGCATCATTTTGCCATATATAAAGCGCGTGCTAGATGGACCCACATCTGACTCAACATAACAACTACTGCCACATATGGAGGATACAGCTGCCGTTTACCAAAGCATTTTGATAACATCTCCGGAAAATCTTGAAGCTTTTATCACGATTCTCCAACCCTTCATAATCTATTAGGGATCTTCTATGATACATCCTAGTGGTTTTGGTTGTCTATCATATATGCCAACATGTAGTAATTTTGTCCTAAAATATTTAACTTGGTCCCAACATGTACATTAAAAAAAAATGAATTTAATTAATAGAAATAGAATTTATTTGTTTGTTCGTTCACTATATGCATCTTAGGTTAAGAATTAGGTTGTATGTTCAATCTCAAAATTGCATCTCACATCGTCTCTACTTTTTCTTCAACCTATCATTTAAGAGCCAAATTTGGAAATTAAAGCATTATTGTAATTTTAGCACAGTTTCTCAACTCGCACGTGCAAGTAATGGACTAAATAGTCAGTGATTCACAGAAAAACAAAAACCATAGACCCTGTTGAAAGTCAAATTAGAGTGCAAGTTATAAAAAATTTTGTTTTAACATAAAACCATACATATAAAATAAAATACGAGAACGAGTGTTGGATAATTAATAAACAAAGTGTTCTTAAAATGAGTGTACCAGAAATGTGTGCACTATGATGGATGCGTGGAAAAACAAGAAAATATAGAATTAGAAACGAATCTATTTGTGAAATGTAGAAGTAACACCCAATTGCACATAAAATAAGATTGAACAGACTAAGATGGCTAGGGCATGTCCAACGTAGACCAATAGTTGCAGTAGTTAGGAAGATAGATAATATCAACATTGAGAGTAATGCTAGCAGTAGGAGAAGACCAAACCGACTTGGATAGAAATAGCAAACAAAGATTCAATAATGTGCGCCTTAAGTGAGGTTATGGTCTTATACAGAGCAGAATGGAGAAAAATAATTTATGTAGTCAACCCAAGACAAGGCTTAGTTGAGTTGACTTTCTATAGTACCCAACGACGTCAATTTAAAGCTTTAAATGATTCTAGCAGCTAATATAATTGGCAAGACATGACCTGCATCTAGATACATTTTAACATAAATCATTTATCTTCCACAAAATCCAAAAGCAAATTTGAAGTTCTATATATTACTGTGTGCATTTCCTGTAGGTCAGTCAAAATAAGGATCTACAAGTATAATTAGAATTACATCAGAATAATGTTTATATTCCAGGTTTCTGAGTGCACAAGAGCACTTGTAAAGTGCTATGGTCGAAGGCGAAGTTAGTTTATCTAGTTTTATAGGAAACCTCTACAATTGATAAACCACACATATAATCAAAAAGCAGAAAATAAACATATACACACACATACCGAACCCCCAAAATTAGGTGTTTTAGATCCAACTTATAAATCGAAGTTTGAATTTAAAAAAGGATTCTTTGTTTAATGTCTTAGAATATGATTTTTTTGACAGGTTCTACCTGTGCTTGGTTGGGAAAAGGTTGAATGGTCCCAAAAGGGGCGGGAATTTTCTGTTCAATTAACCAATGAGTTTGAGCTTAATAAAGACTGAACTTGTTGACTCAAGTTAAAAAAATATATGTCTACTTAATTAAACCACAACTGGGAAATTTTGTACCCAAGGCAACCATTAACCAAAAAAAATCAGAAAAAAATTCCCCACATTGGTTAGATGAGCGTGTGTACTTATAGCATCCAACGATGTAGGACATGCTTAGATAACAGTTAAATCCACTACATCCTAAAGTGAAGCTGTTGGAACACACATGAAGATGCCACAAGACAGATTTCACAAGCACGGATATCAGAACTGGCCAGTGAAAAGTGCAGAGAACTGTGTAGTATTGATCATTGGATAGATTGCCACTTAACATAAGCAAGGCTTACACCCACTACCTTATCTATCTATATATATATATATTACCTTTTTCCAATAAATAGATTAAGTCCTCACTAATTGAGGAAACATGATGTAGATTCTGAATTAATTGATAGAGATATCAACAGCGATGCAGTAAAATGCCCATATAGATAACAAGGATGTTTGCATCAAGAAAACCAAAACCAAACAAAGGATATAGAAAATAAACATTTTAACCCCTTGTGGTTCAAAAGTGGACACTTAACCCCCTTGTGGTTTTGGACTAAAGTGAACTACTAAGATTTCTCTCAAAATAGCCCCACATGGGGATTATATGTTAAAATTAGTTCCACATAGGAGAGTTTAAGTGTCAAAATTAACCCACATAGGCCATTAACCCCAAAATTAGCCCCCGAAAGGAGTCAAAGTGTTAAAAATTAGCCCCACTTTCAAGTTGTAGAATTAACCTCAAAACTAACCTCACAATGGGGTTAAGTGTTAATATTTTTGGCCAATTTTAGAATTTTTTTATCAGTTTTGAGGGAAATCTTAACGGTTTCAATTTAATCCAAAACTACAAGGGGGTTAAGTGTCCACATTTGAACCGCATGGGGTAAAGTGAAAACGGGTCTAACCACAAGGGGGTAAAATGCATTTAACCCAAAAACAAATGAAGCACAAGCGTAAATTATTTGACTAGCAAATACAAATACCTGAGCTTCTAGGTTCTCAAATTCTGCTAAAACTTCCTCTTCATCTTCCGCTGATAGTTTCTCCCCCAAAATTGCATTAATTTCCTTAAAAACGCCAATGAATATGCAGATGCACAAAGAGAGAAGAAGTCAGACCATGAAGCAGTTTAGAGGTAAAAGCTATAATTAGACAAGATATAATCCATTGTAACCAATAGGGAAAAAATAGAGGAAAAGGAAAGGTTAAACCTATCAATTTTGTCCCAAAGAGTAAAGACGAGGAATAAATATGTTAAAAGTCATTAGGAGATAAAAAGCATGTCAGAAAGAGATATCCTCGAGTCCTCATAAATGCTGTTTTACGAGTGGATTAACTTGCGTCACAACACTGTTTCCAATAAGAAAATTCAAATGCCAATCCTCCCAATATGACATGCTTGTGTATCTAAAAATTTACAATGGAAACTTTTGGGCTCCGTTTGGTTTTGCGGGTTTTAAAAAAGAAAACGACAAGGAAAGGAAAACTATTTCTCTATTGTTTTCCCCAGCGCTTCACTCCATGCTTAAATAACACTATATAGTATATACTACGAACATTCAGAATAATTACAGAAAATCAAGCAAAGAAGAAGGGAAGTGACTCACAAGTCACAACATTCAGAATTTTTAATTTACTTTTCACAGTATTTTCTTGTCCTCGCTGTTTTCCTTGTTAACCAAACAAAGAAATGTGTTTTTCTTGGTGTGCTCTTTTCTTTCCCTCACTATATCCATGAACCAAAATTTAGGAAAATAACGGTCATCATGTAACAAGTAACTCACCAAAGCACAAGGGTACTTTTACTTTAAAGGCTCTGATAATAGTTCAATTCATGATTGCTAACACATAAGATACTACTTAATAAGTTTGTCCTTCAAAGTTTAATATCAATCGGATATCAAGGGGAGAAAAAGAAGTGAAAAAAAATTAAAAAAAAAATAAACTATCAAAACACTAGATTTGATAAACAGTCCTTGGACATATCAAACCCGTGACATTGTAGTAGAGGAAATTTAACTCATATAATGCATTATTACACGATCAAAAACGATTTTAGCAACACACAAGAAAGACATCCCATAAGATTACTAAATCAAGCCATGATGTGAAATAAAATTTGAAAAAAATAAGAAAGAATAAAGCTCACATCTTGATAGGCTTTTGCTTCTGCACTATCATCCATCAGTTTTTGAACATCTTCCAAGTTGATCTCACTTTGTAATGCTTTGATTGCATTGTTACCAGACTTCAAACTCTCAAAAACAGCCTTTTGCTTGCTAGTCAATTCAATATCTGCCAACTAGACCAAATTATACAATAAGGTATCTCCACCTTTTACAAAAAGTTATTTAAAATAAAAAAATAAAAATAAAAACATAAATGTAATTTCTCCATTACCATGGGTCCCTCAAATCATAGTGGGTGCTAGACGGTCACATGAGAAAATGCCCGTAAAATGGGGCACTTGTACAAAACATAATGGAAGGGAAAATGAAAATAGAAAGATGAAAGAAAACAAAAGAAACTCTCTTATACAATAGTTACTTACTTGCTGCTCCACATTAATGAGCCATGCATCAACTTGCTTCAGTAAATCTTCTTGGACCTTCTTCTTCTTCAATGCTAACAATGCCCTGTCTTTTTTCTTTTCACGAAGCAAATCCCTTGCTGCTTGTTTTTCAGCTTCAATCACGCCATCCAGCTGAAAGAAGTAGGCCACAGAAGGAATAATATATCACACATTCGAATCCCAAACACAAAGGATATTTGATATTTTCCACCAAAAACTATGATGTTCAAAATGTTTCCGATGTTCAGTCAACCTCAAATTCCACCAATTACACATGTTAAAAATTAACTTTACTAAAATATAAACCAGCTACACAGCACCATTTAGATTAATGGAATCAAGGCACTATATTTATCACCATTCGAAAGATTTTTCCTTTGTGCAAAACCAATTACAACCTCAAAGAATGCTGACCATGAACACAATCAAGCAAACCGACTATCCCAGCTGGCCCACCTCCCTTTGTGGACTTCAATCATCCCATTTCTTGAAGCAATTGAGCAACGAGAACACTGACAACTACGTTGAATCCTTGCTATCCATTTCTTTGTCCAACTAGAAAAGCCTAGCACTGACTAAGTACTTTTTTTTTCCTTTTTTTGGTAACCCACGAACCAATGGAGCCCATTTATGATCCGTGGCCGCATTGCAAAACCTGGAGCCCCCCACATGGCATTTCTGCAATGAGTATTCATTTTTCTAACCAGGTGGGTGGCGAGACTTGCCGAGAAGCCCCAACCACTTGGTTTAACCTTCGGGTTGACTAATTTATGCCCTAATATCACAAATTTAGAACCTAATTTTTTTTTTAATGCCTAATTTCATGAGATTATGGACAAAACTGGATATTAGTATCAGGTTCATTGCTATCCAAAGACCTTGTTTCCATTATATGGCATCCCAATTGTCATGTAACAATAATATCATAAACGTTCAAATTTTCAATCCTACAAAAACTAAAACTAAACTAACACTAAACTAAATTACATATGCAAAAGATTGTATAAACATGGACCACAAAAAAAAAAAAAAATGAAGGTACCTGTTGCTGATATTGGGCAAGTTTACGCCTCTGGGTTTTTAGAGAGAGAATTGCTCGATCCACATCGGTGATCTTTGGTTTCTTCGTAAATAAGTTCCCCATTTTTATTTTTATTTTATTTTATTTTTTTATATCCCCAGAATTTAAGGGATAAAAACAAAGAACTCTGCGTTTCAAACCAAAATGAATGATCGGAATTTTGTGGATGAATGAGAAGAGATTTTATCTATCGATCGATGGGGTTTGGATTGAACAAAACTAGGTTTCGGAGCTCCCCCATCCCTCTGAAAGTTCCGTCAATTAGTTTCATATGTAAAGTAAACTATACAATACAGAGAGAGACCCTGCTTTTTCAATTTTTGAAAATAACAAGTTATACCCCTCAAAGTTTGTACTATATAACAATTTGCCCCTGGTTAGTTTAAGGTGGCGTTTGATAACCACTTTGTTTTTCTGTTTTCATTTTTCGTTAAAAAATTTTGTGTTCATTTTTTAAAAATGAAAATAGAAAATGCAATTGATGACCGTTTTCACTTTTTTCTTTCAAAATTGTGGAAGTTACTTTTTTTTTTTTTTTTTCCTACCAGTTTTGACCACTTTTTTTTGAAAAAAGAAAACGAAAACTAATTTACCAAACGCATTTTTTATTGCTATTTTTGAAAAATCTAAAAACAAACTCAAAAAATTAAAAGCAAAATGATTATCAAACAAACCATAAGAATCACTATCCACGAAACTTAATAGAGTTAATAGTAAAATTACGTATTTACCCTTAATGCAAAATTTAAAACATACTGGTAATACATTATGAATGCCGATATAAATAAAATAAAATAAAATAAAAAACATTATGAATGGGTTAATTTTGCCCTTGATATTATATATATATATATATATATATATAAAAAAAAAAACTAAATTAAAATTTTACTTGACTTTAGTAAGAGTAAGTTGGATACTCCTATCATGTAAACGTTAAAAAAAAAATAATAATAGTTAATAGTTAATAGTAATAATTACACATTTAAATGTGTAATAGTTCATGTAAAATTACACATTTACCCTTAAAGCTAAATATTATTATTAATTTAAAGAATTAATACATTATGAATGGATTAATTTTTCCATTGATATTAGAGTAAATCGGTTACTCTGAATCCTAATATCTAAAAGTTGATAAACTAAAATTTGACTTAAGGAAAGAAAAAAGTGTCACTCAATCTCAAATCTTAAGGCAGTCATTGCAATTTGCATACTATAAGGAAAGTCCTCTATATGATATATGATGACTGATGATGCCGAAAACTGGTGAGAGCAATTTAAGAAGAAAACAAGATCACAGAAGGTTTATATGTGGTTCGGCCCCGTTAATGAGGTGACCTACATCCACGGTTGCGTCTGTGCGCATTCACTAGCAGATCACCGGAGGGCCTGGTGAGCCGACAAAATAGGGCGGCACTACCAGTAATACCGGCCGGGTATATGCGTGTATGTTCAGAGAATTGATATTCGGATCCCCTTTGAGAGGGTAGGTGGACTCTTTTATAAGTGTAAGAGTCCACCCTTACATGGTAAGTTTTATGAGATTAGGAAGCCTAATCTAATCACAATAGATTTGCCTAATATTTGGTGAGTTTCCTAAGTAGTTAAGGAAACCACTGATTCTCTTGATAGAGTGACAGCTGTGTGACGATTTGATAGGAAACGTGATTGATGCCGTGATCCTCGGGGCTTCACTGTGACCGCCCGGGTATCTCAGTCGGCAATGGCAGTATCCCTCGGGAGCACGGGCTCCATGCCTCAGGTCCGGTTTCTTTGGGTCACTAACTGAACACGTGGCGGTTAAGCAATTACAAAATATTCCTGGACATATCAGCTGCCCCCCATTTTCAGAGCTGAGATGACGCTTTATCAGATGAGGTCGGAAAATTAGGAATGCCCTTCACAGACCGTTCGGGAGAATGTCAGGTCCCCCCGCCGGACCACGGCTGACATGGAACGACCCGGCGGCGCAAGGACCGAGCGGTAGCTGTGCAGGCCTAAGATCCCCGACGCCACGTGCCTTCTGGTTACAAGTATAGTTCAGGCTTAAAGCGTTCAGTTTGAGAAGTAACTGAATCGTCCAGCTGGCAGCCAAGCCATCACGTCCCACATTTAATGCTCACGCTTTCTGAGGCGACGCCCCACGTGCCCGAAACGACAGTTTCGGCGGGAGAGTATGGGAACCGTTCGATCAGATTGGATCCCAACCGTCCGTGCTGCTTATATAAGGAGCACTATTTATCCTTGCTTCTTCACTACACAACACCAGCTGAGTCGCCTGAGCAAATTCTCCGAGCCTCCTATCCTCTGCTGTCTTTACCTTTCCAAACTTTCATCTGCACCAAATGGCCTCACACATTGACCTAACCTCAGACGAGGGGCTAAAGGCATTCCGAGAGGATTGCCAAATCTCGGACGACGTAGTAGTCCGCCCTTACATTGAGGGGGAGGAAATCGCTTTCCCCTTTGTCCTTATTAGCAGCTATTTGCTGCTCGTCGTTGGATTGCGCTTCCCCCTGCCGGTTTCCTTTTGCGACTTGCTGGAGGGGTTACGCATCCCACTACACAAGTGCCGCCCAAACGTTGCTCGCCTTCTGTGGGGTATATCAGCGCTGAACAAGCGGTTGGGATTGCTCCTCCGCCCTGCTGACGTTGCGAGGTGCTATATATTGGGCATCGACAACAGAGGTCCCTACTTCCGCCCAAGGACAGAAGGAAAGGATCTTGTCCGAGGCTTGGACTTTCCGAACAAGACCTGGCAGCGGTATCCTTGGGTTGTGGCTGCCGGCAACTGGTTGGAGGACGTCGTTCTCTGTCCTCCGGCCGCTTTTGACCCCGATCTCTGCAAGCAAGCTTTCACCGCCCTCCGTGGGATCGCCCCTACCGTGGATGACACAGAGGCGCTTGACCAGGCTATTGATGCCGGCATGTCGTTCTCTTATCTGGCAGGGAGTCCTGCGGAGAACATGGGTGCCGGACCGTCTTCTGCAACTGCTGCCGTTGCGGCATCTGGATCGCGCCGCTATACCCGGTCGATGGCGACCGGGGCGCGCCCGGTCGGAAGAACGGGAGGGTCCGAGGGACCAGTCACTTTATCCACCAGCAGCGATTCCACATCTTCTGAGGACGCACGTCCCCCACCGGGCCCCTCCAAGAAAGGCAAGGAAAAAGAGGTGGAGGAAGAGTCTCATCCCCCACCGAAAAGGAGCCGGCCAGAGATGTCCGCCGGTTCCTTTCTGCCCAGATCTTGGTCGGACCTCTCTCTTGCAAACATGGAAAGCCGTTTGCAGGTGGTGGAGAAGCTGGGCGCCGAGCTGCAGATGGAGTCCGCCCTGCGGGGGGTGGATGTCCATGCCCTGGAGCTGGCTGTAGAGGGACTGGTGGCAAAGGTGGCGGCCTTGGAGGAGGAGGTCAAGGCTTTGAAGGGCCAAGGACCTTAAGGGCACTTTTGTTTACATATATATGTATATTTTTTTCTTCTTCTTTTTTACCGGGAAGGCTATTATAATTGCTCCCGTCCTTGTACAGTTCTTCTTTTATAGAAATAAAAAGGTCCCTGAGGCCATCTTTTTCCCTCATTAAGCCCTTTGAACTGTGTATCAATTCTGTACAACTCTGTGAGGTTAATTCCCGACCGGCTCGCAAATGCGCCCGGGCAATGGTTGCTCGGGCCCGGACCGCTGCTACCACGCGTCAACCGACCGTTGGTCAGGTTAGATCCTAACGAATGGATACGTGGGCGTAACCAATCCGTTCACAAGCCAACGGAAACGTCTTTACGTGTACTTAATGCGCGCGCCTTTTGAGGCGACTCCCCACGTGACCGAAGCGACGGTTTGGGCGGGAAATCTTCTGGACCGCTGGATTTGCTCTGATCTGGGCCGTTCAGGGGTTTTATATAAGGAGCACTCGCCCCCTTCCCTGTGCACCTTCCTGATTCTCTTCTCTCTGATTTTTCTTTCCTCTCTCCCCGTTCCTTTTTCATTTCGAAGCGAAACTGGTGAGAACGAACCCTGTGAAGTTTGAGCGGAAGTGGGACTTCTTTCTTCTTAGATTCGGTGCGTTTTTCGAGTCAGGTGGAACCCTAACTCACTTGAACCGGGCGGGTGTTCCTTGCGTTGTTCTGAGAGAGTGCTACCTGGTGCTGCGGAGCATCTACTCGCTACCATTCAGGTTAGTAACCCTGCCCCCCCTGTATACCAGGCTTGGGGTTTGCGATTTCTTCGCGAGTCGTCCTTCGTGTCGGTTTCTTCCTGCCGGAGGGCCAGAGATGGAGCACTCCGGCTTTAATTCCGCGTCGAGATCGGAGAGTGAGCAGTATCGGTCTGGGTCCCCCGATGCTAGCCAAGGCCAGCTCCCGGATCCCCCGTCTGACCACCAAAGCGGGGCCTGGATCCCCATTCGTCTGTCCAGTAGTCAGTCTTCTGAGGAGGCCCCTGTCGCCTCCGTTTCGAGGGGTTTAGGCGACGAGCTGCCTGAGGGGACCGACCGCACGGTCTTTGCTTGTGAGTCCACCTCTTCCGTTCTTCACTCTGGAGACCTTCGCCGGATCAGGGAGAGGTACTCCCTTCCTGACGGTTGCGCCCTAGCCGTAAATTCCGGCGGCGCGCACCTATATCAGTCAGGGTTCGTCACCCTGTTTGAGGACGCTATGATGGCGGGCCTCCGACTTCCGCTTCACCCGGTGGCTCGGGACATGTTGATTTTTCTGGACATCGCTCCCGGTCAGTTGGCTCCCAACGGGTGGAGGTTCTTGATGGGGTGTATATCATTGTGGCCCCAGGCGTTCGGGTATGATCTTACCCTACAGGAGTTCCTTTGGGCTCACCGGCCATTTCCTGTGCATAATGAATTGGGGTTTTTCTCATTTTCTGCCCGTCCGGGCAGGAAAATCATTGACAACTGCCCTAGTAATAATAAAGGGTGGAAGGGAAAATTCTTCCAGGTGTCTACCCTTTGTCTCTGTGACATGGCTCCGGGGAGCCAGCTGAGGACATCCTAGACCAGGGAGTTGAGGGGTAAGACCGCCCTTCCGACCTTATCTGCTATCTCGATCTATCCAAAACATAGTGGATTGTTGACCAGTTTTCTTTTTTGTTTACAGCGGGCTCAGTTAAACCCCCAGAAATTCCTGAGGCGTGCCAGGCCAGGATCTTGAAGCTAGCGAAGTCGCCCACCAGCATCTGGAACGTGCTGTCCCGGTCGGGAGGGTTTATCGCTAGCCATTCCCCTGAGCCTCCTATTCCAGCCCCCAGCTTTACACCCATCATCCCTGGTAAGTATCTCAGTTACATGTACTTGTACTATTTCTGCCCCTTGCACCTCTGATCGTACGATCTTTGTTTCTACAGAAATGGCTCCAAAACGCAACTTGGATCAGCTGCGGGAGAGACAGGACGCCGCTACCGCCACTGCTGCCACTCGGGTGGCAATCGCCCAAGGAAAGAGGCCGGCCACCGAGGTTCCAGGCGGCGACCGCCCATTCAGGCGCATTCGTCATGGGACCAATACCCGTCCAAGTCCTGTAGGGACATCGGCTCCCCCCAGGCTGGCTGTTGAAGAGCCCGTGCCCAGGGATGATGTTCCATCGGGTTTGCCCCCGGGCGGGCATGACGAGGCCCGAGAGAGGCTAAGGCCCTGCCTCGCACCAAGCCAGGTGACTGCTTGTGCTGAGCTATCTCCCCAAGGGATCCAAGGATGGCTATATAGCGTCTCCCACCTGGTGAGTGTTCTGCTGCTTCTTGTTTAAGCGCAGACTTGCCCTGTACTTATTACTTGTTTAACCGATGTGTGTTCTCCTGCCGTAGGTTGGCTGTATAGCCGCGGGGTCCGAATCCGTCCATTCGTCCCTGTCCGAGAAGGTGAGCGTCGCTGAAGCCGCCCTTTCGAAGGAGCGGAAAGAGCTACAAACAGCGAAGGCTGCTCTGGCCGTGGAGACGAGCAAGACGAAGTCGCTGGCCTTGAGCTTAGGGACGGCTCAGGCGAACCTGGCAGCGGCTTTGGCTGAACTGGAAACTTCCCGGGCCCTTATCGCGGCAGCCGAAGCCCAGGCTAAAGCGGTGACCGAGGCGCCTTCCGCAGAGGCCTTGGAGGGAGCTTTTGACGATGGCTTCTTCCAAGGTTATGAGGATCTGAAGCGGCGGGTAGCTCGGGACCACCCCGAGTGGGCCCTTTCAGCCTATATGGGGATTGACTCGGATTACTGGGACATTGGGGAGGATCCTGTTGCTGGTGAAGCTCCTATGGTCATTGCCGAGGCCGCTGAGCTCGCCCCGGAGGGGGCTTTAGCGGAGGAAAGACTTGCCGCTCCCGGGGAGCAGACAGGGGAGACCGATGTCGCGGTCAATGTGGAAAACTGACTCCTTGGTTCCTCCTTCCTGCTATTTATTTGTAGTTTTTTTTTTTTTTTTTTTTTTTTTTTTTTCGGGGAGGCTACTACAATTGCCCCCCAAGCCTTGTACACTTATTTTAATTAATGAAAAGGCCCTTGAGGTCATCCTTCTGTTAATTTTGTTGTACTGTGCTTTTAGCTTTTGCTAGTATCCGTACGGCCTTGGCCAACCTAACACCTGCCTTAGCAAATGCTTTAGGACCGTAACCCACAGAACACCTAGTCGAATGATATAATTCCCTGTTTTGGCCTTAGCATTGCCCTTTGTCCTCCTGTCCCCTGCCCCCCAAGCATTTTGTTAAGGCAGGAGTGCGGGAGTACGGGACTGAATGGCCGTAGGAAATCGACCTGGAACATGGGTGGTTGCAGGAGCATTTGAAGCTTGCCATCGTTGGCCACCTAGGGGTTTGGCCCCATCGCTGGCTGGACCTAGGCGAAACTTTAGTTAATTTCCTGTTTTAGGTCTAGAATCCTCTTACCCTTGGGCGTCCTTTAAAGACGGGGGCGTGCTGGGGATCAACCATAGGAAACCGACCTGGGACATGGGTGGTCGCAGGGTCCTTTGGTGCCTGGGTTCGGAGCCCGAGGTCTTTTAGTGCCTCGGGGTTATGCCCGAGGTCTTTTGTGCCTCGGGGTTAGGCCCGAGGTCTTTAGTGCCTTGGGGTTAGGCCCGAGGTCTTTTGTGCCTCGGGGTTATGCCCGAGGTCTTTTGTGCTCCGGAATACATCTTTTAAAACAAACTATCAATTTTATTCAAGAAGCAATAATTCGGAACGGTTGCTCAGGTCGAGCTACAAGAGAAGATTATTTTTACAGTACTATTCCCCTGTAGCCAGATGCTATTGATAATACTTTCGGAGGTGTTGCACGTTCCAAGGATGGGTGAGATCATGGCCGTCCATACTCCGCAGCCAGTAGGTTCCGGGCCGATTAACCTGAGTCACTATATACGGCCCTTCCCAATTTGCGCCCAACTTCCCATGGCTTGGGATTCGGGTTGACTGGTTTACTGCCTTAAGGACGAGGTCCCCGACCTGAAAGCTACGGTGCTTCACCTTGCTATTGTAATACCGTAAGACCCTTTGCTTGTAAGCTGCCACCTTGAGATAGGCCCGGTCTCTTTTTTCTTCCACTAGATCTAGCTCTGCCCTGAGGGCTTCTTCATTGTTTGAGGCAGTGAAGGTAGCCACCCGGTATGTGGGCAGCCCGAGCTCTGTAGGGACTACTGCCTCGAAACCATAAGTTAATGAAAATGGGGTTTCGCCAGTAGCCGCCCGGGGTGTGGTGCGGTAGGCCCACAGGAGGGCGGGGAGTTCCTCAGCCCACAGGCCTTTTGCACCTTCCAGCCTCGTTTTAATCGACTGCAGGATCGTGCGATTGGTCACCTCGGCCTGACCATTAGCTTGTGGATGCTCTGGGGAAGAGTAACGATTCAGTATCCCATAATCCGAGCAGAACTGTCTAAAAATAGGTGTATCGAATTGTCTCCCATTGTCGCTAATCAGGACTCGTGGAATACCGAACCTGCTAAGGATATTCCTTTCCACAAAATGTTCCATCTTTTGCTTGGTTATCGCTGCCAGGGGCTCGGCTTCCGCCCACTTGGTGAAGTAGTCAACGGCTATCACAGCAAACTTGACCTGCCCTTTCCCTGTTGGTAATGGGCCAACGATGTCGATTCCCCATTGGGCGAATGGCCAGGGACTATGGACCGGGGTCTGGATCTCTCCTGGTTGATTTATCATGGGAGAGTACCTCTGGCACTTGTCACATCTTCGAACGTACTCTTGCGAGTCTCGGCTCATGGTTGGCCAGTAATAACCTTGTAGTAGGGCCTTTCTAAAAAGTGTCCGCCCTCCTACGTGGTTCCCACACACACCTTCGTGGATTTCGAACAATATTGCTTGAACCTGCGTAGGATGAACGCAGCGAAGGTATGGGATAGTAAATCCTCTCTTGTACAGGACACCGTCCAGAACGTGGTATCGTGCTGCCCGGTACCTAACCCGTCTAGCTTCCTCTCTGTCGTCCGGCAAACCCCCTGTCGTCAAGAACTTCATGATCGGATCCATCCAACTGGGTGTCAGAATGACCGGGTCGACCTCCATGCCTTCTGAGTTGATCACACTTGGCTCGGGCAAGAACTGGACCCTTATCCCGGGTAAGTCTGACTCAGAGGACGAGGCGAGGCGGGCCAGACGGTCGGCTCTGGTGTTTTCTTCTTTGGGTATCCGACTGATGGAGAATCCTCGGAGCTGTTTGGAAATTGTCCGGACGAGGGCCAAGTAGGCGACCATGCTGTCTTCCCGTGCTTCGTACTCTTGGTTTACTTGGTTTACCACGAGTTGGGAGTCACTGTAGCCTTGGACCTGCTGTGCACTCATGGAGACGGCCAGTTGTAATCCGACCAGGAGGGCTTCGTACTCGGCCTCGTTGTTGGAGGCGCGAAACCCGAATCGCAGAGCATACTCAAGCTGGATGCCATCAGGGGTAGTCAAGATGATCCCGGCTCCACTACCCTGCTGGTTTGAAGAGCCATCGACATGTAACACCCAAGTGGGGATGCCGGTGAGCAATCTGGGCGGTAATGCCGGGGGCTCGGGTTCCTCGATCGGGTCTTCAGGATACGTAAACTCGACCAGGAAATCTGCGACGGCTTGTCCCTTGATGGCCGTCCGTGGTCTGTAAGTTACCTCAAACTCCTCCAGTTCCAGAGCCCATTTGACGAGCCTTCCGGATGTGTCCGGCCGAGAGAGAATTTTGCGGAGGGGTTGGTCGGTCAGTACTATGATGGCGTGGGCCTGGAAATACGGGCGGAGTCTTCGGGCCGAGGTGATGAGGGCGAAGGCCAGTTTCTCGATGCGGGAGTACCGGCTTTCGGCGCCTTGCAGCGCTCGGCTAGTGTAATATACCGGGAATTGTATTCCGTGCTCTTCCCGAACAAGTGCTGAGCTGACTGTCGATGGTGACACTGCCAGGTAAAGGAACAGTTCTTCTCCGGCGGTGGGTGTCGACAATAGGGGAGGAGAGGCCAGGTATTTCTTAAGTTCCTGGAACGCCTCCTCGCATTCCTCCGACCATTGAAAAGCTTTACGGAGGATTTTAAAGAAAGGGAGGCACCGGTCAGTAGCTAGGGAAACGAATCTGTTTAGTCCGGCCACCCGCCCGGCTAGACTTTGAACTTCCTTCGTTGATTTGGGAGACCGCATGTTGATGATTGCCTGGATTTTTTCGGGGTTTGCCTCGATTCCCCGTCTACTGACCAAATGTCCGAGGAACTTCCCAGATGAGACCCCAAAGGTGCATTTGGCCGGGTTCAGCCTCATCCTGAATTTTCTCAAAATGCTGAAGGCCCCGGCCAGGTGCTCCAGATGATCAGGTTTTTCCCGGCTTTTGACCAGGAGATCGTCCACATACACTTCCATGGACTTTCCGATAAGGTCTCTGAACATCAGATTAACCAGGCGTTGATATGTAGCCCCGGCATTCTTGAGGCCGAAGGGCATGACTCTGTAACAGTACGTGCCTTGGTCGGTGATGAACGCCGTCTTCTCTTCATCCCCGGGGTGCATGCTGATTTGATTGTACCCCGAGTAGGCGTCCATGAACGAGAGGAGTGAGTGGCCTGCCGTTGAATCGACAAGGAGGTCTATCCTGGGCAGTGGATAACAGTCCTTGGGGCAAGCCTTGTTGAGGTCGGTGAAGTCCACGCACATCCTCCATTTGCCATTGCTCTTCTTGACCAGAACGACATTGGCCAACCAGTCGGGGTAGTGGACCTCCCGAATGGCTTTGGCCTTTTGAAGCTTCTCGACCTCCTCACTTACAGCCTTTTGTCTTTCGGGGGCCATACCCCTTCGCTTCTGCTTTACCGGACGGCAGTCTGGGCTAACATTGAGACGATGGGACATTACTCGGGGATCGATCCCGGGCATGTCCTCATGACTCCAAGCAAAGACATCCTGGTTCTGCTTCAAGAACTGGACCAATTTTTCTTTCAAGGCGGGCTCCAGCAGCATGCCTACGCTGATGGTCCGATCCGGGCGCTCCGGATCCAGCACAACTTGCTCCAATTCTTCCATAGGCCCTATCATGTCCCTCGGGTCCCGGGGATCCATTTCTTGGACATTTAGAGTCTCGGTGACTGCTCCCCGCCGCAACGAGCTAACATAACAACTCCGAGCCGTGGTCTGGTCTCCTTGCAAGCATCCCAGTCCTTGAGGAGTCGGGAATTTTACGGTTAGGCTGTATGTGGAGACAACTGCTCGTGCTCTGTTGAGGGTCGGCCTCCCCAGGATAACGTTGTAGGCTGACGGGGCATCCACTATCACGAAATTGGTGAGGAGGGAAACCTGTTGTGGATAGGTCCCCATGAGTACTGGGAGCTCGATCGTGCCGAGCGGTTGAGTGCTAGAGCCATTGAATCCGACCAGGGGAGTAGCAACTGGCCGGAGCCGATCTCGATCGATCCCGAGTTGGTCGAATGCCGCTGCGAACATTATATCCGACGAGCTGCCCGTGTCAACCAGTACCCTTTTGACCACGTAGTTTGCTATAGACAGTGTCACTACCAGCGGGTCGTCGTGGGGGCAGTGGAGGCCCTTTACATCATCTGATGAGAACGTCAGAACATCAGTTGGTGAGGGGCCGGTGGATTGGACCTGCCATACATCCGCTCGGGATGCTCGGGCGTGCCTCTTCCGTGCCGACTGTGAATCACCTCTGCCAGATGTTCCTCCGGAGATTACATTGATGTGGCCGTGCGGTGGAGGGGGCTGACCGGGAGCTCGGGCATCCTGTCGGGGTCGTCTGTCTGTTGTGACAAACTCGGCAAGATGGCCCTGCTCGATCAGCTTTTCGATTGCTATTTTCAACTTGAAGCAATCCTCCGTTTCATGGCCATGGTCCTTGTGATAACGGCAGAACTTCTCCCGATTCCTCTTGCCAGGAGGGGCTCTGAGCTTGGTAGGCTGCGGAAGTAGCCTCTGCGCTTCTGCAGCAGCCATCACCTCATGTATGGGTCGGGAAAGAGGTGTGAAAGTTATCGGGGGCTGGCCCCTAGCCTCTCTTTGATCTTGCTTTGGCTTCTTTCCCGAACCCTTCTCAAATCCCTCGCGCTTGCGCTTTGCTTTCGGGGATTCATCTCCTGTCTGGCTAGCGCGCTTTGCCTTCAGGAACTCTTCGGTGTCTATGTACTTCCCCACTCTTTCCGAGAGTTCCACCAGGGTTGCCGGTCGATTGCGATGAAAGGACGTGGCCACCTTGGTGTGCTGAACTCCTGAGCAGAAAGCCATGATAGCGGCGGTCTCATTGAGGTTGCGAATCAAAAGCCTCTGCTGGTTGAAGCGATCCACGTACTCCCTCAGAGATTCCCCCTTTTGCTGTTTAACGGCCAACAACTGGGTGTCCGGCTGTGACCGGTCCAACATTCCAACAAACTGGCTGATGAAGAGTTTGCCGAGTGTCTTGAAGTTATCCACCGTTCTTGGCTTCAAGGCGTGGAACCATTGTGCGGCTGACCCCTTTAGAGTACTGGAGAACGCTAGGCACAGCAGCTCGTCCGTTGTAGTGACCAGTGCCATCTGCGCCTTATAGGTACGGATGTGGTCCACCGGACTCCCCTTGCCATCGTAAGAGCTAAGGTGCGGGGGCTTGAATTTCCGCGGAATGGGGAACTGTGTCACCCGGGAGGTGTAGGGCGACTCCGTTTCCGTGTTTGTGAGGTCGTGACCGGACTTACGGTTCAGCCTCTCGATTTGCTGCTGCAACTCTTCGACCTGGGCTTTAACGTTAGTGTGCCCGGTCCTCCTATCTGCATCTGAATAGTAAGTGGGGTCGGACGATGATGCCTCGTCCTCATCCTCGAAGCGTGTCGATCTTGGGGATAGCACTCGGCTACGGGTCTGGGATAGCCTGTGCCTAAGATCCTCCCGGCTCAGGGTGGGCGGATCGTCGACCGGTTCCCTCACCTTTCGTCCGGATGCCTCTCCCCTTGCGGCTCGGCGCCGTTCGATGAGTAACCGGGCGTCCTCCACTCGGCGTGCTCGACGAGGAACATACCGAGGCCCTTCCTTTGGACGCCTCGTAGGCTGGCTACGTTCTCCCTCTTCATGGTGTTCTCGATCTGGTGGGGACACTGGTGCAGATCGGGCTTTTCCGCAGGTCCGAGCGGGCCTTTGGCTAGGAACGCTCTTTTCGGGCTGCTTCCCCGACGAAGGGTTTTTCTCGTGGTCCTTGACCACCTTTCCATGCTGGGCCATGAGCGCCTCTATTTGCCGTTGCGTCCGGATCTGACCCTCCAAGAGTTGCTCCAGTGCCGCCGTGACTTGCTCGGTAGACATGGAGGCAGCCCGTGTCTCGATCTGTAGGTCCTCCTGACCTGATTGGTCCGCCTGACCTGACTGATCCGCCTGACCGGTCGAGTCAGCGGTCTTCTTGCCCTTCTTTTTTGGCATGTTGGTCAGTCAAAGATTTTTTCGATGAGGAAACTGTGTCGGGTTCCCACAGACGGCGCCAAACTGATGATGCCGAAAACTGGTGAGAGCAATTTAAGAAGAAAACAAGATCACAGAAGGTTTATATGTGGTTCGGCCCCGTTAATGAGGTGACCTACATCCACGGTTGCGTCTGTGCGCATTCACTAGCAGATCACCGGAGGGCCTGGTGAGCCGACAAAATAGGGCGGCACTACCAGTAATACCGGCCGGGTATATGCGTGTATGTTCAGAGAATTGATATTCGGATCCCCTTTGAGAGGGTAGGTGGACTCTTTTATAAGTGTAAGAGTCCACCCTTACATGGTAAGTTTTATGAGATTAGGAAGCCTAATCTAATCACAATAGATTTGCCTAATATTTGGTGAGTTTCCTAAGTAGTTAAGGAAACCACTGATTCTCTTGATAGAGTGACAGCTGTGTGACGATTTGATAGGAAACGTGATTGATGCCGTGATCCTCGGGGCTTCACTGTGACCGCCCGGGTATCTCAGTCGGCAATGGCAGTATCCCTCGAGAGCACGGGCTCCATGCCTCAGGTCCGGTTTCTTTGGGTCACTAACTGAACACGTGGCGGTTAAGCAATTACAAAATATTCCTGGACATATCAATGACCTTACCTCCAAAGAATTTTCAGTGTAATTTGCCCTTTAAAAGTTTTACCAACTATCCATTCTATCACTGTTAAAGTCAAAATAAAGTGTAATTGTACCCTTGAAGATATTATATACCCTTACTAGGACTTAAATGTAAAATCACTTGGAGAAAATGGTTGCATGTTCGTGGGACATTTTTTAAGAGTTATATTTGACCTAAAAAGCCCATCAATATTCCATCATTAAACTTGAAATAACTTGTTACATCTATTATATCTATAGAATTTTAGTGTAAAATGACTGAATTTGGATCATTTGTGTTTAAAAGCCACCCCGATTTTAATTTTAGCCAAAACTCCATCCCTAATGAAACATAATTACTTCTAATATTTGACCAAACAAGGTATAATTATTTTGGACCAAACTACCCATCAGAACCCTATACGTTCTGACTGAAAGAGATAAAGGAGACCACCGATCAGTGCGATCGCGCATTGGCTCACGACATCGGAGACCGACAAAGCAACGACTAGCAAGATCGGAGGCCGATGAGACAGTGGTCATCGACATCGGAGGCCAGCGAAGCAACAGGGTAGAGACATCGTCGTCGATGTGCAAACAAGACAACCTCACCATCATCCACCATCTTTTCCGACTGAAGCAATGGTCAGCAGCAATTTTTCCGCCTATTTGATGATGACTAACCTGGTGAGTGGAGGATGCTATGGCCATCCTTCCTTTTTTTTCTTTCTTTTTTCTTTTTTTTTTTTGCTTGCGGCTAAGACTTGGCTTTCATTTATCCCCTTCACTTTAATTCGTTCTTTCAATGTAAATGAAATTGGAGAATTGTGGCACACTCTTATGCCTTGTTTGGGTGTTCACTTGTTTTGATATGTGAACTTGTTTGGGAGTCTGTGATTTTTGAAAGTTATGTGAAATTTCACCTAACTAGTTATATATATTGAAAAAGTAATGTGAAATTTCACATTGAAAAAAATTGTGTGAAATTTTACATAACTATTATGGAAATTTAAAAGTGGGTTTATTTAAGCTTTGTTTCAAAGAAATTTTTGTGTTTTGCCCTTGAAAAATTTCACACTAAAAAAAATTGTGTGAAATCTCCACCTAATAAATTCTGGAGAAACATTGAGATTACCACACACTCACTCACTCTCTCTCTCTCACTCTCTCTCTCTCTCTCTCTCTCTCTCTCTCTCTGTTTCTGGAATGAAATTTCACACTGTAAAAAGTTATATGAAATTTCACATAAAGAAATGTGAAATTTCACATGACTTTTTTTTGGCAGAATTTTATAGCGACAATGGTACTTATTTGATAGATCTCATCGAATAGATTCTGAAAATATAAATTTCACAAAAAATTAATTTCTGAATTAAAAGTTATGAATTTTTAAAGTTTGAAAAAAAAAAATTTGATAAGTTAGTTAGGAATGTCTAAGCTCTAGTGGGCTGGATATGAACAATGTATGTGAGTTTCACGGATGGGTAATTTTGTCCGATACAAATATTTATGTGAAATTTCACATAAAAAGGTTTGTGAAATTACACAACATTAGTAATTTTCCTTCTCTTTTTTTTTTTTTGTTTCTTGATGTATACGAAGTTCATTGGGGTGGAATTGTTGGATAAATATGTGTTTTAGCCATGATTAAGGGCTAATAAAAGTGGGACTCACTTAGAGTTTAAGTGGGGTCTGTGGATTTGTGTTCTCCTCCATGGGGAGATGAAGTTTGGATATTCACATGTCCAAACTATTGATGGGTGAATGTGAAATTAATGATCAAAGGTTGCCCCTTACAAGGAATTGGTGAAATGAAAAAGGTTCACAAATTGCCTTGTCCCACATAGGAAAAATAGAAGTGGTCTTTAGTATATTTATAAGGCTACTTCATGTTTTGGGTTTGGGCCCCAAGGGGTACCCAGTTTTGTGGAAGGGAGAGGACCTAAGGCCCTTTGGGTTTACTCCACACACGCGCGCGTGCGCCGCCAAGCCGGGCCGGGTCGGAGTCACGGGTGCGGCCCGCACAGAATATTTCTTTTTGGACCCCAGAATTTTTCCAAAGTAGCAAAAACCTTTGGAATTTCTTTACACTTAACATGTGACAGAAATGTGTAAAGTCTAAGAGTTACAGAACTCCAAAAGGTTGTTGTTACAACCTTTGGAATTTTTGAACTGATTTGGATTAATCCACAGATATACTCCAACTCTCCTTCAGTCTATACACACCTCCAACACAGTTTTACATACTGTTCATTAAAGAGTTCCTTTTTCCAGTCGCAGTTTTAGAGAGAGTGTCACAGAATATAGTTGGTTCGCCGGAGCAGTTGTACATTATGCAAGTACCACTGTAAGAAGCCGCTGTATCCTAGGAGACAGACGCCAACGATTTCCTCAAGCATATCCGGTGAGGCGGTGAATCTGTTTTAAGGAAACTGTGAAATTTCACAGGCCTTGGTTTGATCAATTTTGTTTTAGTTCCTGCTTTGTTTACATAGTCTGTAATTTTCCTGTTTTTTTTTTTTTTTCTTGAGTTGTAATTCAGAATAATTTTTGTTTTTCTAATGGAATATTATCAACAATCTTAAAATAGAATCTATGTATTTTACAAAACAAAAACAGATTCGGATTTGGAAAAACAAAATTATTTTTTAAAACAATCTTTTTTAAAAAAAACTGCTTAAGTAATTCTTGTTTTCTGCCCAAACAGTGCAGAATCAGGGAAAATTGCATTCGACGAAAAGTGTGCAGAATCGCGTTTTTTTTGGGAGTGCGCAAGCAGAGTCTTAAAATTCCTTCGATTTCCTAACAATTTTTTGAAAACGAAATTCTGCTACTGTTAAAATATAAGAGGAGGGAAAAATAAAATATTAGATTTAATTTATTTTCTCCTTTGATAATATTTTTAGAAATGGAAAATCAAAATGTGAACACTGCTGCAAACCCACCTATTGCAACCGACGGTGCTACTGGCTCCAATACCGTGGTGATTGGCTCCATACCTGTGAAGGTTCCCTCAATCCAAACGGTTCCTGTGAACCATGGGGAGAAACCCGAGAAGTTTAATGGTGTGGATTTCAAGAGGTGGCAGCAAAAGATGTTGTTCTAGCTTACCACCTTGAACCTTGCGAGGTTCTTGAAGGAAGAGGCTCCTGTGCCTAATGAAAATGAACAAGATCGAGAGGTTGTGCTAGCTATTGATGCTTGAAAGCACTCGGACTTTCTATGCCGAAACTATGTGTTGAATGGCTTACACGATACACTCTATAATGTGTATAGTGTTAAGACCATTGCTAAGGAACTATGAGAGTCCTTAGACAGAAAGTACAAAATTGAGGATGCCGGTTAAAGAAATTTGTAGTGGGGAGATTCCTCGACTATAAGATGGTGGATTCAAAGACTATGATCAGTCAAGTTCAAGAGCTGCAAGTAATCTTGCATGAAATACATGCTGAAGGGATGACCTTGAGCGAAACTTTTCAAGTTACTGCTATAATTGAAAAGCTACCCCCTGCTTGGAAGGACTTTAAGAACTATTTGAAGCACAAGTGAAAGGAGATGAAGATTGAAGATCTCATCGTCAGGCTTCGAATTGAAGAAGACAACAAAGGGGCTGACAGGAAATTGGGGAATTTTGAAGCCAAGGCTAATATAGTTGAGCATGGTCAAAGTTCTCGTGGGAAGAAGAAAATTCCTTCTGGCAAAGGGTACAAGATGGAGCCAAAAGGTGGTATCGCCAAGAAGCCTAAATTCCAGTTTCAAGGAAAGTGCTATTACTGTGGCAAAACTGGACATCGTGCTTCTGATTGTAGGTTGCCACCAAAGAATGTCAAGAATAATCAGGCTAATATGACGGAGTTAGATTCTATCTCAAGGGATGTTTCTGACATTAATCTGTCTGATGTGGTCTCTAAAGTGAACATGGTGGATTCAAACCCAAGGGAATGGTGGATAAACACTGGTACTACTCGCCACATATGCTCCAACAAAGCTATGTCCACTTCCTTCGAACCAACAAGTGGTGAGAAGATGTATATAGTAAATTCTGCTTCCTCGGATGTTGAAGGCCAAGGGAAAGTAATTTTGAAGATGACTTCAGGAAAGGAGCTAACTCTCAACAATGTCCTTTATGTACCGAAAATTCTTCTCCTAAGCAAGTATGGCTTCCGAATGGTCTTTAAGTCAAACAAGGTGGTGTTGACCAAAACGGGAATGTATGTGGGGAAGGGGTATATGTGTAATGGGATGTTCAAACTGAATGTAGCGACTGTATTCCCAAAAGTTAATAAAATGAGTACATCTTCTGTTTACTTGCTTGAGTCTTCCAATTTGTGGCATGGTAGACTAGGACATGTTAATTTTAATTCTTTGCGAAGATTAATTAAATTAGACCACATACCAAACTTTCATATTGATGTAAGTTATAAATGTGAAACTTGTGTTGAAGCAAAATTAACAAAGACTTCATTTTAATCAATTGAAAGAAGCACTGAACCTCTGCAATTAATCCACACTGATGTATGTGATTTAAAAATGGTTCAATCTAGAGGTGGCAATAAGTATTTTATTACTTTTGTTGCTGATTGCACTAAATACTGTTATGTGTATTTGCACAAAAAGTAAGGATGAAGCTTTGGATAAGTTCATTCTATACAAGACAGAGGTTGAGAATCAACTAAGTAAAAAGATTAAGGTGTTGAGAAGTGATAGGGGCGGTGAATATGTAGCGCCATATGGTGAGTTTTGTGCACAAAATGGAATTATTCACCAAACCACCGCACCTTATTCGCCTCCATCAAATGGAGTTGTTGAAAGGAAAAATCGTACCTTAAAAGAAATGATGAATGCTATGTTAATAAGTTCTGGATTGCCACAGAACTTGTGGGGGGAGGCAATTTTCTCTGCAAATTACATTTTAAATAAGGTGCCTCGAAAGAAAGTTGATCAAACCCCTTATGAACAATGGAATGGTCGAAAACCTTCCTACAAGTTCTTACGAATGTGGGGGTGTCTTGCAAAGGTTCTTGTACCTATTCCTAAGAAAGAAAGGATAGGTCCAAAAAGTGTTGATTGTTTATTTATTGGCTATGCACATAATAGTAGTGCGTATCAGTTTCTTGTACATAAATCTGAAAACCCAGATATACACAAGAACACGATCATGGAGTCTATAAATGCATCGTTCTTTGAGAATATATTTCCTTGTAAAGAGGAATATAGTCCTAAAAAATGCACATTTGAGACTGTTGGGGAAACTAATAAAACCCAGGAAGAGAATGTTGAGGTTGAGCCTAGACGTGGGAAATGAGCTAGGACCTCAAAATCATTTGGTCCAAACTTTCTAACTTATGTTATAGAAAGTGAGCCTCAAAGCTATAATGAAACTATTAGATCACCAGATGGTCCAGTGTGGAAAGAAGCAATCAAGAGTGAAATTGATTCTATCCAACAAAACCATACTTGGGAACTGGTAGATCTTCCTCCTTGTTGTAAGCCATTGGGCTACAAATGGATTTTTAAAAAGAAAATGAAGACGGATGGTACTATTGATAAGTATAAGGCAAGGCTTGTCATTAAAGGGTATAGACAAAAGGAGGGTCTAGACTACTTTGATACATATTCTCCTGTTACGAGAATAACATCCATTCGTATGATTATTACGATCGCAGCTTTGCGAGATCTCGAAATACATCAAATGGATGTTAAGACTGCCTTCCTTAATGGAGATTTGAATGAAGAAATCTACATGGAACAACCTGAAGGATTTTCTGCTCCAGGGCAAGAAAATAAAGTTTGTAAGCCTGTCAAATCATTGTATGGGTTAAAGCAAGCTCCAAAACAATGGCATGAAAAATTTGACAAAGCTATACTCTCTAGTGGATTTAAAATCAATGAGTATGATAAATGTGTTTATGTCAAAGACACAATTGAAGGCTATGTCATCTTATGTCTTTATGTTGATGACATGCTCATAGTGGGTAGTAATGATAAGATCATTAAATCTACTAAGAAAATGTTGAATTCTAAATTTGACATGAAAGATATGGGACTTACTGATGTTATAATGGGCATCAAGATCTCTAGAAATCCTAATGGACTTGTTCTGTCACAGTCACATTATGTAGACAAGATTCTAGAGTAGTTCAACAAGTCTGATACTAGTGTAGCCAGGACGCCTGTGGACTTAAGTCTATACCTATCTAAGAATACTGGTGAGAGTGTTTCTCAACTAGAATATTCTCAAGTGATAGGAAGTTTAATGTACTTAATGAGTTGTACAAGGCCTGACATTGCTTATTCTGTTAGTAGACCAAGTAGATACACTAGTAATCCTAGTGCTGTACACTGGAAAGGGATAGTAAGGGTACTGCGGTATTTACGATATACACGTGATCAGGGATTGCACTACATGAGATATCCAGCTATATTGGAAGGATACAGTGATGCAAACTGGATATTCGATATAAAAGATTCAAAATCTACAAGTGGATATGTTTTCATACTTGGTGGTGCAGCTGTGTCATGGAAATCTTCAAAACAAACTTGTATTGCTAGGTTGACAATGGAATCTGAATTCATTGCGCTAGACAAGGCAGCTGAAGAGGCTGAATGGCTTCGCCATTTTGTAGAAGATATTCCTAGATAGTCAAAACCTGTGCCAGCTATTTGCATACACTGCGATAGCCAATCTGCTATTGGAAGGGCACAAAGTAATATGTATAATCGTAAGTCTAGACATATTCGTCGTAGACACAATACCATTAAACAACTACTCTCAAGTGAGATTGTCACAATCGACTATGTAAAGTCAAAGGACAATATTGCGAATCCGCTAACCAACGGGTAATCGAGAGTTAGTTTATAAGTTATCTAGAGGAATGGGACTAAAGCCTATGACATTACAAGGGAATGGAATGGAAACCCAACCTAGTTGACTAGAGATCCCAAGATCTAGGTTCAAAGGGACAACCTAATTTCATGTACCTTAAGACAATCACTGAGAAGAAATGTTCTTCTGCCCATTTCTATGATTCAACAGTGATGCCTGCATAGTATGAGGGTAAGTTTAGCTTTTAATGACTATGTGCGTTGGTATAACCAAGCAGAGTATAGCAGGATACTCTAAGTAGTCACCTATGTGAATGTCAAGTGGGGCCGCTTCTAAAAGAATTTGAGAAAGGAAAAATTCTTTGATAACCATTCACTGAACCAGGCGAGTGTTCAAGGCCAAAATGAACACAAGTATAAGAACTAAACTATGTTTGGAAAGCTCCTGTGTGAGGTCTGTCGGTTGTTTACTCTAATGGTAATCAGTTCAAGACTATACGTTTACTGGTCGGCCAGTAAATCTGATAGATTGTCACAAGGGAAGGTTCAAAGCCAAAAGCTACCTATCCTTTGCAGGAGTGATCCGTTGTGCTCTCTCTTGTCGAGTCATTGTTCTCACATCGTTTCAATTAATTTCATTCATGTGGGGGATTGTTGGATAAATATGTGTTTTAGCCATGATTAAGGGCTAATAAAAGTGGGACTCACTTAGAGTTAAGTGGGGTCCTTGTGAATTTGTGTTCTCCTCCATGAGGAGATGAAGTTTGGATATTCACATATCCAAAACTATTGATGGGTGAATGAGAAATTAATGATCAAAGGTTGCCCCTTACAAGGAATTAGTGAAATGAAAAAGGTTCACAAATTGCCTTGTCCCACATAGGAAAAATAGAAGTGTTCTTTAGTGTATTTATAAGGCTACTTCATGTTTTGGGTTTGGGCCCCAAGGGGTACCCAGTTTTGTGGAAGGGGGAAGAGCCCTTTGGGTTTACTCCACACACGTGCGCGCAGGCCGCCGCCGTCCGACCAGCCGGGCCGGATCGTGGTCGTGGGTGCAGGTGCGGCCCGCACAGAATATGTCTTTTTGGACCCCAAAATTTTTCCAAAGTTGCAAAAGACCTTTGGAATTTCTTCACACTTAACATGTGACAGAAATGTGTAAAGTCTAAGAGTTACAGAACTCCACAAGGTTGTTGTTACAACCTTTGGAATTTCTGAACTGATTTGGATTAATCCAAAGATATGTTCCAACTCTCCTTCAGTCTATACACACCTCCAACACAGATTTACATATTGTTCATCAAAGAGTTCCTTTTTCCAGTTCTAGTTTCAGAGAGAGAGTCACAGAATATAGTTGGTTCGCCGGAGCAGTTGTACATTGTGCAAGTACCACTGTAAGAAGCCGTTGTATCCTAGGAGACAGACGCCGACGATTTCCTCAAGCACATCCGGTGAGGCGGCGAATCTGTTTTAAGGAAACTGTGAAATTTCACAGGCCTCAGTTTGATCAATTTTGTTTTAGTTCCTGCTTTGTTTACATAGTCTGTAATTTTCCTGTTTTTTTTTTCTTGAGTTGTAATTCAGAATAATTTTTGTTTTTCCAATGGAATATTATCAACAGGAATCCCTTACCACTAGTCCATCCCTTGGTCTCGCTAAGTGAAATTTGAACTAATTTTATGTAACTAGTTATGTGAAATTTGGAAATGGACACTGTGTGAGTTCTTTTTTAGTGTGGATGATGTGTAAAGAGAGGTATAACACGTAGGCAGGCTAGTGAGTGTAAAATATAGTAAAATAATAGAAAAGTAGTGGTACAGTCAGATGGGTCCCAGAGAGGACGTGGCTCGAGTGAGAGCCAAGGTAGTTCCAAATAAGAGAGAGAGAAGCAGTAGGTGTCCTAAGGTGAGGATATGAGTGAAAGGTATGGAAGGAGTGAAGGTGGAAGAGGAGTGGTAGGTAAGGTATGAGTGAAGGTGGATGAGGAGTAGTGGGTAATAGTAAGGAGGGTGTGATAACTTGATTAATTGCTCAAGCTTCAGGTTGATTCTGGTTGTTGGATGTATTGAATGAGGCTGGTATTTATAGCAGAGTTATGAGGGCATATAGTATAATTGGAGGCTCTGTGGGTGTGGTGTGCTGGCACTCTAGGAGAGGTCCCTCTGTCTTAGGTAGGTGAGGGCCTTAAATGCTTATGTTTAAGGTAGTTGAGGGTATTAAATGAGATCTTGACTGTGCAAGGGGTCAAACAAGAATGGGTCATGTAACAAAGGAGATGAGTCATGTGACAAAGGAGAGTGCCTTTGGTGTTTAGCAGGAGAGATAGTAGTTGTAGTTGTGTCATCGAAATATGGCTTACTATTGGGTGAAGAGGATTAAGTAAGGGAGTGTATCAAGATCATGTTATTGGTCTGCAGAAGGTAAAGCGAGGGAGTGTATCGAGGGTTAAGCAAGGGAGTATCAAGATCATGCTATTCGTTTGCAGAAGGTTAAGCGAAGGCGCGTATCAAGATTATGCTATTGGTCTACTGAAGGTTAAGTAAGGGAGAAAGTGATATGGCAATGGAGGGTCAAAGGCTCAGCTAGTCTTAAGGCCATGGGGCTTTCTAATTGGCCATGGGCTGAAAGGTGTAGGGCACGTGAAGGTCACGTGTCTCTCTCTCTCTCTCTTTGGAACCAACCCTAATTCTGCCTAGGAGGCATGAGTGAGGGAGACACCCTTGACTCTAGCCACCTAGCCATGAGCTCTCGAAATCCCAATGGGCCAGGCCACCCTTAAGTACTGCTCCGGACTAAGGGTGGTTGGCCCAAGTATAAGTATGTGTGCTGGTGTATTTATTATGGGTTCCTGCTATGGCCCCTAGGGGCTGAGGCTCTCATTGAGGTGGAGGCCTTGAGTATTGGAGTTGCACTTAGCATTGGGCCTTCCTGGGGTTCATGGAGGGTCCCTCCCACTATGAGCTTGGCCTTCTGTGGTGGAGGTGGTATCGTAGGTATTGGAGTTGCACCCTCCCTAGAGAGGGCCTCCCGTCATTATGGGCTTGCTCCTCTGGAATGTCCCAAGTATTGGAGTTACAGCATGGGCCTCCCCTTATTACGGGCTAGGCCCCTTAAGATGCCCCAAGGATTGGAGTTACAGCGTGGGCCTCCCCTCATTATGGGCTAGGCTCCTTAAGATGCCCCAAGTAGTTGAGTTGCAGGACCTGGATAAGTGGTCTATGTGGACATATAAGTAAAGATGACTTTTTTTTTTTGGTAATCGGGGGTGTCCGGGCCAGCTTGGGCGCACCTTGACTAATCCCCCGAGGCCTGGAGGCGCCGGGTGAATACTCCAGTGGCCACGCTCCCCATGACTCGAACACTAAACCTCTTGGGTAGTACACCCAAGAAGCTTACCACTCGGCCACAAGGGACTTGGTTAAGTAAAGATGACGTTGTAGACACGTTTCCCTTTTGGTGATATATGCAGTTACCACGTGGCAGTGTAATAAGCATTACTTACAGACACGTTATACAAATTTCACACCAGTAGTTTTGTGAATTTTGGAGCAACAAATTAGTTCAGTTGGTAAAAAGTGCTCTATGCCACATCATTAACAGAGTTCCCACCAGGCACCTAGTCTGCCCCGACACTTATGCCCTCGCATGAGATCACTACACCAAATAGTAAAAAAAAAAAAAAAGTTATGTGAAATTTCACATAACTTTATTAATATGAATTTCAGGTGACTTTATAATTAGATATGTGAGATTTAAGATGTTACAATATTTCACATTTATTTATTTTTCTCATAAATTTCACATAATCAGTTACATGAAGTTTCAAACACTGAAATAAGTTTCACAAGACTTTTTCTTTTCGCATTTATGTGAAATTTCAGTTGCTGAAGTGAATTTCACATGACCTTTCTTTTCAAAAATTTCACATAACTCGAGAAGATCTATCAAACTAGCACCATTGTCGATATGTAATTCTAAAAAAAAATTGAGAAATTTCACACAAAAAGCTATGAGAAATTTCACAAAATCTATTGCTTCATATCAACGAAGGCTTACTTTTATAACTTGTGTTACAAAAACTGTGGTGTTTATTAATCCAAGTTACACGTCATAATGAATCCGCACCTCTTCACATATCACGCACTTTTCCACAATTTGAAAGATCATATAGAATGGTTTACAAAAGGCTGGTTATGTGAAATTTCACACAATGAGCAAAGTACAAAAAATTCTCTCAAACAAAGCCTAAATTAACCCATTACCTTTTTGAATTGCGTTTTCAGGAGCAACACTGTGACGCCCCGCCCCGCCCCGCCACGGTTCCCGGCGACGGGGTGTCAACCGGCGGAAGTACAACAATAACAGTAGTAACAGTAGGCTTTGACACCAATCGGTAACTCCCCGAGTCCAAGATTCCGAGGGTTACCTATATTAAACGTTCATCATTTGGAAACATTTATAAAACAGAAGTCTGGTTTTCATTTGAAACGTTCTTTCTTGAGACAAAATGTTTTCGATATAAGCAGCGAAAAATCAGAGTTAAGCTATCCTTTTATTTAAAAGCAGGTGGACTAACATTTGTCCAGTTGAAGCATAACATGTTCTTTGAAACCAAATTTCATTACATTAATAAATGATAATCCCCACACACGGGGTCTTCAAACTATAGCGGAAGCATTGTCAAGTCTCGGGGCCTTGCCCTTATCTATATCACCTGAAAGAGAGGTTTAATAGTCCATAAGTCAAAAGGCTCGTATAGTCATATAACCGAACAATAACATCTGTTATATAACATGCATGAGTGTAATGAATGCCAATGTCAATGCATGAAAACCATTTTCATGCCTTTTCAAACACTCACCCTCAATCGTCATTATCATTACCCGGACCATGGGCTTCCCGTCCACGTAGGCCTAGCCTCAAACGTGCGGGACTTTGGGCCTTACGAATTACACGGAGGCCTAGCCTTTACCGTTACGGGGGTTTCTTGCAGCACATCCCGCAATTCGAGTTCCTAGTGGTACCCATCTCACATGCCTACCCACAAATCCGGGATTTCTAACTTTTCAAAACAAAATCCCTCCTAGAGGGTTTTATGCATGGAAGCCTCTAAGGTCTTCCCTTTTTAAAACCTGGAAGCCTCTAAGGTCTTCCCTTTTAAAAAGAAATTGAAAGCCTCTAAGGTCTTTCACCCCAAAATCATTTTCGTGATTTTCGTGTTCATGCTCATGCTTATGAAATGATATGACATATGCGAGCTCTAAGCATTCAGACATACTCAATATTTCATAAGACAGATTATTAAGACATGCTATCAATTCAAAGCAACACAATAGACATGCCGAGTTTATCCAGGTAAACACATAAGGCATAGCAACTCAAGTAACCACTTAAGGCATAGCAGCTCAAATAAACATGTAAGTACACTATTAACATGTTATACAACTTTATTGAGGGTCATACGGAACTACCGTTCACCGAGGATAGACTGAATAATTAATCAGAATAGAAACCGGAACTGCTCAATCTGTTACAAATCTCAATATCCAATAATGCGCGTATATTAGTGAGGTACAACACCTCAAAGCATAAGTACAATTACTATTAAAGTAAAGTACAACTCTTAAAGCATAGGGTACAAGGCCCCTTAGCTCATAATAGACTTGTACAACAAAACAGAAGTTTTTATCAAACTGCCCGAGGTCGCGCGCGCGGGCCGCTCGCGCAGGACCTCGCTCGCGCGGAATGCGTTCAGAAGGGTCACGTGGTTAATATAACAACAGTTTTCAAAAATAGCCTGGTCGCGCGCGCGGGCTGCTCGCGCGACCCCTCGCTCGCGCGGGTCGCGCGCGCGAGTTGTCACAGAATCGTCTTCTTCCTCTTTTCTTCCCCTGTTTTGAAATCCAACATTGGTTTTGACCCATTTTGAAAACATAATTAAAACAGTACTTCCAATATATGAAATTCTTCCTTTTTCTAAGTAGATTTCAAATATGAAATTGATTTTTCATGAATCAAAACACAACTCTTGATTTTATCGAAAAACCGAATGGTGACAAAACTTTACTTTGACCGTTCGTCGCAACCGTTGCGAATTAGCTTCTAAAATTCGAAAGGGAGTCTCGTGGGATCGAGACCTTTCATTTGATAAAAAGAAATCAAGATTCTGTGACTGTTTTTCTGCTCGCTGTTTTTGGAACCTTAACGGTAAATATATGAGATACATATATATATATATATGTACATATCTATACTAACAGTTTAAATATAAACTGAATTTACAAATTACAGTTGTAACTTACCCAATTCCCAATCCAAAGCTTGGATTGAAACTCCTTGAATCAATATAAGATGTGTGTGTATGTGTGTGTAAGAAATAATATGTGTTGTGTGTTATATGCTTACTGATAGAGGGAGATATAGATAGCCAGAGAGTTGGAATGAGAGAAAAGAGAGATTAAGGTCCAATATATAACAACTCCCATACTTGGTCACCAAGTAGTGTGAAGTATAAGCCTCACACACACACATGAATTGTATACACCCGCACACACAGTGCACAAACTGAATTGCTTTGGGTCCAAGTTCTATAAAGAAACTCTTGTGTGTGTTGAGCTCACGCTATGATGCACACACACAGGTAAATATTATACTGCAAAAATCCAAAACTGCTATTTATTTGATTAATAAAATTACGGGGTATTACATCCTACCCACCTTAAAAGAAATTTCGTCCGCGAAATTCGCACACCGATAATCATTAGCACAGAAAACAATTAACTCAAGAAGCAAATAATTGCGGATAACGATCGCGCATCTCCTTTTCATTCTCCCAAGTAGTCTCCTCAGTACCATGGTGACGCCACAGCACTCGAACCAAACGAATAGTTCTACCACGAAGCACATGCTCCTTAGCTTCCAGAATCTGTACGGGTTGTTCCTCGTAAGACGCATCTTGCTCTAACTGTAAATTAGTCCAATCTAACACATGAGACGGATCAGGTTCATACTTTCGAAGCATCGAAATATGAAATACATTATGAACTTTTGCCAACTGCGGAGGCAAAGCCAACCGATAGGTAACTTCAACCACACGTTCTAAAATCTGGAAAGGTCCAATGAAACGAGGTGAAAGCTTCTTATCCTGTCCAAAATGAAGCACACCACGACGAGGTGAAACTTTGAGAAACACATGATCTCCAACTTTAAAGGACAACGGTCTCCTCTTCTTATCAGCATAACTTTTCTGTCGGCTCTGAGCCGTAAGTATCCTCGCACGAATCAATTTTATCTTTTCAGTAGTTTCCCTTACTAGATCTGGTCCCAACAGAGACGCTTCTCCAACTTCTGTCCAACATACGGGAGAACGACACGGTCGTCCATATAGGGCCTCAAACGGTGCCATCTGAATACTTGCTTGATAACTATTGTTATACGCAAACTCGATCAATGGTAGGTGGTCTTCCCAACTACCTTTGAAGTCCATAACATAAGCTCGTAACATATCTTCCAATGTCTGTATAGTACGTTCTGACTGACCATCCGTCTGAGGATGAAAAGCCGTACTCAATCTCAATTCTGTCCCCAAAGTTTTCTGGAGACCTTCCCAAAACAATGAAGTAAACCGCAGATCTCGATCCGACACAATCGAAACAGGGACTCCATGTAACCGAATGATCTCTCGAATATACAAGCGACTAAGGACATCAACCGAATCGGTCAAATGCATTCCCAGAAAATGTGCAGACTTTGTCAAACGATCCACAATGACCCAAACGGCGTCATGACCACGTGGTGACCTAGGAAGTGCTGTTACAAAATCCATTGTCACGTGCTCCCATTTCCACTCTGAAACTGGTAATGGTTGTAATAACCTTGCAGGTCTCTGATGTTCGGCTTTCACTTGTTGACAAGTCAAACAACGAGATTCAAACTTAGCGACATCACGCTTCATGCCCTTCCACCAAAACTGACGTCGCAAATTATGGTACATCTTGTTACCTCCCGGATGCACCGTTAATCGTGAATGATGGAATTCCTTCATCACTTGTTCACGAACTGCCAATGGCACAAACAAACGGTCTTTGAACTTCAACCCACGCTCGGAGTCAAAAGTCCAACCTTCTATAACATCACCTCGAAGAATTCGCATACGAAAAGTAGATGCTGCCGGATCAGATTGTTGCTCATCTTTTACTTGTTGCATGATCGACGGTTGAGCCATAACAGAATACAATGAAGCACGATTCTCAGAATCGTTGAGCTCTACCTCAAACTCCCAGATCTGATCGAGCATATTCCATTCTTGAATGGCCAGACAAGCCAATGAACCTCGTGACTTGCGACTCAGCGCATCGGCCACTACATTTGCCTTCCCTGGATGATACTGTAGTTCGAAGTCATAATCTTCTAAGTACTCCATCCATCGACGTTGTCGAAGATTCAAATCGCGTTGAGTAAAGATATACTTCAAGCTCTTGTGGTCTGAAAAGACATCAAATCGTTCCCCATATAAGTAATGACGCCATGACTTTAAGGCGAACACAACGGCGGCAAGTTCTAAATCATGAGTTAGATAATTCTGCTCATGAGGTTTCAACTGGCGAGAACCATAGGCAACAACTTTGCCTTCTTGGATAAGCACACACCCCAAACTAAGAAGTGAAGCATCACAATAAACTGCGTAGTCAACACCACGCTCTGGAATAATCAAAACCGGTGCAGAAGTCAATCGAGTCTTTAAAAGCTGAAAAGCTTTCTCACACTCCTCAGTCCAAAAGAATTTCACCCCTTTACGCATAAGCTTAGTCAAAGGTGAAGCAATACGAGAAAAGTGCTTTACAAAGCGACGATAATAGCCTGCTAAACCCAAGAAACTACGTACCTCAAATACGTTCTTAGGTGGCTGCCAATCCATAACAGATTCAATCTTTGATGAATCAACTGACACTCCATCTCTCGAGACAACGTGTCCCAAAAATTTCACTTCTGTCAACCAAAAATCACATTTAGATAGTTTACCGAACAGTTGGTGAGTACGCAATACTTGTAGGACAATCCTCAAGTGTTCCTCATGAAGTTCCTTAGAGGAAGAATAGATGAGAATATCATCAATAAATACAATCACAAACTTATCCAAATAATCGTGAAATACTCGCTGCATAAGATCCATAAATGCTGTTGGAGCATTGGTCAATCCGAATGGCATAACCATAAACTCAAAATGTCCATATCGGGACCTAAAAGTTGTCTTAGAGATGTCTGACTCTCGAATACGGAGTTGATGATAACCCGATCTCAAATCAATCTTGGAGAAACAAGTGGAACCTTTGAGTTGATCAAACAAATCATCGATTCTAGGAAGTGGATACTTATTCTTGATTGTCACATGATTGAGTTTTCGATAATCGATACACAATCTCAACGTTCCATCCTTCTTCTTAACAAAGAGAACAGGAGCTCCCCACGGGGATACACTCGGGCGAACAAAACCCTTACTCTGGAGATCTTCCAACTGAATTTTCAACTCCTTCAATTCTGCTGGTGCCATACGATATGGCGGAATAGAAATAGGCGAAGTGCCTGACACAAGATCGATTGCAAAATCGATAGCACGAACAGGTGGCAATTCTGATAAGTCTTCTGGAAAGACGTCAGGAAATTCACAAACAATAGGTGGCAATTCCCCAAGAGGAGTGCCCCTCTCCATGGCCAATAAACTAGCCAGAGTTCCAAGAGAAGAATATAAACTACTCCGTGAAAACAACGAGGGTAGCGATAAATCCAACTGATCGCCCTCGAATCTACAACTGTCTCCCTCAGGAGTGAAAAGAGTAACCCGGCGTTTAAAACAATCTATGAAAGCTCGATACTCGACCAACCAGTCCATGCCAAGGATGACATCGAATCCTAGATTCGGCATAACAATCAAATCAACACTCAACTGTCGGTCTGCTATCAAAAGCATACAACCACGGCAGACCTGATTCAAATGAATAACACCTCCAACTGGAGTATCAACAGATAAAACATGCTCCAAGCATTCTACCTCTAACCCTAATACTGATGCGAATGCTGATGAGATGAATGAGTGTGGTGCACCAGTGTCAAACAATATAGATGCCCAAGAGTTAAACAATGGGACGATACCTCGGATCACAGACGGTCCGGCATTTCCAGGAACATGATAAGCAGATGACATAGGTAAAGCAAAATTCCTTCCTTTGGGTTTTTGGTGTTGTTGTGGCTGAGTACCACCACGATTATCTATCCTCTGATAATTACCTTGATTACCTCTGTTCTAGTAGGGCTTCATACTCTGAGCGGATACTGCCTGAGATGGTGGATAATACGGTGTTGAACCAATCGACTGAGATTTCTTGGGTGGTGGTTGAGGACAAAACTTGAAAAATGGTTCGGATCACCACATCGGAGACAAACTTTCTCCCCAGCGGCATTCACACCTCGCTGTAACCCCGATTGTTGAGAACTTCGATAAGAAGATCTTTGTTGTGAATAGGATCGTTGCTGCTGCTGTTGAGGAGGTTGGGACTGAAATTGAGACCTGGTCTCTGTCTTGGCTTTCTTAGACAGACCAGTGCTCTTGGCTGGAGTAATAATCTCCCTGGCCCTTTTCAGATCCAAATCTACACTTTCAACACCCAACGCCCTTGTCAAAGTATCAGCATAAGTGGTGATAGGCGTGCTAGCCAGACTTTTCCGAATGTAGGGTCGAAGACCAGAGGCAAAACGTGTAGCCTTGAAATGATCACTGACCAACTGCTCTTGTGCAAAACGAGCCAAGGTGGAAAACATAGTAGCATATTCTGTCACTGACATATCCCCCTGTTGAAGGGTAAAGAATTCAGCCCTCTTTGCGTCTCTCTGTACTTCTGGAAAGTAGTTATCGAGGAAAAGACTCTTAAATGACTTCCAAGTCATGCCAGCAAGTGGATGAACACTCACAGTGCAATCCCACCAATGGGTAGCTTCTCCAGAAAATAAGTATGTAGCCAACTTGATGCGGAGAGCATCCTCATGAAGATCAATAAATTCGAATATCTTTGTGATGTGCTGAAGCCAATCCACTGCAGCCATCGGGTCAGAGCTACCAGAGAACTGTGGCGGCTTCCTATCATCGAAATCTTTGGTAATCAGCCGCTCCCGAGCTCTAGCGGGATTTGTCTCACCTCTCGGAGCACGAGGGGGAGGAGGCGGCATAGCATCTCTGACTGCCCTTGCAATTACATCAGCAACGTTCTGTAACCCTTGCGGTCCATCAGGAATATCAACTGGTCCTGTGGAGGCTTCAGACTCAAATGCAACATCATGCGCGTGACCTCGACCACGACCACGACCTCGACCACGGCCTTGACCTTGACCACGGCCTCTACCTGGACCACATCCTCGAGCACGACCCCGACCTCAGCCTCTAACTGGTACCGACGCAGCCGATATCTGCTCGTCAGCCTCTAGTTCAATACTGGGATTCTCACGACGCGGCGGCATAGCTATAATAAGATCGAATCGAGTAAACGAATCACACAACATGATCTAATCACGAAGTGTAATCGACAATACACGTACATGTCAAGTAAGTAGATAACATCTCAAGTTACCAAGTAACAAGTTAACACATATCAATCATATGTCGTTTATCAACTAATCATGTCTAACATGTCAACAAAACTAAACATGCGAGCACATAACCCGGCGTCCAAAGTATTCGACCCGGTTACGCTCTGATACCATTCTGTGACGCCCCGCCCCGCCACGGTTCCCGGCGACGGGGTGTCAACCGGCGGAAGTACAACAATAACAGTAGTAACAGTAGGCTTTGACACCAATCGGTAACTCCCCGAGTCAAAGATTCCGAGGGTTACCTATATTAAACGTTCATCATTTGGAAACATTTATAAAACAGAAGTCTGGTTTTCATTTGAAACGTTCTTTCTTGAGACAAAATGTTTTCGATATAAGCAGCGAAAAATCAGAGTTAAGCTATCCTTTTATTTAAAAGCAGGTGGACTAACATTTGTCCAGTTGAAGCATAACATGTTCTTTGAAACCAAATTTCATTACATTAATAAATGATAATCCCCACACACGGGGTCTTCAAACTATAGCGGAAGCATTGTCAAGTCTCGGGGCCTTGCCCTTATCTATATCACTTGAAAGAGAGGTTTAATAGTCCATAAGCCAAAAGGCTCGTATAGTCATATAACCGCACAATAACATCTGTTATATAACATGCATGAGTGCAATGAATGCCAATGTCAATGCATGAAAACCATTTTCATGCCTTTTCAAACACTCACCCTCAATCGTCATTATCATTACCCGGACCATGGGCTTCCCGTCCACGTAGGCCTAGCCTCAAACGTGCGGGACTTTGGGCCTTACGAATTACACGGAGGCCTAGCCTTTACCGTTACGGGGGTTTCTTACAGCACATCCCGCAATTCGAGTTCCTAGTGGTACCCATCTCACATGCCTACCCACAAATCCGGGATTTCTAACTTTTCAAAACAAAATCCCTCCTAGAGGGTTTTATGCATGGAAGCCTCTAAGGTCTTCCTTTTTTAAAACCTGGAAGCCTCTAAGGTCTTCCCTTTTAAAAAGAAATTGAAAGCCTCTAAGGTCTTTCACCCCAAAATCATTTTCGTGATTTTCGTGTTCATGCTCATGCTTATGAAATGATATGACATATGCAAGCTCTAAGCATTCAGACATACTCAATATTTCATAAGACAGATTATTAAGACATGCTATCAATTCAAAGCAACACAATAGACATGCTGAGTTTATCCAGGTAAACACATAAGGCATAGCAACTCAAGTAACCACTTAAGGCATAGCAGCTCAAGTAAACATGTAAGTACACTATTAACATGTTATACAACTTTATTGAGGGTCATACGGAACTACCGTTCACCGAGGATAGACTGAATAATTAATCAGAATAGAAACCGGAACTGCTCAATCTGTTACAAATCTCAATGTCCAATAATGCGTGTATATTAGTGAGGTACAACACCTCAAAGCATAAGTACAATTACTATTAAAGTAAAGTACAACTCTTAAAGCATAGGGTACAAGGCCCCTTAGCTCATAATAGACTTGTACAACAAAACAGAAGTTTTTATCAAACTGCCCGAGGTCGCGCGCGCGGGCCGCTCGCGCGAACCCTCGCTCGCGCGGTTCGCTCGCGCGGAATGCGTTCAGAAGGGTCACGTGGTTAATATAACAACAGTTTTCAAAAATAGCCTGGTCGCGAACGCGGGCCGCTCGCGCGACCCCTCGCTCGCGCGGGTCGCGCACGCGAGTTGTCACAGAATCGTCTTCTTCCTCTTTTCTTCCCCTGTTTTGAAATCCAACACTGGTTTTGACCCATTTTGAAAACATAATTAAAACAGTACTTCCAATATATGAAATTCTTCCTTTTTCTGCGTAGATTTCAAATATGAAATTGATTTTTCATGAATCAAAACACAGCTCTTGATTTTATCAAAAAACCGAATGGTGACAAAACTTTACTTTGACCGTTCGTCGCAACCGTTGCGAATTAGCTTCTAAAATTCGAAAGGGAGTCTCGTGGGATCGAGACCTTTCATTTGATAAAAAGAAATCAAGATTCTGTGACTGTTTTTCTGCTCGCTGTTTTTGGACCCTTAACGGTAAATATATGAGATACATATATATATATATACAGGAATTCTCAGGAAAGGGCGTCCTCTCTTTATTAAAGAGAGGGCCTCTGTTTTGGCCGTCAGATCGTGTTTAAAAACTATAAAATGACAGAGCTGCCCTTAATGAAAACACGATCCGACGGCCAAAATAGAAGCCCTCTCTTTATTAAAGAGAGGGCACCCTCTCCATAGCCTGACTGTCTATATATATGTACATATCTATACTAACAGTTTAAATATAAACTGAATTTACAAATTACATTTGTAACTTACCCAATTCCCAATCCAAAGCTTGGATTGAAACTCCTTGAATCAATATAAGATGTGTGTGTAAGAAATAATATGTGTTGTGTGTTATATGCTTACTGATAGAGGGAGATATAGAGAGCCAGAGAGTTGGAATGAGAGAAAAGAGAGATTAAGGTCCAATATATAACAACTCCCATACTTGGTCACCAAGTAGTGTGAAGTATAAGCCTCACACACACATGAATTGTATACACCCGCACACACAGTGCACAAACTGAATTGCTTTGGGTCCAAGTTCTATAAAGAAACTCTTGTGTGTGTTGAGCTCACGCTATGATGCACACACACAGGTAAATATTATACTGCGAAAATCCAAAACTGCTATTTATTTGATTTAATAAAATTACGGGGTATTACAAACACTACCTTTTCTCACTCGATCTCTGTGATTGATAATTATCAAAAACATGAAAATAAAATCAAAATTAGAACTATCTAACGAAAATACCCTGAAATAAATAAAAGTATATTTTCATAATCCAGTTATGTGAAATTTGAGTAACAGCTTAGACCGGTAATGCCATGCTCATTACCAGAGTTCGAACATTTCTAAATGAAATTCACGCTAAAAAAAAAAAAAAAAGCCTACATTAACCCATTTTTGTTGTCAAATGAGGGTTATGTGAAATTTCACATAACTTTACAAGGATAGTCGTGTGGCATTTACAAATTTTACATACCTTTACAACGATAGTTATGTTGTGTTAAATTTGAAATTTTAGCATAACTTTACAACAGTAGTTGTGTGAAATTTAAAATTTTCACATAACTTTACAGTGATAGTTGTGTGGAATTTATAAATTTGACATGACTTTAAAGATAGACTCAAGCATCTAAAAATTTACATACTAAAATTTCACATACCTTTTTTATGTGAGATTTTCCACTCTATAATGTGATTAAGACTTTTAATCAAAAAAATTTTAAAACCTTTTAAATCCATGACTGCATTTCCTTCTTTTTTCAATAGCAAGTAGATTCATAGATTAATTGAAATGTTAAAAGGATTGAAAAAAAAAACTTCCATTACTCATAATCAAAAACTAAAAAATAGCCCCAGTAACCAATCTATTATATATTTCTAAAAGACAAGGCCAAAAGCCTTCCCACAATGCTCCACTTGGCGCCTAGGTGGAATTTTCTTATGATAGACTTCAGTCTATGTGGCGCCTACATGGCAAATACAATGTTCCTCACTCTCTCTCTCTCTCTCCTCTTTTTGGTATTGCTAACCGTATGCTCTTCATCTTCACTGCCATCAATGAGTGAAAAGTTTCAACTCTTCCTCTTCTCTCATTTCTTATCCCATGAATCAATAAGTTTACAAAATGATTATACCATTCACTTTATCTTCTTTATTAAATGAATGAAAGGTTACAATTCATCCTCTTCTCTCATCTTTTACATGCATACATGTGTACTCATACATTCCCCTAGAATCCATGACAACTCATAGAAATGGATGATTCACCCATTTAGTCGGATTTCCATTATTCACTGAAAATTGACATTTTTTATGCATCGATCATAATGAAGATTATTAGCTCCAAGTAAGTGAATGTTTCTTTAATTTAGGCCATATATATCTTATATGTGCATATATATTGAAGGCTATTTGTGTACATGCATGAATATAAATATTTTGCATACAGTTCTAATTCGAATACCCAGTTTGTGTTTTGTTACAGACTTCAAATTTAAAAGTTGTTGTGAAGTAGGAAAAAGAGTATCATTGTTGTTATTAAATTTGTACTTTTCAATTGGGTTGCCAACTCATGTGACATTGGGATCGAATAAACTTAAAATGAGACTACTTGATTGTGAAGTGGTTAATTAGCTCAAGCACCCAACTAATGTTAGATATTTCAGTCACGAATTCTTTCCTTTCTTTGAGGATTTACACTACAAAATTTTATTTAGCTTGTGCGACTGTTTTACTCAAAATTGTTCATGACTATAACCCCATTCGGAAACGCAATTGCCCTATTTATGCAGAAAAAATTCATTTTTTATTTTTCTTGTGGTTTTGCACAATATGGTATTTTACTTACTGTAGAGAAAAAGAAGCAGATGTTAAGAGTTCTTAATTATATCTTAAAAGTATGGTTCATAGAAGCATATGTTAAAAGTATGTTATAATATAGTACGATGCTTTAGTAGAATGTACTCTAAGAAATATAATTGTTGCATCTACACAAAATTTGGTAGTTTATGTTAGTACTTAGTTTGGAATATATTTCTATATATATATATATATATATTTTTTTTTTTTGACAAATTTTCCACTCTATAATGTGATTAAGACTTTTAATCAAAATTTGTTTAAAACCTTTTAAATCCATGACTACCTTTCCTTCTTTTTTCAATAGCAAGTAGATTCATAGATTAATTGAAATGTTAAAAGGATTGAAAAAAAAAAACCTTCCATTACTCATAATCAAAAACTAAAAAATAGCCCCAGTAACCAATTTATAAGAAAGTTTTAAAACCATCAACCTACCCATCTCATTGAGAAATAAAAGCAAACACCTTATGGGCATCAATCATATGATAGGGGTAATCCCCTAGCAATACAACTCACCCTCAAAAATTCAAAATACAAAGCAACACCCAAAAGCCTACAAAACATAAACACAACATCCCAACAAAAATAATGAAGCCTTCAAAACCAAGCATTTAAGGTTTTGAAACCAAGCATTCAAGCTCAATCAATTGAGGCACATCAAAACAAATTTAAGCTTCATGTTATCTCTTTAGATTCTCTTCCTAGCTAATTTTGAAACTAAGTCAAATTCAAAGAGCTTGAAACACAAAAAAAAATACACCAGAAATAGTGTGATTCTGGTGAGTTTGGCAACAAAATTCAGAGACTTCAAAGATCTGATCATCCTTGGTGATTCCGGCAAGTTCCGATGCAAGAATCATAAACAGTCCAGATCGGAAACGGATGGCGGCGGTCGGTGGAGATGATGGTGGTTGGTGGTCGTCCGTGGTATGAAGGCAATGATTGGTGGTGGTTGGTGGATCGATGGTGGTTGGTGGACTCCTCCATGCTTCTCTCTCTCTCCCTCTCTCTCTCTCTCTACATGAACGTTTACAGTCTAAAGTTATGTGCTTTGCTTCGTTTGGTTGGACAAAGTTGTGTATGGCTTATTTGGGGTGATTTTTATGGCTACGGGGGCATTTTTGTCTCAGAAATTTGTGGTGGAATTGTTTCTACAATGTTTTAGCGCATGGAGCTTTTACTAAAATTGTTCCTCTGTGTGGATTTTTTGCTAATTCTCCCTTATATCTATTATATAGATATATGTATATATATATATATATCTATCTATCTATTATATATATCTACTATACTATAAGAACGAAGAAACAAGCACGTAAAAAAATATGAACTTCCTCTTTTGTCCTTCACTACACCCTAATTACTCATATAACTATCTATACATCGTAAGGATATATTGATTTGTCTGAGGGTAAATATGTCATTTTGGACAAATAATTACATTCAAGTCAGCTCTTGAAATTTTATTTAATATAATAATGAGGTTTTAATCAACAATATTTTGTTTAATTACATTTGGATCAACAATTTTTGGGATATTTATTATTGACTTCAAAAAAAGTCAACAAAAGTGGCTATTTTGGTAGCTATTTAGGAATTGGTCACTAATATTTACAATTTGGTCAACTTCTTCTCTCAAATGAGATTTCAATCAACAATTTGTGTCTAATTACATTTGGGTCAATAATTTTTGGGATATTTATTATTCACTTCATAAAAAGTCAAAAAAAAGTGGCTATTTTAGGGGTTATTTAGGAATTGGTCACTAATATTTACAATTTGCTCAACTTATTCTCTCAAATTTAGGATTCATATATTGTAATATGTGTAATTGCATTTAGGTCAGCAAGTTTTGGGATATTTATTATTCACTTTAAACAAGTTTTAAAAAGTGGCTATTTTAGAGGCTATTTAGGAATTGGTCACTAATTTCACATTTTGGTCAACTTCTTCTCTCAAATTTAAGCTCTGGTATATTCAAATTGTCAATTAAGTGGTTATTTTAGTAGCTATTATTAATTGATCACTAACATTTACATCTTGGTCAACTTCCTCCCTGAAATTCAGGATTTATAGATTGTATTTGAATATCAATTAAGGTCTACAAACACATTCATGGCCTTTTCTAGAGGAAATACCCTACTTGTGTCATATATTTTTAGTGGCGCTTTATTAGGTACCTTTACTACTCATTTATAAGATAGTCAGAATTATCAACTTCTTCCGTAAGAAGAGTTTTTGATTAAATAGTTACATTTACAATTTCCTATTTAACTGTTTTAACATCTTATGTTGATTTTTAAAAGTGGACCTTATTTTCAGAAAAAAAAAAAAAAAAAAAAAGGACACGTGACACTTATTTTAAAAATATCCAAAAAAATGAAACGTTGGCACTTATTTTGAATTGAATGAGTAATTATACCTCTCTAAAGACCTCTAATGTCAAGATTAATACACAATATATCTAGGAATACAACTATCCGACGGGCACGTGCCTTGCACGTGCACCCTCACTAGTTAATATATAAACAAAAGCAAACAAAGCCTCCACATTCATCCACATCAGCATCCATATATATATATGTATATATATATCTATCTATCTATCTATTATATCTATTATGTGTGTGATGTATATATATATATATATATATATATAAACACATATACATATCGTGAAATTTATCACAAGGAAGATATGGAACAACATTATGTGCTTTGGGAATAAAAGCCTTCTTTTTTAAAAAAAAAAACTTTTTCTCATTGGCAGGGCATTCGCCAATGATCGGTTTTTGTAGTTTGTCATTTCATTGGAAGGAATAGTGATACTTCAATACACGGTGATTCTTCATTTTCATACCTTATTTTTTATATTTTTTGGGGGTGTTGAAGAAGAAGACATCAAAACATATTTATAAGCATTAACCATCTTCTATGTCTATATGTGAATCTAAACTTATTGTTGTACGTTTACAAATACATGAATCTTTTTTTCATTTATCATATTTATATAAACTTGGTGAAGTGCTTTTTATAGTAAGTTCTTGATGATGAAACTTTCACTGTTGTACTCAAATGAAATTATGGTTGGTGAAGATAATTTAAGCCTTTGATGATCAATGGGTTGGGTATTTCGAAGCTCGGAAGAACTTCACTAACAGAAAAAAATGATTTGTGTAGGAGTTGTGGTTGGAATTTTCCTTTGTGAATTTCTTTTCACCAAAGATTGGCAAGATCTGTTGATTTAGGTCATTGGGAACCAATATATTATGCAAAATAAATTATTATGATATATGTTCACAGATTTCTGAAAGTTTGGGTCAGCACTGCTTTTTGAAGTGGCACTGTTGCAGTCACGGAATTTTTTATTTTCCTTGCTTTCTTTCTGTATCTATTTTCCTTTTGTCTCAATGTAAATTAATTCAAATTGCCTTGAGTTCAATTCTGTTCAATTTTTGTGTTATAATCTAATTCTGTTGTACGCAATTTTATTCTATTGATTACAATTACAGAAGAACTTTGGTTGTTTAGAATTTAATTTTCTCTGCAAAATAAGTTTCTTCTCTCTTTTATTCTCTGGTATCTTCGACTTCTCTTAATGCTTCCATCTGGGTCATTGGATGTGGTTTGTTCTGCAATTGTCAGATGGACATTTCTGATGAAATGGATGATAAGATTGTGTAATGTACTACAAAGTGAAGTGTCATATTTATCAAAATTTCCTTTTTTTTTTTTTTTTCCGCCATGTGATTGCATTCTTTGTTTTGTTCTCTACGCATGCCCAACGCTTTATTCCATGGAGGATTTGTTTACACATTGAGTTGCATAATTAAAGAATTAAAAGTGATGATGATGACTAAGGTGTTGTGACTTCTGAGTGAATCTCTATTTGGGCATTGTTTGGTTTCCTAGAAATGATGTTTTGCATCATGTTAGATGTTTACTAGCCCGTTCATAGCACGGAGTATCGACTAGTTATGGTACTATGATTGGGTCAACAACGCGCCTTCTCATTCAGATCAACTTGAAGGGCAAACCTAATTTGATTGGCAGATAAGTACACATTGAGTCATATACATATATGTACATATGAGTAGTCCTTTATTTTTAGCAAAAATTGCTTTGAAAGGAGTTTTCAAAGATGAGTTATGGCAATTTTAGTGAATACTTCTCCTTCTTTTCTTTTTTTTTTTCCTTCGAAAAAATAAAATAAATAATCACATGTTGTGCTCTCATTTTATTCAATATGTAAATATTTATCCTATATATATATATATATATATATCCAAAATTGGATATAACATTTATGTTAGGGTGGAGCTAAATACACCCATATTTTTGCTATGTACATCCATCCCACTTACATTTATGCATTTTTTTGAGGAATTTGTATAGTTTTATTGTTTAAAAAATATTAAACAATGAAATATGGGTGTACATGGCAAAAATATGAATGTATTTAACCCCCACCCATATGTCATTGCTCAAGTCAAATTTGTGTCTTTCTTCAACGAGCTGAAATTGTAATTGTGATTTGAATGTATATACTTGTGGAGATAGAATGATCATTTGTTTATTGCATCATTATAAAAATTAATGATTTCAAAATCAATTAAAGATTACTAAAATGTAAAAGACTTATTGGTAAATTAATTAAATTTGAGTAAATTGCACTTCTCACCCTCCAACTTTATTTCACTTTAATCCCTATATTTTTAATTTTCTCAATTTAGTCCCCCAAGTTTGATAAGCATTTAAATTTGATCCAATAACAAACATTTGGTAGCAAATAATGGTCTTTAGGGGTGAAATGTTTGATTTTTTGCAACGAAATTTTTTCTAATGGGCCAAATTTAAAGACATATCAAACATAGGGGACTAATTGAGAAATTAAAAATATGGAGACTAAATGTTTGCTTTTTTGCAAAGAAATTTTTTCTATTGGGCCAAATTTAAAGACATCAAACATAGGGGACTAAATTGAGAAATTAAAAATATGGAGACTAAAGTGAAATCAGCCCAACGTTGGAGAGTGAAAAAGCTTAATTTCCAAAATTCTGAATTAAGCATTTGATGAAAAAGTTGGTTTTTCCCAACCCTTCTTCATATAAAAGGAATATGGTATGGGTTCCAGTCTTCCAGATGCAATAATAAAATAGTGAACTAAACCCAAACACAATAACTAGAAATTGAGCACTCAAAAACTCAAGCAGCTTTGGACAAAAAATAAAAGAACAAAAACCTCAGAGCAGCAAAGAACTAGAATTAATTATTTCAGAACTCAGTGCTTGAGTTTTACACTCGCGCCCACACACAGCATAGTCGAGAAATGAGTCTCTTATTAATCTTCAAAACCATCATCTACATTGTTTTGATCATGTTTTCACCTCTGAATTGCTCGAAATGGCGAGCATGGCACAAAACTTTGCTATATCTTGAAAGAAAATGGAAAAAATAAAAAGAAAAAGAAAGAATGCGATTGTCCAAAAAATTACAAGTCAAAAGTCTGTGTCATCAGGAACTTGGCCAAAAATATCAGGACATGATTCCCATTTTCTCTTTTCTCTGGCCTCCCAATATCCACCAGCATAGAGGTATGAATCACTACCTTTCTGCTTTTCGAACCACCTCGGTTTCCATCCCCTTTCTTGCAGTTTCCGAGACTGCATATGCGTATATAACTTTATCGTTATACAATCTGAAAATATGTTTGAATGCAAATAATATAATCGAAAATTAGAAATGGAAATACTACTTTGAGGGAAGAGAAAAAGAATTTACCTGTCGCTGTCGCTGTTCTAGCCGCAACTTCTCATCGTCAGCTGTTTCGTACTCTCCGTTTTCAAGACACCTCTGATCTGGTCTTAGTCTAGAATCTGTTGGAGGTAATTTCTCCTGTTTAGAAATTTTAGGGTCAGTGCACAAGAAGCACAGTTACAGACACAACACTGACACTGACACGAGAGTCGAGACGATACGACATGACAAACCATATAAAGTTGGGACACGGACACAACGGTGCTCACAGCAAAATGGTAAACTTTATTTAAATATCTATGATCACGTGTAACAAGAAAATCGTTTGATGTATAGCACAACTAAGATTCTAATTATCTTTGGTTTACTCTTTAATTGATTTTTAACGGGAATATTCTTAATTAGTAAAAATCCAGTTATGCTACTGTACTCCATCCACTTTTATTCCCAAATACCCAAAGCTATGAGGTCAAAGACTCTTAATTATCCTCATCGTTGAGAAGCCATAACCACTTTCAACTTCTACTTTGTTTCTCAAAAATTTTACAATGCTATGCTTGATGTCGAAGTATCTAGTGTAAAAAAGTCAAGAGGACACCTAAAGCAAGTGAAATTCTCGCAAATAGGAGAAGAGTACGCGTGTCTAAACAAAGAATTAACTAAAAAGTAGGATATGGAGTTTCGTGTGTCCGACACATGTCAACTAGAGTCCACCATCCGTCGTGTTTGACACAAAGTCGAGCACGAACTCATGACCCTTCTAGAAGAGAGCATGCTCATGGTTGTCGAAATCGTTAATCAAATTGTGAATCGGTTAGCCAAAATTGGGAACCATATCGAATTGTGAATCGGTTTGCCAGAGTCATGAACCATATCAAAGCGTGGATCATTCTGCCAAAATCGTGAATTGTATCAAATCGTGAGTCGTAAGATTCACTTTTTACAGACAATAGATAATAATATCTACGTCTACACTACATACACTTGAAAACATATTCAATGCTTAGACTGAACAAAAAAACAATTTAACACATATTTCATGTGTAATCAATGCTCAAAATGTTGAAACTTTTCCCTTAAAACTTCTAAGTTCAAAATAAAAAAATCGCGAGTAGTATTGGGTTGCATCAAACTCAAAGCGACTCATGAATCGACCGATTCTAACAACTATGTCCATGCTTCCGAGGAGAGAAAAATGTTGAAACTTTTCCTCTTTTTGAGTTTTTTTTTCCTCTTTATAGGTTCAAAATTAAGAAATGTGAATGGTATCGGCTTTGTATGAAACTCGACGACCAATTCTAACAACCATGTCCAGGCTCAGCTCCAACAATGATGGAAGGCTTTATGCTAAAAGAAACTAGAAAAGAAAATGACATAACAATAGAAATGGGTTTGAGTACAAATGACATCAAAAAAAAATTCCTCCCTCTATTATTACCTTAAGACCATGAGTGAGTTCATTAAGTGTAATGGCGAAACGTGTTAAGTTGTATCGGGTCTGGAATTTGGATGGCCTGCTCCGCTTCCAAAGCAAATGTGCCTCTGACAGGGAATCTGATACTTTCCCTGAACAGTCACCGTTCAGATAATGGATGCTCTCATCCCACTTCCCGAATATTGTCGCCGCTGTTTTCCCACTCCTATCTTGTACAACACCTTGTACCTGAAAAACAAATTCTGTAAATATTGTGATTCATGAAACAGCTCTATCTTCTTTTGGAAGAATAAATAATAGCATGTTTGGTTGTTACTCGAATTTGAATAGCCTCATTCATGATTTACATAATCTTACAGAAAAATTTATCATCCTTCATTATTCTATCTAACTAACAACGAGATTTCGTCATATTTTCATCTTATATTTTTTCAGAATGCCAAATGATTTTACACATCATTTTTGGAATAAACACAAATTTCTTAAATGGTTATTCAAGATCATCATCTTGTCCGTTAAAATATTATGCAAATGTATGATCACGATAATTGCATTCGAAAACGGCCAAACAGAATACAATGCAGACAGTGAGGGAACTTGGCAAGAACAAGCAGCACAAACCTTGCAATAGTAAAGGGTGAAATACATTTCAGTACCCTCTATTTCATACTAAATTTTATTTTAGGCCATGTAATACAGATTGCATCACTTGAGACCATCGGTTTCTAAATCAGTTTCAATGGAGGATAATTTTATCAATAAAGGACAACTTTTTAAAGTGGTTTTCAATTGAGGACATTTGATTTCAATGAAGAACAAGTTTTATACGGCCTCCACTTGTCATATCCGTAAACGACGTCCTCAAGTGATGCAATGACAATAGAGGGCTTGGAAAAATGTAAGGTACCGGATTGTTTTAGAACCAAATACTAATATCCAGCACCAATGATAGATAAGGATGTAAATAAGGCCACTGAAGTTGCGTCCTAGGCTGTTCGAGCTCAGATCGAACCCATGACGCATTCTCTCAAAGTTGGCTTCAACTAAATTTCACTTAATCGACTCCACTGGATGGTTTGGACACCACTTTACCATTCCAAGTTATTTCAGCAAACATATTTCCCATTTGATTACAATAAATGTCCGACCATTCCAAGTTATTTCAGTAAACCAATTTCCTATTTCGGTACATTAAACTTCTCTTGAGTTAAGTAAAGAACGTTTGACAAAAATACCTAAAAGCCAATTGGTGGAAGTTCTCAAGGCTTAAGATAATCCTACCTTTACTCCCAAAAAAATCATCGGAACAGCTTTTCAGGTTTGCGGAGGATTGTTATGCTATTAGTGGCAGACTATCTCAGTTTTGTGAAAATAGTTGGGTGAGTAGTTCGATTTATATGGTCATTTAAAGAAAAGAAAAAAAACCATCGAAACAGCTTTTCAGGTTTGTGGAGGATTGTTATACTCTTAGAGACAGACTATCTCAGCTGTGTGAAAAATAGAGTTAGGTGGGATGTTCGATTTATATGGTCATTAAAAGACAAGGAAATGAGTAATGGAGTCTTTCTTCAACAGTTGTATATACCAGTCTTTGAAGGAAGGAGAGGTTGACAGTATGACACAGACGTTCTAGTGGTCGCTTTAACGCAAAATCTTTTTAGGGAGTCCTCAATAGTCGAAGTAGCTTAATGTTTCCATAGAAGTCGCTTGAAGACCAAATCCACAATGAAGTAGCATTCTTTGCCTGAACTGTGAATCTGAGGAGGATTTTGACTATTTAAAACTCCAAAGAAGAGAAACCCTAATGTTGGTTTTGCAAGTGCAAAAAGGAGGAGGCTTTTTGGTCAATGCTTCTGTTCATGTTTGGCATTTAGTGGGCGACAGGCTGACAGCAAACTACGTTTGTTAGACTTTGGTAAACTGGAGAGAGAGATCACAGTAAAGGCGGGAAGTGAAGGTAGTTTGGAAAGCAACTCCTCTTTGTTTGATGAGGTGAATATGGAAGGAAAGAAGTCGTAAATTTTCTGAATGTGGAATCCCATTGTGTATAAAATGTATATCTACTTCTTTTAGACCTTCTGTAGAGTATTAAGATGAGCTGACAAATGACAATATAGTTTTGTACTTCTGGAGTATATTTCCTGTGTACATGGTGCATCCCTGTTTTTGAAACTTTAATTACGTAGTTACGTTTACATATTAAAAAGAGAAAATATATTGTTATTCAAAACCATCAGTAGTTGTAGAATTTCAGGGTAATTGTAATTTGATACATCATGATTTATAATTGACACTAGAAATTTATTATTTACTATAAGAAATTAATCGTCCCAATGCATCCATTAATTTTATCCTCACATTTTACTTTATTGGGATGCCCATTAAAACCAAGACTGAAAGTCAGTTTAGCAATTGATGTATGCCCAAGTTTTTGTACTTGTTTACTCAATTCTCATACCGACAACTTATTACCACCACCACCCCAACAAACATAGAACAAGGACATATAATGTTAATAATCACTTCCATGTGTCATATTCACATTAGAAATAAACTGGCATGGCTAAGAAGGGAAGTATAAAATTTGCTGTCGAAGCTTTCACGCAGAAGGACCTTTATTCCAGCCTATTCAACAGTCATTTACTAAAACAAAACAATAAATAAATAAATATATATATGATGTATGAAAATAATGACCATGCACATGAATAATAAAAAAACGTGTTTGAATATAGTCAAGTAGGCACCTGGTGGGGATTTCGATCAATGATTGACTGCTCCTTAAACTTTAGCTTACAAACATAATCACGATTTCCCTGTATGCGCATCGTACCATAATGGTCACAGTAGAGTTTTCCTAAAATGAGGTTGTAGATGGATGTCGTTACCTGATAGTAAAAGTTTCGCATTTAGAAGGCACCCAAAAAAGAACAGAAGTGCTTTCCAAAGATAGAAACCCACCCACCCACACACACACACATATACATACCTTGCTCCATTGAAAAACTTCTCCGTCATCGAACTCCAACGTGAGAACACCAACTGGATCAAGCTGAATTGAACGACCCCAAAATTTACTCTTTAAGTTGCTGTCTCCATAAAATTTCCAACCACGACCTTCACAGTGGCACGCAACGATCATGGGGTGATGGCTAACCTATTCACATATAGGATACATGCAACAGGGCATTTTAGTAATTCACCAAAAAAAGAAAGGAAAGAATGCATTAACATTTTAACCATGCTATTCACATGGCAGGAATACGAAAAAACTAAAAACAAACCAGCCATCAGACGTACAGATTGAGGAACAGTCAGCACTTAAGCAAATACGAATGATCAAATATGAGGTGGATCCATGCTGATTGATACATATGTATGCGAGTATTTAGTAATATGTATATTATATACACACATATATATATATGTATATTTGCATTCAAATTGAACAGAAGAGATGAGAAGGAGAAGAAAGAGAGACAAGATACAGAGGGAGGCCATGTCAAGCGAGTTCTAAACCTCTCATCATATGAAGAAAATAGAGATAAAAGATAGAGAGGAGAAAGAAAATTAAAGTGATCAGAGAGAGAGAGAGAGAGAGAGAGAGAGAGAGAGAGAGAGAGAGAGAGCATTAAACTCTTTGATATTTTCTTTTCCAACTCTTTATTCTTCTTTGAGCGCTACTTCATGTTACAACAATAAACCTTGCCTATAGACAAAAGGAGACCTTGATAATTGGTTAGATATCATACTTATTCAACAAAAGTATACAAAATTATATAAGATGAATCCAACCAAGTAAAGAAACTAAATGTGGGTCAACTCTAATGAAAAACGTTCTAATACAAGTTGTTAGTATTGAAGGGATCCATTAATTGAGTTGACATGAATTAACCAAACATAGGGTGTTAGTGTTGAAGGGATCCATTAGTTGAATTGCATACCTAACTACTGTGAGATAACTGATCAAAAAAAAACAAAAGCAAACTAATATGCCACAAATGCAAAAGTTGATCCTGAAGCATCTACTCCTTATGCTATTAACATAATTTGTACATAACCAAGGAAATCAATAGGCTTAACTACCATTTTTTCAAGACTACAAGCCTAAAGAAGGAGTATCATATGGAAAAGCTTAATCTTCATGAAATTGGGAGCAATAATTTAAAATACCTTCTCGGAGATAAAACGCAGGCCCTTATCTGGATAATCAGCTTCATATGTCTCCCCCAGTAATGGATTAAATGGCTTGCAATTTCTTCCATCAGTGGAAGCATATCCTGATACAGCAAATGCTGCTACATTAAGAATCCTCATAAGGCTATTTCCCTACAAGATCACACCAAGGTCATTAATAGCTTGAAAAGACAAATCCATAGATAATTTCATTTATTTGTAGATGAGTAAACTCTGAACATGAAGTCGTTCTTTTTAATCTGATATCGTGAGGCTTCGTCTATGTGGTTTGATAGGGCTTAGACCAAAAAAATATGTAAAAGAAAAGGATAAGATTTGAATACATGGATAATCATTAAGTAGACAACAAAAGCGACATTGTTGATAACCCCATCAGAGTTATCTGTGCATTTCTAATCTGAATAACAAATGAAAAAGAGGCAAACTAACTAGTTCAATCATTTACACACAACAACTGGTTTATTAAAATGTCCCCATGCCCATTCACAAATAAGTTTTTGATGTAGTAAGACATCCGCAGTTTTATTTTAATATTTTGATGTATCATTTTGATTTTTGCAATTTTCGTTTTTTAGGTTTATACTTTATAGGGTTTTATTATCATGTTTTTGAGTAATTTTAGGAGTCTATACGATAAATTTAAGTCCCAATAGATTGGCATATAAGTTAGGAGTGTTTTAGGAATGTTAAAACTTGGTTTCCAAGTTATATAATGTGTCTAATTAGGTAGTCAAAGGTAGAAACAAATTTGTTTTTATTTCCTAATAGGATTAGGTTTCTTAGCTATAAATAAGTGTAAGTCTGCCAAGGCATTAAAACAAGTCAACTTTTATTCAACAATCAAATTATTCTTATAATTTTTCAGAGATATTTCTCTTTGTTCTCTGTGCGTCAAAGAAACCCGCCCCTAGCACGATAGCTAGCTTTTCAGCAAATCTGCTGCGTCATCAAGTGGTATCAGAGCGAGGTCTGCCCTTGTTTCCTGGCCATGAGAGACAAACACAACCTGGAAAACCTTGAGGGCCTGCCCGAGGAGCCTCAGTTTGTGCCGTTACCAACAAACAAAGAGACATTTGGGATAATAAAGCAGGACATGAGATAGATGGAACAGAGGTTATTAACACGTTAGAGCGTCCACAACATGGTTCGAAGTAACAGCCGATGCCGAGTCGTATCGGTCGAGTCAACTCGGTATCGTGAGGGTCCGATACGAGATAATGGCCGATTCAAGCAGAGTTACAAAATTTTGGAGGATCGTGAGACGTATCGGCCGAAACGACCGAGTTTTCGCAATATCAACAACCATTTCGCGAGATGTGTTGCGAATCGCGAAACCCCAATGCGAGAGACGATATATTCAAAAAGTGAGAAAATTTTCAAAAAGCTGCCCTAATCTTACCAGATTTCACATGCATCTATCGCCTCCATCTCTTCTTGTCGTATTGCCTCTCTTTCTTGAACTCCTGCCACAGATCTACTCAAACTTCAAAATCTTAAACACTCTCAGATCAATGCGAAATTGAAGCCCAGATCTAAGATTGCTAAGGCTGCGATTTCTCTCTCTCTCTCTCGAAGCTGCGTCTCTCTTTCTCTCTCTCAGCTTGCTGTGTCGTCTCTCTCTCCTATGAGCTGCGTTGTCTCTCCAGGTAACGATACTTTCTTCTTCTTCTTCTTCTTCTTCTTCTTCTTCTTCTTCTCCTCATTAATTTGGTCTGAGTAGTCGAGAGATAGGGTGATAACCTAATCTGCGTCGTCCCTACATCCACGTGATAACCTTGTACATGTGCCCGTACAAAAGCCTCAAGCTCCTGTGCAACAATGTGGTCATATTTCAAGAGCAGCAAATCTAGGTTATTACGTTAATTATGACGATTACCGAGTCTTCCATCCTTCGATGGACGATTCAGAAGTGAACACATACTTGACTGGTTGGATGAGGTTGAGACTTTCTTTTAACGTAGTGATATCCCGGAAGTAAAGAAAGTTATGTTTGTTGCCTACAAACTTCAAGGAAGTGCGTCATATTGGTGGGAGGTAATACAAGACGATCACAGACGAGAAAGAAAACATCCTACACGATCATGGCCTAGAATGCAACGATTATTGAAAGAGAGATTTCTACATTATACCGTGCATCACCAACACTATAACAACTATCGGCAACACAATCGGTATGTTCATGACTATACACATGAGGTAAGAAAATCAACTTTCAAAATTAAAACACAACAATCCCTACAACCTATGAGATTACAGAGCACCACGAGATCAAATATCGCGTCTCAAGTCCCACAAAAGAAGAGCAAGGAGGAGTGTGACAAGCAAGCAAAAGTAATTACTAGTAATTCAAACAGTTTGAGTTCTTGCAATGATGTTGAAGTTGCTCAAAATCCAGTTGAAGAGAGTAATGAGGACATTACATCACAAACCCGTGGGTGTGAGGATAGTACTGTTCTGATGATAGATGTTGCTAGAAAAGTTAGTAGACAAGGAACACATTCTTAGTGTAGGGGTGGAAGGGGAGGTAAACGAGCCTGCTGGAAAAATAGATGATTTAGAAAAGGTGGACACTATTGTTATTGAAGACCTAACTTGCTCGAGCGAGGTCCCCATCCGCTCAAGCGAGATTCCTGTTTGCATGAACGAGATTGCAATTTTAGAACATGTTAATAGTTTTGTCGTGACAAAAATTGTGGAAGATTTGGTTGAATTCGAGAGTGTGGGTATCGTATTGCAAGGAGTAGTTGATTATGAGAGTGTTTTCCCTAAGTAAAAGTTAGTCAACCATGTGGTTCGAAATTCATCATCAAAGCTCAAGCAATTCCGGAGGATAAAGTTGATAATTTGGGTTCAATGGATGTCATTGCTGTTGGAAATCAAAGCAAGGATAGGTGTCGTGATTCCCTGCCTCAAGCAAATTTCCACGTATTTAATACCGTGGAAAATATTGAATTTATTGGTCTGACAATTTTGATATATTTTTCAATCCTTATTTGATTAAAATTGTCAATCAGTTAAAGTCTACCAAAAGAAGATGTGTGGCAATGTCAATGAAATCAGCAAACTACATCCCACTTAGACAAGAATTTTCCACCACTCCGAATAGTTCAGATTCTACAACAAGAAGTTCAAGTTAGGAACAACGAAAAATTTCCATCCAGGGGGAAAAAAAATAAATAAAAGAAGCAAAGGAGAAAAAACAAAGAAGCAATCATGCGTGGCAATGTCAATGAAACTAGCAAATAGAACATCACAGTGTAGTGGAAATGTCTCAAGTACGTAGCCATGGTTGTTAGAATCAATCGATTCCTACGAGTCGATTTGATTTTCATACAACCCTACATGATTCACAATCCATATTTTCGAACTTTTAATTTTGAGTGGAAAAGTTTAAACATTTTGATGTTGCATGCACTTGTGTTAAATTGTTATTTTGCTCATTTTAAGGATTGCGCGTGTGTTTTTTATGTGCATAGTGTATACATATATATATATATATATATATTTTAACAAAATCATCATACTTGTGATTTATAATTTTAAAAAATCAATTCCACTTGGATTAATGATTTGACGATAATGTATATATGGCTAATGCATTCGCAAAGAACTTAAGAAAAAAAAATCATACGATTTAACAAATTGCAGATCCCAAATAGCTTCTTTACTACCAAACTATTTCCAGAAGGTAAAGAGTACTAATTTATTATTCTAATAACAAGCTTACCATTTTACCCCATTCATATGCTCGATCAAGAAGGTAAGAGTATTCAAGATCTTCATAGCACTTCTGTAAAGAAGAGATGGGCTCGTTAAAATATACTGGAAGACAGATTTTGGTGAGATCCTTCCCAATGTTATCTTTGATCATTGACCAGAGACTGACTGACTTCTCTTTTTCAACAGGGTCAGGCAATTTTTTACGTCGCCTAACATGCTGATAGTTAGTTCCAATAGATTTAATGCACGAATCAACACCGTCCTCCAAATCAAAAGCCTCTTCATCCTCAGAATCGAAAGATGATATGTGATTATCTGATCCACTACTTTTTATAGAACTTGATGATAGAAAATCACGAGTATCGAAAAATTCATTGTCATCATCATCTGTTTCTTCCTCTACACCGTCATGTCTGTCATTTTCATCATCTGAATCACTTGGGCTTCCTTCTGAAACATATTTCAAACAAACCACAGTAAATGAAGAGTTGGGCCTAAATATTGCATGAAACTTCTGTTAAGTTGTTATGAACTTCATTTTAAGTACCGTACATGTGTTTTTATATGCATCCAACACGTACACATAAATATTTTATTTTCTAAAAAAGGGAATCTTACTATTTACGATTGGTAACTTTGGCAAACCATTTCACAATTAGATCCACTATTTGACAACAATGCGCATAAGTACCAAAATCAAGTCACCCAAAAAATTTCTCTCCCATAAAGTTTTATGCCTGATAAACTACAGTTCTAAGGTTATGAAATAGGCAACATTCAACATTCTTTAAGATCAATTCAAGAACTGAGGAAGAAAGGCATAGAACAAATAGTTCGATGACATTAACAAGGATATACGAGCATAAAAAGAACATAAAGCTAGGTTATAACATAAATAACAGAAGTTAAGCTAACTGTCTAATTTAAAAAGAGACAGTTGACAACGCCCAGAACTGTATAGTAAATCAACTGTTTGATGCCACTATGTAAGACCAACTGAACCTATTCCATAACAAGCAAGCTTTTTAAATTTCAAAAAAAACTTCTGAGTATCTGGAAGATGATATACAGTGAGGAATACAAAAGGAAAATGGAAAAAAGAAACATAAAAGAGAGAAAGAAGAGAAGCATGCTACAAAAAGAAGATAAAGGGTAGCAAATTTCAGCAATGATAACATCTGCTACCATAAACTCTCAACGGCCCGTTTTGATTGGTCGTGGCTTTCACATCTAGGCAAAAGCAGACGCCCTAATCACAAGGGAAAGGAGGGAATTAAGAAAAATTCATGGAAACCCCTAATCTGCTTCCCGGGTCACGTTTAGGCAGAAGCATCTCTGATCATGCTTTAGCCAAAATGGACGTTTGGGCTCTAAAAGTGCTTCCTACAAAATTAATTCAAACAGCATAATATATATGTTTTGAGTCCCAGAAGCATGTTCGGGTCCAAAGGTTCGTTTAGGAAGAGATTTCAAGCAGGCCCTAAGCAATTCAAAGCCTTCATAGGATCTCTCCGCCAATTGTATTCCCCAAAACCAGCAAACAGAGACCAGTTGCTGCCAATCAAACACCATTAGCGAAGCGTATGGGAAGCTTGCTTATAACGATTCTTTTCGTACACCGTCAAAGTCGAGAGAAAGCCACTTTGACTGTGTACATGCAAAGGATTGGAAGTTCAATAGCAGTTGAGCCAGGTCTGAAACTTGACCTAATATTTAACGATTTATGCAAGGTGTCAAAAAGAGCTTGCTAAAACCCATTTCATCTGAGAAAAAAAAAATTGGACATAGAAAGCAATCCATCTAACATGTTTATACTTCAAAAACTGCCTAATAAAAACATCCCTTCTAAACTTCTATCTCTCTAGTCTCTTGAGGGGAGATTATATTTGCATCTTATTAAAGGTATCTTAAAGTACACTATACTCCCATATGGTTATCCGTTATCACTTATCAGACTACTAAGACCTCTTCTATCGATCTAATTATTAGAAAACAAAAGCGCCATTAGATATCTTTCTTATTAGCCTTTAAGCAGGCCTAGTTATTACGGGCAAACAAAAGAACAAATTGAGGTATATTAGGATTTAGGGCCTTCTAGTCCAGTCCCAGTCTCACTTTCTATCTGATTTTTTTAGAACCAAGGTTATGTTGGTTTGACAAAGAACCACTTTTTAGATAGACATTAGACTGGTCACGGACTCCTATCCAAGAAATGGAAAATCACCAAACACTTAAATTTATAGAGCCGGTTCACTTATGAACCCCATAACCAGTTCTTTACCTTCCCAAACAAGCCTTAAAGTGCATTTATATCTCGTGTTGCCAACATCTTGCACATTGGCTGTAACACAAACAAGTACTTGTAGACTTGTATGGATATCTTATATACATCTTGTTGAAGCTCGATATACATTGTTGGGCCATTCTCTAACAGCTTAAGCTTTTGGAGTAGTTGGTAACTTAACATGGTATCAGAGCCTTGTTTGTGGGCGGTCCTGGGTTCGACTCTCCATCCCCGCTTTATTGTGCATATTTACACTTTGTTATTTGTCTCCACTGTGATGGAGTTTGGTTTGTTTGCTCTCCACGTGCAAGTCGGGGTTACACGTGAGGAAGGGTGTTGAAGCTTGATATATATTGTTGGACCCATTCTCTAACAGCTTAAGCTTTTGGAGTAGTTGGTAACTTAACACATCTTATATATGCTTGCCAGTGTCATCATGGCAAGCATCCTTCTTTTCATATGCTTTTAGTTCATAGTTTCAATCCACTTTTTTGCAACTGCAAAATGCATTTAAAGCCGACTCCTAACCAACACACACTTAGATCCTGTTTGGAAACAGTTTGTGGACTCCTCCAAAAGCTAAAGCGGAGATGTTTGGCAAATCAGTTTTTGTGTTTCAATCGCGAAAAAAAAATGAGTAGATTTTAGAAACTTGTGATTGGCCAAAAGCTCTTGGTCAAATTTTTTTTTTTTTTTTTTGCGATTATAATGAAAAAGCAAAAAATTACCAAACGGATCCTTATTTGCTATCTCGTAGATTGCATGGGTTTTGCATCTAGTATAAAATAAAGTTCAATCACATACCACTGCACTTGTCTTGACCTGATCTGGAGGAAGCTTCTTGATCCTTTAACTGCCTTTGGCTCTCATCAACAACTGTGTTCTCCAAGTCAACTTTTTCTGCCTATAGAATGCACAAAAGATTAGTTTTAGGGGCTGTTTAGAAAAGCAAAGAACCAATTATGTGGTTCATAAGTAAACCGATTCTATACATTCAAAGTTTTTGGTTAGTGTCCATTTCTTGCCCAGGCGTCCATGTCCAATCTAATAACCCCCTTAAAACTAGTTCATTGTCGAATCAACAACCAAATAAAAAGTGAGACTTAGAATGAACCAAGTCATATTTAAGCATTCCCAAACTGGCCCTTAGTATTCCAAAACGGAGAAAAAAAATCCAAATATATCTTGTAAAGCTCACTGATTGTAAATTGGCATAAAATCCTGATACAACACTAGTGGGTGTATAAACATCCTGCAATCACTGTAAAACAGATACTATTTGGAAGGGAAAAAAAATTCCGTAACTATTGTTGACAAATCTATTTGGTCAAACTTAGGGTTGAACAATGTGTTCCACCTTTTATATTATTAAGAGTAATAAGAAGTAAATATTACAATGAGACCCATAGACTAAACCTAAAATTAAATAAAAGAAAAATAAATATGCTATCTCTAACAACTATTTCATATGATTGTCCTAGTTGGGATACTCTTAGAGAAACCTAAAAGAAAAAAATCAACTTTCCAAGAGTAGAAACAGGAGAGAGAGAGAGAGAGAGAGAGAGAGAGAGAGAGAGAGAGAGAGAGAGAGTTGGATGAACAGTTGATGCTGAAATAGAAGACTGGCATCTGTGAACAAACCAAGATAGTACCAACAATGAAGAAACTCATTGTGAAATATCATCAGCTCTTTGTAGGGACTGAACATGAAATACGAAAACGTTACAGTATAAAGCTGGTAAAGACCCTCTTGCAATCCAAAAGTTGCAACATCATCACTCTCAGAAATTCAGTGATGAACTCCTCCAACTATCTCAAACTCCGTTCACTGTCATTTCATTATCTTTTTTTATAGATGTGTTTTTTAAAAGTTAGCTCTTATTGTTATGTTATTTCAATGCAATAACATTTTCAATATGTATTCACAGTCTTGCATTGTCAAGCACGTTGAATGATCAATTGGTGCAATTCCAGCATAATATACAAATGTGGTTCATGTGAAATCTCCCAAGGCAAGAAGGGGAGTATGTTGTTTCCACTTATTGTAATCACCGAGACAAGTTAATTGTGTGAGCATTTGTTGACAAATCCACTTCATAGAACACAATAAGAAAATTGATCAACTAAAGCCTAGTAAATGTGAGCTAAATGGAGTAAAAATAAGGATTGGAGGTCCAATTTCAAATTTTTAGGCTTGATCTGCCTAGAACTTACTAGAACAGCCATAAATCATTGTCCTCCATGCACAACCTATCTCATAACCTCAACTCAACTCAAATAAGCGTTGTCGGCTAATGAATCCTTTAAATCCAGTCTGCTCAGTCTGATACCATCCCTCACTCAGCCCATACGTTATAAAATCTGTCTTTAGTACCGTTTCAACTTTGGTCTTCCCCTCCTGTTAGCACTGTGACTGCAGATGTTATCACTCTTTGTAACTGGCTCAGTTAACTGAACTTTGTTGAACATGTCCAAACCATCTTAGTATGTTTCCGAGTATTTTATCTTGTATGAGTGCTACTTCTACCATTTCAAGAAGAGATTCTAATTACACATTCCCTTTTTTTTTGTGTACACCTCTCCCAGTATCCGGTTCTTCTACATATTTTTTGGATAGGTATTAGACTTGTATTAAAAAGGCACCAAAAGGGATGCACCCATGTACACTGGAGTATGCAAAACAGAGACATGCAAAGGCCTTCCTATCCAAAAAAGAAAAAAGCACTACAAGAGAGAAAACTAAGAAATTGCCGCAAGATGCAAGCAGGGCCAAAGAAAGAATACCAAAAACTACAAAATTACAAAAACATCAAAACAGACTTAAGCCGCCAAAGACCAAAACCCAGCTATTTTAACAATAACTGTACATGATGCTTCTACATTTATTGTACTTACATGTTTTCTTAGTTATCCAACACTGTATCCCATAAGAATAGACAACATTATAAGTGATAACTGTCCCATAATTTTCCTATTAGGACATCACTCCCATAATATATGCCAGAAACTCTTCAACTTGACCCATTTTGCTTCAATCATATTACTGTCCCATACATAACATATATGATTCATGAGTGATGGAAGGAAAACTGCCAAATCAAAAAGTAATATAAAGCAATTCTAATCTCGGGTTAGGATTTCATATATTTGTGGTACAATTTTGTCAAGTAACAGAAAATGGCAAGGGAAACAAGCACATTAAAATTATTCCAACCAACTAGTGAAACAATGTAACTTACCTCCAACTGCCTCATCGTGTCAATAAGCAGAAGTTGCTTCTGCTTGAGAACCACAAGATGATTATGCAATGCCGAAAATTCACCCTTCATGATCTGCTCGCTATCTAGAATTGCAGCCTCTCTTACACCCTCTTCCAACAACCTCTGCCTCAACTTTTCGGTGGACAGAACCACATTATCCACCTGAGCCATAAGCTCACCATTCGAAACACGAGGGAACATGTCTTTCACCGCTTCCAATGCATCAATCCAAGTTGTCCGATCATCTCGTGTCTCTGTCCTCAAATGCAGCCTCTTGGTGCCCGTATATATCGAAAACCTCCTATCATCCGATCGACTTTGTCGAATGGAAGAGACCTACAATACACATTTCAAAAGAAGGGCTCGAAAATTCAATCACAGTCCAAATTTTCAAAAAAAATCCGTCCTGCAATGCACACACAGCTGAAGAGCTTGAAAATTCAATCACAACCCAAAATTTCAAAAAATCCATCCTACAATGCACACACAGCTGAAGAGCTTGAAAATTTAAACCCCCCAAAACTTCTAGAGTCAAACCTACAATTCACACACACTTACAGAGCTTGAAAATTAAATTACAACCCAAAATTTCAAAAATCAACAAGCCAATTATCTGATTGACTCTCTGGGATAGAGGAAACCTACAATTCACATTTCAACTGCAGAACTTGAAAATTCAATCACAACCCAAAGGTTCAAAAATCAACAAGCCAACAATGCACACACACTGAAGAGCTTGAAAACTAAATCACACCCCGAAATTTCAGAAATATTTATCGGATATAAGAAACCTAATGCAGAGCTTGAAAATTCAATCACAATCCAAAATTTCAAAAATCAACAAGCCAATCAATCTTATCAAAATTCTATGAAGTAGATGAAAACCCACAATACACAGAGAACTGAACAACTTGAAAAATTCAATCATAGTCCAAATTTCAAAAAATCAACAATGGGGGCACCTTAAGGTGGATTTCACCAAATGGTTTGCGGCGTAGAAACTGAGATTGACCATTTCTAGGGCGGCTGATCCGACGGATCGACTCTTCTCCGATGACTTTGCAACCTTTCTCTGTTTCTTGATTGACTGTGATCCTATCAGGACCATGAATCTTGTAATAGGAGAGAACACCATCTTGAAGAACAAACCATCTAGGTCTCCAACCCTTGCCGTAATTCACCCACTTGTACAGTACTCCTGAGATACCATTTCCGACAATGTCGTTGATCTTGACCTCGCGGTGATCCCGAATCGACGGCAATCGAGATAGCGACTCCATCGACGATGACGCCGACCGGCGATTCGAACGGTGGCCGTAATCGGCGGCGGAATTGCCGTTGCTGGTGATTCGAAAGCTGTGGTGACTGTTGTTCGATGGTGGATCGAAGGGGGAGAGATTTCGGACGGAGTGGGAGCGGAGCGACGCCGTGGGCGGCGGCGGCATGTTGATGATGTCCGACAATGGGGGCGGTGTAGTCGCCGGTGTCCGCTCGGTTACGGTAGAGACGCAGCAAAATGGGTGCATTTATATATATATATATATATGTGTGTGTGTGTGTGTGTATGTGTGTGTATGTATATATATATATGATTTGAATTGAAGTGGTTTGGATCAAATCATGGTATCGTTTGGGGAAATCAAAAAAACCTGATCAGTTGGAGAGTTTGAAAAGAGATCGTCGGGTGTGGGTAGTGATTCACCGGAAAACTCGGTCGATATTTCTTATTCTCCTGTGTATATACGCATATATATATACATATATATATACACACATATTATTTGTACAACTACTTGTTTTGTTGGTTTGGTTTGGTTTTATAGTTTGCAGTTTTACAAATTATTAGACTTCTTTTTTTCCTTTTAAGTTTATTGAAAATAGATGCTTTTTTTTGTTTTTTTTTTTTTTTTTTATAATATTGAAAATAGATGGTTAGATAAAGATTTTACAAAAATGCTAGGTACATAATATATTCCACATCATAATTTTAAATGTGTTGTACCTTGTGTTATTTGAATTTTTCATATTTTTCTCTACACCACTTACACGGCACAAGATACACGCATTTAAAGCCATTTTGTAGAATGTGTTGTGTGCATAGCATTTCTCAAGATTTTAATGGTGAAAATCAATAATATTAGGCACACATCATAAATCACAACACCAACCACAAAGTACCACATGTAAATCACAAGGTCCATCATTTAAAGCACATGATACATAGTACTACGTATTATTAAGATGTCTTGTCCTTGAATGTGCTAGTTGTGTGATTAATGTTGTGATTTGTGATGTGGAGTAATGGTAAACCCACATAATATTCCACACAAAATAATTATGGCCCTTGATTCTGGTGGTTTATGTGTGCGATTCATGTGTTCCCCACACACATGAGAGCCACTGAAATCAAGGACAATGGTTGTTTTGTGTGAAATTTTATGTGGATCTAGCGTTATTGTTGTGATGTGTGTCTAGCATTACTCGTTGACAATTCAGAAAAATCATTTTGAAATGAAAAAAAATAATAATAATAATGCTAGGTGTACACAACTTTTGTACACATTTTTGCACACAAATGCTTTAAATGCATGTACCTTGTGCCGTTTGAATTTTTCACGTTTTTTTGTGCACCACTTACACAGTACAGGGTACATGCATTTAAAGCATTTGTGTGCAAAAGTGTGTGCAAATTTGTGTACACCTAGCATTACTAAAAAAAAATGTATATAAGTATAGGGATAATTGCAATTTAGCTAACTTTTTATATAAATTTAAAAGTCATATCTATTATTTTTTAAAATTAAAAAAATATCAATAATCGTTAAAAAAAAAATAATAATAAAAATAGGTCATCAAAAAAAAAATATCAACTTTTTAATTTTTATTTTGTGTTTTAGTTTATTTTATATTTTCAACGTTGTGAACTTGCACCAAAATGTTGTGATATTGCTCCCAATATTTGTAAGAGTTGCTCTCAACGTTATGAAGAGTTGCTCCCAAACGCTTTGCAGAATTGCTCCCAATGTTTTAAAAAGTTGCTCCACAATGTCATGTAAATTTGATGACTTTTTTATTTTACAAAATATATATATATATATATATATGGGTAAAATGCATTTTGTATCCTCAAACTATACCATGTTTGGCATTTTAGTCCCTACACAAATTTCTTGTTTTGCATTTTGGTTCTTCAATTAACACTTTTGTGGTAGTTTGTCCTCTCCATCACTTTTAGTGACGAAAAAAGTTTTTTACTAGCTCTAAAAGTGACGAAGGGGGTTAAGTGCCACAAAATATTAGTTGATAGATCAAAATACGAAAATAATAATAATAATAATAGGGTAAATTACACAAACCTCCCCTGAGGTTTGCCTTAATTACACGGACCTCCCCTCTTGTTTCAAAAATTACACAGACCTCTCTCGAGGGTGACGAAGGGGGTTAAGTGCCACAAAATATTAGTTGATAGATCAAAATACGAAAATAATAATAATAATAATAGGGTAAATTACACAAACCTCCCCTGAGGTTTGCCTTAATTACACGGACCTCCCCTCTTGTTTCAAAAATTACACAGACCTCTCTCGAGGTTTGAATTAGGTAACAAAGCGCCCCCTCCCCAAATGGTCCGTTAGTTTTTTTACATCATCATCCCCTGAAAATTACAATTAGCCCTCCTAATATTATAAAATTGTCATACTAAAATCCCATTTCTCTTATATTTTTGTGCTAATTATAAAATCCCTCCTCCCTCCTATGTTTTTGGGTTAATTTTTTTAACAGTAATTTATATCTACACAAAATATACACAAAACATATATAAATATGTCCAAATTGTTTTTCCCCTCGAACAAACCTCTATCAAGCCCCCTGTATTAATTTTCTAGATCCGTCCCTGTCCCTATGCTTCAAAAGTGGACACTTAACCCTCTGTGATTATGGACTAAAATGGAATTGTTATGATTTCACTATACCATGTTTGGCATTTTAGTCCCTACACAAATTTCTTGTTTTGCATTTTGGTTCTTCAATTAACATTTTTGTGGTAGTTTGTCCTCTCCATCACTTTTAGTGACGAAAAATGTTTTTTATTGGCTCTAAAAGTGACGGAGGGGGTTAAGTGCCACAAAATATTAGTTGATAGATCAAAATACGAAAATAATAATAATAATAATAATAATAAATCAAATTGTTTAGGGACTTAGAGTGTCAAACAGAATATAATTTGAGGATGTAAAATGCATTTAACCCTTTTATTGATTTAAAAAAATTAATAGACTGATTTTTAAATTCTATACAAAAAAATAGACTGAAATTTAATTATTCCTATTATATAGACGCATGTACATATAGTTGTTTTGGTTTTTTTTTTTTAGCTTACAATTTACCAATTATTAGATTGATTATTTATATTAGATTAGTTTATTTCAAATAAATGTTTAGATTGAGATTTTAATGGTGGAAAAAAAAAAAAAAAAAAAAAAAAAAGGGTTTACGAAATGAAAATTGCAAAAATGTGGAGACAAAACGGGCGGTATGACCGGCGAGGATGAGGACTTTGAAACGGCGACGTAATCAAGAGCAGGGATCAACTAATGAAAAATTGAAAATGAGGTGGAATAAATAGAAGGTAGTTGCAAAGTCTATTTTTTTCTTCTTTTTTTTTTGTTTTTTTTTTTAGGTGTGTGTTTCAGGGAAAAATTTAGGAAGAGGGCACCTGCACTTGATTTAAGAGACAACTGAATATAATCCAATTTTCCCCTCTATCTATATATTAGTCCATATTGCTTTAAATCTTGCACTTGTCATGCCTTGCTGGCATCATATCAAGAAGATTGTAGTTTGTTTTTATTTTTATTTTTTTTATTTGAGTAAAGAAGATTGTAGTTGGTTGGTTCTTGGTTAACTTGCTGGGTGATGCTATGTCTAGTAATTTTGCATGTCAAATGTGATTGAAACATATAAGATAGTGGGTTAAGTTGATTTTTATTAGAGAATGTTAAAGTGGTCTCACAATTATTGAAGGTAATCTCATTATCTCATTTGCTAAATAGAGTATTTAGGACACAAAATTTAGAAAGCGAAGCATTACCCTAAATTCATAGCATTGCTCTAAATTTTTTTAATGTTTATGTAGCGAGTAATGTTATGCTTTCCAAATTTAATAATAAAATATTGGTTTCCAAATGCATCTATCACTCTCATAGTATATGATACAACTGTTAAGCAATTGTGATTCAAATTCAAGTTTCTTTTTTTGTTTTTTTTTCGAGTGGTGTTATAGTTGTGTGAGGACTAAGTGTCGGTGTCTGAAGGAAGGAGAGGGTCAGGGTGCAAACCATGGTAACTAGCGAGAAAATATTCATTGCAACGATTATTTTGATCACGTGGTATAACAATCAAATTTGAATCATTTATTTATCTATCTACACCTCCTATTTCTAGAAAAAAATCTCATCCACATAAACACAAATCCAAAATATGTGAGTATGTTATTTTACTGATGTGGTATCCCCGTTGGATTTCAATATTTACGTAATTAACATAGCATGGAACCCATTTACCAACTGGGCAAAAGTCGTCACTCTCAAATTCAAATTTGTATAGCATTATTTTTATGTAGTTGCCTTTTACTTTGCTTTCTAAATATGAATTCTAAATTTACTCCTTCATTATATAGAAATTTATGCCCAACTTAGGGTGTTTGGGAAGTTAAAAGATTCGGTTCCATAATTTACCCGTTCCTCCCCCACCCAACACCCCCCACCCCAAAAAAAAATGAAGTCTTAAAATTGATTCTTTCTCAAACTATAGCATGATCTTGGTTCTTATAAAAATTATATATATATATATATATATATAATAAAATTAAAAAAAAATGGAACTGACCATATCCAATTTTATATATTTTCAAATAGGCCTTCAAAAGGCATTAAAATCTAGTTCTTTATAAAACTGTCACAATACTGATTTTCACAATAACTAGAGAAAACTTATACTGTCTATGAACTTAATCACGTTTTAGTCAGTTCCCAAACGAACCTTAGGAAGTGTTTTGATGGAGAGGTATTTGGAATCTAACACCGAACAATTTTGAGATTGGATTGTTGGGTCAAAAGGGCAGAGTATGCAATTGGGAGATTCGAAAGGTTTTTGATGCTGTCCAATATCTATTTTGTGGGCCCAATGTCGTGCAAGCACAAAACTAAGGAAATCTCCACAACTCTGGCGTTGTATTTTTGTGCACAAGGCTAAAATATATAAATAATACTCCCTCAGTCCCATAATAAGTGTTCACATTTCCTTTTTTGGATGTCCCACAATAAGTGTTTACTTTCTTAAATTGGCATATATCTTTTACTTACTTTCCAAAACTACCCTTATAATAAAGACAAAAAAGTATTTATTTGTGGTCCCAAAACAAGCAAAAAGTCAAACACCCATCACATCTAAGGATAAAATTGGAAAGAGACTCTTTAATGAACTAAATAAATTAATATAATACAACTTTCTTAAACATTGTGCAAAAAGGAAGTGAACACTTATTATGGGACGGAGGGAGTAATAACATCAAATAGACAATGGGTAATACTAGGGGTGTCATTTGGAATGGAAATTTTAATTTCGATCGATTCTGATCCGAATTTTTTTTATTTTGGCATCAAAAATTAAATTCCAAAATTTTGAATTTCAAAAATTCCAAAAAAAATCATAACGGAATCAGAATTATTTTGAGGATTCTGAAAATTCCGAAAATATTCCAAAAATATGTTTTCCGAAAATTTTACGAAAATATTTCCGAAAAAATCTGAATATTTTTCAAAAATTTGGAAGAATGTGGACTTGTTTGTACCACATCGAATAAGAAGAGATAGGAGAGTGTAAGTAACTCTCTATAAAAGCATGACTTACCCTTTCAATATTATTTGTATTTCAAAAATTCCAAAAATTATTAAAATTTCTGATCCCAATTCCGAAAAATCCAAAAAAATTCCGAAAAATTTCGAAGAATTCTGATTCCAAAAATTTCAAAAAATTCCGAGATCCGAATGGAAAATGAAATTTCGACAAAATCAGAACGAAAATTGGAACACCTATTTAATTTCCGAAAGAGGGTATTCCGATCCATTCTGGCAGAAACACACCCCTAGGTTAATACTCAGGGTTGGCCCTGACAAATTGGGGCCTTAGGCAAACATTAAGACGGGGTTTTTCTCGAAGCCAAAAATTTTGGATCTATTTATATATGTTTGTGGGTATAATTAAATACAGTGTATTATAGTGTTGATTTGCGAGTTTTCTTCCATCATTTTTGAGAATTCGGAGGTTCTAGAATTGTAATCCTTATTGCATGTATTGAATTCGGAGGTTTTCAATATTTTCTTGGACTCCATTACAATTAGTTCAACATATTATAAATATAACAAAAAATTTATTGTGGGCCGTACTCAGTATTTTTCGGGGCCCTATTGAAGAGCAAAAAATAAACAAAATTTGAAGGGCCTTAGGCGACCGCCTACCCACCTATAAGCGAGGCCAGCTCTGGTAATACTTTGGGCATAACTTTTTGCTCACAACTTTTTAATGTGTCTATCTTTCTCCTGATGGGTCCCACAGTATTAGTAGACTCCACAGTGCCAGTGGGACCCATCAGCAAAGAGATAGACACTTAAAAAAAAGTTATGAGCAAAAGTTGTGAGCGAAAAGTTGTGGCTCTAGAATTACTCGTAGACAAATATCATTTCTTTTTGGGGGGCTTAAGCCAAAGGGGTTGTAACCAAACATGGCCTAGCAAAAACTCTGTTTTTTTTTTTTATGAACTTATTTAGCCAGTTGCACTTGATTTGGTCAAAAATATACTTTTATGCCTAAAAAACTTTAATTGTCATAACTTTTGATATCTAAGTTCGTTTTTCTATAAACTTTGATGTTTTGGAAAAATAACTAAATAAATAAATATATAACGAGACCTATACACGATATTAACATTGACTATGAAATTATGGGGAAAAAAAGTTTAAATGAAAACGTTAAAGCATATTTTGTTGCATAAACCTTGATATGTACAAAAATATCAGGTCAAAGTCAAATTGTCACATCATCTGAAAGGGATGCTTACTACTCGGCCTACCCGGGTTGTATGCTGAGACCGCCCAGTTTGGCCACGGCTCGGGCGTTCGTTCCAGACTGGCCCTACACCCGAGGCATTCTAGGCAGATGCAGTTGCTTACTCTTGTGTGGCTACGCCGACTGGTTTCCTATCTCAGATAGGAAATTAAATGAAGGAGGAAGATGTTTCCTAAACCATTTAGGAAACTCCCATAATTCATGTAAATCAGCTGTAATTAAGCTAGGTTTCCCAGTCTAGCTAGTTGCCTTGTACGAGTGGCCTCTTGTATCTATAAAAGAGGCCCCTCGCCCTCATTGAAAGGGATCCGATTCTTATCCAAAAGAATAGCAGAAATACATCATCATACATACCCGGCCAGTTTTCTGGTAGTGTCGTCCTCTTTGTTGGCTCACCGAATGCCACATGTGATCTGTTAGTGAAAGTGCTCCGACGCACCCGTGGACGTTGGTCACCTCGTTAATGGGTCCGAACCACATATAAACTTCTTGTCTCTCCTGAAATTACTCCTTTCGCCCTTAACCAAATTTTGGCATCATCAGTTGGGCGCCGTCTGTGGGAAGGACAGATTCCTCAGAAAAAAAAAAAAAAAAATTTGACTGACAAACATGCCACCGAAGAAGAGGCCACTCAAATAGAGGAAGAGCCCGGGAAGGGCGTGCACGACCGGGAGCCCGTATGGGTCCGAAGGCATGCCCACACTAAGCCTATATCTCTGCCGGATTTGGGTCGGTTCGGGAACCACGAACGTAGCCAAGCTCCCGGCGATGCCCCCGGGCTAACCCATGCCGGGTGGGGGACGCCAGAGAAATCATCAACAATAGGCGTGTTGCCAGAGGGGAGGGGCAAGGCCGGACTACCCAGGATTCGGCCAAGGACCCCCCGGCCAAGAGCCGTGAGGATCTTAGGCACACGATTACCCGGAGCCGAAGCCGGGCCCTATCCCCTAGGACAACGCACTTTGAGGAAGAGGCCTCCTCATCTGACCCAACGTACTATTCAGACACGGAACGGAAGACCAGTCAGAAAGATGTCAAGGCCCAGATCGAGGATCTGCAAAAACAAATTGAGAAGCGTAAGCAGTGCCATGATCACACTAATATTGAAACCGAGTCGCCTTTCACCGTTTGGGTCACAGGATTCTCCATCTCGCGGAAGTTCAAATCACCACATCTCGACTCTTATGATGGTTCGGGAAGCCCGGTGGATCATGTCCGGACTTACAAGGCCCATATGGCACTGGTCACCACCATCGACAAACTACTGTGCTTGACTTTTCCCAGCACTCTCAAAGGGCCGGCAGCACAGTGGTTCCATGCTTTCAAGCCCCGAACAATTGACAACTTCAAGGCACTCAACAAGCTATTTATCAGTCAGTTTGTGGGGATGCTAGACCGATCATAGCCCGGCACCCAACTGCTGACCGTCAAACAGCGCAAGGGAGAATCCTTAAAAGATTACGTCGACTGTTTTAACCAGCAAAGGCTACAGATCTACCACCTGAACGAAACGGTCGCTATCACGACATTTTTGCTCAGGAGTTCAGCATACCAAAGTTGCTACGTCATTCCACCATGACCTACCAGCAAACTTGGTTGAGCTCTGCTAGAGAGTTGGGAAGTATATTGACACGAAGGAGTACCTAAAGTCCAAGCGCGCTAGCTTGGCGGGAGATGAATCCCCGAGATCCAAACACAAGTGCGAAGTCCTCGAGAAGGGTTCGGGAAAGAAACCTAAGCAGGACCAGCAGAAAGGCGGTCAGGATCGGGCCCTAATTATCTTCACGTTTTTCCTGGCCTATCCACGAGGTTATGGCTGCCGCCGAGACCCAGAGGCTCCTCCAGTAGCCAGCAAAGCTGAAGAGCCCGCCCGGGAAGAGAAACCGAGATAAGTTTTGCCAGTATCATAAGGACCACGGTCATGACACAGAAGACTGCTTCAAACTTAAGATTGCTATCGAGAAACTGATTGAGCAGGGCCACCTTGCCGAGTTCGTCGCATCCGATAGGCAACCTCGGCCCGATAACTGACCCCCCGAGCAGCCTCAACTACTCGGGCAAATCAACGTGATCTCCGGAGGAACTTCGTGCAGAGGGGATTCACAATCGGCCAGGAAGAGGCATGCTCGAGCATCCCGATCAGATGTCTGGCATGTCCAGTCCACCGACTCCCCATCAATCGACGTGTTGACATTCTCGTCCTGTCACATCAAGGACCTGCATTGCCCCTACAACGATCCATTGGTGGTTACACTCTCTATAGCAAATTATGTGGTCAAGAGGGTGTTAGTGGACACGAGCAGCTCCTCTGACATATTGATTGTCTCGGCCTTTGATCAGCTCAGGATATCAAGGAATCGGCTCTGGCTAGTAGCCACTCCCTTGGTAGGATTCAATGGATCTAGCACACAGCCCCTCGATGCGATAGAACTCCCAGTTCTCATGGGGACCTACCCCCAACAAGTCTTCGTACTCGCAAACTTTGTGGTGGTAGAAGCCCCGTCCACCTACAATGTCATCTTGGGGAGGTCGATGCTCAATAGGGCCAAGGCGGTCGTGTCAATGTACGGCCTAATGATTAATTCCCAACCCCCCAGGGGCCCAGGAGCGTACGTGGAGACCAAGCAATCGCTCGGAGCTGTTATGTCAGTTCCTTGCATAGAGAGGCAGTTGCAAAAACGTTGGACATAAGGGATGGAGTAGGCCCAGTGGAAGATCTTAACCAAGTAGTTCTCGACCCCCAGTTCCTTGATCGGTCAGTCAGCATCGGCTCTCTCTTGCAACCAGGCCTCAGGGAAAAGCTTGTCCAGTTCCTGCGACAGAGCCAGGACGTCTTTGCCTGGTGTCATGAGGATATACATGGGATAGACCTCCGGATCATGTCCCACCGTCTCAACACCAACCTTGACTCTTGGCTGGTCAACCAGAAGAGGAAGGGCATGGCACCTGAAAGGCAAGCAGTAGTGCGCGAAGAAGTTGAAAGCTCCTGAAGGCGAAATTCGTCCGAGAGGTCTAGTATCCTGACTAGTTGGCAAATGTGGTGCTAGTCAAGAAAAGCAACGGGAAGTGGAGAATAACGTGGATTTCACTGACCTTAATAAATCCTACCCCAAGGACTGCTATTTGTTGCCTAGGATAGACCTCCTTGTGGATTCCACGGTCAGCCACTCACTTCTCTCATTCATGGATGCCTACTCGGGGTACAACCGATCAACATGTACCCCGGGGACGAAGAAAAGAAGTCCTTCATCACCAACCAAGGGACGTACTGCTACAAGGTGATGCCATTTGGCCTTAAAAAAACTGGGGCGACTTATCAATGCCTGGTCAACCACATGTTCAAGGATTTGATCGGGAAATCAATGGAGGTGTACGTCGACGATCTGTTGGTCAAGAGCCGGGAAGAGTCCGACCATCTTGAGCATTTATCCGGGGCCTTCAGCATCTTAAGAAAATTCTGGATGAGGTTGAACCCGACCAAGTGCACATTTGGAGTCTCGTCCGGGAAGTTCTTGGGACACATGGTCAGCAGGCAAGGGATCGAAGCGAACCCTAAAAAAATTCAGGCTATTATTAACATGAGGTCACCCAGGTCAACCAAAGAAGTTCAAAGCTTGGCCGAACGGGTGGCGGCTATGAATCGGTTTGTCTCCCGAGCTACCGACCGGTGTTTGCCGTTCTTCAAAATCCTCCGTAAGCATTTCAATGGTCGAAAGAATGTGACGAGGCATTTTGGGACCTTAAGAAATACCTGACATCACCCCCTCTACTCTACACACCTGCACCGAAGGAGGATTTATTCTTACACTTAGCGGTATCACCCTCTGTGGTTAGCTCGGCACTCATCCGAGAAGAGCACGGGATATAATTCCCAGTCTATTATACTAGCCAGGCACTTCAAGGTGCCAAAAGCTATTACCCCCGCATCGAAAAACTGGCCTTCGCCCTCATCACTTCTGCCCAAAGGCTCCGCCCATATTTTCAGGCCACGTCATCATGGTCCTCACAGATCAGCCTCTTCGCAGGGTGTTAGGCAGGCCTGAGACATATGAAAGACTTGTCAAGTGGGCGTTGGAGTTATAGGAATTTGACATAGACTATAGACCCTGAATAGTGATCAAGGGGTAAGCAGTGATGGATTTCCTTGTTGAGTTCACATATCCAGAAGATCCAATTGAGGAGCTTGACCCGACAGCTCAACTGCCCGGCCTACAGCCTGACACCCCGACCTAGGTACTCTATATGGACGGATCCTCCAACAAACAGGGTAGTGGAGCGGGGATCATCCTAACTGTTGGGAATATGCCCTCAAACCAGTTAGTTGGACAATGGAATATCAAAATGCATTTATGCATGTTAGTTCATGAGATGAATATTAGACTGAAATCCTTAAACAACATTGCATGTGGTTCATTTGTGTATGCGATTACACATGTGAGATATGAATCACAAATCCTTGTTGTTTCAAATTAGTCACAGTGGATGATAAGTCTAGATAACTTATCAGGTATACACTGTAGCATGATTAACGTCTACGGGGTAGAATGATGAATCTCATTCATATGAGTCTTTGACTCTTGGTTAATATGCTAGTGCACTCGGTGCATTGACGGGCCTGAGTTAAACCTATTGACACCTAAACGCTGTCACCGTCAATAGGAACTCAAAACTTGTATAGGGATACATGTCCTTAATCCTGAGACAGTTATGAACGCAAGTTGTATGCTTGATTGCTTTGACTTACCAATCAGTGAGGTCTTGCAAGATCAACACCTGGGTATCTTGGGTAAATCAGGTATACAATGTTACGAACATATATTGTCAAGATGGAATTCTACCCTCTTCTATAAAACGAAGAGTAAGTATTCCCTCGAGAATGTCACTAGGAGTGATTACTGAATGCTGGCCAGCCTTGTCAACAAAGTGTTATTGTTGACATGTTTAGTAATCCAAGCGTAGTGAATGATACTTGAGGAATATAAGATGTACTATCTATTGGGTCGACAGTATCTTAACACATACATCCCAAAGATAGATACGAATACTGCCTGGTAGAGGGACATCCGTATCATATTATACAAGTCTAGCAATCACTTATGTATGTGTGATTATGTTCTTATGCACTGGAGTGCAATTATCATTTTATAGTGGCATTAATGATAATTGATTAATTATTGATTCCTTAGTCAAGAGTACTGACTAGATGGAATAATAATTAATCGGAGCCAGTAATTAAGAACCTAGGAGGTCCCACTCTTAGCTCCGCCAGAATGCTTGGAAAGGCAATTGAGGATGCTGTCAAGACTGGTTCGATCGATCGAAGTTGTTTCGATCAATTGAAGTCTAGACAGGTTCGATCGATCGAACTTGATTCGATCGATCGAAGGTTCGATCGATCGAAGTCACTTCGATCGATTGAAAGTAAGGTCGGTTCTGGGAATCTATAAATAGGGCAGCTGTTTTCTGGGAAAAAGGTTCGTCGTTTTAACGACCCTAAGCTGCTGAAACTGTTTTAGGGTTCCCAAACCTTCTTCATCCTCTCCATTAGAGATCCCACCATCTCTAGCCTCTCTGGGAAGCGTTCGAGGAGACATAAGAGTGAAGATCACCTAGAGGTTGCTGCTGGACATTGCTAAAGGAAGCCATATTCAGAATTGGGTTCAAGACCTAAGGTATATTATTCTTGCACCCTTGTACACATCTAAGGAGTTGACGAGTAGTAGATTCAGGGATACCAAAAGTTTTTTTTTTAACTGGACTTTTTCCGCTGCGCGTTTAAACTTTGATTCAAACCGTTTTTACCAACACTAACTACACCCAACGGGATCCAGCTGGAGTACGCATTGAGGTTTGGTTTCCAGGCCTCCAATAATGAGGTCGAGTACGAAGCCCTGTTGGTCGGGTTACAGTTAGCTACTTCGATGGGGGCGCAGCAAGTCCAAGCATACAGCGACTCCCAGCTTGTGGTAAATTAAGTCAATCAGGAGTATGAAGATCGAGAAGACAACATGGTAGCTTACCTAGCCCTCGTCCGAGCAGTCTTAAAGAGGCTTGAGGGTTTCTCCGTCACACAGATCCCGAGGAAAAAAAAGCAAGGGCTGACCGGTTGGCCCGCCTTGCCTCGTCCTCCGAGTCAGACCTGCCTAGGATAAGAGTTGAATATTTGCCCAAGTCAAGCATAACTGACTCGAGCGGCATGGAGGTAGACCTGGTCGCTGCAGGGGCCCAGTTGGATGGACTCGATAGCACAGTTCATTACGACGGGTACCTTACTTGAAGGAAAAGAAGAAGCTCGGCGGGTGAAATACCGGGCTGCCAGATACCATATCATTAATGGCATCCTCTACAAAAAGAGGTTCACTATCCTATATCTCTTGTGCATTCACCCTGCACAAGTCCAGGAAATATTGCATGAGATCCATGAAGGAGTGTGTGGAAGCCATGTCAGGGGTTGGGCACTCTCCCAAAAGGCCCTACTGTAAGGCTATTATTGGCCAATGATGGCCCGTGACTCTCAAGAATATGTTAAGCGATGCGATAAGTGTCAGAGGCACGCCCCTACGATCAACCGACCGGGAGAGCTCCAGATGCCAATCCTTAGTCCTTGGTCGTTCGCTCAGTGGGGTATTGATATAGTCGGCCCCTCACGATCGAAAAAGGACAAGTCAAATTCGTTGTTATTACCGTGGATTATTTTACTAAGTGGGCAGATGTCGAGCCACTGGCAACGATCACCAAGAAGAAGATGGAAGGTTTCATCAAGAAAAACATTCCGAGCAGGTTTGGCATCCCCATGGTCCTAGTCAGTGACAACGACAGAGAATTTAACACCCCACTGTTCAGACAATTCTGCTTGGGTTACGGCATATCCAATCACTACTCTTCTCCCGAGCATCCTCAAGCCAAGTCAAGCCGAGGTAACAAACCGGACAATTTTATAGTCAATTAAAACCAGACTCGAAGATGCCAAAGGACTCTGGGCGGATGAGTTACCAACCCTTCTGTGGGCTTATAGTACCAGCCCTCGAGCGACAACGGGGAAGACACCATTCTGTCTCACCTATAGCTTTGAGACATTGGTACCCACCGAGCTTGGTTTGCCAACATACCGAGTGGCAAGCTATAACGAACAAGGCAACGAGGATGCCCTTAGAGGAGAACTGGATTTGGTGTAAGAGAAATAAGACCGGGCATATATGAAAGTGGCAGCCTATAAGAAACGAATCTCCTGGTACTACAACAGGAAGGTCAAGCACCGCAGTTTCCAGGTGGGAGATCCGGTATTTAAGGTAGTAAACCAGTCGATAAAGGTCCCCAGTCATGGAAAACTGGGTCCGAATTGGTAAGGGCCCTATTGAGTCACACAGGTTAACCGCCCGGGAACATACTGGTTGCAGACTTTGAACAGGCAAGATCTTTCACACCCATGGAACGTGCAGCACATCCGCAAGTACTTTCAGTGACGATCGGACATGATCAGATTAGCATTGAATGGGGAATTTGTAGCTCTTACTGAGCAATTATTTTTAATAGCAATAAAGATTGTTTTTGTCTACTTGTTTCTCATTGTGTCCCACTCTGAAGTCCTCGGGATAACACCCGAGGCATCAAAAGTCCTCAGGATCATAGCTGAGGCACAAAAAGACCTCGGGGACATACCCTAGGCATAAAAGACCTCGGAGTCGTATCCGAGGCACTGGTTTTGCCTAGGCCCAAAACCTACAATGGGAAACTAACTCCCTAGGTGGCCAAGGATGACAAGCTACAAACGACACTCCAACTATCGACGTTCTAGGTCGGTTCCCTACAGTCACTCCTGTTAACGCCGACCTTAGCAAAAGCTTGGGGGCAGGGGGACATTAGACTAAAACAGGCAATCACACCGGGTGTTAACAAGACTCTGGACTAGGTTTAAATCGCCCTTCAATAATCCCAGGTACCTACAATGTTCAGAGTCTAATGATAGTAATATTTCATTTCCCAGACCGGTAACAATCTTAAGCTTTTGCTAAGGTAGGGTTCTAATAGGGCTTACAACCGATCATTGACAGGCATACTAGTACAGAAAATAAATAGTTGCTGAAAAGGACGACCTCGATGGACCTTTTCATTAATAAAAAAACATGTACATTGCCTGGGGGCAATTGTAGTAGCCTCCCAAAAAAAATAACAAGATAAACAGGACTGGGGGCAGGCAGAGAGGATAGGCGTAGTCCACCACGACCACGTCCTCGATCTAACCAGCCTCTTCTCCAGGAGCAACCTCACCTCCCGAGGCATCCTCTCTGCCCGGGGCAGCACCTCCAGAAGGTCCAGCTTCAGCAGAACCATCACTAGCAGTGGGACCCATGTCCCAATAGTCCTAGTCGATCCCTTCATAGGACGAGATGTCCCACTCGGGATGATCCCGGGCTAGCCTTCTTTTCAGGTCCTCATAACCCTGAAAGAAGCCATCGTCGAAGGCCTCCTTCGTAGACCCCGCAGCCACTATCCCTGCGATGGCCTTCTCTTGAGCTTTCTCCGTCACCAGGCTGGCCCGAGCAGCCTCCAAATCAGCCAAGGCGACCGCCAGCTTCGCTTGTGCATTGCCGAGGCCCAGGCCAAGCCCTTGACCTTGTCCTTCTCAACAGCCAAGGCAGTCTCCTTGGCCTCAAAGGCTATCGCTCCTGTGACAAGTCGGCCTCAGTAGCAGTGGCCCTCCCAGCTAAGGAGGTCAGGAAGGATTCAGCTTCGGCGGCCATGCAGCTGACCTGCAATAACAAGCAAAACCAGTCGATTACTTAACAGGAGCAAAATGAATAAAATTCTTGAAGGACAAGAAAGATATAAGAGATACTTACGAAGTGGGAGAGGCTGTACAGCCACCCCTAGAAGACTTGGGGAGACATGTTTACACACATCTCTACCTGGCTGGGGATGAGGACTGGTCTGACTCTCTCCCTTATCTCCTCAAACTCCCCCAGCGGAGTCCCGGGCGGCAGGTCTGCTCGGGAAGTAGTTTTCTCTACCACCACCACTCAAGGGGCCGGTGTCCCTCCGAGTTCCTTATGCGTCGTTGTCCCGTGATTTATCCGTCAAAGCGGACGATCGCTGCCCAAGGTCTCAGCAGCATGCCTCTTTCTTCTATCTGCCACCTGGGTGGTGACAGCGGCGGCCTGTTTGGCCCTCAGCTGTTCGATGTCTCGCCGGGACCCATTTCTTCCAAGAAATAAGATCATACAATCAATAGACGAGAAAAATAGTGAAAGACAGATAAAGCCAAATAGTTCGCCAAAGAATTTACCTAGGATGATTGGGGGAAAGACGGGCACTTCAACAGGTTCATCCGGGGAGTAGGAGGCGACAAAATCCCCTGTCCAGGACAACACGTTCCAAACGTTGGTGGGTAGGTCAGCCAAATGCCTGATCCTAGCTTGACACTCTTCGGGAATGCTCGGCGGGTCGGTAGATCCCACTACAAAATGAAGCATAAAACGGTTAGCCACCAAGTCATAATCAAAAGTAAAGGAAAGCAAAGGAGAAAATGATGAATGAGCTTACTCCTCAGCTCTCCCGCCCATGAAGTCCTTAGCTGGATCCCTGGGGCTCGTTCGTAAAGCCCGGGGGTGGATACTTGGAAGAACTTATTCCTCCACCGCTTGTTGTTGCTCGGGCAGTTGACAATTAGGTCATTATTTTGTATTGTGTTAAGTCATAATTAGTTGAACCTAGTTATGGGTTCCTTGTGATCATGTTGGGATTGTATCATCTCTATATGGACATTACATAGGTTCTTAGTTGAGACTTGTATATCTATAGAGGTGTTGTAATCTCAACAAATTAGAAGGAATTCATGATTGTGTCAACTTTCCTTGCTTGATAGATTAAGCTAGAAGTTTGGTATAATATTTAGGAATTGATATTATACTCAAAGCATGCGAACTAACCCTTTGTTTTGTAGCGCTATGGAGGTACAATTTCTTGACTTTTCTCTAGTATATTTATTTTTTGATTTTATTAATTTTCGACTCCATACGCGACACCTTAGACTAGGACTTGCCTTATGTGTATATATGAATTAGAGATTCGCTTTTAGGTTTTCTATTATTCGCTTGCATTGCACGTTTCTATATCGTAGCTGGATCCCAGGTAAGTGTCTTTGTTCTCTATTTGCATATCATTTTGCTTCCTAGATGAATCTAATTGGTTTTGTATGCCTTTTATCATTAGCAATCTTGCACCCTTTCCAACATGCTTTTGCAATATATATTTATATCTATGTAGTAGTTGAGGGCATACTTAGATTAATAATTTGATTAAAAAGGATGTTGAGTAGAGGCCTATCACGAAGTAGGATGAGAGGGTGTGTTTTAGTCCACCGGGCTCTTCCCCTCTCATTCGATCTTCCTCTTTTTCTTCAGCCAATACATAGAAAATAGAGCATGGTTTTGGGCATACTTAAAAAATTACCATTTTAATTCATCTTTGGGGATTCTAAACTTCAATATGGTAGTATATAAGTGAGTTATATTACTCACCTTGATTGGTTAAGTGTATGGGAGTTGGGCTTGAGTTCCAAAGCTTGAACCTTCAAGCTTTAATGGAGGTTCTTCCTAACTTCTTGATGTTGTCAAAATCAAGATATAAAAGTAATCTTTACTTTTCTAAAGATTTGCAGTGTGGAAGTAAAGGTCGAGCCCATAGAGATTGATTAACTACCGCGCTTTAATTTTAAAACCTAAATTTAGCTAATTTAAGAAAAACAGATTTTGATTTGATTTTAATTAAACTAATAACAATAGAAGTAAATCTAAATTATAAAAGCAATTAAATAGTTGTTTTAATAATAAGTTTAAGGAACCTAGGATTGCAAATCCACCACTAGCTTCATAATAAGGGTATTTATGAATTACTTTAGCTTATTAAGTTGGATGATAATGGGAAATTGTAGCTACAAGCCCAATTCCTCCGTCAAGAAAATAACTATGGTTCAAGCACCAACGTAATCCATCTTTGGTTAGCACTAATTATCCCACACTAAACTAGGGTTGTGGTATAATCCGTCTAATCTAGGCATGGACTATTCGGATACTTGATATCACAATTCAATTTAAGCACCATTACATGTAAATAATCTAAACAAGCACAGCAAGCATAGATCATTGAGCACACTACCATCAAAATAGATCTAAGACAAGAATAGATTTTGAAAGTAACGATTTAATCAATAAAAGCACGATTTATTTATAAAAATCCTCGGAACATGTAACTGTCATCCATACATAATAAAACTAAAATAAAAATATAAAATACACCCTATTACTTGGCTAGGGTTTCATTGAAACCCTAGATCTAGAGTTTAGTTGTCCATAGAATTGATGAACAGTAAGAGGTTGATGGAGGAGGCCATGGGAATCCTTGGTCTTCTTCTTCTTCTCCTTGCTTTCCTCTCTTCAATGGCTGAAATTTTAGTTGTATATGGCTGTATATAATATTGTGTAATGATGTGTAACAACAAAATTGATTTAGAATATGATTTATTTTGGAAGGATTTAGGAAGCTTTCCTAAGCCAAATCGTACTAAAACTGCTATATTTACGCTTCTGGACGTCATATGCACAAACCACCTTCGCTGGGCACTTTAATTTAACAAAATACGCATTTTTGGTTTTTTCACAGGTTGCTCGCGCGGCCCGCTCGCGCGAGGTCCTTTTCGCTACACTGCGCGACTTTCGTAGAATTACGATAACTTTTTTCTCGGAACTCGGATTGACTCGCCGTTTGCGGCCACGCATCCATAACTCAAAGATATACATTTTATATCTCTGGAGAAATTTCTCAAATCTGAAGTATTCCCTGTCAAAAATGCAATTTTCCAAGGCTACTACTACATTCAGCTTTCATCGGAATCACCGTTTGAGCCCAGAATGACTTCCAAAGCCACTAATCATTGCATTTTTGTGCATTTTCAAGTTAAAGCTCCAAATCCTACAAAATTTAGAATACTTATTAAAAAAAACTAATAACTACATGAAATGAGCGAACAAAGCGTATTTTTAGAACTATAAACGGCAACTATTCGTCGCCGATCACTTCTTTTCCTTCCTTACTCTCTGGGACTCTCCCTTTCTCTCTCTCTCTCTCTCTCTCTGAATTTCATAGGTAAAAAGTGCCAAAATATAGGTGTATGAATAAGAGGGGTATATATAGACCCAATTGGCCTTCACTTTCTCTCTCTACCATTGTGTGTGTATATGTATGTATAGACTGAAATTCATCATGAGTTGCAGCTGAGAAAGGATCATGATGGGCTGAGTTAAGGTGATGTTTCAATGGTTGCTTGGATAGGTCAGCTAAGGCTATGTACAAGAGAAGGGTCTTGGCCTATGGAAGAAGGACATGGCAATGGTGATGGGATTCAAGGATATGATGAAAAGAGGTGGTGACAAGACTGAGCATTGCAATAAATTCACAGCACTTATGTGTGTTTGTCTCATCTTCTTGGCCATGGAATTTGTGAAGAAAAATATGCCATGTGTGAGGACTTGTGGTAGTGTCTTAGTAGGGATGATGATGGATATGTAAGAGTAGTTTGATTGCTCAATGGGATAAATTTAGCTTATATAAATCCACACACACACACACACACACATACACATACACACACACACATAAATATATATATATATATATATATATGCAAGTGAGTGTATAGAAGGGCAATTGCCAAATAGTGGGGATGGTGGCTTCATGATAGTGCTTTGTGGGTGATGTGACAAGACTATGCAAATATATATCATCATGCTAGCACATGTTGTTAAAGAAAATTACTAACCAAAGTGTTAGTTCCGACAACTATTGGGATCCTAACTAGCTAGTTAGTGCTACTAGTCAATTAGGCTAATGTTATAACTTAGGCAAAGTCCAATTAATGTTACTAGGTTAAACTAGTGCATGTGTTCATATACGATGACATACATATATACATTCTAAGAATTAACTATAGGCAATATAATCCAACTCATAAGTACATAATAAAATTGGAAATTCTCATTTATTAATGTAAGGAAAATACAGGGGTTACATGTAATATGCTTATTTCTTTATCTCCATTGTCATGCAATGGGGATTATTGAATCTATATTACAAATCCAACATTTGCCCTTAGTCCCTTTAAGCTTTCATCTTTCATAGTGGAGTTGACAACCCACATATTTGATTATTAGCCTCTAAGGTCCTTTGTTCACTTGAGAAGCTCCCTCCAAATCCCTAAGACCTCTCTTTGTGGGATCCTAGGTTGGTAACATGACCCCTAGCCCCCTTTTTCATTAGTTAAATCAATCTCTTTAATTTAGTTCACTGTTGTTTGTTAATTTTAGTCGTTTCCTAACTAGTTAACATAATTAGTTGTCGTTATTACTTTAATACTGTTGAATGTTAGTTGTAGTCTTACTGTTAGATAACCCCAAAACAACCATCTTTTCTTTCTTTTTGGTTACTAAATTAGTGTATTCAAATCTTGAAAGTATAATCTTCCGGTCTAGTCCTCGTAGAAATCGACCTCGTACCTACCCGAGTATTACTTGTTACGATTGATTTGCACTTAAATCATACATATCCTGAGAGCGAACAAGTTTTTGGCGCCGTTGCTGGGGACTGGCTCTCGTCGTTTTAACGGACCCGGATCCCTACTCCATCACTTTAATGCATAATGGTATCGGTGGCATTCCCTTCGTCGAACATCTGGAATCGTCGAGTTCAAGCTCATATTGGCATCCACAATCATCATCATCAACGCCCTTCGTTTTTTCACACTCTCAATCAACTACATATCCCACCACAAAGGGTGACATTTTAAGCGATCAAGGAGATCACGTGCGTCCCCTTAAGAACTATCTCCATTTGGAGATAATTTCCACGCCTTCTTGCATTGTTTTCCACAACAATTCTGGACAGTTCCACTACCGCCTCAGAATGATCTCGTTATTACCAAACTTTCGTGATATGGAAAATGAACAATCCTACCTCCACCTTAAGGAATTCGAGGATGTGTGCATTACATTTAGCGATCAAAATTGTTCGAAAGATGTCCTTTAACTCAAACTTTTCCCATTCTCTCTCCAGGACAAAGCCAAAACATGGCTCAATTCATTGAAACCTCAATCCATTGGGACATGGCATGAAATGCAATCCCAATTCCTAAAAAAGTTATTCCCCATGCATCGCACAAACAATTTAAGATGACTAATTCAAAGTTTTAAGCAAGGGGAATTCAAATCATTCACTAGGTGTTGGGAGAGGTTTAAGGACTTGCTTAGTACTTATCCTCATCATATTTTTGAGAAATGGAGGTTAGTCTCAACCTTCAATGTTGGACTCCAACTCACCTCCAAACAACTCAGCATTCTATATTTTCTAAGAATTAAGAATCAATAGCCCTTACATTGACCATGATGTTCGACATAACCGATGTATAACTATCTCACCTACAAGTGTTGTGAAATACATAAAACACATTTTAAAACAATGGTTGGGTCTTGCACTCTAAATGGTGTTAGCATTCAAAGTGGTTTGCAAAAGTCATTGAAGAAAATAGCCTTAATGCTTTAAGTCTAAAAACTGTTGTGACAAATTGAGCTTACCTAGACAATTTGATGATAGATTTCTAAAATAGAAAGTCTTGAAATACTTAAAAGAATTATCTCAGGAATTTACATGTTCGATCGATCGATACGTTTTCGAGCGATAGAACTGCATCATCCTTCAATCGATCGAAATAACTTCGATCGCTTGACTAGTGCTCTGGTTCGATCGATCAAAATAACTTCGATCGATCGAACACAAATTTTCTACAAAATGCATGGCAGAGGATGGGAATAACGTTTCATCACATATTCCCAACTTCGAAACTACAGAAACATGAATAAACTAATGCAGAAACAGTAAACTAGAACAATCATAGATTCTAAACTAATAAACATTCAAATAAAGATAAAAGAAAAAAAAAACCTAGAAATAATCTGATTAGTACTTATGTTAAGCTTGAATCTTGAGTGTAACAATGGAAAAGAGGAAGAAGAATATTAAAACTAACCTAATCTACTCCTAAAATAACCCTAAAACTACCCTAAAACTGATGTTTTTCGTATTTTGGAGCGTCCCCTTTCGTCTGCTATCATAACAGGTTATTTATAGGGTTTCTGTAGGCTGTGCGCAACTTTTGTGGAAAAATCACCTTCAAGCGATCGAACATGTTCAAAGGATCAAAGGTTCAATCGAACGAAGGTTCTTTACTCGCTTGTACTTATCTGCTTTTGACAACTCTGCGCACCGATGGGAGAATGGCCCTATCTCTTCACTCAGACCTCGAATTGACCTCTGGTTTATGGCTACGCAACCGTAACTCATAGATTTACATTTTATATCTTTTGGAAAATCTTCCAAATCAGAGGTGTCAATGTCAAAAATAGCATTTTTTTCATCTGCTTCTGCTGTTCTCTTCACCAAAATCACCTTTCTTTAGCACCGCTTCATTGAATTACATTCTATTTCTTGTAAAATAATGCATAGACATAGGTTTTAGCATTAATGCAATAAAATGAACATTTTTATTAGAATGCACCTAAATCTAGGGACTTGGGGATAAAAATATTCATAAAAGACTTTGTAATATGCTATGAATATATACTTCTCACCTCTAATCACACCCCCAACTAGCTTATTGATAATCCCTATCAATGAAGAGAACTAAAGCAAGGTTTATTTAAACTCTAAAAATTGAAAACAAAAGAAAGTAAAAATCCTAACTCACTTTCGTTGGAATCGTGATTTTATTTAGCGTATGCAACAAGCCTTTAAACCCCTAGGTTCCCCTAGTGGACGAGTGTTGTCTCGTGAGGGATTGTAGTGAATGTACCCACAAAATTCATGCTTATGGTAACGGTTCTCGTTTAAATGTTTTCAACAAATTTTCCTCTCTCATTTAGTAATGTGACTTAGCTCAACAATCTAATGAAACTCTCTAGTATGTCATAGCCATGCGATACACACATTATAGTTAATCTACTATCAAAGTTATTAGAATATTCAATACCTAGTAATCATCAAGTGTGAGATGAATAGACAACCAAATACATAACTTTAATTTCAAAGCTAAGACACTATCAATATGTTCATTTTGACTCAACTCTCACCGGGATTACACTTTCAAGATGAAATCACTCCAAATTAGGTATAATACTTATCACTCATGATATGGAAGCTATAAAGAGTAAATATACATGGAAACAAAGGCTTCACATACCTAAATTTAAAAACGGACATTTTAGTGCATGAAGTCTCATGAAAGGATACTTTTCACTAGGAGAGAGAGATACCATGGAGAACTCTCTCATTACCTTAACTTCAAATCCAATTTTCCTAGAATCAATAGGTCTTTGGAAAAGAGGTGTTAGGTGAAAGAAGAAGGAGGTTTGTGATTTTCAATTGGGTCTAAGGATGTGATTGAAATATCTACTACAATTTTACAAACTTCCCCACATCTCCAATCTCTCTCTCTCTCTCTCTCTCTCTCTCTCTTTTAATCTATATTTATTTTCATTTCCACACTCTTATTATATTATTATTATTTTTTCTTTTGTAACAACCATTGACATATTTTTTTTCTTTTTTTTTCATGCTTTTCTTTCTTTCTTTTTTTTTCTTTTCTTTGTCAACTTTCCCTCATTCACACAACCAAACTTCTTGTCACGTCCACATATCCCAATCACTCCTAGATAAAGAACTGAGGCTTGAGCTCCTAATTTGGAGTTAGGTATATATTTTAGGATGTGTAGACAAGGCAAATATGGTAAGGCTCAAAGGGTGAAATAAAGGAATTTCATAGAGATAGGCTAAGGTTGTATTATGCGTGTATGGTCAAAAGATAGCCTAATTCATCTTTTAAGTTAATAGGATTATTCATTTCAATAAATTCAAGAACTCTAGATTTTGGTAAATTATGAACGTTCACTTCTAGTGATTGGTCAAGAGGAAGGAAATTGAGACTTTCACCGTATTAAAACGTTTTTCAAAAAGTAAGAGTAGTTTTATAAAAATCTCAAGAAAAAAGAATGGCTCAAAAGCTCACTTGGGTTATTAGTTGCCATTACAGTCTCTCAAGACACCTAAATAATTATAAGCTATGCTTACTAATCTATTTTAGCTAGGTACAAAGTTTTCATAACATGCTCAAAGTTATTTGAAGATTAAAAAGCATAAAACGTACTATAACTAAGATAGTAAAAAAAAAACTACAATAGTGTATCATAATACCCGTACTCGGGAAAAAAGGTTTAATTATCATTTATATGTATTAATTAATATAATTAGTGAATATAAAATGGATTAAGGGGGGGTTTTGGACTCGCCCGTAGAAAAGTGTTCAGTAAAGAACACAGTTGAAAAAGTCCCCAGTGAGGTGGGATAGGAAATGAATGGGACCTAGAGAAGAGCCCAGATAATAAAATTTACATTTACAACTTAGATGCATTTTACATGTTTAAATGAGTATATCTTTAAGATACCTTCATATTATACTGCAATATGTGTTAGCATTTGGTATTAGTTTGGATACCCAAGTAAGGGCATAATTGAAAAGATTCATAAATGGTAGGTACGATAGCAACTTCACAAAATAATTAGGACCACGTTTGGAACCTATACGGGATTAGACAAACACCCATTTAGATAATTGGGTAGTTAATGGAATGTTTGGGGGATTTCATACTAAGAACATAAGAATTCCGAAGATGCAAATGAAAAAGGAGCAAAACATTGTGACAACACATTGCATGTGTTGCTAGGTGTCTTGGTTGTGAGCTTAGTCTCAAAACAATTACAGAAAATTTGAGGAAAAAGAGAGAGCTTGCCGAGAGAGAAAGACGAACACATCTTTGACGCCATAATTCTGTCATTCCATCATCGTTCGCCGTCCAATTTGCGAATCGAAGCTGTATTCAGACTAGTGGAGGTGAGACAGTCGTTTTATACCTTTTTTTTTTACGTTTCAATCGTTAGGTTTTGGTAGCTCATTCTAATCGGTGAGACACGGTTTGCTGAAACTATGTAGGAGTTACTCCGGAGTAAGAATTGGGTTGAAATTTGGGAGAATTCTGCAATTTCTAGCTTATTTGGATAGAAATCGGCTAAGGTGAGTTTTCTAACCCAAGGCTTGTAAGTGAATTACATGTTTGATATTACAATTAATAATTAGAATTGCTAAATTTAAGTTCTAGTAGACATGTAAGGGCTAGAAATGATATTCACATATGGATTGCGTAGAAATTAACATGCTTATGTGATTATTTGTCTATGTGTCAAGTGGTTAATGAATGAATGAGGGTAATGGCTCATTGTAGTAAAATAAGGGAGGGAAAGAGGAAGAAATCCATTATAAGAACAGATGTCCAAGGAATAAAAGGGACCGCGGGGCCACGGGAAAGGTCTCCGGGTCCGAGTGAGTCATTAACCCAGGAATTCTGCGATTACGTATGCTTATGTGGTTAATTGTGGCATTCTACATGTTCATGACATAGCAAGCACGTTAGTTTATTTACTAAGCGTAATGCTTCTGAATACTGTTTTCCTATTTCTGTTGTGGTACATAACAACCACCGTAGGTTCGGAATTGAATCCGGAGAGGAGGTGATGATGGAAGCCACAAGAAGGCACTGGGAATTTTCACTAGTTCATACATTTATATAGTCATGTGCTATGTAAAGCAAATTTAGGAAAAACTTGTTGTTTTGGAACTTGTAAATTGAACTCATGTGACAAGTTAAATTGGTAGGATCTATAGTGCTATAAATTATGTTGGGTTGTAACCGTTAAGATTTCCGGAACTTGTGGGTCACGACTTATATAATATGCTAGTCATTAACTTACAATCCCATGGTTTGTGTGTGTTTCTGTAACTCGAGACTCATGTGGTAGCTACGGGTATGTTTAGCTATGCTTATGGTATTTTTAAATGAAATCCGGAGGTGTTTTGGTTAAAGTTTTGTGCCTTAGAGTGATGTTTAGAAGTTTTAATTCAAGTGTTAGCTGCAGAATACTCTGCTGGTACAAACCAATCGACCGAACGGGTATACAGTCGACTGGGTCAACTTTTCTCAAGGTTAAACTCTCTGTAAATCCCGATCCAGTCGACCGGAGCCTCTGACCAGTCGACCGAACTAGTTGCTTCTCAGAATTGAGCTCTCTGTATTTTGCATTTCTAGTCGACCAGATTCGCCGATTAAAAAAAAATACAATTGTTTTATTTTGGGAATTGTTATTGGCACTCCATCGTTGAACTAAGGCACTCCATGGTACCACTCTTAGAGCATGCGGTACCATGTATGTCATGCATTGCATACATGGTACCACATGCTCTAAGAGTGGTACCATGGAGTGCCTTAGTTCAACGATGGAGTGGAGATAGCATCACCCTTTATTATTTATTTGTTTGGTTGTTCCAAAAACCACATTAATAATTGATGTTAAGGGTAGATAATCCTGTGTTGCACGGTCCTAATCCACGCGTGGCGGGATAGGGTGTGACACAAACTAATAACATACAGAAAACACTAATGCATCATAACTAACTATATTAACTATGAGAGAAATACGAGAACCATTGTACTATCTTTAAAAATTAAAAAAAAATTTAAAAATTTTTGCAATTTCACTTTACTGAGTTACATGTTGCTGAGCAGGTATATGACACTAAAGCATAAAAAGAAAAAAAAATGAGACATGCAATGACTCACTCCCCCTAACTAAAACTGAACATTATCCTCAATGTTTTAAACTAAGCACATGGATCGGTAAAGTAAAGAGAGAGAAGGAATGATGTTACCTGGAGAAGTTACTATCCATATTTTTTTTTAGTTACCTGCAAAATCATTAGCAATAAGGAAAAATAGAAAATATAATACAACTACTCAGTATATAAATTCGATTAATCTTGATATTTTTCATAAAGTAATAACTGAAATTTTTGAGAATCTTCCCAATAAAATAATTTAGCAGTGAGAAGAATGTGGGGATTCTCATAAAAATGCAACTCCCCCCAACTAATGTCAGGCTCAAGGTTAGAAGAGATAATGCAAAACTTATGGCTTCCAAATTTGTTGGAGATAATTATAAGAGGTATACCACACTTTTTAGGAATTATACTCAAGAAATTGTCTTTGATGTTGGTATTTCCTATAACGGCCTCTATTCTTTTAATACTAAAAACAGGCGGAGGCCATGGTTCAACAAAGAAGGCAGGGTCTAAGTGATGTTCTAATGAAGCTTCATTACCCTCGTCTTGTACTAGAACAAAATCTATTGAAATGCTATCATAAAAATTGGATTTTTGTTCTATGTACACAGCTTTAGATTGGACTTGAGTAAAATTATCAATTAAATCTTCTAAGTCTTCTCTAAAAAAATTTGCAAATTTAAAATTTTGTAAAGTGCATGTGGTAGAATCCTTACCATTCTCTTCCACGGCATAACATTTTTGTTCAATAGTGGGATACATATGACTTTCAAGCTCGGGATGAGAGCTTTGATTGATAACGAGGATAGGTGATGGGCAGCTTAGTGACACCACCTCTTCGGCCGAAAGAGGTGAGGGTTTATGAATATCACATGAATCTAAATCGGATTTAGATTTTTCAATTACATCCTCCTAGGGTCACTATCAAAGGTAGGGGTAGAGTTAACAGGGGAATCCTCCTTTCCTAATTGCATGCAATCATCTAAACTCTCATTTTCTTTTAAAACGCCATTCCCATCCTTGTAACTCTCCTCACTATATATGTCATCTATTGAGGTGCTCTGGACAAAGAGATTATGCAACTTTATACAGGAAGTGAGTGCGTTGATGTGTGGGGGTGAATATTGAGGAGAAAATGGTTCTACAACTTCCTACTCAATGGTTTGGTTTTGGAGTTCTTGTTGGGCTATCACTTTCTCGAGTGTTTAACCTCATTCAGTATAAACTCATCATTGTCCTCCAATTCCATTCCATTGTTATGGACTTGTAATTCGAGTTGTAGTGTTGAAGGATTGGGGTAGTCTTCTGTAGGTTGTCTAGTAAGTGCTTGTTGACATCAATTATGACGTACCATTTTCCTCAACTGCACTATTATCCTCATATGAATTATATGGTGTTTTGCCCCATTGTTGTTGATAATAGTCCCCTTCCCATTGTGTTTATGTGCAAGACTCGCCAAAGGGAAAGTCTTGGTGTGTTTGGTAATCGTGGAAACTACTATTATTTTGGTTATATTGCGATTGATGAAACTCTCCATATGGAGGTTCTTGAAATGCATGATAACATGGGGGACTACCACTATTATTTACCATTGTGGTGGTTGGTAACACTCGGATTTGATAATGCGCGTCACAGGTGGGTGCCTGCCAACTTGGGGGATAGTTTTCATTACCTAATGTATATCCATTCATGGTGTTTGTGTTGTATGGAGGATAATATGGATATGACATGTTTACCCAAAATATTTAGAATATATATATTTTTAATTTTTTTTTCCTTGTGAGAGAAAAAGTTCATAGCTTTATTTATTTATTATTTATTATTTTATTTTTTTATAGAAAAAGAAGAAATGGAAATAACTTAGTAAAATCCTAACCCCGTTGCCTTCGCCGACAACGGCGCCAAAAAAATGACACGAAATAAATTTGTGCGCTTTTATGCAACACCAAGTGTAGGTGATCGTGCAAGTATTGCTGAATAAATCCATGTCTTCCACAAGGAAGGAATAGGGAGAATGTCTACTAAGTTACAACCTAAAGAAAAGGAGGGAAAAATTAATATAAGAGTGGAGGTTCTAACAAATTCTAATTAATTAAATTAAATTAAATAATAAAGAAAAGCATAAAGAAACATAGTAATGAAATAAATAAATTAAAGGAGTTGGGAACATGTGAATTCACATTGATCCTAACCATCTACCATGCACATTCATTAATGTTCTATGGAGTTCATTCCTTTTCGGCATTCAGTATTTTTCTAAGAATTAAGAATCAATAGCCCTTACATTAACCATGATGTTCGACATGACCAACGTGTAACTATCTCGTCTACAAGTGTTGTAAAATACATAAAAGACAATTTATAACAATGGTTGAGTCTTGCACTCTAAATGGTGTTAGCATTCAAAGTGGTTTGCAAAAGTCATCGAAGAAAATAACCTTAAGGCTTTAAGTCTAAAAACTGTTGTGACAAACTGAGCTTACCTGGACATTTGATGACAGATTTCTAAAATAGAAAGTCTTGAAATACTGAAAAGAATCATCTCAAAATTTACATGTTCAATCGATTGATGCATTTTCGAGCGCTCGAACTACATCAACCTTCAATCGATCGAAATGGCTTCAATTGCTTGACTAGGGCTCTAGTTCAATCGATCGAAATAACTTCCATCGATCGAACACAGATTTTCTACAGAATGCATGGTAGAGGCTGGGAATCAACGTTTCATCACATATTCCCAACATCTAAACTACGAAAACATGAATAAACTAATGCAAAAAGAATAAACTAAAGCAATCATAACTTCTAAACTAATAAACATTCAAATAAAGATAAAGGAAAAGAAAAACCTAGAAATAATCTAATTAGAACTTATAACAAGTTTGAATCTTGAGTGCAACAATGGAAAAAAGGAAGAAGGATATTAAACTAACCTAATCTACTACTAAACTAACATTAAATCTACCCTAAAACTGCTATTTTGCGTATCATGGAGCGTCCCCTTTCGTCTGCTATCATAACATGTTATTTATAGGGTTTCTCCAGGCTGTGCGCAACTTTTGTGGAAAAATCACCTTCAAGAGATCGAACATGTTCAAGGGATCGAAAGTTGAATCGATCGAAGGTTCTTCAATCGCTTGAACTTATCTACTTTTGACAACTTTGTGCACTGATGGGAGAATGGAAATATCTCTTCACTTGGACCTCAGATTGACCTCTGGTTTGCGGCCATGTGACTGTAACTCATAGGTCTACATTTTATATCTCTTGGGAAATTTTCCAAATCAGAGGTCTTCAATGTCAAAAATAGAATTTTCTCAGCTGCTTCTGTTGTTCGCTTCACTGGAATCACCTTCTTTTAGCTCCACTTCATTGAATTACATTCTAATTCTTGAAAATAATGCATAGACATTGGTTTTTACTGAGGCTTCATCTTCCTCGCAGAAACTGCTCTGTTTCAGCTTAAGGGGTCCAAATTGACCCATTTTGCAATTCTATAGGACATATAATATATGGATTTCTTTGTTTTTCAACAAGGATTAAGAATCCATAACCAATTTCACATGATTCAATCCATAACTCTTGAATTTTATGAAAGATTAAAAGATGGTAAAACTTAATTCTTAATATACTTTCTCATGTGAGTAAATTAGGTTCTACTACTGTAAACATGACATCTATGAATCATAATCTTTCATTATTATCTAAGAAAACAGATTTTGGTTGAGATTGAAAAATCTTGATTTTCAAAGCCATGGAGTTCATACGTGAAATCAACCATGGTGTTATACAAAATTAAACAATTACACAGTAAATAATCATATAATTACATTCTTAGTGAGTTAGTAATACTCACTCAGATTGAATATAGAGAGATTGTTGAGAAAGATGAGCTCAATAAGAAATTAATCCAAGCTTGGCTATGGAGGATTTGAAATTCCTTCTTCTCTCTCTAAAATTTTTTCTGTATAAACTCTCAAGCACACTCTTTTCTCTCTCTGCTTTAGGAATGTGCAGAATGAGAATGTGTGTGAGATAGTGTATAGCATATATAGAAGTTCCATTTGGAAACCTTGGGGACCAAGTCCCTTCACCCTCACTCTACAATTGAATTGGATTTTCAATTTCTGAAAATACCCAAAATACATATACGTATATACATATACACCATCAGATTTTGAAGAGGCAAGTATAGATCAATAGGGGTCAATTCATATGTGTTTGGCAAAACAAGCTTATGGCCTTAAATTAACATACACACCAAATGCATTCCCAAACAAGACTCTATCAAATGATTACTTTCCATAATTGGAAACAAAGTGCAAGTCACTTCACAACTTTACGTCACTTCCAAAATTTGTGGAAGTTTAGTACAGCGTGGGCAGTTTTGAACATAAACTGGTATTTTCGGGGCGCGGTGGTCACCACAAAAATACAAAAAATTCATTTTAACTTAAGAATTGATTTTCTGGTTTCATAAAAATACTGATTGAGTCAATAGAAGTTATTTTCACCGTTTTCGAAATACAGTTTTGAAATCCTACACAGGTATTACTAACTTTGTAAAATTGCAGTTTGGCCCCAATAAAATTTCAAATGTGAGATATAGCAAGAAATAAATTCTACTCACACGAATTGAAATTAAATTAAAAGCAAACAATGTATACTAATTTTAAATATGACAATGCAATGTACAAATTTATTAAATGAAAATGCAGGTTATTACACACACATATATATATATATATATATATTATAAAAGTCCTAGTTATTATAACATCAGAGTCTGCAACAGGAATGTACAAGGTCTGGAAGCAACATATGCCCAAGTACCAAGTATATAAAAGTTAACAAAAATATAGAACTACTATCTATCTCCAGGTCTTTAGCTGGCGTAGACGTAGTCGTCAACGTCGTAGTCCTGCCCAACATAACCGTCATCAGTAGGGCCACCCTCTGCATATTCCCCCTCTGGGTAGTAGTTGTTATTGTAAGCACCATACCTACATTAATAGAGACCGGGTAGTCTAGACGAGGAATATCCAGGCAATAACAACTATCAGCTTACTAAGAGCCGAGTGAATAGACACTAACAAGGTACCAGTTATCTGAAGTATAAATAAGTTATGAAGCAGTATAAGTTAAGTAATAATAAAAAATATCTTTTGGTTATTCCATCTCATCGTAAGCAACCATTACCGTCTTGTTTTCCTAAGACCGATAACCAACGTACTCTGACTAAAAGATCAGACTCAATCATTTTTTTTTCGTATAGATATACCATCATTGAGTCTACCGCTTTTAAGAGCACATTCGCAGCTCATCGCATGTCATAGACTCCACGTTAGTCCATCCCTCACTCGTTAAGGACATATCACCATCCACTGCATGTTAGGGTTATAACGTTTCTAACAACAACATATCAAATCTATTATCGCGACTCATCGATGTATACCAGTGACCCCATCCACCGTTCGTTAAGGATATAACCTATCCACTGCTCGTTAAGGATATACTCTGGATCATCTGGCTAGTTAGAACTACTTGATCCTGTCCACTGCTTGTTAAGGACATCTCACCGTCCATCACTCGTTAAGGACTTAATATGACCAGGTGTTCAGCCATGTGAAATTCCCAAAACTTACCAAACCTACCTAAGTTTCATACTAACATTTATACAAGACTTTTCCCTTTATGGCTTGACTACTCTGAATGAAATGAAATAGATGTCGAACTCAAACATGAACTACATAGTAACTAACGTTACAACATTAATCCATTATACATAACCATACTATTATTCTTTGGTGTCATATTATCCCTTATTATCCCATAGTCGCATAATGAACATATAAAATGATGTCTGAACAATCAAACCCTTTACGTAATAACCAAGAGGAACTATCCATGATTTGCAACTACCAATCGATTGGGACAAGTGTCCAATCAATTGGGGTAAAAATCACAACAATCGATTGGGAAAAAATCCAATCGATTGGATCCAAAACAATGCCATCATTATGGCAATCGATTGTGAGTTATCTAATGCCAATCGATTGTGAACCTATCTAATCGATTGGGTTTAGGCTAATGACAATCGATTGGGAAAAAGTCCAATCAATTGGGACTTCATCTTCTCTAGTGAGAAAATAGTCCAGCAATATAAACGTCTGTGGAATGTATTTATTACGTCTAAGCTTCTATAAAACTTGGTAAAACATCAAATAATGGGACAAAGTGAGTTTAGAACTCACCTAGGGTGTGTTTGGTGGCTATGGAGCTTGGAAAGCTATACTTTCTCTCTCATCTTTCTCTTCTCTTCTATGTCTCACTACATTTCCTTCTCTTTGTCTTCTCCTTTCTTCCTTCATTCTCTTCTTTCCTCTGTCTTTCTTCTCCAGCTTGTTCTGTGTATGTGGGTGTATGTATAGATATGTATATATGAATGTATATATGTGTGACGACCAAGAGCCAATACTCCTGAGGCAGGATGGCCAAGATGGATGAGGTGAGGTCGGGTGTGGGGGCTTGTCCCACATCGCCTGTGGTGAAGTTTCTGGACTAGTTTATAAGGATTAATCGCCCCTCTATATGCAACAAGGCCTTTTAAAACCGTAAGGGAGCTAAACACGAAAGAACTTCACAGTTAAATGTGCTACTGCCAGAGCAGTACTAGGGATGGGTGACCCCCTGGGAAGTTCTTTGTGTTTAGGCCCAAAGCGGACAATATTGTTGCTAGAAGGGGAGGTGGGTCGTTACAATATGTGTTTGAGTGTATATATATATATATATATGAATTACTCCTCTCTTTCTTTCTCTCTCTCTCTCTCTCTCTCTCTCTCTCTCAAGACTGTTCAAGAAAACCCAAGGGCACAAAATGAACCTATATATATATATAAACAAACGAGGTGTCACGCGTCACAACACGAAGCAAAGTTGAAAACAAAGATCTGTAGAGGACAATCGATTGGCTTCAGATATTTTATGGCAATTGATTGGGAGTCATAGGCAATCGATTGGGTTAGAACATGTCATGGATTCAGGTCGGTAGGATGACAATCGATTGGTATTCAAAAAGTGGCAATTGATCAGGGTACAAGGGCAATCGATTGGGATACAAAACTATCCAACAGAAGGGTAACGTACAAGTATACAGGAACAATTATCAAGTCTTATTTGTTAATATACATTCCAAACTATAGGATATTACAACACATGAAACATCTTATGTTGTAAATGTGATGTATGAAGCATATTTGAGTTTCAATATGTTTTTTTTAGTTCTTTTGATGCCCTTATTGTTAAAGACTTCTGCTTCTACTCTTGCTATTGCCTTAACGCAAAAAATGGAGCACCCAACAAATTTCACTCTACATCTGTATTATGTCATAATAAAAAAAATATGTATATATATGATGCATTTCATGTTACATTAAGAAGAATTGTTTTTCAGATACGAGGACAATCCCTCAACCTATCCTACTGTCTTCGGAATCCCCACTAGTATTTCAAATAATTTACCTACTGGTTTTATCATATTAGAACAGAGGGTGACTCCATAAACATGCACAGACCTCACAAACCACACAGTTGTTAAGGCAGAGAGGCAAGCTAGTGCTCAAAAGAATCTTGGTAGATGCATTAGAACTTTGAATTTTTGACCCAACCCATAAATTTGGTATCTTATTTATCGGACAAATAAACTTTTCAACTTATTTTCTACACCTATAAACTTTTTGAAGTTTTCTTTTCAAAACACGACTTTATAGGAGTTTTTTCCTCGCTAAATGCATGCTTTCAAATTACGACATTAAGAACTCTGTGTCTTCAAAACATGCCTTTAGTAGCAACCCTAAATCCAGCATTTCAAGTACAATTACCATAGTGTGCATGCACATGCGTTTTTTTGTGCGTGTCTATGTATGTGTATGTGTGAGAGTCTGTATATGTATATGTATGTGTGTGAGAGAGAGGGAGAGAGAGATAGAGAGTGTGTGTGATTCCTGAGAATAAGAAGAACCCTAGAAAAAAGACGGAAGGAATCTCTGAGACACAACAAACACGTGACTTAAAAACACGACTTTTAGAAGTTGTGTTTACAAAGCATGTCTTCTTGAAGTCTTGTTTTTTTAGGAAATATCTTTCAGTAAAAACTAGGGGTGAAAATCGGTTGGTTCAGTTCGGTTTTGGTCGTTTTAAAAACTGACCAAATGGTCAATTTCGGTCAATTCGGTTCGATTTATAGTTTGGAGGAGTTTTTGGAAGACCAATCGGACCACTCAGTTCGGTTGATCGATTCAATTTTCGGATTTTAATTTTCCCCTCTAGTAAAAACTATTATATGAAATCGTGTTTTGAAAATACAATTTTTAAAAATCTTAAAACAATTATATGAAGTCGTGTTCCATAAGTGACTTCAAAAAGTTAATATAGGCCTAAAAAAATAAGTTGGAAAATTAATGTAGCCAATCAATAAACCCCCCAAAATGATGGATTGGGGTAAAACTTTTTCATTGAACTCCCCCAATGGAAATGGAATTGGAGGCGCATCACTCCCACAGCATTCCCCCAACAACTAGCAACGTTCCCTAGGCAAAAGCCGGCCCCGTACCATACCTACCTCTCTCTCTCTCTCTCTCTCTCTCTCTCCATTTGATTTACAAAGTTTTGCTCTTTTTTTTTTCCCTCTCTGTCTATGGTCCTGTGCTGTTTGTAGAGGATTCTATACCAGTCCTCAAAGCCACAGTAAAAAGCACAGAGAGACACACAAACACAAACACAAACACACCACTCCAACCCCCCAATCAATTCAACGAAAAAGAAAAAGTTAGAGAGAGAAAGTAGCCAAAATGCGGCCGTCGCTACATGCTCCGGCCAGATTTCCGGCATTAGCGTCGTCATTCTAGAAAACCCAGATAAAAAATGCGAGAGAGTTCACACTGTGACAAAGAAACTACAAACAAACCCACCACCAAGAATGAATCCGAGGAAGTCCTATTAGTGGTCCCACCACCGTCCGCGGCGGCGACAGCCAGAAATGCAAAATCTCAAGTGGGTTCACGGCGGGTGACACCCACTACCACAGACGGCGGACCCATCACCACCACCACCACCACAACAACGAACGCGGTTGAGAAAGTGCTGCAAAACGGAGATCTGTACAGGGGCACATTTTGGGGAAAAGTACCGCACGGCACCGGAAAGTACCTGTGGAGCGACGGTTGTATGTACTCCGGCGAGTGGAAGAGAGGCAGAGCCAGCGGGAAGGGCATGTTCTCGTGGCCGTCCGGCGCCACTTACGAGGGCGATTTCAAGGCCGGTCGGATGGAGGGTTTCGGCACCTTCACCGGAGCCGACGGTGACACCTACAGGGGCCACTGGCTCGCCGATCGGAAACATGGGTTCGGTGAGAAAAGCTACGCTAATGGTGATATCTATGTGGGTTCATGGAAGTCCAATCTACAAGATGGTGAGGGTAGGTATCTATGGAGTTATGGAAATGAGTATATGGGTGATTGGAAAAATGGAATTATAAATGGGAAGGGGGTTCTGATTTGGGAAAATGGGAATAGATATGAAGGGAATTGGGAAGATGGGGTTCGAAAGGGTAAAGGGAAATTCACTTCTTGTAATGGGAATTGGGGGAGTGAGTTGGAGTGCTTGGTTTTGCCGGCGAGGAAGAGATCGTCGGTGGACGGTGGTGCTGGTGGTGGTAGGGTTTGTTTGACTGAGAGGAATGTGAATTTCCCGAAAATTTGTATATGGGAATCGGAAGGCGAAGCTGGGGATATTACTTGTGATATTGTTGATAATGTGGAGGCTTCATTGTTTTATAGGGATGGGGCTACCCCTAATGACTCTTCAGCTTGTGGTGGAGGAGCTTGGCAGCTGAGGAAAAGTCCTCCGGCGGTGTGTTTGGATGGTGTGAATGTAAAGAAACCGGGGCAGATGATCTCCAAGGGGCATAAGAACTATGAACTGATGCTTAATCTCCAATTGGGTATCAGGTAATTTTGTTCCTATGGTTTTTATTTGTATGTATTTCAATGTCATGTATTTGTATATGGTTTGTTGTATACTATGCATATATATATATATATATATTCTTGCTGATCTATGGGGTTCTGAATGTGGGGATTGCATTTTGTTTGGATGTTGATTCACTTCATTGTGTAGGTACTCTATTGGGAAGCATGGTTCGATTATGCGAGAGCTTAGAGTAGGAGATTTTGATCCAAAGGAGAAATACTGGACAAGGTTTCCTACAGAAGGATCAAAGTGTACACCACCACATCAGTCAGTGGACTTCAGATGGAAAGATTATTGCCCCTTGGTATTCAGGTCCTGATTCTACTAGAAATCCAGCTGAATATTTTACACCCTGTTTGGTTGTTACTTGTATTTGAATAACGGTAACCTTATTTATCGTTTAGATAGTAGTTTAGAGGAGACCTCATAATACTTGTTCTTATTCGGTTATTTCTATTTTTTCTTGAAATGGTAGACCTCGTGATTTCAAACATCAGTTAGGAAGTGAGAACCATTTTTCGTCAGTGGATCCATGTTTTGATCTTTATCTTCTTATAAAAATACTATTGAAAATTATGAAAGCAATTATTTAAATTCTTACTGGAAACTGAGTGGTATAATTTTTTGACTTCAAAAGTGATGCAAGCTTGAATGTCTATCTACATTGTGGTTCTAAATGCTTTTATGCATATTTACATATACGTAGGCGACTTAGGGAATTGTTTGCAATTGATCCTGCGGATTACATGCTAGCAATTTGTGGAAATGATGCGCTTAGAGAACAATCTTCACCTGGGAAAAGCGGAAGCTTATTTTACCTAACTCAAGATGACCGGTTTATGATCAAAACTGTGAAAAAGTCTGAAGTCAAGGTTAGTTATTTAATCATTCTAGAAATGGTGAATTTGAGGTTTTGCAATTGATTATTTTGGTACTTTCTTAGGTTGTGTTTGGTTTGTGGATTTACAGTAGGAAAAGGAAAAAAAAATAAGAAAGAAACTAGTTCGCTAGTGTTTAACCTAGTTTTTCCCTCCATGCTTAAATAACAATATAGATTAGATATTCTGAAAATATTTCAGAAACTCAAGGAAATAGGAAGGAAAGTGACTCACGAATTTCAGAATTTGTAATTTATTTTTCACATTAGATTTTTTGTCAACCTATTTTTCCTCGATAACCAAACAAAGAAAAATAGTTTTTCCAAGTGCTTTCTTTCACTCCCCCTTATGAATACCAAGAACCAAACAGAACCTTAGTTTGACAATACATTTTATTCTGGGATCAGATTGTCACCATTGTTTGGTGATCCGTATTCAGGTACTTATAAGGATGCTTCCAAGCTACTACCAACATGTTTCTCAGCACAAGAGCTCCTTGGTAACCAAGTTCTTTGGTGTACATTGTGTGAAACCAGTGGGAGGTCAAAAGGTATGATTTTGAAGATTGGTACAACCTAATTCTTTCTGCCATGATTGTTAGAATTGGTCAGTTCATGCTAGTCGGTTCAAGTTTTATACAACCTGTCAAGGTTCATGATTCAATAGGATTCTCAATTCATAAATTTGAACTTTTAGGCGGAAAACTTTCAACATTTTGGGAATTGATATTATAGATGAAACTTGTGTTAAATTGTTATTTTGTTCATTTTAAGCTCTATACATGTTTTGTTTATACATATATATATATACACAATATATATACATGCATATTATTATATATTCTCTAATAGAAGTAAATCTTACAATTCAAGATTCAACACGATTTTTCAATTCATAATATTGCAAACTGATTCATGATTCGATTTATGATTCATAGATGTGTTCAACTTGTATTTGCTTGCTTCTGACTCTATTTTTTTGTTCCTGGAAACCAGACTCGGTTCGTTATAATGGGAAATCTGTTCTATTCAGAGCATCGGATCCATAAACGGTTTGACCTAAAGGGATCATCTCATGGCCGTTCAACTGATAAACCTGAAGGAGAGATTGATGAGACGACTACACTCAAAGACCTTGATCTCAATTTTGTTTTTCATCTGCAACGGTCATGTTTTCAAGAGCTTATAAGGTCAATAATAAAGGATTGCTGGTTACTTTCTTCTCTACAATAAGTTTAGGCTCGTTTGGTTTTCAGTTTTAGAGAAGGAAAATTGTTTCCCTTGTGTTTTCCTCCCTGCTTAAATAACATTAGAAATTAAATATTTTTAAAATATATTCCAAAAAGGAGAAAAATAGGAAGGTGAGTGATTGACAAACTTCAAATTTGTTATTTACTTTTCACGCTTTTTTCTTTTCCTTCAAATTTCCTCACTGTTTTCCTTATTGGACAAGCATAGAAAAGTGTTTCTTTCAGTATATTCTTTTAACTCACTAATCAATCAGCCAAACGGAGCTTTAGTGAAATCTCTTTCCCCCCTTCTCCCTTCCTCTGTGAAAAATCCTGATTCCGTGGTTTTTTTAACTCAGACAAATTGATAGGGATTGTGAGTTTCTGGAATCGGAGAGAATCATGGATTACAGCCTTTTGATTGGGATTCATTTTCGCGATGTTTACTCTTGTGATGAGATGGATAAGCATTCTGGTAATTAACACTGACCTCAATTTCAATCTTTGGCCTTGTATATATATATATATATATTATATCAGAACACTTCTAGTAAGGACGCCCTTATTTTATTAACTTGAGGACTTCTATTTTCAGCAGTTAGATCATCACTTAAAAAAATGAAATGACAACAATAACCTTAATGAAAACTCGATCTAACGGCAGAGACAGAAGTCCTTAACTTAATAAAGAAAGGGTGTCCTTACTAGAAGTGTTCTGTACATTATATATATGTATATATTTATATGTTCGATTCCATAACAGCATACAGAAACTAGTAAGAGAATCAGGAAACATACATTACTGTGTTGTGGTTTTTTCAGGCGAAGGAGATGGGCATCAAGATGATAAGTTTAAGCAAGGATATCAATTATGTAAGTCAGACATGCCAGACGGGGACTGGATTCTAGAGAGACGGTATGTGTTTCTCTCTCTCAAATTTCTGTTCTCCTTACCATCTGTTTCGAAATTTGATATAGATTGCTATCAGTAAAACTGAATATTTATTTATTTATTTAATATTTTTTTGGGGGAAGTAAAACTGAATATTATTAATGTTGCTGAAAAACATTTAGCACCCATTTTTAAAAATATGTTTTTTCCTCTTCTGACCCCAAGACGCATTTTGGCGTCTCGAGACTAAGACTTCTAAATGCACCTCTATGGTGGTGTAGTACACATGACGTGTCCCCGGAGAAGGCTGACTTTATATGAGATGGACCTCACAAATTGTTGCCCCGTAAATATAGGGAATTAAACGATTGTGGAGTACTTGTTTTTTGATATTGTTTCTCATGTGCTTATCTAGGCTAATGGATGTAGTTGGGGGAAATGAAAAGAAAACACCAAGGAAAATGCTTGTTTTTTTTGGTTACTAAGGAAAACATAAAGGAAAATAGGATAAAGAAATATCTAAAATTGTGGGATTTTTTTATGAGTCACTTTCCTCCTTTTCTCGACTTCCTACAATAATTTTTGTTTTGGTCCTTAATTCTATTTTTTTTTCTAAGCATGAAGGAAAATGATTTTGCAATGGGTTTTCCTTCTCATGTTCCACTTGAACCAAACTGAGCACTAGAGGGAAAAAAATCTGGGGCTAGGTTTGACTATTAGGATAATAAAGGAATATACACCTGTCTCTGTCTGAAATAGTTATGGTCATGAACAAATAAGAAAAAAGAAGTTATGGTCATGAGCCCATGATCTACTAACAAGTGAAGCACTAAATTAAGAATGGTTTTGAATACTCTTATATTTTTCTAATCTGTGAGTGTTTTCAATAATTTCTGCTTTGAAATCAATATGTTGGTGGGAATGATTGAACTTTGAAGTGACTCATGTTAAGGCATAACTTGGGATATTTTTGTTTTGGATAGCAACAAAACTTTTTCTTGAATTGGTCGGTCCAATTCTGGTTATTGATTGAGCAATCAGAGATGAATTTTTGTTTGTTGTTGATGATCTGGAGGATCTCTACTAGTTTTTGACTGGTCAGCAGTCAACATGGAAATGCTTTAACTTTTGAATTTGGATGGCCATCCTTGTCATATGCCATGTGCCATGTGCAACAGTGTATACACCTGTACATATACATATATATATGAGGACGGACCGGTATACACATGGTGTAAAAACTAAAAATTAAAAATTCTCTTGTTAACTTCGTATTGGATTCATTATTTTTGTAACCAACCCAAGGGCAGCCCTGAGATGACAAAAATTATCCGGGACCTCAAGCGAAGTTTCAAAGGGGCCTAAAAATGAGGCCCCTATACTAAGTTTCATAAGAATTATGAAAAATTAGAAGAAAACAAGCCTAAAAATGATAAGTTTCATAGAAATTAGAAAGAAATTTTGAAGAAAATAGACTAGTTTCATAGAAATTACGAAGAAATTGGGAAAAAAAAAGTAGGCCTAAAAATGACAAATTTCATAGAAATTAGAAAGAAATTTAAAAAAAAAATAGGCCTAAAAATAAGCCCAATGCAGCCGCTGAGCGCATGCGCTCAAGGCCGGCCCTGAACCAACCAATGGATTAACTAATTATTTCTTGTGCGTCATGATATAATTAAATATTTAAAATTCAATCTAAAGGATAATTTTTTTTTTTTGTTTCATTACAATCAAATTAAAGAGTGAAAACTTTGTAGCCAGGATTATGATATTCGAGCAATAATGCTAGGCACACAACACTAACCACAACACATGCTTTAAATGCATGTATCTTTGCTGTGTGGATTTTTCACATAGGGCCCACACTTTTTTGGGAAGCACAAAGTACATACATTTAAAGCATGATTGTGATTTGTGTTGTGGTTTATGTTGTGTGTCTAGCATTATTCGATATTCGAGATCATGATGGGTGTGAGATGAATGAATAATCCTACAGTAATTTTTCAAAAGGTGAATCCCTTTTTAAGTTAAAAAAAAAAAAAAACCCTTGGATCTGTAAAACATAGAAATTGTATGATTGCATCCCAATCCTCTCTTTGCGTATATGTGTATTAATTCTGGTATTATTTCTACATAATTTATTGACGATTATACCATAATTACTTCTATTTTATAGTAAATTTTTTTTTTTCTATAAGAAAAAGACTTCTAAGTAGCATTTGATTCGATAACTTTGATTATGTAATGTTTCAAATATTTTCAGGAAGCCATTTATACAGTTAGGTGCAAATATTCCTGCAAGGGTAGTCCGGGTGTCTCGGATGGAATTTGATAATTACACTGGGACAGGGAGTGGAAGTAGCAATTCAACACCTTCACAGAGTGGTTGTAATGAAACATCTGATGTACTCATCTACTTTGGAATCATTGACATCCTTCAAGATTATGATATTAGCAAAAAGCTAGAACATGCCTACAAGTCCTTGCAAGTAGATCCCACCTCCATTTCAGCTGTCGATCCGAAGCTCTACTCGAAAAGATTCCGAGATTTCATACATAGGATCTTCGTAGAGGAAGTTCGATGACGGAAAAGAAAAGGAGTAATGCTATGGGTCCCAGATTTGTATATCCATTGATACAACAGCAGGATTGCATTCAAATGAAGCGGGACCTTGGGGAATCATAGCATTGTCGCCTTCATGAAGTCCCACGCAGTCTTGAGAGAGTGGCCCGACACAAATCATTCAGTATCATTGGGTCATGCAGAAGTTGAGGTTTTTTGTGGCTGAGTTTTGAGATCGGCCTTTAGGACTTGTTTGGAAATGCCTAACAGGACTAGGTTCGGACCAAGTCTCACTTTTTTAGTTTATGAAAACTAGTGGTGTAGGTTTGATGAAAAACCAGTTCTTGGGTTATTTTCTAGTTAGGCACGGGCTCTTATGCAACCAGAAACCAGCTAAACACCAAACAATTTCAACCCGGTCTTTTTGTGAACCGCATAATTGGTTAGTGTATTACCCAAACAGCCTCCGAGAGAGGTGAACACGAGGGAGTATTTATAGTTAGGTTAAAGGGAAAGCGATATGATCCTAATCGCTCTTTTTTTTTTTTTTTCCTTTTTTGTGTATGTCTGGGAAAGATTAGAAATGTGAAACTTGTAAAGCCCAGAGTATAGGAAACAATAGCTATCCTTCTGTAATTGAGTGAATGGGAATGAGAGTTGTATATTTTGGAGAAATATGACAGTGAACAGAGTGATTTTTTTGTTGCATTTTTTTTTAGAGAAATTTATATTTCTGTGTGTATGTATATATATAGTTTGCCTACTGTGCAAGAAAGAGAACCTCAGGAGTTGCACTGGGCAGTGCACTTAAGAGCCTCACCATTTATACACATATATATATATATATATATATATTATGTCATATAGTACAAGTTATGGGGCTTGCTAGTTTTGGTTTTTATGAAAAATTAATGTCACATTGGTTTGATAAGTAATATATTTTGGGGACAATTTAAGCTAGTCACAAATATCGGTTCTTATGTTATTCAAACAGTCTAATGCAATTTTTATTTTGGTTTTGTAAGTTAGTCACAACTTTTATGTACCCAAAAATCAGCTACACAAACATCAGTTATGTACCTAAAAATTAGCTTTGCAAACATCGGTTCTTATGTAATCCAAATAGTCTCTTTTTTGGTCTTGTAAGCTAGTCACAACTTTTATGTAATTAAAAATCAGTTACACTGTTCTAATGTTATCCAAACAGTCTCTAATGCAAATTTTGTTTTTGGTCTTTTGCAAGAATTTTTTTTTTTTTTTTTTGAGTAATGCTATTATTCCCAAATTTAAATTTCAAATTTTTTTTTTATCCCAAATGATATGACAGTGGACTCACTGAATTTTAATTGGAGGATATTGAATTGACCCCACAGTGGTCAATGGGCCCACTAAATCTTGATTGGTACCACATTATTTGGGATTTGTTTTTTGGGATTTGGATTTGGTAAGCATAACTTTTACACTCTTTTTTATTGACGAAAAATATATAGATGCGTAGTATGTTAGCATTACCCTTTTTTTTTCTCTCTCTATATATCTATATCTATATAAAGTCTTTTATAGAAATGTCTCTTCTGTTCAGCATTCAAATGGTGTGGGGGTGGTTTTTTTGCTTTTGCAGTGGGGGCATGAAAAGAAGAGAAAAGCACAAGAAAGAGGGTTTTAGGTATCTCCATGTAATCCATGTTCTCTCTCTTTCTTCCTTCTGCTGAATCTGGAAAGTGGAAATGACAACAACATAATTCACCATTCTTTTTTTTTTTCTTCTACTTTTGAAGTATACCAAGAAAACAACACTACGGTACTAATAATGTAGAGTCTGGCTTTCAATTATTCTCCGCTGCATTTTGACCATTCGTTGTTTTAAAAAGGCTAGCGATAAAGGCACCTTCATTTTTCAATTATGGTACCTAAATTTAAGTTAAAAAATCAATTTTTTACCTTTTATTTTAATCAGTAAAGGCACCTCACTTATTTTACTATATATTATAAGCTTAACTATATTTTACACCCTCTTAGTTTGCCCTTTATGTCAATTTGGTCCCTGTATGTCATTCTAGTCCATGTAGTTTCATAAGTGTGTTATTTTAGTCCTTCAAACACTTTTTGTGACAAATTTTTTACTTTCAGTGACAAAATTATTCATCACCAAAGGATTTATTTGACACACTTATGAACCTACAGGGACTAAAGTGACAGTTTCTAAATTACAGGGATCAAACTACAGGGACAGACACAACACACATAATTAGGTATTATATATTTTCATAAATATTATAAAATTAAAAGATATTCAAAGAATAATAATAATAAATTTGGTACTTGCAATAGTGTTATTTGCAATTATAGAGTTTTATAATAGCTGAACTTATTAGTAATCATTCTTTCAGTGCAAGACACTTTTAGTTTCTATGGCTTCGTCAATTGATATATGGATATGACTATTAGATTATACAGGAAAAATGATGTGGCAGCTAAATTGCGACAAGTATAAATCTGGAATAAATACGACCCATGCCACACACACGCAAACGTAATTTCACTTTTAGCATCACTGAAAGTAAAAAATTTGTCACAAAAATTGTCACTAAAAGTAAAAAATTTGTCACAAAAAGTGTTTTAAGGGACTAAAATGACACACTTATAAAATTACAGGGACAAGAATGACATACAGGGACCAAATTGACATAAAGGTCAAACTAATAGGGTGTAAAATATAGTTAAGCTTATAATAAAATAAGTGAGGTACCCTTACTAATTAAAGTAAAAAGTAAAAAACTGATTTTTTTAACTTAAATTTAGGTGCCCTAATTAAAAAATGAAGGTGCTTTTATCGCGAGCCTTTTAAAAAAGGGATAATTACCTTTTACCTCTGTGGTTAGGTTTATTTACACTTTATCCCCTGTACTTCAAAAGTGAACACTTGACCCCTGGAATTTTGGACTAAAGTAAAACTATACAGATTTCCCTCAAAACTGATAAAAATTCTGAGATTAGTCAAAAATATTAACACTTAACCCCCTTTGTGAGGTTAATTTTGGAATAAAACCCCCATGTGGGGATAATGCTAATGTTTAAACCAACTATCTGAAGCTAATTTTTAGTACTCAAATCCTTTATGAGACTAATTTTGGGATGAACTGCTTATGTGGAGTTAGTTTTGATAGTTAAACTCTCCTTTGTGGGATTAATTTTAACATTAATCCTTGTGTGGGGCTATTTTGAGAAAAAATCTTTACAATTTTACTTTAATCCAAAACCACAAAAGAATAAATATCAACTTCTGAAGCATAAAAAGTAAAGTGAAAATAAATCTAACTACAAGGGAATAAAATATAATTAACCCTTACAAAAAGTAACTGCAGGGATCACATGCTCATTGAAAAGAATAGAGATCTAGTTTCTGATCATCTGATGGCATCAATGTAATTATTATTCTCTGTAGTATACTAATAGTAGTAAAAAAGAAACATTTTTACTTCTTTTTTTGGCAATTTTAGATTGTTGATAAGAAATTTGGATTGAATGCATTTATACTTCTTTAATTTAAAAGTTGACACTTCATCTCCTTTACTAGTTCTGTTAAGTGTTAAGTGCAAGCATTAATAGTACTATCTTTTGATTTAAAATGATATATATATATACACGGTCAGACTCTTAAGTGAACATGGTTGAGTGAATATATGTAGTGAACATGTTTTTTAGTCTAAAAAAACTCGCAAATCAATGGGGCACGCGGGACAGTGGGATAGCCCGTGAGTTTTTTTTAGGCTAAAAAACATAGTCACTAATTATGTTCACTCAACCCTGTTCACTTATAAAAAGCTCCACCGTATGCTATATATATATATATATAATCAACCACTAATAATACTATCTTTTGATTTAAAATGACATATGTTACCTTCATTGCACTCACAACCACTAGAGGAGGTACATGCCAACTTTTGGAACAATATGAGTTAAAGTGAAAATTGGTTTAACTAGAGGAAATGTAAGATGCATTCAATCCATTAATTTTGACAAAAAAAAATACTTAAAAGCGTTTCACATCACAACATGGTTTAGGCGTCAGCTATTAGACCAGGGGAATAAAATGAAAATACGTTTAACCACATGGTTAAAATATATACTCCCTCTGTCCCAAATTGTTGGGCACTATTTTTATTTTGGGTTGTCCCAAAATGTTAGTACCTGTTGAAAAGTCAACACAACCATTTTTGAATCTTTCTTGTTTTGCCCTTTCTTTTTTTACACCCCCAACTAATCTAAATGTATTTATGAGGGGTAAATTTAGAAAGTTAGAGCATAAAAATTTGACAAAAGTGCAATAATTGTGTTCTCTTAAAAAGTTAGATTCCCCAAAAGTGCCAAGTAATTTGGGACGGAGGGAATATAACCCTAAATTTTTCAAAGAGGGCAAAGGTCATCAAACACCAATGGCTGTTGGATGAGATTAAGCAGTTTCTATTACGGAGTAATTTGTTTCTTTATATTTGTATTTTTGCTTCATAGTCATTGCAGAAGTATAATTACATTTGGCAACTTTCAATATCGCTAAAATGACTAGAAAAAATTTAGATTATGGACCAATGGCAAATAAAACATTCTTTCTTCCCCTGCTATTTTGGGTCTAAACTAATTACACCGTGGGCTTGGATCTGAAAATTTCAGAGCTCAATAAATATTCTCTCAGAAGATGAATATCATATGTATACAACACTTTATCTATATCTTCTTCAACTTTCAATATTCTCTCATTTCCTCCCACTCTATTATTATGTTCTTTCCTTGATGAGGACTCTGTACCATTTGATTTCTGAATCTGACTAGACTTTCTAGTTTTTTCTTCACTCGTTTTCTCTTTGCCACTTCTATTCCTGTACTGTGAGGAGGAAAATAAATATCCACCACAAAAGAAGGAAAATTCTATTATGATAGATATTGTTCCCAAAATATTGTACTTCGGTGCTAAAATATTGTACCATTGACAGAATAGTTGTGTTTCAAAAGCAAAGTGGTTCTTTCAAAAGTAAGTTGGCATACAATGTTATAACAATTTGTCACCAAGTTACATTGTTACGTGGGGGTTCGGGAGCAGCGCTCCCGATGTGATTTTTTTTTGGAGTCTATTTATACATAATTGACAATTTTTTTTTAGGAATTACTAATACATAACTGGCAATTTTTTTGAGATCTACTTATAATATGAGTCTATTTGTGAAACTTAAACATTGTATGATGTCTTTCAAATTTTAGAGGGGCCTATTTCTAAAACTCAAAATATTCTTACACTAAAAGTGTAATTTCAAAATTCTAGGGGTTTTTGCTTTTGAGTTTTGTATGCATGTATATCAATATATGTAGTTGATGACACTAAATTGGCCTTGAGGGAGGCCTAAATATAAAATACTAAAAAATCTCAAGGTAAAAATATAATTCTAAAAATTGCATAGAGTCCCTCAAAATTATATGAACTTTGGTAGCCCAAGGCGGTTTCCCTTTTGGCTTGCCCCTCACCCGGGCCGGCCCTGCCTAATACCACTGGAATGTATTGTAGATGTTCCCCTAAAACAAAACAACTAATTCGGAGAGACCGAACCAAGAGATAATTTCAAGGGTTTATTCGGCAACTTCGCAGCTTTCAATTTTTCAATTTTTGTTTCGTTGAAGAACATGCTGAGGTGGCAAAACAGAATCAGCTTCTTATGTGTGACAGGGGCAATTTTGTCAATAAGTCTTATCTTCAATTTAAAAATGGACTTAAGGCCATAAAATTCTAAAACATTGTCTTTTCCTCTTTAAAAAAAAAAACAGACTAGGCCAATCACCATTAACACTCCATTCTAGGGACTGTTAATTAATTTTCCCTATAAATAACTAGGCAATTTAATCACAATAGATTTTGACAGGTTGCTAAAATCAATTACGATTTTGATTTTCAATTCGTAAACCTACCCCTACTCATATTACACCTCTTCCAAACACGTTTATAAGGAACTGATGTGACGAAATTTTTTCCTATCCTAAAAATGGTGTTTTAAAATCTCATACTATCAGGGTTTACACTTAACACACCACCACATGAAAGTTACGTCACATTTTTAACCACAAGGGTGAAGTGAATCCCACAGAGACATACTTGCTCACCTTCTCATCCAGTGATCTCCAAGGCATACACCTTCCCCACGATGTCCACCTGGTGGCGATACTCTATTGCCAACTACTCGGTCAAAAGAGTATTGGTCGACACTGGCAGTTCTTCCGACATACTCTTTGCCTCAACATTCGATCAGCTCAGGATCTCCAGAGAAAGACTCCGACTGGTTGCCACGCCTCTAGTCGGGTTCAATGGATCCAGTACACAACCGCTCGGAATGTTGGAGCTACCCAGTTCTAATGGGAACCTATCCTCAACAGGTCTCAATACTAGTCAGTTTTGTGGTTGTAAAATCACATTCCGCCTATAATGTCATACTTGGGAGACCTACTCTTAATCAAGCTAAGGCGGTTGTGTCGACCTACAGCCTTGTCGTCAAGTTTCCCACTCCTCGGGTGGGTGGAATCCCTAAAGGAGATCAAGCCACAGCTCAGTATTGTTATATCAACTCACTCCGAAAGGACTCAGTGTCAGAGTCACTGAACGTCGTAGAACTAGATCTGAGGGATGACAGAGACAAGGTAAGCACAGTCGAAGACCTCGTACCGGTGGTGTTGGACGACTAATTCCCTGACCGAGTTGTCAACATTGGTTCCTTCCCCAAACCCAAGCTCCGCGAAGCACTTATCCTATTTCTCAAACAAAATCAAGAAGTATTTGCATGGTATCATGAGGACATGCCGGGTATTGACCCCCGGATCATGTTCCACTGACTCAATGTTGACCCAGACTTCTATCCCATCAAACAGCAAAGAAGAGGAATGGCCTAAGAAAGACAGAAAGCAGTTAGCGAAGAGGTCGGGAAACTGCTCAAAGCCAAGTAATAAGGGAAGTGCAGTATCCCAACTGGTTAGCTAATGTTAGGGGTGGGCAAATAGTTCGGTTAACCGAAATTCGAACCGAACCGAACTGAAATTTATAACATAGTTCGGTTAATTCGGTTTAAATATTCGATTCGGTTTGGTTAGAAACTGAACTGAAATAAATATTGAAGTTCGATTTTCGGTATTAAGGTTCCAAACCGAACCGAACCGAACTGAAAAACTGAATTGTTATTAAAGTATGTTTTTATATTATATATATACGAAGATTCTCTAAAGAGGGCGCCCTCTCTTTATTAAAGAGAGGGCCTCTGTTTTGGCCGTCGGATCATGTTTTCATTAAGGGCAGTGTTGTCATTTCACAGTTTTTAACACGATCCGACGATCAAAACAGAGGCCCTCTCTTTAATAAAGAGAGGGCGCCCTCTTTAGAGCCTGACTGTATATATATATATAATACACATACAACCCTAAACTCAAACAGATCACTCAAAAAATTCAATCTCAATCTTCTCCCAGCCGCCGCATACACCTGCCGTGGCACCTCCTTACCTCAGTAACTCACGCCTCCGGCCTCTCACGGTGACCTCCTCCTGTCGGACCCCTCATTCCCGATGACCTCCTCTCCTCTCCCTCCTCACGGTGAGTCGCGGCCCCTCTCCCTCCCCTCCCAGTCCCGATGACCTCTCACAGTCCCTCCGACCTTTTCTGACTCTCTTCCTTCCCTCCTCTCAGTCACGGCGACGGGCGACCCCTCTCCCTCCTCATGGTTTATTTTTGATTTTTTGATTTGTGATTTAGGTTTAGATTTGATATTGTGATTTAACAGCTATGTATTATATATATACACCACACACATATACACACACTATTGTTTTGTCCCCAAAATTTCCTCATCATCATCATCATCATTAGAACTGAAAAAAAACAAGTAGAAGGAGCTTGGAAACTAGCAAGATTTGATATAGGCAAAAAAGAAGGTGAGGAGTCACCGTTCACGTTCAAAAACTGACTTTTGTTTTATTAATTTTTAATTCTTCTGCAAATTGATTTATCCTAATCCTGACATCTACTCTCTTGAAATGAGATCACACTACACTTAAGGTCCTTGATAGGAGTTCTTCTCCAATTTCTTTCTCTATAAAGTGAGTTTTGTATTTGTGTTTGTAAAATATGCCATTCTGCTTTTTTTTTTTAGTCTATCTCTTCAGTAGTTCAGTGTATTGTGTTTGCATATCACCAAACCGAATGCTTGTGAAATGAAATATATATATATATATATTTTTAAATTTAATACAAATTATTATTATTTCAGTTAACCGAAATATTAAAACCGAAACGAAATATTATTTCAGTCACCGAATTGAATTAACTGAAATACATTTCAGCTCAGTCTCAGTTCCTTATTCCCAAATCGAACCGAACAAAATCGAACCGAAATATCTCAAATCGAACCGAACCGAATCGACCAAATGCCCAACCCTAGCTAACGTAGTCCTAGTTAAGTAGAGCAACAATAAGTGGAGACTCTGTGTGGACTTTACCGATCTAAAAAAGGCCTGCCCCAAGGACTACTATCCTCCACCACGGAAAGATCTCCTAGTTGATTCAACAGCAGGCCATGCCCTGCTCTCTTTCATGGATGCCTACTTCAGATACAACCAGATACGAATGTTCCCCGGGGATGAAGAAAAGACATCGTTCATCATCGATCAAGGAACATACTGCTACAAGGTGATGCCCTTTGGACTCAAGAATGTAAAGGCGACCTATCAACGTCTAGTCAACCTTATGTTCAGAACCTTGATCGGGAAAAGTATGGAAGTGTATGTTGATGACCTCCTGGTCAAAAGCATGCGAGTGTCGGATCATCTTTAGCATCTAGCCGAGACTTTCAGCATCCTGAAGAAGTTCGAAGGTGAACCCTACCAAGTGTGCCTTCAGTGTCTCCTCTAGCAAATTCTTGGGACACATGGTAACTAGGCGGGGTATTGAAGCCAACCCAGAAAAGATCCAAGCAATCATCAACATGCGATCGCCTAAATTAACAAAAGAGGTTCAGAGCCTGGCAGGACGGGTAACAGCATTGAACAGGTTCGTATCCCGAGTTACCGACCGGTGCCTACCATTCTTCAAGATCCTCCGTAAAGCTTTCGAGTGGTCGAAAGAGTGTGAGAAGGCATTCCAGGAACTGATAAGTACCTGGCCTCACCCCCACTACTCTCGACGCCCACTCCGGGAGAGGAGTTCCTGTATCTGGCAGTATCCCTATCAGCCGTCAGTTCACCCCTAGTCAAAGAAGAGCACTGGATCCAGTATTTGGTGTATTATACGAGTCGAGCTCTCCAAGTCGCGAAAAATAGATATTCGCATATGGAGAGGCTGGCTTTTGCACTCATCACCTCGGCCAAACGTCTTCGGCCTTATTTCCAGGCCTACACCATAGTTGTTCTCACCGACCAACTGCTCTGCGAAGGATTCTATCCCGACCACAGACTTCCGGTCGGCTTATGAAGTGGTCTTTCAAACTAGAAGAATTCAAGGTCATCTACAAACCGAAAACAACCATCAAAGGTTAGGCTTGGCAGACTTTCTTGTAGAATTTACCTATCTAGAAGATCCAACCGAGGATCCAGCTCAACCCGACCTACCACCTGAGTTACAGGCATCGATCTCGGCCTGGGTCCTATATGTTAATGGTTCTTCCAACAACCAAAGGAGTGGAGCGGGAATCATCTTAACTACCCCCGACGAGATTCAGATTGAGTGTGCCCTAAGGTTTGGGTTCGAGGCCTCCAACAAAGAAGCTAAATATAAAGCATTGCTGGTCGGGTTATAACTGCCACCTCCATGGGAGCTCAGTAAGTACGGGTATTCAGTGACTCACAGCTGATAGTCAATCAACTACTACAACAATACGAGGCTTGAAAAGATAGCATGGTGGCCTACCTAGCACTTATCTGGCAGGTTATTGGCAAACTGAAAGGCATGCCGATCACCCAGATCCCGAGAGAAGAGAATACCAAGACCGACAAGCTAGTATGTCCAGCCTCGTCCGCCGAGACAGATCTCCGGGGTATCCGAGTAGAGTATCTTGCCGAGCCGAGCGTGGCACACCAGGAGAGTATGGAGGTTGACCCAGTAGACCAGGGTCCTAGCTGGTTGGATCCCATCACCATCTTCCTAAGTACCAGAGAACTCCCGACTGACAAGTCCGAGGCAAGGCGCATCAGATACAGGGCAGTTAAGTATCACCTCATTGATGGTGTCCTGTACAAAAGAGGATATATCATTCCTTACCTCCGATGTGTTCACCCTATTGAGATGTGCTATCTATTAGCTGGAAATTAGTTGTTAGCATTTTATTATCTTGGTTGTTTTCTTTTATTGCCTAAGGGCATTATTGTAATTTTTATTTTATTAGTGATTAATATAAATAGGGTTGAGACTCTTTGTTTCAACCTAAGCTTGAATCATAAAAGTTTACATGGTATCAAAGTCTCCCTAAGAGGGATTGCTATATACCACCACACACCACCACAAACCCACCAGCCGCAGTCCTAAGGGGCAACCTACAACCAACCGCAGCCGCAGCCCTCTAGGGCTTCAGCTCCACCAAATCAAGCCCCTACACCAAACCGCAACACCTCCATGCCTTACTAGCCCCTGCTGATCCACATAAGCCAAACTCCAACCTTCTTCAGCCTTTGCCCTTCACCACCACTATTTTTGACAGCCACTGTTGATTGGGATCTAATTTTTTCCCTTCAGTTCTTGATCCTTCTATGGACCCTTGATCAGTGATGACTGATTTGCTGCATCCTATATGGTGATTTGATTTTCTCTTGCGTGCTACGACCCCGTTGGTTTCAGTTCCTATTCCTTTTTCAGTGATTGTTGCTGGTATTTCTTCTTATCGGCAAATTTACGATGTCGGGCGATTCTGAAAAATCCACCGTCAATTCACAGCCGTCTAGAAGTGAGAACATTGTTGCTTACCCTGATAACCTGCACTTGAAGATCACTACTTCCCTCTTCAACGATCAAAATTTCCAGGCTTGGTCACAGGCTGTGATGTTCTTTCTTAAGGGCAAAGGAAAGATAGGGTACATCAACGGCCGAATCAAAGTACCAAACACCAAGGATGCAGCTTATGACAAATGGGAGATGGAAAATTCCATTGTCATGACATGGTTAGTTCACTCCATGATCCCTGAAATTAGTGAGGGTTTCTTGGACATGGCAACTGCCCAGGATATTTGGGAGACCATGACTAACACTTATTCCAGAAAGGGCAATTCTGCCCAGATATTTGAGTTGAGATGTAGCTCAGGGGGACGTGGAGGGAATTTAGGGGGAGGGAATTCTCTTGCTTACCATACAGAGGTTGTCGTTGATCCCCCCAGTGTTGATGATTCACCTCCGCCTTCATCCAGTACTTTATCTTTCTCAGAGTTGGAGTCTTTTTGCCGCTTGATGACTCGTTTGGATACACCTACTATTGTCTCATCATCTTTTGCCCATTTAGGTAATTTAGCTACTTCAGTGACTGCATTCAATTTCTATACTAGTCTTCCTTAGATTATTGATTCCGTGGCATCCGATCATATGTCCGTTTCATCTCCTATTTTTTCTGATTATAAACCATGTTTAGGTCAAGATAAAGTCAGGATTGTTGATGGAACCGTCTCTTCGGTTTTAGGCAAAGATTTAGTCCATGTCACTCCCTCGTTGTCTTTATCTTCTATTTTGCATGTTCCTATCTTTACTACTAACCTCTTATCTATTGGTCGTACCACTCGTGATCATAATTGTAGCATTACCTTTTTTCTTTCTCATTGTGTGTTTCAGGACCTTATCACGGGAAGGACGATTGGCAGTGGAAGAGAGGAGAATGGTCTTTATCTTTTGGAACCGCAGGATCGACAACAATTGGCTCATCATACTACTCTCTCTGGGTCTACATCTAGTGATATAATGCTCTGGCACAGACGCCTAGGACATCCTTCGTTTGGTATTTTAAAACATTTATTTCCTTCTTTGTCATCTAATAAAAATGTTTTCACCTTTCGATATGAAGATTGTGAACTTGGAAAGCACCATCGTGATTCTTTTTATCCCAGTAATAATAAAAGTACTGCCCCTTTCTCTCTTATACATTCAGATGTTTGGGGTGCTTCTCGTGTTGTGGCACTTTGGCCATAGGTGGTTTGTCACATTTATAGATGATTTTTCTCGTACTACTTGGGTTTACATGATGAAAGAAAAAAGTGAGGTCCATTCAATTTTTAAAACCTTTCACAAAATGATTTGTACCCAGTTTGGTGCGATTGTAAAAAATTGTTCGTTCAGAAAATGGGGGAGTACTTCAAATCTGGTCTTGAGAAGTATTCATTGGAGAACAGCATAATTCACCAATCTTCTTGCACCAATACTCCACAACACAATAGAGTTGCTGAGTGCAAGAATCGTCACCTCTTAGACACTGCCCGATCAATGTTATTCTCAGCCCAAGCTCCGAAGTCTTTTGGGGGGTAAAGTAGTCTTAACTGCTGCTTATTTGATCAATCGGCTTCTTACTCAAGTTCTTAATAAACAATCACCTGCTGAGGTTCTTTTTAGTCCTTTCGATCTATTTACTATTCCTCTAAAGGTCTTTGGTTGTGTTTGTTTTGTTCATAATCATGCTCCCACAAGAGGAAAACTTGATCCTCGGGCTATAAAATGTGTTTTCCTTGGTTACTCTCTCACTCAAAAAGGGTATAAATGTTACCATCCTCCTACTCGAAAGTAGTATGTGTCCATGGATGTCACCTTTTTTGAGGAACAATCCTATTTCACCCCTCAGGCTCCTCTTCAGGGGGAGAATACAAGTACAGAAGAGTTACCTGAAATAATTTACCTGTGTCTAATCTATTTGTGATATTGGGCACTCTTGATGAGGAAGAAGTGGTAGAAAAAATTGATGGAGAGCAAGAGAGTGAGAGAGAGACATGTGTGGAATCCACCATTGTAAAAGAAAAAAATCCAGAGAAAGAGGATATAATATATCAGAGAAGAACTTGGAAGATGAAAGATAAGACCATTCCTCCTGATCCACCACTCCCATCTCCTTCACTTGATGAGGGACCAGGTAATCCTAATCCTCCTACTACTATTATTGATGATTTAGATATTCCAATTGCTACATGTAAGGGTGTTAGGTCATGTACTCAACGTCCCATATCTAAATTTATCTCATATAGTCGTCTGTCTCCTTCTTACTAATCCTTTGTATCCAAACTTGCTTCTGTGTCTGTCCCTAACCATGTACAAGATGCACTCACTGATCCCAAATGGAAGCATCCTATGATTGAGGAGATGAAAGCTCTCCACAAAAATAACATATGGTAATTGGTTGAAATACCTAGAGGACACAAGACAGTAGAGTGTAAGTGGGTGTTTACAATCAAGCATAAGGTAGACAGATCTATTGAGAGGTACAAAGCTTGATTGGTGGCAAAGGGATATACACAAACTTATGGAGTAGATTATGAGGAAACATTTGCTCTAGTTGCTAAGACGAACACTGTGAAAATTCTTTTATCCCTTGCTGCAAATTTAGATTGGCCTCTCCATCAGCTCGATGTTAAAAATGCCTTTTTACACGGGGATTTGGCATAAGAAGTTTATATAGATATTCCACCGGGGTTTGAAGACTCCAAAACTAAGGGAAAGGTTTGCAGACTTAAGAAGTCCCTGTATAAACTTAAACAGTTTCCGAGGGCATGGCTTGAAAGGTTTACTTAAGTTATGCTCAAATATGGCTTTAAACAAAGCCAAGGTGATCATACCCTTTTTAGACATTCCTCTCAAGGGAAAGTAACCGCTCTCATAGTATATGTGTATGATATTGTTCTTACAGGAAATGATGTAGAAGATATACAGGAGTTGAAGAGATACACGGCCAAGGAATTTGAAATAAAAGACTTGGGATGCCTCAATTATTTTCTGGGAATTGAGGTAGCAAGAAGCAAACAAGGGATCTTCGTCTCTCAAAGAAAATATGTTCTTGATCTCCTGAAAGAAACTGGTATGCTAGGGAGTAGGGTGTGTGATACGCCTATGGAAGTTAATAAAAAATTAGGGGATGACACAGATAGAAAAGTGGTTGACAAGGGGGGATATCAGAGGTTAGTTGGGCAGCTGATTTATCTGTCTCACACTTGCCCTGACATTGCCTTTGCTGTGAGTATAGTCAGCCAGTTTATGTGTGCCCCTCTTAAGTCTCACTATGATGATGTTCTTCGAATCCTCAGGTATTTGAAATCAACCCCTAGAAAGGGTTATTCTTTGGTATACATAATCACCTTCAAGTGGAAGGATATACAGATGTAGATTGAGCAGGTTCAACTACAGATAGAAGATCTACCTCAGGGTATTATACCTTTGTTGGAGGAAATCTTGTTAGTTGTCGTAGCAAGAAACAGCCTGTTGTATCTAGATCTAGTGCCGAGGCAGAATTTCGTGCTATGTCTCAGGGAATTTGTGAGCTGTTGTGGATAAAGATTTTATTGGGAGACCTTAATGTTACACCCCCTGATCCCATGAAACTGTACTGTGAAAATAAAGCAACCATCAGTATTGCTCACAACCCAGTGCAACATGACCGAACAAAACATGTGGAGATTGATAGACACTTTATAAAAGAGAAACTAAGTAGTGGTGTGATCTGTACTCCATTTGTGAAATCTAGTGAGCAGTTGGCAGATGTTTTCACTAAAGGCCTTGGAAGTAGGCCTCATCATTATATCCTTAGCAAGTTGGACATGAGAGATATCTTCGCACCAGCTTGAGGGAGAGTGTTGATGATCTTGTCAAAATCAAGATATAAAAAAGTATACTTTACTTTTCTAAAGATTTGCAGTGTGGAAGTAAAGGTCGAACCCACAGAGATTGAATACTACGCACTTTAATTTTTAAAACCTAAATTTAGTTAATTAAGAAAAATGGATTTTGATTTGATTTTAATTAAACTAATAATAATAAAAGTAAATCTAAATTATGAAAGTAATTAAATATTTGTTTTTATAATAAGTTTAAGGTACCTAGGATTGTAAATCCACCACTAGCTTCATAATAAAGATATTTATGCATTCAATTAGATTGTTAAGTTGGATGATAATGGGGAATTGTAGCTACAAGCCCAATTCCTCCGTCAAGAAAATAACTGATACGCCCAAAATTATGGGCAGTTTCCTACTCAAGCTAGAAGACTAATGGAAAGTGCATCTATTTCCTAATCCAATTGGAAAACTCCCACAATTAATGTCAATCAATCCTAATGCAATTAGGAAACTTACATGATTGGTGTCAATCACACCCTAATAGGATTATATTTCCTTATCCATGTATGAGTAGGTCTCTTGCATCTATAAAAGAGACCACTCACCCCCCATTGAGGGGGCGGCCAACTCTTGAGTCTACACAGCACCTCTACAAAATTCACCATTATATGCGTACACCCGGCCGATATTACTGGGAGTGCCGCCCCTCTTTGTTGGCTCACCAGGCCCGCCGGTGATCTGCTAGTGAACGTGCTCAGACACACCCGTGGACGTAGGTACCTTCATTAACAGGGCCGAACCACATACAAAAAATAGTCTCTCACTCTCTCTCCCTCTCTCTTAAATTGCTTTACTTTACTGTTACCAATTTTTGGCATCATCAGCTTGGCGCCGTCTGTGGGAAACGACAATTCTTCTCATCAACAAATTCTTGACTGATCAATATGCCACCAAAGAAGGCTGCGCAGCAGTCCGACCGGGATGTTCCTTCGGCCCCGGCGTCGACTACAGCAGTCCCGACATATGAGCAAATCACCGCAACCCTCACACAACTCTTGGAGGGCCAGCGTCAAATCCAGCAATAGATCGAAGCACTGCTAGCCCAGCAAAGCAATCCTCAAGTGGCCGGGAAATGACCCGGGAACATTGCGTACGGTAGAGAACTGATCTTGACCAGACAACGGACCCGAGCCAACCCATCCCATGTTGAGGATGCCAGAGACATCAACAGTGGGCGTGCTGCCCGAGAGGAAAGGCAGGAGCATATGGCCCGGGAATCAGTCCAGGGTCACTCGGTCAAGAGCCAAGTCGTCCCTAGGCGAACGGTTACCCGGAGTCATAGACGAGCCCGATCCCAGAGGACAACACCCTGCCATGAAGAAGCCTCTTCCACCAACCTGACCAGCTCCTCAGATACCGGTCGGGAAGGAGTGGAAGCCCGAATCAAGGACTTGAAGAAACAGATCGACGGAGTGGCCAAAAAGCTTGGTCAAAACTGTGTTCCGAATCAAGCCAATACCGAGACAGAGTCACCATTCTCCAGCCAGATCACGAGGTTCTCTATCCCGCGCAAATTCAAGCAGCCTCGGCTAGATACATACAACGGCTCGGGAAGCCCGATTGACCACGTCCGAACCTATAAGACTCAGATGGCCCTAGCCACCAACTCCGATGAGCTACACTGCCTAGCCTTCCCCAGCACTTTGAAAGGCCCGGCCATGCAGTGGTTCTACTCCTTGGAGCCCCGATCGGTCCGCAGTTTCAAACAACTCAGCAAGCAGTTCATCAACCAGTTCGCCGGTATGCATGAGCGGCCAAGGCCAGACATGCAACTACTAACAGTCAGACAACGGAATAATGAGTCCCTCAAGGAGTTCACCGACCGGTTCAACCAACAGAAGCTTCAAATCCGCAATTTGAACGAGACAATCGCCATCATAGCCTTCTGCTCGGGAGTTCAACACACCAAGTGCGCCGCGTCGTTCCACATAAACCGACCGGAAACTTTGGTTGAGCTCTCTGAGAGGGTTGGAAAATATATTGACACTGAAGAGTTTCTGAAGACCAAATACACCGGGCAAGAAAGCAACGAGTCTTCCAGAAGTAAGCGAAAGCGAGATCAGCCCGGGAGTTCTTACAGTTCTTACAGTTCACAGAGGTCTGAGTCCGGCAATCCCGACCCGACCACCGGTTCACAGCAGTCCGGGTCAGGCAGCCCCGACCGGATCTCCAGCTCACAACAGGCATGGTTCGGCAGTCCCGACCCGACCTCCAGTTCACATCGGTCAGGATCAAGCAGTTCCGGCTTTGCCTTCAGCACATAAAAATTAGGAGCCCGACGATCTTGATCCGACCCCCTGTCTCCATCATTCTAGATGAGCCCGACTACAACGATACTTGCCTGATCACTACGTGAGGCTCCACCGATTGTCAGAGAGCTCATTCAAAGACCTCGGGCCTAACCCCGAGGCATCCAAAGACCTCGGGCCTAACCCCGAGGCATATAAAAAGACCTCGGGCCTAACCCCGAGGCATCCAAAGACCTCGGGCCTAACCCCGAGGCACTAAAAAGACCTCGAGCTCCAAACTCAGGCGCTAAAAGACCTCGGGCTCCGAACCCAGGCACCAAAGACCTCGGGGTCACGCCCGAGGCACCGGCTTCGCTTAGGTCCAGCCGACGATGGAGGCAAACCTCCTAGGTGGCTAATGATGGCAAGCTTCAAAAGACCCTGCAACCACCATGTTCCAGGTCGGTTACCTACAGATCATAGCCTCTGTAAGACCCTCGTCTTAGCGAAAGCTTGGGGGGCAAGATGGCGCATTGAACTAAACAGGTAATCACACCGGGTATTTACAGGCCTCGCGGATAACCAAGTCAAAATCTTGGACAACCCGAGCACCTACAGTACTCAGAGACATTAACTCCACTTAGGTCCAGACCGACGATAGAGGTGACTAAAATCTCTTAGGTTGGCCGACGATAGAGGAGTAAAAGGACCCTACAGCAACGTGATTTAGGTCGGCTCCACCAACATGGTCAAGCTCTTCTCCTAACAGTCTTGACGAAGGCTGGCCGGGTAGAAGACAACCATCCTGGGGAGTTAACAGTAAAAAGGACCCTAGAGCAATACGCTTTAGGTCGGCTTGTCCAACATGGTAAAATCCTTCTACCCACAGCCTTGACGAAGGTTTACAGGCAGAAGATAACCATACTGGGAGCTAACTCAAGCAACAAAGACTCCGAATTAGACTGGGTCTCAACTCCCGGTCAGTTCCCGAGCACCTAAAGGTCCCGAGCTAGGCTGGGTCTCAACTCTCAGTCAGTTCCCGAGGACTTACCAGGCTCAGAAGCCCCGAGGCAGCTTCCACAAGCACTCAGACAGCGGCAAGTAACATCAAACTGATTTCCAAATTTGCCCCGATATAGCATCTGGCCAATCTTGGAAATGGGGGGCAGCTGATACGCCCAAAATTATGGGCAGTTTCCTACTCAAGCTAGAAGACTAATGGAAAGTGCATCTATTTCCTAATCCAATTGGAAAACTCCCACAATTAATGTCAATCAATCCTAATACAATTAGGAAACTTACTTGATTGGTGTCAATCACACCCTAATAGGATTATATTTCCTTATCCATGTATGAGTAGGTCTCTTGCATCTATAAAAGAGACCACTCACCCCCCATTGAGGGGGCGGCCAACTCTTGAGTCTACACAGCACCTCTACAAAATTCACCATTATATGCGTACACCCGGCCGGTATTACTGGGAGTGCCGCCCCTCTTTGTTGGCTCACCAGGCCCGCCGGTGATCTGCTAGTGAACGTGCTCAGACACACCCGTGGACGTAGGTACCTTCATTAACAGGGCCGAACCACATACAAAAAATAGTCTCTCACTCTCTCTCCCTCTCTCTTAAATTGCTTTACTTTACTGTTACCAATTTTTGGCATCATCAATAACTATGGTTCAAGCACCAACATAATCCATCTTCGGTTACCACGAATTATCCCACACTAAACTAGAGTTGTGGTATAATCCGTCTAATCTAGGCATGGACTATTCGGATACTTGATAGCACAATTCAATTTAAGTATCATTACATGTAAACAATCCATACAAGCACAACAAATATAGAATATTGAGCACATCACAGTCAAAATAGATCTAAGACAAGAATACACTTTGAAAGTAATGATTTAATCAATAAAAGCATGATTTATTTATAAAAATCCTCGGAACATGTAACTGTCATCCATATGTAATAAAACTAAAATAAAAACATAAATACACCCTATTACTTGGCTAGGGTTTCATTGACACCCTAGATCTAGAGTCTAGTTGTCCATAGAATTGATGAACAACAAGAGGTTGATGGAGGAGGCCATGGGAATCCTTGGTCTTCTTCTTCTTCTCCTTGCTTTCCTCTCTTCAATGGCTGGAGTTTTTGTGTATATGGCTGTGTATATTAATTGTCCAACCCCTTAATTGAAGTAAAATAGGGTATATATAGATTTACAACAAGTTTCGGAAGCTTTCCTAACCCGAAACGCACTAAAACTGCTATATTTAGCTTTCCAGACGTAATTAGGCAGTTTCGTTCGCGTAGGAATCATCAGTAGAGTGAAATACACGTATTTGATTTTTACACATGTCGCGCGCGCGGGCCGCGCGAGCGCGATTTTGGGACCTCGCGCAAGCGGATCGCGCGAGCAATTTCTGGGTTTTTCGCGCGAGCGGATCGCGCGCGCGATGTGTTTTTTCAACTTCTTTTTGCTTGCTTTTTCACCCTGTTTAGTCTGGTATACTTGATTTCTTCCAAATCCTGTCAGAAAATAGAAAACGAAGTAAAAATATATAAAAACAAGATAAAAAGGTACTAACAAGCGCATGTTAAGGCGTATAATTAGGATTTGTTCTCTCCCGATCACACCCCCAAACCTACATTTTGCTAGTCCTCGAGCAAAACTAAAACATAAAACTAAATACTACTATACTTAAAAATCCTAACTCACTGTCGCAGGCAACGCGATTGCATTTAGCATATGCAACAAGCCTTTTAAACCCCTAGGTGTCCCTAGTAGGACGAGTGAAGTCTCGTGAGGGTTCTCGTCAACAAGTCACCCACAACCATATTTATTAACTTATAAATTTAAATTTTTTTAATTCAAACGAGAATGAAAACAATCAATACTCCTTATCATAGAACGATGATTTGAAATAGAATAACGAACATAAAGAAACATAATGAAACATTCACCTAAATCATGAAAAACAATTCCAAGCACATGCATCGTATAAATCAATAGAGTTTCTCATAAAATTGCACGTGTGATATGGTAGTCAAATGAACACGCGCATGTCATGAACTTGGAATATAACTCGGATGACCATCTAACTATGCTTCGACTACGAATCTCGCAATGTTAATTACACTCTCAAATGAAACACTCAGAAACAGGTGTAATTTTTCAAATATATGTAAGCAAAGGAATTGCATTTTCAAGATATGAAACGCTCACATATGACTCCAAAAAGACGCATGACACGAAAGAATAGTAGTCTCATGGATAGGATGCCAACAATCAAGAAAAATTAGTCATTACCATGTTTTAATCCCCCTCCAATCATTTTCATATCCGAACCATGTTTTTTTAGGATCAAATAGGACTTTTCAAAGGTTATAATGTGGCTTAGGCAGTGAAAAAGGATAGAACGGATTCATTAGGTGGTTTTCAGAATGGCATTGTAAGGCATGTACGATTTCTTTCATTCTCTCTTCTACCAACTTTCATCTTCTCATTCTCTTCTTTTCATTCCTTTCAATTTTTTCTCCTTCTGTTTCTTTTTCTTCTTCTTTTTTTCAACCTTATTCTTTTTTTTTTCTTTTTCTTTTCGTTGCTTTTTGAATAATCAATCAATAAATAACAAGGCAACCACCCCAAACATCATCTTATTTTCTTTTTCTTCTTAATCGACACATCGCCTTAATACCATTAAAAGTTGACGAATCTCTCAGTGGTAAACTCCAAGTTGGTCAAATTGGAGCAAAAACAAGGATAATGGTGATTAAGGGAAAATGGCATTTTAACGGCTCAAAGGGCGAACTAAGGAAATTTTTATCATTTTTCTAGATAGTGGTAAACAAAGAGGGCCTATAATCATGTCCTATGGTTATATGATTCTTCAACATTTACGACGGAAGATTGAATAGCATGGTAACAAATATTTTAACTTGACTATCAACCAAAACAAGAATAATGAGACTAAACAACAAGTTAATGCGCTATTTCAATGAAATTCGACAAACACAAGATGTATTTATAACTCTCTAAACAGAAAAGATAGGCTCAAAAGCTCACTGGGTCTAGTCTCCACCTTGTGTTATCTAGAAATCTGAATCATATTATAGTTCACATCAGACATGTATTCAAGCGACTACGTGCAGTGCATAGGTTTGTGTACAAATCTATGATATAAAACTACGATTCGAACGATACATAACCTAAAACATTTCATCATGACTTCAGCAAATGTTTAATCACATATTCTCTTGTTTACCATTCTATAACAATCCAGGTTACATAACAAGAAGTATCAAATTTATATTGCAAAAACGTCGGTAATCATAATTTATTTAAGCACAAGTGTCAAAATATTTTTGAAAAATTTAGTGTAATAATAATAATGTGAGTGCATACCCCCAAACCTAAACCTTTCATTGTCCCGAATGAAACAATAAAACGAAAGAAAGGAGAGTACATAAAGAAGGAACGATAATACCTCAATCTCGGCAATCACAAACAAGTGAACATATAAGAATACGGAATGAAAGTGCGAATGTTTTACCTGGTAATACTTAACAATAGAAAATAAAAGAACAGAATAATAACAATAACAACTAAATATTTAGATTTTTTAATTTTAATTTTATTTTTATTATTATTATTTTTTATTTTTTTTAATAGAATAATAGAATCTAAACTATAATCAAGAGACTCAATAAAAATAAAAGAAACAAACAGAACTTATAAAAAACAAAGACAGACGAACCTAAACAGGTCTAAAAGAACAAACATAAAGTATAAAAACCACTGACCAGGTATGGAGAGAGGAGGTAAGAGAACAAAAGAGAAAAACCAGAAAACCCTACCTCGCGCGAGCGGGCTGCGCGGGCGAGCCTCGCGCGCGCGAATCCCTCCGCGAGTTTATGCAGAAGCATGTTTTACGTTTTATAAAAGAAAAATTTCTAAGTCCTCAGATCGCGCGAGCGAACCCCCTCGCGCGCGCGAATTGTGGCGCGAGGTGATACTGAGGCTATATATCATAAAAGTTTTAAAAAATTTCTCTAAGGGGCAGGCTCGCGCGAGCGAAATGCCATTTTTCCTCTTTTTCTGTACTTTTTTGTAAATGAGCCAAAAATAAATTTACTCTGACTCCCAAACCTGTTCAGAAAGACCACTACTGAATCAAAAAGACCCAAAAACAACCAAAAACAAGAGAAACGGATGAAATAAAGCTTGGGTTGCCTCCCAAGAAGCGCTAATTTTTACATCTTTAGCTAGACCAAGCTAGCTCAAAACTCATGGAGGCCGTAAATCGGTCTGTGTACCCCTAAGGATATCAGGGAGACTCCGGTGGTAAGTCGAAAGAATGTCATTTTGGATTAATTCATTTGACGGATCATCCTTATTATGTTCAAGTCGATTTTTCACCTTTCGAGTAAATTCCTCATTAGGGTCTGGTTTATTCAAATCCATCCACTCAATATTCACTATATTATTCCCCTCACTCATATTTAGTTCTTTTTTAGGCTCAATATTCTGTCTTACCTCACATTCCGCCTCACATAGGTAATCGTCGTCTTTAGGAGGTTGATCCATAGCATTAAATACGTTTAATTTTAAGTTCATGTTCCCAAATGACACCTTCATTACCCCCCGTCCGACAGTTAACACGAGCGTTAGCGGTTGCTAAGAATGGACGGCCTAAGATGACAGGAGTGTATTTCCTAGCATCTATCACGGGTTCGGTGTCAAGGACCATGAAATCGACAGGATAATAGCATTTATCAACTTTAACTAAGACGTTCTCGACGATTCCTCTAGGTATTTTAATAGAACGATCCGCTAATTGAATAGTAGCGGCCGTAGGTTTAAGTTCACCTAAACCTAGTTGTTTATAAACGTGATAAGGTAAGAGATTAACACTAGCTCCTAAGTCAAGGAGAGCCCTATGGATGATAGTGTCATCTAGGACACATGAAATCGTAGGCGTACCTAGATCTTTATACTTCGGAGTAGCATGTTGAAAAGTAAAACTTACTTTTTCCGTGAGAAAGACCTTTTTCGGAGAATGACTACGCAATTTATATTTTTGAGTGCATAGGTCTTTAAGACATTTAGCGTAAGCGGGAATTTGTTTAATAGCATCGAGGAATGGAATATTAATCTTTACTTGCCTAAACACCTCGAGTATATCTTCTGTTTTTGACCATTTCTTAGACAAATGTGACGGTCCCTCAACGTTTGGTGGAAATGGCATTCTTGGAATATAATTCGTTGGGACCGGTTCTTTATCTTTCTTATTCCTTTTCATTTCCTCACCCTCTTTATTCGAGTTATTATTTATATTTCTCTCACTTGTATCCAGAATTTCAACAACTTCCTCTTCTCTAATAGTTGTCCTAGTCGAAACAGCGTTCACGCTCTCACTTGACCCCCCCTTTTCGTATTGTCCCTTAGGATTTGGAATAGTTTGCGCAGGCAACTTCCCCTCATTTCTACGACTCACCGCAGTAGCTAGTTGTCCCATTTGGGACTCAAGCTTCGCAATGGATTGTGTATGAGAGTGCACTATTTGTGCTTGTGCTTGGACTTGAGTTTCTATGTTTTTAAGGGATGCCAACACCGTAGCCTCAAAAGTGTTATCCCTTGGAGGGTTAGGATTAGGAGGTGGGTGTTGGTATTGACTTTGTTGATATTGAGGTCGATAAGTATTAGAAAAATTGTTCGACATAGAATTATAATTATTCCATGGGAATTGTTGCATAGAATTAATGTGTTGCTCAACAAATTCCGGATATTGAGATGCAGAAGGACATACAAAGATATTATGTGACGGATCAGAACATAATGCACAAATTTCATGAGCGGGTGTGGGCTGTCGTTTGGTTCATTGTTAAAAGTCGGTCAAGTTTTTTAAATAGTTCTTTTATTTCAATTGAATGACTTGACTCGAACTTTACCTCTCTCTTAGGTTGTGAATGATATCCCTCGGAACGTACTGACACAGCCTGATGCATCGAATTCTCGCTTAATGTTTCAAAGATTTTCCAGGCCTCGTCGGCACTTTTGTGTAGGAAGGTACCCGCACAAACAGCGTCGACGGTATTACGGACTGAGGGAATAAGTCCCTCATAAAAGACTTGTACCAACTGCCACTTAGGAGCCTGATGATGTAGACACGAGCGTAATAATTCTTTAAATTTCTCCCAAGTATCATAAAGTGTTTCCCCATCTTGCATCACAAAATTAGTTATAGATCTCCTTATCTGATTCGTACGCATAATAGGGAAAAACTTTTGTAAAAATGCGGTGTGTAAGGCTTCCCATGTTCTAATTGTGTTTAGCTCCAAAGATTGGAGCCAGTATTTAGCTTTATCTTTTAAAGAGAATGGAAAGAGCCGCAATTTCAATTCATCATCAGTTAAGTTTTGAATTTTTAAAGTAGAGCATATATCCTGAAAATCTCCTAAGTGTTGATATGGATCTTCATTTAGACGGCCATGGAAAGATGGAAGTAGCATGATGGTAGACGACTTTATCTCAAAGTGAGATGCCGTCGCCTCCGGTAAGTCAATACATGTTTGTGGCGTGTAAGTCGTCGGAATAAAATAATCTTTAAGCGGAGGAGGTGGTGGTATATTAAGATTATTCATATTATTTCCATTGTTTTCGTCAGCCATTTTAATCGGTTCGATTTTAATCGTTCGAGTTCTCCTTAACCGTTTAAGGGTACTTTGAATTTCGGCTTCAAACAACGACGACGGTTGAGGAGTCCGATTAACTCTAAGGGTACGTTCAAGTTAGGGATCGATAGAAAATAGTTCCAGTTTACTAGAACGTGTACCAAACATAAACTTAAAAGAAAAATAACTAAAATAAAAACTGACTAAAATAAAAACAAAAAATAATCACGCAAGTAAGATAACAAGCAAGCACACAATACTACTATGATGCATGAATATTATCTTGTAATGCAATGACCGAGTCAAGCCCAGCGCCCCGGGTTTCCTAGCTAATGCAGTGCAATTAACCCTAAACTAATGCAAATAGTGCGTCTCAGCGTCCTGACTTATAGTGGTTTAAAGCGAGTTTCAAAAGAAGCAATTTATTTTATTTTATTTTTATTTTTTCGCGTAAGCTCCTTTGATGTGATTAGCTAATCCACTCAGAAACCTTAGAATTTTGACGACTCGAGAAACTACAAAATAAAATATAAAGTTAGTAACTCAAAATAAATGGAAAAATAAGAAAAAGAAAACCTAATCTAATATTTACAAATTAACTAAACTAAGATTTTAAAACTAAAGGTAGTAATTTGCAATCCCCGGCAACGGCGCCAAAAATTGATCTTGTCAAAATCAAGATATAAAAAGTATAATTTACTTTTCTAAAGATTTGCAGTGTGGAAGTAACGGTCGAACCCACAGAGATTGAATACTACGCACTTTAATTTTTAAAACCTAAATTTAGTTAATTAAGAAAAATGGATTTTGATCTGATTTTAATTAAACTAATAATAATAAAAGTAAATCTAAATTATGAAAGTAATTAAATATTTGTTTTTATAATAAGTTTAAGGTACCTAGGATTGCAAATCCACCACTAGCTTCATAATAAGGATATTTATGCATTCCATTAGATTGTTAAGTTGGATGATAATGGAGAATTGTAGCTACAAGCCCAATTCCTCCGTCAAGAAAATAACTATGGTTCAAGCACCAACATAATCCATCTTCGGTTAGCATGAATTATCCCACACTAAACTAGGGTTGTGGTATAATCTGTCTAATCTAGGCATGGACTATTCGGATACTTGATAGCACAATTCAATTTAAGCACCATTACATGTAACCAATCCATACAAGCACAACAAATATAGATCATTGAGCACATCACAGTCAAAATAGATCTAAGACAAGAATAAACTTTGAAAGTAATGATTTAATCAATAAAAGCACGATATATTTATAAAAATCCTCGGAACATGTAACTGTCATCCATACATAATAAAACTAAAATAAAAAACATAAAATACACCCTATTACTTGGCTAGGGTTTCATTGACACCCTAGATCTAGAGTCTAGTTGTCCATAGAATTGATGAACAACAAGAGGTTGATGGAGGAGGCCATGGGAATCCTTGGTCTTCTTCTTCTTCTTCTTCTCCTTGCTTTCCTCTCTTCAATGGCTGGAGTTTTTGTGTATATGGCTGTGTATATTAATTGTCCAACCCCTTAATTGAAGTAAAATAGGGTATATATAGATTTACAATAAGTTTTGGAAGCTTTTCTAACCCGAAACGCACTAAAATTGCTATATTTAGCTTTCCAGACGTAATTAGGCAGTTTCGTTCGCGTAGGAATCATCAGTAGAGTGAAATACACGTATTTGATTTTTATACATGTAGCGCGCGCGGGCCGCGCGAGCGCGATTTTGGGACCTCGTGCTAGCGGATCGCGTGAGCGATTTCTGGGGTTTTCGCGCGAGCGGATCGCGCGCGCGATGTGTTTTTTTCAGCTTCTTTTTGCTTGCTTTTTCACCCTGTTTAGCCTAGTATACTTGATTTCTTCCAAATCCTGTCAGAAAATAGAAAACAAAGTAAAAATATACAAAAACAGGATAAAAAGGTACTAACAAGCGCATGTTAAGGCGTATAATTAGGATTTGTTATCTCCCGATCAGTTGAGATATGCTATCTATTAGCTGGAAATTAGTTGTTAGCATTTTATTATCTGGGTTTTCTTTTATTACCTAAGGGCATTATTGTAATCTCTATTTTATCAATGATTAATATAAATAGGGTTGAGACTCTTTCTCTCAACCTAAGCTTGAATCATAAAAGTTTACACACCCTGCCCAGACCAATAGTATCCTCTTGGAAATCCATGAAGGGGTATGTGGGAGTCATGTTGGAGGTCGGGCATTGTCCAGAAGAGCTCTACTCCAAGGTTATTTCTGGCCTACCATGTTTCGGGACTCTTAGAGCTATGTAAGAAAGTGCGATAAATGCCAAAGATTTGCAAACAAGATTAATATCCCGGCAGAGAACCAGACTCCTATCCTTAGCCCTTAGCCATTCGCGCAGTAGAGCATTGATATAGTCGTCCCCTGCTAACGATAAAGGGCCAAGTCCAGTTTGCTGTCACTATAGCAGATTACTTTACCAAGTGGGCAGAGGCCAAGCCACTGGCAACGGTCGCAGATAAAAAATGGGAAATTTCATTAAAAGGAACATCCTCAACAGGTTTAGAATTCCCCGAGTACTTGTTAGTGACAATGGTAGGCAGTCCGATACACCAGTATTCAGGCAATTCCGCTCAAACTATGCCATCTCCAACTACTATTCCTCACCAGAGCACCCTCAAGTAAATGGGCATGCCGAGGTAACCAGTCGAACGATCCTACAGTCTATCAAGACAAGATTGGAGAACGCCAAAGGACTTTGGGCGGAAGAGTTACGAAGCCTCTTATGGGCCTACCACACGACATTCTGAGCTTCAACAGGTGAGACCGCGTTCTCGCTCACATATGGGTTCAAAGCAGTAGTTCCGACCAAGCTTAACCTGGCATCATATAGGGTTGGCAACTTCAGCGCCCAGGAAAATGAGTGACTACCGAGGACAGAGTTCAACCTGAATGAAGGAAAAAGAGATCGGGCCTACATCAGAATGGCAGCCTACAAGCAAAGGGCCTCGAAGTATTTTAACTAGAAGATTTTTAACTGGAAGGTGAAGCATCGTAGTTTCCAGATGAGAGACCTCGTCTTCAAAATGGTAAATCAACCAACTAAGGTTCTGGCCCACGGCAAGCTCGAGGCTAATTGGGAAGGCCCGTACCTGATCACTCAGGTAAATCGACCAAGCACCTACTGATTGCAGACTATGGAAGGATGAGAGTTATCACACGTATAGAACATAGAACACCTGCGCAAGTACCGCTAGTAGAGTAGGCTAGCAGAAGCATAATTTCTCGAGCAACTCTTTTCAAGCCGTCAGCAATCTCGAAAAATTCAATATACGTTAACTTTACAGCAGTAATTTTTCGCAGCAAAAGTCCTCGGCCACCCCGGGGCAACCGAAAGAATGTCGCTCCGTGTGCGGCAAAAGACCTCGGCACACCCGAGGCATACTTCTGTTTTTACCATAAAATATAATTCTAATATATTATTGTAATATTACTATATTATTATATAGTATAGTTATTATAAACTATTTGGCTTGAAATAGAACCATTTAGTAGCTTTACTTGCAGGACACTTGTCATCATAGGAGTACATCAAAGGTCGTTACTTGAAAATCAATGGTGGCTAGTAGAAGTCATTTTGGAGGGACTTCTCTTGGAAGAAACACATGTGTAAATGAATTTTAATTGGTAGTTAATGTAATAGGAGGGAAATATTCAAATTCAAATAGGTAGTTATAGGCTTTCTCTATAAATAGATGTAATGTACTCCTTGTAAATGGTCTTCACCACAATCAGTATATCAATATATTACTTGGTTCTTCTCTCTTCCTTAACCTGCCATCAAGGCCTTAGTAGTTGTTCTTTATTCTAGTCTAGTTAGTCTTTGAATTATCTTCATTTACTATTCGAATAGTTTAGTATACTTTTATGATTTAGTTCAATTGTCGAATGCACTTCGAATTCTAGAATCTGTTAAAATAGGTAGTTTAGTTTTAGTTTACTTTTCCTTTATTTCCTTCAAATTAGGGGTAGTTCATTACAATACTTTAGTTTAGTGATGTTTTTTATTTTCCATCATCTTTTACTTCAATTCAGTTTTTGTTCTTGTTTTTACACGATAAAAAGTCCACTTAATTGTGGCAATAGAACCTACACCACATTTGCTCACGACATTTTGGGCCAATTTACGTGTGTTTTGAAACATCAAACAGCTTCATACAAGCAATAAACTCCACTTAGGCACATATCTGACGATGGGGGACAAACCCCTTGGGAGGCTTGTAATAGAGGAGTCAAAAGACCCTAAAACCCTAACGTTTTAGGTCGACTGCCTAAAAGAGGCATTTTCACACTACTCCCGACCTTAGCATGGGAAGGGGGGGGGGGGGGGTATGCGTAGAAGTATAACTCTACAGGTGCTTAAATGAGCACTTACAGAGCTTGGGATTAACTAAGTATGAACCCTTAGGTAATCCCGAGCACTTACAGGTCTCAGAATTAACTAAGTACCAATACTTAGGTAATTCCCCAAAAATAAACCGAGTACTTATAGGGCTCAGGATTAACTAAGCATGAACTCTTAAACAATCCCGAGTGCCTACAAGACTCAAAAGTCCAAAAGTAGTAAAACTTTGGAACTTCCCGAACAACATTTAAACTATCTATGGTCTTAAACCTTTAGCTAAGGCAGGGGTATCAGACTAAGGCAAATCAAACCAGTCGGGCAATGACACGAGTTGTTGCAAAAAGTGACCTCCATGGGACTTTTTCATTGAAATTTGTATTTACATTGCCTAGGGGGGGCAGTTGTAGTAGCCTCCCCCAACCCCCCCCCCCCCCCCCCCCCCTCCCCAACAAAAAAAAAGAAAAGAAAAGAAAAAGAAAGAAAAAAAAACTACAACAAAAAATAAAAGCTGCCTAGCAGCGAAAGGTTGTCCACAACCACCTCGGTGTCTCCGACCGCCCAGCAACAGCAGCAAGTGGGGTAGGGGATGGAGCTCCCTCGGTAGACTCATCGACCCAGAAGTTTGACTCGGCCCCCCGATGGGCTGAGAGGTCCTAGTCGGGGTGGTCGACCACCGCCCTCCTCTTTAGGTCAACGTAGCCTTGGGGGAACCTGGCCTCAAACTCCTCCTCAGCTGCCTTCTCAACATCCGTTCGAGCGATGGCAGCTTCAGCCAATGCCTTCCCCTCAACCTAGGAAGCCTCCAACTCCGCCTTCAGCTCAGGCCACCTCCTCCTGAAGCTCAAGTCTGGCTCGAATGCCTTGTTGAACCTTATTCTCTTTCTCAATGGCGATGGTTTGGGAAATCCCGAGCTCAGCAACTGCTTCCTTAACCTTTCCCTCCTCGAGCGCTAGCTTAGTATAAGAAGCAGATAGGGGTGCATACAAGCTGAGCCGCTCAACAAGGGCTCGAGGCTAGGCTCGAGAAAAGCTCGGCTCATTTAATAAACGAGCCAAGCTTGAGCACACATGGAAGCTTATGAACACGTTTGATTAAGGCTTGTTAGTAGGCTCGAGAAAATCTCGTTAATAGGCTCGTGAAGAAGCTCGTATATATATATATATATATGTATTAATATTAACTATATATAATATACAATACTATACTTCTCAAATTTTGAATTCTAAATACTTTCCAAATATTCTCATAAAAATATTCTTCCCAAATACATAGAAAAGTGTGATGTACTATCACGCTCGGCTCATTTTACAATGGGACAAGGTGGTCTCAATGTTACATGTATTTGGAAAAGAAGCATTTGGGATGCAAAGTAACTAGTTAACAAATGTTGATATATTAAAATTAAGCTAAATTGTTAAAATTGTACTCCATATCTTATTAATTAAAAAGTAATGTTATGTTTCTCAATTTTTGCATCCCAAATATTTTTCAAATACATGTGACAAAATAGCTAGTTAACAAATGTTAATAATATGAGTAATGTTATGCTTCCCAAATTTTTATCCCAAATGATGTGGCACTGGGGACATGTAAACAACTTCTAATCAAAATTCAACTAGTCCTACAATATTAGATTTGGTCCCAATGCCACATTTTTTGGAAAGCACTTTTGGGATATAAATTTGGAAAGCATAACATTACTTTAATAATATATACAAAGTATTTTTCTTGACCCTCTCCAGAGCAGGGGTCAGAACGTCCTTTGTCACCGGAGGAGGTTCTCTCCTCAGCTGCCGGAATTCTCTGTCTTTCCCCACAGTTCCCGATCGCTTCCTTTTTCGGCCGCTTTCTCAGCCAGAGCAACCTCCTTAGCTGAAAGAGCAGTAATATCCTTCTTGGGGGCCATTGTTGTTAAGCAAGAGGTCAGTAAACAATTACAATGGAAAGAGGACAAAAAATGAATAGAAGAGATCGAAAGCATCTTACCCATGGATGAGAGGTGGAAGATCTTGGGCACAAAACACCTTCTCCGGTCTGAAGTTCTCTACCTGATCACCGAACTTGCCCAGCAGCCAGTTGATGTTAATCGGTGCTCGGGCTAAACTCAGAATTCGCTCCTGGCACTCAACTAGGGTATCAGGTTCGGTGGTAGATCCAATTGCAAGCAAACCGAATGACTGTTAGTGTCCAAAAATTAAATGGTTCGAGGAAAGCAAGAAACGGACAGAAAAAGACTTACCCTTCAACTCGGCTGAGCAATTTGTGGACATACCAACTCCTGACCGGGGTCAATTTTGTACAGCCCATCAAAAGACACATGGAAGAACTTCTTCTTCCAATCCTTGTTGTTGCTCCAGGACCTACCTATAATTTTCCTCCCTTACCAAGCACTCAGAGGAAAAACCTGAGCTCCACGGCCAAAGGAAAAGCTCAGTAGGTCCACCTGAGCTCCTGGAGGGTCAACGCATACCCAAAATATTGGGGCCACAAGTGCACCGCCGCCATCAGAAGTCTCCAGGTGTTGGGTGCGAACTGGGCAGGAGAGATCCTGAGGTAACATAGTAGATCCAAGGCCAAGGGATGCAAAGGAATATGAGCGACAACTATGAACACATCCTCATAAAAGGTGACATACCCGAGTTGACAAAAATAGGCCCCGAAAGGTCTCTCCGAGACATCCAAGGAGAATGAGTCTGGGATAAAATACCTAGTCCTAAACCTGACTAGGTCTTGTACCCCCAGCTCACTGCCCACACACCTACAGGAGAATGAGTTGGGGATAAAATACCTAGTCCTAAACCTGACTATGTCTTGTACCCCCAGTTCACTAGCCAAACCCCTACAGGAGAACTCGAGAACCGATCTCCCAGACACCGACTCATCGTCCCCCAAATCAGAGGACTCGGGATTGTGAGCACCTCTTCGACCCTATGGGTTCTTCCACTGAAAACCTGGATGAGTACCCTGCCCTCACTCTGATGATCAGAAGGGGGTTGAGAATTAAGAGACTCGCTGGGTTCAAGTGTCCCCGACCGAGAAGCCATATCGTCCGGTCGAGATGAAGAATTGAAGTCAAAATGGTACATGGATGGACTTTTAAGTACTAATCGGGTTAGCAAGGGGCGGCCCAAATACAGGTCCGAAACTCCTAACCTACGGTACAACGGAGGAAGAGTTAGAAGCCTAACAGGCAAGATGAACAGGGTTTGGGGGATGAAATAAAGAAGGCCTAGGATTCACAGACTCACTATACCGCCTAAGCAAAGGGAAAGATCCCCCGATTCTAAAGAAAAGCAGAACCTCAAGAAGAATAAGTCCCACTCCTGACTCAGTCCTAAAAGGTTTCTACCCTCTAGAATTTCACAAAAAGACTAACAGAAAGGGGAGAGCCCCAAGGAAAAAAAAAAGGAAGAAGAGAGTGAGGAAGATCAAGGCAGAAGGACTTACACAGTCGGGACAAGAGCTTGGGAGGGCAGAGGACCCAAGACCTCAATATATAAAATTGTTGAATGGTCCAGATTCATCTGGATCTAATGGTCGGGCTCAAAAACTGACCTGGAAACAATTTTCACGCATCTCGGATAACTCAAAAGTTGCCTCGGGATGCGCCAGCATTTAATGCGCCACAATATGCTCTAGTTTGTTTGTAATCGTCTGGTTCTGATAGCACCAGTTCGGTTAGTTCCTGACCATCGCCAGTCCCATGCTGACATGTGGCCAACCGATCACTGAGTTCCCGAGTGACCAAATAACCAGTGTTCTAAAAATTGTCCTAGGCGGCCGCTTAGGCGCTAGGCGGTGCCTGGTCGCCGAGACTTTCCCTAGGCGTTTGCGAAATTGGCCAGTGGATTAGTCAGCAGCCTCTAGGCGGGGCCTAGGCTGTGCTAGGCGGGCTAGGGTGAGAATGCTAGAGAGTCTTATTTGTGTCTGACTCTTTGGAAAAAAACCCCTAACATTAGTATATATATATATACACTTAAGGTTTAAGTTCATTATGGAGAGATCCCTATTAGTTTTTTAAATATTTAAACCTTCTAATAATCTTTATTTATTTCCAAAAAATGCCACATAACCTTTATGGATATATATATATATATCTCTATTATTTGAACCACAATTCTATAATGATTTTTAATTAACACCACATAACTCATATATAAATTTATTACATAATTAATTTTATTTATAAAAAAAATCCGCCTAGGCCCTTAGGCACTAGGCCCCCCTCAACCGCCTGACTAGCGCCTAGCAATTTTTAGAACATTGCCAATTGGCAATTACACTCTTGAATCTTCTAATACCCCTATTACATATTATCAACAATTTGTATGAAACTCAAAATCAAAGAAAATGAATTCAAAATCAAACAACAACTAAATAAAAGAGACTGATTGGAGCATTGTGATACTAACTTCAAGACCTAAATGATAGTAAGCTTAGTAGCACTGGTTGTTTCTCTGTTACTATCTAATAAATCTATATAGAGAGAGAGGGAGAAAGAGATTGGAAGTTTGAGAGAGAGAGAGAGAGAGAGAGAGAGAGAGAGAGAGAAAGAAAGAAGCATACCTCACCTTGCCGATGCTGGAGACTGAGATAGTACTGGAGAGAGAAAGAGTGGCGTCATCAGACTGGATAGAGAAAGTGAGTCGAGTGATTGAGCCTCGGCTCCTTGTCGCAGCCGAACTGGTGAGTGGTGAGAGAGAGAGAGATAGAGAGAGAGAGAACATTCGCTGGAGAGAGTGAGAGAGAGTACCAGATTGAGAGATCATGAGAGAGAGAGAGAGAGTGGATTGAGATATCGTGATGGACTAGAGAGTTTAGCCCTAAATATTTAGGGAAGGCTGGGAAGTGGGAAGCAATCTTATATATATGCTTATGAATACTTCGGATGTTCGGGTCTTAGAAGCACAAAGCGAAAACGAGGGTAGGGGTAGGGGTAGGGGTGGGGGCGGGGGCAGGAGCGGGAGCGAGGAAGCGTTAAACTTTAAGAGGTTCAAAGGTTGGGAGAGTCCAAGAAGCGTCCAAATATTTGAGATAACATATTGTATATGTAATTATTGAAGAGGAATTTAGATTGATATAAGATATTTAGATTATAAATTTTGTTTTTGAAAGTTTTAAACCATATGTTCTGATATAAAATACTTCTTCGATAAAATGTTTGAGCAAAATAAGAACTTGAATCTCTTCGTAAGCTATGTTGGGCCTAGGATGTGATGGGAGCAGGGTAAGAGTGAGGTTCTAATATGAGGGGAGCGAGGTTCCGAAAAGCTTCTTAGTAAGAAGCGCGGAATCAAGAGTCTGAGGTGGGAGCGTGACTACTTTAGAAGGTTCCTGCTTCTAAGATTCCTACTCCAAAATCTTAGTATGATGAACCTATGTGAAATAGGCACGTATTTATTCTTTTTTGCTAAATGATAAGAATGTAGCTATGCGTTGTGACTATCAGTATGCAATCAAAAGATTCACATCATCATGTTTTTCTTTATACTTCAGGAATCTACCCCCAAGCATTAGCTTGAGGGTATCTCCTCCACCTCCCAGAAGAAAGGTTTGAGGATTTGATTCTATGTGTATAGGAAATACTAACCTAATTTTTTTATCCGATGCTTTTGATGACATGAACGCTCTCGTGCAGTCATTGATTTATGATTGTTATGACGATGAGTAGGCAGCAATGAGAATCACAGAAGCCAACACAAAGTCGTAGAACCTCTAGACATATTTGCTTTGCTATCGGTTAGCATTGATGTAATAGCCTTGCTACAAAATTCCTTAGGCCTTGTTAGTCTGCTCAAATGTTTGAGTTGAGCAATCAACATTTAACTTATAGAGGCATCCAGAATTCCATTGTATACCTACATTTGAAAATGTGGGATTTAATAGTTGAGATAATATCACCACTGGTCAAGTTGTATAAATACAAGATGGGTTAAGTTAACTGACAAGTTTTTGCTTATCTTATTAAAAACAGGCCTTATAGCATTGGCATGTGGACAGTTGGAGGATGTCTTCAAGAAAGGCATGACAAAGGCAAGTGCAATGAGCAATGGTACTACAATGCTAATGGATCAGTAGATGCAATTTATAGCAATGGGAATGGTGTGTACTTTGAAGGGAAAATGGCTTCTAGTGTTATTGTAGGGCCTTCTTTTTTTCATCGGTGTGCTCTTATTGATTTGCTATCGAGTTTGTCTGTACAGCCTTAAGAGTAGGTAGAGGTTGTAGTTTTCTAATGGACGCGTAACAGAGAATATAGGTGGATCCCAATTTTGTTGCCAGAGCAGCTTATATTTGAATTTTTTTGAGTTGAGCTTATATTTGAATTTTGAAGTGCACTATCATGAAAAAAGTGCACGTCTCTCAATCTTCAATTCAAATAGTTGATTTTCTAAGGCACTAATGTTTGTCTTCCACATTTCATATTTGCGTCTATAACTATAAGAGAAAAAGTTTTCCGGTATTAAATTATAAATACACAACAGCTTCTCACAGAATCACTCAAATGGACACACAAGAAAGTGCAAATGGCATGTCGAGACCAGGGCTGGCCCTGTGTTTTTGGGGGCCTAGGCGAGCTTCAAAAATAGGACACGCTAAATATTAACACGAATTAGCTATCATAAGATATCAAACTACTATATACCCCAAAAACAACTATAAACGAGCCGTTGTGAAACATTTAACTAATATGCGACACTCTTACCCCCCCCCCCCCCTCCCCAAAAAAAAAAAAAATATATACTAAAAGTGCGACACTCTTTTCTATTATAATATACCATGCTTCTCAAATTTTCATGTCAAATATATTCCCCAACATATGTGGCTCACTGTATAATTCCATTGGAGCAGGTTGAAGTGATACCAAAATTATTGAAGATGGTCCACTGTCACATGTATTGAGAATCACATTTGTGATACAAATTTTGGGAAATATAACGTTATTCTTAATTTTTTTGAGCTTAGCCTGCTTAGGGATGTGTTTGTGCTTTACCAGGCTAATAGTAATGGCATACTACATGGCAAAATGTTGGAACCCTAAATAAAAATTTTAATAAGTATTTGGGGGCTCTAGCGTATGGCCAAGGCCGGGCATAAGACGAGACAACTCCATTACCACACAACAGGATATGATATGCAATGTTCTAAAAATTTCTAGGGAGTAGGCGGGCGATAGAGGGGGGCCTAGCGCCTAGGGGCATAGGCGGGACTAGGCAAAAAATTAATTTTTAAAACAAAATTAATATTATAGAGACAACAAAACTCACATTATCAACAAACTAAATTTCTAATTCATATCACCAAACCGACCGAAACTTTTCGGTATCGTAGTTGACCGAAACGAAACCCCCCACCAAGAATCACGAAATTCCAGTGCTGCTTCGCACAAAATGAAGTCGTTTCGGTGTGTGTGTGTGTGTGTGTGTGTGTGTGTGTGTGTGAGTGTGTGTGTGTGTGTGTGTTTCGTCCAATGTTTCCAAGGAAACGAGAGTAATCATGTTCAGAGAGATACCCATCCCATGTGAAAACAACTGAAAAGTAAGTGGGTGTTTCAAATTTTAATCAATTTGGAATCAATCAAAAAACGAATAAATGAAATTTGGGGAAAACCAGAGAGATATTGATTCTCTGAATAAATGATGAAATTGATTTTGAGGGTTGGTTATAAATCACTTACCTAGTTGAGGAATCTCTTCTCCAACAGTCTTCGTCCGATCGGACTAGGGTTTCCCTTATAGTCACCACTCTTCTTATTCTTCTTCTTCTTCTTGGCCTTCTCGCCCAGGGTTCCTGCCTTTTTGCTAAGCTGCTGGTTGGTCTCTCTCTCCAATCTTTCAGTGTAAAGGCCACGTTTGTTTTGCAGATTGATGGTAGGATTAGGCTGGATCGGACTAGTAGTCCATTTTAATTGAATGGTTCATTGTTTTTTGGATACTCTTAATCACGGATTCACGTGGGAATAATAGCGCATGTTAACTAAATAGTCTCTCGTATGAGAGACTAATTAATCCCATGGAGTAATAAATTAATCCCATGGAGTAATAAAAAAATCCCATGGATATGTGATATTATTAATCTCTTTAATAATGAAGGGTATAAGTAATACTCAATCCCGTTCACGAAACAAACATAGGTGGTACTAGTTGGGGCCCTCTCACTATGTGAGTGGAGAGAGAAAATGAAACAACTGAAGATAAATCTAATTTTGAGGGAGGGGGGAAGTTAAAAGTAGTTTCTTGCCTATAGGGAAGTTAAAAGTAATTTCTTGGGTATTATTATGATAGTTTTGTTCTTGTATGTGAGTTTTTTCTATTAAAGATATCATATTAGTATTTGTGTAAATATATTTTTTAGGTAAAATATTTGTGATACCCCTCCTTATCCCTTTATATAATAGTATAGATTAGAGTTTTATTTAATTAAGGGAAATGTTAACATGTGTCCTAAGGGCTCATGTTACGACACATGTTAAGGAGCTTAAAGTAGTAAAAAAAAATACATGGGGAATCCACACTAATGAAAAGTTAGGTTTGAATCTCAATCATTTATTTTTATTTTTGGCAATTTTTTAACTCCTTAACATATGTCCTTATGTTAATTGAACACTTTAATTAATTATGTATCTCATATATAGAGTTTTATTAAGAGTTAATTAGTAATAAATCCAATCTACTCTAAGCTTGTTATAATTGACCCAACCCATACAACATTTTAATGATAGGTCCATATGTTTATTTAGTGACCAAACTACCCCTATGACTCATCAAAAGAATCATTCCCATTTAAACTTACCCAAAATCAAGGGTTTTAAAATTTTAAACACTAAATATATTTAATATATATATATATATTTCATCTTCTCCAACGTTTCATACTCTATCTCTCTAAAAAATGTACTACATATCAATTGATTGTCCACCTCCTTCCAAGAGCATATAGGGTTCTATATTCAATTGCAAACTAAAAAACTTCCTAGGCGTCCAAAAACGTGATGGTGAGGCTCCGGCCGTACGGCTCCGACGAGTAACGACAATGGGGAGAAAAGGTGAGAAATTTTTTTTTTTTTCAGTCGTGTGAAATTTTGGTACTACATGTTGATGTATGATTTTAACGGATCAATCATTGTGGGATTGAAGACAAGATTTGGGAAAAAATTAGTTTTTGCGTGTGACTGCAGTTTGGAATTTAGCACTCACTATTGCATGTTTGGAAAATTTGTAAAATTCCACAAGAACTTTCGGTGGTGTGAAAATTCCCCAACAATAATTGACTTTGATGGATCGTTCATTCAGTAGTGCAAAATTTAAGACTGCAAACTTATTGAATTTCACACTATTGCTCTTTTGCAGCATGGCTTTGATGAAGACCAAAAAAGAAGCAGCTATCTTGGAGAAGATCACCAACACAGATTTGTCAACTTTTTTCGGCAGAGCCTTGTTTTTACTTTTCTCTATTGGATGTGTTGGAAGCTTTCACAACCTTAACAGGGATGTGATAGCTTCATAGTGGTGCTTTTGAAATGGAGTTATCTGCTGTAGTTTCATTGTGAGATTGATGGTTTTTTCTTTTATTTAAAATTGTTTGCCTTTGTATTGGTCTTATTTTTGAATGTGTATGGGGTGGATTAGCATGGTCCTGTTGGATGCATGCAAGGTGTTTTGTCGAATAGTTTGTCTTGTGCTCTTAACTGGATATTTGAGAGTGGCTCTTGGGTTAATTTGTTCTTAATCTTTCTGTTTTAGAGAAACAAATTTGATTTGTGGCAGTATGTAAAACATTTTTTATCTTAATAGGGTTTTCGTAGTATCAGTTTGAAATTTCATACTAGTCGCAGTGAAAAATTTAACCTAAACATTATTCAGTAGTGTGAAATTTCACACTACTCTCAGTGAAAAATTCGTTCATTTATTCCAATTAAGTTGATATCTTTTCCTCGATCTATTGTTATCTCCTTCAATCTTAAAACTCTCACGAATGCAGTATAATACATACTATCATGAATGATTATTGGTAGAGCAGAAAACCCATGGATGAATGATTATTGGTAGAACAGAAAACCTATGGATGTCATTAGCAAGATGTGACAAACCCATAATGTAGATACGTAAAATCCTGGGATTTTATTTTAGTTTATTAGATATCCAAAAATAAAGGGATAGGAGATCAGATTTTTCAACAATTTTTTTTTTCAAAACCTAACGTGATTTATGGTACAAACACAAAAAACGGAAATCACTATAATTATGGGATATTAATTCAAAATGAGATATTAGCAAGTCAAAATCCTACCATAACTAACAGAATTAATGTGTATATATGGCAAGTCAAAATCAGATTTAATGAAAGCAGTGAAATTTTGCAGTGTAAAATTTCACTAATAAAACATGTTGCAGTGTAAAATTTCATACTAATAAACCAGTTACAGTATAACAATGAACTATTTGCAGTGTAAAATTCAATACCCGCAGAAAGACTCATTTATGATGTGATATCTAGATTGAATATCCAATACACTGTGAATTAGAAATGGTGAAACAAATTTTTTTTTCAAAACCTAACGTGATTTATGGCACAAACACAAAAAACGGAAAGCACTATAATTATGGGATATTAATTCAAAATGAGATATTGGCAAGTCAAAATGCTATCATAACTACCAGAATTAATGTGTATATATGGCAAGTCAAAATCAGATTTAATGAAAGCAGTCAAAATTTTGCAATGTAAAATTTCAATAATAAACTGGTTGCAGTGTAAAATTTCACACTAATAAACCGGTTACAATATAAAAATGATCTATTTGTAGTGTAAAATTCAATACCCGCTGAAAGACTCGTTTATGATGTGATATCTAGATTGAATATGCAATACACTGTGAATTAGAAATGGTGAAATTCGTTTGTAACTGTTTTGTAAAGTAATATCCTACAATATTAGGATAAAATTTCTATATATATTGTAACCAATATCAATTGGGATTTGATAAGACTTGGTCAGATTTGGTAACTGATTCAATTAAATCTGAATTAAATATATGTATATATGTATATATATACGGTTTTGTATATATAGGTTAGGGGTAGAAAAGACATCTAATAATTCTATAATAGGAAAATTTGGACTAATCTCTAACAACATTTATAATTATAGGGTCTATCATTGGGAAGTACCAATTGGTGGGTCTATTACAACAAACATAGGTAGAATGGGATTTTCCACTAAATTTTTCCGTTATTAATTGGTTTAATTATTTATATTAAAATGTTTTAGCTTATGAGAGCAGCATGAATGGAGCTACTGCAGCAGGAGAGGAATTCTGCCCACATACCATTCGACCTGTCAAAGGTACCCCATCACTGCAGATATAATCCTATGTGGTAGGATACACACACATCCAAGTTGATAACATTCTTTTTTTTTTTTCTTTTCCTTTCTTTTCCCTCATAAATCCAAGAACCAAACAGAAGCTAAATTGAACATTTCTCCATTCCACTTCAGAGAAAGACTTGACTTTAGGTAGTAGCATTAAATCAAGTATTGCCTTACTAGTTCATTTCAGTTTATTTTAATTTTTCTCATTCCAAAAAGGGATCATTAGCGTTAGGTCCCTAGTTCTGAACTTAGGAGTCTAAAGGACCTTAAATATTTACAGTTTTGTGAAAAGTCCCTTCTTACATATACTTTTGTGAATTTGTGAAATTTCACCAAACTACTTTTGTTAAATTCACAGTTTTGTAAAATTTTAAAATATAAGTATAGTGTACAAATATAAGTGCAGTGCTTTTTACTCAAGTGATTTTTTTGTTGGACCTATGCCTATATAAGAACCATAAACTGTTCTTATCACTAACTAGCCCTTATAAAATTAATTATTCATACTTAAATTTATAACGATTGATTATTGATAAATTCAATAGATTTTATATCTTACTAAATTTAACGTCTTCAAAAAAAAAAATATAATTTAATTCTGGTTGTAGCAATGTCTTAAAAAAAAATAAAGATGCCACTTTACAACCAATTGAAGAAGAAGAAGAAGAAGAATAGGAAGAAGAAGAAGTGAGAATAGAATGTTGGTTGGAAGCACAAGGAGCATGTTGGAGATAATCAGAACCATGTTCAAACTGTCACAAAATAATGAAGGATATCGGTGTGTCACGTTTGAAGCAACAAATTGACAGCTTCATTTGCTGCTCAACAATTTGGGTGTAGTCGATGAGATTATGAGAGGTTTAGGACTGACTCTGAGATGTGGTTTCATGCTTACTGTTGGAATTATTGGGTTTATTGAATTTTGGATTATAACATTTTTAATTCCTCTTATTTGGGCCTTAGGCCTTTTTATTTCAAAAACTCAAACAAAGCCCAAAGCCTTTTATTTGATGTGACTTTTGTCCCACACTGGTTAAACATGAGACCATTTCACTCCTTATATATGAATTCACTTGCTTAGCTTGGTAAGCTTGTGTAGTAGAAAGGCTCTCTCATGCATGCACAGGGGGGGGGGGGGGGGGGGGGGGGGGGGGGCAAATCTCTAATTTGGACTGCCCGATTTGGCTTAAAAATTGATACCTACGAACATGAGGGTCACCAATATGTACCCCCGCACGTACGAGAGAGTGACTTCGTATTAAACTGGTTTTATTTCCCTACTTTAATATACGATTGTTATACACACTAAAATTGTTTTGTTAAAAACTTTGATCTCATTATAAACAAAATGTGTTGTAGTAGTTCAATGGCTATCATTTAAGGTGCCTTTATAATCAGGTTATAAAAACTCGTCTCTTGGTCTATATGCATATACCTGATCGGATTCAACTAAAAACAGAGCCTATTTTTTAGATGATAAATCATTCTTTGATCCTTTTTTGTTTTCTTGAAAGAAAAAAAAACTTTTGGGGCAATATTCTTCTTTTGTTAACTCTCTGATTTTGGAGCAATTATGAGCACTCATATATTCTTCCAATTTGAGTGCACGTTTGGAAGAAAGTGATTGCTAAATCCTGGAGAGCATAGCACTGAGACCTTGTGCATCGAGTCATTGAATCCGAGGTTGGAATTGTTCTTAAGGACAGTGCAAACTTTTGCACGCCTCAATCAATATCATAGCCGAATCCTTCCTATATTTCCTATGATCTTAATAACAATCATTGATGGCGCTATAATCAACGCGAAATGACTCAACCCATTATTTGTAGCCGTTTGGCCATAAGTATGGTCATACAACTTTGCTTTCTCATTCACTGTGCATTGGAGCTAAAAGCATAATAAAGATGCTTTATTAACATGTTTTCACAAACGGGTATATATTGATATTGCTTTTAAATGGTAAACCAACAATTACAATTTTGGAATCTTTAAAGAAATGATATTTGTAATTATTTGGTTATAAAAGCTAGTAGTATGTGCTGAGTATTACTCTCACAATTACACCATTTATATATACATATGGGGTGCACCAGTATATGCTAGTGGCATGTGAATGTATATGTTGGAGATCGAGATTTTATTGGTTCGTATAAACTAGTATACTCTTTTTTGACGTAATAGCTTTGATTAGCAATATTTCATTCATTCGTGGTCCAATTGAGATGATTCAAATATTTGGGGATAAGCTTTACTAAGCTGTTTGTTTATATATACATATATATATATATAGAATATAGAGTACCTCACTCTAAAAACAATATCAGACTTTTTGAGTATTGAAAAAAAAAATAGAAAGCCCAATTTAAATTATTTTAAATTTGGGTTATTTGACTTATGTTAGGATACTTTAATCCTAAGGAACTTGCTTGTAGAGCCATAAAAATAGGTTTTTTTTTAGGGGAATGCTAGCTTAATAGTAATTCTTGTCAATTTTAGACATAAATATTTATGTGATTTTTTAGGTCTATTAGTGCTACTTTTTATGAGTATATATCCCATCATAAATTGAGGGATAGTGGGGTTCTCAACCTCCTATTTATATCCCATCTAGATATATTAAGTTTAGAGTGCATGATAGAGATCATGGTGTGCTATTTGAATCACGGAAGTGTAAGAGAGTTAAGCGCTCAAAAGACTTTGAAAAGTAATTTTAATACATTTACCTTATACCCTGGGCTCTACTATGTCCAATCATAGTTGAAACTTGTGGATGAATTTAAAATGATAGGTAGTTAATGGATTAGAAAGATATGTGATGGTAATGAAGCTACCTTAGTAGCTAAGGTTTTTTTTTTCAAGGAAATTAAAGAAAAATGTTGACTTTTCTGATATCTATTCGCATGTTATGTATATTACATTCATTAGAATTATATTAGATGTTGATGCTATTTATGATTTACATTCTCATAAAATGGGTGTTAAAATTGATTTTTTTTTATTATAGAATTAGAATATGAGAATTTATTTGGATAAACCAAATGGGTTTATAAGGAATAAAGTGTGTAAATATATATATATATATATTCTTTTTATATGGTTTAATACTGGCTCCCAACCAGTATCATGGAAATTTTGATGAAACAATTTTTTAGTTTCAAAAGGGAAGTGCCAGTTGTCTATCATTAACACAATGATAGAGTATGTGTTATGATATGATTACATAAAAATGGTTTATTAATTTTTGGTCCTAATTTAGAAAATGTAAAAGAGCCCAAAATGTGTTTATTGTCACTTTAGCTTGATATGAAAGACTTGGGTGAAGTTAATTTAATTTTATGGATTAAAAATCACAATAGCTATTATTGGCTTTTGATGATCAATATTATTATTTTGGAAAAAAGGATTGAGGTAATAATTTTCATTAAAAATCTTTTTGGACTGCTTTTGAGTCAAGTATTAGATTAAATCACCTATGAGTGTGATACGATTTATCAAAAGCAATATAAAGATATTATTTGTAGTTTAAAGTATGGTACATACTATTATACCTCAAATAGTTTATGAAATAAGAGACGTATGTAGATACGCTATGAAATCAGAGTCAAAACCGATTTAAACAGTATGACACAAGAAAAACCTTCTTCAAAATAATTTCAAAGTATTTTGTTTTGAAAAACTAGTCGGGCATTTTTGGTCAAGAGTTGCCGGAAGTATTAGTTTGCTTCTAGTTTAATGTGTCCAAAGAGTCAATTGAGGCTATATTTGTTGAAGTAAAGCTCATGACAAGTTTTGTTGGATGGCAATGAAAATGTTTACTTGGTGACTCAAATAGTACCAATGTGTTGTTACTAGTGAGTTGAAATTATTTCCTCCTTTGAAAGAAATGAGTTCAAAAAATGTATTAATTTGTTTCTCCTATAGTTTTGGAAGGATATAGAGGTGTGAATTAAATTTCAAATTCATATGAGACTAAATCAACAAGTGGATTGATTTTTACTTAGTAGAGGTGCAATATCTTGGAAGTTGTCCAAGCAAACTTGTACAACTAATTTAACGATGGAATGTGAGTTTGTAGCGCTTGAGAAAGCAAGTATTGAGGCTAAGTGGTTTAAAAGCTTCTTAGCAAATATTCCTATTTGGAATAGGCCGACTATGAATAAGTCCTATAAAGGCAAAAGTAGGCATATACGCCTAAGACATAATATTATGAGATAGCTGTTTGAGATAAAATTAATCTCTTAATTTTGTAAGGTCAGAAGTGTATTTGGATGACCCTTTAACACTACTAGGGAGAAAACTAGTGTATGAAGGATTGAGGGGAATGGGACCTATGCCTGTAACAAAAATCAACAATGATGGTAACCCAGCCTATGTAATTGGAGAACCCAAGAAATAGGTTCATATGGGTAATAACAAGTCATTAGTTGGTTTGAGATGCACTATAAATTTATTATATTATTGTCCCTTCCTATAGTGTATAGTGCAATTGCAATGAGAAAGGTTGAGTTAAACTCTTAATGAATTCCATAGTCTATACTGAATGGATGGTATGTTTAATTGCAATGCATATTTGATGGATTCACATATATAAGCGTGAAAGTGGGGCTGCTCTTTATGAAAACTTAGGCAAGTTTTCTAGAGCACTTATGAAAATTCAGGACTGACGCAGGGCCTAGAGGTGCCACACCGATTAGAGTTGCTCAGATTTTGAGGAGTCAATGGGGGTACAAGACGATTGATTTACAATAAGGGATTCTGGTTCATAGAATTTTTAATTTTACCAAATTCCTGTAAATCACTTCTTGTATTCCTATGGGCTAGTTCATAGCCCTAAAGGCACCAGTTTTGATGTGTTGAATTCTCTTGCTCCACTCCTTTTATTTGTTGTTTGAATTTTTGAAATCGGGGGGATTGTTGGAATTATTGGGTTTATTGAATTTTGGATTATAACATTTTTAATTCCTCTTATTTGGGCCTTGGGCCTTTTTATTTCCAAAACTCAAACAAAGCCCAAAGCCTTTTATTTGATGTGACTTTTGTCCCACACTGGTTAAACATGAGACCATTTCATTCCTTATACATGAATTCACTTGCTTAGCTTGGTAAGCTTGTGTAGTAGAAAGGCTCTCTCACGCACGCACTCTAATTTGGACCGCCCCGATTTGGCTTAAAAATCGATACATGCGGACACGAATGTCGCCAATTTGTACCTCGCACGTACGAGAGAGTGACTCCATATTAAATTGGTTTAATTTCCCTACTTTAATATATGACTATTATACACACTAAAATTGTTTTGTTAAAAACTTTGATCTCAATGGCTATCATTTAAGGTGCCTTTATAATCAAGTTATAAAAACTACTCTCTTGGTCTATATGCATATTCCTTATCGGATTCAACTAAAAACAGAGCCTATTTTTTAGATGATAAATCATTCTCTTATCCCTTTTTATTTTCTCGAAAGAAAAAAAAACTTTTTGGGGCAATATTCTTCTTTTGTTAAGTCTCTGATTTTGGTTCAATTCTGAGCACTCATATATTCTTTCAATTCGAGTGCACGTTTAGAAGAAACTGATTGCTGAATCCTGGAGAGTATAGCGCTAAGACCTTGTGCATCGAGTCATTGACTCCAAGGGGCAGAATTGCTCTTAAGGACAGTGTAAACTATTGCACGTCTCAATCAGTATTATAGTCGTATCCTTCCTATATTTCCTACACTCACATGAGTTGGACTGGAATATTGTCACCATATCTATAAGACATATAATGTTCATCTTTGTGAATACTCCGAGCCTTGTTCAGTTTGTGCACCCGCTCGACACTCTACAACCAATTGGATGTAAATTTGTTAGATGAACAACCATATTATTTTAGAGATTTCTTATTAGCTCCTTATGTGCTTATATGCAACTTTTCTTTTCTATGAAATGGTTTCTGTATTCTATGAACTCTTTTGACTGTAGATTGATGACTAAATCATCATGTATTTCCAATTTAAACAATATATTATTGATATAATTACATATACCTCTCAAAGGATCAATTAATAAATTATTAGCTTTATATGTGCATACAGTTAAGATTAAAAGTCTTGTTTCCACAAGCTTCTTAGTGTTTTCAATTTTTTCTAGTGTTTTCACATGTTTTCAAAATGAAACCAAAACGTTTCTGTTTCCTGGCTCACTAAAACAATAGATCGAAATAGAAATTTAATCATTGCCTCTCTCTCTCTCTCTCTCTCTCTAGGATTCAAACTCATACTCCTTATCAAAGTTAACTCCTAATAAAACTTAACCGATCAAAGTTTTCATCTTTTTAAAAAATACCATTGATTTAATTTAATCTCATTTGACTAAAATCAATCTCACCCCACATTTTAAAAAAAAATTTAGAAAAGACCTGCCTAATGCCACGGCTTGGCATTTTCTCAAACATTTGGTGGGCAGCCTATGAAAGAATGTTCTAGTGCATTGCATAACTTATACATTCTAGAAATATCTAGGACTTCTTATGTGTTTTTATATCTTGTATATTGTAAACTTCAATACAGAAATTTAGAAGATGGTAGAGCTTATAAAGCTTGTAAACATCTAGATATTTCCTAGGAATATTCAAGATAATTGATGATGGTCGTTAGATCGAAATGATCTAGTCTGTTCATTATATTCTTAGTTTCCTATAAAAATGAGAGGCTCTCATTTGATCAAATCATCCAATAGTTGTAAAGCATTTGAGAGCAATATAATACTCTTTCTCACAACTCTCCATCTCTTTTTTACTTTGAGCGCTAGCAAAACTTACTTATCTTACAGTAGTGGGGGTGAGTCTAAGTGCCGCTCGGGAAGATGTTATAAAATTCAAAGCCCATGACACTAGGGCCCGCCTAATCTCATGGGTGATTTTTACTAACGCCTAAGGAAAATAGCGGCGACCAGGCTCCACCTAGCGCCTAGGCATTGCCTAGGTGATCGCCTAGTCCGATTTTTAGAACAGTGCTAATTGCTGATATTAAACTTCGGTTGAAATCTAACCCGAAGTTTCGAACCGAACCCAAATTATATTTTCAAACTTTATTTCAGTTCGGATTTCGGTACCATAATTCCCAACCAGAGCCTGATCAACCCAACCCGAACTTTTCAGTTCGAACCCAAACTGACCGATTGCCCACCCCTAAACGATTCTAGGTGTGATGCCTAACTCTATCTTCTTCTTCTACATGTGATGCATAGTTTTATCTTCTTCTTTTTTTTCTTCCTAATTTTCTACACTATTCTCAGCCATCAAAATTCTTATTTTCCAACCCTAACCCTAGAAACTATCAAATACACAAATCAGCCCCAAGTTACTGTTCTCGGCTATTGTTCACAGCACCATAGCAGCCCACTGTTCTTTCCTTTTCCCTTGCTTAATCATAACCCCCTCACTTGTCCTACATTACCAATCTTTAAGAGAAGATACTTGAGACGCAGAAGTACAAAATCATGAAATAGGATTAAAGAAACACACCTTTCATGAAATTATCCGACCTAGGATATATCACCGGATAACTTACATGTATGTTTATGCCTAGTGGTCCTTTGAATCCCTGATATCTTTTCATGTATCCAAAGCCATTGATTCCCCACTGCTTCCCCCAAGAATTCTGGATGAGCCAGACCTTTTCACCGTTGAGTGTCCCATAGCCAACGATGAGGACAAAATGAGCCACGACTCCCTCGATTGTAAACCCACAGTACGTTCTTATGGATATTGGTAGTTTAGTACTCCTATAAATTCCCTGCACATGTGCACATGAAACCTCTAGAGATGCATACATACTTGTGATTCAAGAAAGACATTAGTTTGAGATTCACATACCCCGGAATAATTAGGAAAGGAATCATCAGTCGAAATGTGGACAATTCTTGCCACTAGCGGTTGGTGAGCAAGGATTCTCATCATTTCTTGCTCATCACCCGATTTTATAAAATGATGGCCATCAATGTGCAATATTTTCTTTTTTACTTTGGTACTATAAAACACAACAACAACAACAATAATAATAATAATAATAATAATAATAATAATAATAATAATAAACCATGATAATTTTAGTTTTATCATTCTATTCAACAAACAAAATTACGGTTAGGGTGAATATCACTAGCCGAATTTAGATTGGTTTTGTGGTTTGTGAATTGGCTTCTTGTTGGATTGTGACTTAAAAATAGGCTCTACTCTAATGGAGGAGTTGATACCTTAGCCATTAGAGCTAACCTATAGGTTCAGTGATATTGACCCTTAATATTATCACTCACTTTTATGTGTTCTCGGCAATGAACAACGCTATCCTCGTAAGGATAATCCGATTCGTGGGCTAAGCCTTCTTTCATGATGTAGCTGTAAGCGTCAAAAATTCTGTGTCCTACTTTTTTGTCCCAATGAATGCAATCTATGAGCTCTTGTATAGAAAACTCTACTGGATTTCCATACATAATTTGATGTATACTGGAGCATGCCCGAGAAACGACAATGGCCGAGCATGAAGCTTATAGTAAAAAAAATAAATAGTGTTAAATTTTTCTTCATTTATATGAAATAAAATAATTTAATAAATAAAAGATAAAGAGTCTTACAACAATTCCTTTGTTCTATCATAGGTCAAAATTCCCTTGGTCTATGTGCCCCAGCAGGGTAGAACAGTCTCATAGCTTTCATAACTCCGAGCAATGACATTTTTCCTACAACCATCACCCAAAAATTAAAGGCCTAAAGATTATGTAAAGAGCCGTACATTCCACATTTCCTATGTGATTATTTTTAGGTTCCTTGAACAATATTATTTTACTCAACTACACATTTGTATATGGATGTTGATATGACCAAATTCAGCCCGCTAACAGGAGTGGGACACATTGCGAATAATCCCAATAGAAGGAACAAGTCATCAGCCCACTACCACATCGTAGAGTAGTGCTCCGAGAAGAATGTGGGTGGTTGAGCCTCAGCCCATTACATATTCCCAGCTCAAACCCATGAAAAAGGTACACAATTCTTCCCTCACAAACTCCTATATGTTCAAATACTCTTAGGGACTAACTTGATCATCGGAGGAGGCTTTGGGTATACACCCATTGCCTTGTTTTGCAGGTATTCTATGGAGCACACCAAGATCCAAGGCGTGTGCACTCTCAATCCAAGGTACGTGCATATTTTGGCTTCATCCGCTGGCGCCGTATTTGGGAAACGAAAAACATTCTACAATGTTTATGTGTTCCTCCTCGAAGAAAAAAAGTATTTTCTTTTCAAATTTTCAAAAGCCTTCTCCGATGATCACGGCTTGCTCCAACGCTCAATCCAAGATCGTAGAGATTACAAATACCTACTCAGGTATATAATCACATGAGAAAAAGGTCCTCACTGAGTTCCAGGTATTTACTGACTACTTGTAGTGTAATATATTGACACTGAGTTGCTTATGTATGTGTATATTGCTATAGACCTATGGTCAGTATATGAACATGAAAAGCTAGTCGGTCAAAGTACAAAAATTTATATTTACTTTGACAGTCACCAAAACACTCATTGGTAAAAGTCACTGGCTTACCATGTGCCTCAATTTGCTATGAGTAATGCTAGATGCACTCTCAAATGCACAATCTTGCTTAAAAATGTTAGACTTCGTGCTGAAAAGCTTGCACACCTTGCACACCAGCAGGTTTGTGCATTTAGTTGTGCATTTGGGAGTGCATCTAACATTATTCAATTATTAATGCCCACTTACTATCACTTTATGTGTCAATGAATTCTATTTCATGAATATTTACCACTTGGCATAGCAGATTCAAGAAAGTCTCCATATTGCAAGGCACAAATCCATGTGATATTCGATTATAGTTCAATTAAGTGTATCACATATACTTATATACCTCATCTATGTGCGAATGAATGAATCAGACTTTCACCTTTCTCAACCCAAGAGGATTTGTAAATATATATTGCATGATTGCATGTCATGATATACTTATGCCTAAATTTGCCTACAAAAAAAATGCTTGCAAAGTTTGTCTACAGCAAACTTTCCCCCAATTACGTTTCTGTACACGTGAGGTGGCACATCCCAATCACATCAAGATTTATTCAGTCTTGAAGAGCTAGGGATAATGATCTTGAGCTTTCGAACATTACTTACCGCTCTAGATTATTATCGAGATCAATATACAAACATTATGTTAATATTATTTAAGGTCAGAGATCGTTATAGCTCGAGCAGACCCAAAAACCAAGTGCCACGGGTCCAAAAGAATCAAATTTATCTCAGGCAAGCCTAAAAGCCCAGACTACGCTAAAGCCTAAGTGCAAAAGGACCCAGAGACCTGATCACTGCACATACATAACCAAAGACTCTTAGGCCACAATAAAGCCTAATTATTCTAGGTCCCAAGTGTTATATGTCTTCAAAGATTCGAGTGTGTCACAACTCTAGCAAATCTAGAAGACCAAAGTTACAATGAAGCCCGACTGCCATTGAGTTCATAACGGGCGATCTCAGAAACCTTTAATAACTACCAAAAATTAAATCCTCAAGTATTAAGTTTGTCTCCCTACACTGGTATCATCCTCAAAAGTTTGAAAGATAAAACTTGGAGGGGGGAGTATAATGCCAAACAAACATCCAAAGAAAAGCTTCCCTTTGCAAAATGACTTGAGGATGATTTCTTGTTGAGCTCAAGAGATAGGAATGAAGTCATTAACTCCGGTTAAGTTCTAAATATGTGATAATCATCAAGTCCAACCCATCCGAATGCTGCATATCGGGTTCAGGTTGGATCCAGCTCATAGCCTAGTGCTTGTTGAGTTCTTAACAAGCAATTTGGATGTATCCACCTGGTTTGCTAGCGACCTGTTTAAATTAGCTCAAACGTTGTCACTCTTCGACCGACTGTTGACCCCAAAGAGGAAAGTAATACATAATCATGAGTTCTGGCAAAAATCCTTACAAAAAAAGACGAGCAAAGCCTGGCACGGGCCAAGCTCTATTTATAGCTAAGGCCCCCTCAAGTCTCATGCTTCAACAACAAAAAGGCAACTAAACAACAGATCCAGCTCAAATTTTTAGCAGCAGATCAGATCTTATTCTGGACCAAAGCTTATTAGTTCAGGAATCTTTTTATTTAACTTATCTTATTCAGAGCCTTTTACATATCCAGATCGAGATTTATTACTCATCGGATGCATTTATGCTTACAATCATGACTATCTTGAGGAAAATTTTCAAGAAATGACAATCTGCTTTTATTTAGCTAAGACAAAATTATTCACCAAACTTTAGACTTCGCGTTTGAGTACATAATTGACTCAATACCATCACAACAACCTTTAACCCGAATCCCCAAGAAGGTAAGGAAAATCTTACACCCGTCTAAAGGACTCTAAGGTTTGGCTTGTCTTGGCCTGCCTTGCGTAGCCTTATCCAAAAACATTAGGATCTATTCTAGATCTAACAATCAAAACAACTTATGCTGATTCTTAGTCCAGACTAAGCGAATTAGCTTGGCTAAAAGCCCTGGGCCTACCAGGCACTCAAACCTGATCTGACCAAATAGATCAGAAGAGCTCACGCTGACTCTTAGTCCAGACTAAGAGAATCAGCTTGGCTAAAATCCCTGGGCCTACCAGGCACTCAAACCTGATCTGACTAACAGACCAGAAGAGCTCATGCTGACTCTTAGTCCAGACTATACGAATTAGCTCGACTGAAAGCCCTAAGACTACTAGGCACTCAAACCTAATCTGACCAACAGATCAGAAGAGCTCACACTAACTCTTAGTCTAGACTAAGTGAATCAGGTCGGCTAAAAGCCCTGGGTCTACTAGGTACTCAAAACTTGTTCTCAAGAACAGATCAAAAGAGCTCATGCTAACTCTTAATCCAAATTAAGCAAATCATTTTAGTTTAAAACCCTACACTGACAGGCACATGATCCCTAGCCAATCTAGGCCAAAAGTTCTGAGCCCACATATAGCTCGAGCAAACCTAAAGACTAAGAATTGCGTGTTTAAGTAGAAAGCTCTGAGCTTAATATAGCTCGAGCATATCCATAGACTAAGTGTCATAGGTCAAATAAGCTCAAAGCTCATTATAGCTCGAGCATACTCATAGACTAAGCATTGCGGGTTCAGAAGCCCGAGCTCAGTATAGCTCAGGTAAACCATAAAACCTTAGGCTACGTTAAAGCCTAAGTGTGTGCAAACCTTAAAGCCTTAGACTGTAATAAAGCCTAAATGTCCCATTCCTTTGAAAACCCTATGCTCTGGATATCTCGGGGATTCACTAACAAAAATGTTTGGAGCTAACAAGCTAGCTCCAACCAAGGATGGTACATCTGCCTAACCACATCATTGGTAAATCAAGTACATGGTTGGTGGACCAAACCCACCATAGCACTACTGCTACGGAAATTTTTCTTGAAGAACACATTTCAGTTAGAACATCTTTCTATCAAGAATAAGTTTGAAAGGCACGACCCAAAAATCTTGAAGCTCATATAGCTCAAGTGTCACAGGTCGAATTCATAACTAATCCAAAAAATTCCAAAGTTACATACAACTTGGGTGTCATAAGTCAGGATAGCTTTTTCAAAGCCCAAAAACTCGGCAGGTCTAGGCACAACTCAAAAAATTCAGAAGCTTTAAACAAGCTAGAGTCATGGGTTGAGACAACTCTTTGACTGAAAAGTGTTGACAGGCATATAAAGTCTTTCCACTGCCATGCATAAGATACCCTAAACTGGACAGACATAGTCAGACTAGGAAAAATAAAGACCATGCAAACAAGTTGTATGCCTCTTAAGCAGGAACCATGACCCTACAAGATGAAACCCAAAATAAGTATTGGTCCATATTAGGGTTACTACCCTAAGCTACCATACATAAGTGTTTCAATTCACTACCTACCTTGGTTTATTCTCTTTAGCTCAATCTCGATGTCTTCAGCATATTGGGGGACTCCTTTTTATAAGTTTCATATTGGTCTCAAGCTCATTAGTTTGGTCCTCCACCATTAAGAGAGAGAGAGAGAGAGAGAGAGAGAGAGAGAGAGAGAGCTTTATCAATTAGCTAAACTTAAAGCTCTTCAGCTCGACTAATGGATCTTAGGCAATGTGTAAATTAATGCCTTGCTTTTATTTGAAGCACTACGACTCAACCTCTATATTTATAACATATCTAGAGCAAGCTTATTTAGCTTATTCTTGGTAGGACCTTTGTTGATCCCCGCTTACGAAACTATCTAGTCGAGCATTCAATAATTCAGCAGCTCAGCTCCTGAAGGCTTGGCCCTACCAAGCACCTAAGCTTGGACCTCGTATAGTATTAAAAGCTTTGATATAAGCTGAACAATATTCAAGAGTTGGCCAACCTAGACATTTTAGCTATCTTCGAACTTTCATTAAAGTTGTGGTAAGTCTAAGCATTCTAGTCCTATTAAGAGACTTTAAAAGCCTTGGTCATACTCAACACATCTCACTTAGATCGAGATTTACTCAGATCATCATAGCTCAACCAACCTACAAACCTTAAGCTACAATAAAGCTTTAAGTGGTAAAGGTCGGTCAATTGGCTGATCCAAAAATCCATAAAGCTTCGTATCACGGATCAGTGCGACTTAAGGACTTGAAAATGGGACAAATCACTTCAAGGCCAACATCAGGGGGAATATCTACACACGTCCACAATTAATGCAACAAGAATGATTTGGCTAAGCATGTGACTGAGTCCAATCAAACATTAGATGAGATGTTCTTCTCAGCACCTTCAGAGTTGCTATAGATCGATCGAGTTCCAAGTTCACTCTCCCAAACTAAATTCATGTTTTCAGTATAAGTTGATTAGAAAAATTATGCTTAGAGCACTTTATTCAATATAGTTTGATCAAATCGGGCAAATCCAGATTTTATTTTTCTTAGAAGACCCCGAACTCATGCAGCTTAGGCATATCTCGCATAATTCAGGGTCAAGTCAAGCTATTCTTTACGCCCTAAAATCTTGGCTTAACTTAACATTTTAGTTCTCTTTAGAACTCTTCCAAATTTGGCACAGCCCGAGCACTATATAAAAATGCCCGATGGACCCAGAAACCTTAGCTCTTTTTAGAGCCCTACAAGGCCCAGCCTTTGACCTCACGAGCTCATGAGTAGGGTTCACTCAAATACATCTTGCAACCATAAGATTTATGAGTAGGCAAAAACACTGGATAAATTCCAAGTGGCTAGGTCGCTTCGATACTAGTCTCGAGGCCGACAACCATGGGTAACCCGTAGGAAGGCTACATTGGGCATGTCCCTATCATTCTAGGAAAAGCCTAACCTGGCAACCAATTCGGATTTTATTTATGGATGTCTTGCACATGTCAAACAATTATACAATAGATCATCATTCTGATCTACAACTTATGATTTTATTCAAAAAAAAACTGGTCGAGAAGAACACGAAAGGAGTCCTGAGCAACAAGGATGAGAAAAAAAAGCTTAGAGATCTTATCTGACTCAACAAAGCTCATACAATATCATGCATCCCAGCCAGGACAAGCGGTCTTCCTCTCTCAATCTAATGATTAGTATCGAAAGTTGAACGGGGAGTAGTTGATATGACCAAATTCAGCCCACTAACAGGATTGGGACAAATGGCAAATAATCCAAACATAAGGAATAAGTCTTCAGCCCACTATCACATCATAGAGTAGTGCTCCGAGAAGAATGTGGGTAGTTAAGCCTTAGCTCATTATATATTCTCAGGTCAAACCCATGAAAAAGGTACACAATTCTTCCCTCTCAAACTCCTATACGTTAAAACCCTCTCAAGGACTAACTTGATCGTCGAAGGAGGCTTTGGGTATACACTCATTGCCTTATTTTGTAGGTATTCTATGGAGCACATCAAGATTCAAGGCACATGCACTCTCAATCCAAGGTACATGCAGATTTTGGCTTCATTAGATGTACTAAAAAATTATGTTCATAAATCATTATATATATATGGCACATTTTCCGGACCAACCAATTAAGTCTATTCGCCTTGACAATGCGGCCTAATTTAGCTCTCAAGTTTTTGATGACTATTGTTCATCCATAGGAATTGATTTTGAACATCCTATCCCTCATGTACACACACAAAATAGTTTAGCAGAATCCCTAATTAAATGCCTTCAATTTGTTGTGAGGCCCTTGCTTATGCAATCTAGACTCCCTATTAGTGCTTGGGGATATGCTATCTTACTTAGACTTAGATCCATTTCTAATAATCAGTTCTCATCTGCACAACTTGTGATAGGTTGTATGCCTAACATTTCACACTTGCCAAAATTTGGTTGTGCAGTTCATGTTCCTATACCACCCCCAAAACGTACTAAGATGGGCCCCCAAAGGCATTTGAGAATTTATTTTGGTTTTGATTCACCTTCAATTATCCGTTATCTAAAACCAATAACAGGTGATGTATTTACTACCAGGTTTGTAGATTGTTAATTTGATGAGACAGTCTTTCTGCCATTAGGGGGAGAAAAGACAGTTAATAGCGAACGACTCGTTCCTGAAGAATGATGTGAATTATCATGGAATACTTCCACTTTGTCTCATCTAGATCCAAGAACTAGTCAATGTGATTATGAGATAAGGAGAATATTGTATTTACAGGAAATTTCAAACCAATTACTTGACTCATTTAATGATACAGCTAAAGTGACAAAGTCATATGTGCCAGCTATGAATGCACCTGCTTGAACTAGTGTCCCTATAGGACAAACTTCGAATAAAGCAACAAATGAATGTGTTGCATGCTAGAAGCATGGCAGACTTATAGGTTCCAAAGATTCAGCTCCCTGGAAGCGGAGAGTGAATGAAAAATCATGCCCTAATAAATTCATAGCGCTCTAGAAGTGGTCATGTACCAAAAGCCCACTTTCCCTGAAATCTCCGCGGAAGATAATGCCTTAGAAAAGGCACTAGTCCCTGAAGAGACTATGACTCAGATACCTGATAATAGTGAGATCTCAATATTCCATATATTTTCAAGAGAAATGTGGGAACAAAAGAAATTAGTCATCGATGCCATATTTACTTATGCAATAGCTACTAAAATATCCAAGGGCAATGGTGAAAATGATGATAATGGTGTCATTTTCCTTATCATCCTGATTTTCTTGGCTTGCATCAATTTTACGAACCCATTGGTTAGACTTGCCTTCAAATCTTTGGATGAACGGTTGTTTTTTGTTTTGGGCAGCCTTTTTTCGTAACATGCATCTTTTTTGGGTTCGAGTTAAAAATGGTGGATCATGGTTCTGAGGGAATTTAGGATGCTGGACATATACCCAACACTCATCTTGTAGTACGGGTGGCAACACCATTCTTGGCTTGGTATTAGGATACACTGCTAGCTCCGAACCTCTCTTTTGACCTTGACTGATTGCGCCTTTGACTTGAGTCTATGGAGGATGATTCCTCTCTCTTTTTGGCTTGCTCTGCTCACTTCTTTGGGGTATCATCACCTCTTTACCCTTATCAGGCCCATCTTCTTTCATCATTATTCGAAAACCTCCTGGACGTTGGATCCACTTTACCCTGATTGTTTCATCTTTTGAGGGCTCTTTCATCATTTTCAAGAACATCATCGTGTTTTCGAAGCGGTACTGCCAACCTCTCTGTGCAACTGATACAGAGAACTGGCTGTTCGCTGGCCTCTGCTAATTCATGTAAAGACCTTCTTGTCATAATGTATGACTCACAAGGATTAGAAGTATAATAATACACTCATGTCCTTGTTTCAAATGGTGGTACTTCTGGGTTGAGGCTTCTAGACTGAACTCTAGGCCTTGAGACCACACTCTTCATCTTCTCTATTTTAGAAACATTCTTAATCTACCATTGCAGTTTGACTGGCTTTATCATATTGGTAAAATCAGCTGGTACCATATTGACATGCGCTTCAGCCACCAACGGGTATTTGTCAACCTGTTGCACAGGCTTATCATTAGGGAATTTTATGGTTCCATTCTTTATCCACTTTTGTATGGACTCACGAATGTTGTACAGTTATTAGTATTATGAGTCCATTTATTATGCCATTTGCAAAAAGTTTTCCCTTTTATTTCATCATTCCATGGAATATTATGTGTCAGTTTTATTTTATTTTCTTTTACCAACCAATCGAAGATCATGTCAGCCCTGGTAATGTCAAAATCGTATTTTTTATTAGGCTTATAAGTCTGACTGGTGGTATTCTTTTCTTGAGCGTGGTTTGATTTATGCAGGACATCACATACAAATGGCTTTTGAGTAGCCATTTTAGCGACGACGCATTCATATGTGTTTTCATCTTCTTTGTCAGCCTGAGGTTCATCCTCGACTTCCACCAAGTGCGCATGATGATGATGTCCTTTGTAATACACACCCCTAGTGCTATTTTTCTTTTAATTTTCCTCATCCATCACTTTTTTTTACCGTGCCACAGCATCAACCACATGGCACAAGTCGATAAACTGTTGACCCACAAACTGCATTCTAAGTGTAGATTTCAAATTACCGACGACTAATTGCATATATTCTTCCTCTGGAAACCTAGCCTTACACATATTCTGTGCAGATTTAAATCTAGTGATAAATGTCTCTACATTCTCTCCTGCATTTTGTTTTAATCTAGCCAAATCGGCAATAGTTACGTCTAGTTCAGTCTGATAAAACTGGCTATGAAAAATTCGTTCCATATCTTGAACAAAACCCATAGGGAGGTTCACATACCAAGTAAAGGCAGGTCCAGTAAGTGAATTGGCAAATAACCTTAATTTTAACATGTCATTATAGTAAACCTCACCACATTATGCTGTGAAACGAGCAACATGCTCCAAGGTGGTCTGTCCATCCCCACGAGAGAATAGAGTGAATCCAGGTATTCTAAAGTATCTTGGGAACTTGAACATTCTATCAATGAAGTCTGGGTACGGTTTTTGATATTATGGGCATATAGGGGTCCTAAACACTACCCCAAACTGTGCTCTTAACTGGTCAGTGACCTGCTCCCGAACTTGCCCATGGACATGTTCTCTAATGACATATACCATTTCATCCCTATTTATCCCTAAAGGAATATGGCCATGAACATCAGGATGATAGGGATTACGTACCTCGTTTCCAGCATGCTGATGGATTGGAAAATCAGGTCCTCCACTGTGTACCATGGGTTGCTGACATTGGATTCCTACTGGTGCCATAGGCTACTGATGCCCCCCAGTGTGCCCTACCAGTGGCCTGGGTTGCCCCCAGTCTGTATTGCTGACTGCTGTTGCCCCCCAGTCTGTTCTATCGGCGGATACCATCCTCCAGTCTGCCATCCTGGCTGATGAAAGTGTCCCCCATTCTGATGAGCATGTGCTTGGGATGCACTTGCAGCTTGAGCCCCTGATTGGATAAGTGGACCTGCATTTGGCAACAAGGGCTGGACTGATGACCCTCCCATTGAAAAACCAGCAATTTGTGAATGAGAACCATCATAATAACCAGGATGATGGATTAGTACCATCATTTGTCCAACTTGGAACCCGTGCTGAGTACTTATATTAGGACCATTTGATGCCCTTTGAACACAGGCTCCACACTCTATCATATCTGATTTGGTCCCGGTTGGTTACTAGAACTTGACGCATGATCAAACATGCCAGATCCAGGATGAGTTGAAAAACCAGGTATTGTAGGCCGGGCTAGAACCTTTACATTCCCATAACTCAGTTGTGGAGCCTGATTTATAGGAATTTGTGTAGGTTCTTTTTGGGCGCCGCTTTTCAAAGAGGACGCTGGACCAAATCTTTTCGTTATGTACGACATCTGCCAGTCAATACTCTTGGCAATCTGATCTCCCATCTTCTACATCATATCTGTGAACGGTTTCACAATTATAGATGTTTGTTATGAATTGGCTTAAAGCCAACCATGCAGCGCATTGTGCGAATTGAAATACATTGCTGATGCATATCCCTTCAAAGCCTGTTGGTCTGGCCCACTTGTAGTGGTCTCAACATTTCCAGGCTATTGTTGGAGTGATTCATGACTATCAGTGTGAGACTAATCACTGGTATTACCATGAATCTCCCCTTCAGCATTTTCTTATGCTGTCGGCGCATCCGTTTTTGGCAGCGCTACGACCCCTTTATCTTTTGTCAAATTCTTTATTGATGGCATGACGAACTGATCAATTCTTCACAAATGTCCCACCGGGCGTGCCGAAAATTGTATGGCAGAAAATATGTAAGTGTTAAAATGCGGGCGTGCCAGACAAATGTCCTCTTGAAATGAACCATTTGACAAATCAGACAAGTAGAGAAACAGAGGAACGAGATTTCTCTAAATAGGTTCAAATTGCCTCAACCAAAGATCAAGGACTTGAAATGTGAAGAAAAAATTGAGACTAGTTTAAAGGAAAACAGAGTACGAATTCCATTGAATCATTCACAGAATAAAGTACAATCAGAAGTGGGAATCTCGCCTTTTAATTGTGGTCTAAGTACAAAGCTACTCCTAATGAACTGACAATTTAAAGATAAAAGGGGTACATGATACAAAGTATAAAAGTGTGCTAAGTGTTCTTGATCTCTGGGATCCCTTGTCCTTGTTTCTTCGTCGCTTTAAATAGTAACAATTGTGGTAATTGCTGCCCCTATACTGAGAAACTGCCCACTATCTCCATGATCTTTGAATAATGGGCTTCATCCATGATCACGCTTGTTACCGCTTTGTGTCACACGTGTCATTCACTTAATTCAACATAACCGCCAATAATTGTCCTGCCACTGACATAGCTCATGTACTTGATTATGGCATTGTCATATTGAATCAGCCTGCTTTCTCCATCAATCTGCCTTCGTACACATTCCACGTGTTATTCTCTCTCGTGGACCGTACTTTTAATATTATTTTGAGGTACAAACACTCGTATAGTCATATAACCACACAATAATATTTGTTATATAACATGCATGAGTGCAATGAATGCCAATGTCATGCATGAAAACCATTTTCATGCATTTTCAAACACTCGCTCTCGATCGTCAATATCATTACTTGGACCATGGGCTTCCCGTCCACGTAGGCCTAGCTTCAAACGTGCGAAACTTTGGGCCTTACAAATTATACGGAGGCCTAGCCTTCATGTTATGGGGGTTTCTTGTAGCACATCCCGCAATTCGAGTTCCTAGTGGTACCCATCTCACACGCCTACCCATCTCAATCTATTACAAATCTTGATATACAATAATGCGCGTATATCAGTGAGGTACAACACCTTTAAGCATAAGTATAACTACTATTAAAGTAAAGTACAACTCTTAAAACTTAGGGTACAAGATCCCTTAGCTCAATTCTGACTCAAGTACAACAAAACAGAAGTTTTCAACACACTGCCTCAGGTCGCTCGCACGGGCCCTCGCTCGTGCAGGTCGCTCGGGCGAATTTAGATATCTATAGTGTAGATGAAAGCTCAACTTATCTCTCTCTTCAAATTTAGATATCTATAGTGTAGATGAAGAAAAAATATGAACCATTCAATTTGATAGTAGGTTCAAATTTAGATGAAGAACAGATATTGTTGTCCCCTTCACTGTTACTAGTAAATTTGATAGAAAATTCAATTTGAGTTTTGTTGTTCAGAGTTTGGTCTGTTATTTACTCAAAATTCATCTTGAGTTTTGCTGGGTCCTAGTTTATGCAAAAGTTGCTGAGGTTGGGTCCTATTTTTCGTTACTATGTTTTCTTGTATGTATCAGTGTATTTTTCTTGGGGTTTGTTTTCTTTCTGGGGAGTAATTTTGGGGGTCTTGGAATTCATCCCTCATTGGTATGTAAGTGTTGGGTTGGTAGTTTCTTTGCCTGCTAAATTGCAGGGATGGGTGTTCTTGGCTTTTGAAGCCTTGTTGTATTCTCTCAATTTTTTCATTTATGAAAATCATTCTACTATTCAAAAAAAAAAGTTTTGTTAGGTCATATTGATGCTAGGATGGAAGCAATGCAGTGAAAGTAACATTAGTTGTGATTAGTTGGGTCCTTGAATTACTACCACCAAAAATTATAGAACTCTTCAACTCTGGAAGTCCTCTTAACAATATTATAGGTGTAATGTTGATTGTCTCAAAAAAAAAAAAAAACTATTCAACTCTTCCTATTCATGGTTTCATTTAGAACCTCTTAATTTTGTATTTTGTGAAATACCTTTTTTTTTTCTTCATACCTATTGAATGTTGCAGATCTCATTCAATAGCTGCAAAACATTTTAGTTGGTTCAATATCATACTTTTAGTTGGATGAAGAGAGAGAGAGGGACTGGTTTGGGTGAGAGAGGGTCAGAGAAGAGAGAGAGAGGGGGACGAAGGGGAAGAAAGGGGTTTGGGTCACCGGACTGAGAGGTGGTCGCCGGAGTGAGATGGTGGTTGGATATGGAGGGAAGAGGGAGAGGATTGGGGCAAAACGTGAGGGATTGTAGAGATTGGGTATGAAATCAATAGCCCTAGTTTAAAAAATGTTGTAACCCATTTTTTGGACCCATGGGTTTTACCTAGCGCGCTCGCCCAGAGCGCTTACCCAGTGCGCTCTGGAGTCGAACTGTATATATAAAATCTATATAATATATATTTATATATTAACAGTCTATAAAAACTTAAATTAAAACAATAACAGCTTACCCAAAAAATCAAACCTTGAATCCAAAAGCTTTAGGAATATATATGTATCTGACTATATCCATGTGTGTGTATATATGCAATAATATGTGTGTGTATATTAAGCCGAGAGAAAGAGACGGTTGAGAGACCAGAGAGTTGTTGAGAGTTATGAGGGGGGGGGGGGGGGTAGGACTAGTTGCTTGGTCCCCACACACACACACACACTCACGGCATACACACACAGAACACACGCACACACTGTGCACTAAAAAAATGTTTGGGCTCCAAGTTTAACAAGGGAGTTCCTTGTGTGTGTTGAGCTCACGCGATGATACACACACAGGTACAAATTATACTGAAAAAAATCAAAACTGGTATTATTTCGATTAAAAAGTGAAAATTAAAATACGGAAAATTACAACTAGTATCTTAGTTAATTTATTTTGTACTGTTAAAATCTTTACAGTAAACTACTTAGAAAAAAAAAAGCTTTTAATTAAGTGTTATCACAAAAACTAGTAGTTTAGGAAAAGCCCCGAAAATTCATCATCTTTTATTTTCTTTTTATGGACAAAATAGTTATTTCCTATCTTTATAAATATAATTTTCCTCTCCCTGTGGGTTCAACCTGGTCTTACCAGAACTTTATTACTTGTACGATTATTTGCACTTTGGAGTTAATAAGAAAACGCATAATTAGGACGTCGTCAAGTTTTTGGCACCGTTGCCGGGGAACTGTTAAAAAATTAAAATTAAAAATTAAAAAGTTAGGTCTAAAACTATTTCTCCCACTATATATATATACCTATTCTACCTTATAAATAACCTAGTTTTCTTTTAGAAAATAATAATGATAGTATAAAAAAAAAAGTTAAGAAAAAATGTGTAGTTAATTTTTCTTTAATAAAGGTATATAAATATATATTCATAAGAATCTTCTAGTCCATCTTCTAAACATAAAGACATATATATACATATATAAACCTATCTTCTAAACAAAATAAAAATATAAAGAAGAGTTTTTTTTTTACTTAACTATAAATAATAATAATAATATTTTTAACACTTAGTTTTTCTTTTGCTTCATATGTCCTTAGATACTACTGAGGTTTAGATCAAGTATCACATAATTCTAATATTTCTAATGATTCATCTAATATACAATTTCCTAATATCTGTTTAATTGTTTTTAATATTTTATTACTAGCTATGATATTTTATGGTGCCAATTTGAGTACCCATGTGAGGGCGAAATGAAATATGGTTCATAATTAGTAGGCTAATTAACAACTTCATAAGATAATTAGGACCACTTTTGGGACACATACGTGACTAGACACATACCCATTTAGAAATTGGGTAGTTAGTATAATGTCTAGGGGGTTTCATAATAGGAACTTAGGAACTTTAGGGGGGTGTACTTTGAAATAAGGCTTAATTAATACATATATCCCATGTTGAGTCGGTTGGACTCATTAAAATAAGGAAAAAAAGTAACAAGAATTAGAATACGTAACTGAGAGTTTGCGAGAGAAGAAAAAAAAAAAAAAGAAAAAGTTTCACGTCGCCGCAATCGTCGCCGTTTCTTTGTCGTTCGACCTCTATTTCGCGAACTGAAGCCATATCCAGACTCGTGAAGGTGAAAGAATTATTTCTAGTTCTTTCACTTTTGATGATATTTTTCTGCGACCTATTTTGAGGGGTGATACATATATGTGATATGTATGTAGGGATATCATTGGGAAGAGCTAGTTTTGCGAAGGAGTTTGGGATTTCTAGGCTTATTTGGAACTTATTCGTGGGGTGAGTGTCCTAATCCCAAAATTGGATATTTAATGTTATTTATTTGTTAGTGAATGCTTAAATTGCCTAATTGTGATTAAGTAGAAAAGTATGTGATTAATTATTATTTAACATGTCCAAAAATGTTGAAATTGCCATGTTGACATGTTGAGTTACTTATGTGCTTATTTGGGTCAAAGGGTCTCAAGTGATAATCACCATTATTTAGCCCATATATAAGGGACGTCATTCCTCAAATAAAAGGGGGATGATGATGAAATCCTCAGATAAAATGGGACGGTGGTGACGACCACAACGAATTGACTTCGGTCACTTGAGAGTGTGTGATATCGCTTTTAAAGCGACGACAAAGTGAGAATGACCCGGAATCAGGGGTCCAGAACGATGGTGCTTGATTACATGACACGCCTGCAACCATATATTGTTGTGAATGTTTAATTGGTGTTATGAATCATTAAATACTCAAATTGCATGATTAGTACCACGTACTCATTAAGCGAAAGCTTAGTCAATTTTTTTGTGGCTAATGACCACGCAGGTTCGGACGAGCATCACAATGAGAAGCGTTGAACTGTGGGGATTCTGGGATAGCTTGAGATTAATGGTTTATGTTTAATATGTTCATATGTAAATGAGTTTAGATGAGTAGTTATACTCCTAGTGTTTGGAGTTTTAGAGATAAATTTATGTCTTTGTTTTATATTAAATCCTTGTAATATATATACTGGATTGAAGTTTTGAAAGTATTTCCAAGTGTTTTGGTGATATTTTGGTATTTCAATTCTTGTTTAACAGGGGGGAATGGTGCTATAATAGGGGGAACTCTGTCCAAGTACCATTTGATAATTTTAAAACTTTATTCTATTTCTCTTTATTATTTTGTTTGATAAAAAGCTATTACACCCCTGGTATTTCAGTTTAAATGTTATTTTTTGGAACGATAAAAAAATGATTGTTTGGTCCTTGTTGGCTTTGTTTCACGTGTCCTAGCCCGTGGGGGCGGGTTGGGGTGTGACAAAATTAGTTGAAACTATGTGTCAAGGAGAATTTTTGAGTAAAACTGCCGATGAAGCTGAATCATATTTTGATTGGCTTGAAGAAAATGCTTCCCAGTGGGAAATAGAAGAAATTTGTAGGACGGAAAAAGCTAAAAGTTTATACCAATTACAATCAGAAGATGAATTAAAACTGAAATATGAAGAATTAGCAAGTAAAGTAGAAGTTATAACAGTAGAAAAATATAATCCACCTAAGAAGAAAAGAAACCTTTGTGACAATTGTCATATGCTAGGACATCCTACGAATGAATGTCCTAACAGTTCAAATTGTCAAGAAATTGCCCCAGCAGAGATAAATTCTGTGAATAATTATAGGAATCCCCAAAACTCTTATGGTAATTCATACCAGTATAACTGGAGTAATCCTCCAAATCATGTGTATACCAAAGAGGGTATTTTACAATTTCAACCTCAACAGTATCCTCCTCAACATAATCAGTCGTATTTACCTCCTCCACCTCAATTTCAACAAACATAAAATACATATCTTAATACACAGCAAAATTCTAATACTTATGTGCCTCCGTACGAGAAAGTACAAGAGGAACCTTTACAATCTATAATGCAACAATTAATACAAATCATGGGAAAACTACAAACATCTGTGAATAAGATTAATAATCTACACGATTATAAAGGAAAAGGCTTTTTTCCTGCCCAACCACAACCTAATCCAAGGGGATAACCACAAGGTGATCCCTCAACTTCTAGTAATAGCCAACATGAACAAGTAAAAGCTATAACTGTACTAAGAAGTGGTAAGGCTGTTGGACAAGAAATTTCACCCTCTTTAGAAGAAATTGAGCCAACAAATAAGGATGATAATATGCTAGAAATTGAGGAAGAAATAGATGAAGATAAAATTACTAATGAAGCTAAAATTGAAACTTTTGAAAAATAACAAATTTATCAAGAAAATGAAACATCTGATTTACCAGTGGAAAAAGAAACAGAGGAAACTCCTGAATATTCTCCTCAAATTCCTTATCCACAACGTTTAAGAAAACACCAAGATACTAAGAATCAGAAATATTTAAAATTATTTAAACAAGTGCATATTAATATTCCTCTCTTAGATGCGATTAATCAAGTACCTGGTAATGCAAAATTTTTAAAAGATTTATGTACTGTCAAACGTAAGCAAAATGTAAGAAGGGATGTTTATTCCGCTAACTTCATACAAGAAATTCATTCCATCGTATAGCACAATTTACCAACAAAATTTAAAGACCCAAGTACACCAACAATATCGTGTATTATTGGAAATCACAAAATTAATCACGCACTCCTTGACTTAGGAGCTAGTGTAAACTTGCTTCCTTATTCTGTTTATCAATAGCTTGGATTAGGTGAGCTAAAGCCTACTCGTATGGTATCACAACTTGCTGATAGATCTACAAAATACCCGCGAGGAATTTTGAAAGGTTTTCTTGTCAAAGTTGACAAATTTATTTTTCCAGTAGATTTTGTCATCCTTGATACAGAACCAGTATTATATACTAATGTGCAAATACCAGTCATTTTTGGAAGGCCCTTCTTGGCTACCATTGATGCCACTATTCGAATCCGTAATGGTATGATGACTGTAGTATTTGAAAATATGACTTTAAATATTAAAGTTTTTTTCTAATCCACAACATCAAGAAGAAGATAAAAATATTGAAGAAGTTCATGCTATTGAATCTCTATCACAAGAATATTTTAAATTGACTTGTTATAATGATCCAGTAGAATATGTTATTAATAATTCTATTCAGAAGCTAGACAGTAATAATCTACAAAAACATCTTATGAGTCAAGTATGTTTTAATGAAAATTTAATAGAAGAAATAATTCAAGAAGCAATGTGGACCACACATTTTGAACCTTTACCACCAAAGACTACATTAGCACTTCCATCTAACCTACAAACTCCACAGTTGGAATTAAAAGAACTCCCTAAAGAGCTTAAATATGCTTTTCTTGGTAGTAATAATACTTATCCCGTAATAATATCATCTCTTCTAGACTCCAGTCAAGAAAATAAACTTATTAGTATGCTTCAGAAGCATAAAAGTGTCATTGGTTGGAGTATAGCAGATTCAAAGGAATAAGCCCTTCAATATGCACTCACAATATATATCTTGAAGATAATGCTAAAACCTCAAGAGAAATGTAAAGAAGAATTAATCTTATTATGCAGGAAGAAGTTAAGGAAGTTCTCAAGCTACTCGACGTGGACATTTGACATGATTTGGAAATGTGTTCTCAGAAGAGTACGTCCAAGTGTAAACGGCCGCGTCGAGTTATAACCGGTAAGACCGAGTCGTTTTCCCAAGGGACGGAATTGAGGGGAAGAATACTAGATTGAATCCTAAAGAAGGTAAAAGATGATTTATTTTAAAGGTGAAGATTCTAATGATTCTATTAAATTCAAAATTGCAACAAAAAGGATTAAAGTAAAGCAGTGATCAAATTAAATAAGAATAAGCAATGTAGTTTAAATTATGAATAAAAAAAGTGTTGGGAACATGTGAGACCACATAATCCAAACCACTGCCACGATTTAGCAAAAACGAACAACTGGGGTTTTGTCCTTCTACTATTCCTTATTTCACAAAAGATTAAGTTAAGCAACCCAGACACTAAGTATGTGAATTCCACATACTTGGTGGTTAAACTACCTCACTTACAATAAGAACTGAAATAAGGACTAACTAAATCATGAACTATAACTAACAAATCGAGTATGGGATATTTGATATGTTTGTCATAAGTGTTCATTGAATTAATTAATCAAAAGGGCTTATATTTCAAAATCAAATTGCAATTTGAACTAAAAAGAGCAAATTGGACTTAGTTTCTGAAACAGAAGTTACTGGAATACTAAAAGGACTCTACCCAAGACATGTACATGCCAATCGATTGCTATTAATGCCAATCGATTGGTATGACATGACTCCCAATCGATTGGCTTGGAATCTATGGCAATCGATTGGGTTTTGTTTCCAATCGATTGCCACTGACTCTAAAACAGAATCATGGCAGTGATTAGGAATAATGTTTCCTCACATTATTCCCAACCAGGATTCTACTCTGACATATTTAAGATTGTATGGATACACAAAAATTGAAATATGAATCACCAATAGATTAAACTTATGAATAAGAGATTTCAAATTAAACTAAAGTTATAATGGTGTTTACAACCAACAAATTCTAAAACAGCAAGACATGGGAGAATAAACCTGACTTGAAATTGAATTCGAAATGGAGTTTTCTCCAACTTGAATCTTGTTAAACCAAAAAAAATTCTACAAAACAATAAAAAAAAAATGAGCCAACCCCCTCTCTCTACAACTCTCCTCTATTTATAAAGTAACATTGCGAGCTGAAGGTGTCCAGGTTCACAACGTAACGGCTGGTCGTCGTCATTAACTCTGATTGCTGAGAATCTGTTCCATTAAACAGTTTTGACTTCCAGATTTTACCAATCGATTGGTAACTGATTCCAATCGATTGGTTTGCAGGCAATCGATTGCTATCATGGCAATCGATTGGTACTTGGATTTCAATTTTGACTTGGTCTCTTTATTTCTTGAGCTATCTCTTTTAGCCTTGTTATTCATTTCAACTTCAGGACCTGCATTCAAAGAACCAAACACAACAACATACCATGGAAAGCACATCATTGTGTAAAGAGATGAATTAAAACACAAATGCAGGTAAAACTAGAGATAGAGGGCTAAGTTCAACCAATTTTTCTCTCTATCGGGCCAATATTTTACAAATATCAGCCCTCATCAACATTATATATTGAATATCTGATAGTAAATGAGTAATTCCAACACAAGTTGTGCCGAAGAAAGCAGGAATTACAGTTATTCCTAATTCAAAGGGAGAATTAATTCCCACTCGTGTCACTACTGGACGGCGTGTATGCATAGACTACAGAAAACTCAATGTTGTAACCGATAAGGATCACTTTCTTTTACCTTTTTATGGATCAAATGTTAGAAAGAATAGAGGGCCATAAGTATTACAGTTTTCTAGATGGTTATAGTGGTTATAATCAAATAGAGATCGCACCAGAAGATCAAGAAAAAACTACTGTCACATGTCCATTTGGAACTTTTGCCTATTGCCGAATGCCCTTTGGTCTTTGCAACGCACCTGCGACCTTTCAAAGGTGTATGCTAAGTATTTTCAGTGATATAGTATAAAAGAATGAGTTTTTATGGATGATTTTTCAATTTTTAGCAAATCCTATATTGATTGCCTTAGCAATCTTCAAAAAGTTCTCCAAAGATGTGAGGAAAAAAATTTAGTTTTAAATTGGAAAAAATGTCATTTTATGGTCACTAAAGGAATTGTCTTAGGACACATTATTTCTGACAATGGGATACAAGTAGACAAAGCCAAAATATATCTTATAGCTAATTTACCTATTCCCAAGACTGTAAAAGACATCCGTTCATTCTTAGGACATGCAGGTTTTTATCGTCGATTCATAAAAAATTTCAGTACTATTTCTAGGCCTTGATGTCAATTATTGGCCAAAGACACACCTTTTGAATGAACTAAAGAACGTCAAAACTCCTTTGAGCAATTAAAAGAGCATCTCACTACTGCACCTATTATGCAATCTCCTGATTGGAGCCTACCATTTGAATTAATGTGTGATGCAAGCAACTTTGCCATTGGAGCTGTCCTAGGGCAAAGAAAGGATAAAAATGCATCAGTTATATACTACGCCAGTAGAACTCTGGATAGTGCTCAAATGAACTACTCAACTACTGAAAAAGAATTGCTAACCGTGGTATTCGCCCTTAATAAATTTAGGCAATACTTGATTGGTTCCCCTATTGTCTGTTTTACTGACTATTTAGCTCTAAAATACCTCCTTTCAATTAAGCCTAGGCTTATTAGGTGGATACTCCTACTACAAGAATTTAATTTAATAATTAAAGACAGAAAAGGAGTAGAAAATGTGGTAGCTGATCACTTATCCCGCCTCACTTTTGAAGACAATACCAGTGAACCCCTACCTATTCAAGACTCTTTTCTTGATAAACAGTTATTTTCTGTGACTTCCCTGCCATGGTATGTTGATCTTGTTAATTATTTAGTAACTGGAAAAATACCAAGCAATTGTTCGTCATCAGATAAAAAGAGATTCCTAGATATTGCTAGGCATTTCTACTTTGATGACCCATATCTGTTTAAATATTGTGCTGATCAGGTAATTAGGAAATGTGTTCCTAAAGAAGAAATCGAAAATGTACTCTTCATGTGTCATTCGTCCTTTTGTGGAGGACATTTTTCATCCGGAGTAACTGCCATGAAAATTTTACAAAGCGGTTTATATCGGCCCAATTTATTTAAAGATTCATATTTATATTGTAAGGCTTGTAACCGCTGCCAAATGTTGGGCAGTATTACGAAAAGAAATCAAATGCCAATGAAATTTTTGATTGTTGGGGCATTGACTTTATGGGACATTTTCCTCCATCTTGCCAATATGAATATATTTTATTAGCAGTTGAATATGTTTCAAAATAAGTAGAAGCTATTCCTACAAGAAAGAATGATCACCGTACAGTTATTGCATTTTTAAAAGATAATATATTTTTTCGATTTAGAACTCCAAAAGCAATAATAAGTGATCAAGGAACTCATTTTTATAACAAGCCATTTGAAAAGTTAATGAAAAGATATGGAGTGACCCATAAGGTGTCAACTGCATACCATCTACAAACAAATGGACAAGCTGAATTAGCTAATAGGCAAATTAAGCATATCCTCGGAAAAAAAAATGTGAATTCTAATCATAAAAACTGGTCTTCAGATGCTTTATGGGCATATAGAACCGCTTATAAGACCTATTGGGGATGTCTCCATATAGACTTGTTTATGGAAAAGCTTGTCACATACTAGTAGAATTAGAACATAAGGCATATTAGGCTACTAGGACTTTAAATTATAATATTGAAGAGGGAGGAATTTTAAGAAAATTACAATTAAGTGAGCTTGAATAAATTCGTAAAGACGCATATGATAATGCCCGAATTCATCAAGCAAGAACTAAAATGTATCATAATAAGAATCTTTTGCGCAAAAGATTTACCCTCACGCAAAAAGTTCTATTATATGACTCAAGACTATATCTTTTTCGAGGAAAAATGAAATCTCGATAGACTGGTCCGTACATAGTTAAAAATGTTTATCCTTATGAAGCTGTTGAGGACCCTAAAGATGGAAATACATTTCAAGTTAATGGGCATAGATTAAAACCATTTTTAGAAGGATTTGAACCTGAGTTGGAGTCTATTCCTTTGGAGGACCCCAACTATAATGATCCTTAATATCTTAAATCATAATTGGTATAGGACATAGTGTATCAGAGTATTTATGTATTCATAGTTATATACTCTTAGTTTGATCACTTTTTATATATATAAGTTAATTTTGTCATTAATTTTCTGTCTTTTCTTTGTGTATTTCTTTTTATTATAGGTGTTATCCTTGGCTTCTTTTTCTCATCTCACTCATTGAGGACAATGTCAGACTCAGTTGGGGGGGGGGGGGGGGGGGGGGGGGGGTTTCACGATTAACACCTGTTTGTTTGCTTTATCTTTATTTTAAATTATTTAGCTAAAAAATTTTTTAAAAATTTAAAAAATTATGATAAGTTTTTTTTTAGAGATACAATGAAAAAAAGAAAATGACTATATATAGGGCTTCAAACCCTAAAACATTTCCCCATCTCTCTTTTTCCTTTCTTTTTCTTCTTCTTCTCTTTTCTCTTCCCTCTCCCACCGCGATCTCTCGCTCCTCCCGCGGACACTCTCTGCAACTCACTCTCTCGCTCCGATCTCTCTCAATCTCCCATTTTATTTGTTTTTCTACGATCTAAAATCAAGATCCACTCTATCGATCACTAAAGGTAAGATCTATAATCTAGAGAAAAGCTTGATTTTGATTTTATTTAATTTTTCTTTCTTTCTTTCCGATCCGACTTAAATTTTTAGTTTTTGTTGTTTTGATTTTTGTTTTCTCTCTTTTCCATTATATAATAAAAACATAATGTACAAGTTGTAGGTACCAACTCACTAAAGAAGCTTGAAAATATCACTCGATTTACAGCCCTACCAGGTTCTCAGATTTCCAAGAGACATATGATATTTTTTCATTTCTTTACAAAAAATAAAAAAATGAATGACACACAAATCAGCGCTCTTATAATTCTTGAAGTTTATTCCATAATTTTTCTTATTATTATTGTTGTAATGATATATTGTCTTGAACTTTGCTAAAACAAAAAGAGAGAAAATGTAGTTTTCTAGTTTCTGTTTTAAAAATATATACGTTAATTTTTTTTAGTTTATATATATATATATATATATATATATCCATTTCTTAATATTTTTGTTATAAAATAATTTTTCCACCCACCCCCTCTAAGCTCTCTTTAATTAGATCTTAGTTGATAGTTGGAAAAAATGGAGGGTTGAGTCTAGCCTCTCTTGTTGGTTGAGAGTATAAAAAATGGTTCCAACAGTCGATGACCAAACGCTAATGGGTCTCTCACTTGTTTCTGAGCAAAAGAAACCCTTTGCTGGCACTAACCTTTATGTCACGCCCCGACGTAGCATAAATAAGGAAAGCGTTTAATTTCCTTTATGGACCCGTAGGTCGCAACAGTTTGAAGGATCGATTCCGTCCCAAACGTCGAACAACAATAAACAATAATCAGAGCAGAGCAATCAAGGCTTATAAAATTTTTCTAACTTATTACATCTTCTGATACGGGGTCAACTAAGGCACAGACCGCCTTGAAACAAAACAATAACTTAAAGTCTATTACAGTCATCCTTAATACAAATAGTTAAAAACTTAAACATATAACTTAAAATATGCAATGACAATAACAGATTCTCTTCAAGCCGCCGTTCTCAATTAGCATAATCATAAGGTCCTTTCTGATCATAACCTGAAAAGCCTGAACACGAATGTCCAGGACGCATCAACGTCGTCAGCTTCAAGAAGCTGGTGAGTATTAAAAACATAGCTTTGAATGTAAAACATACCCATTTACCTTTTTCCATTTTCAATTTGTAAAATCAATAGTTTGACCATAGAGAGAATTTAATTTATAAAACAATGAGGAACATGTTGAAAGTCATTCATTCATAAAGCATATGATCGTGTATGAGACAATGCACCACACTCATCTTGCCGACTCTTTTCTCTCGACAGACACAACAAACCACTATCTTACTCCTGGTATCTTTGAAACACTAAGATAGCCACACTTTAGCAACGGGGCGCCAGGGAGTGTCCAGTTTGCCTCACACTTTGGTCCGGGGTACCAGGGAGTGTCCATTGCCTCACACTTTGAATACCTAAACCGCCATGCAAATACCGGAGCAACCTCACGCAGTATCCAGACTCGGGTATCAGGGAGTGTCCGTATGCCACACTTTAGCACTACCATGGGTGCTAGTGAGTGTCCAAGTTCGGCGTCACACACTTTAACGCTTCCATGGGCGTCAGGGAGTGTCCAAATTTGCCACCGTCGTATTTCAAAGATACCCTCACCGCAATCTCAACCACAACCACAACCGCAAATCTCAACCACAACCACAACCGCAATCTCAATCTCAATTTCATACTCTTTCCACACTACCATTACTCTTTTCCACACCGACTGACACCCACATGCATGTACCACTGACCCCATATGAATGACATGAACTTAAACATAAAGTAAATCGCTGAATTAAAGGAATAACGCACGTACGGGGATTGATAAGTCATAATACAATGTTTTAAATCATCTCAAACATAACCAAAAAGGATTCTGCTTTAAAAATTTTCCCAAACAGAACCTTAACAGTCCTTAAAAGTTAAACCAAACTGTCCCTAAATACTAAACAGACAAAAACCAGAATCTGCCAGATCGCGCGCGCGGGCCGCTCGCGCGAAAGGTCGCTCGCGCGATCTGCCTCTTTTCCTTATTCAATATAAACTTTTCTGTCTGCCTGAAAAAGCCAAGGTCGCGCGCGCGGATCGCTCGCGCGAAAGGTCCCTCGCGCGACCCTCGCTCGCGCGACCTGCCTAAATTTCAGTATATATATATAAACTCTTCTGTCTGCCTGGAGAAACGAGGATCGCGCGCGTGGATCGCTCGCGCGAAGGGTCGCTGGCGCGATCTTCGCGCGCGAGATCGTGGCGCGAGTTTTTACTGAGGCTTCATTTTCTTCGCAGAAACTGCTCTGTTTTAGATTTCAGGGTCTAATTTGACCCATTTCAAATCTGTAAGTATATAGATCATATAGTATATGGTTTTCTTCATTTTTCCACAAGGATTAAGAATCCATTATCAATTAAACATGATTCCAACTATAACTCTTAAATTTTATGAAAGATTAAAAGAGGACAAAACTTAATTTCTAATATACTTTCTCATGTGATCAAATTAAACTCTAATACTTTAAACATGGCATGTAGGATGTATAATCTTTCATATTTCATTCTAAAAACGGATTTTGGTTGAGTTTGGAAAATTGTGATTTTGAAGCTCAAGCTTCCATGGACGAATTTAGCAATGGAGGATCATTAATACATACACAAACTCAGTAACTAAGCATGAATTTACATTCTAGAGTGAGTTTAGAATACTCACTGAATTCAAGAATGAAGAGGTTGTTGAGAAAGAAATAGATATATAAGGAAACCCAATTGAAACTTCAAGCTTGAAGCTATGGAGAAATAAGCTTCCTCTCTCTATATTACTCTGTGTATCTCTTCTCAAATCTCTCTGTGTTTATATCAAAGTGCAGATTGTGAAGTGTGAATGTGATGTATATATGTAGAGAGTGCAAAACTTGGGGGCCAAGATCATTGTAGTTTCTCAACAAAATGTTTTGTTTCTCAATTAACTAATGAGCCACATATACACAGATATATACATACGTATTGATATATACACAGATTGATATTAACTCATCTGCTATCCAAGAGCCAAGCATAGGCTAGAAGGGGCCAACTAGTGTTGTTTGGGAATTTAGCTTTTGGCACAACAAACACACATGACCAAATGTAATATCCAAACAAGGCCTTATCCAATGATGAGTTTCCATAATTAGAAATAAAGCAATTGTCCAATCAGTCACTTCCAAAATCTGTGGAAGTTCAACACAGCGTGGACAGTTTTGAACATAAACTGGTATTTTCGTGGCGCGGTGTTCGTCACAAAAGTACAGAAAATTCATTTTAACGTAAGAAATGGTTTTCTGGTTTTATAAAAATACAGTTTGAGTCAAAAGGAAATATTTCCACCGTCTTTGGAATACAGATTTGAAATCCAACACAGGTATTGCTAAATTTACAGAAATTGCAGTTTTGACCCCAACAATAATTTTAATAGCAATTGAAACAAGAATTTAAAGTTTAACACATGGGAAATAGAAACTAAATAAGACTAGAAATACAGATTAAATATGATAATGTCAAATTAAAATTAAATGCAAATGCAGGTTATTACACTTTATGCCATCAAAAGGAAAGCTAAAAGGTTAGGATGGTATTTGAATTGTTATAGAGAAAAATGTCCTGGTTTAATTGCTCACAATGGCACTTCTTTTAAACCTTACTACTGTTACAAAAGACAATTCAAATCAAAACAAAAGAAAATTTTGGTTGAGAAAAATGTCCTGATTGGATCCTTTGATACCCAAATAAATTTTGTTTTCACATCCCTCATTTCTTTTTATTTTTATTGTTTGTTTTTAAATTTATTTTCAGTACATTTCATAATTTTCAGTCAGGTCATACTTTAAAGTATCCTACGTGCACATCTGGCTTTCATTATCTAGTTCGATAAAAGTAATTTGCATGATCCTAACATCACTAGATATGTCTAGTGCGGTGACTGACTCTAGAGGTAGCAAAAAACTAGGTAAAGCCAGAGTTATCTCCTAGCCTCTTACTGATGTTTTAGCTTGCTAGTGGTTCTATACCCATCTCTTTTACTAGAGGTGGATGGAGAATCTTGACAACTTGGATGCTCTAGATTGCGTAGCCTCTTTTGTATAGGTGCAGAGGATACTAGTCGCACCATATATATATCCAACCTAGTGGATGTGCTTACGATTTTTCAAAAGTTTTTCTTTTACTTCTATATAGGATAAATTTGACACGTTAATGTTATTTTGGTTATGTTAATAGCATACAACACATTGTCACATGTTTAACTATTTTCAAATGCTAAAAACTCTTTAAACATTAAACATTTTGAAACGGTGTGAAAATACTTACTGAATCTAAATGGATGAGTAAACATAAACTATGTTATTTAAAGACAAGTAGTGAAAACTAATTAACTATGTGAGCTTTTGTGCCAATATTCCTTTATGAGGGTTACTGTTACTTTCAGTCTCATTTTTTTTTATTATTATATCACTCGTTGAAAGTCTCATTTTTTTTTCTTTAAGTGATCATTAGAAGAGAACGTTCACGATTTACCATTAGAACTTGTAAATTGCTTGAATAAACAAAGTCAATTTATTTTGAAAATGATTTAGGTCATCTTTTCTTTCAATTGCACCCCTCTTCACCTTATATTGCCCTATTCTCAGTTCTTTCCAAATCATGCCTTGCTCCACCTGGGACTACGATCACTTCTATATCCAGGTATGTGATTGGACTGTAATGATATTGCAAGAAGTAACAAGGAAAGAAAGGAGTTGAATAAAAAAAATGAGAAACTAAATAATAAAAAAAAGACGGTACAAATGATAAAAATGAGAAGAAAAAGAAGAGGTTGGAATGAATTGCGCAAACACTCCAATCACATACTTCAAATAAATACACCCCAAATCTCTTAATCATCTTAATTTCTAACCTACCAGTCAAAGTCCTAATGACTTGAAAGAAATTGATTTTTAAATTTAAGTGATAAAGATGTTCTCCACGGTAGATCGTTCTTCTAATGCTAAGTACTCTTTCATGAGACTTGTTGTACTTCAAATGCCAATATATTGAGTCATCAAATATGAAAGCAATTTCCCTATCTTTGCTTTCCTACCAAGTGAGATGTTCTATACACCGGGTCCTGAGAGTTTCTCCTTAAAAGAATGAAATCCTAGTGAGATTTGATTTAAAACTAAAAACTTTATAACTGCTAATAGTTATGTAAACTTTGAAGTTAAGATCAGCTGCTTGACTTTTTAAGCACACACTGTAAGTTTAAAGAGTATATAAAAAAAGATGTTGCCATTGACAAACTGTGAGTATGTGTGTTGCATTACTATTACATACTTGGAAATTTTAATTTATTGCCAAATTTAATCTTATCTGTTGTAAAAGGAGAAAATCTACCTTTATTTTTACATTTTGAAATTTAAAATTGAATTTTGTGAGTATATTCACTGCAAACCCTCACGAGACAACACTCATCCACTAGGGGTAACCTAGGGGTTTAACGGCTTCTTGCATATTCTAAATGCAATCGTGATTCTTGCGACAGTGAGTTAGGTTTTATTTTCCTTAGTTTATTCCTACTTTTAAAAAAAACTTTTAGAACAATTTATCTTTCACTTCATTGCTAGGAACTAGCAATAAGCTAGTTGAGGGGTGTGACAAACAATGAATATTGCATATTCATATTCCAATATAATAGATATAGTACTCATTTAATCCCCAAAATCCTTAATTTTACATGCATATTTGAATTAATATAATTTAATAATAATATCACTCAAATGTGTGTAATTATGTACTTTTATATGTTTTATTGCTTAAAAAAATAAAGTTGAAACAATACAATAAAGGGAATGAAAGATGTAGCAAACACACAGAATAATTTCACATGTGCTTACTATGTACCTAACTTTCAACTAAATAACAAAACTTTCAGTAAAAAAATTTAAAAATAAACAAATAAACAAATAAATAAAAGAAGAAGCTTTAAAAATGTCAATCAAGGCAACTGCCTTGATAACCATGTACATATATGTATTATTATTTTCTCTCTCTCTTTCAAGACTGTCAGAAGATCAAAGAAAAATGGGAGGCGCGAAGAAAATTTGCCAAGCATCACACTCTCAGTCTATTCAGTGACGAAGAGAGTGGCGAATTTTCATCATTTCTTCGTCTATAAATTGAAGGCAGAGGAGAGGCAAACAATTGACAACAAAAACACAACAACACAGCTTCATGCACAATCACTTAGAGAGAATAGTTTAGGGAGGTTATCGTATGAGCACTTCATAGTATCTCTAGGAGTAGGAAACTTAAGTTATTTTTTTTGCCTTTTCTAGTTTTAGAAGTTATAAAAATTTACTTAGATGTAATTGATGATTTCAAGTTCAAAAGTATGTAACAAAACTTTGTGTATTGTATTTCTCAAATTAAAATATTTATTTTCTTGTAGGACCTTTGCTAATTTATAGTAGTAAAATATTCCTATTAAAATTTAGATTTAATATTTTTAGTATAGTTAGTACTTGTAGTAGTCCCCTAAAATAGTTTGAAACCCCAAATTTTTAGTTTTTATAGTAATAATTCCATTCACTAGAAGACAGAATTTGTAAGTAAATACCAGATTTCTTTGCTATATAGTTATAATCACCTACTAAAGTCCCAAACACACCATATCCATACCCCACTCCCAAATTAGATTATGATTTGGTTTGGCCTTGCTTGTGTTCTTGGAGTTCAACCATTGTGACGCCACAAAAATTCAAAGTCAAAGGTTTAGTATTTAATTTTTTATTCAGCATTTCCATTTATTTATGTTTTATTAGCCTAGTTGTACAAAACTTTGTTATTTTGCAGATTCCACAAATTCAACCCGAACTCATATTAAGTGAAGAAAAAAGTATATTAATACGGAGTATTATATTTCTCTCTTACCTAGGTGTGATAACCTTAATTTTAATTGGACAGTTACTGTGTACATCTACTTAATTTTTCTTTAAAATGTTATTTAGAGGACAGTTTCAATTCCAAAATGGTAGGCTAAAACTTTAATTGGGGATATGCAATAAAATATAGAAACCACAGCTTTTGTGCACTAATCTTAAATGGGCAAATTTATCTAGATGGGTTGTTTTTTCCATTTATGGCCAAAAATATCTATGTATCTATAGTTTATGACCATTTAACATGTTTATAGACTATGACTATATTGGACATCAAAAGATTACATATTTGAAATAAGAATATAATTATGTGAATTGTCAAACTATGCCTTTTGTCTTAAGAAACACCTAGCATACTCAAACAATTCATTTAACAAAGTTCACATTTCAAATATGTGTACGTATATATTTCTACCCATTAATGGACAGGCAATTGTGTAGTGGCAGAGTGGTGGGGACTGGGCGCCGAATAACTCATATCCGCGGCAGGTCACGGTTCGAACCTGGCTACTGCCCAATTGCCTCTTTATTTTTCTTTAACCAAACGACATCATTTCATATCAAACCTGACGCACTTGATATGACCTCGACTAGTAAAAGTTTATTTTCAAATAAAGAATCATTCTGTTTAGAAATGTCAAATCTTTTACAAATGCACAAAAGTTGTGTGATCTAGTGTTGGTTTGCATATTTTCAATTCCTTTAAATCATTTCTCCCAAGTTAATTAATATTCCCTGCTTTTAGATAATCTAGATTAAATATTTGTATTATTTCTATTTTTCGCTATAATAAAATCCAAAAAGTTCATCTCATGTAAATTTAGCTTTCATTTCTTTTTCTTCTTTTTCTTACTAGTATCTTAGTTAATTTATTTTGTATTGTTAAAATCTTTACTGTAAACTACTTAAAAAAAATAGCTTTTAATTAAGTTTTATTACAAAAACTAGTAGTTTAAGAAAAGCCCCCAAAATCCACCATCTTTTATTTCTTTTTAGGGACAAAATAGTTATTTCTTATCTTTATAAATATAATTTTTCGTTCTCTGTGGGTTAGACATGGTCTTACCAGAACTTTATTACTTATACGATCACCTACACTTGGGTGTTAATAAAAAAACGCGTTAGTAGGACGTCGTCAATGGACAAAGTAATCTCATTGATATATGATAAGGCAGTTCTAGAACCTACGTTTTGCCCCACATATGCCCTTCTGTGTTCTGAACTCAATGAAAAGCTCCCATCATTCCCATTCAATTAACATGTTGGAAGAGAATCACGCTCAAGCGAGGCCACTAGAATAACTGTCTGAAAGCATTTGAAGGTGGTGAAAAACGCAGGGCAAAATCTAGGCAAGTGACCGCTCCATAACAAGAGTAGGAACAGAGCGATAACGAAAGAATGATCACGCTTCATACTCTCATAAATATCCCACTTTAGACATTTTGCAAATACATCCAATTAATTTCTTCATTTACTTTGAGGGCTAGATTTTGATTTTACCAAATCCATTAAGTGTTATTCTTCAAACGTGAGGGGAGTAAGTGTTACCCCGAATCCTCATTAAATGTAGTTGGCTAAGTGAGGTCTTACCCGACTGTGTATTTTGGTGGTTAGATTCTGTTCAAAATTTGAATATATATATATATATATAGAGAGAGAGAGAGAGAGATATTGGAAGTCAAGATTTTGGCTCTTAGTGGTGTGAATATATTAAATAATCTCAAGAGAACAACAAAGGGAAAAGAGAACTAGAGTTTCTCATAACACGAAATCTGAATGAATGAATACAATAGAAAAAGAAGAGACAACAATAGTATATCTAGGTATACAGTATTACCCTAATATAAAGTAAAAAACTAAACTACCTTAAAACTAAATAAAACTAATTCTAATAGCTAACTCTAACAAGTGGTAGCAAAAGAACAATGGCTTCATTTTCATTGTCTTAAATGTTATATATTCCCATCTTGCAGGTACTTCATATTTAGCTCATCCTCGCGTATTTGGAAGCAGTTTGCAGACTAATAATAATAACAATTTGTCGAGGATTAGTACGTCAACATCCTATATTAAAGCAACCTTTACCTAATTTTTTGTATTAATTTTTCTGTTTGTTAAGCTGTTATTTGCAAAATTCTATTCACCTCTTTCTAAAACTATTAAAATGTTGATTGTCCTACTTGCGCTTGGATTTGTACAACACAATTGTAATTGTTCGAGCTTCACATGCTCAAGCTTTGATGTTGATTATTTCATTGTGGACAACACTTGGGTGCTTTTCATTCTGTGCTTTTTGTGTTGTTCTCTCTCACAAAAATAGGACCCAGCACTTTAAAACAGTTTTTTTTAAAATTGTCCTAGGTCCCACTTCTGTCAGAAAGAATAATACAAAAAATATTGAGTGAAAAGCAACCAAGTACTGTCCCTTCATTGTTAAGAACTTCTGGCCGCTCTTTGATGTTGATTACTTCATTGTTTGGAACTTGTGGACTAGAATAAATGCAATTTATTCTGATGAGTTCCCATTGACATTAAATATAGTGCGTCTATCTTAGTTAGCTTAATTTGGTGGCAATCCATTGATGTGCATCAGCCATCAGTTCATATGCCTAGGGATAGTATCTTTAGTGATTTGAGTAATACTTAAGACACAATCAAAAACATAATTTTTAGGACACAACTTAAGAGATGTGTCTATGTCTCTCCTGTGTCTCTCTCCTGTCTCTTGTGTCACTGAACCTCATAGTGACATAGGAGAGAGATAGACACACTTCTTGAATTGTGTCCCAAAAGTTGCTGTCTTTAGATATGTCCCAAGAATTATCATTAGTGATTATAAGGGTGAAACGTGTATTTCTGAATAGGTATGCGGAGGACTATTGTGAGAGTTTGAATACAAAGTTTAAAGTTTCTTTATATTGTAAAATATATCTTTTAAGAATATACTATTTAACACAGGTATTGTGACTTACTAACATGATCAGAGACAATGATCCCGCGCATCACACGGGTTACATGCTAGTTATATATAGAAACGTAGTAGAGTGGCTTTCAATTATGGATAATACTTCGAGCACACTGCACACCCAAAAACACAACTTTTGGGACACAACCCAAGAGATGTGTCTATCTCTCTAATGTGTCGTTGTGGAGTCCAGTGACATCACAGGAGAGATATAGACACATCTCTTAGATTGTGTCCCAAACATTGTGACTTTGGGTATGTATTAATCTTTACTCTTCAATTATAATCCGCTGCATTTTGACTATTCGTTGTCAGGGCCATACTGCCCTGGGCTAAAGCCGGGAAAGCGGCCGCTTTGGGCCCCGAGATATTTAGCTAATTTAAGGGCCCTATTTTTTATATTAACTTTGCATTTCTATATTGGGCCCTTATAAAATCTTTACTATAACCTAGCCTAATAAAGGCCCCAACCCAACCTAAAATGACCCAAAATTTTCACATATAAAACTACAAAGCTAAGCCCAAACAAACCCTCTAGAATAAAACTATTTTTTTTTGCTAGAGAGAATAAGACTATAATTTATTTCACTATTAAAAAAAGACTAATTGATCAACTCATAGTGTGATACACTTTTAAAAAAAATAATAAAAATAAATCAGTGTACCGAAAAAATATAAGAAAATTAGATTTTTCTCAATTCCCCAAATTCTTTTTAGTTTTAGCCCAAACAAACCCTCCAGCTGTAAGTTGTTTTCCATTTATAGCTTGGTTTTAAATTATTGGTTGTTCAAGTAAGTATTTAATTATGCTGCAAGTTGTTATTGAAAACCAATATATATGCATAATTATGTATACGTAGACTCCAAAAAAAATCTTCGGGGCGCTACCCCCGAATGCCCGTATAACCACGGACCCCATTTTAAAAATTCGCTTTGAACCCCCTAAAGCTCAGGGCCGGCCCTGTTCGTTGTTGAAAAAAAAAAAATAGAGTAACAGCAGTGATCCCATGCTCAGAGAAAAGTATACAGATCTATTTTCTGATCATCTGATGGCATCAATGTAATCATTTTCTTTAGTATACTAGTAGTTAAAAAAAAAAAAAAGACAGTTACTATTTTGGCAACTTTAGGTTGTTTATATTTGAGAATGTTGATAAGAATTTTGGGTTGAATACATTCATTTCACTCATAACCACAAAAGGGTGTGTACATATCAACTTTTGGAATTGGGTAATGCTACGTGCACATAAAATATGCACATAAAGTGTGCATATAAAAATCTGGGTCATTCATTTCGGTAAAGTCTGTGCCTGCATACGTAAAACCCACCAAAATGAATGGCCCAGATCTTTATGTACACACTTTATGTGCATATTTTATGTGCACTAATCATTGCTACTTGGGACAATATGAGTTAAAATGAAAATTGTTCTAACTAGAGAAAAGGTCAAATGTATTCAATCCATTAATTTTGACAAAAAGACTTAAAAAGCATTTCACATCACAACATAGTTTAGGTGTCAACTATTGTACCAAGGGAACCACATGGGTAAAATATATATAACCCAAAAAATTTCCAAGAAGGGCAAAGCTCATCAAACACCAATGGCTGTTTGAGGAGATTAACCAGTTTCTTTACATTTTTTCGTTATATTTGTATTTTTGCTTCATAGTCATTACAGAAGTAAAATTACATTTGACAACTTTCAATATCGCTAAAATGACTACAAAAAATTTAGATTATGGACCAATGGCAAATAAAACATTCTTTCTTCCCCTGCTATTTTGGGTCTAAACTAATTACACCGTGGGCTTGGATCTGAAAATTTCAGAGCTCAATAAATATTCTCTCAGAAGAAAAATTTCATATGTATACAACACTTTATCTATATCTTCTTCAACTGAACCCTAAATCCCAAATTTAAGTTTTCCAGCTGGATAAATCCCATTTCCTCCCACTCTATTTTGTTCTTTCCTTGATGAGAACTCTGCACCATTTGATTTCTGAATCTGACTAAACTTTCTAGTTTTTTCTTCACTTGTTTTCTCTTTGCCTCTTCTATTCCTGTAGTGTGAGGAGGAAATAAACATCCACCACAAAAGAAGGAAAATTCTATTATGATAGATCCTCATCGTTTTGTTACTAAAATGTTGTACTTGGGTGCTAAAATGTTGTACCATTGACAGAGTAGTTGTTTTCAAAAGCAAAGTGGTTCTTTCAAAAGTAAGTTGGCTTACAATGTTACAACAATTTGGCAGCACCAAGTTACAACATTTTGGCAACACTTAACGTGATGTGTTATACACCCTAATACCACTAGGATGTATTGCAGAAGTTCCCCCAAAACAAAACAACGAATAAGGAGAGACTGAGGCAAGAAACCAAGTATAGACAATACAACAGAGAATTCAAGTTCGGCAACTTTGCGGCTTTCAATTTTCATTTTTTGTTTCCTATTTTATGAGAATGGAAACCGAAAACATAATTGGTACTCATTTCCATAAATTTTTTTTTTTTTTTTTTAAACCGCAACCATATTGGGCCAGAAAATGAATATTAAAAAAATGGTTTTCAGTTCTAAAAACAGAACACGTACCAAACGCGCCCTAAGAAAATAGATTTACTTCTCATGTTCCTTTCATTTTACTTTTCCTCCTCTTAGTCCGCAAACCAAACTTAAGTACTCACCTGAGTTGAAGCAAGAGAAACAACACACCGACAAGGGCTGTGCCTTTGGCAACTGCTTTCAGCAGTGGCTTTCTGGATGGCTTGCCCTTTGGAACTTCTGCACTTGTATATTTTACTCCATCTGATATTTCTTCAACCAAAACACCAAAGTTTTCATGTTTAATTTCAACCTGTACAGTGGCAAGACAATCTCACTCATTACCATACATAAAATGGTTAATTAAAAAAAAACACAAAAATGAATCAAGTGTTGCAACATCTCAGGAATCAAAGATTCTGATAAGGTAGTAAGGGCCTGTTTGGGAACACTTAAAATAGGATCTGGTTCAATCCCAATCTCGCTTTCTATCTGAGGTTAAGTTGGTTTGACAAAGAAACGGTTCTAAGAGAGAGATATATTAAAGTGGGTACGAACTCCAATGAAAGAAATGGATATTCACCAAACAATTGAATTCACTGGTTCATTATGAACCACAGAATCGGTTCTTTGCGTTCCCAAACAGCCCCTTAAGAAAACCAAAATTACCAAGATATTCACCTTTTCCGTATGCCCCGCAGAACTAAGATCCGCATTGTAATCTTTCAAAGTTTGATGACCTTTACTAGCACAATCTGAAAATTCAGTTGTAGAGGGGGGACGCTTATATTGCGTAGTTTCACAAAATTTAGTAGGAGTGACAGAATTATGATCGACTGTCGGATTATCCACTGCAATATGATGTGTATCTGCACATTGGCCTCTTTCATCTTGAGGAAATATACCCTGATTCTGTAAGAAACTACTTTCACTCGCTTCAACTGCAACAGAATCAGATGAACTCAAATCTTCATTTTTATCGACGCATTTACTAGAACAAGCTGCTGGAAGGTGATTGTTGGGACGCTCTTTAATATCAGGATCTGATTCAACCACATTATATGAATCAACATGATCTTCACACTCTCCACAATGTGAATCACAATCATCCAAACACGGGATAAAAAGCTCGGAAGAGAGCCCAAAGTTTTCAAGTTTCATCTCGAACTGAGATTTGCCGGTGTGCACTGGAATTTCATTTTTGGCCACCTTCCGAGATTTTTCACCACTCAACAAACTCTTCTGCGAGCCTTCAGCCTCACAATTATCCAATTCACTGAAGTTGATTTGGGCAGTTTCATAGTCATCTGCATCAAATCGATCATCAAAATCCAAGTTCAGCATTTGATTAAACACAGAGCTCATGCTAGTCATGGACGATACTTCCTCGTCACCCATGTCATCAGAAACTATTCTTCTAAATCCATGCTCATAAGTCTGTTTTGCTGAACTTGATCCATGAGAGTCAGTTCCCATGTAGAGATCAAACATACGCTCTTCTCCATTAAACAAATCAAGATCATCTTTATCAGTTTCAGAGACGATGTGATCTGAAAATGCCAACTGATGTGAAATACTACTTTCTGCTGTGTTGTCATCCAGATAGTCCCCCACAAGATCAAGATCAAGATCAATAAGGTCACGAGTACTATTTGCAGAAATACGACTTAGTTTATTGTTTACACTTGAAACCTCATTCTTTACATATTGTGAGCAAAGAGATCCCACTGATTCAACTAAACTTTGTTCATCTATCATCTTATCTAAGTTTTGGGTATCCAATAATAATACATTTTGAGCTGAAGTATAGTTTTTGACCACCGCAGACATTTCCGGTGAATTTTCCAAATCTATATGTTTTTGGGATTTGGTGTAATTAGAATAATTCTTGGATGCACTATCTGATTGCACTCCCATATAATTGCTTTCTGCATCATCAGACCCCTCGGAATATGAATTATAAGTTCTCTCACCAGCTGCAACCAACTTTTTCTACAGTGAAGGTGTGAAGGAATAAATTTTCCAGTCAGATTCATACACGAATAGGAAATCAAAAGGAAAAAAGGAACGGCCAAGGCCCTTCATTTTGTTTCAGTGTGACACGTGAATATGAAATCAAAAGAAAAAAGGAACAGCAAAGACCCTTCGTTTTGTTTCAGTGTGACACCATGGCCCCGTTTAGAATCACTTCTCAAACACAGGTTTGGCACACAACGTGCTTTTGGGACTCAAAATGCATATGTAAGCCTGTTTGGAGAAAATTTAAGCAGCACTTTGGAGCCCCTAAAGCACGTTTTGGCTGAAGCAGGTCCAGAAGCAGATTGTGGTTTTACTGAATTTTTCTTAATTCCCAGTGTGCCCTTGTGATTAGGGCTTCCGCTTCTGCCTGGACGCAAAAGCAAAAGCCAATCCAAAGGCCCTAGCCCCTAACTATTCCTCAAATGCAGTAGTTTCAATTTTCATTTGACATGTAATACACATTGTTGGCTTACCAGCCTGAATTTTGATCTCGAATTTTTGTTACGACTGTGACTATCATAACTGGTAGGGCTGCACTGCGATAGTTCCAAGCTTTTCCGGATGCAACCAACCATATCTGTGGACATGGCTATTGTATAGGTCACAATATCAAAGTCAGGAACCTATCACAATAATACCCGCAATCACATTCATATTGTAGTTTAAGTGACTTGAAATATCTTTCACAGAACAATATGTAGTAGTACGTTAAGAGCCCACTCGGATTAGCTTTTAAAATATTCACCTTTTGGAATAAGAGATTTATAAAAACTACAAATTTGAGCTCTTTTTTTTTTTTTTTTTTTTTGTTTGGAGGAGTGGGGGGGGGGGGGGGGGGATGGGTAAAAAGAAAGCAGTTTTTCCAGCTTTAAAAAGGAATCTGATGTTTTAAAAATCCTTGAAAAAGCTCATCCAAGCGGTCACGCCTTTTTCAACAATCCCTTCTATTAATTGTTGGCCCCGAAAAAAGCTTAATCCCAAATGGGTTCTAAATTTCTAATTGTCCTAGAAAAAATAGAAATATTGCTCCATGCCTCGATGCATACTTCCTACCTTTAAATTCTTAGACCTGGCTTTCTTTGAGAAGGAACGTATACAAATACAAACTTTTCGGATATTTCTTTTCTCAACAACGTCAGATGGGGAGAAAAGATCAATTCCATTCAATCCCAAAACTTTGCATATCTACAAATACAAGAAAGAAAAGCAAATAGAGTTGGAACCACAAATAATGCTTTTACTTCGATAAATAATTGGAAAGAGAAGACAAAACTTGTTCAAATACTTCCCACTCATTGTTATACAAGTGAATTTTGGTTTTTACATACAAGACGTTTGTACAAAAGACAAGAACTGAACCTGTTTCGGTTACACAAGAACCAGAATCAGTTCATCAGATATCATAGTACTAATTTTAATACAAGACTTGAACTGAGGTAGAGCAAAAATACTGATACTAGTCACTAAACTCTCGTTCAATTGTGCCCATAAAATACAACTGTTAGTTATCCATTCATTGTTCTCGTAAGATAAAAATTATCCACAAACTTAGCTATGGTTGGATTTGAATCACATTCATCCCTAAACCTGAACTGAGGACTAGAATGGTCTTTTCGATTATTTAGAATCCCAATTCCTAACCAAAGAATATGGTTCAAACAGAATCAATATTTTGAACTTGATGAAAGAAAATTGCACTAAATAGAACAAAATGAACATGATTTCACGCATTCTCTCATCTATGAAGATGCATTTCAAAAGCTATATACTTGTACCAATCTGGCAATATTACATTAATATTTTCATTCTTTAAAACCAACAGCCAGACAAGAGAAAGCCAAATCAATTTAACTCTAGTCTCAGGATATCCAATCCTTAACAAATCTGGAGCAAAATTGCAAGTTAGACGACACCAAAAAAATACTAAAATTTCTAAGGGGCTAAGGCTGAAAAGGACAGATCAAAATGTTGCAAATAATGCAAGAAAAACACCGACCAGATAACATTTCAAGAAAAACTCAGATGCTGCAATTTAACCTACAAGAAAGAATCGTTCTGTGCAAGTGAAGCAATATTGTCCTTCATATACCACAAAAAATAGACTCTGTCGTTCAATAATAAGTTGATAGTTCATCAATCATCATTAAACATTGGATGAAATAGAATTATTACTCCAAAATTTTCTATGCAATGCTCGGTTGATGCAAGAAACACTCAACGTCATACAAGTTTTTAAGAAAATTAAAGATTTTCTAGGGTTTTGGGTTGGAAATCAAGAACAACAGCTTAAAGCTCTGTTTCAGTACAAAAAAACTGAATCTGTTACTAATCAAAACTGAACCTAACAACCTTGTCCATAACCCCGATAAGCTAAACTACAGAGGTCACTAAACAAAATAGCAAACCAGGTACAAACAAAGAGTGGAAGACAAGGTACAAAAGTTAGAACATTCTATACAATACCAAACTTCATCATCAATACAAATCTGACCACCTTGACACTTACTGTACTTAAGTTAAAGATTACTTACAGAAAATGTTTGATAACACTATACCGTGGAACAATAATGTAGCGCCATCGTATGCAATATAAGTATTACGAATTTACAAGGACTTCTTTTATGAGGAACCACTAAAATGGAGTTATACGGTAAATTAAACAATTGCAGAAAAAAGAGGGACAGAAATGTGAAGTTTACCTTCAAAAATGAGTCAACATTAGAATAAGGCATATATCTCCCATTGCTATTCCTAGAACCAAATGCTTTACATTTGTACACTTTTACATGTTTTAGCTCGACGCACTTCGCCAGCAACATTTTCCATATTACTTTGGACACTTCAACCCTGGAAAATCAAGTAAATTTTGAAATCAGTGATCAAAAGCAAAAGAATTTTTTTTCAAAAAAATTAAAATTAGATACTGTTTTAGACATATGACCTTCATGTCTAGGATTTTAAACAATAGTGTGCACTGGCACCAACCCAAATGATGCTTTTACACATTACAAAAATCTTACTGTTGGCAAGATAGATATTATAGCACTATGTTACATGGACTCTCATGTTGTCCCAAAAGTACGCGTGTGGACAAGATATGGCATGGGCATGCCTGATTGAACATGAGGATCCTCCACAAGTGCTGTTGAAAAATTAAGAAGAAGCTCAATATCGAGAGCAAAGAAGAACTTCCAACTTTTAATATAAAAAAGAGATAGAAACACTCCCTTCATAAAATTATGCTCAGGAATACTATTGAATTGGTAACACCACACATGACAATATTGCATGAAAAATACCGTATTTTATACGTTTAGGATGTTTGCACATACTCTTACCCAGCTTTTGGAAACTTTTCAAGTCGTCTCGAATTATCCCAAGGAAAGGAGTTTAGAAAGATCAGAAACCTAAACACAAACCCGCAACCAAGACCATATGACATGGGTATGCCTGATTGGACAAGAGGATCCTCCAAGTGCTATAGAAAAATTAAGAAAAGGCACAATATCGAGAGCAAAGAAGAATTTCCAGCTTTTTATATGAAGAAGAGCTAGAAACACCCCCTTCATAAAATTATACTCAGGAATACTATTGAATAAGGGTAACACCACACATGACAATATTGCATGAAAAATACCGTTTAGGATGTTTAGAATGTTTCCACATACTCTTACCCAGCTTTTGGAAACATTTCAAATCGTCTAGAATTATCCTAAGGAAAGGAGTTTAGAAAGATCAGACACCTAAACGCAAACCCGCAACCAAGACCATGTAACATAGTTACTGCAGTCTGCATACATTAAAAACCAATGTGAAGCATGGTATTGAATTCTGTGGTAATATGCCTCTGAAAATAGAAATACATGATCACTTTGTTGTGATGGAAAGGGAATGCTAGCTATACTTTAGGATATTCAACATGCAAAGACAAATACAGGGGAGCAAAAACATAACAAACCGAGTATCCATTTGTAAACTCGAATAAAGATTAAAGAAGAAAAGGACCTACAGCAGTTCCCCGTCAGCAAGTATATCCGAGATATGCAGCTGCTCATCCAATCTGATTTGGAGGACTTCTCCAAGCCATATCCTTGTTTGAGTCTGAATGACAGTACTCAAAATGATAGGAAATTAAACTTAAATAAAAGTCAAAAAGCCATACTTGTGAAGGACTTTATAACTATTACAAAACTCCAAACGGCATGATGGTATATCTATAAAGGACTCTTCCAAAACTCCAACAGACTTAATTTATATTTAATAAATGACTTGGTAAGCTTGTGTATAAAGCTATGTTACCCAGACTCGGGTACGGGTGTCGGGTACAAACTCGGGTACGGTGTCGGGTTCATTCCATTTTAAAAGATTTTACACTATTTTGAAGGATTAGAGAGAGAAGTACCCTTATCCAGGTGTCGTGTCGGACACAGGTACTCCATGTATTTTGAAGGGTCCGGGTAACATAGGTATAAAGAGAGATTCAAAGGTATGGTAAAAATCAATGAGTTGAGGTTGAATGAAAATGTGATAGTTGTACACTGTTAAGATTAAATAATGGAAGTTAAGAAAGAAGGAATGGAGGAAATATGACGAGGACTAGATGGATACAAGTTAGAGAAGAATAAGAAGTGGGAACATGCAAGAACTAATTAGTTGAAAGTTCTCCTAGGTGAATTAGGTTTCCCCCAAAGCTCCAAAAGGCTAAAACTACTTAGAATTAATTTTGAGAAGACAGAGGTTATAGAGCATAAATAATCAAAATATCGAAATAGATTAACAGTTCACTGATTTACAACACTCAATAAGGAAAAGTTGCGAAAGGTTTTCGTATTAAATTATGGCTGCTTCTTTTTGTTTCGTTATTTCCTGATCCAAACACTGTTTGTCAACCTATGTAAAATATTTTCATCTTGTCTCTTTGTCAAGTTCAGGCATTAAAGTACAACCATAACTTGCATTCCATTATTCAATGAGTGTCCTGATTCAAAGTGCGCTCTTTAGATTTGTATCTTGAGTTTGAGTGAGAAAATTATCTTCAAACATCAAGGTTAAAAAAGCAATTACCATAAATACTCCTTCCAAACTTTAAATTGGCTCTTCTTTTTGCCATTATCTAACCAACCTAAGCTTTTGAGACAAATAGGTGTCTAGTATGGAAGCAGAGACTTATTGCAAAATTTACACCCTTTAAAACATATAAGGAATGTTATTATGTTAGTCACAAGTGATTTAATTCGAAGGTTTATTGGGAATGATAAAAAAGGCTAATCAATGTCAACCGTGTGTTCACAACATAGAAGCCATTAAGGGTGCACAAGTCTCTAAACGCCTAGGCAAGAGATGCCTAACTCTGCTCTTTGCAAAATATGCATCTGTGTGGTACACAATGAAGGTCGAGAAAAACATAGGTAACAGCTGTTTCCATTCAGGTCAATGAACCGATCTCTCTTTCAATTTGCACACCCATAATAGATATTTCCAATGTCAAGTCACAAGTCAAAACTTTATACAATCATAACATAGGAAAAAAGGCACAAGTTTATACCGTTAGGCTTTAATCCAAATGTATTTATATATATATATATATATACAATGTAAGCAAAAGGACAAAAAAATCTGACATGCTCAATAATCCTAGATTATCTAACTGGTCGGGTAGTCATGATTTTGCATTTAAAAGATTTAACCACCCCCCCAAACCCTACACCCACGCACAAAATCCTATCATAATAGAGAGTATATTTACTAACAGATGCTTATTCAAAAACCAACCTATGCTCATGATTAACATACAATACCTTGCAATTATAATACCCCAAAAAGTAATCAAGCTTGACGAACAAACAAATTGAATTGAAACAGAGTGAATATCTATTGCTTTCGTGAGCAAAATATACCAATTATATCCGAAGAAAGTTATGATCATGTTTCTACAGCCAATAAATTAATGTACCTATATTTATTTTGAAAAAAAGCATAAAATTCAGGCATACCCTTTTGTACATTCTTAATCGAGCAACACTATGTGATCCTCTTCTCAATTGGGAGTCTTCCCCGGATTGGACCATTGATTCCCTTATTTCTGAAGCTCGTTCCATTTTAGCTTGTTCTTTTGTTTTCTGGCATGTTTCTAATATCCCTAGGGAGGCTAATTCTATTGCTCACAAGTTGGCTCATTGGGCCCTTAATTGTTCCTTTGAAGGTACTATTGTGGTTGATAATTTTCCTCCTTTTGTTGTTTTGGAAGACAGTCAACCCATCTAGGCCTTTAATCTTCCTCCTTTTGTTGTTTTGGAAGACAGTCAACCCATCTAGGCCCTTTTTTTTTTTTTTGTTAGTTTGTATCTTCTGCTCTTGTTTTGAATGAATGTGTTTCTTAGCAAAAAAAAAAAAAGGAGAAGCGCTATGGATCCTAAATTTAGAAAAACCATATGATGTATAAATGAGACCACCTAAAACTACTTCCAATGAAATTCAAGAATGTATCACTGTAATTGAATATGACTCCAATGCCTCTATAAAGTTTGGGATCTACAGCATTCCTCTTCAAAAGTTCATCTTGCTTCTATACAATTGTTAAAAACCCCAAACCTCCCAGCTGAATCAATCACCATTTTACCATTTATTATCCAGAAACCAAGATTATTCATCCATTAAATTGTTGCCATAGTTCTGATTTCAACTGTAAAACCCAGAAAGAGAAAAAAAAAATAAAAATAAAAATAAAAATAAAAATAAAAATCCCTAATTACACCTTGAACTAGTGCAACTGATGGTGATATCACAAGATAACTAAATATGTTAGTGTGCGAAAATATATACACACACACACATATATAGAGTATATATCTGACCTGCAAGAACACATCGTCGAGTTCACGGAAGCTCGATTCAGCAGAGCGCGAAGTAGAATCGCCGGCGACAGTGGCGACTTCACGACCCATCACTATATGCGGAGAGACCAAAGGCCAGTGACCCAACTAACAAATCTCCCGCCCAAAATCCCCAAAAAGTAGAGAGAGAGAGAGAGAGAGGAGGAGGAAGTGGAGAGAGAAAGTAGAGATACAGAGAGAGAGAGAGAGAGAGAGAGAGAGAGGGGGGGGGGGGGCAGGCGTAGGTTATGTGTGCGGGTACGTATATATGTGTGGACTGTGTGTGTTTTGTTTAAGATGTAATTTTGGATTTTGTGCCACCATATAAGACGGAATCGCAGATTGCGAAAACTTTTTGTTTTCTCACTTTTTAAAAGAGTGTCACATTATGGGTCAAACTTACTGGTGCAATTTGGCACGGAAATTTCATGGGTCAGACTTAGGGATGCAATTTGAAACGAAAATTTTGATCTGAAAAATTCTGAATTTCGCTAGTAACAAAAAAATCCGATTCCGAAAATTTCCAATTCCAAAAATTTCGGAACGGAATTGGAATCCTTTTTAAAATCCCGAAATTCTGTTATGAAAATTCGTTCCGAAAATTCTGAAATTATTCTGAATTAATTCCAAAATTATTATATACATAGACTTGAGCATAAATTTAAATAATAATACATCACTAGTCACAAACTCACACACAGTTATAGGGTTATGGGGTTTTAGTATAATTTGTCAAAACTTTTGTACTACGATCAAAAATTACAAAACTTACATATTATTAGGTTTAGAAAGAGATACACTGATACACAAACACAGCCCACTAATTCACAATTGCATTCTCAAGTCTAGGGTTCAAAGTTTCAAAGTCCTCACTCCCGCGCCGCAGTTGCTACTCGTCCTCATCACCGCAGCTGCTGCCACTCCTGTCGTCCTACACCTCTGGTTCCTCTCTCTCTCTCTCTCTCTCTCTCTCTCTCTCTCTCTGTGACGAGAGCTTTCTCTCTGTCTCGCTATCTCTCTTTCTCACTCTTTTCTCTTCTCTCTTCTCTTTTCTCTGTTCATAATAATGCTCTACTATGATGTTTAGATCTGTATTATAGGCTTTATATCTGATGTTTGATATGACTGTACTTATTCAATGAGTCAGCTTCTAATAATTTAACTCTTGGGTCTTCTGTTAGAGTAACTTGTAATTCTTAATGCAGCTTCTAATAAATTTCTAATTCTTTTGTTTAGAGTAATTTGTATCCACAAGTGCTTGTTTGGGGGTTTTATTAGGTTTACCCTTTGATTATGTTATGTATTATGTATAATGTTTGGGTTATTATGCTACAACTGATTCTTGGTTCTTATGCTTTGATTTATGATGTTTGGAAAATATTTTGTACTTATCATTGTTTGTTTAACTTAGTTCACTGTCTAATAGATAGAGAAGTACTTGTGGGGATAAGGTTTGATAAACTTAGTGGCTAAAGCAAATGTAATTACTTTTAAGCTTGAGATTGAAATTCGAAGTTCTAAGTTTTAAGTCAATGCCTTGTAAAACGTATAAGACTAGTGAATGGTTAATTCGAAGTTCTGAGTTTTAAGTGGCAATTACCTTTTATGTAGGCCCAGTTTGCGATTGAGCTTTCAATCCCAGTTTGAAGATTCTTAACTCAAAGCTTGAACGGCCATTCTTCCCCCCAATTGTTAAGAGATTCTTTTACATATATTTTATTTGAATATGCGTAGGATAAACAAAGTCATATCTTGGCCTTTCTTTTTATGTTTCAAATTCTAATGAAATTTTGAATCTTGGTTTACTTCAGTTCTGACAGTCACAAGACTCACAAAGCCTCTGGCCCCTTTGCCTCTTGTCGCCGCCATAACTACTCTATGTATTTCTTACTTTCAAATATTTGGATTTGTATTTGAGAATTTCTGGTAGATTGAAATGGCTATGTTATTATAAATTGATGTGTCTTGTTTCTTGTTTGATGGCATAGGCTTGCCAATTGCCACTTTTCAACTGCATGTCAAGTATGGATGAAAGTACTACTCCTGCTGTTAGCGCAGAAGTCACTCAAAAGAGGCAAAAGACTGGTCAAAATTCAGGTCTATCTGGAAAACCATGGAAGGTCCGAGGTATGGGGTTACTTTAATAGGCTTTTAGATGAAAATGGAAAATACATTGGATCAGCCGAGTGTAAGTTTTGTAATACAAAAATTACTGCACCATCCTCAGCTAGAACGAACAAATTTTGTGGTCTCATGTTAAGCGTTGTAAAAAAATTCCCCGTGCCCAAGAGGATAAATCACAGTCACTCATTTCTTTAATGGGAAGTCAAGTTTCCAATTGGAAATTTGACCAAGATAGATGTCGAAAGTCTCTAGCAAGAATGATAAATCGTTACGAACTTCCATTTAGTCTTGTAGAAACGGAAGGTTTTAGGTTGTTTCTCCAAGATGTGAACCCCAAGTTTCATGTGTATTCTAGAACTACAATAACTAAGGATTGCATGCAAATGTTTTACGAGGAAAAAAATAAATTAAAAGACTATTTAAAGGACAATTCCACTCGTGTATGCATCACAACCGATATGTGGACTTCCATTCAAAATCTCCGGTATAGAGTAGTCACAGCACACTTTGTTGACAAAGACTGTAAATTGCAAAAGAAAATCATTAACTTTTGTGTCCTTCCACATCCACACAATGGTGAGGCGATTGCAAAGGCTGTGGAGTGTTGTTTGTTGGAGTGTGGTATAGACCATGTCATGACTATCACCCTTGACAATGCTAAGAATAATGACACTTATATAGTAGACTTAAGGAGAAGGTTGAACAAAAGAAACATGATGTTGTTGGGAGGTGAGTCCTTTCATGTGCGATACACATCATTAACGTTGTTCTAAGGGAGGGAATTGAATAGGTTAAAACAACTATCAAGCGCCTACGTCGAAGTGTTAAATATGTGAGGAGTAGTTCATCACACTTGCAATTGTTTAAAACATGTGCCTTAGAGGAGAATATAGTCAGTAAACGGGTTGCGTGCTTAGATATAAAAACTAGATGGAATTCAACCTACCTAATGATAGATGCGGCGATAGAGTTTGATAAAGCTTTTGATAGGTTAGAGGAGCAAGATCTGAGCTTTAAAAGGGCGTGTGAAGGGGTGGGTGCAATGGAAGATATTGATTAGGTAAAGTTGAAGAGTTTACATTCAGTTTTAGAAGACTTTTATCTTCTAACTAACCGCATATCGGGTTCCCATTATGTGACATCCAACACTTTGATGAGGTAGCACAAGCTAAAGAAATTCTCTTACGTGAGTTGAATAGTGATGATGTTTATCGTTGTACCATGGCCACCAAAATGAATGCAAAATTTGATAAGTATTGTAACATGGAATCTCTTAATCCAATTTTGATTATTCCAATAGTACAAGATCCACGTTATAAACTTAATTATGTGGCCTTTTGGTATAACGAATTTTTGGGTGAGGATCCTTTTTATTTCCGAAGAGACAAAGGGCAAAAAGGTTAAATGTTTTTTTGCTAGTTTAAAAATTTTCGATTTCGAAAATTCCGAAAATTTGGAATCGGAATGGAAAATTCAATTCCGAATTTTCGGAATCGGAATCGGAACACATATTGGCATTCCGAAAATTTCGGAATTTTTTCCGATGCTCATTCCATTCCGTTCTGGCCGAAACAGTTTTGATCAATTGACAACTTGGTACACACTTTTCCATAAGTTTTTGATGTACGGCTAGATGATGATGGATCATGTGTAGCCAATCCGGCCAGTCACTGTTTTCGTAGAACAGTGATGTTTTTTATTGAAATTTTTTTTATATAATTTTTAATCAAACTAAAATTCTAATTTGATTAGGATTAGTCCCAAAATAAAATACTATAATAATAACCACCATGTTATTTATATTTTTATTTCATGAGATGTGAATGTTTAAACGGTGATTATGGACTAGACCAAAATAATTGAGCTATGTGATTGGTTTATTTATTCAATGTAATTGAATGGTTTATTATTTTGGGTTTGTAATTTTAAATGGGGCTTGCATGCCTTCCTCTCTCCTTCTCGATGTAATTTCTATCTCCCTCCTACCTCTCCCTTGATCACGTATCAGGGTTTTCCTTTTAAAACAAAGATGAGAAGACTACTAGAAATTGGAAGGCAGGACTAACTTGGAGAAGACAAGGTGTTCAAGGAAAGCACGAAGACTATTTATTATTATTTCAAGCTTAGAGCGTGAAAGCATGTGATGTATAATAATGTTTACAATCCCAAGGCTCAAGTTGAATCACCTTAAAAGTCCATAATCATCCATGATCCCTTCGATGTGGTAAAAAGAGTTCATCATTACCTTGATGGACATTCAAATATCTCTTGTTAGGAACGAGAGCCCTACTAGACTAACGTGGAGGTTGTGTGATAGAAGGTTCTACTATAATAGGGTCTGAGGGCACTTCCTCATATTGGTCAATGTTGGTTTGTGGTTCAGAGGACAATTCCTCTAATTCTATCTTTTTCCTATTGCCTCTATCTTGAATAAACTCTTTTTTAAGAAATACAACAAACTTGCTAACAAGCACCTTCTGTTCGCTTGGATTAGGGGTGTGTTTCGGTCGGAATAGAACGGAATGCAGTGCATCGGAAAAAATCCGAAAATTTCAAAATTCCAAAATTTGTTCCGATTTCGATTCCGAAAATTTGAAATTTTCATTTTCCATTTCGATCTCGAATTTTCGAAATTTTCAGAATTCGGAATTTTTCAATGCAGCTACTAGCTTGGAACTAATGTGGTGGTAGCTTGGGACTAAGTTATAAACTCACATTCATCATCTTGCTTCCTTGCTAACCAATGTGGGACAAATGTAAGTTAAGTTCGAAATATTTTGGAAAATTTTCGGAATAATTCGAAAAAAATTTATAAAATATTTTTTGAAATATTTTTTGGCATTTTTTCAAAATTTTCAAAACAATTTCGATTCCAATCTGAATTTTTTTCGGAATTCGGAATGCATTTTTAGTTTCCAAAATCGGAATTTTCCATAACAGAATCGGACAGAATCAAAATTTCCGTTCCAAGTTGCACTCCTAGCTTGGATGATAGAAATAGTCTCTCAAATACTCTCTTGGATAACCCATAAATCTACATTTTATTTACCTAGATTCCAATTTGTCCACATCTAGTTTCTTAATATAGGCTGGACAACCCCAAATCTTAATGTATTTAAGACTGGATTTCTTCCCATCCCACATCTGATGCGGCGTCTTAGGAACAGACTTGGATGGCACCCTATTCAGTAAGTGCGTTGCTATTTGCAGCGCATGTCCCCAAAACGATATAGGTAAATCTGTGTAGCTCATCATGGATCGCACCATATCCAATAAGGTACAATTTCTCCTCTCGGACATTGTGATGAAAATACCATTTTCCTTGAGATGGTCCAAGAATTCATTGCTTAAGTATTCTCCTCCTCGATCTGATTGAAGAACTTTAATACTTTTTCCAGTTTATTTTTCTACTTCATTTATGAATTCTTTGAACTTTTCAAAAAATTCAGATTAGTATTTCATCAAGTAAATATACCCTAACCTTGAGTGATCATCAGTAAAGATTATGCAGTATGAAAAACCTCCTCTAGCAATTGAATTCATAGGGCCACACACATCAGTGTGAATTAATCCTAATATGTCGACAGCTCTTTCCCCATGTCCCACAAAGGGTGATTTGTCATCTTGCCTATAAGACAGGATTCACAAGTTGGATAAGCTTCATAAGCCAGTGAACCAAAGTGTCCATTGTTAGCCAACTTGTTAATCCTATCATCACTAATATGACCCAATCTAAGATACCACATATAAGTAAGATTAACTTCATCTCTAGGTCTCTTTGGTGTTTTGTCTTTTGCTTGCTCAATATAGTTAATACCATTATCCAAGTTTAAGAAATAAAGACCATTCAGGAATATGCAGAGCCAACTAAATCATCATTTAAATAAAAGGAACATTTATTTTTCTTAAAAACAAATTTACAGCCATCGCTAGATAAACCAAAAATAGAAATAATATTCCTAATAATATCTAGCATAAATAAACAGTCACTTAATTCTAAAACTACGCTAGATGGTAATGCTAAGTAGTAGCTCCGAACAACTAATGCAACAACACTTGCTCCATTTCCCACTCGAAGATAGCTTGTCCTTTACTCAGTCTTTTGCTTCCCCTTAATCCCTGCAATGAATTACAAATATGAGAACTAGCTCCGGTATCTAATACCCAAGAAGAAACAGAATTAACTGAAAGGTTAGCTCTATATAAAGCAAATTAGACATACCTTCAGAAGGCTTGTATTTTATGGAAGCAAGGTACTTTCTACAGTTCCTCTTCCAATGTCCATCTTTGCCATAGTAGAAACACTTTTCTTTACCTTTATCATTAGCGGGCTTGCCTTTCTTGATCCTGCCCTTTGCCTTCATCATGGACTTCTACCCCTTCCATTTTCCTTTACCCTTGGGTTTGGACTTGGAAGTAGAATCCTCATGAATGACAAGAACATATCTTTTTGTCTTTTTGATAGAGCTTTCCGCAGTAGTCAACATATTGAGCAACTCATGATGCAGTAGAACTGTCATCCTGCTCATGTTGCAGTTCATAATGAACTGTGAAAATGAATATGGCAAGGATTGTAGATCAAATATATCTGTAAATCGAAATCCATGACTACATTAAGCTTATCAAGTTGCTCGATGTAACCGATCATCTTGAGCACATGCTCATTTATAGATGATCCCTCTGCCATTTTTGGTTTGGAAGAGTTCTTTTGAAACATTGAACCTTGCGGTTCTACTCTGTCCCCCATACAACTCTTGTAGGTGAAGAAGAATTGAGGTTGAGATTTTATACGAATCATATTGCTTCTGAAGCTCATTGCTCATGGATGCTAACATGTAGCATCTCACCTTTATTTCATCTTCCTGCCACTGTCTCAAAGTGTCTGACTCTTCCTCAGAGGATCCCTCCAGAAGAGATTCCGGCATTAGCCCATCCAAGACATAGGAAATTATATCCTTAACTAATCATCAAAGTTTGGTCTAGTCAATCGGTCGGTATCCAAAATTTTAGCAAGGGGATTGAAATTTGACATTTTCACGGTGATCTACAATAGATAAATAGCAATTTATGAGCTTGAATAAAATTGAATTTTATTTTTCATTAGATTTTGGGTCTTTAAATCATAATGGTACCTCCTACGATTATTTTCAAATTCTTCATCCCTTTAAAGGAATTTGGGAATCTTTATTTATAAAATTTCTAGTGGAGATTGGGGTTCCTCCAAAACTTGTACAACCTCACATATTAGTTTCTTGGTCATGCTAACTTTGATAAGAAGGTAACTCTTTACCTATTGCTTCTTAAACAAGTTCCAAACATCATTTAGCCTCTAAAATTATTAACCTCACATAATAGTTTCTTGGTCCATATATTTTAGTTATGTTAGACCCGCCATTCATACAAGTATGAGTCGCTAATGAGACCCTGTAGACATCCCATTTTGTCGGCTATCAGATTTAGGAGACCCATAGCTTGGTGGTTCACAATGATCAAAAAAGACTCAGAAGGACTCCTAGAAGTTAGTTCTATCTCTCGAAATGCTCAGAAAGTGGTACAAATGACAAAAATGCCCTTAAAAGTCCAAACACTCCCAGATTTGGACCGAAAGTTCTGAAAACATGCTATGTCGTAAGAAAAGTCATAAAATGAGTTTTCAAGCAAAATCAGATGAAATCGTCAGCTCCCAGAGACCCCCGAAAGTCCCAGAAGTTCACGGAAAGTCCCCGTTAACCGGTTTGACCGAAGTTTGACCAGGTTTGACCAAGGTTTGACCAAAATCATCCAAATTTGCCGAAAAGTCCCATGATCATTCTAGAAAGTACAAAAATGAGTTTTAAAAGAAAATCGAATGAAAACGTCAGCTCCGGGGAGCTCCCGGAGGTTCCCGAAACTTCCCGGGAATCCCAGGTTTGACCGATTTGGCCTAAAAGTTGACTTTGAAACCGGAGCACCGTATCATTTTTCAAACATTTTTCATGAATACTAGAGGTTAATAGCTTTCCAACGGTATATCGCACATCATTCCTGGATTTAAAATGATTTTATTATGAATTTCCGAAGGTATAAAAGGTGATCAAATCGGCTTTTATCGCGAATTTTGCAAAACCTTTTAAAGTGACCTATCTCCGAACTATTTTTTTATGTTTAGTAGACTTCATTACCTTTCCAACGGTATATCACAACCTTGGTTTGGAGTTCATACGCATTTTCTATGAATTTTCGGACGAAATAGGGTCTTTTCGCAAATACCGGAACCTCTGGGGTCCTAAATAGCATTATTTGGACAAAGGAGGAGCAGTGCCGCCGCGGCACTGGCCCACTACCGCCGCGGTACAGGCCTAGTGCCACCGCAGCACTTTCCCCCAGAATAGTCCATTTTTGTAAATTGTTTTGGTGGTCCATTTTGATTAATTAGAAACCAAAACGACGTAGTTCCTTGTTCACAGACATTTGAGCCAATGGAATCACTCTTTTAATCTCAAAACCACCCCAAATTGGCCTATATAAACCCCCATTGACTTCTCATTTAGGGGGGTGCAAATACAAAGCTTAGAGAAGTGATAGAGAGAAAAGTTGTAAAAGATAAGGATAGGAGAGTGAAAGTGAGATTCTTCCTTTGATTTTCAACTAAAAAGTAAGTTCTAAACTTTGTTTTCTACTTCATTACTCCCATTTACTTCACATTCAATACACCCAACCACCATTTTAGTGAGCATTTGTGAGATATGAAGCTTCTTCCATGTCTAAAGTCACCATATATGAGTGAAATACCAAGCTACAAGTCCAAAATTATCATGAATATCATCTATTGATTACTTACTTGCTTGTTTACATATTATGCTTATCCCTCCTAATCCCATTTCTTTTTTATTTTCTTTATTTACTTACTAGTCAATCATCATCTAGATGATGACATGAAGTTTGAGGTGAGTGAATCCTTATGGATAGTAGCTATTGACCTCAAAAACATGTTTGATAGATGATGATTTCAACTTCAATACATTCCTATGTATTCTTGAAGTTGTCTTCAAAAAATGAAAACAATGTCTCCAACAATCTTGGAGGTTCTTGATATGGGCTCAAATGTTGATATTTCAAGTGGTCATAATCTCCATTTAAGTGCTGAAAATATACTTTTAAAATCTCTATTTCAAAACCCCTCTTAAACCCCTCATTTTGATTTCAAAGAATAAGACCTTAGTTCTTTCCAAAATCTTCAAAACAGTGAACAATCTGAGTTCAAAGATTTCTCTAGGACTCAATACTCAGAGTATTAACATGAGACCACTTGGAAAGTCTTCTTAACTCATTATAGAACACCCATGATTTTTGGTTTGACTTGGAAATACTTGGAAGTGGTCCATTTAGACCCAAACATTCTCTCTAGATATTCTGTTTTTGCTATCACAGCAGCTTGGTTGACTTTAAACTTGTTTTACAGAAAATTTTTCCAAAAGGAGTGGTCCCAACTCATTTTTCCCTTGAACTTCAGTGTCTTAGGAAACTTTATGTATAATATGGGCCACTAGATCGTTTGTTTTCAATTTCTAAGATATTTTAACATTTCAGTCGACAGTATGAACTCTGTTTCTGAGTAACCTCTATTGTTCATATGATTTCTCTCAATATGTAATAGTTATTGAGGATTGGATTTTTGATTTGTGTTCTAGACACAATAAGGATGATCTCCATAAAAAATCATGCATTGAAAACATTCCTAACCCTACTTTCCATTTTCCACAAGATCAAGTCACTGTTCTGTCCACTATTCACAGCCAGCATTCTTTTACTTTCATTCTTTGATTTGATGCTTACATGCACTCCAAATTAGTTCACATCTTAGGAACTGGTCCATACTATATTTTCACATATCCCATGATGATTTCCTCCACGCATTCATTCATATTGTAGATTTCTAAGTCACTTTAGAAAGTCCATGTACACAAACCACCACAACCTTTGCACATTCTAGGATCATACATTGCATCCATGCAAGATTTGGGGCTTTTGTGACCCCTAATCTAAGAAGATTATAAGGAATGAACTTGATCACACGTCCATGCTTTCCCTCGATCTAATCATCCTTTCTCATCCGTCCCGGGGATTGAGAGGTCTTCTTTTTCCAAAGATTAACATGCATCATTCTACCTTGCTAAGCATATTTTGATCTCTTTGATTATTTGTTTCAAGAACAATCCATGCCCCTCCTAGATTAGGAAAACCGAAAACTTGATTACTTGATATGTGATTAGAAGATTTTCCCTAGGTTTGTTTGTGTGATCTTTCAGCTTTGCATTGTGTGATATTTGGCTTAGATCTTATGAATGATATCTTATCTTTTGATCTTCCATTTCAATTTTCTTATGAAATGTACTATACTATCATAGTATTAATTGTCGAACCAAACATAGTAAAAGATGATTATTTGGATGCTAATTGAGGCCCGTCGAGAGACGGGGCGAGTTCAGGGTGTTTTAGTCGCGACAAAGGCTCCTTCCTCTCTTGTACCAAAACCCCGAGCCAAGGTCTTTGGTTTTGAAGGGCCGGTGCCCTTTATCCGTTTGGGTGAGTCAAATTGGGTTTCTTGGTTCTCTAAAGACCAAGTAGCGACTCTGTATCTGTTTTCAACGGACCTCTTGTTTTCTTTCAAATCAATTTCAAAACAAAGGAAAATCAATTCCGAAACCCCGAAAACAGAAACTGGAGTGGACGACGGATTCCGCGTGTCCACAGACCCCACATAATAGTTTCTTGGATCGCACTATCCCCTCAACTCATAATACCATATATTTAAATAGGATAAGCGAATTTTCTTAGAATGAGTAGTCCCCACATATCTACAGCCGACAAACCCAACTAAGAAAATCAAATCACCTATAATGACGGAAGGCTATGATAAGACATTCATAATGTCTCTTCGCTCGCAATGTAATAACATAACAAGAAGGGAATTTTATGGTCTCGTCATTTATACATGCATGAAATACACAAAATTAATATTTCACCATGTATAGTTTAATATGTACATTAGATGCTCTCACTAATTAAATTTAGAAAATAATTTTAAAATTTTAATTAAAGGATTGTCCTCATAATACAACAATTGGATTAAGTTTAAAACTTGGACATATATATATATAAACTATCTATGGTGAAACTATCCCAATTGTTATACATATATGTTTATATTTATTGGCATACATGCATAGTATTTATGCATTGCAGATGGCAGGTTAAGAATCATGAGCGACGAACATGACCAATCGCCACATGCACGTATAGACCATCTGTCATAAATGATGGAGAACATCGGAGATTTGGTACGGAGTATAGTGGAACGATTACCTCCAACACCTCCATTTGAGCCAACACCAACAGCTGTTTTGCCTGCACCTGAGAATAGGGGTGGACGATCCGTATCGGAACAATTCACAAGAAAGAAACCGATGGAGTTTCACGGAACATCTGACACCATACTGGCAGAACACTAGGTGATGGATATGGAGAGGATTTTCAGGTCTATTCTGATGTCCGATGCATTAAAGATTGAGAGTGCAAGTGATGTGCTCAAGGGTGAAGCCCGAAATTGGTGGGTAAATATGTTGGACCAAGGGGCACTGATAACATGGGAAGGATTTAGGGCAGAGTTTAATCGCTGATTCTTTTTGAGGACTGTCCATAATGCTAAGAAGAGAAAATTTGATAATCTTCGACAGGGAGACGTGATTGTGACAGAGTATACTTCTAAGTATATTGCGTTGTTGAGGTTTGGAAAGGGTTCAGTACCAATGGAGGAGGATAGGGTAAGAAAGTTTGAAGAGGGATTGAGGGAGAACATTCATCTAAGGGTGGAAACTTACGAGCATCAGACAGTTGGAGCAGTGCAACAAACTGCACTTGTGGCAGAAAGTGGAATATAGAGGTCGAGACAGAATCAACAGGGCAAGCGAGATAATGAAAGTGGTGACTGGAACCAGGGGGGATCTTTCAAGAGACCGTTTGGCTGTAGCCTTAATTCTAGTTTAAGTGGACCTAGGAAGCCGGTGAGTAGCATACCATTGTGTCCATTATGCAATCGACCATACATAGTTCGGTGTTTTATGACTAATTTCTAGAACAAGACTCAAGGGATGAACAGTGCAAGTACTACACTTGATATGGGGGACAAGTGTTATGATTGTAGGATGTTTGGACATCAATCCAAGGAGTGCCCGAGGAAGTTTCCCCAATAAGGAGCTAGTTTTATGGCTTCTAGTGGTTCGAAGCCTAGACAACCCAATGATAAGAGACAGAGGATGGAGCAGCATGAAGGGAGATCATTTCAAATGAATCCCGGAGATATGGCTGCTACGGATACACTAGTCTCAGGTATGGTGCCTATATGTTCACATCTAGCGCGCATACTTATCGACTCAGGATCTACGCATTCATTTGTATCGCATAATTTGTTGAACATTTGAATGTTAAGTCAGTGCCTTTAGGATGTGAATTATCCATTGCAGTACCTCTTAGTAAGTCGGTAGTAACGTCTACGATATACAAGAATTATGAGATCAAATTAGGCACTAAGTTGATGACCGTGGACCTTATATCAATTGTTCTAAATCATTTCGACGTGATACTAGGAATGGATTGGCTATCTCTTAACCTATCACGCCCCAGAGCAGCAAAAATTGAGAAAAATAAATTTCCTTTTGGGTCCATAGGGAATGGCAAGTGAAAGTCACTACATATCCACACCACACAGTACTAGTCCAAAAGATAAATGGGAATAGTAATAATATCAACTAAATATAAAACAGTACAAACATCAGAGTTATCCGCAGGATCACAACAGGTCTGGAGACAACATATGTCCAAGTACCCGTTAACTAACAAAGTTCAACAAAACAACAGAAATATAAACTAAATGATTATCTTCAAGTCTTCAGCTGGCGTAAGGGTAGTCGTCAGCGTAGTAGCCTTCTCCGGCATTACCGGCAATAGTGGGGCCATCCTCCGTATAATCCCCTTCCGGGTAGTATCCATCACCATAGGTTTCATCACCTGCATTGTTGAGGACAGGGTAGTCTAGATGAGGAATGTCCAGGCAATAAAGGCTATCAGCTTACTGAAAGCTGAGTGAGAACTAATTAACACAGTCTCATAGAAATAATGTCATTAATAGTCATGCACAATATATAGAAGTGATATTAATAATATTTCTTCCGCTTTTAGTCAGACACATCATTAACTGATTCTCAATCATTTCAAATTCTACGACTGACTGTACCAATCCCGACTGACTGTATCGACTGATTATATCATCATGACATAATAGTGCTCCTGTTCACCGCTTTTAAGAAATTTTACTGTTCACCGCTTTTAAGAACTCTTATGAGCACTATACATTGCTCTCATATAACAACTAGTCTATGGACATACCAATTCTCATGTTCACCGCTTTTAAGAACTCTTACTATTCATCGCTTTTAAGAACTCTTGCGAGTATCATCCGTTCATATTCAATATGCATCAATACTTCTTGCTTGCACAATGCATAACTCTCACATCCCACGCAAATGTGTTCATGACCAACTCATGATACTGACATACTTGTACTGATGGTCCACAATACCCCACTGACTAAAACACCAGAATTATCCAATGTTACCCATCATGTTATCTCAAGCCTTATCTCATTATCGCTTCTTATCAATACTAACATTCCGAACCTGACTACGTTACTTGCTATAATTATCTCAATCTCATTATCGTATCCCATTACCTCCGTAACCCATAATATCACATAATAGGAACATGGAACATCAATTAAACTATTAAGCATTATAAATTATAAACTTAAAGAAAACATCCAAGTTCTGCTGGGTACGATGGATTGAAGTATTCTCGATCGATTGAAGTGAAGGTGGTTTCGATTGATTGAAATCCTTCCGATCGATTGAAACTCAGTGTTGTTCGATCGATTGAACCTAGTTCGATCGCTCGAACTTCATCTTCTACAGGTTCTGGCAGTGAACGTCCAGAATATGTTAGGGCGTGTTTGGGTTAATTTTATACTTCCAAAACATGTAAAACATCACATCTAAGCTATTGAGTGAGTTTAGAACTCACCGAACTCCGTTAAGGGCGCATTTGGCAAAGCTTTAGCTTTGAGCTTCCTCCAATTGTCTCCTCTTCTCTCTCTCTCTGTCTCTGCTTCTATCTCTCCCTTTCTATCTCTTTGATTCTCTTCTTCCTCTTCTCCTTCTTCTTCTCGTTCTCTCTTCTCTGACTATATATATCTATATGTGAATATATATATATGTATATATATAAAACACAAGCACATAATTCTCTCTAAACTCTTGGTTTAGCAAAAAACACACAAGCACACGAGCATAAGGTATATATAGAGGGGGAAGGGGTGCAGGTGGCTGTTTTTACGTTAAACTTGGGATTTCTGATCATTACATGTTCGATCGATTGAGCAAGGTTCTATCAATCGAAAGCAGATCGGTCAGGTTTGATCGATTGAAAGGGGGTTTAATCGATTGAAGTGGGGACCACGTCATAAATTCAGGTCGGTAGGGTTTCCATCGATTGAACATGGTTCGATCGCTTGAACTCAGAAATGTTCGATCGCTTGAAAGGACGTCGATCGATCAAAGGTTGAATTTTAAGTATGGTCAAAGGAAGTATATTGAATCTCTGTGTATTAAATAATTATTGAAAATATAGGGTATTACATCATCAACCACTCATAAAAGATTTCATCCTCGAAATCGAAAACAAACAGGGTTTAAAACAAAAACGGAAACTTCTCTCGCATCTTTGACTCTAGCTCCCATGAAGCTTCTTCCTCATCATGATGCTTCCACTGAATCTTTACCAATGGGATTTCCTAATTTCTGAACTTCTTAATTCCTCGATCTAGGATGCGAACTGCTCCTTCGTTGAACGTAACATTGTCATTGACTTCAATATCTTCAAAGTTGATCTCGTGCACTGGGTTATGAGCAGACTTCCTCAGCATGCTGATGTGGAAAATGTTGTGTACTCCTGACATCTTTGGCGGCAACGCAAGTCGATAGGCAACCTTCCCAACACGTTCTAGAATCTCGAATGGTCCGATGAATCGCGGCGATTACTTGCCTCTCTTCTGACCAAAACAAACATTCCCTTGGACAGGTGAAACTTTGAGTAGCACGTGGTCTCCAACTGTAAATTCCAAATCTTTACGTCGCTTGTCAGCATAACTCTTGTGTCGAGTCTGAGCTGTCTTCATCTTCTCACGTACAATCTGAATCTTCTCACTTATTTCTCGTTCCATTTCTGGCCCAAGAAGTTGCGTATCTCTGACTTCGGCCCAACATAGTGGCGATTGGCAAGGTCTTCCGTATAAAGCGTCAAACGTCGCCATCCCTATGCTCGAATGATAACTAATGGTAGGTGCGTCTCCCAAGAACTCTCAAAATCTATAACATAAGCGCGTAGCATGTCCTCCATCACTTAATTAACTCGTTCAGTATGCTCATCGGTCTGCGGATGAAAGGTTGAACTCAAGTTTAGTGTTGTTCGCATCGCTGTTTGGAGACTTTTCCAAAACTCTGCGGTAAAGAGCGAATTTCGACTGACACAATAGACACAGGTACACCGTGTAACCGTACAACGTGCAGTAGATACACCCGGCTCAAACGTTCCACTGGATACGTCATACTGTAGGCGATAAAATGTGCCGTCTTTATAAGTCAATCCACAATTACTCAAATAGCGTCGTGGTTCTGCTGTGACTTCGGCAATCTTACCACGAAATCCATGGTGATGTGTTCCCATTTCCACAAAGGAATTAGTAACAGATGTAGAAGTCCCAGTGATTTCTGATGTTCTACCTTTACTTGCTTACAAGTAAGACATTGAGCTACATACTGAACTATTTTTTTCTTCATTCCTTCCCACCAGAAATTTCTCTTTAGATCCTTGTACATCTTTGTACCTCCTGGATGAATAGTTATCCGCGACTTATGTGCTTCATCCAATATTTCTTTCTGGAGATTTTCTTTGTCAGATGCACAGAGTCTTCCTTTACATTATAAGGCTCCGTCTATATCAATACTCCAGACTTCTGGTTCCTTGGCTGACATCTTTACGAACCATAACTTCAAATCTTTCGTTGTCTATTGGGTTGTTATGATATGGCTGATCAACGTTGGTTGTACCATAAGATATCCCAAATGTTGTCCTTCCATCGCTTCTGCTGGCTGAAGATCAAAGTTAGCTAAAACTTCCAATGCTTTCCATTCCCGCATCAGTAATGTAGCGATTACTAGTCGAGGTCGGAGCTCAAAGCATCTGCTACGACGTTTGCTTTACCTGGATGGTATTACAATGAAAAGTTATAGTCTTTGAGTAATTCTATCCATCTTCGTTGTCGCATATTTAACTCTTTCTGAGAGAACAATACTTCACACTCTTATGATCGGAAAATAGGTCAAACTTTTCTCTATAGAGATAGTGTCTCCAAATCTTCAATGCAAACACTAATGCTGCCAATTCTAGATCATGCGTAGGATAGTTCTTCTCATGTACCTTCAATTGTCTGGATCCATATGCAATGACATTCCCATCTTGCATAAGCACATAACCAAGTCCTTGGTGTGAGGCATTACTATAGATGATATATCTTTCTCCATTCTTAGGTATCACGAGTATTGGTGCAGAAGTCAGTCTCTCCTTTAACTCCTGAAATGCACCCTCATGCTTGTCTGTCCATTCGTACTTCATCTCCTTTCTTGTCAAGTTTGTCAAAGGTCCTGCTATCTTGGAAAATCGTTCGACTAATCTTCGATAATATCATGCTAGACCAAGAAAACTTTTAACTTCCATTGCATTAGTCGATCTGTTCCAGCTTAAGACTGCATCAATCTTGGATGAGTCCACAGAGATACCATCTTGAGATATAACATGTCCCAAGAATTTGACCTGGCCTCTCGTAGCCAAAATTCGCACTTGTTAAACTTTGCATACAACTTGCTATCTCGAAGTGTCTGTAAAGCAATCTGTAAGTGTTCCTTGTGATCTTTCTCCATCCTTGAGTAGATCAAGATGTTATCAATGAAAACTATAATGAATTTATCCAAATATGGTCTGAATACTCTATTCATCAAGTCCATGAATACTGCTAGCGCATTCGTCAATCCAAAAGGCATAACTAGAAACTCATAATGCCCATATCTTGTCCTGAACGCAGTCTTTGACACATCCTCTAGTCAAACTAAAAGTTGATGATATCTCGAACGCAGATTGATCTTTGAAAAGATCCTTACAACTGACCGAATAGATCATCTATCCGAGGTAGTGGGTATCGGTTCTTGATCGTAACCTTGTTCAACTCTCTGTAGTCTATGTAGAGTCGAAGTGTTCTGTCCTTATTCTTCACAAACAGAACTAGTGCTCCCCAAGGTGATGTGCTCAGGCCAACAAATCCTAGATCTTCGAGTTCCTGAACTTGTTTCTGCAATTCCAACATCTCAGTTGGTGCCATCTGTAGACACCCCATTTTGTCGGCTATCAGATTGAGGAGACCCATAGCTTGGTGGTTCACAATGATAAAAAAAGATTCAAAAAGGACTCCTGGAAGTTAATTCTATCTCTCAAAATGCTCAGAATGACCAAAATACCCCTAAAAGCCCAAAAACTCCCAGATTTGGACCGAAAGCTCTGGAAACATACTATGTCGTAAGAAAATTGGTAAAATAAGTTTTTTGTCAGCTCCCAGAGACCCCTGGAAGTCTCGAAAGTCCTTGGAAAGTCCCCGTTGACCGATTTGACCAAGGTTTGACCAGGGTTTGACCGAAATCATCCGAATTCACCCAAAAGTTTTGAGATCATTCTAGATCATGAGAAAAGTATTAAAATGAGTTTAAAAAAGAAAATCAGATGAAAACGTCAGCTCTTGGGAGCTCCCAGAGGTTCCCAGACTTCCTAAAAATCCCGATTTGACCTAAAAGTTGACTTTGAAACTAGAGTGTCGTATCATTTTCAAACATTTTTCATGGATACTAGCAGTCAATAGCTTTCCAATGGTATATCATACATATTTTTGGATTTAAAACGAATTTATTATGAATTTCCAAAGGTGAAAAAGGCGATCAAATCGGCTTTTATCACGAATACCGCAAAACTTTTCAAAGGGATCTACCTCCTAACTATTTTTTTTTATGTAAAGTAGACTCCATTACCTTTCCAACGGTATATCACAGCCTCAGTTTAGAGTTCGTATGCATTTTCTGTGAATTTTGGACGAAATAAGGCCTTTTCGCGAATACCGGAACCTCTGGGGACGTAAACAGCATTATCTGGACGAAGGAGGAGCAGTGCCACTGCGGCACTAGCCCACCGCCGCTGCGACACAGGCCCAGTGCCCCCATGGCACTCTCCCCCAGAATAGTCCATTTTTGTAAATTATTTTGGGAATCCATTTTGATTAATTAGAAACCAAAACGACGTAGTTCCTTGTTCACAGACATTTGAACCAATGGGAGTACTCTTTAAATCCCAAAATCACTCCAAATTGGCCTATATAAACCCCCGTTGACTTCTCATTTAGGGTGTGGCAAATGAAAGCTTAGAAAAGTTTTAGAGAGAAAGCTGTAGAGATAAGGTTAGAATAGAGAGAAAAGAAAATTCCTCCTTTGATTTTCAACTAGAAAGTGAGTTCTAAACTTTGTTTTCTACTTCATTACTCCCATTTACTTCACATTCAATACACCTAACCACCATTTTAGTGAGTAATTATGAGATAGGAAGCTACTTCCATGTCCAAAGTCACCATATATGAGTGAAACACCAAGCTACAAGTCCAAAATCACATTGATTATCATCTATTGATTGTTATTATATTCTTGTTTATATAAATGTTCATCTCTCCTTACCTCATTTCTTTTTTATTTTTGTTTGTCTACTTACTAGTCCATCATCATCTAGATGATGACATGAAGTTTGAGGTGAGTGAATCCTTATGGATAGTAGCTCTTGACCTCAAAAACATGTCTGATAGATGATGATTTCAACTTCAATACATTCCTATGTATTCTTGAAGTTGTCTTCAAAATGAAAATAATGCCCTCCAACAATCTTGGAGGTTCTTGACATAAGTTCAATATTGATATTTCAAGTGGTCATAATCTCCATTTAAGTGCTGAAAGTATACTCTCAAAACCTCTATTTCAAAACCCCTCTTAAACCCCTCATTTTGATTTCAAAGAATAAGACCTTAGTTCTTTCCAAAATCTTCAAAACAGTGAACAATATGAGTTCAAAGATTTCTCTAGGACTCAATACTCAATGTATTAACATGAGACCACTTGGAAAGCCTTCTTAACCCATTAGGGAACACCCATGATTTTTTTTTTGACTTGGAAACACTTGAAAGGGGTCCATTTGGACCCAAACATTCTTTCCAGACATTCTGTTTTTGCTGCACAGTAGCTTAGTTGACTTTCAACTTATTTTACAGAAAACTTTTCCAAAAGGAGTGGTCCCAACGCATTTTCCCCTTGAAATTCCGTGTCTTAGGGAACGTTTTGTATAATATGGGCCTCTAGATGTTTTGTTTTCATTTTCTAAGATCTTTTGACATTTCAGTCGACAGTACGGATTCTATTTCTGAGTGACCTCTATTGTTTATGTGATTTCTCTCAATCTGTAATAGTTATTGAGGATTGGATTTTTGATATGTGTTTTAGACACAATAAGAATGATCTCCATAAACAATCATGCATTGAAAACATTTCTAACCCTACTTTTCAATTTCCACAAGATCAAGTCACCGTTCTGTCCACTATTCACAACATGTACACTTTTACTTCCATCCTTTGATTTGATGCTTATATGTACTTCAAATTAGTTCATATCCTAGGAAGTGGTCCATACCATATTTGTACATATCCCATGATGTTCATCTTCTAGACTTCTAAGTCACTTTAGAAAATCCATGTACACAAACACACTACAACCTTTGCACATTCTAAGACCATGCATTGCATCCATACAAGATTTGGAGTTTTTGTGACTCCTAATCTGTCACGCCCCGAATAGTAATAAAAGTAGGTTTTTTATTTTTATTTTTATTTTTTTTTTATTTTTTTTTTATCAACTTTGAAACGAAGGCGGAGACAGGTTAGAATGATATATTGTAGTCCCAACTATAACAAAATAATAGTAGTAGTCTAAAGTTATTACATTGCTTAACAAGAGGAAGTAGTAAGATCCGATAACATCATAAGAATTAAAAACATTGTCTTGGGTCAAAAACCCTTAGTATTACAAATACTAGAATTATAAATAAGGACTTTCTTCTTTCTCCAATCATAGAATTTAAACTCCAATTCCTGAAAAAGGTGGATAACAATATCCATCAGTATGTCTGGAGAGTTTCTCAATATATTCCAAACTTTATATAGAATTCGAGCCATAGAAATGGTTTACCAAAGATTCAGGCATTTCCATAATATATGTACACACACACGTATATATATATATATATAAAAGAAGGTAGTATTAATATTGCTGTCTTTTGGAAAATCTCCATTTACCTGATCCTTACCAATTTTTCTGATCTCATACCCAATAGTATGTTTACCAAGGCTGTAAAGCATAGAGTAACTCATACACTATCCACCAGTCCCTTACTCGAAATGGATAGTATACTATTCACCAGCCATTGCTCGAAATGAATAGTAAGGTTGACCACAGCACCCCCGCCTATATTGCTAGCAAGGTGTATACCAGTTACCAGCTTCTCAAGCGAGCTCGAAATTAACCGGCATATAAGTGCACTTACTGTAGGACATTCTCCGTCCCAGTCATCACATGGACTTTCTTAGTCCTCGGGTTCAAGTATCTTGATTTCAATCTCAACTATCTTGCCCGACTTAAAATCCACCATATATGAGATCAATGTATGAAATTTTATCAATAAAATTTTCTTCAATAAAATCCTTTATTACATATGACTCTTCTTTCATAAAACTTTTTATGCGATCATAGTCTTTTAAGGAAAATAATAATAAGCAACAATTTAGTGGATTATGAAGTCATTTCTTATTTAATTCCTAATGAAGTAAATAAATGAATGATCATAAGGAATCATTAAAATTAAATGAACTTTTAAATGAACCATAGGGGTAGTTTCAAAATTCTAAAGAATAACCATGTATATTTAAATATAAATAAATTAATAGTAGGACTAGAAGAAATAAAGTTAGGCTTTTCCCTTAGCAAAATAATAAGTAGGTATTATTCCTATACTTATAAGTACATGACTCTAGGGTTTCCAAATAAAATTCCAATTTCTAACAGTGAGTAGTAGAAGCCTTACGAATGACATTTGCAAATAGTAAAATTTTCAAATCTTTATTTCAAGCTTATTTGGGCTAAAGAAAATTAACTATTTACATTAGAACCCTTCAATGAAATTCTGTTATACATTTGGTGCCAAAATATATAACTGAAATATATGCACCTATATATATCTTTCTACAACAACATTTTCTTTTCTCAAGCTTAATTGAAAGTAATTCTGAAATAATCACCAAAAAGGGATATTTCTTCTCATTTTCCCTTTTCTATATAAAGACCTTGAAAGAATTCCAGGAGGGGTATTTAAAAATTCCAACTTTTGAAACTAAGGTAGGAAAAAAAATTTCAGTTTGGGTTCTTTCATCATTTTCCGAAATGGTATTTCCTCAAAATAAAGTGGAGGTCAGGCCAGTTTGGTCAAAGGAAAGGAAATAAAACTAACTAAGGTGTACTAGTATACTTACCCACATTACCATATATGCAATACATATATACATGCATGATTTGCTTTGGGTTTCCTTTACAATACTAAGTGGGACACAATCATAGCATTTTGGAAATCAAAGGGTGAAAAGTAGTTCCTTGTCCAAATAAGAAAATCAAGACACCATTTAAATTTGTATACGTATACATATATACCTATATACATACTTATATAAACTGGGATTCCAAACTTGGGACCATGTATAAAGAAAACTGGATTTCTATATAATTCTAAGAATATAGAGTGCTCACTCTTAATGCTTGGTTTGGTTGGAAGGAATTTAAGAGTGCTGAGCTTAAGACCTCCTCTGCCACACAGCACCTTAGCTCCAAATCCAGAAATCTAAAAATAAGCAGACTGTGAGTGTGTGTTTCGGACAGTGAGATATAGAGAGAGAGTTAGGTGTGAGGGAATTTGGTCTCCCAGACCTCTCCTTAAATAGCCCAAGGTTTTGCTTGCCCAAGTACATGGATTCATAACTACCTTGTACTAACCTTCTTCTAGAAAGTGGAGAGCTGGGGATGAACTGTCAGTTTATGTAACATCTTCTCAGCATAATAGTTTGTACGTACCCCCTCATCATACCCTTCCATGCTTAGCCGAGAGTGAGAAGAGGTATAGGGGTCTAGGTGTGTTAACTCTTCTAACATTACACCCCGGTTATGTACACATATTATATATATATATATACATGTAAGCTGGAGAGAGAGAGAGAGAGAGAGAGAGAGAGAGAGAGAGAGAGAGAGAGAGAGAGAGAGAGAGAGAACAACCCCATAAATGTCCCATGTGTACATGTTGTTCCCTTAAGTTTTTAATTACACCTGCTATCCTAGGTATAGTACCTCACTAAGGTTTGAGAGAGAGAGGATGTTTGTGAAGGAGTACCTTCCAATTAGTTCTCATGTTATGAAATCATTATCTAAAGTTGGTACAAGAATGGGTGTGTGCAGGGTCGGTTATGTGAGTGAGCGTGTGAGTGATAGTTGCATGTGAATGCATTAAATTTCATGTACGAGTCCATGATTTCTCCACATGATCACACTTAGGCTAACTAAAATACAAACCTTTCCTTTACATGTTCAACCGGTTGGGGAAAGGAGGGGCTATTCTAGTTGTGCAAATTTGTCCCATGTTAACTAGTCATTACTTCACATGTCTAACTAAGTGTAAAACTCCTCTAAATATTTCCAACCGAAAGTGTAAGGATGGGATTTAAAGCTAACTTATTTCTTTTATCCTTTTAATTTAGTTATCTCTCGTTAGCTTGTACTATTCTAAGCTAGACTATGAGTGAGAGTATCTGCTTCCTTAGTTCCATAGTACTAGGATTATTCTTAAATGCTTGGGATTACCTCATGCTCACATCATTATATATTATCATAAGCTAGTTAATCATACAAGTATTTTAAGTGATTTAATCACTATGCTAGCAAATAATTAATCTAAGGATAATCAATTACGTTACATCATGCCTAAATATAAGAAAAGTGAAATAAAAAATGTGGTTATTACATAATCTAAGGAGATTATAAGGATGAACTTGATCACATGTTCATGCTCCCCCTCGATCTAATCTTCCTTCTCATCCGTCCCGGGGATTGAGAGATCTCCTTTTCTCAAAGATTAACATGCATTATACTAGCTTGCTAAGCATATCTCGTTTTCTTTGATTATTTGTTTCAAGAACAATTCATGTCCCCTTTAGATTTGGAAAACTTGATTACTTGATATGTGATTAGACGATTTTTCCTAGGTTTGTTTGTGTGATCTTTCACTTTTGCATTGTGTGATATTTGGCTTAGATCTTATGAATGATATCTTATTTTTTGATCTTTCATTTCAAGATTCTTATGTGATGTAATATACCTATCATAAATATTAATTGTCGAACCAAACATAGTACAAGATGATTATTTGGATGCTAATTGAGGCCCGTCGAGAGACGGGGCGAGTTGAGGGTGTTTTAGTCATGACAAAGGCTCCTTCCTCTCTCGTACCAAAACCCCGAGCCAAGTTCTTTGGTTATGAAGGACCGGTACCTTTATCCGTTTGGGTGAGTCAAATTGGGTTTCTTGGTTCCCTAAAGACCAAGTGGCGACTCTGTATCTATTTTCAACAGACCTTCCTTTTATTTCTTTGATCCAAATCAATTTCAAGCAAAAACAAAAAGAGTGGACGACCGATTCTGCGTGTCCACAATCTGGCGACTCTGCTGGGGACTTTTATTTTAAAAAATAAGATAAATACAGAGGTTTGACTCATAAGAAGCATCTTTAAAATTATCTTTTTAATGTGTCTGGTTCACTGCATTGCACTCTTGCATTTCCCCTCCGACTGTGTCTGAAATGAGGTGCTGACATTGTTTAGATCTTGCTGTGCCAGGGCACAAGTCACCATTGATACTGTACCTTCTAAGGTATATAAAAAAGAGTAACAACTTCTGTACTGTCTCCTTGATGGTATATTGGAACTCTCATCAACGGACCCTCTTTGACTAAACCCAGCCTTTGCATATAGATTCCTGTAGAACCTTTCATAGGACTGCTCATTTATCTTTTTAGATAGGACAATGTGATATAACTGCTGTATGCCCTGATGGGATTACCTATGCGGTGTAGACGCTTATGTAGCACGAGGCAGAACCTCTTTCTTATGATTCCCAAGGCAATCACTCACATGTGATCACATTGAGTCGACTTGCCTAGGCACCATGATAAGGATGTCTGCTCCATGATCACAAAGATATACACTGCAAACCTTCTTTGTTGGTCCCAAGTCATAGGAGTATGAAAACTTGCTTGACAGTATGATCACCATCGTCAACTGCTTCCGTCATATGACCTGTTTCTCCCAGAACTCTGTCCAGATATCCCAGATATAACCTATTTTTCCGAAAAAATCTGTCCAGATATCCCAGATATAACCTGTTTCTCCCAGATACTCTGTTCAGATATCCCAGATATAATCTGTTTCTCCCAGAAACTCTATCCAGACTCCTATTATCCCTTGGTGATCATACTGTTAAGAAAGGTTAACACACTCTGTATGGCTAGGACCTTACTTGCTTAAGTGCTAGAAATAAGAGCATCATGTAGATTAGGGTTTGCATCCGCATGCTTGTCTCATTTGCATGCACCGTACCTGTCAGTCCGTACGCACTGTCTTAGTGAGTCTTTACACGAGTCAATCCGCATTTGTTAACATCACTGTCATTGTCTGCCTAGAGTCATCACTGGCAGAATCTGATACAATCCTCTCAAATCTGTAGGGTCACTATAGATTCTCATAGTCAGCAGCTGGGATCATCGTCCTGGGTTAGAAGTTCAGACAATCGTTTGGTCAGAATCAGCCTGACAAGTTGTTTCAGCATGAATCAAGAAGAGTTAGAAAATGAGGTCACCGAGTTGGGAGCCACCATAAGCCAACAGTCCGACAGCCTGGCCTACGTCTTGAACTTTATAGAAAAACTGAAATAGTAGCAGCCGCAGTATCCACCTGGGTTCCTATTGACGGTGACAGCGTTTGGGTGTCAATAGGTTTAACTCAGGTCCGTCAATGCACCGAGTGCACTAGCATATTAACCAAGAGTCAAAGACTCTTATGAATGAGATTCATCATTCTACCCCGTAGACGTTAATCATGCTACAGTGTATACCTGATAAGTTATCCAGACTTATCATCCACTGTGACTTATTTGAAACAACAAGGATTTGTGATTCATATCTCACATGTGTAATCACATACACAAATGAACCACATACAATGTTGTTTAAGGATTCCAGTCTAATATTCATCTCATGAACTAACATGCATAAATACATTATGATATTCCATTGTCCAACTAACTGGTTTGAGGGCATATTCCCAACAAACTCCCACTTGCACTCATAACCATATAGCGTTAGTACAAACACTAGCATAGTCTCTGTGACTTGTCAAAATCCTTAACCCGTAAGGTTTTGCATAGGGACTGATGATCATCGACTGAAACAATCCATAGTAAAACATCTTCATGTTATACTATATCCCTAGACAAAAGACGTCACATGACATGTATCCAGTAAAGCTAATTTGAACATTGTCCAAAACACCATCACCCTGCATATATCCGCTAGTTCTTTCTCAAGCCCTAGAGAATATATATTTATGATAGTTCAGAAAATTGAATTTTCATTTGGACTGATATCTGTGAACAACCTCAACGGTATAACTGATATCCATACCTAATATCACATACAAGGCTTATCAATGGCAAAGGCTTATGATATACCTTTCATGCGACCTCTTTCATCTTGTATCCCAAGATACAAGTCTTGAAAGAGCAATAGGTTATGTTCAAAGGTGAAAAATCTTTATCGAAATGTTCTACGTTGAATCTAGCCAGCAACTTTCTGATATAGGAGTTTGAGATAATCTCATTATCTTAACTTTCCGATCTTGAATGAGCAGAAATCTAAAGATTATAGCTCGCCTCACCGAGATCATAAATATCAAGTATACTGTAGAAACTTAACCTCAATCATTGATAATACTACTTTAACATCTCGCAATGATAAAGATGTCATCAATATATGGAACCATAATCACCACCACACTTCCTTTGCGCAAGGATCCTTTCATCCACTTAAGCTACATCCACACTTTAGATGAATCCAAAGTATTTTGACCAATATGTCAAAACAGATGTCCTTATCTCTGGATGATTGCTTAAGTCCGTAGACTTATGCAAATCATATACCGGAGCTTCCTTATCACAAAACTTCAATGCACAGGGAGATTTTAGCAATGCTAAGAATTCTCCCACTAGAATGAAGTACCGATGTAAGAACGGATGAAGAGGTAGTAGATTTTAGTCCTAGATGATTTATAGATTGCTTTAAGATATAAATTACTTTACTCTTTTATATTATCTTTCCTTTGCAAAATTTGGTCTCCAACCAACTTTTGTTTTCTCTGGAAACACCACAAAAGTATTATACTTCTAATCTAGATTCAAAAGGCTCATCATTTCTTTACACCAAAGTGCTAGACATCCTTATCCAAAGTTACCATGAGAAAGAAGTCGCATTCTTTTCATAACTTTGGGGATGTCTATCGAAAAGATTTGCTTTTTGAATAAGATCCATTATGTACATTGTAGTTCCATCGAGAAAAATAAGGAACAGTAGTAACTCTAAATAACTCATCCCATGACCCAGTCATATCTAAAAGAAGGTAGTTCCTTCTACCTGCTACACCATCCCGTGGAGGCGCACTAGGCGTAGACTGTCGAGAAAGAATCTCATTCTTATCTCCTTTGGACAATAAATACATTAGATAGATACTCACCATTTTGATCAAATCAAAAAGCAACGATATTCTTTTACCAATTACTCTTCATTCCAAAACTTTTGAATTTCTTCAAAATTGAGGATGAAGATGCAATAAGTAAATGTATATCAGTATCCAAAGTAGACGAAACTACTTTTCAACTCTAATGTTTATTGCCCTACATACATGAGTATGTCCTAATTCTAATAAGTCCTTGGTCGTGTGATTTTCAAAAGAAAAGTCACCTGATCATATTAGCCTCTAAATAGGATTGACAAACAGGTAGTGGTCTCAACAGCCAAAAGAGTTTGAGGATCCAATCCTTTACTCCCCATTTATCCTAATTTAGATTAATATGATCTGATCACATTAACTCTCTAAATAGGATTGACAAATAGGCAATGGTCTTAGCAACCAAAAGAGTTTAGAATCCAATCCTTTACTCCCCATTTATTCTATTTAGATTAAATATGATCTAACCTCAAAACCAAAAAGTTATAGAATTAGTTGAGGGTGCTATCCTTTTAGATGGTAAAATACCCATGAGTCATTTAAATACTACATTAGATAATATATGAGAAACAAGAGTAAATTGGTGAGATACTTGCTTGACAAGTTATTTAGATCACATAAAAGAACGCTTTCTTTTAATCAAGAATTTCAGTACCAAAATCAAAAGAATAAATATTATTCATTAATTCAAAACTGAAATCCATCTAATAACTCCAAAGTTTTATTACAATATAAAACTATTAATCTAATAGCAACTCTTGCATCAGATCCCAAAAGGCAATCAAGATCTTCTAATCACTGCACATTCTTATTTTCCAATTCTCTGCAACAATTACAGATATAATTTAGAAAATATAGAATTAGTGCTCATAGTAGTTGAAGTATCAGTTTTTCAACTTACTTCAAAAACTAGTGAAAGGATCGTACCTTGCCTTTTGGCAGTCAAGTATTCCACACAGTTCCTTTTCCAATGCCCTCTCATGCCACAATGGAAACACTTTCCTTTTGGCACGGCACCATCCTTTCCCTTTCCAAGTCTTGCCTTCTTCCCAACAGTTGGCTTAGGCTCACCTATCCTTGAGTCTTGCATCTCCTTCTCTGAACTTATGCTCTTAGACTTAGTTCCCGAAGATGAAGCCTGATGTTGTCAATATCAAGATATAAAAGTATTCTTTACTTTTCAAAAGATTTGCAGTGTGGAAGTAAAGGTCGAACCCACAGAGATTGATTAACTACCGTGTTTTAATCTTAAAACCTAAGTCTAATTAACTAAGAAAAACGGATTTGAATTGGATTTAATTAAACTAAGAACAATAAAAGTAAATCTAAACTAGGAAAGCAATTAAAGTTGTTTTAAATAATGTTTTAGGGAACCTAGGATTGCAAATCCACCACTAGCTTCATAATAGGAATATTTATGAATTACTTTAGCTTATTACGTTGGATGATAATGGGGAATTGTAGCTACAAGCCCAATTCCTCCGACAAGAAGATATTCATGGTTCAAGCACCAACATAATCCATCTTCGGTTAGCACGAATTATCCCACACTAAACTAGGGTTGTGATCTAATCCGTCTACCCTAGGCATGGACTATTCGGATACTTGATAGCACAAATCAATAAAGCACCATCACATGTAAACAATCTAAACAAGCACAGCAAGAATAGATCGTTGAGCACATCACAGTCAAAACAGATCTAAGACAAGAATAAATTCTGAAAGCAATGATTTAATCAAAAGAAGTACGATTTATTTATAAAAATCCTCTAAACATGTGACTGTCATCCAAACATAATAAAACTAAGGTAAAGACATAAACAACTCCCTATTACTCGTCTAGGGCTTCATCGAAACCCTAGATCTATGATCTAGCCGTCCATGGAAGTGATAGATGGCAAGTAGTTGATGGAGGAGGCCATGGAAACCCTTGGTCTTCTTCTTCTTCTCCTTGCTTCCCTCCCTTCAATGGCTGGAAGTATGGTTGTAGAATGTGTATGTATGGGTGTGTAACAATGTCTAACCCCTTAATTGTAATAAAATAGGGTATATATAGATTTATAACAAGTTTTGGAAGCCTTCCCAACCCGAAACTGACTGAAACTGATGTAATTTACAGTCTAGACGTCGTTTAGCAGTTTTGTTTGCACAGGAGTCTTCAGTATACTGAAATACACAACTTTGGTTTTTACCCATATCGCGCGAGCGGGTCGCGCGAGCGCGACATTTGGATCGATTTGGGGATCTCGCGTAAGCGGATCGCGCGAGCGATTTCTGGTTCTTCGCGGGCGCGAGTCGCGCGAGCGACTTGGCTTTTTCAGCTTCTTTAACTCTGCTTTTTCACCCTGTTTAGCCTGGTTTAGTTGATTTCTTCCAAAACCTGTCAGAAACTAGAAAACGGAGTAAAAATATACAAAAATAGGATAAAAAAGTACTAACAAATGTTCGTTAAGGCGTATAAATAGGATTAGTTCTCTCCCGATCACACCCCCAAACCTACATTTTGCTAGGCCTCGAGCAAAACTAAAATAAAAACTACTAATAAAAATCTATTCCATTTTCGTATGGATCACGATTGCATTTAGCGTATGCAACAAGCCTTTTAAACCTCTAGGTGTCCCTAGTCGGACGAGTAAAGTCTCGTAAGGGTTCTCGTCAACAAGTCACCCACAACCATCTTTATTAACTTGTAAATTTAAAAACTTTTATAAAAAACAAAAACATAACATTCAATACTCCTTATTATAAAACAATGATTCGAAATAGAAAAACGAACAAGAAGAAACAGAATCAAACGTTCACCTACATGATGAAAAACAATCTCAAGCACATGCAATGTACGAATCAATAGAGTTCCTCATAAGATTACACGTGTGTGATGTGGTAGTCAAATGAACAAGCGCATGTTATGAACTTGGTACATAACTCAGATAACCATCAAACTATGCTTCGACTACGAATCTCACAATGAATTACACTCTCAAATAAAACACTCAGAAACAGGTGTAATTTTTCTAATATATGTGAGTAAAGGAAATATATTTTCAAAACGAGAAATGCTCACATATGACTCGAAAAGGACGCATGACACGAAAGAATAGTAGTCTCATGGATAAGATGACAATAATCAAGAAAAATTAATCATTACCATGTTTTAATCCCCCTCCCATCGTTTACATATCCAAACCATGTTTCCTAGGATCAAATAGGACTTTTCAAAGGTTGTATTGTGGCTCAGGTAATGGAAAAATGATAGAATGGATATATCAAGTAGTTTCAGAATGGCATTGTAAGGCATGTTCGATTTCTTTCATTCTTCTTCTACAAACTTTCATCTTTTCTTTCTCTTCATTCCTTTTCATTCATTTTTCTCCTTTTCAACCTTCTTCTTCTTTATTTTTCAATATACTTCTTTTTCCTTTTCTTGTTCTTGTTCTTCGAATGATTATTCATTAAGGTACAAAGCAACTATCCCAATAGCATCTTATGTTCCTCTTCTTTTTCAACACATCACATTAACACTACTAAAAGGTGACAAATCTCTCAGTGGTGAACTCCAAATTTGTCAAGTCGGAGCAAAAACAAGGATAATGGTAAGCAAGAAAGAAATGGCATTTTAACGGCTCAAAGGGCGAACTAAGGAAATTTATAATTCTTCAGTCGGTAGTAAACAAAGAGGGCCTAAAATCATATCCTAGGGTAATACGGTTCTTCAATGTTTACAATGGAAGATTATTTAGCATGGTAACAACTATTTTAACTTGACTATTAACCAAAACAAGAATAATGAGACTAAACAACAAGTAGATGCGCTATTTCAATGAAATTCGACAAACACAAGATGTATTTATAACCCTCAAAATAGAAAATATAGGCTCAAAAGCTCACCGGGTCTAGTCTCCACCATGTGTTATCTAGAAATCCGAATCATATTATAATTCACAACCAACATGTATTCAAATGACTACGTGCAGTGCATAAGTTTATGTGCAAATCTATGATATAAAACTACGATTCGAACGATACATAACTTAAAATGCCATATCATAACTTTAGCAAATGTTTAATCACATCTTGCCTTGTTTATCATTCTATAACAATCATAGTCACATAACAAGAAGTATCAAATTGATATTGCAAAAACATCGGTAATCATCGTTTATTTAAACACACTTATTGAAAAATTTTAAAATTTTGCATAAAATAATGTGCATGTGTGTGCATACCCCCAAACCTAAACCTTTTATTGTCCCCAATGAAACAATAAAATGAAAGAATGAAGAGTAGGTAAGAAAGGAACGATAATACCTCGATCTTGACAAGCATAGAACAGGTGAACACAAAGGAATAGGGCTATAAAGTTCAATGTTACCTGTTACTTCCTAATAAAAGAAAACAAACTAACAAAAGAATATTAAAAGTAAATGAAACCTAAATATGGAATATAAATCTAAAAACTAAGCTAAACTAAACTAAACGAGCAAATGAAAAAGTATACATGTAACAAGGAAAACAACGACTACGAACTAAACTGAACCAAATAAACAAAAACAGAAAAGAAACACAAATAAAATAGGTAGGGGAAAGATAAAGAAAACAAAAGGGAAAAAACAGGAAAATGGGGAATCGCGCGAGCGGCCGTCGCGCGCGCGACTCCCAACTTTTTTTTTTTAATATTCTCGCGCGAGCGAGGTGCCTCGCGCCCGCGAAACCAGGCGCGAGGAGAACCTGAGGGCTCATATAAAGAAAACGAAAGAAAAACACTAAGGCACATTCTCGCGCGAGCGGGCCGCGCGAGCGACGTCTCGCGCGAGCGGGCCGCGCGCGCGAGAATGGTATTTTCCATTTTTTGGTTAAAATTATGTATATAATAGTAAAGTAAATTAATTCAAACCCCCAAACCTGTCCAGAATGTCCAAAACAGACTCAAACAGACTCAAAAACGACCAAAAATAAGAAAAACAAACGAAATAAAGCTTGGGTTGCCTCCCAAGAAGCGCTAACTTTTACGTCTTCAGCTAGACCGTTCTAGCTCAAGGCTTTATGGAGGTCGTAAATCGGACTGTGTACCCCTAAGGATGTCAGGTAGAGCTCGATGGTAAGCAGAAATTACGTCGCTTCGAATTAATTCAATCGACGATTTATCAGTATGTTCAAATCGATTTCTTACCTTTCGAGTAGATTCAGCATTAGGGTCCGAAGTATTAGGGTTCATCCACTCATCATCCTCTATATTATTCCCCGCACTTATATTTATTACGTTCTTAGGCTCAATATTCCGTTTAACCTCACTACCCTCCACACCTAGATAATCATCGTCTTTAGGAGGTTGATCGACAGCGTTAAACACGTTTAATTTTAAGTTAATGTTCCCAAACGACACTTTCATCACCCCTGTTCTACAATTGACACGGGCGTTGGCCGTGGCTAAGAATGGACGACCAAGAATGACAGGAGTGTGTTTCCTAGCATCTAGCACGGGTTCAGTGTCAAGGACCATAAAATCAACAGGATAGAAACATTGATCAACTTTAACTAAAACGTCCTCGACGATTCCTCTAGGTACTTTGACGGAACGATCCGCTAATTGAATAGTAGCGGCCGTAGGTTTAAGTTCACCTAGTCCTAGTTGTTTATAGACATGATAGGGTAAGAGATTAACACTCGCACCTAAGTCAAGGAGATCCCTATGAATGATAGTGTCACCTATGACACATGAAATCGTAGGCGTACCGGGATCCTTATACTTCGGAGGAGCGTGTTGGAAAATTGAACTTACTTTTTCCGTGAGGAAGACCTTTTTAGAAGTATGACTGCGTATTTTGCGTTTTTGCGTACATAGGTCTTTTAAACATTTAGCATAAGCGGGAATTTGTTTCATAGCATCGAGGAATGGAATATTGATTTTAACTTGTTTAAATACCTCGAGTATATCCTCAACCTTAGACTTTTTATTTGTAAGATTAGACGGCTCCTCAACATTAGGTGGATATGGTAACTTTGGAATATAATTTGTTGGGACCGATTCATTTTCTTTTCTACTTTGATTCACGTCCTCACCCCTCTCTTTATTAGAGTTGATGTTCATATCTATCACATTCTCATTCTTATTAGGGGTTTCTATCACCTCCTCTCGTGTAGTCATCCTAGTTGAGACGGCGTTTACTTGTTCATTCGACCCCTTAACCTCATATTGTCCCTTAGGGTTTTGAATTGTTTGACTAGGCAACGTCCCCTCGTTTCTACAACTCACTACAGTAGCTAGTTGTCCCATTTGGGATTCAAGCTTCGCAATGGACTGTGTATGAGAGTGCACTATTTGTGCTTGTGCCTGTACTTGCGTTTCAATTTTATAAAGGGATGCCAACACCTTTTCCTCAAAAATGTTACCCCTTGAAGGATTCGAATTAGGAGGCGGGTGTTGGTATTGACTAGGTTGAAACTGAGGTCGATACGCATTTGGAAAATTAGTTGCCTCATTAGGATTATTATTATTATTTTTCCACGAGAAGTTAGGATGGTTTCTCCATGGCGCATCCGGATTATTAGTAGTCGAATTATAATTATTTCGTGGGTATTGTTGAATAGAATTAATGTGTTGCTCCACGAATTCCGGAAATTGACTTGCCGATGGACATGCAAGTATCTAATGTGAAGGATCGGAACATAATGCACAAATTTCACGAGCGGGTGAGGCTGTCGTTTGGTTCATTGTTAAAAGTCGGTCAAGTTTGTTAGATAGTTCTTTTATTTCAATTGATTGACTTGACTCGAACTTTACCTCCCTCTTAGGTTGTGGGTATCCCTCAGAACGGACAGACATCGCTTGGTGCATCGAATTCTCGCTCAAAGTTTCAAAAATTTTCCAGGCCTCGTCGGCGCTTTTGTGTAGGAAAGTTCCATTACAAACGGCATCGACGGTATTCCTAACAGAGGGAATAAGCCCCTCGTAGATGACTTGAACCAATTGCCACTTGGGAACCTGATGGTGTGGGCACGAACGTAATAATTCTTTAAATTTTTCCCACGTGTCATAACGAGTCTCCCCATCTTGCATCACAAAATTAGTTATATCTTTTCTTATCTTATTTGTACGCATAATAGGGAAAAACTTTTGTAAAAAGGCGGTGTGTAATGCTTCCCATGTTTTTATTGTGTTTGGCTCAAGTGATTGAAGCCAATACTTTGCTTTGTCTCTTAAGGAGAATGGGAACAGCCGCAATTTTAATTCATCATTATTTAGGTTTTATATTTTCAAAGTAGAGCATATACCCTGAAAATCCCCTAAGTGTTGGTAAGGGTCTTCATTTAGACGGCCATGGAATGATGGAAGTAGCGAGATGGTAGACGACTTTATCTCAAAGTGAGATGCTGTCGCCTCTGGTAATTCGATACCAGCTTGTGGCGTGTACGTCGTAGGAATAAAATAGTTTATTAGTGGAGGAGGTGGCGGTATATTAAGATTATTCAGATTATCTCCGTTATTATTTTGGTTGTTTTCGTTATTATTTCCAATGTCTGCCATTTTAATTGGTTCTATGTTATGAAAGCGTGGTTTCTTTAGTCTTGTAAGAGTACTACGTATTTCAGATTCAAATAAAGACGTTGGTTTTGGTGTCAAATCGTCGTCTATTAAAAACCTTGTTCTAGAAGTTAAGTTTGAAGTCTTGTTAAGTCTTAATGTACGTTCAAGTTCAGAGTCGAAAGGTTGTAATTCCGGTTTATTTGAACGTGTACCTAACATAAACTAAAACAAAAGAAAAGAAATTAAAAACAAAGACTAACTAAACAAAATAAACAAATAACAATCACGCAAATAAGATAACAAGCACTCAACTACTATGATGCATGCAAATTATCCTGTAATGCAATGACCGCGTCAAGCCCAGCGCCCCGGGTTTCCTAGCTAATGCAGTGCAATTAACCCTAAACTAATGCAAATAGTGCGTCACAGCGCCCTGACTTACAGTGGTTTAAAGCAAAGTTAAAGCGAGCAATTTACTTAATTCTTATTTATTTTATTTCGCGTAAGCTCCTTTGATGTAATTAGCTACTCCACCCGGAAACGTTGACTACAAAATAAAAGAACAAGTTAGTAACTAAAAATAAAACGAAAAATAAGAAAAGGAAACCTAATCTAATATTTACGAATTAACTAAACTACGATTCCAAAACTAAAGGTAGTAATACAATCCCCGGCAACGGCGCCAAAAATTGATGTTGTCAATATCAAGATATAAAAGTATTCTTTACTTTTCAAAAGATTTGCAGTGTGGAAGTAAAGGTCGAACCCACAGAGATTGATTAACTACCGTGTTTTAATCTTAAAACCTAAGTCTAATTAACTAAGAAAAACGGATTTGATTTGGATTTAATTAAACTAAGAACAATAAAAGTAAATCTAAACTAGGAAAGCAATTAAAGTTGTTTTAAATAATGTTTTAGGGAACCTAGGATTGCAAATCCACCACTAGCTTCATAATAGGAATATTTATGAATTACTTTAGCTTATTACGTTGGATGATAATGAGGAATTGTAGCTACAAGCCCAATTCCTCCGACAAGAGGATATTCATGGTTCAAGCACCAACATAATCCATCTTCGGTTAGCACGAATTATCCCACACTAAACTAGGGTTGTGATCTAATCCGTCTACCCTAGGCATGGACTATTCGGATACTTGATAGCACAAATCAATAAAGCACCATCACATGTAAACAATCTAAACAAGCACAGCAAGAATAGATCGTTGAGCACATCACAGTCAAAACAGATCTAAGACAAGAATAAATTCTGAAAGCAATGATTTAATCAATAGAAGTACGATTTATTTATAAAAATCCTCTAAACATGTGACTGTCATCCAAACATAATAAAACTAAGGTAAAGACATAAACAACTCCCTATTACTCGTCTAGGGCTTCATCGAAACCCTAGATCTATGATCTAGCCGTCCATGGAAGTGATAGATGGCAAGTAGTTGATGGAGGAGGCCATGGAAACCCTTGGTCTTCTTGTTCTTCTCCTTGCTTCCCTCCCTTCAATGGCTGGAAGTATGGTTGTAGAATGTGTATGTATGGGTGTGTAACAATGTCTAACCCCTTAATTGTAATAAAATAGGGTAGATATAGATTTATAACAAGTTTTGGAAGCCTTCCCAACCCGAAACTGACTGAAACTGATGTAATTTACAGTCTAGACGTCGTTTAGCAGTTTCGTTTGCACAGGAGTCTTCAGTATACTGAAATACGCAACTTTGGTTTTTACCCATATCGCGCGAGCGGGTCGCGCGAGCGCGACATTTGGACTTCGCGCGCGCGGATCGCGCGAGCGATTTGGGGATCTCGCGCGAGCGATTTCTGGTTCTTCGCGGGCGCGAGTCGCGCGAGCGACTTGGCTTTTTCAGCTTCTTTAACTCTGTTTTTTCACCCTGTTTAGCCTGGTTTAGTTGATTTCTTCCAAAACCTGTCAGAAACTAGAAAACGGAGTAAAAATATACAAAAACAGGATAAAAAAGTACTAACAAATGTTCGTTAAGGCGTATAAATAGGATTAGTTCTCTCCCGATCAAAGCCATTCCAATGTTTTGAACATTTGACTCCTCTTTGACTATATCCATCGTTGCCTCAAGAGAGCTCATCAATTCACTTGTTGAAAAAACAGTTTTACTCATTTTAAAAACCTTTTTAAATTGAGTGAATGATGAAGGCAACGAATGCAAGATTATGTCAACTTGAGTCTCACCATCAATGTCGGAACCCAGAACTTCCAGTACTTTAAAATAAGTAATCATTTTAAAAACATGCCCTCTTATTGAAGTTCCTTCCAACATTCTGGTGTCCATGACTAACTCCAAGGCTCTAAGCCTTGCAGTTCGACTTAGCTCCCCAAACATCTCCTCGAGGTTCAATATTATAGCACGGGCAGTGTTCAAAGGTTGATGTTGCTGCTTCAACACATCAGACAAAGAGTCTAAGATGCTAGAGCGAGCTATACCATCAAATCTTATCCACTGCCAATATTGATCCGCAAGATCAGTTGGGGTGTCGTGGCATGGAATAGGTGGACAGGGAATGGCAAGAACGTATTTACATCCATTAGCAGTTAACAATTCATCCAGTTCCAGTTTCCATTCAACGTAGTTGTTTCCAATTAGCTTATTCTGGATCATGGTTATAGCAAGTGGGCTAGACATAATGAATCTGAAATACAAATAATGTAACAGAATTACAATATGGAAATCATGAATATGACAATTTATATGATACATTGGAATTCCCTTAACCAACTCATTAATTGTCTTCAGGATGTCAAGCCTATGAAATTAAGTCTCCATGTGGCGATCATAACCTCATAGCCTGATTGGGAAACCCATCATGAATGTCATGCAACTCTTACAAAACAATTCATGACTCCTGAACTTTTGGTCTCTAAGTTTCTGGATAATGCTCCGTGTGGAATCCCTTACCCATAGCTTAGTTAGTGTTTACCATTAACTAGAATACAATGACAACCGCCTCAAGTAGTGCCTCAGTGTAGTGGTCACCCTCTAACGCGTCTCATTGATTCTATCCAAAGGAAGTTCATACCTAGTAACCAATGAATAGTCTATCCTCTGTATGGAATGATCACCCATGGCTGGATGACACAGAATATACTACCCACCTTACAATGAACCGTTTATGGAAGACCGTGGGAGTTATAAAATAAGTCCCTCTCCCACTAGATTTTTATAAGAAGTTCATATCTAGTAATCAATAAGAAATACCCTCCGTACGGAATGATCACTCATAAATGAGTGACACAGAGTATTTCTCATACTTACAATGAACTAATAGGAATTTTTCAATAAAAAAAATGTTTCTTCACATTGCCCATAAACATCAAGTGTTTACTAATGTGTTGGAAAAAAGGTTTTGAATTTTTATTTTAGAAAACTTGTTTTACGTGCATGCAAGTAGTAACAATATATAAAATTCCAATCACAACTAAGCACATAAAACAAAAACTAAAATGAAATAAAAACATTCAACAATGCCTCTATCTCCCATGGCTCTATCTCCATAGAACCTCCTTCTTGGTTTGATTGCCTCCGACTCCATCTTCATGGACAACGGCTTGCTCCTCCATCTTCATGGATTTTCTAATTCTATTACATTGGTCCTATACTTCTCTCGAAGCTTACAATTTATCTAGAAATAGAAATAACAATAATAAAATAAAAGGCTAGGGAAACCGGTGCGACTTTCCTTTTCATAGGATTGAAGTCACAGCGCCCTTTACATATGCCTTTAAAAACCAAACCAAAATAATACATTCATCAATCTCAAACAATTAAATACAAAATTTAAAAGTCTTGGTGCCATGGGAGATAGCGGACTAAACTTGCTGCAAAAGGGTTAGTCGCATGTATATCCACGCATATATAACAAATAAATGTATCATTGGAACCCCTAATTGATTCACATAGTATATAAACTCTTTACATACTGAATTAGAACTTAAAACAACATCACAATTCTCTGTCACACTTCGATCAATTGAAAAGGTTCGATCGATTGAACCTTCGATCGATTGAACATAGTTCAATCGATTGAACTTTCAGTTTCACAGAATGTTTTGAAAAACTTACAGAATAAGTAAAAATTTAAAGTAAATGTTTTAAAACCTTTAAATCTGTAAACTGAACACCTGGACAAAAGAGCAGTCTCGATCGATCGACCAATATTCGATCGATCGAACAGAACCAAAGTTCGATCGATCGAAACTATTTCGATCGCTTGAGAACAGATGATGTTCGATCGATCGAGACTACTTCGATCGATCGAACCCACCTTGCATCCAATGCAATCACAGATTTGTATTCTGCTGCATAAACACTGCAGAAACGGATCTGTGACGATGCAGTTTTGAAAACAGTCCTAAATTTAACATGCAAATCAAAACTAGTGTTCCAAAACGCATCTATAGATCCAAACAAGCGAGGCACTGATACCAATTGTAGGAAAAACAGGTTTAAAATTGTTTTAAATGCGCAGCGGAATAATCGAGTTACAAAATATTTTATTGGTAGCCCGGATCTACTACTTGTTAATTCTATAGATGCGCATAACAAGATGGAGAAGATTCTATACCTTAGGTCTTGAACCCAATTATGATTTTTGTCCTTCTCCTTGTGTGTGCAGCAGCAAAATCTAAGAGATCTTCACCCTTATGTCTCCTCAAATGCTCCCAGAGTGGCTAGGGTTGGTGGGAACCCTAATAGTGAGAATAGGGAAGGTTTGGGAACTCTAAACAGGTTCTGCAGCAACTGGTACGTTAAAAATGACGAACTTTAATTTCTGGACGTAGCTGCCCTATTTATAGATTCCCAGAACCGACCTAACTTTCAATCGATCGAAGTGACTTCGATCGATCGAACTGTCGATCGATCGAACCTCGTTCGATCGATCGAACCTGTCTAGACTTCAATTGATTGAAACAACTTCGATCGATCGAACCAGTCTTGACAGCATTCTCATTTGCCTTTCCAAGCATTCTAGCGGAGCTAAGAGTGGGACCTCCTAGGTTCTTAATTACTGGCTCCGATTAATTATTATTCCTTCTAGTCAGTACTCTTGACTAAGGAATCAATAATTAATCAATTATCATTAATGCCACTATAAAATGATAATTGCACTCCAGTGCATAAGAACAAAATCACCCATACATAAGTGATTGCTAGACTTGTATAATATGATACGGATGTCCCTCTACCAGGCAGTATTCGTATCTATCATTGGGATGTATGTCTTAAGATACTGTCGACCCAATAGATAGTACATCTTATATTCCTCAAGTATCATTCACTACTCTTGGATTACTAAACATGTCAACAATAACACTTTGTTGACAAGGCTGGCCAGCTCTCAGTAATCACTCCTAGTGACATTCTCGAAGGAATACTTACTCTTCGTTTTATTGAAGAGGGTAGAATTCCATCTTGACAATATATGTTCCCAACATTGCATACTTGATTTACCCAAGATACCCAGGTGTTGATCTTGCAAGACCTCACTGATTGGTAAGTCAAAGCAACCAAGCATACAACTTGCGTCCATAACTGTCTCAGGATTAAGGACATGTATCCCTATACAAGTTTTGAGTTCCTATTGACGGTGACAGCGTTTGGGTGTCAATAGGTTTAACTCAGGTCCGTCAATGCACCGAGTGCACTAGCATATTAACCAAGAGTCAAAGACTCTTATGAATGAGATTCATCATTCTACCCCGTAGACGTTAATCATGCTACGGTGTATACCTGATAAGTTATCCAGACTTATCATCCACTGTGACTTATTTGAAACAACAAGGATTTGTGATTCATATCTCACATGTGTAATCACATACACAAATGAACCACATACAATGTTGTTTAAGGATTCCAGTCTAATATTCATCTCATGAACTAACATGCATAAATACATTATGATATTCCATTGTCCAATTAACTGGTTTGAGGGCATATTCCCAATAGTTTGGGTATTCGTTGATCGCTATTCTTACAATCAAGAGCTGGATGTCACAATCAGGGATTTGGAAACTACTTGGAAAAACAACAATGAATCCTTCGCCGCTTTCTTGAGCAGATGGAGGAATAAAGTGGCCCAAATGACCCACTGACCGGTTGAGAAGGAACAAGTGAGAATGCTAATTCAGAATCTGTAGCTGCTCTACCATAAGAAACTATTCTATCAATCCATCTCCACCTTTGAGGAGTTGTTTGAAGTTGGGACTCGAATTGAAGATTCTATCAGGGAAGGAAAGATTAAGAAGGAAGAGCCTCCAAGTCAGTCGAAAAGGCCTAATTACTCCCGCAACACTCCGGATGTCAATGCCCTTAGCAGTCAACCCATGGCGTACCCTCCTAGACCGTACCAACCCTCCAACCAAGCAAACTCACCCAATCACCCTTTCTAGAAAAAGCCTCCTCGCAATTTCGTCAAGCTAGAGATCTCCTTGTCCTCAGCCTTAGACCGTCTCCTCAAAAAGGGCCACCTCTAATTGCTCCAACCTCGAAATACCCCACCGCCACCAAGTTGTGACATGTCTAAACATTACACCTACTACCATGCCCCTGGCCACAATATTGATGATTGCATGCGCCTCCGCCATGATATCCAAGACCTCATTGACCAGAATATCATTGAGCCACCACCAAAACAGCCCCATGTCACCCAAAATCCCCTGCCAAACCACCAAAATATCAGCCTCATTGAGTCCAGCCCCAGACCCTTCAACCCTACCACCTATATCACCTCCATAGGACTTCCCTTAGCCCGTATTGGCATCCTGAATTTTGCAGGGATTTACCTGATTGAAGGAAAAGATGAAGAATGGTAGCAACAACTAGATGATGAACGAGATTTGTTCTTCCTACAAGAATATGATCTAGGAGCAGTAGACCTCAAGTGGTATGATCCTAACAAAGAAAGCGATGCCTCCGTATGGGATTAGCCAGAAAAACCATTTTTGGGAACAGATTACGAATGGTTCAAAGAAGATGGGACTGTAGAAAGACCTACTCCTGTCGAAATCGATCATCTGACTAGGTTAGGCCGTCATTATCAACCTCCACCACCTGCCATGAAAACCATTGAGAATGGGCCAGTCAAAGACAAGGGAAAGGAAAAATGGATGAGGTAATCGAAGAGGACAACGAGTTGATAAAGCAATTGAGGAAAACTCAGGCACGTCTCTCAATGTGGGATGTCATGGTGACATCCTATAAGCATAGGCAGGCCGTTTTGAATGCCTTAGCTGGAATTGAGGTCCCTATTGATGCCGCACCGAAAGATATAGTGGCTTTCTTAAGCACACTCACCCCTGACCCAGTCATTACCTTTTCCGATGAAGATCTGCCGCCGGAAGGATCTGTATATAACAAAGCTTTGTACATCACTGTTGGGTGCAAGGGGCAGCAAGTGCCATTTTGTCTAGTCGATACAGGTTCTGCCTTAAATGTCTATGCTCTAAGAACCGCCACTGCCTTGGGGGTCAACATCCTGGACATCAATCCATCTGTGCAATCCGTGAGGGCTTATGATAACACCAAGAGAATCGTAATGGGGACTGTTTCTCTCCAAATTCGAGTAGGGGCTTTGGTTTGCACTGCACTCTTTTAAGTCATGGATATACCTGCCTCATTCTTTTTGCTAATTAGAAGGCCCTGGCTGCATGTCAACAAAGTTGTGTCATCCACTGTGCACCAAATGATCAAGTACATTCATGAGAAAGAGGTGAATGTCATCTTCGGCAACAATTGGGAAAATGAAGCAATTCCAAGCTACGCTCCCATCTTTGAAATCCAAATATCTGAACTGGAAGAAGGAGAAATTGGAGGTTTCTTCATAGAAAAGATCCACATGATTGGTGATGGAGACAGGTTCCCTGAGATCCACTCCGCGGTTGTTAATATCATCCGCAAAATGGACTACTTCCCTGGAATGGGATTGGACCGACGTCAATAAGGGATCCGCAAGTTCCCTTAAATTAAAGGATAAAAAGGCACTTTTAGATTAGGGTACAAGCCCACTGAAGAGGACATCGAGCTGCAAAAGCCATGGAAAAGAGAGTGAGGAGTCTTCCACCATACCGCAAGACCTTGAATGGGCAATTCATCAAAGAAGGGGATGACTTTCCCTATTTTGGGTTTTCGGAACCTTGGATCCATCAGACCACCGGAAAAATGCACCCTGGGCTTGAGATCTTCGCTGACTGTGAAAGGCCTCCCTATCAAGATCCGTTCTATCCCGAAGAAGTTGTGAAAACCCCAGAGAAGGACTGGTTGGAGTACTTGGACACTGAAGCCATCGAGAAAATGTGGGAAGACTTCATTGAAGAGAAGGAAGGAAAGAGGGCCAAAAGCCAAGATGATCAGATCACGCCAACTGAGGAGGGTCTGAGCAACCAGGCTGCAGAGTCATATGTCTGTGTCTCCCTATCCCTTGTTCCCCCGGAGTCTGTACTTCCAATTATCGAGTCTGTACTAAAGTCGGCTGCTGTGCGCCCACCATTGTCTGATGTAATCACTCCACCTGTTATGAATGAAATGAAAGATGGTTCTGCTTACTCCTCCGTGTCTAATACTTGTGAATGCACATATCCCTCCGAGGATCTCCCAATCGAACTCAAGCAACTAATTGAAAAACCACCTGCTTATGAAATAATTGAAGATTCTTTATTTGATTAACCTAGGTGAAAAAGATAATCCATAAATTGTGCAAATTGGCTCAACACTTTATAAAGAATAAAAAGAAAATTTGACTCTCTTGCTAAAAGAATTCAAAGATGTTTTCGTTTGGTTTTACGAGGATATGCCTGGGGTCGATCCGGATATTGTCCAACATCATATTCCTCTCCTCCCCAATTCTAAACCTGTCAAGCAGAAACTGAGGCGCATGAGACCGGAATGGGCACTGAAGGTCAAAGAAGAGGTAGAAAAGCAGTTCAAGGCAGGGTTCATCATCGTTACTGAATATCCAGAATGGGTTGCCAACATTGTACCAGTCCCCAAGAAAGATGGAAAAGTTCGTGTGTGCGTCGACTTCCGCGATCTAAACAAAGCTAGTCCAAAGGATGACTTCCCGCTTCCCCATATCGATGTTTTGGTAGATAACACTGCAGGGGATGAGCTACTGTCATTCATGGATGGTTTCTCAGGGTACAATAAGATTCTAATGGCATTGGAAGATCGAGAAAAGACGACATTCACAACACCTTGGGGAACCTATTGCTATAGAGTGATGCCTTTTGGACTCAAGAACGCTGGAGCAACCTACCAACGAGCTGCCACTACTCTGTTGCATGACATGATTTACAAGGAAGTAGAGGTGTACATAGATGACATGATTGTGAAATCCAAGGATAGAGAGGGACACTTGTCGTGCCCGCGGCTCTTGGAGCGCCGAGGCTGTCGGTGTGGGCCCGGTTTCCAGAGAGTGGGTGAATTGCGACTTGAAGTTTATTGAGAATGGTGAAAAGAGTACGGTAGGGCCTATTTGAAATGTTCAGAGTCGCCACCTAACATTTGGGGTGTTAGGACCCCTGCAAAGACAATTAAAGTAATTCATCTTTAACTTTTGAAAAAAAAAAGTTTAAGAAAAGTGGGCCCTTTAAAAGTGTGACTCTTGATAGCCATGCGAAAACTAGAGATCTTAAAGTGGGTTCGGGGACTCGATTATGTCAAGGGAAGGTGTTAGGCACCCTCGAACATCCGTGCGAACACGGTTGCCAATTCTAGTGATTTTTATTAAAATGGGGGCATTTTGATTGAAAAAGTAAAAAAGAAGTTTTTCTTTTTTTCTTTTTTTTAGAAAGTGAATAGGACAAAAAATGGTGACGGGTATGGTCGCACTCCTTGAGAGTTGCTTACGTATCTCAAGACGGGAATCAGGCCAAACGTAGTTCTGACTTGTGTGTGCGAGTGTATGCATGATTTTTTTAGAGAAAGAAAAGACCGTGCACATGTGATATAGTGATTTAAGAAAGAGTTGGTGTAACTAGGAACTTTAACCCCGCGTGGTATAGTCCTAGATTTTAACCTTTGGAAAGTGATTGAGATTGAAATGAGACTATGCAAGTGATTGGAGAATGATGCATTTTTTTTGTACTTTTCTATTTTTTATTTTTTTTCCTGTGCTTTTATTCCTATGCTGGAAATAAGGATCTGTGCCCAAATGACTGAAAATAAAAGAGAATTTTTTTTGTATTTTATTTTTGTGCCAGAAGTAAGGGTCGGTGCCCAAATAACTAAGAAATGAATTTTTTTTGAATTTTTATTATTTTGTATTTTTTTATTTATATATTTTTTAGTCCTTTTAGTCCAATACTAGAAGTAAGGGTCTGTGCCCTAGTGATTGAAAAAGTGTACCGGAAGTAAGGACGATGTCCAACTTTAAGAAAATATATTTTTGTATTTTTAATTTTTTCTGTTATTTTATTCCTATGTTGGAAGTAAGGGTCGGTGCCCGAAAGAAATAAAAGAAAAGAAAATAATTTTTTTTGCTTGTACTTTTATTTTTATGCCGGAAGTAAGGGTCGGTGCCCAAATGATTGAAAATGTACCGGAAGTAAGGGTCGGTGCCCAAAAGAAAGAAAAGAGAGGAGAATTTTTTTGTATATTTTTTTTATGCCGGAAGTAAGGGTCGGTGCCCAAGTGACTGAAAAAGAGATTTTTTTTATTTGTTTTGTACCGGAAGTAAGGGTCGGTGCCCAAATGACTAAAAAAATATGTCGGAAGTAAGGGTCGGTGCCCATTAAAAGTATGAAGACTTACCTGTCTTACCTGTATTATTAGCAGATTCCAAGCAAATGTGGCATTGGAGTTTTATTTTGAGAAAATCCATTTTTTGTATTTTTCTTTTTGTCTTCTTTTTTTTTTTTGAATTTTTGATTTTATACACAGAAGATAGGGACGGTGCCCAGGTTTATTGAAAAGTGTTTTTTATTATTTAGTCATGGATTTCCATATTAGAAAACCGTATAGTCCCCAGTAGAACATAGTTCCCCATATTAACAACCATGTCATCCCCAGTAGAACATGGCTCTCCGTATTATAAACCACGTGGGATTTCCGTATTGGGAACCATGTAATCCAGATTTGGACATGATTTTTATATTGGAAACTAAGTAATTCTGAGTATGACGTGGATGCATGTTATTTATTATTTTTTTATCAAGCAAGAAAAAAAAATGATATGTACAAGAGAGAAAAAATAAAATAAAATAAAATAAAAAAAACCTGAATTATTAGAGGAACTCGAGAAATCTGTTAGAATATTGATGGTAAATGACTGAGATGTTGGGCGGTGATTTAAGGCAGTATGATGACGGCGATGGTACAGTGGTCGTGAGGTATGTTGATGGGAATTGTGATGATATGATAGCTAAGTGGAGGGCGATGATTGTAGTGATGACCTTGATGGTGATGGTTAGAAAAGGCGATATGGTGGTGGAGAAAATGTACACTCCTTTTTTTTTTTTAATGATGAAGTGAGGGAGATGGAGAGGAAGGTGAAGGAGATATAGAGTGTAAGGGAGACACAGAGAGTAAGAGAGATATAGAGAGGAAGCATTTGGCTTTCTTCGTCCCCTCCCCTCTGCATGGTGCATTGACCAATTTATAGGCCCAAAAGAGAGCATTTCCTTTCTTTTTTAAATCAAAAGCAAACTCCACTAAACACAACCCACATAGCATTGTCCCCCCATTTTTTCTTTTTGCATTTGCTCCACCGAGCATTGTCCTCCACAATGATTGTGGAGGAGGGAAATAATCGTGTGTGGGTAGGATGCATGTGGAATTGTTGACTGTTTGACCCCCATACCTACGACTTGCAATATCTTTCCCATTCGAGGTCAGATTGGGATGATCAAAAAGCGATAGGCTCGTGTCAACGAGCACTTTATTTTAAAATGATTGGATTGGGCAAAAATGGGGTGTCTACAACACTTGGTGGCATTGAAGAAGTTTTTCGAAAGATTGCGCAAGTACAAGATGAGGTTGAATCCCAAGAAATGCACTTTCGGTGACTTCGGGGAAGCTCCTAGGTTTTCTCATCACGCAGAGAGTGATAGAGGTCGACCCCTCTAAAATCAAGGCAATTCTAGAAATGGCACCACCACAGAATGAGAAAGAAGTGAGGGGATTCCTCGGGAGAATCCAATTCATCAGCCGCTTCATTTCCAAGCTCACAACTACATGTGATCCCTTGTTCCGATTACTGAAGAAAGGGGAGAAGTTCCAATGGGATGACCAATGCCAAGCTGCGTTCGAAAAAATAAAAGTCTACCTTCAAAATCCACCTGTCCTTTCACCACCCACTCCTCACAAGCCCTTATTTCTTTACCTATTTGTCTCCGAAAACGCAATGGGTTGCATGCTAGCCCAGGAAGGAGAAAAAAGTCACTCTGAAAAGGCCATATATTACCTTAGCAAGAGGATGACTGGGTATGAGCTCAATTACTCTACCCTCGAAAAAATATGTTGGGCCTTAGTCTGGTGCACCCTCCGATTAAGGCACTACATGCTAGCCTTTCCAATTGTGCTCATATCCCGCATGGATCCTCTAAAATACCTCCTCAAAAAATCCACCCCGACCGGTCGTATATCCCGTTGGCTACTTCTATTATCCGAATTCGATATCAAGTATGTAACGAGCAAATCGGTAAAAGGGAGAACTATAGCTGAACATCTCACGGAACACGCTGTTGATTCCGAAGAGAATGGAGATTTTCCGTTCCCAAACAAGAATATCATGAAAATCAAAGAAGAGCAGTGGAAGTTTTACTTTGATGGGATAGCCAACATGAAAGGATACGGAGTAGGAATGATTCTGGTATCACCAATGGGAACCACACCCCACTGGCAGTCAAGCTTAATTATAACTCCACCAATAATACCGCTGAATATAAGGCATGCATTTTGGGGATGGAAGCAACCATAGAATTAAAAGTTCAGAAGTTGGATGTCTTTGGAGATTCAAATCTCATTGTGTCACAAGCCAGAGGAGAATAGAAGGTGAAAGAAAAGAGGTTGAAGCCCTACCATGACCATCTCGATGGACTCAAGAAACAGTTTAAGAGCATAACATTCTTTTACCTACCCGGGGAAGAGAACTAGTTAGCAGATTCATTGGCTACCCTAGCCTCCATGATCAAAATCCCCATAGGAGTTAAAATGATGCCTCTGGTAATTGAGCAAATATACGAGCCTTCATTCAGTATGATCACTGCAATCGAAGGAGAAGAGAATGAAACACCATGGTATCAAGATGTCTGGAACTTTATAGAAAAAGAAGTGTATCCCCAAGAATCTTCTGAGAAGGACAAAAGAGCGATTCAAAGGTTCGCCGCACAATTCATTACCTGCGAAGGAAAATTGTTAAAGAAAGGGTACAATGGTCACATCCTGACTTGCTTGTTCGGGAAGAGTGCCAGAAGGATGATGGAAGAAATACACGAAGGGGTATGCGGTCCACACATGAACGGTCACATGCTGGCCAAAAAGATCATAAGACAAGGGTACTATTGGACAACATTGGAAAAAGATTATTGCGAATACGTGAGAAGGTGCCACAAATGCCAGATCCATGAAACATGATGCATGTACCGCCATCTCTGCTCTATAGTATGACCTCCTCGTGGCCATTCTCAACTTGGGGAATTGATATCATTGGCAAAATTGTTCCAAAGGCCTCAAACGGGAACCGATACATTTTAGTGGCCATCAACTACTTCACAAAGTGGGTAGAAGCTGTGTCCTACACCAAGTTGGGGGCCAAGGAAGTGGCCAAGTTCATAAAGAGGAATCTCATTTGACGCTATGGAGTCCCGCATGAGATTATTTTAGACAACGGAAGCCATTTCAAAGCAGAGGTTAGGGATCTATTTAAGGAATACAAAATCACTTACCATAAGTCATCGCCATACATGCCACAAACCAATGGGGCAGTCGAACCTGTAAACAAGAATGTCAAGGCCATACTGCAGAAATCGGCCGATACTTACAAAGACTGGCATGAGAAACTACCATTTGCGTTTTGGGGATACAGAACATCGATAAGGATGTCTACATGAGCGACTCCTTATTCACTGGTATATGGCACGAAAGCAGTACTTCCAGTCGAGATAGAACTACCGTCCCTGCGTGTGATGGTGGAATGTGAAATTTTAGAATCCGACTGGTTAAGGGAAAGGTACAAAGAATTGGTTCTCATAGATGAAAAGCGCCTAGCAGCAGTCGACCACATTTGAATCTATCAAAAGAGGATAGCTCGTGCTTTTAACAAGAAAGTTCGTCCAAGGAAAATTGTCAAGGGTGACCTTGTCCTGAAGGAACTACGAGCTCCGATCTTTGATCCGCGTGGGAAGTTCAAACCTAAATGGGTCGGCCATTACATCGTCAAAACTATCCTTTTCGGAGGAGCGACCTATCTTATGGACCTCGACGGTGTCGAATTCAAAGAACCAATCAACATGGATCGCCTCAAAAAGTACTATGCTTGACCTTTTTACCAATTTCTTTCAAGTCTTGCCTTGAACTACGCTCGACCTAATTCCCGCTCGGGGATACGTAGGCAACCACATCGGTTCGGTCGTCCCACTTAAAGATAACCCATTTCCTTCAAGCCTTGCCTTGAACTACGCTCGACCTGATTCCCGCTCGGGGATACGTAACAACCACATCGGTTCGGTCGTCCCACTTAAAGATAACCCATTTCCTTCAAGTCTTGCCCCAAACTACATTGGACTTGATCCCCACTCGGGGGTACGTAGGCAGACTTTCAAAAGAAAAGAAGGATGACTCGCTAGATCAAAAATCTGAAAGGACGCCTAGGCAAAAATTAGAGCTAAATCCAAAGTGAACAATAACAAAAGAGAAAAAATAGCTCGCTAGGTCACTCCACCAGTGCCTAGGCAAAAATTATGAGCATATAAGAGAATAAAGTCGCGGTTCTTACCATAACCCGGAAACCACCCTTCACACTAGGGGCAAACTTCGGCCACCCCCCTCGTTTGCCTAAACCCCTCCTAAACTAGGGGCAAACGTCGGTCATCTATCTCATTTGCCTTACAACCATCCATATCCCAAACTAGGGGCAAACTTCGGCTACCCGTCTCGTGTGCCTCTAAATCACCCTAGCATGCCCAAACAAGTAACAAAAAGCGGCATCTAATAAAAAATCATACTACAAATGTTTTCAGAAAAGCCAAATGCATCAAATAAGGTTCTCAAAAGTAACCAAGGTTCACCAATAAACAAACTTCGAACTAGGGGCCAACTTCGGCCACCCGCCTCGTTTGCCTAAACCCCTCCTAAACTAGGGGCAAACGTCGGTCATCTATCTCATTTGCCTCACAACCATCCATATCCCAAACTAGGGGCAAACTTCGGCTACCCACCTCGTGTGCCTCTAAATCACCCTAGCATGCCCAAACAAGTAACAAAAAGCGGCATCTAATAAAAAATCATACTACAAATGTTTTCAGAAAAGCCAAATGCATCAAATAAGGTTCTCAAAAGTAACCAAGGTTCACCAATAAACAAACTTCGAATATTACATAAGCAGGAATAAATGAAAACATAAAAGTTCTTTCAGAAAGCAATCACAAATATCAAAGACACTTGTAGGAAGAAACATAATCAGTCAAGTCTAGTTTTATTTTGTGTCTTTTATTTCTTCAAAGGTCTTTAGATATAGGCTTTTACTCGGCAGGGCCAGCCACTGATAAAAGCAGCAGTAGTGACAACCCTGACTCTGGAAGCAAAAACCCTCTCAGTAAATCCCCGGGGGACCTCCTGAACTCGCCCGTACTACCTGGCCAATCGGCAAGGATGATAAAAAAAAGTCTCTCTCAGCCCCATCAACCACACTCTCGAGTGATCCCTAAGGCTTGTGGTCGTAGCGTGAAGGCCTCAACGCCCCACAATCCAGCGAATGTCTGCCTCAGAAAGAGCACCCATCAGGCTAACCCAATCGGCAAAAGTATAGTAGGGATAAAGCACGGCCTTGCGGAAGTAAACTGGAGGCACACTACCTGTCCATAATTGAAGGCGCTCATAGAGCCAAGCCTGTAATACCAAAGGCGCCCCAGAAAGAAAAAAAAAGTTCCTTGGTTGAAAGCGTTATCCAAACCATTTAGGGTTTCAGCTAGAACCATGGCCATGGGGTTCTTGCTCAATTTTAGCCCAAGGCACACATGTACCAAGTCACTAGAAGTACTCGAGAACAGGAAGTGCGAAGTCATGCATAATATCAGAGCAGCCCCGCGGGTAGCATCATATACACTAGGATTCCCAGGACTAGCATACCGAGCAATGATAGAAGCAATGTTAAGAATCTCACCATAAATTAGTCGGCGGGAGATAACAGCGGAATAGTTCAAGTATTCAGCCAAGCCTCGCGTAGGACTAAGGCTATCAACAGAAGGAAGAATCAGGTCTGAGTCAAGATTGAAGCCAAGGATAGCACAGAACTCCTCGAATAAGGGACATATCTCCAGGTTGTTGAAATTAAAGACATGATTTACCGGGTCCCAATGAGCAATGGCAGCACGCATGAATTCAGCATTCAAAGCCATCTGGTGAAGGGAGAACAGTTCGGTCAAGCCGTAACTGAAAAGGTTGATCCGTTGCACACCATCTGTAATGTTCAGCCAAACCGTGAGTTGAGCAGGATCATACAATGCCATGTTTTCTGTTGTGGCTCTAGCAAAATTCAAAATTTCGGTAGCACCTCCCCGTTTCACAGACTATCCTACCTGCGAGGAAAAGACACTCACGATCACAAAGCTGCTCATCGCAGTAACATCAACAATCACAAAATCACAGTGCACATATATCGTCACACGACCACCAACCAAAACAAGCATACAACTGCGTCTTCAAATCGAAAGCTATCCGAGTCAAAAGGCAAAACATCATAATACTCTGTCAAAGGTGACACATCATCGTATACATCATCCTACACATTGTCCATCATTCACTAGTACAACCCAATTGAAGACATAAAATGGAGATAAAACAAAAATCCCCGCTCAGGAGGCCTCAGTCCTCCTCTTCTTCATCCTCTGTCTAACCACCCAGAGTATACGTCAGCGATGGCCTCCTCCCGCCACCCCTGCACCTTGGCCTGGTTCTCGACGAGCCAGCACCACCTCCACGATACTACACACAAAAAATAAAAGCGATCAGTCGAGAAGCAACAAAAGTACAAAAATAGGGTCGAGTCAGAAACTTACCAAGGATGCCATTTGACTGGTGGCGAACTACCGCATACCGTCCATCTACCAAGGGTAAAATATAGGGTTAGAACCTCATAACCTTAAGGAGCGCAAAATTAGAGATATACCCGGTGGTCTCGCGTAAGGACCAAAAACCGTAAGCTAGCTGCCAAGGCGTGACCCTCCTCAGCATTACTCCAGGAAACGTTGAGGACGCCTGCTGGCTGGGTGGGATACCCGCACGTGACTCATGGCACCTCCATGACCTGCAGAGAGCCATCGGTACCCAAAATGTTGACAGTTCAATCCCAAGGAGGGATAGGGTCAGCGGTTAGAGGAGCTTGTCTCCTATACATCTCACAAAATTGTAGGCACAAAACAAGTTAGGAAAAGATGAGTCCAAAAACATAAGTAACAAATAGAGACAAAAACATAAAAGAAACTCACATCCAGGAGTGAAAAGTTCGGCATCAGAAAGCAGCCACGATAGGTCTTATATCCTGTCTCGGAGCAAAAATGATCCCAAGCATCAGTACCGGCCAAAGCTGCCAGCAAAGTAGCACCAGAGAGGTCATCAGCATCTATCACAGGAGAGGCATGAGGAACGCGGTACCTCAGACCGCCAACCACCTGCCGAGACACCCGCTCACCAAGATACTACTGCCTATGCTCAGTACTCTCCATCAAAAGTCGGCAAGAAGCAAGAGGCCTCAGCGCTAGTATCTCCTCTAGGGCAGCATAGGAAACATGCTCCCAAGGTGTCCAATCAATGCTAGAGACCGTCAGCTCGGATAAGAAATTTCTCAAGAGGATGATCTGGTGGGCCCCGCTCTTAACCCCAACAACATCCCTTCTCCATCTCAAGCCCCGAGGGAACAGAGGCACAAGAGCCATGCCATCCTCATCTTCAGCCGACTCGTTGGCGGGGGTACGAGCCAACATTTTCAGGTACTCAAAGCTCCAGAGCTGCACGGAAAAGTGAAAGTTAGAAAACAAAAACAAGAAAGGACCCAAAAGGAAAAGAAAAGGTTCGCAGAACATACCTCCCAAGCCTACTAGAACCCTCCAGTGGATTTAATGCCGCCGCAAGAAACCTCACCCATGTGCTTATAAAGATGGGCCAGGGCAGCACTGCCCCACTCATAAGAAGGAATCTCGTCAATGGTCGCCAAGCAAGTGAGGAGCCTCAGGCTCACCCGGTCATTCTGTGTCGCAAAAATTGAACAGCCGAGAACATATAGGAGAAAGGCCCGTAGCAGCTGCTGGTCATTCAGAGTGTGCCCCTTGCCATAAGCCCTATAAAGCCAGCCGTAAGGGAACCAAGGCCCCTCCAGATTCGGAGGAACAACCGAAATTAGCATCTCAACGGCTTCAGGATCAATCTCATAAAAATAATACAAGATCAGGCGCTTCCCGCCGACTCTTAAACCGGTGATCATGGAAAAGTCGAAGGGCGTCATTGTCATTTCACCAAACGGAAGATGGAAAGTATTCGTCGTGTCCCACCATCTCTCTGTAAGAGCATAGAAGTGGGTCAAGTCATTAGTACTCTTTGAAACTAGGCGGACAAAGCCGCCAAACCTGGCATCGTCTACCATTTTTTTGATAGCAGACGAAAGTTGGGTGTACCATAGGAAAGCGTGGGCGAGACTACTGTCGCCTTCAAGACCACCTCCGGCACCTACACACATCAAAAATTGGCAAAAACAAACACAAAATCACTATTCATGACCCGAAGTCCAACTTCACAAAATCGACAAACAAGCACTAAACAAACTTCCAACAACCTCTAGGTGCACACCATAGATCACTAAACTAGCACAACGTACATAAATAGTCCCGAACTACCAAAATTTTACATACCTGACTCGCTAGAGCCGCGGCCGAAAGATGACATTGAGGGTCACATAAAATCAACTCCGGGGGTTGACTCTCAGCCCTTACCCGTTCTTTGGCATTCTTAGAGAGCCTCCTCGAACTTGAAGCCATGGATCTACAAAGAAAATAAAAGTTAAAGCTTAACTTTCTTCTTGAAAATTACAGAAAACTAAAACACCAATCAAAATTCCAATCATGGGGAAAGATTACTCACCTGAGCGTGCACAAGCTGCGTTTTGAGAGATTTTGGCTCCCAAAACACCCCAAAATGGCCAAAAATGAGCATTTGGAGCTCAAAAACTCAAGATATACAAATATGGAGTCCGGCCACCCAGTGCCACTGCGGCACTACTCCCCGCGGGCCCCGCTTCGCTCTGTTTCAGCCCGTTTTGGCCCATTTTAGCCCGTTTCCCCGATCAGCCCCAGCATTCCATTTCAGTCAAGGTTTAAAAGGTTTTATCCCCAATAGATCCAACTTATCCCTAGAGGACAGTTACAGAGAAAAAAAAATGGCTTCCAGAGGCCCAAACAAGCTTTTTTAGAATAATTGTCGCAAAAGTTGATCAACCATGAGAGATTCAAATCTGAGTCCTGGTTCTCAATCGACAGTCAAGAAAGACTCTCAGAAAAGTCCCCCACTATCCCCCGAGGATAAAATCAAAAAGATATCAGCTCCTAGAGGCCCTAACCGATTTTCTTGGATTGAGCACTGCCAGATTTAATCAACCGTGAGAGATTCAGAGATGGGTCCTAGTTCTGGGTCAGAAGTTAAGTACCCCCTACCGTCCCCAACAGAAGTCCAAACCAAGACTTTGGGTTAGTCATCATAAGAACCGGCTAACGTCTGAAAATACCACCCGCAATCTAGTGATCCTGGCTCCCAGGGCAAGCACCGCCTAGTCACAACTAAAACTTATGGCTCCGCAACTATCGATTACCATCTTTGCCTTTCTTTTGTTATGAGCTTCCTCATCTATCAGTCACCATGAGCGTCCTCACTTATTAGCTACTGTGAGATTTCTTACTTATCGTGAGCTTCTTCACTCTGGTTATCTCACTTGTCAGTTATTGTGAGCTTCCTCACTTATCATTGACCTTTCTCACCTATCGGTCATCGTGAGCTTCCTCATTTATCGTGAGCCTTCTCACTTTGATTATCATAAATTTTCCCAAACTATCAGTTATCATGAGCTCCCTCACCTATTGGTTATCTTAAGTTGTCATCCTCAAAGACCCCACATCCACTCGTGAAGCATACTCCCTGTAATTCAAGAAGTTCGCCCTCGAGATCCAGAGTCTTCAACACCTTGGTATCCTTGTCGACCAATGCATTAGAGTAAACACTAGCATAACACAAGTCCACTCGGAATGGCATACCCCACAGCACCAGCTCATAATAGGATCAACACATTAGACATGATAGGACTCGTGACACAATTCATGTCACATCCATGCATTGCATATCATCCTTATTGCATAGCATCTGTCTGTCTTGTTGTGCATGTGTTTTGTCCCTTTGTGCCCCGAACTACGTATTGGCCTGATTCCCCTTGGGATACGTAGGCAGCTCATGTAGAGCGCTACCAGCACTAACATTAACATCATTGCATCCTTTGTAACGCTTTTATCCTAAATCTATAGCATCCAAAAAGACCTGTCTCTTCAAAGCTTTGGCACTCGCTTGCGACGTGCGTTGCTTCGCAAGTTCATGCCAAAGAGGGGCAAACTGTAGATACCCCATTTTGTCGGCTATCAGATTTAGGAGACCCATAGCTTGGTGGTTCACAATGATCGAAAAAGACTCAAAAAAGACTCTTGGAAGTTAGTTCTATCTCTCAAAATGCTCAGAATGACCAAAATACCCCTAAAAGCCCAAAAACTCTCAAATTTGAATTGAAAGCTCTAGAAACATACTACGTCGTAAGAAAAGTGGAAAAATGAGTTTTTCGTCAGCTCCCAGAGACCCCTGGAAGTCTCAGAAGTCCCCGAAAAGTCCCCGTTGACCGGTTTGATCAAAGTTTGACCACGTTTGACAGGGTTTGACCGAAATCATCTGAATTCACCCAAAAGTTCCGAGATCATTCTAGATCATGAGAAAAGTATTAAAATGAGTTTAAAAAAGAAAATCGGACAAAAACGTCAGCTCCTGGGAGCTCCCAGAGGTTCCCAGAACTCCTGGAAATCCCAGTTTGACCGATTTGACCTAAAAGTTGACTTTGAAACTAGAGTGTTGTATCATTTTTCAAAAAAATTTCATGGATACTAGCAGTCAATAACTTTCCAACTGTATATCGCAATATTTTCTGGATTTAAAACGAATTTATTATGAATTTCTGAAGGTGAAAAAAGCGATTAAATCGGCTTTTATCGGGAATACCGCAAAACTTTTCAAAGAGATCTACCTATGAACTATTTTCTTATGTAAAGTAGACTCCATTACCTTTGCAACGGTATATCACAACCTCAATTTGGAGTTCGTATGCATTTTCTGTGAATTTCAGACGAAATAGGGCCTTTTTGCGAATACCGGAACCTCTGAGGGCCTAAACACCATTATCTAGACGAAGGAGGAGCAGTGCCATCGCGGCACTGGCCCACCGCCGTCGTGGCACAGGCCCAGTGCCACCGCGCACTCTCCCCCAGGACAGTCCATTTTTGTAAGTTATTTTGGGGATCCATTTTGATTAATTAGAAACCAAAACGACATAGTTCCTTGTTCACAGACATTTGGAGCCAATGGGAGCACTCTTTAAATCCTAAAACCACCCCAATTTGGCCTATATAAATCCCCCTTGATTTCTCATTTAGGGTGTGGCAAATGAAAGCTTAGAAAAGTTTTAGAGAGAAAGTTGTAGAGATAAGGTTAGAATAGAGAGAAAAGAAGCTTCCTCCTTTGATTTTCAACTAGAAAGTGAGTTCTAAACTTTGTTTTCTACTTCATTACTCCCATTTACTTCACATTTAATACACCCAACCACCATTTTAGTGAGTATTTGTGAGATAAGAAGCTATTTCTTTGTCCAAAGTCACCATATATGAGTGAAACACCAAGCTATAAGTCCAAAATCACATTGATTATCATCTATTGATTGTTATTATATGCTTGTTTATATAAATGTTCATCTCTCCTTACCTCATTTCTTTTTGATTTTTGTTTATCTACTTACTAGTCCATCGTCATCTAGATGATGACATGAAGTTTGAGGTGAGTGAATCCTTATGGATAGTAGCTCTTGACCTCAAAAACATGTTTTATAGATGATGATTTCAACTTCAATATATTCCTATGTGTTCTTGAAGTTGTCTTCAAAATGAAAACAATGCTCTCCAACAATCTTGGAGGTTCTTGACATGAGTTCAATATTGATATTTCAAGTGGTCATAATCTCCATTTAAGTGCTGAAAGTATACTCTCAAAACCTCTATTTCAAAACCCTTCTCAAACCCCTCATTTTGATTTCAAAGAATAAAACCCTAGTTCTTCCCAAAACCTTCAAAATAGTGAACAATCTGAGTTCAAATATTTCTCTAGGACTCAATACTTAATTTATTAACATGAGACCACTTGGAAATCCTTCTTGACCCATTAGGGAACACCCATGATTTTTGGTTTGACTTGGAATAATTTGAAAGGGGTCCATTTGGATCCAAACATTCTTTCCAGACATTTTGTTTTTGCTGTCACAGTAGCTTGGTTGACTTTCAACTGGTTTTACAGAAAACTTTTCCAAAAGGAGTGGTCCCAAATCCTTTTTCCCTTGAAATTCAGTATCTTAGGGAACTTTCTGTATAATATGGGCCTCTAGCTATTTTGTTTTCATTTTCTAAGATCTTTTGACATTTCAGTCGACAGTACGGATTCTGTTTCTGAGTGACCTCTATTGTTTAAGTGATTTCGCTCAATCTGTAATGGTTATTGAGGATTGTCTTTTTGATATGTGTTCTAGACACAATAAGGATGATCTTCATAAAAAAAAATCATACATTGAAAACATTTCTAACCCTACTTTTCAATTTCCACAAATCAAGTAATTGTTTTGTCCACTATTCACAGCAAGTACACTTTTACTTCCAACCTTTGATTTGATGCTTGTATGTACTTCAAATTAGTTCATATCCTAGGGAGTGGTCCATACCATATTTTTACATATCCCATGATGATTTCCCCCATGCATTCATTCATCTTCTAGGCTTCTAAGTCACTTTAGAAAATCCATCTACACAAACACACTACAACTTTTGCACATTCTTAGACCATGCATTGCATCTATGCAAGATTTGGAGTTTTTGTGACTCCTAATCTAAGGAGATTATAAGGATAAACTTGATCACATGTTCATGCTCCCCCTCGATCTAATCTTCCTTCTCATCCGTCCCGGGGATTGAGAGATCTCCTTTTCTCAAAGATTAACATGCATCATACTAGCTTGCTAAGCATATCTCATTTTCTTTGATTATTTGTTTCAAGAACAATTCATGTCCCCTTTAGATTAGGAAAACTTGATTACTTGATATGTGATTAGATGATTTTTCCTAGGTTTGTTTGTGTGATCTTTCACTTTTGCATTGTGTGATATTTGGCTTAGATATTATAAATGATATCTTATCTTTTGATCTTCCATTTCAAGATTCTTATGTGATGTAATATACCTATCATAAATATTAGTTGTCAAACCAAACATAGTACAAGATGATTATTTGGATGCTAATTGAGGCCCGTCAAGAGACGGGGCGAGTTGATGGTATTTTAGTCATGACAAAGGCTCCTTCCTCTCTAGTACCAAAACCCCGAGCCAAGTTCTTTGGTTATGAAGGACCGGTACCCTTTATCCGTTTGGGTGAGTCAAATTGGGTTTCTTAGTTCCCTAAAGACCAATTGACGACTCTGTATCTGTTTTCAACAGACCTTCCTTTTCTTTCTTTGATCCAAATCAATTTCAAGCAAAAACAAAAAGAGTGGACGACCGATTCCGCATGTCCACACCATCCTACATGGAGTCTTAGATATCGACAATGTACCAGGTACTAATTCCACACAGAAGTCTATTTCTCTTTTCGGTGGAAGTCATTTAATATCCTGGAATACATCCTAGAAATCTTGTATAGTAGGAATCTGATCCATCGTTGGTTCTATACTCGTACTCTCAATTGTAGCTAAACCACTAGTCAAGAACATATCACTCATTGACGGACACTGAAATCTGATCATCGAACGTCCTGGTATCAGAAATATAATTGTCCTAGTAGGGCAGTCCAAATTGGCCTCATACTTGGTTAACCAATCCATTCCCAAGATTATGTCGAATTTTGAGATTGACAGAACTACTAAGTCTGCTGGAAGATTCCTAAATTCCAAGGTCAATGGGCAATCTTTACACACTTTACCCAGCTTAATAGTCACTCCCAACGGTGACACAACATTAAGTGCTGGGTTGAGTGTCTGGGGTTCTAACCTCAACTGACGCACAATCTTAACAGTAATAAAAGAATGTGCAGCTCCAGTATCGAATAAAGCTTTAACTGGACTACGAAAGAGTACAAGGGTACCTTCTAGATGTTGCTGCTCATCAGCATTAAAGCCTGCTTCTGCTGAGATGATAGCATTCATCCTATTCTGATCTAGCGGTCCTTGGATTCCTTGAACCGGTGCTCCATAGTATCCTCCTTGTGGTGCACGATAATCCTTGCTCAAATGTCTGGGCTTGTTGCAATTCCAACAAATAGCATCCGTTCAGCGATTAACTCTAGGGGTTGTGTAGAACTTGGCAATATACCCTGGCTTTCCGCAATTAAAACATCCTCTGGTGTCAGTTGGTGGGGCTGTTAGCAGTGCCTGAGGCTGTGGTCCCTACTGGCGATATTGCTAGGGTCGAGAATAACTTAGCTGGTTCCATCCTAGGTTCTCTTGTTGCCTTGAAAGTTACCCTGAGCTCTCCACCCTTGGGTATTCCTCAGTGGCTAGTTCTGGAAATGCCTCTGTTGGAAGTTTCTCGACGGCTGGGGTCGATTTATCTATTATCGCTGTGCGGGATAAATGTCCTTTTCCAATCCTGCAGTGAATCTAACAATCCATTCAAACAATTGATTCAAATGACCAACCATCATATGTCTAAGGTGGGGGTTCAATCCTTAGTGAAATCTCTTCACCTTCTTCTGTGGAGTGTTTATCATATGCTGAGCAAATCGGGATAGACGCTCGAACTATGTTGTGTATTCCCGCATAGTCTATCCTCCTTGGACCAGATTGAGAAAGTTCTTCTCCTGTTGGTCTCTCTCATCCTCTGGGAAGTACTTTTCCAGAAATCTTTCTCTGAATATCACCCACGACATTCTTCGTGTAGCTTCGGCTCCTATCATAGCTCTTTCGGCTTCCCACTAATCTACGGCAGTGTAGTTGAGCTAAAACGTAGCAAGGCGACGTTTCTCCTGTTCACTGCACTCTAGTGCTTCAAAGATCAATTCCATTTCCCTTATCCACTGCTCTGTTTGCCATGGTTCTGTTAACCCATCAAACTTTTCGGGACGTAATCCACGAAAATGTGCTAGTAATTTATCACCAGTCTGCCTCGATGGCGGTGGTGCAATAGGTCTCAGGTGAGTTAAGTTGTTATAGGTATCTCCCACATGTCCTATTCTCTGCATAAAGGCTTCAAAAATGCCTGTTGGATCCATACCTTCTAGAATAGGGGCTCCTACTCGCGCTTGATTCCTTGGTCTAACCATGATGATATCGTGCGAAGCACACCTATAAAGACCTATTGATTAGCTGACCATCTTCTCGGGAAAACAAAACAAGATAGAGCGATAAGCAAAAAGAACTAACAGTTCTACAAATCAGCATATAACCGCTCAAATCAAATATCAAAGTACTGCTCATATATATATATATCAAAAGATGTACCATGGAGTACATAGTAACTGTACCATGTACCACGTGGGACATAAGCAAATACAATGCTAAGGTCAGCTACTAACAATACTACCACTACTGATAACATCTATACAAAGCTATGGTTAAATAGCTATCTCTCAAGCTCCCAAAAATCATGTGTACAACATGTCCTGATAAAACTTACAAAAATCTAAACCTCCCCAGACCTTGACTAAAAAATTGTCAGTATCCGATCCTGCTGGTAGTGCCTCATCCTCTGAATCGATATCCATATCCTCGAGTGGATCATCCTCAACTGGTGCGACAAGATCTCCGACTACTATTCTTATATCCCAATCCTCTACTATCTCTGCATCAGCATCGTCAATCACGTCTACTATCGCCTGGTTGGCGACATTGACAGCTACTGCGGCGAATCCATCGTCTATGTCAAGAGCTCCTGCTATGGCAGCCTCTCCCATAACAAATCCAGCTGGCTGTGCTACCATCTCAGCTATCCATCCTACTGCCATATCAGTCATGGTTGCCATATGCATAATAGGTCCGATTAGTAAAGATGGCATTGCATGTATCCCTGGTACAAAAATCTCCTCTGGCTCAACTGCAACATCCTCTATACCCTCATCTCCTACTATGTCATCCCCTTCGGCCATAAATCCTCTTCACCTAACTCTAGGTCCTCCTCTGGGTCCTCCTCTAGCTTCTCGTCATCCTCAACAGGCTCGATGTCTTCGACGGGATCCTCTTCTGGGTCAACATCTACTATTGGCTCGGCCTCTGGTGACTCTGGCTCCTTAGATTGCTCTTGTGGCTCTGGAATGGGTACCTCAGGTACCGGTGATGGTGGTGCTACCACTGGTGCTACCTCAATAGGTCCTCCAAGAATGCTCGTAGCTCTATGGCGTCCATCTCCAGCTTACTCTGGATCAATCTTTACATCTCTTGGAAAATATCCCTACCAATTCTCGCTGAATGATAAGCATCCATACGCATCTCCGTAGGGTGAGTCTTCCTGGTCACATAGAGAGCCTTCTATATATCCACCTCTAGATATCGACTAGCTGTCTGGTGTATGTGGTCATGATAAAACTTTGGGTTAGCTGGCTCCACGGTATCCTCATGGATCTTGTGTCCTCCATATGCATCAGTCACAAACTTATGGAATTCTGGATCCATGATGCTAACCTGCAAAGGAAACTATCTATCGTCAAACGGACGAACTAATCTCAAACTCATATCTCATCCCAGGAAATCTTAAAATATTAGGACTAAATGGTGTGGAAACGTTAGTGAACGAGAGTAATCATAACCTAGATCTCTTATACCAAAAAGGCCTGTCACGCCCCGGAGCAGCAAAAATAGGAAAAAAATAAATTTTCTTTTTGGGTCCATAGGGAATAACAAGTGAAAGTCACTACATATCCACACCACACAGTACTAGTCCAAAAGATAAACGGGAATAGTAATAATATCAACTGAATATAAAATAGTTCTAACTATTTACAAACATTAGAGTGGCCTGCAGGATCACAACAAGTCTGGAGACAACATATGCCCAAGTACCCGTTAACTAACAAAGTTCAACAGAATAACAAAAATATAAACTAAATGATTATCTTCAAGTCTTGAGCTGGCGTAAGGGTAGTCGTCAGCGTAGTAGCCTTCTCCAACATAACCGGCATTAGTGGGGCCATCCTTCGCATAATTCCCTTCCGGGTAGTAGCCATCACCATAGGTTTCATCACCTGCATTATTGAGGACATGGTAGTCTGGACGGGGAATGTCCAGGCAGTAAAGGCCATCAACTTACTGAAAGCTGAGTGAGAATTAACTAACACAGTCTTATAGAAATAACATCATTAACAGTCATGAACGATATATAGCAATGATAATAATATCTCTTCCTCTTTTAGTCAGACACATCATTAACTGATTCTCAATCATTTCAAATTCTAAGACTGACTGTACCAATCCCGACTGACTATATCGAACTGATTATATCATCACGACATACTAGTGATCTTGTTCATCGCTTTTAAGAACTCTTACTGTTCACCACTTTTAAGAACTCTTATGAGCACTATACATCGCTCTCATATAACGACTAGTCTATAGACGTACCAATACTCATGTTCGTCGCTTTTAAGAACTCTTACTGTTCACCGCTTTTAAGAACTCTTGCGAGTATCGTCCATTCATATTCAATATGCATTAGTACTTCTTGCTAGCACAATGCATAACGCTCACATCCCACACAGATGTGTTCACGACCAACTCATGATACTGACATACTTGTACTGATGGTCCACAATACCCCACTAACTAAAACACCAGAATTATCCAATGTTACCCACCATGTTATCTCAAACCTTATCTCGTTATCAAGTCTTATCATTGCTAACGTTCTGAACCTGACTACGTTACTTGCCATAATTATCTCAATCTCATTATCGTATCCCATTACCTCTATAACCCATAATATCGCATAATAGGAACATGGAACATCAATTAAACTGCTAAGCATTATAAATTATAAACTTAAATGAAACATCCAAGTTTTGCTAGGTTCGATGGATTGAAGTGAAGGTGGTCTCGATTGATTGAAATCCTTTCGATTGATTGAGACTCAGTGTTGTTCGATCGATTGAACCTAGTTCGATCGCTCGAACTTCGTCTTCTACAGGTTCTGGCAGTGAATGTCCAGAATATGTTAGGGCGTGTTTGGGTTAATATTATACATCCAAAACATGTAAAACATCACATCTAAGCTACTAAGTGAGTTTAGAACTCACCGAACTTCGTTAAGGGTGCGTTTGGCAAAGCTTTAGCTTTGAGCTTCTTCCAATTGTCTCCTCTTCTCTCTCTATCTCTGCCTCTGTCTCTCCCTTTCCATCTCTTTAATTCTCTTCTTCATCTTCTCCTTCTTCTTCTGGTTCTCTCTTCTCTGACTATATATATCTATATGTGTGTATATATATATGGATGTATGTATGTTTATATATACAAAACACAAGCACACAATTCTCTCTAAACTCTTGCTTCAACAAAACACACACAAGCACATGAGCACAAGGTATATATAGAGGAGAAAGGGGTGTAGGTGGCTGTTTTTGCGTGAAACCTGGGATTTCTGATCATTACATGTTCGATTGATTGATCAAGGTTCGATCGATCGAAAGCAGATCGGTCAGGTTTGATCGATTGAAGTAGGGACCATGTCATAAATTCAGGTCGGCAGGGTTTCTATCGATTGAACAGGGTTCGATCGCTTGAACTCAAAAATGTTCGATCGCTTGAAAGGACTTCGATCGATCGAAGGCTGAATTTCAAGTATGGTCAAAGGAAGTATATAGAATCTCTGTGTATTAAATAATTATTGAAAATACAAGGTATTACATAACCAAGCCACGATAGATTGTGAACGAAAAAAAGTTAATTTTTGATCACCGGTGCACAAAAACTTTTGTTTCCAAGGGAATGGGTTTATATCACTGCCGTATTTGATTTCAGCTATTCGAGCAAGTAAGTTGTTGAGAAAGGGATGTTAGGGATTCTGTGCGCTGTAATTGATACTTCGATGACTAAATTGAAAGTAGAAGATATTCCAATAGTATGAGAGTATCCAGACGTATTCCCAGATGATTTACCAGACGTTCTTATTGAGAGAGAGATTGACCTCACCATTCAGACAATGGCGGACTCAAGACCCGTATCGAAAGCATCGTATCGAATGGCACTCGTGGAATTGAAAGAACTAAAAGTTCAACTACAAGAACTACTTGACAAGGGTTTTATTCGACCTAGCATATCACCGTGGGGGATCTAGTATTATTTGTAAAGAAGAAAGATGGTTCAATGCGTATGTGTGTCGACTACTGGGAATTAGATAAGTTAACAATCAAGAACGAATATCCGTTGCTGAGAATTGACGATCTATTCGATCAACTTCATGGAGCACAAGTGTTTTCGGAGATAGACCTTAGATCAGGCTACCACTAGTTGAAGGTAAAGGTTGAAGACGTTGAGAAAACAGCTTTAAGAACGCGGTACAGACACTATGAGTTCCTAGTTATGCCATTTGGGGTTACAAATGCACCAGCCACATTCATAGAACTTATGAACCGAGTCTTCGAGGACTACTTAGATGACTTTGGGATTGTGTTTATTGATGACACTCTTATTTATTCGTCGAGTGAGATAGAATACGAGAAACATTTGAGATTGATACTTTAGAGACTACGAGAAAGCAACTGTTTGGGAAATTAAAGAAATGTGAATTCTGGCTACCTAGTATTGCTTTTCTTGGTCATGTGATTGACAAGAATGACGTTCAGTTTATCCTCACAAGGTAGAGGCTGTATCTAATTGGCAGAGACCGACTCCAGTGTTAGAAATTCAAAGTTTCTCGGGGTTAGCTGGGTACTACCGCCGTTTTATTGAAATTTCTCCAATATTTCATTGTCTATGACAAAGTTGATGAGGAAGGGTATTAATTTTTAGTGGAGTTCAGAATGTGAAAGCAGTTTTCAAGAGTTGAAGTTGCGTTTGACAAAAGCACCTATCTTGACGATACCATCCAAAATTAAAGGATTCGTGATCTACAGTGATGCTTCGCATCAAAGTTTGGGGTGTGTACTTATGCAGAGTGGCAAAGTGATTGCCTACGCATAAAGATAGTTGAAGACACATGGGTTAATTATCCGCCTCACGATCTTGAATTGGCCGCAGTGATCTATGCTTTGAAGATTTGGAGGCACTACTTGTACGACGAGAAGTATGAGATCTTCACGGACCATAAGAGTTTGAAGTACATATTCACATAAAAGGACTTGAACATGAGACAGAGAAGAAGGTTAGAGTTGATAAATGATTACGATCTTTCAATTGAGTATCATCCGTGGGAGGCTAATGTAGTAGCTGATCCATTAAGCCAGAAAACGACAAGAAATTTAGCCGACGAGCTAACCCAGCAAAAAGAATTGGTTACAGAGATGGAGCATTTGGGGTAGAGAGGAATGGTAGTTTAATGATGGCAATCATAGCTCACCCATACATTATAGATGTGATGTCACGCCCCGACGTAGCATAAATAAGGAAAGCGTTTAATTTCCTTTATGAACCCGTAGGTCGCAACAGTTTGAAGGATCGATTCCGTCTCAAACGTCGAACATAAATAAAACAATATAAATCAGAGCAGAGCAATCAAGGCTTACAAATATTTTTCTAACTTAATAGTTATTACAGCACGAGGTCTTTAAAGGCACAAACCGCCTTAAACAAATAAATAACTTATCATCTATTACAGTCATACTTATTACAAACATTTCATAATTTAAAACATATAATAATGATAACAGTTTCTCTTCAAAGCGGCCGTTATCAATTAGTATAGTCATAATGTTCAGCTCGATCATAACCTGAAAAGCCTGAACACGAATGTCCAGGGCGCATCAATGCTGTCAGCTTCAAGAAGCTAGTGAGTATTGAAAACATAACTTTGAATGTAAGACATACTCATTTACCATTTTCCAATTCCCATTTATTCAACGAGTTTACATTAAAGGAAAGAGTTCATATTATAAAACAACCACAATGTCATTTGAAAATTGTAATTCGTATATATGTGACCGTATGAAAACAATGCACCAACTCATCTTACTGACTCTTTTCTCTCGACAAACACAACACCCAACTCTCACACACCAGTATATTTGAAATGCTAAGATAGCCACACTTTAGTACAGGGGTACCAGGGAATGTCCAGTTTGCCTCACACTTTAGCACGGGGTGCTAGGGAATGTCCAATGCCTCACACTTTAGTACCTAATCTGCCTCGCAAATACATCACACAGTATCCAGACTTGGGTACCAGGGAGTGTCCATAGGCCACACTTTAGCACTACCATGGGTGCCAGGGAATGTCCAAGTCGGCTTCACACACTTTAACGCTACCATGGGCGTCAGGGAGTGTCCAATTTTGCCACCGTCGCATTTCAAAGACACTCTAGCCGCAATCTCAACCACAACACACTTTGGTACTCACTTACCAGGGAGTGTCCATAACACAATCTCAACCACACACTCTATACCACACTGACCATTACTCTTTTCCACACTGACTACTACCCCCATACATGCACAACAGACTCTATATGAATGTCATGAAACTTTAAACATAAAGTAAATCACTGAAATATAGAAACATCGTGCGTACGGGGATTGATAAGTCGTAATACATCGTTTTAATCGTCCAAACATAACCAAATAGGATTCTGTTTTAGTAAATTTCCCAAACAGAGCTTTAAAAGTTCATAAAACATTACCCAAACAGTTCCTTAACACAAAACAAGCAAAAACTAGAAACTGTCAAAAGTCGCGCGCGCGGGCCGCTCACGCGAAGGGTCGCTCGCGCGATATGCCTAATTTTCATGTTTCTTATTAAAACCTTTTTTGTCTGCCTGAAACCAGCCACCTCGCGTACGCGGGTCGCTCGCGTGATCGCGCATGCGAGTTTCAGCAGTGTCTTCGTCTTCTTCCCCAGAATTCCACTGTTTCAATTTTAAGGGGTCTTTTTGACCCATTTTGCAATTCTGAATTGATTAGGACATGTAATATATGAATTTCTGCGATTTTTCGCAAGGATTAAGAATTTACAATTAATTTTACTTGAATCGATCCGTAGCTTTCGGATTTTACGAAAAACCGAGAGTTGACGGAAACTTCGTTTTAATCATACGTCGCCATACGAGCGAATTAAGTCCCAATATTTTAACCGTATACTCTACATACTATAACCTTTCATATTTTATTCTAAAAATGAATTTTGGTTAAGTTTTAGAAATTCATGTTTTTCATGCTCAAGCTTCCATGGAGGAATTAACAATGGTAGTTTATCAATACATATACACAACTAATAGCTAAGCATGAAATTACATTTGGAGTGAGTTTAGAATACTCATTGAGATTGTGGTTGAAGTATATGTTGAGAAAGAAACAAGAATTTAGAATACCCAAAATAAGCTTTGGCTATGGGGATTAAGAGCTTCTCTCTCTACAAATTTTCTATATAAGCTCTCAAACTCACTCTCTTCTCTCTGAGATATGTGTGTGCTGAATGTGAGAGTTATTTGGTGCATATATAGAGAGTTAACTACAAGAACTTGGGCCCCAAGTTCATTACCACACACTCAACAAATTGAATTCATTTTCTAATTCCTATTTGCACAATTAAACTGTAATACCCTGTATTCTTGTAATGTATTATATAACTAAGACCTTGTATGTTTCTTTAATACTTGTATGAGCTTGGCCTTACCCTTGGTATATTTTAACATACCAATCGATTGAACTTTATCTCAATCGATTGATTGTTCCAATCGATTGAACATTATACCAATCGATTGATTATATCAATCGATTGACACTTATGTCAATCGATTGGAGGCAGCTGGGCAGATTCTTTTGCTTTGGCTGGGGAGAGGCCACGTGAACACTCATTCTCTATATATACCAGCCCATTTTGGGCGTATTTCTGTTTACGGAAATCAGAGAGAGTGAGAGGGAGGGTTGGTGTGTGTGTTATATATATATACACTCATATATATATAGATATACACACATATTTACATATATTTACTCACACACACACAGAGATGGACTGAGACGAGAAGAAGAAGAAGAGGAAGGTCAGAAAGAAGAAGAAAAGAAGAAGATGATAGAGAGAGAAAGCTAAGCTAGAGAGAGGGAGACCACCATTGAAGCTCAAAGCTTCAAACATTCCCAAACACGCCCTTAACGCCTAGGTGAGTTCTAAACTCACTTGGTAGCCTTACATTGATATTATGACATGTTTTGAATGAAGAAATGGAGAAGAAACCATGTTTCCCGTTTATATATTGCTGGGCAGTCTTCTCTGTGAAGAAGACGAAGTGTCAATCGATTGACACTATATCAATCGATTGACATCTTTCGTGTTCCAATCGATTGACACTATATCAATCGATTGACATCTTTCGTGTTCCAATCGATTGACACTATACCAATCGATTGACATCTTTCATGTCTCAATCGATTGACATTTTATGCAATCGATTGACATGGACTGTGATCCAATCGATTGAACTTTATTCCAATCGATTGACACTACTTTTATACCAATCGATTGACATCTATATCAATCGATTGGCAGTTACAGTTTACTGTTTTATTTGTTTAGTTAATGTAATAATTGTTTAGTTGTTTATTTACTGTTCAGTACTTCCCAGCATGCTTTATTATTGTAATACAGATTTGATAACGAGTTAATGCAGCATAGGATCGTAGTAATAACAAGATTAACGGATAACGTTTATAATGTTAGATAACGGAATAGTTGTGAATCCTTTGGAGTTAACGTTCATTTCATTCAGAGTAGTCGGGCCACATTGGGATTGTCATGTATCGGTAATAGAGTTGAACTTAAGTAGGTTTGCTAAGATTCGGGAATCTTGCGTGGGCGGGCTTTGGTCGATCATATGTTCTTAAAAGCGGTAGACAGACGAAGGTGTCTATGACTTGCGGTGGACCGGACCAATTGCCCTAAGATAGCCAGATGATCTAATCATATGTTCTTAAAAGCGGTAGACAGACGAAGGTGTCTATGACATGCGGTGGACCGTGATCACTGGTAGACGTCGCTAAGTCGTGGCATAGAATGATGTACTGTTGTTTAAAGCGTTATATCCCTGGCATGCGGTGGACTGTGCATATGTTCTTAAAAGCGGGGGATGGACTAACGTGGTATCCATGACATGCGGTGGACTGTGCATATGTTCTTAAAAGCGGTGGATGAGCAATGGTGCGTTATAGAGTTGAACTACTGTCGAGTCTGTTCCCCTATCTAGACGTGCTATCGGTCTTATAATAAGTAAAACGTTAGTGATCGGATCATTGGTTTGATTAAAGGAGTTACCCTTACTGAATTCTAATTTGGTTACGGTTTATAACTTGTAATAACTTCAATAGTCGATACCCTGTTAGTATCTAACTCACTCGGCTTTCATTAAGCTGACGACGTTTATGCCGCTGGACATTTCTACGTTCCAGCGCACCCTGGTTATGACTATACAGGTGAAGGGCCTGCAGGAGAAGACTACTATGCCGGTGACGGAGTTCCCGTGGAGAATTTCCCCGACGGAGGTCAGACCGAAGAAGTCTACTACGCCGAGGACTACCCATATGCCAACTGAAGTCTTGACTAGAATTGTAGCTAGTTGTCTTTACCGTATTAGAATCTTTTTATAGTCAGGCATATGTTGCCTTGACATTTGTACTTCCGCTGCTTTATATTTGATTCGAGACTCTGATATGTAATAGTTAGTAACTGCTGTTGACTCTATGTTGCTTTGTGATTAGAACCTAGACTTCATTGTTGTTACACTATTACTTCTTGTTGCTTAGTACTGCGTGGTGTGGACAATCATGTGACTTCACCCGTCATTCCCTATGGACCCATAAAGGAAATTTATTTTTCTCTATTTATGCTGCTCCGGGGCGTGACAGGATTCTTGGTATCAGAGCCTAGGTTGTATACCTTTTCGCTCACAGATTGTCCCACACCATCTGGTCCTAGAACCTTGAGATTCTATAGCCGAGTATTAAGATTAGTTCTGACTTAAGGTAGTCCCTTTTCAGGTAGCATGGCACCGCCGCTGTTCGTTCCAGACGAGTTCGGAGGACACTATGTGTATGAGAGTAGTATTGCGCCAGCAGATCCAGAGTACTATGCCTGGAAGGTTAGACAGAGAGCTATTGCAGAGACAGAGCGAGACATGCGGATCGAGCAGCAGAGATTTGGGACCCAGGACCCAGAAGTGATACGTCAGGAGATGATCTACCGCAAGGAGACCTTCAAACGCATCGAGGAGGATTCTCTACTGATGTTACGAGACCGTTCTTCGTACCAGGTTCTACTTGCACAGGTTAGAGCAGCACCTCCACCCCCACCAGAAGAGGACATGGCTGATGCACCCCCAGCAGACGAGGATCCGGAGGGTGATGATGAGAGCGATGACGACGATGAGCCAGAGGATGCAGATGAGGAGATGGAAGATGAAGAGGACGAGGACACCGATGACGAGGAGCCGGAGTATGATCCAGAGGAGGAGGACCCCGTGGACCCAGCCGGTATGGACGTGCCAGTTGGCGTAGATATTGTGGTTGCAGAGGGTTATCCGATAGAGGAAGAGGAGGTAGCCGCAGACGATGATGCAGTGGTACCAGTCTTACCAGGAGGAGTTATAGCACAGCTAGCAGCTGAGTGGGCCGCAGAGATGGCTGCACATCCCCATGGATTTGAGATTGGAGCACCGGAGTTGGCACAGGCTATGGTACAGGCTGAGGCACTTGCAGCCGCATTTGATGTAGCCCAGGCTGACATGGCCGCTGATGCGGGAGATTTGGGAGCTGTTGTGGAGCATGATGGACCCGAGCTGATCGAGGATGTTGTGATAGAGGATGAGGACATGATGGATGACGATGACATGGATGAGGACGATGTTTTTTCTGAGGTTGCCCCAGAGGACGAGGCTTCCATCTATGGATCCGATGTGGACAACTTTTGAGTCCAGTACCTTTAGGACTTAGACTTTTACGCTTGACTTTAGGACATGTTGTCCACTTACTTTTGACGCTTACATAGACAGCTATTGACCGTAGCCTTTTTGTATAGGTAGCCACCAATAGTGGTTTTGTGTATATCTTCTTTTGTTTAGATCTTGTATAGGATCATGTACTACGCGGTACACAGATGATCTGTTGTGTACTCCGCTGTACATCTTTTGGATATATATATATGGCAGATCGTTTCTCTTGATTATTTCTGTTATCATCTCATTGTTATGTTATGGTTGTGATGTTGATTCATGTTATGCTTCCTGTTATTTTAGTATGATCATTTTCCCCGAGAAGATTGTCAGCTAATCGTTAGATCCTTCATAGGTACACCTCACACGGATCACTATGGTGGGACCCACAAGGAACCAAGCACGACTGGGAGCACCCATTCCCGAGGGTATGGACCCAACTGGAGTCTTCGAAGCTTTCATGCAACGGATGGAGCACATCGGTGATACCTACAATCATGCCACCAACGACAATGGCAACAACCACTTTGTCCCTCCAAGGCAGACAGGCGATAAGCTATTGGAACGATTTCGTGGCCTGCGACCCGAGAAGTTCGACGGCATGGCAGAGTCCTGGAAAGCAGAACAATGGATACGAGAGTTGGAGCTAATCTTTGAAGCCCTGGAGTGCAGTGAGCTTGACAAGAGACGTCTAGCCGCATTTCAACTAACTTACTCCGCCGCGGACTGGTGGGAGGCCGAGAGAGCCACGATTGGGATTGACGCTGCAAGGAGAATGCCTTGGGAAGCATTCAAGACTCGATTTCTCGAGAAGTATTTCCCTGAGGACGAAAGAGATCAACAAGAGAGGAATTTCCTGAGTCTAACCCAAGGAAACTGGACAGTCAGAGAGTATACTACACAATTCGAGCGACTTTCCCGTTTCGCTCCGCACATGATAGACACCTCCGTCAAGAAGGTCAAGCGATTCCACCAAGGACTTAACCCCCACCTCCGGCACATGATGATAGGCCATCTGGGCCAGTCGTTTGAAGGGATTGTCCGTCTTGCTTCAAGTTTGGAAAAGGATGCTTACCCTGTACAAGGACCACAAGTGAATCGACCTCCACCCAGGACCTTCCAACCAAGGAACTTTCCCGCGCAATCATCAAGGAACAACCAAGGATGGAAACCCCAGACCAACAACTATCAGGGAACTAAGCGCACATGGGATGGGACAAGGAAGCCCCAAGCTAATTTTCCTCGACAACATAATCAACAGCGAGGACCACCTCAGGCACAGCCCGTCGCTCAGCGACAGAATACTGATGGATGTTTCAACTGTGGAGTGCCCGGACATATTGCAAGGTATTGCACAGCCCCCAAGACCAACCGTCGTAACGACCTCGTCTGCCGCAACTGTAACAAGCCTGGTCACATAAGCAAGGATTGTCGAGCACCACGTGGAGGCTACTATGGAGCGCCTGCTCAAGGACAGCAAGGACAGGTTAGGGTGAATGCCATCATCCCTGACAATGCAGGGTATAATGCAGAGGAACAGCAAAACTTGGAAGGTACACTCATTTTATTTCACTGTCAAGTTAGAGCTTTGTTTGATACCGGTGCCGCCCGTTCTTTCATAGCTATTAAGATGGTACGTGATTTGGGATTGTTACCCCTAGCACTTGAGCCGACCCTTAATGCCGTTTCGCCCTTGGGAGTATCCGTTAAGTTAGGTAAGGTGTGCAAGGATTGTCCCTTGACACTAGAGGATAGGAATCTCCCAGCAGACTTGATAGTCTTGTCAATGTCTGAGTTCGACATGATCCTAGGAATGGATTGGCTTACTAAGTATGGCGCTAACCTGGATTGTGTTAGTCGGACCATTGTCTTTTCGACGCCTGGTTGCCCGCAGATCAGATTTCAGTGCCAACCGTTGAGCGACATGTGTATCACGAGCTGCCTAGCCACGATTAAGACTTCAAGCACGGAGCTTACTATCAACCAGATCCCCGTTATTCAAGACTTTGAAGATGTGTTCCGAAGTATCTCAGGACTTCCGCCGAAGAGAGAGATAGACTTCTGCATTGAGTTAGCACCCGGAACGTTGCCGATTTCTAAGACCCCGTACCGAATGGCGCCAATAGAAATGCTAGAATTGAAGAAGCAAGTTCAGGAACTTGAAGATTTAGGTTTTGTTCGCCCGAGTACATCACCTTGGGGAGCACCAGTTCTATTTGTGAAAAAGAAGGACGGAGAGTTACGACTCTGTATCGACTACAGGGAACTGAATAAAGTCACGATCAAGAATAGGTATCCACTTCCCCGGATAGACGACCTGTTCGATCAACTACAAGGATCAAGGATATTCTCGAAAATCGATTTGCGTTCAGGATACCATCAATTGCTAGTTCGGCCGAAAGATATACCGAAAACTGCCTTCAGGACGAGATATGGACACTACGAATTTCTAGTGATGTCTTTTGGATTGACTAATGCCCCGGCAGTATTCATGGACCTAATGAATAGAGTATTCAGACCCTATCTGGATCAATTCATTATAGTATTCATTGACGACATTCTAATTTATTCAAGGACGGAAGAAGAACATAAGAAGCATCTACAAATTGCTCTACAGACTCTCAGAGACAATAGTCTGTATGCGAAATTCAGCAAATGTGAATTCTGGCTTCAGGAAGTTAAATTCCTGGGACATATGATATCACAGGATGGGATTTCCGTAGACTCATCTAAGATCGATGCAGTCTTGAGCTGGAACAGGCCAACCAATGCAACCGAAGTTAGGAGTTTTCTTGGATTGGCTGGGTATTACCGAAAATTTGTGGAAGGATTCTCTAGAATCGCAGGACCGTTGACAAGCCTGACTAGGAAGGAGACGAAGTACGAATGGACTGATAAACATGAGGATGCATTCCGGGAATTGAAAGAGAGACTAACCTCCGCACCCGTGCTTGCGATACCTAAGAGTGGTGAACAATTCATAATCTATAGTGATGCATCACACCAAGGACTTGGTTGTGTGCTAATGCAAGAGGGGAATGTCATTGCATACGGATCAAGACAATTGAAGCCGCATGAGAAAAACTATCCGACGCACGACTTAGAACTAGCCGCAATCGTGTTCGCCCTGAAGATTTGGAGACACTATTTGTATGGAGAAAAGTTCGACTTGTTCTCAGATCACAAGAGTTTAAGATACCTGTTCTCTCAGAAGGAGTTGAACATGCGACAACGGAGATGGATGGAGCTACTCAAGGACTACGACTTCTCTTTGCAATACCACCCGGGTAAAGCAAATGTTGTAGCCGACGCTCTGAGCCGGAGGCCGCGCCTTTTGGTTTCTTCAATTTTGATTAGGGAATGGCGAGCATTGGAGACGTTAGTCGAATTTGACCTTCAACCAGTGGAATCAGGAGGAGGACAACACTTTGGATGCCTTGTCGTGCAACCGACTCTCATCAGCCGCATCTTGGAAGCTCAACAGTCGAATGAAGATTTAAAGTTATGGTTTGCCAAGATGTCCGCAAAGGAACCCGAGATATGGAGTATTAGTACGGACGGAGCACTGAGATGCAAAGGTAGACTCTGTGTGCCAAATGACGATGGTCTCAGGAAGAACATTCTGGACGAAGCACACAAGTCAAGGATGACTATCCACCCAGGAGGAAACAAGATGTATAAGGACTTAAAGAGAAACTTCTGGTGGCAAGAAATGAAGCGAGAAGTGGCCGAGTATGTATCGCAATGTCTTATTTGCAAACAAGTAAAGGCAGAGCATCAGAAACCACCTGGACTCCTACAACCGCTACCGATTCCCCAATGGAAATGGGAGCATATCACCATGGATTTTGTGGTTGGATTGCCGAAGTCTCAGCAAAACCACGACGCTATTTGGGTAGTAGTAGATCGACTCACCAAGTCAGCACATTTTATCGCCTACAGCATGACGTACCCTGTTGAAAGATTGAGCCGGATGTATCTACAGCAAGTAGTGCGACTGCACGGTGTACCTGTCTCAATAGTTTCAGATCGAGATTCACGCTTTACCGCAGAATTCTGGAAGAGCCTTCAGACAGCAATGGGAACTTCATTGAATTTGAGTTCAGCCTTTCATCCACAGACAGACGGTCAGACAGAACGAGTCAATCAAGTGATGGAAGATATGTTGCGAGCATGTGTCATTGAATTCGAGAGTTCATGGGAGACACATCTACCTTTGATCGAGTTTGCCTACAACAACAGCTACCACACGAGCATAGGGATGGCACCGTTTGAAGCTTTGTATGGAAGACCTTGCTGATCGCCGCTGTGTTGGGCCGAAGTTGGAGATACTCAACTACTTGGGCCCGAGATGATTCGAGAAACCAACGAGAAGATCCAGATTGTACGAGAGAAGATGAAGACAGCGCAATCCAGACACAAGAGCTATGCCGACAAGCGACGGAAAGATCTAGAGTTTGCAGTTGGAGATCATGTGCTACTCAAAGTCTCACCAGTTCGAGGTGTCGTCAGATTCGGACAGAAAAGAGGCAAGTTGTCGCCGCGATTCATCGGACCGTTCGAGATCCTAGAACGTGTTGGGCAGGTTGCTTATCGACTTGCGTTGCCGCCAAAGATGTCAGGAGTACACAACGTTTTCCACATCAGCATGTTGAGGAAGTGTGCCCACAACCCAGCGCACGAGATCAGTTTTGAAGATATCGAAGTGAACGAGAACGTGACCTACAACGAAGGACCAGTGCGTATTCTAGACCGAGGAGTGAAGAAGCTCAGAAACAAGGATATTCCGCTAGTGAAGGTTCAGTGGAAGCACCACGACGAAGGAGAAGCTTTATGGGAGTTGGAGTCAGAGATGCAAGAGAAGTTTCCATTTTTGTTTTAACCCAGTTTATTTCGGATTTCGGGGACGAAATCTTTTGTGAGTGGTGGATGATGTAATACCCTGTATTCTTGTAATGTATTATATAACTAAGACCTTGTATGTTTCTTTAATACTTGTATGAGCTTGGCCTTACCCTTGGTATATTTTAACATACCAATCGATTGAACTTTATCTCAATCGATTGATTGTTCCAATCGATTAAACATTATACCAATCGATTGATTATATCAATCGATTGACACTTATGTCAATCGATTGGAGGCAGCTGGGCAGATTCTTTTGCTTTGGCTGGGGAGAGGCCACGTGAACACTCATTCTCTATATATACCAGCCCATTTTGGGCGTATTTCTGTTTACGGAAATCAGAGAAAGTGAGAGGGAGGGTTGGTGTGTGTGTTATATATATATACACTCATATATATATAGATATACACACATATTTACATATATTTACTCACACACACACAGAGATGGACTGAGACGAGAAGAAGAAGAAGAGGAAGGTCAGAAAGAAGAAGAAAAGAAGAAGATGATAGAGAGAGAAAGCTAAGCTAGAGAGAGGGAGACCACCATTGAAGCTCAAAGCTTCAAACATTCCCAAACACGCCCTTAACGCCTAGGTGAGTTCTAAACTCACTTGGTAGCCTTACATTGATATTATGACATGTTTTGAATGAAGAAATGGAGAAGAAACCATGTTTCCCGTTTATATATTGCTGGGCAGTCTTCTCTGTGAAGAAGACGAAGTGTCAATCGATTGACACTATATCAATCGATTGACATCTTTCGTGTTCCAATCGATTGACACTATATCAATCGATTGACATCTTTCGTGTTCCAATCGATTGACACTATACCAATCGATTGACATCTTTCATGTCTCAATCGATTGACATTTTATGCAATCGATTGACATGGACTGTGATCCAATCGATTGAACTTTATTCCAATCGATTGACACTACTTTTATACCAATCGATTGACATCTATATCAATCGATTGGCAGTTACAGTTTACTGTTTTATTTGTTTAGTTAATGTAATAATTGTTTAGTTGTTTATTTACTGTTCAGTACTTCCCAGCATGCTTTATTATTGTAATACAGATTTGATAACGAGTTAATGCAGCATAGGATCGTAGTAATAACAAGATTAACGGATAACGTTTATAATGTTAGATAACGGAATAGTTGTGAATCCTTTGGAGTTAACGTTCATTTCATTCAGAGTAGTCGGGCCACATTGGGATTGTCATGTATCGGTAATAGAGTTGAACTTAAGTAGGTTTGCTAAGATTCGGGAATCTTGCGTGGGCGGGCTTTGGTCGATCATATGTTCTTAAAAGCGGTAGACAGACGAAGGTGTCTATGACTTGCGGTGGACCGGACCAATTGCCCTAAGATAGCCAGATGATCTAATCATATGTTCTTAAAAGCGGTAGACAGACGAAGGTGTCTATGACATGCGGTGGACCGTGATCACTGGTAGACGTCGCTAAGTCGTGGCATAGAATGATGTACTGTTGTTTAAAGCGTTATATCCCTGGCATGCGGTGGACTGTGCATATGTTCTTAAAAGCGGGGGATGGACTAACGTGGTATCCATGACATGCGGTGGACTGTGCATATGTTCTTAAAAGCGGTGGATGAGCAATGGTGCGTTATAGAGTTGAACTACTGTCGAGTCTGTTCCCCTATCTAGACGTGCTATCGGTCTTATAATAAGTAAAACGTTAGTGATCGGATCATTGGTTTTATTAAAGGAGTTACCCTTACTGAATTCTAATTTGGTTACGGTTTATAACTTGTAATAACTTCAATAGTCGATACCCTGTTAGTATCTAACTCACTCGGCTTTCATTAAGCTGACGGCGTTTATGCCGCTGGACATTTCTACGTTCCAGCGCACCCTGGTTATGACTATACAGGTGAAGGGCCTGCAGGAGAAGACTACTATGCCGGTGACGGAGTTCCCGTGGAGAATTTCCCCGACGGAGGTCAGACCGAAGAAGACTACTACGCCGAGGACTACCCATATGCCAACTGAAGTCTTGACTAGAATTGTAGCTAGTTGTCTTTACCGTATTAGAATCTTTTTGTAGTCAGGCATATGTTGCCTTGACATTTGTACTTCCGCTGCTTTATATTTGATTCGAGACTCTGATATGTAATAGTTAGTAACTGCTGTTGACTCTATGTTGCTTTGTGATTAGAACCTAGACTTCATTGTTGTTACACTATTACTTCTTGTTGCTTAGTACTGCGTGGTGTGGACAATCATGTGACTTCACCCGTCATTCCCTATGGACCCATAAAGGAAATTTATTTTTCTCTATTTATGCTGCTCCGGGGCGTGACATAAACCCTGCTCATTTATGCTGGTATATATTTACGTATATATATATATATATATATATTATAGACTCTCAGATCAAGCCAAGGGTTAAGTAGAGGTATAGGGGTCATCTTGAGTGTGTTTGGGAAATTAAGCTTAAGGGCACAAACCAATACACACCAAAGAAGCACAACCAAACATGGCTCTATCAAGTGATTACTTTCCATAATTAGAAATAAAGCAATTGCCAAATCCAACTTTACGTCACTTCCAAAATCAGTGGAAGTTTACCGCGGTGCGGACAGTTTTGAACATAAACTGGTATTTCTGCGGTGCGGTGATCACCTCAAAAATACAGAAAATTCATTTTAATGTAAGGAATGATTTTCTGGTTTTATAAAAATACAATTTGAGTTAAAAGAAGATATTCCCACCGTTTTAAAATACATATTTGAAATTCAATACACGTATTACTAAATTTGTAAAATTACAGTTTGGCCCCAACAAGAGTTTACTATGAAATAAAATGAATAATAAGATTTAAAATATGAGAATTGTAATTAAATTAAAAGCAGACAATTATTAAATTTAAATATGACAAATGCAAAATACAAATAATTAAATGAAATGCAGGTTGTTACATCCTTCCTCCCTTAAACAGGATTTCGTCCCCGAAATCAAGACTAACTAGTCCTGAAACAACTCCGGGTACTTCTTTCTCATCTCAGCTTCAACTTCCCACGAGGCTTCATTTTCGTCATGGTGATTCCACTGAACCTTCACCAACGAAATGTCCTTATTCCTCAGCTTCTTGATACTCTGATCCAGAATCTTCACAGGTCTCTCCTTGTAAGAAACGTCATGACTTGTCTCAATATCGTCATAACTAACATATGCGAGGGGTCGCGTATGTACTTTCTCAGCATACTCACATGGAATACATTGTGAACCCTAGACATCCTCGGTGGTAGCGCAAGCCGATAAGCCACTTTCCCAACACGATCCAGAATCTCGAACGGTCCAATGAAATGCGGAGCTAACTTCCCTCTCTTGAGACCAAAACGTACCACTCCTCGGGTCGGTGAAACCTTAAGAAGCTCGTGATCTCCAACACTGAATTCTAAATCTTTCCGGCGTCGATCGGTATAACTCTTATACCTGCTTTGAGCAGTTCTCATTCTTTCCTTGACCAAGGAAATCCTCTCGTTGGTTTCTCTAACCAAATCTGGTCTCAACAATTCTGTATCTCCAACCTCTGCCCAGCACAACGGAGAACGACATGGTCATCCGTATAATGCTTCGAACGGAGCCATCCCGATACTCGAGTGATAGCTATTGTTATAGGCAAATTCAACCAAAGGCAAGTGTATCTCCCAAGATTCTTTAAAATCGATCACATAGGCCCTAAGCATATCCTCTATGATCTGATTAACATGCTCAGTTTGCCCATCTGTCTGAGGGTGAAAAGCAGTACTCATCTTGAGCGAGGTTCCCAAGGCTTCTTGCAGACTTTCCCAGAAACCAGAAGTAAAATGTGCGTCACGGTCTGACACAATTGACACAGGTGAACCGTGAAGTCGCACAACTTGCTGTATATATATCCGGCTTATCTTTTCTACCAGGTATGTCATACTGTATGCAATGAAGTGAGCAGACTTCGTCAATTGATCCACAATTACCCAAATGGCATCATGATTCTGCTGCGATCGGGGCAATCCCACTACAAAATCCATGGTTATGTGCTCCCATTTCCAACCAGGAATAGGTAACGGTTGCAATAGTCCCGAGGGTCTCTGATGTTTAGCTTTGACTTGCTGACAAGTCAAAAACTTAGATACAAACTCGGCCACGTCCTTCTTCATACCTTCCCACCAAAAGTTTATCTTCAAATCTTTGTACATTTTCGTTCCTCCTGGGTGCACTATATATCTTGATTTATGTGCTTCTTCCAGAATATCCTTCCTAAGCTCTTCACAATCTGGCACACATAATCTATTTCTACACCAATATCCTCCTTAGATTCCCACCTTCCATTCTATCTGATCTTTCTCCGACATCTTAACAAACTATGTCTGAAACTTCTCATCTTCTTTTTGAGCTCCAATAATGCGGTCGATAAGAACAGGCTGTAGTATAAGACACCCAAAAAGTTATTCTTCTTTTTCCTCAGCACTTTATACGTCGAATTCTGCCAACGTCTCTAATGCTCGCCATTCTCTAACCATTAAGGAAGCGATCGTCTCCCTAGTCTGTCGACTTAAAGCATCTGCAACCACATTAGCTTTACCCGAGTGGTATTCTAACGTGAAGTCGTAATATTTGATCAGCTCCATCCATCTGCGTTGCCTCATGTTCAACTCTTTCTGTGTGAACAAATATTTCAAACTCTTGCGATCGGAGAACAAATCAAACTTCACGCCATAGAGATAGTATCTCCAAATCTTGAGTGCGAATAGTACTGCCGCCAACTCCAAATCATGAATAGGGTAGTTCAACTCATTTGGCTTCAGCTACCTGGATCCATAAGCGATAACCCTACCATCTTGCATAAGTACACACCCTAATCCTTGAAATGACGCGTCACTAAAGATAGTGAACTTCTCATTAGGCTTGGGTATGACTAATACTGGTGCGGTAGTGAGTCTCTTTTTCAACTCCAGAAAGGCATGCTTATGCTTCTCTGTCCACTCGAATTTCAAAATCTTCTTCGTCAGTCCAGTCAAAGGTGCTGCTATCTTGGAGAATCCCTCAACAAATCTCTGATAGTAGCCTGCCAGTCCAAGAAAACTCTGAACTTCTGTAGGGTTGCTCGGCCTAACCCAATTTGACACAGCATCTGTCTTGGATGAATCCACAGAAATTCCTTGAGATGACACCTTGTGTCCCAAAAATTTCACTTCTTACAACCAGAACTCACACTTACTAAATTTGGCATACAACTGGTGATCCTTGAGCGTCTGCATCGCTATCCATAGATGTTGCCCATGTTCTTCTTCTGACTTAGAATAGATCAAAATATCATCTATGAAGACGATGACAAACTAATCTAAATAAGGCTTGAACACTCTATTCATCAGGTCCATGAACACTGCCGGGGCATTTGTCATTCCAAATGGCATCACCAAAAATTCATAATGACCATATCGGGTTCTGAACGCAGTCTTAGGTATATCTTCCTTCCGTACCCTCAATTGGTGATATCCCGACCGTAGGTCTATCTTGGAAAATGTCATAGCTCCTTGTAGTTGATCAAACAAATCGTCGATTCTTGGTAAGGGATACTTATTCTTGATAGTCACTCGATTTAATTCCCTGTAGTCGATACACAACCGAAGTGTCCCGTCTTTCTTCTTCACGAATAACACTGGCGCTCCCCAAGGTAATGTACTTGGACGTACAAAACCTAGGTTCTCGAGCTCTTGAACTTGTTCCTGCAATTCCAATAGTTCAGTGGGGGCTATCCTATAGGGAACCTTTGTGATCGGAGTCGTACCTGGTATAAGCTCAATACAGAACTCTATACTTCTCTCGGGCGGTAAACCAGAAACGTCTTGAAATACTTCTTCGAAGTCCTTGACTACAGGTATATACAACGCTGTCATCTATGTACTGACGACTTTGATGCTGGCCAAACATCTCGTGAGGAACATATCTCCCAAAAGGTTACATTGAAAATCAAAGGGTTGATTCTCATTGTCGGGGAATGTAATTCACTTCCTCGCACAATCCAACTTCGCTTGATTCTGAGAGAGCCAATCCATTCCGAGGATTATGTCAAACTCCTTCATTGATAGGACAATTAGCCTTACAGGGATTTCACGATCTCCTAATCGCAATGGACAATCCTTGCACACATGTCGTAACTTGACTGTGGCTTCTAATGGGGAAGTAGCCCTCAAAGCTTTCTCTAAACGATGTGGTAAGATACCCAATCTTTGAATAGTGTTAACAGATATGAATGAAAGAGCAGCACCCGTATCAAATAACACTTTAACATGGGAGTTAAACAGAGTCAATGTACCTTCCACTGCTTACTGATCAGGTTGAGCTTCTTCATAATTCCCTTCTTCATATCCAGTCTCGTCATAACCAGCAGTACCAAAAATAACAGCATTCACACGAGTCTGACCCTGTTGACCATAAGTCACCTGCTTAGGGGCAGTGCATAACTTGCTGATGTGGCTTGGTTCACCACAGTTGTAGCAGACTATACCTTGCTGAGCAGCACGCCTTGGTGCCTTACAATCTCGAGCCAGATGTCCGGGGTTGCCATAGTTGAAACATTTCCCAGCATTACTTCCTTCACCAACTCGGGGCTGAGTCGGATAGGTGACAGCTTGGGTCTTCTTGCTTCCATCGAAATTTTTCTTCTGCCCTTGGGTGCGATTCATTGGTGGTCTATTCCCAAAATTACCCCTCTGAGGCGGCTTGAATTCAAATTGCTTTCGGTTCACTCGAGCGTCTTCTTCTAGATTAGTGGCCAAGCCAACTAGTCCTTCAAACGACTTATCTAGGTGGCCAAGAGTCAGGCGACAAATCTGCAGTGTCAACCCTTGGTTATACTTACGGATCCTCTTTTCTTCAGTATCAATCATATGAGAGGCAAACCGAGACAGTCTCTCGAACTGAGTGTACTCTTACACCGATTTAGTTCCCTGAGTCAGGTCTATAAATTTCTTCTCTCTCCTGTGCCTTTCCCTAGCCGAAAAATACTTCTCTAGAAATCTCCCCTTGAACGCGGTCCAAGTCATTCCCATCACAGCTCCATTCCCGATAGTAGCTATGACCGAATCCCACCAATCTGCGGCGGCATCAGTTAGTTGAAAGGTAGCTAACCTCCTCTTATCTGTTTCATTGTACTGGACAGCCTCGAACATGCAGTCCATCTGTCTTAACCACTGTTCTGCCTTCCAGGGCTCTGAGGTACCAGCAAATTACTCGGGTCTGAGCGCACAGAATCTCTCCAATAGCTTATCTCTAGTTTGACGGTCTCGTCGGTTATCGTTCTGATTACTAACCCTTTCAAGACGTCTAACAAAGGCTTCAAACATTCTAGTGGGGTCGGCAGCTAAAGGTGCATCTTCGATCAAGTTTCTGTTTCTCCTCGATCTTCCAGCCATTCTATGCATGTCATGATGCAAAAAAAATGAGGAATATGCATGAAGCAGAAATGTAAAGCAGTTTGAGCAATGACGATATCAAAAGAGTATATTGTATATATATATCTTCTTGTCAAGTTGTTACAAAAAGCGTGCATGATCAGATAATGCCTACCCTATCAGTATGGGTTAGGACGTACATCGTCCATGCAAGAGTTAAAGTTACAAAAATGGGGTCATTGCCTTATACTCGAATGCATGTAAATATAATTTGCAAAAAGAGAATAGAGCTGCTAATCAAAAATAGTCAATATATACAAGGCGATATCTAAACGGCCAGTCAACGCTATAGGTAGTCATCAAAAGGTCAAGGGAGTTGGCCTGATGAAAACGCTGAACGTGAGAGGGGCCTGCCCCAAAATTACAGCTATGCGAGGTCAACAATGAAGCAGGTCCAGGGGCATCTGCCTCTGGAAAGGCTAGCTCGAGTGCTAGTGCCTCCTCAAGGTCGATTGCGAAGTCGTCCCAACCTATGCCATCCTCCTCAGCGTCCTCGACAATAGGAGCAATTACAATGTCACCGTCACCATCATCCTCAATAGTGGGGACGACTGGTGGAGGCATCTCCAGTTGTGCAAGGTGAGCCTGCATAACCTGAACCTCAAGAGGCAAATAGAAGGCATCGCTGTTAACCAAGCGAACCATCTCTACAAGCACTAAACACTGAACCTCAATAAAGTAAAGAATCTCGAGGCGAGCACGTGACAAGTCGACCAGCCCTAACACGTGGATTTGGTGCCTGAGATCTAACTCGACGGTCGCAGCGACACGCTGCTCGACAGCGGTGAAATAAAACGTCGCCGAAGCTGGCACTATCGCTCCCACGGTAACCCAATGCCCTCTAAAAGCATCAGGTACAAAAGGGGCTGAGCTGGATCCATACCTGAAAAAGGTACTAACTTAAATCAGGACAGAGATAATCTTAGGCGTTTGGGTTCTGAGTCTATCCTCTCTGTCGTATCATCGGGGTGCAAAGCTTAAGCTAACAGAACTATGGAATCGGGTCTAAACTGGTAAACCCTAACCTGGCTAAACTATTCTGAGATAACCTGGCTCTGATACCACTAAATCCTGTCACGCCCCCACGTAGCATAAATAAGGAAAGCATTTAATTTCCTTTATGGACCCGTAGGTCGCGACAGTTTGAAGGTTCGATTCTGTCCCAAATGTCGAACAGAAATAAAACAAAATAAATCAGAGCAGAACAATCAAGGCTTACAAATATTTTTCTAACTTAATAGTTATTACAGCACGGGGTCTCTAAAGGCACAAACCGCCTTAAACAAATAAATAACTTATCATCTATTACAGTCATCCTTATTACAAACATTTCATAATTTAAAACATATAATAATGATAATAGTTTCTCTTCAAAGCGACCATTCTCAATTAGCATAGTCATAATGTTCAGCTCGATCCTAACCTGAAAAGCCTGAACACAGACGTCCAGGGCGCATCAACGCCGTCAGCTTCAAGAAACTGGTGAATATTAAAAACATAACTTTGAATGTAAGACATACTCATTTACCATTTTCCAATTCCCATTTATTCAACGAGTTTACATTAAAGGAAAGAGTTCATATTAGAAAACAACCATAATATCATTTGAAAACTATAATTCGTATATATGTGACCGTGTATGAAAACAATGCACCAACTCATCTTACCGACTCTTTTCTCTCAACAAACATAACACCCAACTCTCTCACACCAGTATCTTTGAAACGCTAAGATAGCCACACTTTAGTATAGGGGTACCAGGGAATGTCCAGTTTGCCTCACACTTTAGCACGGGGTGCCAGGGAATGTCCAATGCCTCACACTTTAGCACCTAATTCATCACGCAAATACATCACACAGTATCCAAACTCGGGTACCAGGGAGTGTCTATAGGCCACACTCTAGCACTACCATAGGTGCCAGGGAATGTCCAAGTCGGCTTCACACACTTTAACGCTACCATGGGCGTCAGGGAGTGTCCAATTTTGCCATCGTCGCATTTCAAAGACACTCTAGCCGCAATCTCAACCACAACACACTTTGGTACTCACTTACCAGGGAGTGTCCACAATACAATCTCAACCACACACTCTATACCACACTGACCATTACTCTTTTCCACACTGGCTACTACCCCCATACATGCACAATAGACTCCATATGAATGTCATGAAACTTTAAACATAAAGTAAATCATTGAAATATAGAAACAGCGTGTGTACGGGGATTGATAAGTCGTAATACATCGTTCTAATCGTCCAAACATAACCAAATAGGAATCTGTTTTAGTAAATTTCCCAAACAGAGCTTTAAAAGTTCATAAAACATCACCCAAACAGTTCCTTAACACAAAACAAGCAAAAAATAGAAACTGTCAAAAGTCGCGCGTGCTGGCCGCTCGCGCGAAGGGTCTCTCGCGCGATATGGCCAATTTTCATTTTTCTTATTAAAACCTTTTCTTTCTGCCTGAAACCAACCACTCGTGCGCACGGGTCGCTCGCGCAATGGGTCGCTCGCATGATCCTCGTTCGCGCGCATGAGTTTCAGCAGTGTCTTCGTCTTCTTCCCCAGAATTCCCCTGTTTCAGTTTTAAGGGTTTTTTTGACCCATTTTGCAATTTTGAATTGATTAGGACATGTAATATATGAATTTCTTCAAATTTTCAGAAGGATTAAGAATCTACAATCAATTTTACTTGAATCGATCCGTAGCTCTCGGATTTTACGAAAAACTAAGAGTTGACGAAAACTTCATTTTAATCATACGTCGCCATACGAAGGAATTAAGTCCTAATATTTTAACTGTATACTCTACATACTATAACCTTTCATATTTCATTCTAAAAATGAATTTTGGTTAAGTTTTAGAAATCCATGTTTTTCATGCTCAAGCTTCCATGGAGGAATTAACAATGGTAGTTTATCAATACATATACACAACTAGTAACTAAGCATGAAATTACATTTGGAGTGAGTTTAGAATACTCACTGAGATTGTGGTTGAAGTATATGTTGAGAAAGAAACAAGAATTTAGAACACCCAAAATAAGCTTTGGCTATAGGGATTAAGAGCTTCTCTCTCTACAAATTTTCTGTATAAGCTTTCAAACTCACTCTCTTCTCTCTGAGATATGTGTGTGCTGAATGTGAGAGTTATTTGATGCATATATAGAGAGTTAACTACAAGAACTTGGGCCCCAAGTTCATTACCATGCACTCAACAAATTGATTTCATTTTCTAATTCCTATTTGCACAATTAAACCCAGCTCATATATGCGGGTATATATTTACGTATATATATATTATATAGACTCTCAGATCAAGCCAAGGGTCCAGTAGAGGTATAGGGGTCATCTTGAGTGTGTTTGGGAAATTAAGCTTAAGGGCACAAACCAATACACACCAAAGAAGCACAACCAAACAAGGCTCTATCAAGTGATTACTTTCCATAAATAGAAATAAAGCAATTGCCAAATCCAACTTTACGTCACTTCCAAAATCAGTGGAAGTTTACCGCGGCGCGGACAGTTTTGAACATAAACTGGTATTTCTGCGGTGCGGTGATCACCTAAAAAATACAGAAAATTCATTTTAACGTAAGGAATGATTTTCTGGTTTTATAAAAATACAGTTTGAGTTAAAAGAAGATATTCCCACCGTTTTGAAATACAGATTTGAAATTCAATACACGTATTACTAAATTTATAAAATTACAGTTTGGCCCCAACAAGAGTTTACTATGAAATAAAACGAATAATAAGATTTAACATATGAGAATTGTAATTAAATTAAAAGCAGACAATTTTTAAATTTAAATATTACAAATGCAAAATACAAATAATTAAATGAAATGCAGGTTGTTACATGTGATTAAGGCATAATAGTACAACGACTACTACTTGTGTAAAATAAGAGATGAGATACCTTCGGGGAAACGACCCGATTTTAGCTTAGAACAAGGGGTGTTGATGCTTGGGAATCACTTATGTGTACCAAACTTGAAAGATTTGAAGGAGCGAATCCTAGAAGAGTTTTTGGTGGAGAGGCATGAAGCGGGAAGTTTCTAAGTATGTTTCAGAGTGTTCGGCATGTCAGTAAGTCAAAGCAGAGAGACAAGTACTTGTAGGACTACTACAACCACTATCAGTGTCAGAGTGGAAATGGGATGAGATCACAATGAATTTTGTATTCAAATTTCCACGTTCGCCTAACAAGGATGACAAGATTTGGGTCATAGTTGATAGATTGATGAAATCAGCTCATTTTTTACCGATCAAGACGACTAAACCATCTAAGTTAGCAGAGTTGCATGTAAAAAAGATTGTGAGACTACACGGAGTTCTAGCAGTGATTGTATCAGATCGTGATAGTAGTTTTACGTCGAGTTTTTGGGGAAGTTTGTAAAAAGCTATGGGTACTAAGTTGAGTTTCAATACTGCTTTTCATCCTCAGACCGATGGACAGTCAGAGCGAATGATTCAGACGTTAGAAGATATGCTTAGACTGTGTGTTCTAGACTTCGAAAGTGATTGGGAGAAACACTTACCGTTAATCGCGTTTGCTTACAATAATGGATTTCAATCAAGTATAAGAATGTCACCGTATGAAGCTTTATATGGACATAAGTGTCGTTCATTAGTGTGTTGGACTGAGGTTGGAGAAAGAAGGCTAATAGGACCTGAGATAATATAGTTGACTACTGAGAAGGTGAAGTTAATCCAATAGCGACTCAAGGTAGCTCAGAGTCGTTATAAGAGTTATGCGGACTCTAAGCAACGACCGATAATATTCGAGGTAGGAGACTTTGTGTACTTGCGAGTATCGCCTTCGAAGGGCATTATTCAATTTGGGAAGCGAGGAAAACTTAATCTAAGATTCGTATGGCCATTTAAGATCTAGAGAAAGTAGGACCAGTAACTTACCGATTAGCCTTGTCGTCCGAGCTGGAGTATGTGTACAATGTATTCTATGTGTCGATGTTGAGACGGTATATGATAGAGATGCGTAAGATCATTCTACCAGAGCCATTACAGATTCAGGAAGACTTGTCTTATATGGAGCATCCCGTAGGAATTTTAGATCGAAAAGAGCAATTATTGCGAACCAAGACGATTCTAATGGTGAAAGTATTGTGGTGTAGTCACACGGTCGAAGAGGCTACGTGGGAGAATGAGGAAGAGATGAGGAATGAGTATCCGTATCTTTTCGACTCATGAGGTATAAGTTTGGGGACAAACTTCCTTTTTAGAGGGGAGAGTTGTCACACCCATCCTGGAAAACATATTCTTTTTTTAATGAATTTTTGGAATTATTAATGTGGATTAATAATTGAGATGAGGTTGACTGTGAGTCAATGTGGAGTGTTAATCAAAGACATGGGAAGTTGGTAAATTATGAGGACATTGACATAATTAAATGACATTTGCATGATCTAAATGTTATTGGACATATCTGGTAGTTGTGAATAGTAGATTATACTTGTTTGGTATGCTTTCTGATAGTTGTGATCTTGTTTGAGATCAATTTGAGTAATATAGTATTAACGTAGGTGATACATTGCTTAAAAGGTAGGTTATCTAGAAATTCCACGAAATTAGTTTTCAGAACGTAATTACGGACCCAAATGGAACTTAGACGAAAACTTTTAAGACTTATAGTTTTCACTTGTGGATCGTTAACTTAGACGTGTAAGACATTTTGGGATATAATTAGAAGTTTTGAGAACTTGTGGGGAGGTAAACACAAATTTCGAGAGTGTTGCCTATATATAGAAAGTGCAAGATATTTTCATTTCAAAAGTTTTCAAAACCTAAATCAAAGGGAGATTTAGTTTCTTAGAACTTCACGACACCAATCGATGGACTTTTGCCCGTTTGTTTGCTTCCAAATTTTATATTTGAGCTCCTCGAGGTTTTGCGTAGGATCAGAGATTTAGCTTAGTATCGATATCCTTATGATCCTCCTGAAATCTTAAGGGCGTAGGTTAAGGTATGAATTCTTGACTTATGACATGTAAGGAATTTTGGATGTTTTAGATATTGTGTATGAAATTGTGATCCGGGCAAAACTTATGTATTAACTTAGGCCCGTTAAATTCAGCGAGTTCGTATGCATATCATGTTTGTATGACTATGTGAGTATGCTAAATGGCTATGTGGGTCAAAGGGGAGTTTGGTACAAGTTCATGTCGGGGTACGCCTCTCGGTGTTTGAGAGTTATAGTAGTGACGACTACTTGCTTGGTTTAGGAATCGGCCCAGCCAGAGCAGTTGGATGCAATGGTTGAGTGACCTTGACTAGCCATTGGCATCGCAGTTTAAGATTTAAGACTTGCTGATATACCGGATAAATGTGTATCTCTCTCCCTAGAGACTAATTGACTTGTGTTAGGTGTTTAAAGCATGAATTGCCTCATATGCATATGTTTAGAATTGTGCACTCAGCATATAGCTAAGCAGTGGAGACTTCCTCCATTGCAGGTGAAAAGAAGAAAGGGAAAGAGAAGCATGAGGAGTAAGGTCGTGGGATGACAAAAAGCATCATCGTATATATTTTTTGTTCCATTCCAATGATGTAACTTTGGGTAGTTTAGTTATGTACTTAACTTAGAAACTCCGGAATGGATTTGCAGTGATGTAATTTGTAGTAAAACCTTCTTTTGGTTATGTTGTAACGAATCAGAACTTGTGGATTCATGTTTGGAATACTTAACTTGTCAAATCCATGTTTTGAATGGAGGTTAACAAATCTTTTATGATTCGATCCAAACAAGCCTTAATTTGTTCCATTATCATTTCTTTTTATGGATTAGTATGGTTCAATGATGTTCTTGAAACCTTGATATTGCTTGTGAAGTTTGGATTAATGTAAGTGTATTTGGAGTATTGGAATTAGTGAAGGTTGTTTGATCCTTAGCAAAATTCTGCTGCAACAAATTCTGCTAAAGGGTCATTCGACCGGTCAAGCGGGGCATCTCGACCAGTCGAAATGATCCCTGCGTGAAATCTTTTTCTACCCCTTTCGGAAATTATTTAAATGTTTTGATTGGTTCTTAGGGTACCTTTGGGACCCCTTTCAACATAATTCATTCGTTTCGAAATATAATTACGTTTTCAATTTATACGGATTTTATAACTCGGAGGGTATTGTTTCCAAAAGTTTTGAATACTCAATGTCGTTTCAAGTTCTTTATTCTTAGCTATAACCTTTTAATGAATGGGATGAGCCTTGGTGGCGTGCCACGTGTCCTGTTTCTGCCCGTAGGGGGATGGGTCGTGACAGTATCCCGTAGCACGATTGAGCTGGATGTATCTACAGCAAATCGTACGACTACATGGCATACCCGTCTCAATCATGTCAGATCGAGATTCACGCTTCACTGCAGAATTTTGGAAGAGTCTTCAAGCAGCTATGGGAACTACTTTGAACTTGAGTTTAGCCTTTCATATGCAGCCAGACGGCCAGACCGAACGAGTTAATCAAGTGATGGAGGATATATTATGAGCTTGCGTCATAGATTTAGAAGTTCTTGGGATGGGTCGTGACAGTATCCCATAGAACGATTGAGCCAGATGTATCTACAGCAAATCGTACGACTACACGGCGTACCCATCTCAATCATGTCAGATCGAGATTTGCGCTTCACTACAGAATTTTGGAAGAGTCTTCAAGCAGCTATGGGAACTACTTCAAACTTGAGTTCAGCCTTTTATCCGCAAACAGACGGCCAGACCGAACGAGTTAATCAAGTGATGGAAGATATGTTATGAGCTTGCGTTATAGATTTAGAAAGTTCTTGGGAGACACACCTGTCTTGATAGAATTTGCCTACAATAATAGTTATCATATGAGCATAGGAATGACGCCGTTTGAAGCTTCGTACGGAAGACCTTGCCGATCGCCGTTATGTTGGGCCGAAGTCAGAGATACTCAACTTCTTGGGCCAGAAATGGTATGAGAAACCAACGAGAAGATTCAAGTTGTACGTGAGAAGATGAAGACAGCTCAGACCCAACACTAGAGCTATGCTGACAAGCGACGCAAAGACTTAGAGTTTACCATTGGAGATCACGTGCTACTCAAGGTTTCACCTGTTCGAGGCATCGTCAGATTTGGTTAGAAGAGAGGCAAGCTATCCCCATGATTCATTGGAGCATGTTGGGAAGGTTTCTTATCGACTCGCGTTGCCGCCGAAGATGTCAGGAGTGCATAACGTTTCCACATCAGTATGCTAAGGAAGTGTGCCCATAACCTAACGCACAAGATCAACTTCAAAGATATTGAAGTCAATGACAACGTCATGTTCAACGAAGGACCAGTGCAGATCCTAGATCATGTAATCAAGAAGCTCAGAAATAAGGAGATTCTGCTAGTGAAGATTCAGTGGAAGCATCATGATGAAGGAAAAGTTTCGTGGGAATTGGAGTCGGAGATGCAAGAGAAATTTCCGTTTTTGTTTTTACCCTGCTTACTTTGAATTCGAGGATGAATCTTTTAATAAGTGGTGGATAATGTAATACCCTGTATTTTGGAGTGTGTATTAATAAATAAGACCTGATAATTGTTCATATATACTTATGAGACCCTTACACTTCTGTTGGACAAATCTTGGTCCCAATCGATTTCCCGTGTGTCCTAATCAATTACTACTTTTTGAATATCAATCTATTGCCAACCTGCCGACCTGAATCCATGACGTGTCCCATCCCAATTGATTGCCAATGACTCCCAATCGATTGCCATGAAATATCTGAAGTCAATCGATTGCCACCGATCCCAATCGATTACCATCTGCAAATTTTTGTTTTCAACTTTGCTTCATGTTTTGATGCGTGACACTCTCACCCTCTATATATATGAGTTCACTTCATGGCCTTGGGGTATGTTTGACAGTCTTTTGAGAGAGAGAGAGAGAGAGAGAGAGAGAGAGAGAGAGAGAGAGAGACCATAGATACATATATACACACATATATACACACCCACCCACCCACACACACACACACACACACACACACACACTCTCTCTCTCTCTCTCTCTCTCTCTGGGCAGAAGAAAAGAAAATGAGAAAGAGAAGAGTAGAGTAGAGGAAGAAGAAAAACAAAGAAGAAGGAGATGGAGAGGAGAGATTGAGACAGAGAAGAGAAAGAGAAAGAGAAAGAGAAAGAAGAGAGAGAAAGCTCAAGCTTCCATAGCCCAAAGACACACACTCTTTGGGCAGAGGAGAAGAGAAGGAGAAAGAGAAGAGCAGAGGAAGAAGAAAATGAAAGAAGAAGGAGACAGAGAGGAGAGACTGAGACAGAGAAGAGAAAGAGAAAGAGGAGAGAGAAAGCTCAAGCTTCCATAGCCACCTCCTCAACCAAACACACCCTAGGTGAGTTCTAACTTACTTGGTCCCATTTATTTGATGTTTTTACAAGTTTTAATGAGGGTAAGACGTAATACTACGTCCCATGGATGTTTAATTCTGCTAGACAAAGTTTCTGCTGTAGAAGACGAAGTTCCAATCGATTAGGTTTTTTCCCAATTGATTTCCAATCGATTGCCATCAGGTCCTAATCGATTGGATATTTTTCCAATCGATTGTCATTATTTTTAACCCAATCGATTGCCAAAGTTTGCAATCGATTGACATTGTTTTGGATCCAATCGATTGCCATTACCCCCAATCGATTGTTGTGATTTTTATTCCAATCGATTGGACCCTTGTCCCAATCGATTGGCAGTTACAGAACATAGATTGTGCCTCTTGTTTGTTATATAAAGGGTTTGATTGTTCTAATATTGTTTTGTACTTCCGTTATGCGACTATGGGGTAATAAGGGTTAATGTGATACCAAAGGATAATATATTTTGAAAAATGGATTAACGTGATACCTATAGTTAATATGTCGTTCATAGTTGAGTTCGATATCTGTTTCATTTCATTCAGAGTAGTCAAGCCACAATGGGAAGTCATGTATCAGTATTATTACGAAACGTATGTATGTTTGATAAGTTCTGGAGAATTGTACGTGGGTGGATACTTGGTCATAAGTCCTTAAAAGCAGTGGGCGGTGATATATCCTGGAAAGCGGTGGGCAGGACCAAGTAGTCCTAAGATATCCAGGTGATCTATGATATGTCCTTAAAAGCGATAGGCGGAGATCACTGGTAGACGTTGCTAAGTCGTGGTAATAGATTGATATGCCTTTGCTCAAATGTTATATCCCCGACATGCGGTGGGCGGTGTAAGTCCTTGAAAGCGGGGGATGGATTGACGTGGTGTCCATGTCATGGGATGAGATGTGAATATGCTTTTAAAAGTGGTGGACACTATGATGGTATATCTATATGAGTTAAACGATTGAGTCTAGTCTTTCAGTCATAGTACGTTGGTTATCGGTCTTAAGATAACAAAACGATAATGGTTGGTTACAACAAGATGGAATAAAGAGAAGATCGTATGTACTAGAACTTAACTTATACCGCTTCATAACTTGTTTATACTTCAGATAACTGGTACCTTGTTAGTTTTTATTCACTAAGCTCTTAGTAAGCTGACGACCGTTATTGCTTGGACATTTTTCGTCCAGACTACCATGTCCTTATTAATGCAGGCGATGGAGCCTACGATGACGGTTACTACCCGAAGGGGGAATATGTAGAGGGTGACCCCACTAATAACGGTTATGCCGGCGAGGACTTCGACGCTGACGACTACGTCTACGCCAACTGAAGACCCAGAGATAGATATTAGTTTTATATTTTCTTGTAAAACTTTTATATACTTGGCACTTGGACATATGTTGCTTTCAGACCTTATACATTCCTGTTGCAGATTCTAATGTTCTAACATATATATTTCTGTTGGTTTTATTACTGCTCTTGTTACTGTCTATTAGCTGGTATTGTGTGGAGTGGACAATTTAGTGACTTTCACCAGTCATTTCCTATGAATCCAAATATTATTATTTTTTTATTTTTCTATTTTTACTGTTCCGGAGTGTGACATTTTCACCCCCACTCCCAAATTAATTCTTTCACACTTTAATTTGTCTAATACTGTATTTTATTTGTCTTAATTTCTCAAACTAAATTTCTAATTATTTGTTTAAATTTCCAAAGTTTATTTTATTATTATTATTAAGGGTAAACTAGTATTAAATCCTATTTAGTGTATCTTTGTTATAATATACCCAACACAAAAAACTATTTGAAGATAGGTCCATAAAAACATTTCAGACCATTCTACCCCCAGCTTAATCTAGGATTTTTAAAATTCAAATGCAAATTTATTGATTCCTGATATATATATATATACATCTATATATGTATATGTAATTAAAAAGCCTATATATACAAGATCTCTTATCAAAACCTTCCCCTCTCTCTCTCTCTCATTCGGCCATTACTGTTTCAAGGACCGTTTTCGGCGATCAAGCACCGACGATCGTGAGTGCTTCGTTGGTGTGGAAAGAAGCTTTGTGGCGTACATGAGCAATGGAGGGCGGAATCGCCATTGCCGTCGCCATCTTCGCCATTGAGTCCGAGATTCAAAGCGATGCATCCCGATCTGCTAGTGGCGTGTTAGGCTCTAATGGAGGCATCGCCGATCTGTTCTGCAGATTCTCTATTTTCTGTTGGTCCTCTAATTTTCTGCAGATTCAGAGCGATGCAGTGTAAAATTATACACTAATGCTAGTTCTTGTACTCTTATATTAGTCTCTTTTTTTTTATATTGGATTTGTCTGATTTTTAGTGTAAAAATGTGTTGATTATACATTTGTTTGCTGATTTTCAGTGTAAAAATTATAGCTATCAAGATTTGACTCTTGTGTTGTTTTTCAGTGTAAAAATGTAGCTAGCAAGATTTGACTCTTATATTATTTTTCACTGATTTTTTTTTTTGATAGCAATGCATTGGAAAAATATACTATAGTATAAAATTCTCCTCTTGTAGTCATTTATAATGCAGTGTTAAAATTATAATGGCAATCATTGAGTACTCTTTTACATACTAAATATATCTGTATATAATTCTGAAATACAGTGAAAATTTTACACTGATAATGTAGTGTAAATTGTACACTGATTTCCATCAAAAAAATTGTGCACTGATAATGTGACTAGTCATTACTGTAAAAAAATACATGCCATGCAGACTAAAATTACATTGAACGAAAAAATTAGCAATGGTTAATCTAACAAAATATTTGATGTGGCACTAAAAATATGAAAATCATTAAAGATGTGGACGATAGCTTACAAAAACAAAAAGAGTCCACTATAAATTAAATCTACATTCAAATGCATATACCTACAATCATGGTAATTATTAGTTTATTCCAAAAATAACTCCACAATTAATGGGATAAGAATAATTGAAAATCAAATTAAATCTTTATTTATATTTCCATATATAACCATCTATATCCATATATATATACATATATATATATATGTAACTATTAATTGTGGGGTGTGAATCCCTTAATTATAGGGATAACTTTGATTATACCACATACTGTTATGCTGAATTATATAGATATATATCATCCTATATATATATATATGTAAATGTTAAAAATGTCATAAAAATAACCAAATTTGGGGGAATTTAAAAGGAATTGAGGATTTTGCATTGATTTGGACCTATTAGTAACATGATAATAAGAGTAGATCTAATAAAAAAAAGTTACTCCCTCCGTCCCTTTTTTTGAGTCCTATATTCCATTTTGGGATGTCCCAAAATTAGTGTCCATTTTCCTAAATTAACATACAATTTTTACTTACTTTCCAAAACTACCCTTCTTTAAAATCTATACCAAGACAAAACTAAAAAAGTTATTGCAATAATTAGGGGCAATTGTGGAAAGTAGTTGTAGATTCTTTTTATCTTCAAGTTGAATTCCCAAAGGTAAATTAAAAAAATGGGACGGAGGGAGCAGTAGATAGAGAATGGGCAGCACTTCAGTGCTGTTAAAACAGTGCTGTTAGTGCTGTTCCACTCACATAATGAACAGTAAAACTGGGCAGTTTTTGAAAAACTGCTTATGCAAAAGCAGTTTTACTGTTCATTTTGTGAGAGGAACAGCACAAACAGCACTGTTTTAACAGCACTGAAGTGCAGTCCATAGAGAATTTCGAGAAAATTTTTATAATATTAACTCTTATTATTATTATTTTTTTCTTTGTGGCTAAGGAAAAGTTTTGGAAAAGTTAAAACCCACTCACTCACTCTCTACTTTACTCCTTCCTTCCTTCCTTCCTACCTAAGGAAGCTGTGAGTCAATATTTATCAACGTAATTGCACAAAGATTTGGCGTCCGGAAACTTAACAGACAAGAAATTAGTATGTTTAAAACGGGAGAGGTCTGTGAAGAGTGAGTGACAGAGTGAGTGAGTGAGTGGCCATTTTTCACTGTGCAGCCTCAGTTCTGACGAGGACGCCTGCTTACAATCGCCGGCTTGTTTCTGTCTTTGCCAGCTCTAATCTGTCATTCTCTAACGGCTATCGATTCAGACCATCAGGTCCTCTCTCTCTCTCTCTCTCTCTTCACATATCATCATCATCGTCGTCGTTCTAGTTTCTTATTTCTTGCTTTTTTTTTTTTTTTTTTTTTTTAAACATTTGTGTGCGTTTACTCTATTCTCTTTTATTTCTGCTTGAATTTCTCAAAAATCAATGTTGATTTGACCGTTTGATTCGTCTTTGCTCCTCTCTCTCTCTATATACACAGTCTATCGAAATGCTTTGTTTCCTAAATTCTAATGGAAAAAAGTTCAGTGCTGTAAACAAGTTTGTACTGTGTTGCTCATATATAAACAGTAAAATTGCCCAATCTTTTAAAATGTGCTTTTGAAAAAAAAAATAGTTTTACTGTTCAAATTGCACAGTTTAAACTATACAGTACTCACTCTACTGAAGAGCGGTTCAATTCTAATTTCAATTCTAATTCCGTATTGACATTTCAAATAATGTAGTAGTGGTGGGACACTGAGACCTCCTTCATGTGCCGATTTCAACTCACATCATTTAAAATGTATAAATTTAAAATTAAAATTTGAGAAAAATAACATTACTCATATTCTCTCTCTTTCTGGAAAATGTGCACAAACAGGATGTTTATCTACATGGAATTATTAACTTTATGAGTTTAAAGTCTGCCTATTTATTTTTGAAAATAAAAAAATATTAAATTTTATTTTATTTTTTTATAAATAAAAAGTCATTAAATTTTACTGAGTTTTGGAGCTAACACCCCAAAACACATAGAGCAACTCCCTTCAAAATAGGGGCAAATCTTCTTAAAGTTGGAGCAATTATCCCGACTTTTTGGTGCAAGTTCTCAACTTTGAAGATATAACATAAACTGAAACACAAAATAATTATTCAAAGTTGATATTTTTAAATTTTTTTTAATTATTATTGATATTTTTTTTAAAAAAGTAACACACTGTGTTCTAAATTTCATTCCAAAAAGTTGAATGAGATGTAAATATTTCTGTGTGCGGACAGATTTGCAGGAGTGAACCATCTGTTTGTATATTTCTTAGGATGTTAGGTTTTGTTCTTTATCTTCTATAGTTTCCTTTGCTTTTGTTTGATGAATAATGCTATGTGCACCGAAAAGTGCACATAAAAGTGCACCGAAAATGATCAAGGCCATTGATTGCGCGCGGGGTCCACGCCTGCGCGCATGGGGCCCGCCGCAATCAATGGCCCTGATCATTTTCGGTGCACTTTTATGTGCAATTTTAGGTGCCCTAGCATTACTGTTGTTTGATTCATTAGTTTTTTTTTAATGTCTTTTTCTACCGAGATATTTTGGGCTCATAATGACAGTTCTCTTTGTCAGAGTTCAGCATATGTTGTCTCTCTGTTGCATGCTGCTCTTTTTGAGTCATGACAGAGCATTTACTATAAAAAAAAAAAAAGTATATTGCATTTCTTGTTTGAGGTTAATTATTTTGGCACAAAAGAGGACTTGGCTATTAATGATGTTCTTGGACAATCAGGTCCTTTATACCAGTCTAGCAGTGTAGTAGCAGGAAGGTCCTTAAAATGAAAGAATAGCAGGGAGGTGCTTATGATGAAACAATCATATGTGATATGGATGTGTCTAAGTAGGACTTGAGAAAAACCATGACAAGTGTGACCTTGATCTACTGTGTGAGACGTGTGTGCAAATTAGTAGCTATTCGATCGAGTTGAGCCTTACAATCAGAGCTAAATTTGTTGGATGGTTGGAAATATTTGAGAATATCTAACCGCATAGGTGACGAAACGGTAGCCTTGTCTATGTCAGTGATTTCAAAGACTTGGCAAGGAGGCTCGCCTTGAGGCAAGGTGAGGCCAAAAAGCCTCAACTTGACTTTTGAGCTTTAAGCATCTGAGGCATGCGCCTTTGAGAGTTCTGAGGAAATAGGGATTTAAGCATCAAAGACAATAATGGAGAGAAAGGCAAAGGAAAAGCATAAAAAATAGTCCTAATTGACGAGGAAGTGGGAGGATATGATGATATATCATCAATAATAGTTGATATATTGGATGAAGACGGTGATTTTAACAAAGAAGACTTAATGTGATATTTTGTTTGGTTCCTCTGTGTGAACTTACCTTCGAATTGGCTTGCATAAGACATTTTTCCGATTTTGGTTGCTGAATTTGATACCTTTTTTTATTTTATTTTTTTATTATTTATTTATTTATTTATGGTTTAAATACTATTTCTTTAATTTTGTAGGTGATCCTATTTTTAAATTCATTATTAGTTATTTTGACTTAACAAAATCCAAAATATTGAATGGCTGCCCCTCACAGTTCAAGGCTTACGATTCGCCTTATATTTTAATGTTCATAAGGTGATACCTGCATCATGTGATTAATCAGCAACTGGCTTTGTTTCAACTTACAAATTTGATATGCATTTTATTTGCACAAAGTTTTCACCGGGCTTGAAAGTTGTGTTTCAATCTTGACATCCCAAGTTGATACATAGGGTTGTAAATGGGTTGTCGACCTAGTAGTTTCCAATTAAGATGATCCAGTCAAAATAAAATATTAAATAACATGGTATTTTCAATGAATATGGATTATGGAAATTGCAATAAATATCATAGTTAAGAGGATTTGGTTTAAATTCAGAGTTGGAACTTTGACACAATTATCTATGGTCCACAGAGTTCGAATTGAAACTCGAATTTGAGTGGACTGTACTCGGATTGTTGTAACCTTTTTTTAGAGTTGATTTTTATGTGCCACAATTTGATTGGAGTGCAAAGGACCCATAATCGAATTACCTAAATAGCTTGTTCATCGTGCTATGTTGCTGTTTGTTTGGACTTGCTATGGTGTCGGGAAGTGAGTGCTTACTGTCCTCGACCTGATGAAGAGGGATTCGAGGAGTCGGCCATGAGATGTATTGGTGGTTTTTGTTTTCTTCTCAAGTATTTTAGAAGGATCTAGACCAGTATATTTTACCAGAATTTGAAAATTGCGATACTACAATTATTTACATGCCAACTACTCTACGACTTACTTTTCCTACCTTACCTAGGTAATATATAAAGAGTATTTGGAATCAGTTTTAATAAGTATTATATGTTTGCTTAATTGGTATGTGGATATGTTTCAAAGGCTCTAGGACACGCACTCGCATCTTGTTCTTTTTATTTTATTTATTATATATACATTTCTTTCTCTGTAAGGGGTTTGTCTGAACTAAATGCTGAGGAGTTGAATTTTCTAGTTATTTCAAGGGGTATGGTTTTTTCTTAGTGCAATTATTAGTTCTCATGTTAGAAGAGCAATACATCTGAATATTTCCAATTCTAAATGCAATCTATCGGCGGCAAGGTGTGGCACCGATAGATAGATTCTAGATAGAGAGAACGAACAAACGAACTACTGTAACTAATATTTTGGTTGCATTTTCTAAGTTTGATTTGCAATTCTCTTATTTGTTTCATTTTTTGCTGATTGTTCTCATACAGGGTCATATTTGGTCCCAAGGAGTGACAACTTAATTTTCGACCCTTTTTTTTTTTTAATAAATGAGTTCGTTATCATGTTAACTAGGTCTGGCACCAGTCAGTTTCGAATATGTATACACTAAACCATGCTTATGTCTTGTTTCCTTGTATTCTGTGACCTACAAATAGATAAACGGCTAGGGTTTTGCATCTAGTTCATACATGATTCAGATGTTTTATTCGAGTAATATTTATATCAGTTGCTAATGGGGACTTTTGTTGAAATTAAATGAGCAGATAACTTGTTGAACTACAATGAGCTCGAGGAAAGGGGCTGCAAAGCGGTTCATAGCTGGTACTTCTGGCTCATCACCAAAGGGGAAAAGCGTATCTCAAACCTCTAGCCTTGTGGTCGATCGATTGAGTCATGGTGTGGAGGACATCAACCTATCTGCACAAGATGGTGCACGGGAGGGTTATGCAAAGAAAATGAATAGAGGTGGAAGGGTTTCAAGTTCTAAAGCATTGGGAAACCCCAACCTAAATGAGAAGCTCGGCATGAGGAGCAGTGGATCTGTAAAGGGTCCAACCAGTGGTTTGGAGAACTACATTGCTCCACCACCTCTGAATCCTCTTCCTTTGAAGGATGGATGGGCTAGAGCAGCTTCAACTCGGCCTTTACAACATGGCCTGACCAAGAATGAGATCTCTTCGTATCCCCAGCATGTTGATGGCCATTCTGACTCGAATGAATTTGATGACTATTCCGACGATGAACTCCTTAGTGATGAATTCGACTCAGATTCAAGTCAAAAAAGCCACGAGACACGTAAGAAGAACAGATGGTTTATGGCTTTCTTTGATAGCCTAGACAAGTTAGATGTTGAAAAGATCAATGAACCAACTAGAAAGTGGCAATGCCCAGCTTGCCAAGATGGTCCTGGTGCCATACACTGGTACCCAGGACTGAACCCTCTAATGGCACATGCTAAGTCAAAACGTTCGAAAAGGGCGATGCTCCACCGAGAACTTGCAGAACTATTGGATGAAGAGCTGCGCGGGAGGGGAATTTCAGTTGTGCCAGCTGGAGAAGCATTTGGAAAATGGGAAGGTCTGATTGGAGATGGCAAAGATCATGAGATAGTCTGGCCTCCCATGGTTGTCATTAGGAACACTAGACTTCACAGGGATGAGAATGACATGGTACAATTGATGTTACTTTGTTTTACTTTCCAAGAATTGCATATGTTCCAACGTTTAGAACAAACGATTTATGAATTGAAAGAATGCTTATCTACATTGGATTCTCTATTTATGCTACTCATTTGATTGCTGTTACAAAATTTAATCGAAGCTTTTATTTGGGTGAACTGAATTTTTCCAGTGGACTGGAATGGGAAACCAAGAGCTTCTTGATTACTTTAGCTCATATAGAGCAACGAAGGCCCGGCATTCCTATGGTCCACAGGGACACCGAGGGATGAGTGTTCTGATATTTGAGAGCTCAGCAGTGGGTTATTTAGAGGCTGAGAAGCTAGATAAGCATTTCACGGAGCAGGGAAGAGATAGGGAGGCTTGGGATAGTTTGTTCTATCCTGGTCGGAAGCGCCAACTTTATGGTTACTTGGCAGCGAAAAGAGACGTGGATATCTTTAACAAGCATTCTCAAGGTCCTCTCTCTCTCTCCCTCTCCCTCTCTCTCTCTCTCTCTCAGAGCTGACGTATAAAATTCAATTGCACAATTTTTCGTTATTCCTTTTGCATTTTTTTTTTCTGCATAAACCAGTGTATTGCTATCAAGGTTATAACCTATTGTATTTGACATGCTGTGTGTTTGTTTAGTTAAAGCCAGACTGAAGTTTGAGATGAGATCACATCAAGAGATGGTTCTGAGCCGAATTAAGCAAATGAGTGAAGATTTTAAAGAACAAGGAGATTTGAAAGATATGAAACAGACTTTTGGTGTATTAGTAGAAAAGCATGCCAACACCTTGAAGGAAATCAGTATTCTCAGAAAAAGAATCAAAATGCATCACGAACAGAGCAAGGAAGAGGTATTATTAAAAGTGCATATCATTTGATTGATGAATGATGTACTGACTTATAGTGAAGACGAATGTAGTGATATGCTCCCTCCTTCCCAAATTAACCCTTTTAGGAATTCCAACTATTTAAGCAATGTTTTAACTATTTCAACTTTGCGTTGTTGCCTTTATTTTAACTTTCAAATTTCAGTGTTACATTAGAATGATAAGTGGAAGAGTTTTATTATTTAATTAAGAGTGAACTTGGTAAGAGTTTTATGTTACGTAGACTCTTCTTTATAGGTTGAAGTACCCACGTGGGACATCTGACACTTGGGCAAGGATATGGGATATGTGTCCAATGCTTTTGGTTGGACGCTCACCAAGAAGATGTTGTAATTTGTATAATTGGATATTCCTTTTGCTACAAAATTCTTTCAAATATCTTATTGTTACAAAAAACACTGTTTTCTCTTAGAAAAATAAGAAAAATATAGATTTATTGCCATGTCCCCGTATCCTAAGCTTCATGTATTTGGGAAGTCCGATGCATAGACACATAACCGCACCCGACACCCTTATCCGAGTGCATACAACATAGGCTAAACTACGTTGACTTTTCAAAGAGGACTCCTAAACTCGGACATACTAAAATGGATTTAAGGACTCTAAAATTGGGACGAAGGGAGTATGTGTTAGGAATGCATGCGTCTTCTTTCACTACTTCTGTGGGTAGTATGTGAGTTCCGTCTTTTTAATACTCCTTGGTGGGGATGTTTTTCCTTAAATGACAAATATAGGTGGGGATTACAACCTCAACATAGTAAAGCCATTGCCTTTATCCTTTGCATAAACTAACCTTGAGCATGTGATGATCCAATTGTCAAAGGATTATCATTTGTGGATGTTCTTACATTCTCTTATGAGTTTCTGGTTGTCTTTGATTATTTTGTACACCCATTTTTTTTTTACTGAATTCACTGTCCTATTATTTTTAGCGAACTTGTGAATATTCCTGAGCTAGATTATATAAAACAAGTACTTGTAAGCTCACTACACCTTAAGTTCATTCAATGCTCATCACAATACATATTCCTTTTGTTTCTAATCTTTCCGTCTGTTAGATATCAAGAATGACTCCTCCATTTCTGCACTCTACGTTTTTGGAATAAATTATTACGGCATGGTCGTTTTATGCTGTCCACTTGATTCTTTTGTACTTGCCTGGATGACCTCTTTGTAGGACACCTCTGGATAAGCTTTGTTATGAGAGAGATTCATATTCTCACTTCTGTCTATGTATAATATAGAGATGTTCATCTCCTCCCATAAGGTAGAGGTGCAGGGTGTAGGTTCGCAGTTCTTTATTAGTAGTATTCTGTGCCTTTCTGGTTGCAACACATGAACAATGTACTGCCCTTCTTCCTTCTTTTAGTTTGTCGCTGCTTTTGTTTGGTTTTTTTTTTTGGTTTTGTTTTTTTCTTTCTATCTATTCCAACAATTTATTTCCTCCTAAGATTGCTAGACTGTTATAATTTGTCTCTTTGTTGCACTTTTCTTTTTTTTTTTTTTGGCCTCCCGGTTCCCTCCTGGTGGTTTTTTTCCATTCCTCAGATGGAAGGTCTAGAACAGTTCTATAAAGATCAGCTCAAAAACATTCCTGACGCCAGTGATGTCAACAACGAAAGCTTTGAGTTGATGCTACAAGAGGAACATCAGAAGGTCAAACAGTCAAATGCCTCTTCTGTTGATGATCACAGAAGCAGGTAATATGCTATTTCTGTTCTCTTTTACGCTATATTGTCAAACAATTTCCTTCCATTAGCCGTGCTGTGCTGGCTTTTGAAGCCCCAAATCAGTTGTGTGTTAGAATGCTGGCCTTGATATATCGAATTTCAATTTAGCATTTAAAAAAAAAGTCAAAAATCAAAATCAATTATGCTGCTACTTGTTTACTCGGTGAACGAGTATCTCAATTAAATGGCACACCCCAAGATATATCGCTTCCAACAAGCAAGGATGAACTACAAAGCCTTGCCAGAGATTTTGTTATTGCATCATTTAGCTAGAATCCTCGGGCTGCGTATGCCAATTCAGACATGTAGCAGATTAATATAGTTTGCAGCAGGCTAGATTGTATTGTGTATTTAAAGGTCTTGGACTTTCTGGGGGATTCAATCTATTTTAATTTTTCTGTTATGTTCACATTCGTTCATTGGTTCATTCGTTTTGTTGCAGAGAGATAGAAGTTGAAAAGTTGATAAATCTTCCGAAGAAAGAGATGGGAGAATACGTTAAAGAGAGGGAGAAGCTGTTTAAAAACTATGAAGACGAGAAGATTGCAATGAAGCTCAAATTCGACACTCAACTAAACCAGTTGGAGGCCAAATACACTCCACACTCCCCGGAGTGAGGCGCAGCAGCAAGGTGCAAGTGTGAGATCTCATGTTTCTGCTGTGCACATAAAGGAGTCTGATACACACATTATTTACTTAGTGCAAAGTGAAGAGATACTTTCTTCAGCTTAACCTCCAACATTTACCCGTCAACAAGAGATACTTTGACGGGTAAATGTTGAAGGTTAAGCTGAAGAAAATATCTCCACTTTGCACCTAGTAAATAATGTGTGTATCTGACTTCTTTTTGTGCACAGCAGAAATATGGGCTTCAAACCTCCAAATTAAGGGTGATTGGGGGCTGTTGTATTATTATATTATTTGTAATGTTAAAAAACATGCATGCTATACTTTGCTATTCAGTGGATACTTCGACTTGTTTGATGGGTACATGTTGAAGGTTAAGTTGAAAAATAGTAAATAATGTGTGTGTCAGACTTCTTTCTGTGTCTAGCAGAAATATGGGATTCAAACCTCCCATTTTAAGGGTGATTGTGGGGGACTGCTGTTGTATTATTATATTATTTATAATGTTAAAAAACATGCATGCTATACTTTGCTATTCAGCTGAATATTAGATGTATGTAGCTGGTAATTTAGCGGCTACAGTTTTGAGTTCTCTCTTATAAGTCCCCACATAAAGATACATAGAGATAACGAATGGATTTATCTCTTTGTCTTGCGAAGCCCAATCTTGGTACTGTTCTTTTTCCATGTTGGACTGAGCGTGGGACTTTCAAGGCGGAAGCCTTGATTCGTATGATGTGGTTCAAGAAAGAATGCATGTACATCCTTATATACATATACATACTAGAAGTGGGCTGTGTGCGTGGCACGTAGTAGTGCCCATATTATATGAATAGTTTCGTGTTGAAGGATAGTTTTTCCCGTAGGCCACTCAAAGAGAAGTGCAAGGGCAGTTTCTCCTGTAGGCGATTCAAAGAGAGAAGTGTAGTAGAGTATATAAATTATGGGGAATTCGTCCCAAAAGATTGCTATCTTTAGTGGGGCAAATTAGTAGCCTCAAGTTGTGCCTTTATTGTATTGCTAACATCAAAGCCCTTGAAACTCTTGTTTGATGTAAATGGTTCCCTGAGGAGAATATAAAATTGAACTTTATTTTTCATGTGAAAATTAGAAAATATTTTAATATTGCTGAATTTATTCTTTTTATTTAGGTCATGTTGATCAGTCTTCATTTCATATTTATTAGGCAAATAAAATTATTTCTTTTCCCAAATTCTATTTGTATCAGAGTCAAAACTTACCACCACCACCACCCTTGCACCGCACATCACCACCACTGACCACCACCTTTCTGCTTACAACCACCACTCTTGCGCCGCACCCTCGTAGCCCCACCGAACCCTACCTAGCCTTCCCCTACCCAGCCGTAACCCCCTAGCCCTGCCTTAGCTTGCACCGCACCCTTCCCATCCAGCGGCGCCACTTCCGAGCCTCTTGGCTCTGTTAGTAGCCTTCGGGCTACTCGTTTTGCCCGTGTTGGGCCGGCCTGTTTGTGATGTGCTAGAGCCGTCTTTGTGCTCTTGGTTTTATGTTTGGGTGATCGTGTGTCCGGTTGCCCCCGTTGTCGTTTCGCCGAGTTTCTGGCAATGTTGGTTGCTGTTGTGTTTTCGGCTGTATGTGTTCATCAAGCCCTGTTCATTCGGCAGTGTGTTTTTCAGATTATATGACTCTCGTTTTGATCTTGTGACGTTTTATGGTTGATATTGGTAAGGAAGCCGTATAGTTTGTTCGTTCAAGTGCACAGTTGCCCTTATCTCTCTCAGCCAAGTTTCCAACTATTGTTATTGATCGTATTACTCCCTCTTTCAGAGTTGTGTGTTGTTTGTCCTTGCTAGTTTTATGGTTGATACAAGAAAAGATAGTGCTTCCCCCTTCATCTTCTGGCCCCACGACCGCTATTGCAGCAAATATTCCTATCGCTCTTTATAATAAGTCAGATCACCCGACTTAGATTCTGGATTCTAGTGCCAATAATCAAATGACTGGTAAGCATTCTATTTTTACGTCTCCTTTTACTTCCATTGATCAGTCTGTCTGTATAGTCGATGGGTCGTCCATTCCCATCCATAGTCAGGGTGATGCACGCTTGTCCCCAGACATCACTCTTTCCTCTGTTTATTATGTCCCAAACTTTGCCTATAATCTTATTTCTGTTAATCGTCTTGCTAACAGTCATAATTGTGTCGTCGTTTTCCTACCCAACTGTTGTTATTTGCAGGATCTGACTTCAAAGAAGATTTTTGGCAGGGGGTATGAGTAAGACGTCTCTACTACTTTGGTGATCCTCCATCGTCCAAAGTGTTATCCTCCAGTCTCCAAGCTTCTGTTTTGCCAGTCTCAGATAATGTTTTGCCAACCTCAAATAATTATGTCTTTTCTATTCAAACATTAGAGTTGTGGCATGCTCGTCTAGGACGTGTAAATTTTCAATGTTTGTGTTCGTTAATTCCTTCACTAATTAAAGCTTGCAAGGATTCTAATTTTAAATGTGTGGTCTGTAAACTGTCAAAACATACTCGCACTACATATATTCCTCGCATGCACCAAGCACCTAGTGCCTTTGATCTTATCTATTGTGATGTGTGGGGCCTTCACCTGTCACGACCCTCTCTCAACATTGTTATTATGTCACATTTATTGATGATTACACTTGTTGCACTTGGGTTTATCTAATGAAGAAATAATTTGAAGTCTTCACTCATTTTAGAAATTTTCTGCAAATGATCAAATCCCAATATCATATTGTTGGGTGTAATATTTGGTCTGATAATGGTAGGGAGTATATAACAGACGAGTTTAGATCTGATCTGCCGTTAACAAAGATGGGATTCTCCAACAACTTACATGTCCTTATACTCCAGAACAGAATGGAGTGGCGGAACGTAAAAATCATCATATCATGTTTGTGGTTAGATGTCTCTTATGGGATATGGGCGTTCCTAAATATTTTTGGCATATGTGTCACGCCCCGACGTAGCATAAATAAGAAAAGTGTTTAATTTCCTTTATGGACTCGTAGGTCGTGACAGTTTGAAGGATCGATTCCGTCCTTATTTTTTTAACCATTTTCCATTGGGCTATTTTGTCATAATAAAATTCTTTTAAGATGTCTAATCTCTGCTTTCCTTGCTGATATGTACAAAAATATCAGGTCAAAGTCAAGCCTCGCCACCTCAGTAAAGAGCAGCCAAGTCACCTTAAATCTAGGCTGACTACTCAACCATCCTGGGCGGTTACATAAAACCGCCCGGTTCGGTCCAAAGCTCGGACGTTCGCTCCAGACTGGCCCTACATGGGCGCACCTCCAGGAAGCTCCGCTTGACTACCAAGCCCCTCAGCACTTTCCTTATCCCAGCTGGAAGATTAAATGAAAGGAGCAAGTGATTTCCTAAACCACTTAGGAAACTCTCCTAAATTCATGTAAATCAGTAATAATCAGATTAGGCTTCCTAATCTACAAACTTACCTTGTATGGGTGGTCTCTTGCACCTATAAAAGAGGCCACTCACCCCCGTTAAAGGGGGGCATATTCTGAACCTAAAGCATAGCATATTATATTCACTCATACGCATATACCCGGTCAGTTTGGCTGCTAGTGTCGCCTACTCTGTTGGCTCACCAGTCCCCGCCGGTAATCTGTTAGTGAAGCGCACTGACGCACAATGTGGACGTAGGTCACCTCATTAACGGGGCCGAACCACACCCAATTCTCCTCTCTTCATCTCTCCCTCATATAAATACTCTTACCCAATTTTGAGGTGACCTACGTCCACGTTGTACGTCGGTGCGCTTCACTAACAGATTACCGACGGGGATTGGTGAGCCAACAGAGTAGGCGCCACTACCAGCCAAACCGAAACGTGAGGCTTTGAGAAGGGTCTGGGAAAGAAGCACAGGCAAGAACAGCAGAGAGGCGGTCGGGATCAGGCCTCGATTACCTTCACGCCACTTTACCCGCCTATCCACGAGGTCATGGCCGCTGCTGAGACCTAGAGGCTACTCCAGTAGCCAACGAAGCTGAAAAGCCCGCCCGGTAAGAGAAACCGGGATAAGTTTTGCCGCTTCCATAAAGACCACAAACATGACATAGAGGATTGCTTTAAGCCTAAGATCGCCATTGAGAAGCTGATTAAGCAGGGCGATCTAGCTGAGTTCATGGCGGCAGACAGACGACCTTGGCAAGACACCCGGGCTTCCGAGCAGCCGCGATCGGGCAAATCAATGTAATCTCCGGAGGAACTTCGGGCGTAGGGAAGTCATAGTCGGCCAGGAAGAGGCATGCTCGGACATCCCCATCGGATGTCTGGCATGTCCAATCCACCAGCTCCCCCCCGACCGACGTGTTAATGTTCTCATCCGAGGATATGCTAGATCTGTACTGCCCTCATGATGATCTGTGGTAGTGACGATCTCCGTGGCAAACTATGTTGTTAAAAGGGTATGGGTGGACACGGGCAACTCCTCTGATATCATGTTCGTCTCAGCAATCGACCAGCTTGGGATATCCAGGGATCAGCTCCGACCAGTGGCCACTCCCCTGGTATGTTTCAATGGGTCCAGCATACAACCGCTCGGTACCCCCAGTTCTTATGGGGACTTACCCCCCATCAGACATTTGTACTGGCGAACTTCGTAGTTGTAGAAGCTCCCTCTGCGTACAATGTCATCCTCCGGAGACTAACTCTCAATAAAGCCAAGACAGTTGTGTTGACGTACAGCTTGGTGGTCAAGTTTCCAACCCCCCAGGGACCTGGAAGCTTGCAGGGAGACCAACCGACTACTTGGAGCTGCTACGTCAGCTCCCTACGCGGAAAGGCCGTCACTGAAACATTGAACATTCAAGAAATGGACCTGAGAGACCAAAGTGATGGAGTAGGTTAAGTGGAAGAACTAGAGCAAGTGGTGCTGGACCTGATGTTTCCCGACCAGTGCGTTAGCATAGGCACTCTCTTAGAGCCAGGCCTCAAGGAGAAGTTGATCTGATTCCTACAGTAGAGCTAGGATGTCTTCGCCTGGAGCCATGAAGACATGCATGGGATAGATCCCCGGGTCATGTCTCACCGTCTCAACATCAACTCGGACTTTCGGCTGGTCAAGCAAAAGAGGCAGGGTATGGCACCCGAAAGACAGGTGGCGGTATGTGAAGAAGTCGAGAAGCTCCTAATGGCGAATTCCATCCGAGCGGTCCATTATCCCGATTGGTTAGCAAACGTGGTTCTGGTAAAGAAAAGCAACGGTGTGTGTGGATTTCACTGACCTGAATAAGGCCTGCCCCAAGGATTGCTATCCATTGCCCAGGATAGACCTCCTTGTGAACTCTACAACCGGACATGCACTCCTCTCGTTCATGGATACTTACTTGGGGTACAATCAGATCGGCATGTACCCCGGGGATAAAGAGAAGAACTCCTTCATCATGGACCAAGGAACGTACTGCTACAAGGTAATGCCCTTCGACCTCAAAAACACTGGGGCAACCTATCAACGCCTGGTTAATAATATGTTCAAGGACCTGATCGGGAAATCCATGGAAGTCTACGTTGATGATCACTTGGTCAAAAGCTGAGACGAGTCTGACCATCTTGAACATTTGGCCGGGGCCTTCAGCATTTTGAGAAAGTTCGGAATGAGGTTGAACCCGGCCAAGTGCATATTTGGCGTCTCGTCTGGGAAGTTTCTGGGACACCTAGTCATCAGGCGGGGTATCGAAGCAACCCCGAGAAAATCCAGGCCATCATAAACATGCGGTCGCCCATGTCAACCAAAGAAGTTCAGAGCTTGGCCAGGCGGGTCACTGCATTGAACAAATTTGTCTCTCGAGCTACCGACCGGTGTTTGCCGCTTTTCAAAATCCTCCGCAAGGCCTTTCAGTAGTCGGAAGAGTGCGAGAGGCGTTTCAGGAACTCAAGAAGTACTTGGCATTACCTCTTTTACTCTCAACACCCGTGCCAAACGAGGAATTGTTCTTATATTTGGCAGTGTCACCCTCAGCGGTCAGTTCGGCTCTCATCTGAGAAGAACACGGGATACAATTCCCGGTCTACTACACTAGCCAGGCACTTGAAGACATGGAAAACAGATATTCTCGCATAGAAAAGCTCGCCTTTGCCCTCATCACTTCCGCCCGGAGACTGCACCCGTATTTCCAAGCCCACGCGATCGTGGTCCTCACAGATTAGCCTCTCTGCCGGATATTGAGTAGGCCTGAAACATCTGGAAGGCTTGTCAAGTGGGCCTTGGAGTTAGAGGATTCGAAGTAACCTACAGACCCTGCACAACGATCAAGGGAAAGGCTATAGCAGATTTTCTCGTGGAGTTTACATACCTAGAAGACCTGCCCTACCTACCGCCCGGGCTACAAAAAGACATCCCGACCTGGATACTTTACGTAGATGGGTCTTCCAACAAGCAAGGCAGCGGGCGGTGATCATCCTGACTAATTTCGACAGAATCCAGCTTGAGTATGCATTGAGGTTTGGGTTCCGTGCCTCCAACAATGAGGCCAAGTGTGAAGCCCTATTAGTTGGATAATATTTGGCTACTTCAATGCGTGCACAGCAGGTTCAAGGGTACAGTGATTCCCAGCTTGTGGTCAACTAAGTTAATTAGGAGTATGAGGCTTGAGAAGACAATATGGTAGCTTACCTGGCCTTAGTCCGAACGGTCTCGAAGAAGCTTAAAGGTTTCTCAATCACCCAAATCGCGAGGGAAGAGAACACCAAGGTCGATCGGTTAGCCCGCCTTGCCTCATCGTCTGAGTCAGACCTACCTGGGATAAGGGTAGAATACCCACTCGAGCCTAGCGATACCCGCTCAGAATGCATGAAGGTCGAACCGGTCGCCTTAGGACCCAGTTGGATGGATGCGATCATTAGGTTCCTAACAACCGGTACGTTGCTAGAAGAAAAGGAAGAAGCCCGCCGGGTCAAGTACCGAGCGGCCAGATATCACCTTGTTGATGGTATCCTCTACAAAAGGGGGTTCTCTATCCCCTATCTCCGCTGTGTCCACCCTACCCAGGTACAGCCAATACTACATGAAATCCACGAAGGTGTCTGCGGAAGTCATGTGGGAGGCCGGGCACTCTCACGTAAGGCCCTGCTGTAAGGTTATTACTGGTCAACAATGGCCCGAGTTTCCCAAGCGTACGTTAAAAAATGTGAGAAATTCCAAAGACATTCCCTCATGATCAACCGACCAGGAGAGCTTCAGATACCAATCCTTAGCCCCTGGCCGTTCACTCAATGGGGAATCGATATTGTCGGTCCCCTCCCGATGGGAAAAGGATAAGTTAAGTTCGTTGTCATCGCCGTGGACTACTTCACCAAGTGGACGGAGGCCAAACCCCTGGCAATAATCACCAAGAAGAAGATGGAGAGTTTTATTGAGAAAAACATCCTCAGCAGGTTCAGTATTCCCCGGGTTCAGGTCAGCGACAACGGCAGACAATTTGACACCCCAATGTTCAAGCAGTTCTGCTCGGGCTACAGAATATCCAATCATTACTCTTCTCCCGAGCATCCTCAATCCAATGGCCAAACCGAGGTGACAAACCGGACCATCCTGCGATCAATCAAAACTAGGCTTGAAAACGCCAAGGGCCTTTGGGCAGAAGAGTTACCGACCCTCCTGTAGGCCTACTGCACCACCCCCTGAGCGGCAACGGGAAAGACACCATTCTCGCTCACCTACGTCTTCGAGGCGGTAGTCCCCATGGAGCTCGGATTACCCACACACCGGGTGGCAAATTTCAGCAAGCAGAACAACGAAGATGCCCTTAGAGCAGAACTTGACTTGGTACAAGAAAAAAGAGACCGGGCATATCTGAAACTGGCAGCTTACAAATAGAGGGCCTCCCGGTACTTCAATAGCAAAGTCAAGCACCGGAGTTTTCAAGTTTCTAAAGGCGGTAAACCAGTCTACCAAAGTCCCCAGCCATGGGAAGTTGGGGCCAAACTGGGAAGGACCATACCAAGTTACGCGGATCAACTGTCCGGGCACCTATTGGTTACAAACTCTGGATGGGCATGATCTTTCTCACCCTTGGAATGTTCAACACCTCTGAAAGTTTTTTTAGTAATGCTCAAACGCGAGCGGGATAGCACTGGTTAGGAAGTTTTGTAGCTCTACTTGGGCAGTTATTATAAATTTTCAAAGGAAGTAAAGGTTTTTTGTTCTTACTACAAGCAATGATCCCTACCAGTGTTCCAAAAAAAAGACCTTGGGTTCGCACCCGAGGCACAAAAAGACCTTAGGATCACACCCGAGGCACACAAGACCTCCGGTTAAACCCCGAGGCACCGGCTTCGCTTAGGCCCAACCAACAATGGGGGCAAATCCCCCTAGGTGGCTGATGATAGCAAGCCTCAAAAGACCCTACAACCACCCACGTTCTAGGTTGGTTTCCTACGGTCACCCTTTTTGCAAATACCTGCCTTACCAAATGCTTGGGGGGTAAGGGCAGGGGGAGTACCAAAACAGGAAATCACACCGGGCACTAATAGGGGATGGAATCCTAGGACATTCCTAACATTCCTAAGACAGGTCCCTAGAAGACCAAGTATTCTCTACCGGTTATAGTCCTAAATCTTTTCCTAAGGCAGGGATTTAGATCAAGTAAAAACCGACCGGGTACTTGCAATCGCATGCAGGCACACAAGTACAAAAAAGTAAAAAATTGATGAAAAAGGGGGCCTCGATGGTGCTTTTCATTACGACCCCCCCCCCCCCCCCCCCCCTTTTTTATTTTTTTTGGGGGGGGGGGGGGGGGGGGGGGGGGGGGGGGGGGAGGAGGGGGGGAGACTACTACAACTGCCCCCTAAACAATGTACATAGTTTTTAACTAATGAAAAGGTCCATCGAGGCCCCCTTTTTCATCAATTGTTTGATGATGCCAAAAATTGGGTAAGAGTAATTATATGAGGGAGAGATGAAGAGAGGATAATTGGGTGTGGTTCGGCCCCGTGAACGAGGTGACCTACGTCCACGTTGTGCGTCGGTGTGCTTCACTAACAGATTATCGGCGGGGACTGGTGAGCCAACAGAGTAGGCGGCACTACCAGCCAAACTGACCGGGTATATGCATATGAGTGAATATAACATGCTATTCTTTAGGTTTAGAATGTGCCACCCTTCAATGGGGGTGAGTGGCCTCATTTATAGGTCCAAGAGACCACCCGTACAAGGTAAGCCTACAGATTAGGAAGCCTAATCTGATTACAACCGATTTACATGAATTTAAGAGAGTTTCCTAAGTGGTTTTGGAAACCACTTGCTCCTTCCATTTAGTATTTTAGTTGAGATAAGAAAATTGCTGAGGTGGCTTGGTAGTCAAGCGGAGCTTCCTAGAGGTACGCCCATATGGGGCCAGTTTGGAGTGAACGCCCGAGCTTTGGACTGAACCGGGTGGTTTTGTGTAACCGCCCGGGATGGTTGAGTAGTCAGTCCAAATTTAAGGTGACTTAGCTGCTCTTTGCTGAGGTGGCGAGCCTTGACTTTGACCTGATATTTTTGTACATATCAGTTGCCCCCCATTTTTCAAAACTAATGCGATGCTCTATTAGATGAGGTTTGAATATTAAGACTGCTCTCGAAAAAACCATCCGGGGAGGAGGCTGGGATCTTACCCGGGGCATGACCGGTCGTGCTGCTCAACCAGGGTCTGGATCGAGCGGTGACTATGTGGGCCCATGACCGACTTCTTCCATGTGTTAACTGGTGGTTGGCTTGGTCAGGATCCGGCGGGGCCAATATGAATGTAACCTAATGGTTGCATTCTAACCGAACCGTCGTGTCGCGCATTTAATGCACACGCCTTTTTAGGCGTCACTTCGCACGCCCTAGGTGACAATTGTCGGACGGTTTCGGCGGGAATGCACTATAGGTTGGATCTGATCTGATCTGGGCCGTCTGTGCTTCTTATGTAAGGAACACCTGCTCATTTCTTTCATTCCTGCTGACAAGTGATAGAGACAACCGAGCATTTTTGGGAGCAAGAGTTTCCCGGCCAAGTTTCCCGAGCCCTTTTCTGCGTTGATTCTTGTAAGTCCTTTCTTTCCAAGTTTCCATTTGCTGCATTCCTCCTTCTCCCCTTTATTTTTCTTTCTTTCTGAGTGAGGCTGGAGAGAACAAACCCCCTAGGATTTGCCCAGGAGTGGGATTTCTTTTTCCTTAGGTTCATATTCTTCTTTAGGATAGGAGGTTTAGACGGGCGGTTGAACCGATCGGGTTGTCCTGTGTCAGCTTTGCACGAGTGTTATCTGACTGTGAGGGCCTTATATGCTTTACCTTTTAGGTGCGTAGCTTTGCTTCCTTTATACGCTATACTTGGGGTTCCAGACCCATACATAGGCCGCCAACTACTCCCTTACCCAGTCACAGAGAATTTAGAGATGTGTCATTCCAGTTTTGACTCGTCTTCCCAATCGGAGAACGATCAGTCACGATTAGGGACGCCGGATAAGAGCCTAGATCCACCGTCTGTGACCTCCTCTGACAAACATAGCGAGGGAAGGATCTTCGTCCAAGTGCCCGACGACGAGGTGGTTCAGGTTGTCCCAGTTGCCTCAGTGTCTGGAATGTCGGGTAGTGAGGAGTCGAGGCCGAATAGTCGTGACGTAGTGTTCGCTTGCGAGCGGATTGTTAGCACTCTCTGTACCCATGACTTAGGCCGGATTAGGGAGAGATACGATATTCTCGATCACTTTTTCCTGACGGTGCCCGACGGCGGGGCTCACATATACGAGTCAGGTTTTGTTACCTTGTACTAGGATGCCCTTTTGGCGGGCCATCGTCTTCCTCTTTACCCTACCGATCGGGATGTGCTGATATATCTCGGGATCTCCCCTGGGTAGCTTGCCCCGAACGGCTGGAGGTTCCTGATGGGGGCCATCTCCCTCTGTCCCCAGGTTCTAGGGTACGAGCTCACCCTGCAAGAGTTCTTTTGGACACACCAGCCATTCCTTGTGCACGGGGAGGCCGACTTCTTCTCGCTCGGGGCCAGGCAGGGAAGAAAGATAATAGTGAATTGCCCGAGCAACAACAGGGGGTGGTAGAAGAAATTCTTCTAAGTGTCCACCCTCGAGTTTTGCGAAAAAGCGCCAGGTGCACAGTTGATGACCTCCTGGGTGGGAAAGCTAAGGAGTTAGCCACCATTCCCTTTTATGCTTTGCATTTACTTTGTCGCTATTGTTGAGCTAACTGCTTTTCCCTTTTTTTTTTTGCTTTGCAGTGGGATCACTCAACCCGTTTGGTCTATCCGACGAGTGCCAAGCAAGGATACTGTCCTTGGTCGAGGACCCAAACGACGTTAATAAGTTGCTGACCCGGACGGGAGACCAGAAAACTTCCTACAGGCCCAAGCACCGGTTCACAGCTCCCGTCTTTCCTGCAATCATTCCCGGTGAGTTCTCCACCTATTTCTTGATTGTCTTGTTATTCAGCTTTAACTAACTGTCATTGATGTGTATCCTTTCTGACTGTGCAGAGATGACTCCTAAGGACGCGACGGGCTTGAAGGAGAAGGAGGCGGCGTTGATAGCCCAGGCGGGCCAGAAGAGAAAGAAGCTGGACCTCGTTCAGGGTCAGCATCTGAAGCGGATCTTTCGAGGGATCCAAACGGGGAAGGAGGCAGTAGGGACCTCGACTTCTGGGGTCACCGTGGCCACGACACCCAAGCTACCGCCTACTGCTGCACTGGCCGGGGTATCGTTCCAGTGTTTAGACTAGCCCACTCCCTCGGCACCGTGCAGGAAACCTCCCGCGATGCCAGTGGCGGAGAAGATGGACGAGGTCCGGGAGAGAGTCCGGCCCAGGCTTCTGTAGAGCCAGGTGGACAAGTGTTCTCTGCTGGGACCCGAGGCCTTAGTCGGCTGGTTGTACAGCGTCAGTCATATGGTAAGCCGTCTATGCATTTTGCTTGCACATCTTTTGTTTTTCTGCTCCAATCGATATACTAACAGCTTCTGTCTTTTTTGTAGGTTGGCTGCTTAGCGGTAGGGGCTGAGGCTACCCTACCCGAGGTGGTCGAGAAGCTCGCTACTGCTGAGGCGACTCTATCCGCAGAAAAGTCCGCCCAGGAGTCTGCAGGCTTTGCCCTCTCCGTGGCAGAGGAGAAGTCTAGGCTTTGGCCCTGAAGCTGGAGGAGGCTCGCAATATTGTTTTAACAGAGCGGGCTGCTCGGAAGTCCGCAGAGGCTAAGGTGGCGGCTGTAGAGACCGGGAGAGTGGCTTCGGAGAAGGAGGCAGAGGTCTTGTCAGCGACTCTCTCCGAGGTCACCGTTGCTCGGGAGGCCGAGGCCAAGGATGCGGACGAGGAATTTGAGGCGGACTACCTTAAAGGATATGCTGATCAGACCGCCCGGGCTGCCTCGGACCACCCAGATTGGGACCTCTCGGGCTATTCATGGGAGGAGTTCGACTATTGAAAGGAGGATCAAGCCGGTGAGGAGGCCGCTGCTGAAGCTGGACCGGGCGGGACTACAGCCACTAGTGAAGAGGTGGTCGTTGTGGACGACCAGTAGCAGCTGCTTGTGTGTGTGTGTGTGTGTGTGTGTTTTTTTTTTTTTTTTTTTTTTTTTGGGGGGGGGGGGGGGGCACTACTACAACTGCCCCCAGACAATGTACATAGTTTTTAATTAATGAAAAGGTCCATCGAGGACCCCATTTTTCATCAATTGTTTACTTTTTTGTACTTGTGTGCCTGTTTGCGATTCCCAGTACCTGACCGATTTTTAGTTGATTTAAATCCCTGCCTTAGTAAAAAAAAAAAAAAAAAAATTAGGTTAATCATATTTTACCTTGTGTTAAGCTCATTTTTTACTTTACCCTATATGCTTCAAAAGTGAACATTTAAACCTCTTGTGATTTCGGACTAAAGTGAAACTATAAGATTTTTTTTAAAAAAAAGTCCCACATGGGGGTTAAATGTTAAAATTAGCCCCACATAGAAGAGTTTAAGTGTCAAAACTAACCCCACGGAGGCAGTTAACACTTGGGGTAAAATGCATTTTGCACCCTCAAACTCTACCATATTTTGCACTTTGGACCCCAAACTATCATTTTTTGTATTTTTGTCCCTCAACTATTATTTTGTGACAGTTTGCCCCCTCCATCACTTTTAGTGACGAAAAAATTCACTTTTTAGTGACACCAAAAGTGACGCTAAATGTGACGGAGGGGGCAAACTGCCACAAAATGATAGTTGACGGACCAAAATGCAAAAAATGATAGTTTAGGAACCAAAGTGCAAAATATGATATAATTTAAGGGTGCAAAATGCATTTAACCCAACACTTACATTAGCTCCAGAAAAGAGGTGAAGTGCTAAAACTTACCACACCCCGAACCCTCAATCCCCACCATAACTGGGTTAAATGGTAACATTGCCCTCAAAATTCACCTCACAAAAGGGGTTAAGTGCTAGTATTTGTGGCCCATTTAAGAATTCAAATCTTAACAGTTTCACTTGTGTCTGAAATCACATGGAGTTAAATATTCACTTTTAACATACATGTGAATAAAGTGAAATTTGACCTAATCACAAAGGGTAAAATGTAATTAACGCTAAAAATTTACTAAGGCTGTGCTTGGATCATGGATTTTGTGAGGGAAAAGAAAAGTGAAGGGAAAAGAAAAGAAAAGCGGAAGGAAATGGAGGGATACAAAATCCTTTGATTGTGTGGGAAAGCAAAAGGAAATCTTTTCTTTTCCCCCTAAGAATCCACAGTAACCAAACAAGGGATACTGAATCCCTCACCGAATCTTTTCTTTTCCCTCACAAAATCCATAATCCAAACACAGCCTAAGAGATACTTTTTAAATAAGTAAATAATCTCTAGAGATTTTTAAAAAGCATTTTGTCTAATATTGTTGTAAAAATTAATGATTTTTTCAAAATAACAATTTTACTAGAATTTCATTTAAAAGTTCGATTCGGCTTCAAAACAAGCTTCAATTAACTGCTTTTAAAATATTGTCTTTTTTAATTTTTTTGAGAATTGAAATTCTGAAATCAAATAACTAATCAGCAAACGGACAATTAATTGAAAAAAGAAGAAGAAGAAGAAGAAGAAGAAGAAGAGTAGCTTTGATCTCTCGGAAAAGAGTAATGCTACACCTACATTTAAATTCACACCCAATTCTACATCCAACATATTCTGGTCCTTAATTTCGGTGAGTCATGTATGAGACTCATGTAAAACCCACTTAAATTAAGAGCCCGAATTGTTTAGCGTGAAATTGGGCATGAACTTAAATATGAGGAGCATTTTTGCTCTGAGAATTAGAAGTTTGTGTCTGACTTTGGTCCCCATTTGATCAGCTTTGTTACTTCATAGGCTTAGTTTTAACAGAAAGAAGCGAAAGAAGAACAAATAAATTGAGATCCCATAGCCCAAAAATATCAGCTGCCACTAATGACTTGTTTGGTAAACCAAAATGAGAGAACCATTCCTTTCCCATCCACTCCGAAAATAAGACTTACGAGTTTATTACTGAAAGAGAAATGCAATTAATGGTGTTATCTGGTCTGTTTGATCAGACAACATCGTTAAAAAAGTTTAGTGAAATTTCGCAAAATATTAACAAAAAGATTTGAATTGAGAGACTTTTCACTAAAAAAAAGTTTTAATTGTACCCTTTAACAAGTACTGTAAATTTTTCTAACTGGGATCTAACACTAAATTTCACAAAATCATCGCCAATTTTATATGTGACTTTGTGAAAGGCCTTTATTAAATCAATAATATATAGGGTAAAAAGCATTTTGCCCCCTCAAACTATACACGTTTTTGCAATTTACACCCCGAATTTTAAAAAGTTGCAATGTCCCCCCTGAACTATATTCAGGGTTGCAATGTCCCCCCTGAACTTCAAAAAGTTGAAATGTCCCCCTTGAACTATCGTCTGTGTTGCAATGTCTCCCCTGAACTATCTTTTGTAATGGAATATCAACCCTGCCATCACATTCCGTCAAAAAATGTGATGGAATTTGCTCGTGTGGGACGCAAATGCTAAATTTCAAAGGAATTTATGACATTTTACTATCCCCATCTAAATTAACAATCATAAATATTTGGGAAAATTACTCTTTCGTCCATCATACTATACACCTGTTTTCAATTGGGTCCATAAACTATTTTTTTTTTAATTGGGTCCTTGAACTTCTAAAAATCATTCAATCAGACCCAAATTCTGACACTGTTAGCTTAAATTATTGGATATTTTCACTTATGTTGCGCATAATGCTTACCTATCACATGTTAGGTTAAGACAAGCACGGGAGATTGTGAATGGCTAAAAAATTATGCGATTTTTGGTATGATTGAATGCGATTTTGGATCTAGTCGAATGTGTTTTCGAATTTGATTAAACGCGATTTTGGATCTGATTGAATGCGATTTTTTGTACTATTCAGAATCTTTCATGTTTTTCTTAACCTAGCATGTGACAGGTAAGCATTACGCGCAACATACGTGGCAATTTCTAATAATTTAAGCTAACAGTGTCAGAATTTGGGTCTGATTGAATGAATTTTTGAAGTTCAAGGAACCAATTGAAAAAAAAAATAGTTTATGGATCCAATTGATAACATGTATATAGTTTGATGGACTAGACTGTAATTTGCCCTAAGTTTTAAGTTTTATGATTGTTAATTTAGATGGGGACAGTAAAATGTCATAAATACCTTTGAAATTTAGCATGTGCGTCCCACACGAGAAAATTTTATCACTTTTTTGACGGAATGTGATGGCAGGGTTGACATTGCAACACGTAAGATAGTTCAGGGGGGACATTACAGCACAGACAATAGTTCAGGGGGGACATTTCAACTTTTTGAAGTTCAGGGGGGACATTGCTACCTTGAAGATAGTTCAGGGGGGACATTGCAGCTTTTTAAAGTTCAGGGTGCAAATTGCAAAAACGTGTATAATTTGAGGGGGCAAAATGCTTTTTACCCTAATATATATATATATATATATATATATATACACACACACACTACTGGACCTAATCCTTAAAAAGTAATCTAAAATAAACTAAACCCTAATTAACCCAATTTCCTCACCTCCACCGTCTTAACATTACCAAAACTTATTACTTCAGATCTAAGTTGCCGCAAAATGTATCAAAGACAAAAAAAATAAAAAATGAAATTTCAAAAAGACCCTAAATAAAGAAAATCAAGAGATTCCCATCACTAGAATCTTGGATGGGTTACACTCTGACAGTAACCAAACACTCCATCTAAATCTAAGAATTTTTTTTTTTTGTTGATGGCTAAGCACCTACAGGTGCTACGCACACACACGGGGGGGCACAGACCCACAACCCAACAAGCCCCGCAGGACAAACTCCTCAAAAGAAATGACTCCCATAGGAGTCGAACACTGGCCTTTCCCATGAGAAAAACCGGCCATACCACTTGAGACACAAGGTCTCGGGTGTTCATCTAAATCTAATTGAGGAAAGTACATCTACGATTAGCAAAACACAATTTGGAAACTACATAACCAAACACGGCCTTCAGATACAACATTCACTTTTCTCCATCCATTTCAACCAGTGCAATCACCATAAATTCTTCTCTCTATCAAGAACTAAAATTAGTAAAACCCAACAATAATCTACATATGATTGCCACTTTCAAAATTTATTTTTTTTATACATACAAATTGAAAGAACAATCTTCAAATTTGGCACACCCAAACAGTGCCTCGAAATTCCCAGAAAGTTTCAATCTTTAAGCTGCTCTTGCAAGAACATCAAGCCTTCCAGGCAAATCAGCTGGATCAATATAAAAACCTCTTCTAAAAAAAGATCTTGGCACTGTAACAGTCAAAACTCCATCTTCATACCCTGCAGATATTCCGTTGACATCGATCATACCCGGAAGCCGAAATTTCCTCATGAATTGCATTGCGGGATCGGTTGATTCGTCGGTCGCCTCAGTTCTTATTATGAGGTATTTTGAGTCCTCAACCTCCACTTTTATCTCCTCTTTCCTCACACCTGCAAGAGAATTCAATTGCAATGAATACATATTGATACATGTATTAAGGCTCCATTTGGTTCACGAATTTAGTGGGGGGAAAAGAAAAGAAAACACCAAGAAAAATGCTTTTGTTTGTTAGATCACCAAGAAAAACACTACAGAAAATAAGAAAGCAATATATATATATATTATGTATAAAATGGAAAAATGAATAGAACACTTCAAGATTACATTAGCAACTTTCCTTCCTATTCTCTTGATTTTTCTACAATAATTTCAATTTTTTGAAATTTAAACATTAGTTTAGCAAGAAGAAAAACAATAGAAAATTGGTTTTTCCTTTTCATTTTTTTCCCCTGTGTAAATCTGCGAACCAAACAAAGCATAAGGAAAAGAAATCAATTTCAATAATCTAAGAGAATTACCAGGGAGGTTGGCAGAGTAAATGTGAGACTCAGGTGTTTCGGTCCAGTGAACGTAGCTTTTGGGTATGAAGTGATAGGGAAAGAGAAGGGGAGAGGTGAAGAGAGGATTCCAGGAAGAGGGGTGAATTGTTGAGAACTCCATTGCTATCGAGAGAGAGAGAGAGAGAGAGAGAGAGAGAGAGAGAGAGAGAGAGAGAGAGAGTTTGGTGGCTGTGGGAGATGAGTGTTGGTTTAATCAGGGGCAAGAAAAGAGAATTTCCTTGTCTATTTATAAGCCAAGTTGTGGCCTTGTGGGTGGTGGGCTTGGAATTGAAAAATGATTGGCTCCTCCAAACTTTAAAGAACAATGAATCTATCTTAGGTTAGTGAGAGATGTGAGGTTCTGATTGAGGGACTTAAAATAATGAAATGACACATATTCAGTTTGGACAAGCATTGAATACTTAGTAAGCCTCAAATCTTTGGGAACAGGGCAAACATATAACAATGAAATGACACATATACCCCATTGATTTTGATTTTGATTTTGATTTTGATTTTTTACTTTATTATTATGAAAGTGTGGATGAGCAAGCATAAATATTTGGTAGGCCTTATCTATTTATATTTTAAAATACAAACCAACCAACTCAGTGTTCGAGACTCCCGACAAATGTAGGGTCCAGGAGCCTTACTTACCTCACATGCAAAGAGGTGTTTTGAGTAACACCAAGGCTATCTCCCTCTTATATCCTAAAAGTCAATACGTAGTTTATGGCCTGTTTCGATGTCCATGAATTTAACAAGTCCCAATCACAATTTGTATAGCACTTTCATGTAATAGTCCATCTTGTTGGATGAGACTGTTTAGAAAAGTGGAAAACTTCGTCGTGTTTCATGTGCGCCTCATCCATTCCTAGGTTTCCTTGAGATGAATTAATGAATAAATTCTTGATCTTAAGCATTATTTTTTAAACAATTAAAGATGAATGTAACAGGTGAATGGAAAAAATTCAAATTCAAATTCAAATTCAATTCACGGAGACAACCAAACAGGTTTAAGAAGTAATGGCTTGATCATTACAAATTTACAACAAATAGAGTAAATGCACATTTTGCTTTTTTTGGAGTTCTATTAATAGGAGTCGAATGATAAGGTTGGAAATATCATATTGCAAAATATAAATAATTTTGCTAAAGCAAATCAAGCAACATAAATCACGCCTTCAAATCAAAGTCGTAAGCAATAACTAGATGTTTTGTAAGAATATTGACTTACCTCCACCAAAAATCTGATCCATTCATATCCAAACCATTAAAAGATTTCACAGGGGGTTTAAATTGCTTGACCTCAGCACCAGAAAGAAAGATATAATTCCATTGTGAAGCACCGGTAGATTGACCACTAAATTCTGCGATTCCAAAAGGTTGAAGAAACCGCACTGACTTCTTGCTGCAGTGACACACAGACACACACATACATACACACATATTAAAGATGATTACTAGCCATTGTACCAGGTTCATGGAGAAACTTACAAGAAAACCAACTCCTACCAACTTATCACAATCTGTTTTTTGCTTCCTTACCCCAGATTTCTCACTTTCAACTGCTTCAAATAATACCATGCTCCACACCACACTCATCTTTTGCACAAAGGAAAGATTACCAAAGATGAGGGTCCAGCCACCCAAAAAACAAATTGAGGGTTGCTCGATATGGGCATGGTCGATCTTATGCAACGACCGCCACCAATCTTGTCATGAACTCAACCAATATAGTCCATTTTGAATTCCGTCCACTAAAAAAATATAATCAGCAAAAAAAAATGTTGAACGAGAAAACAAACATGAAAGCAATTTCTTTCTACTTTCTTTTTTTTCAAAAAGGACTTTAATCCACAATTTTTTTGCTTGTTGCCACATACTTGGATTCGGGAATGATCATTAAATTCATCGAGTATTGGACAGCTGTGTCTGGAATGACCACTGAGCTGCCTGACGTTAACAACAAATGAATAATGATATAACAAATTAAGAACTTTGGATACACCATGAAGAAGGTTTACGATTGATAACAAATGAAATGACAGAAAAGTTTATAATAAGAAAATATTGCATTCATATCTTAACAAGGGCTATTACAAACTTTAGAAATCAATTGAAATTAAAATTTAAGTTCCTCAATTACAAACACTTCCCTCTCAAATCTACAACAACATCAAAGATTGGGTAAGCATACCTCACAACAATAAAGCTACAAGTTGGTATTTGTGGCTCCGAGCTCATGTATTCACCCCAAGCACAAAACAATTGCTATACGTGGGAATATTGCTAGAAGGCAAATGATTCCTCACAGGGGACCGGAAAGGATTTGGAGTCACAGGATGTGTAATATACAGTCCAGTGCTACGAAGAACTTGTTTAGCATTTGAACATGAAATCTCAGACTGATCGGTGAAAAATGCTGGAGTCCCGGAGGATTTGATCAAATCAAGAGCTCCAACCCAACTCGAGTAACTATCTAATCCACAGTTCATTGCAACAACAATATCAGGAGATGGCAAATAAGTAGCTTCTTCTTGATAAACACCTCTCACAAGATTCACCCTCACTCTGCTACTTATTCCTGATGTTGTCCCCGACAAATTTGATGGAACTCCGGGCCCCACCATAACTATCTGTATATTGCCCAGTCCGTTTAGTAGATGACCCATCTCGGCAAATGCGGGCATCCAATCCAACTCCCCTTCGGGCCCGAGGTAGTGAAGAATAACCTCTTTCCCTTTGAGTAATAGGTTCTTCGAACTGATACTAAGTGCGGTTAATATATAATAAACTGTCAAGGGATGGGAGAGAATGTCAGAAACTGGACTTGACAATGGCAGAGACCGAAGAGTATAGTACTCCGACCAACCAGAGAGAAGAATTGGGCTTGAAATACCATTCCCGTCCCTTAAATGATTACCAAAAGGCGAATCACAAGGATACTCATAATCATCGAGCCCACCCCATGAATCCCAAATCCCACCTTTAATAGGAAGCAACCCATAAGGACAGTGAGAATAACAACCGCACTTTCTCCTCCACATGCCCCTTTGATGGATACCCAATGATTCAAGCCATTTGCACTGTTCATCAGCCAAACAAGGGAAAATAAAGATTTTAATTGCTAGTTCTTCTTCTCTTTCCATCATTGCCTTATAAAGTCCACACATGCTTTTATGAGTGTCCTTCCAATGTTGTTTCTGGCATAGAGAACCACAATAAACCACAGCACGACACCGACCACAGCAGATTGCCTCCTCTCCATAAACTTCTTTCTCGCACATTGAACACTGCCTTAAACAACCGTTTGAGTTCACTTTCACATCAAGCAAAGTCTCCTCTTTAGGCGGTTCTGCGTACTTAGTGGGGGTTGAGCTAGCTGTTGAGCTGGCCTTTTCCTCATATCCCTGGCCGGGTGGATGGGATACTGTCACAGCCACTTGATCACTATTCTTTGCCATTTCCGGGGCCCATTGAACATCAACGGTTTCAATGAACGGTTCAAAGTGAATCAATCTAGACCACTTTGGCCCTGCATCATTGTCTTGTTGAAGCAACGGATGTACTAAAGAAATAGCTCTCATTACTGCATATAAAAACCTAAGCTCTTCAAGGGTTGGATTTCTAAACTGAATTCCACCCGAGGGCGTGCACCGAGCAACATCAAAAATGGGAAATCGATCGGTACCAGACACTTCCAACGACAATGTCTTTATCACTCTCTTATTTGAAGGAAACATCAAGGACTCAAGCTCATAGGTCACTCTAAATACCTCAACATTTGGAACCCGAATGGTTTCCCTTGAACTTGTCATCTTCTTTGCATCATTTTCAGAACGGAACATATTGAACCCTAAATCCCCACCATCCCCTCCGATGATTTGAATGCAGGGGAAGGGTTGTTTCTTGCCGGACCAATCAGAATCTTTCCCAACCCGGATACCAAAAAGATGACCAGGACGCAATCTTTTCCACGGATCAGTCCTGTAAAGAGCTGCAGAAGCTCTGTATAATGATTTGATAAAAGGAGGGGTAATTCCGTCTATCTTCATAAGAGAAGTACCTGATCCAGGGCCGAGTCCCGGACCAGAACCAAATTGTTCTTGAAATCTTGCAAATAAATTCTTCAAATGCATGTCCATGTTGAACCCCCCCAAATATAGATATAACCAAGTTCCCTAAAACCCAATGAACCCTAGACTAGAGAAATGATAAAAGAATCCCACAACCCAATCTGATATTTCTGTGGATTCAAACTTATAAAATCAAATCATTATCCCCAATATTTGTTACTTTCTCAAATGCATATCCACATTGACCCCCAAATATGTAGATCTAACCAAGTACTTTGAAACCCACTAAACAGTAGATCAATAGTAAGAGGCAGAACAGTATTTAATCAAGTGTAGCTAGTTCTACTAAAATCTGATAATTGTTTGGATTCAAGCATAGAAATTCAAATTAAAAAATAATAATAATAAAATACAACTAGTCTAGCGATAATGTGAGTCTACAACTGTTAATAACAAGAAGAGATTTTGAAACAATTGCTTGTTTTACACTTGATGGACTGTAACAGATATATATACATATACGTCTATATAAGCATGAAAGATCACTGCTGCTTACCAGCTTTATGAATCGAAACACTATATCATGTTTTCCCTCAGATCGATAGAGATTAGAGACAGAAGTTGAATGGAGACTCACAAGTCAAAGATCTGTGATGTGAGCAGTATTGAAGAACTGGCGTTGTCACATAATAGTGTGGACTATTTAAATGAAAATTAAGTGCAAAAAGTAACCCAATTTGATACTCCCTCCGTCCCATTTTGATAGTCCGTTATTCCATTTTGGGATGTCCCAAAATAGTGTCCACTTTCCTAAAATTGATGTACAATTTTTACTTACTTTCCAAAATTATCCCTCCTTGAAATCTACACCAAGACAAAACTAAAAAAGTAGTTGTAATGATTAGGGGCAATTGTGGAAAGTAGGTATAGATTCTTTTTGTCCCCTTAATAAGTTGAGTTCCCAAAGATGGACTCTCAAAATGGGACGGAGGGAGTACTTACTTTATATGTTTTTGTTTGATAATTTACTACTTAATTTAAAAAGATGTTAAAAAGCTATTAAAAACATTTACTGTAAAAATTCTACTGAAAATAATTACTGAATACAGTATAATTGAATATTTGAAACATATACTGTTTTTAGTATTATAAATTCAATCTTTTACAATTTTAGTACTTAAAATTCAACACTCAATTTTCAATACTTAATTTTTCAACTTTATCAAATGGAGCGTAAATATTATTGACCCAACTCATCAATCCTCCAAGTCCAATATTTTGACCAAATTGATCAATTTTTAAAAACATCTTTTAAAAAAAATGAATTTAAAACCATCTTTTAAAATACGACGTTAGATGAGGTTGAAAATCATCTTAGAAAATGCTTCTTTGTCTTTGAAGTCGTTAAAAAAAGTCTCATTGAAGTCATCTTTTCAAGAGACGTTTTCAGAAAAAGTTGGTTGATACGAAAAATAAGTTGGAAAGTGAATGTCAAAAAGTTTGGCCGATTGATTGGTTAGGTTAAAAAATTGAATCTTGATTGTAAATAGGGGTGAAATTTTCTAAAGCATTACATATAATATGACTTGAAACTTACATGTGTACGTAGTTCCATTCGGTCTTTTTTTTTTCTCGACTTTAAAAACTGACTGAATAAATTGGCTTTTGTCAATTTTTTGGTTCGGTTCAATTTTAGGCTGTATGATTTTTAGAAAACCGACCATGGCAGCTGGTCTGGTCGATCGATTGATGGGTGGATTTGGAAATTAAATAAGTTGGAAAGTTAATATCAAAAAGTTTGGCGGATTGATGGGTTAGGTTAAAAAATTGAATCTTGTAAATAGGGGTGAAATTTTCTGACGCATTACACATAATATGACTTGGAACTTACACGTGTACATAGTTCTATTCGTTCCTTTTTTTTTTCTCGACTTTAAAAACTGACTGAATAGGTCTGGTTTTTGTTGATTTTTTTGGTTCGGTTCGGTTCAATTTTGGGCTGTGTGATTTTTAGAAAACCGACCATGGCGGCTAGTTTGGTCAATCGATTCAATCCGCCGATATTTTTTGTACACCCCTACTCGAACCTAACATGAAACAAACATATTTGAATTTAACTTGTATATAAGAATGTACAGTATTCAATATTTTGTTCTACGATATGTAGGTAATTTTATATTCACAATTTAACTTTGTTACTGTCAGAAAAGCATTGTATTTTAACCTTAGATAAGATTAATGTTATGTTTCCCAAATTTAAATTGCAAATGTTTTTAAGCTGTACCACATACTGCATTAATGATCTATAAATTCACATGCCCCGCATGTGATACAACTATTAAGACATTTGAGAACCATTTTGAATTAAAATTTGTGATGATGCAATTTATTCAGATCAAGGAGAGAGGAACAGTGAAACCGGGTTTGTATGTGGTTCGGTCCTGTTAATGAAGGAACCGACATTCACGTATGTGTCTGAGCATATTCACTATAATGTAAAAAAAAAAAGAAAAAGTCGGGGACCTTTGGTGAACCCACAACAGTTTTGGAGTTACCAGAGGTCAGTCGGGTACGATTATGATTGCTATAGGGGTGCTATGCAGACTGAAAAGTCGATCCCTTTCTATGGGGGTGAGTGGTCTCTTTTATAGATGCAAGAGACCTACTCATACAAGGAAATTAGACATAGTAGGTAATACAATCTGATATAGGATTGATTGGCATCAATCATAGGCGTTTCCTAATTAGATTAGGAAATAATTAACACTTTCCATTAGTCTTCTAACTTATATAGGAAACTGTATGGAACATTCTGGATCTCGTCCTGGGGCTGAGCCATACTGTATCCCTGACGGGCCAAGCCAGCATTACAACCCCGACCTGTTGGTCGTGCCTTGGGACGCCGGGTCTACCGCTCGGGATGAGTGTGTTGACCTGTCCTGGACTGTCTAATGACTGACCGATGCTACCCCGATCCAAGGGTCGGGCTTTCCCTCTAGCAGAGCCCTACGCTATAGGATCAAAAGGCCCAAGGGGCCGCAACTGCTCGGGAAATCGGGAAAGGGGCCGGTAGTTGAGTAGAACCGCTTAGTCATAGAGTAGAGTCAATTTTGGGTGTATCAGTTGCCCCCCATTTCCAAGGTTGGCTTGGTGCTATATTGAGTCAAGTTTGGAAATCTGTTGATTGCTCGGGAAAGGTGCCTCGGAGCTTCTGAGTTTGGTGAACTCGCGGGAACTAGTTAAGAGTTGAGACTCAGCCTAATTCAGAATCTTCAAGTGCTCAGGCTAAGAGTTGAGACTCATCCTAATTCAGAGTCTTTTGCTTGAGTTAGCTCCCATGATGGTTATCTTCTGCCCGTAAGCCTTCGTCAAGGTTGTGGGTAGAAGAATTTGATCATGTTGGAAAAGTCGACCTAAAGCGTTTTGCTTTAGTGTCCTTTTTATGCTAACTCCCCAGGATGGTTATCTCCTGCCCAGTGAGCCTTCGTCAAGACTGTTGGGAGAAGAGTTTGACCATGTTGGTGGAACTGACATAAAGCGTTTTGCTTTAGGGTCCTTTTTTACTCCTCTATCATGGGCCAACCTAAGAGGTTTCAGTTATCTCTATCGTCGGTTTGGGCCTAAGTAGAGTTAGTGCCTCTGAGTATTATAGGTACCCGGGTTGTCTAAGAGTCTTACTCAGTTAACCCCAAGGCTTTATAAATACTCGGTGTGACTTCCTGTAGTTTTTATTCTGTCTTGCCTCCCAAGCTTTGGTTGAGGTAGGCGTTGCGGGAATAATTAGTGTAGGGAGCCGACCCAGAACGTTGGTAGTTCCAGGGTTATTTGATGCCTCAGGGTGATTCGAGGTCTTTGGGTGCCTCGGGTGTGATCCCGAGGTCTTCTGGATGCCTTGGGTGTGATCTTGAGGTCTTTGCTTCTGACAAGCCGTGGAGCCTCGTGCTATGATCGGGCAGAAGGACCACTGTTGTTGGACTCATTTACTGTCGGAGTCAGGAGGTCGGGTTGGGTCGGGATCACCGGGCTCCTAGTTACTCTTAACTGGAGGCAAGGTTGGGATCACTAGACCCTGATTACTGCGAACTAGAGGTCGAGTCGGGGCTACCGGACCCAGACCGCTGTGAACTAGAGGTCGGGTCGGGGCTGCCAGACTTTGACCACTCTCGGACACGAAAGGAACTGCCAAAACCACAGGGCTTCTTTGCGTTATTCTTCTCGGGATGATCCCACTGCCGCTTACTTCATGTAGGCACGTGGCTTTCTTGCTCGGGGTCTTTGGTTTTTAGAAATTCTTCAATGTCAATGTATTTTCCAACCCTCTTTGTGAGTTCAACCAAGGTTGCCGGTCAGTTTCTGCGAAACGATGCGGTACACTTGGTGTGTTGAACTACCGAGCAGAAGGCTGTAATGGTGACTGTCTCGTTCACGTTGTGAACTTGAAGCTTCTGTTGGTTGAACCGATCGGTGTAATCGTTCAACGACTCTCCCCTCTGCTGTCTGACAGTGAGTAGCTTGGTGTCAGGTTGCGGCCGGTCAAGCATGCCTATGAACTGGCTAATGAATTATTTACTGAGCTTCTTGAAGTCTTTGATCGATCGGGGTTTCAGGGACTGAAACCATTGAGCGGCCAGGCCTTTCAAAGTACTAGGGAAGGCCAGACAATATAGTTCATTAGCGTTGGTGGCCAAGGCCATCTGAGCCTTATAGGTCCGGACGTGGTCGACCGGGCTTCCCCAGCCATTATAAGAATCTAGACAAGGTTGTTTAAATTTGCGCAGAGAGCAATCCTCGTGATTCGGCTGGAAAATGGTGACTCTACCTTAGTATTGATATGAGTAATATCCTGGCCCAAGTCTTTGGCTATGCCGTCGATATGCTTTTCTAAATTCTTGATACGAGCCACCACACTTTCTGGATCGATATCCGGGACGCAGGTCGGGTTAGTGAAAGAGGCTTCCTTCTCATGGCGGTGTGCTATCCCCTGGGATCGGGCTCAGCTATGACTTCAGTTGATCGTGTGCCTAAGATAACCTCGGCTCTTGATCGAGTGACGCTGGACCGATTCCCCGGTCATACGCTCCTACCTCTCCTCTTAGGCAGTACCCCTACCGTTTATGTCTTTGGCATCCTAAACATAGGACGGGTTGGCTCAGGTATGTTGTCTGGTTAAGATTAGTTCCCGACAGTGCGCAATGTTCCCAACCTGTTTCCTCGCCACTAGAGGATTGCTTTGTTGGGCCAACAGGGCTTCGATTTGCTACTGGGTTTGACGATGGACCTTCAAGAGCTATGCGAGGGCCGTGGTGATGTGCTCCAGTGTCAGGACCACTGCAGCTGGCGTCGGGGCTGAGGGAACCTCCCGGTCGACCTACTGTGCAACCTTCTTACCCTTCTTCGGAGGCATGCCAATCAGTTAAGTGATTTGCTTCTGGAAAACTATCGTTTCCCACAGACGGCGCCGCCAAGCTGATGATGCAATTTTTTGGGAAAGATAAATTAAATCAAATCAAGGAAAGAGGAACAGTGAGACTGGGTTTGTATGTGATTCGGCCCTATTAATGAAGGAACCAACGTTCACGTGTGTGTCTGAGCACGTTCATTATACTGTAAAAAAAAAGCCGGGGACCTTTGGTGAATCAATAACAGTTTTGGTGCTGCCAGAGGTCGGCTCGTCACGATTATGATTGCTATAGGGGTGCTATGTAGACTGAAATGTCAATCTCTTTCTATGGGGGTGAGTGGTCTCTTTCATAGATGCAAGAGACCTATTTGTATAAGGAAATTAGACAGATTAAGTAATACAATATGATTTAGAATTGATTGGCATCAATCGTGGGTTTCCTAATTGGATCAGGCAACAATTTACACTTTCCATTAGTCTTCTAACTTGTATAGGAAACTGTCTTGAACATTCTGGATCACGTCCTGGGACTGAGGCATGCTGTATCGCTGACAGGCCGGGCTAGCATTACATCCCCGACCAACACCCGCTCGGGATGAGTTTGCTGACCTGTCCTGGACTGTCTGACGATTGGCCGATGCTACCCCAATCCAGGGGGCGGGCTTCCCATTTGGCGGAGCCCTGGGCTATAGGATCAGAAGGCCAAAGGAGCCCGCAACCGCTCGGGGAATCGGGATAAGGGCCGGTTGCTTAGTAGAACTGCTCGGTTATACAGTAGAGCCAATTTTAGGTGTATCAATTTATAAACCTCAGGTTAACTTATTCTTCTTCTTCTTTTTTTTTTTTTGGGAAGGGGGGGTTGGGGGGTATAAATTACACTTACACCCTCTCAATTATTACCATTTTTAAATACCTCCACAAAATTACGGATTCAAAAATGTAAATCTTCAATTCGAACATCAAATCATGATGATACTCCATTAACATTCATTCGAATCTTCGAAGAACGTAACTAGAGTTTGCTGAATTTCAATCCATAGTTGTGTATATCAATCCACAGATTCCTTTCCACCCCATCTACGGCTATCTGTCGGATCTTTTGGTGGTACATGGCTGGGTTGGCAGGTTCTATCTGATCATGATATATCAGGTGACCTCCAAAATCATCCGGGATGCGAAGAGGTTCCATGCCACCTGCTTTAACAAAACAAACTATCTTAGCATGAACACTAGTCGAAAGTATCTTAAGCTTTATAGCTTAAAGTGTAGGACAATCTGCGTACATGACTAAACCTAATGCTCTGATACCAAAAATCCTGTTATACCCCGGAGTAGCAGAAATTAGAGGGAGACAAAATTTTCCTTTCCGGATCCATAAGTCATGACTAGTTACATAAGACTAATCTGTCCTTACAAGCATTCTAACATGGTTATAACATAAATGGGAACATAAAACGTCTAATGGTATTCATGGAGGAACTTAAGTGTTTGATTCTAAGATATTACACTAGTTCCAAATGAAAATCACAAAAGATAAGTTTAGGCGATCGACGCCACTTTAAATATTACATCAGACAAAAGATAGTTAAAGCATAAGGTAAATCCTAATATAATAATAAACTAGATTCTTTCTTTCAACTAGCATATCTATGCCCTTCATCATTGTACTCCTCTGGGTAGTCCCCCTCGGGGTAACCTTCCTCGAAGTCTCCCTGTTGAGTATCGTGTTACCTTTCATAGGCTTCTTCATTATAACATAGACATAATATCTCCACGACAAATAGAGCCGTTAGCTTTTGAAGCTACGTGAGTGGTCTAACCGATCACTCCTACTAAAAACAATTATTATATGAATATAATGATAACATGGAATAACATTTGATAAGTATATCTTAAAAAAGTATGATTGATGACATGGCATGTAATACCCTATATTTTGGAGTGTATATTAATAATTTAGACTTTATACTAACTCATGTATACTTGTATGACATTTGCATCCCCTTTGGTTAATTCTGTGTCCCAATCGATTGGCATGTTATTCTAATCGATTGCCACTTTCTGATATCCAATTGATAGCCATCTTTCCTAATCGATTTCCATCCTGCCGACCTGAATTCATTATGTGACACCATTCTAATCGATTGTTGTTAATCTCAATCGATTGCCTTGAAATATCTGATACCAATCGATTGCCTTTGATCCCAATCTATCGCCACCTGTAGAGATAAGTTTTCAACTTTGCTTCATAGATTGACATGTAGCACTCTTATTCTCTATAAATACAGCCTCATTTCGTCTCTTGGGACTATTTTTACAAACTTGAGAGAGAGAGAGAGAGAGAGAGAGAGAGAGAGAGAGAGAGAGAGAGGGAGACCATAGATATATATACTCACATATATATACACATACATCCATATATATATATATATATATATATCTATACACACACACACTGCCTTGGGCAATAGAGGAAGAAGAAGAGAAAGGGAAGACCAGAAAGAAGAATAGAAAGAGAAGAGAGACAGAGGTAGAGAAGAGAAAGAGGAGAGAGAGGGAGGGAGAGAGAGAAAGAAGCTCAAGCTTCCATAGCCAAACACACACCAAACACACCTTAGATGAGTTCTAACTCACTTGGTTCCTTTTATATGAATGTTTATAAGGTTTATATGAAGATTAGAGGTAATAGATACGTCCTTAAGACATTATATTTGATGTTTTATAATTCTGTTAGACAAGATGAAGTCCCAATCGATTGCCATCAGGCAAGACCCAATCAATTGGATAGTTTTCTAATCAATTGCCATTAAATCTAACCCAATCGATTGCCAAAATTAGCAATCGATTGTCATTATTTTGGATCAAATCTATTGGCTTTTTCCTCAATTGATTGTTATAGTTTTTATCATAATCGATATAGCAATCAATTGAACCTTGGCCCAATCGATTGGCAATCACAGAAGATGGATTGTTTCTTTTGTTTATTATATAAGGGGTTGTAGACACCCCATTTTGTCGGCTATCAGATTTAGGAGACCCATAGCTTGGTGGTTCACAATGATCGAAAAAGACTCAAAAGGACTCCTGGAAGTTAGTTCTATTTCTCAAAATGCTCACCAAAATGTCCCTGAAAGCCCGAAAACTCCTAGATTTGGACCAAAAGTTCTGGAAACATACTATGTCATAAGAAAAGTAAGAAAGTGAGTTTTTAAGTAACATCAGATGAAATCGTCAGCACCCAGAGACCCCCTGGAAGTCCCGGAAGTTCCCAGAAAGTCCCCGTTGATCGGTTTGACCAAGGTTTGACCAAGGTTTGATCGAGATCATCCAAATTCACCGAAAGGTTCTGGAATCATTCTAGATCATATGGAAAGTATTAAAGAGAAAACCGAACAAAAACGTCAGCTCCTGGGAGCTCCCAGAGGTTCCCAGAACTTTCTGAAGATCCCAAGTTTGATCGATTTGACCTAAAAGTTGACTTTGAAACTGGAACACCGTAACAATTTTTAAACATTTTTCATGGATACTAGAGGTCAATAGCTTTCCAACGGTATATCGCACATAATTTCTGGATCTAAAATGAATTTATTATGAATTTCCGAAGGTGAAAAAGGCGAGCAAATTGGCTTTTATCGCGAATACCATAATACTTTTCAAAGTGAACTGACTCTAAAACATTTTATATAGAAAGTAGACTCCAATACCTTTCCAACAGTATATCACAAGCTCAGTTTGGAGTTCGTATGCATTTTCTGTGAATTTCGCACGAAATATGGCCTTCTACAAGCTCAGTTTGGAGTTCGTATCACAAATACCGAACCTCTGGGGGCCTAAATACAATTTTTTGGGCATCTAAGGAGCAGTGCCGCGGCGGCACTGGGCCACTGCCGCGGCAGCACATGGTCAGTGTCACGGCGGCACTCAACCCTTGTAGAGTCTATTTTTGTAATTTATTTGGGGGTCCAATTTGATTAATTAAAAACCAAAACGATGTAGTTTGATGTTCACAGATGTTTGGGACCAATGGGAGCACTTTCTAAATCCCAAAACCACCCCAAATTGGCCTATATAAACCCCCCATTGCTCTTCATTTTGGGGAGGCCAAGTGCAAAACTTGAGAAAGCTTTAGAGAGAAAGAGAGATAGAGATTGGTTTAGAAGAGAGAAAGGGAGATTCTCCCACTGATTTTCTCTAGAAAGTGAGTTCTAAACTCAAGTTCTTCCATTATCCTTCTATATACTTCATCATCAATACACCCAACCACCATTTCTCTAAGCATTTATGAGTTAGGAAACTACTTCCATGTCCAAATGTCAATATCTATGAGTGAAACACCAAGCTATAAGTCCAAAATCACATTGATTATCATCTATTGATTGTTATTTACTTGCTTGTTCATATTATGTTCATCTCTTCCTAACCTCATTTCTTTTTTGATTTTTTTTATTTACTTACTAGTTCATCAAACTCTAAATGATGACATGAAGTTTGAGGTGAGGGAATCCTTATGGATAGTAGCTCTTGACCTCAAAAACATGTTTGATAGATGATGATTATAACTTCAATACCTCCAAGGTATCCTTGAAGTTATGTTCAAATAAAAATGAATCTCTCCAATAATATTGGGAGTTCTTGATGATGAGTTTGATGTTGATATTTCAAGAGGTCATAATCTCTATTTGATGTTGAAAATATACTTTCAAAACCTCTATTTCAAAACCCCTCTTAAAACCTCTCATTTTGATCTCAAGAAAGAAAACTCTAGTTTTTCCCAAAATCTTCAAAACAGTGAGTCAAAGCAGTGAATGATCTGAGTTCAAAGATTTCTATAGAACTCAATACTCAATGTATGGATGCAAGACCACTTGGAAAGTCTTCCTAACTCATTATAGAACACCCATGATTTTTGGTTTGACTTGGAAATACTTGAAAATGGTCCATTTGGACCCAAACATTCTCTCCAGATATTCTGTTTTTGCTGTCACAGCAGCTTGGTCTAATTTCAACTTGTTTTACAGAAAATTTTTCCAAAAGGAGTGGTCCCAAACTATTTTTCCCTCAAACTTAAGTGTCTTAGGGAACGTTTTGTATAAAATGGGCCTCTAGATCCATTTTTTTTTTTTTTTATTTTCTAAGATTTTTCAACATTTCAGTCGACAGTACGGACTCTGTTTCTGAGTGACCTCTATTGTTTATAAGATTTCTCTCAATATGTGATATTTATTAAAGATTGGCTTTTTGGGTTGTGTTCTAGATACAATAATGAAGATCTCTATAAAAAATCATGCATTGAAAACATTCCTAACCCCTCTTTTCAATTTCCAAAAGATCATGTTACTGTTCTGTCCACTATTCACAGCAAGCATACTTTTACTTCCATCCTTTGATTTGATGCTTACATGCACTCCAAATTAGCTAATGTCTTAGGAAGTAGTTCATACTACATTTGTACATATCCCATGATGATTTCCTTCATTAATTCATACATATTCTAGACTTCTAAGCCACTTTAGAAAGTCCATGTATACAAACACACTACAACCTTTGCATATTCTAGGATCATACATTGCATTCATGCAAGACTTGGGGTTTTTTGTGACTCCTAATCTAAGAAGATTGTAAGGAATCTACTTGATCATACGTTCATGTTTCCCCTCGATCTAATTGTCCTTTCTCATCCATCCCGGGGATTGAGAGGTCTTCTTTTCTCAAAGATTAGCATGCATCATTCTAGCTTGCTAAGCATACTTTGATCCTTTTTGATTTATTTGTTTCAAGAACAATGCATATCCCCTTAGATTAGGAAAACTTGATTACTTGATATGTGATTAGACGATTTTTCCTAGGTTTGTTTGTGTGATCTTGCACTTTTGCATTGTGTGATACTTGGTTAGATCTTATGAATGATATCTTATCTTTTGATCTTCTATTTCAAAATTCTTATGTGATGTAATATACCTATCATAGTATTAAATGTCGAACCAAACATAGTAAAAGATGATTATTTGGATGCTAATTGAGGCCCGTCGAAAGACGGGGCGAGTTGAGGGTGTTTTAGTCGCGATAAAGGCTCCTTCCTCTCTCGTACCAAAATCCCGAGCCAAGTTCTTTGGTTATGAAGGGCCTGTGCCCTTTATCCATTTGGGTGAGTTAAAATTAGGTTTCTTGGTTCCTTATAGACCAAGTGGCGACTCTGTATCTGTTTTCAACAGACCATTTTGTTTTCCTTTCAAAATGATCTCAAACAAACAAACAATAGATGGAATTTCGCGTGTCCACAATCTGTCGACCCTGCTGGGGAAATATATTTTCAAAACAAAGTAATACAGAGGTTTGACTCATAAGAAGCATTCTTAAAATCATCTTTTTACTGTGTCTGGTTCACCGCATTGCACTTCTGCATTTCCCCCTCCGACTGTGTCTGAAACGCGGCGCTGACATTGTTCAGGTCTTGCTGTGCCAGGGCACAAGTCACCGTTGATACTGTACCTTCCAAGGTATATCAAAAAGAGTAACAACTTCCGTACTGTCTCTCTGACGGTATTTTGGAACTCTCGTCAACGGACCCTCTTTGACTAAACCCAAGCCTTTGCATATAGATTTCTGTAGAACTTTTTATAGGACTGTTGATTTATCTTTTCAGATAGGACAATGTGATATAACTGCTGTATGCCCTGGTGGGATTACCTGCGCGGTGTAGATGCTTATGTGCCATGAGGCAGAACATCTTTCTTATGATTCCCAAGGCAATCACTTACATGTGGTTACATTGAGTTGACCTGCCTAGGCACTATGATAAGGATGTCTGCTCCGTGCTCACAAAGATATACACCGCAAACCTTGTTTGTTGGTCCAAAGACATAGGAGTATGAAAACCTACTAGACCGTATGATCACCATCATCACCTGCTCCTGTCATATATCCCAATTTCCCTCGAAAACTTTGTCCAATTTACCCAGATCTCCTAGAAATTCTAGTTTCTCCCAGAAGTCCCTGTTTCTCCCCAAATTACCCAGAAATCTCAGTTTCTCCTAGGAACTCTGATATACCTAATTCTCTTGAAAACTCTATCTAACTCACCCATATATGCCAGTTTCGCTCGTAAACTCTATCCAATTTAACCAGATATTCCTATTTCCCAGAACCTCTACCAAAATCCATCTAAACTACCTAGAAATTACCGTTTCCCAAAAACTCTACTAGAAATCTCTGCTCCTCGAAAACTCTGCCAAAATCCACCAGATTTCCCAGAAATCCCTTTTTCCTAGAAACCCTACCAAGATCTCCCAGACTTCCCCGAAATTACTTGTCCGAATCACCCAGATATTCCCGCTTATCCCAGAAGTCCTATTCGAACTCCCTAGGTATCTTTATTTCACCTAAAATTCCAAAAAATCCATATTTCTCCGGAACCTCTACCCAAGCTTCCCAGAAATTCCAATTTCTCAGAAACTCACCCAACTATACCTGTTCTCACAAAAACGCTGTCTAATCAGCCTAGATTTCCCATAAATCCATGTTTCTCCCAGAAACCTTGAAATCCCTGCTTTTCCCAGAAGCTTCTCCCATAAACTCTGATTTCCCAGTCTTCCCCCAAAAACTTTGTCTAACTAGCTCAGATATACTTGTTTCTTGCAGAAACTCTAAATTCCCAGAAATCCTTATTTCTCCCATCTCCCGAGTATCCCAGAAAATCCATATTTCTTCCAGAAAATTCTAATTCTCTCCTGTTAGTGATCATACTAGAAAAAAGGTTAGCACACTCTGTATGACTAGGACCTTACTTGTTTAACTGCTATATGTTAGAAGTAGGGGGTCATATAGATTAGAGCTTGCATCTTCATGCTTGTCTCATATGCATACACAATTCGTGTCAGTCTACATGCACGCATATCTCGTCAGTCTCACATGTGTCAGTCTCTACACATCAAATGCATACATGTCATCATCTTCACTCATGTCAATCGTTATATAGAGGTCATATACATATTGCGACCGTCATCGGTTCACATCGATGAATTCTTCAAAATCTTGATCATTTCTCCCCTAGGAGTCCATAAGAAGTATTTTGCGCCTCTGCTAATTTGGGCTTTTACATCTATTTGTAGAAAAATGTAGCCCCGGGTAAGTGCACTTCTATACCTCCCAGAATTCACTATCTTAATCAAGGGCTAGACCATCATCGATCCACCAATGGCCCATAAAGCTCTGAAAGAGAAAGTGAACACGCTGCAAACCACTATTGAGCAGCTGAATTTAAGGGTGAGTCGATTTGAGAAGATGGCGCAAAATATTGGTAAAGAACTATCTGAAATAGAAACCAGAATAGAGGATGCCATCAGAGAAGAAAAGTTCAAGAAGGATGAACCCCAACACCAGTCCAAGAGGCCCTAAATAGTCCCGAAACTCCCTGGATGTTAATACCCTGTGCAGCCAACCCATGGCATACCCTCCTCGGCCATACCAATCCTCCAACCAAACCACTAGTCGCCCTTACTAGAAAAAGTAACCACGTACCTTTGCCAATCTAGAAATCTCCCTCTCCTCAGCCCTGGAGCGCCAAGGGGCGCCTCGAACTCCTTCAGGCTCGTGCCGATTCCCCACCACCTAACTGTGACCTGTCCAAGCGATGCGCTTACCACCAAGGCCCAGGCCATGACACCGACCATTACATGCGCCTCCGCCACGATATCCAGGACGTCTTCGACCGAAACATCATTGAGCCACTGTGGATATAGCAATTTTTCTCCTTTACCCACAGCTTTTCAGTTAAATTTTTTTAAAAAAAAATTTCAATTTTTAAAACAGATGAGTCGCCACTTAATTTTTCAAAGGGAAACTAAGAAACCATTTCAAAAAGAAAACTGATCTTTTGCGAAATCAAAGATTAACTAGGTCTGGGGATTATGGAATGAGAAGGGAAGGAGTCCATCGGACTAAAATACCCCTTCTCATCCTATAACACGATAGGCCTCTACTTAACATCCTTTTAATTGAATTATTAATTTAAATGTGCCCTAAACTAATACATATGTATAAATGTACATTACAAAAGCATGTCTAAAGGGTGTAAGATTGCAAGTGATAAAATATCATTCAAAAATCACATAATTCGAGTAGCAAGCAATATGATGTGCAATAGGGAACAAGAGAACTTACCCGGGATCTAGCCGCGATATTAAACGTGCAATGCATACAAATGAAAAAAAATCCTAGAAAAGAGTCTCTAATCACATGTATTCACATAAGGCAAGATCCTAATTCTAATGTGTCGCGCATGAAGTCATAAAATTGATAAAATCAAAGAACAGTTAAGCTAAGGGAGAGTCGAAAAGTCGTACCTCATCAGCGCTACAAAACAAGGATTAGTCCACATGATATATAGCACGTAAAATTTGAATAATGATCCTAAGCCTCTAACCTAAATCTATCAAATGTAATTAACCTAAAGAAAATGAATCCTAACTATAAATGTCGAGTCACATGGATGAATGTAAACATAAACAAGAAGAAGTCATGAAATACTTATTGATCTAGGTCACTTTAAACTTTAAATTCAAGCTTAAGTAATCATTATTGAAACATGATTTGAACCTTAACTCATGAAAATATCATCTAAGCCATTGTTTATAAGATTGATCAAAATTATTACAGAATTCTGGAAATTGCTGCGAGCAGATCAGAACTTCAAAGAAATAAAAAGCATGGTTCCCGTGGCTTGATCTTGTTGAATTTTGGACACAAGATGCCTCTGTGTGTCTAGTTTTTAACCCAAAAAAGAAATCAAATTTTCAACGATTAGATCTCTAGGAATTGGACAAAAATCAGACATCACTCAGGATTCTACAACCTTCTGTCAAGAGTTCTTGCACGATTTTCTAAAAATAGCAAAAAAATCAGAAATACTTTGTTCTTTTTAGGGTAGCTTCCTAACACATTATCCTACTTAGAAAAAATTATTTTGGGTAACAAGTGCTAGATTAAGGTTTTGATTTGCTTTGTTTCAAAAGAGTGCTACTATTCTGAAACTCTGGACAGATTATGGTTGCTCCACAAAACCCTTGATCAAACCACCCAAAACATGAAACTACCTTAAAACAAAAATTACAGTGGTGGAACTTTGAGTTATAAAAACTTTTCTATTGGTTTCATTCCATTCCAACGGTTAGATGTTTGGCTAAAAATCCATGATTGAACACAGATTGTGAACTCACTGCTCATTGAGTTAATTCACTTTATTCCTATTAACTTTAGACAAATAAATCATGGGATTAGGCTTGTCTAAAGCCAATTCTCCTACCTTTTGATGGTCATTGGAGACTAAATATGCTTATGTTTGTAAATTTCAAAGAAGTATGGAAGAACTTCATGAAACTTAGTCGTAATAAACCTCAAACCATGAAGTTTGGTTTGGGTCCATTAGTTAAATATTCTAGTACCCATCTTAATCCTTTCATAAATAATAAAAACTACAAAGAGACTAAGGGATTTCAAACCAAAAGATTCAAGTAAGGCATTGAGGGCCTTATGAACCCAAAGGATGAACACAACAAATGAAAAGAGAAATTAAAGAACTCCATGCATGTTTATAATTAAACTTGAATAAAGACTAATTATGCTAGAGTTTACCTCCAAAGTATCCTCAACTTGGTGATTTTGGGGGACTTCCAAAGACAAATCAAGCTCTTCTACACTAATTCACACAACTCTTTTTTTAAACTATCCTAAACTCACTCCTAATTATGAAGATTAAAGTAAGAAGAACTCTTATATAACCCTATAGATTCAAAAAAACATCTCTCCCTTGCAAGTGAATATTCATCCTCGATTTATAGACACTCTTAAAGGGGTATTTCAGTCATTTCAGGACTGAAAACCCTAATTCAGTCGTCCTTTTTATAGTACAAAATATGTTGTATACCAGCTGTCATTTGCAAAAACGCGGCATTCACCGGAGATGGAAGCCGCACTCGGTAAATGCCGCATCGACATTCAGTGAACGCCGACGCGGCATTCACTGGCTGCCGGAACGGCATTTACTGAATGCCGCAAACAACTCCAAGGACTGCCATTTTTTAGTGAAATTCATAGTTTTCGCGGCACTTTATTAAATTTGCAGCAATCACCAAATGCCGTCCGGCAATCCAGAGACTGCCACAACGGCAACTCGTGACTGCCGCGGAAAGGCTTGAGTGTTGTTCTGCTTATTCTTTTCCTTTTCCTTATTTTTTTCTTTTCGTTTTGGGTTGAGGAGTCTTTCGAAGAGCTTGAATCATCTTTGGAAGTCCTAGATGAGTTCGGACATTGTCATCATCAGATACGGAGGTAACACTCTCCTTAATTCGACGTTTGGTCAAAATCAGGGTGTCTACAGCCACCACCCATCCAATCCCATGTTACCCAAAACGTCAGCTTCGTTGAACGTAAAGCTCTTGGCTTATCTGTTCAATCGATCCCTTTCGCTGAGGACCATGAATGTTGAACATGTGCAAGTGAAGTGGTGGTGTTTGGGACTTTTGTTGGCAAAGCTAATGAGGTTGATCTTTGGAAAAAGAAAAAAAAGGAATAAGCGAGTCACCGTGACACTCCATTTGAGACCAAGTCAAGTCTAGTCGAGTCTATGTTTTGAGTCTATTTTAAGTTTAGTCTTGTTGTCAAGTCTGTCTGTCATCGAGTTGTTGTGAGTCTGTACCAATAAATGTAATCCCTCTCTTGCTGATGGAATGAAGTCTCATTTTGCCTAATCTGATGTGTATAGTCATAAGTGCATGAATCGCTGAACTGAAAATGTCACTTTTCAAATTACCATGGATATTACCCTGCTAATTATTTTTTATTTTTATTTTTTGCATCAAACAAAAAAAAAAAAGAATCCTGAAAAGGACAAAATTGATTTTGCGCTAACACCAAAGAAGAGCCGAGAATTGAATAGTCTTACTTTAAGAATTTAAGAGATGCTCTTGCCTTAATCTTGAAAAGACATACAGGGAACTGACTTGGGGCTTGCCCAACACCTTTTTTCACCATTTCAAAGCCTTGGGCCCAACCCAATTGATAGCCATGTAAATCTGTGCGGACGTAGTCCTTGACGGTAGCCGAACATTTCAGTGAGTTTCATCTCCACTTTCAAGAAAAAAAAGAAAAAAAAAGAAAAAAAGGGAAAAGAAGAAGAAAAGAAAAAGAAAAAGAAAAAGAAAAAGAAAAAGAAAAAGAAAAAGAAAACGAAAAGCCGCTAGGTTGAAAACCCGAAAGGGCACCTAGGCAAAAGTTAGAGCTGAAAAGGTATTGATTTCAAAAATCTGACCCTAGCCAGTCAAAATGATGAAGAAAATGAAAGAAAGAAAATTTTGGTGATACATAGAATTGTACACTTCAAGGTACATTATGAGAATGTATCTAGATCATGTTTTGAAAGGCTCAGAAAGGCCACAAACAAATTTTGAGAGCTGATATACACGTTGTGAAATTATGATCATAAGATCTCGTACCAATCAACTACATGAAAAAAAAAATTTTGACTGGCTAGGTGAAAGTGAAAAGGATCAATCCTCAAAACAAAACAAAAACATAAAGAGAAAAAGAAAAAAGAAAAAAGGAGAAAGGAGAAGAAAGGGAGACTGAAACTGAATCTTTTTATTCAAGGCTACCATATGTGACCCAAGTTTGAACTTTTTTAACGATTGGTTCAAAAAACCCTTAGACCTACATGTCTTTCAAAATTGCCTTGAACTACGCACTACCTGATTCCCGCTCAGGGGATACGTAGGCAACCGCATTGGTTCGGTCGACACCATCATAATCAAACCAATTTCTTTCAAGACCTTACCTTGAACTACGCTTGACCTGATTCCTACTTAGGGATCGTAGGCAACAACATCGGTTCGGTCGATACCATCATAATCAAACTAATTTCTTTCAAGACCTTGACTTGAACTACGCTTGTCCTGATTCCTACTTACGGATACGTAGGCAACCGCATCGGTTCGGTTGACACCATCATAATCAAATCAATTTCTTTCAAGACCTTGCCTTGAACTACGCTCGACCTGATTCCCACTCGGGGATACGTAGACACCGCATCTGTTTGGTCGTCCCACCAACCTAAAAATCAACCCCCCTTCTTTCAAGGTCCTGGCCCGAACTACGTTGGACCTGATCCCCGCTAGGGGGTACGTAGGCAGACTTTCAAAAAGATAAGAAGGATGGCTCGCTAGGTCGAAAATCCGAAAGGACGCCTAGGCAAAAATTAGAGTTAAATCCAAGGTGAGCAATAACAAAAGAGAAAAAAGAGCTCGCTAGGTCACCTCATTGGTGCATAGGCAAAAGTTATGAGCATTTGAGAGATTAAAGTCACGGTCCTTGTCTCAAGCCAGAAAATCACCTTCCATACTAGGGACAAACTTCGGCCACCCGCCTCGTTTGCCTGAATTTTACTATCTACCCTTCATACAAGGGGCAAGCTTTGGTCACCTACCTCGTTTGCCCAAAACCTTCAAACAACTATCTTCCAAACTAGGGGCAAACTTCGGTCACCTACCTTGTTTGCCTATGAACTAGGGGCAAACTCCGTTTGCCTAACATGATCCCTTCACACCAAAGGGTGAGTTTTCAAGTCACCAAGTTATTTTGAAAATTTTGAAATAGAGTATCTTTTATTCTAAAAGATAAGGCACTAATCCAAAGCACATATTGGGAGAAGCAAAGAATTGATTAGATCAATAGGGAAGAACTTTCAAAATAAGATTTATCATCAAAATTATGCGGAGTGAACTCATAAGAGAAATGGTACATCATTTATGATGAAAGCACATCAAGTTTTAGCAAGTTGAGCTTGTTTCATTTTGGTGTCAAATGTGTCGCCTCGCGCATTGGTGTCTGTCAGTTTTTGAGTCTATCATAGTCTTTTTCAGAAAAAGAGTTTGTCGTAGTCTTAAATGTGTAAGTCAATAGTGATGAATAATGAATTTTTTAAATCAAGTTATAAAGAGCATTCCAATGACAATACAAGCAGAAGTACCAAACATCATTACTGCACCAGTCAAGGCGTCAGCATGAGAAGTGTCCAAGCTTGGGGCAAAATGCAAATTTCATCCCTTTCCAAACCTCCAAAAGTTAACCATCATCTCCGTGCAACATAAGTCCATGAGTGAGTGTTGATCACCCTCCTCCTTCAATATCGAAACATTAACTACCGCAGACCATCTCTATATCCCTCACCACAAATAAAATGATACCTTTACTCCCATTCAATAGGCGTATTTCCTTCTTCCTAGTAGAGTGCATTATCCATTCCCTCCCAGTGGCCCATTTTTGTCAAGACTAACAAGGTTTTATCCCCAACAGGAAAATCAGCTCCCGAAGGCCTTAACCGACTCTTTTGGATTGAGCATTACAAGATTTAATCAACCATGAGAGATTCAGAGATGGATCCGAGTTCTAGGTCAAGAATTAAAGAGAGATTCTCAGAGAGCTCCCGAAGGCCCTAACCGGCTCTTTTGGATTAAGCATTACAAGATTTGATCAACCACAAGAGATTCAGAGATGGATCCTGGTTCTAGGTCAAGAATTGAAGAGAGATTCTCAGAGAGTCCATCAGCTCCCGAAGGCCCTAACCGGCTCTTTTGGATTGAGCATTACAAGATTTGATCAACCATAAGAGATTTAGAGATGGATTCTGGTTCTAGGTCAAGAATTGAAGAGAGATTCTCAGAGAGTCCATCAGCTCCCGAAGGCCTTAACCGACTCTTTTGGATTGAGCATTACAAGATTTGATTAACCACGAGAGATTCAGAAATGGATCCATGTTCTAGGTCAAGAATTGAAGAGAGATTCTCAGAGAGTCCATTAGCTCCCAAAGGCCCTAACTGGCTCTTTTGGATTGAGCATTACAAGATTTAATCAACCACGAGAGATTCAAAGATGGATCCTGGTTCTAGATCAAGAATTGAAGAGAGATTCTCAGAGAGTCCATCAGCTCCCCAAGGCCCTAACTGGCTCTTTTGGATTGAGCATTACAAGATTTGATCAACCACGAGAGATTCAGAGATGGATCCTGGTTCTAGGTCAAGAATTGAAGAGAGATTCTCAGAGAGTCCATCAGCTCCCGAAGGCCCTAATCGACTCTTTTGGATTGAGCATTACAAGATTTGATCAACCACGAGAGATTCAAAGATGGATCCTGGTTCTAGGTCAAGAATTGAAGAGAGATTCTCAGAGAGTCCATCAGCTCCTGAAGGTCTTAACCGGCTCTTTTGGATTGAGCATTACAAGATTTGATCAACCACGAGAGATTCTGAGATCGATCCTGGTTCTTGGTCAAGAATTGAAGAGAGATTCTTAGAGAGTCCATTAGCTCCCGAAGGCCCTAACTAGCTCTTTTGGATTGAGCATTATAAGATTTGATCAACCACGAGAGATTCAAAGATGGATCCTGGTTCTAGGTCAAGAATTGAAGAGAGATTCTCAGAGAATCCATCAGCTCCCGAAGGCCTTAACCGGCTCTTTTGGATTGAGCATTACAAGATTTGATTAACCACGAGAGATTCAGAAATGGATCCATGTTCTAGGTCAAGAATTGAAGAGAGATTCTCAGAGAGTCCATTAGCTCCCAAAGGCCCTAACCGGCTCTTTTGGATTGAGCATTACAAGATTTAATCAACCACGAGAGATTCAAAGATGGATCCTGGTTCTAGATCAAGAATTGAAGAGAGATTCTCAGAGAGTCCATCAGCTCCCGAAGGCCCTAACTGGCTCTTTTGGATTGAGCATTACAAGATTTGATCAACCACGAGAGATTCAGAGATGGATCCTGGTTCTAGGTCAAGAATTGAAGAGAGATTCTCAGAGAGTCCATCAGCTCCCGAAGGCCCTAATCGACTCTTTTGGATTGAGCATTACAAGATTTGATCAACCACGAGAGATTCAAAGATGGATCCTGGTTCTAGGTCAAGAATTGAAGAGAGATTCTCAGAGAGTCCATCAACTCCTGAAGGTCTTAACCGGCTCTTTTGGATTGAGCATTACAAGATTTGATCAACCACGAGAGATTCCGAGATCGATCCTGGTTCTTGGTCAAGAATTGAAGAGAGATTCTCAGAGAGTCCATTAGCTCCCGAAGGCCCTAACTAGCTCTTTTGGATTGAGCATTACAAGATTTGATCAACCACGAGAGATTCAGAGATGGATCCTGGTTCTAGGTCAAGAATCGAAGAGAGATTCTCAGAGAGTCCATCAGCTCCTGAAGGCCCTAACCGGCTCTTTTGGATTGAGCATTACAAGATTTGATCAATCACGAGAGATTCAAAGATGGATCCTGGTTCTAGATCAAGAATTGAAGAAAGATTCTCAGAGAGTCCATCAGCTCCCAAAGGCCCTAACTGGCTCTTTTGGATTGAGTATTATAAGATTTGATCAACCACGAGAGATTTAGAGATGGATCCTGGTTCTAGGTCAAGAATTGAAGAGAGATTCTCAGATAGTCCATCAGCTCCCGAAGGCCCTAATCGAGTCTTTTGGATTTAGCACTACAAGATTTGATCAACCACGAGAGATTCAAGATGGATCCTGGTTCTAGGTCAAGAATTGAAGAGAGATTCTCAGAGAGTCCATCAGCTCCCGAAGGCCTTAACTGGCTCTTTTGGATTGATCATTACAAGATTTGATCAACCACGAGAGATTCAGAGATGGATCTTGATTCTTGGTCAAGATTTGAAGAGAGATTCTCAGAGAATCCATTAGCTCCCGAAGGCCCTAACCAGCTCTTTTGGATTGAGCATTATAAGATTTGATCAACCACGAGAGATTCAGAGATGTATCCTGGTTCTAGGTCGAGAATTGAAGAGAGATTCTCAGAGAGTCCATCAGCTCCCGGAGGCCCTAACTTGCTCTTTTGGATTGAGCATTACAAGATTTGATCAACCACGAGAGATTTAGAGATGGATACTATTTTAGGTCAAGAATTGAAGAGAGATTCTCAGAGAGTCTATCAGCTCCCGAAGGCCCTAACTGGCTCTTTTGGATTGAGCATTACAAGATTTGATCAACCATGAGAGATTCAAAGATGGATCCTGGTTCTAGGTCAAGAATTGAAGAGAGATTCTCAGAGAGTCCGTCAGCTCCCGAAGGCCCTAACTGGCTCTTTTGGATTGAGCATTACAAGATTTGATCAACCACGAGAGATTTAGAGATGGACCCTGGTTCTAGGTCAAGAATTGAAGAGAGTCCATTAGCTCTCGAAGGCCCTAACCATCTCTTTTGGATTGTGCATTACAAGATTTGATCAACCGCGAGAGATTCAAAGATGGATCCCGATTTTCGGTTAGAAGATTTGATCAACCACGAGAGGTTCAGAGATGGATCCCGATTTTGGGTCAGAAGATTTGATCAACCGTGAGAGATTCAGAGATGGATCCTAGTTCTGGGTCAGAAGATTTGATCAACTATGAGAGATTCGAATTTGAATCCTGGTTCCCGGTCAAGTGAAGTAGCTGAAGAGAGATCTTAGAAAGAGTCGCTTTACCCCCAGCTGATTCAATTTAATCCCAATTAGGAATATCAATTCGTCAGTTCTTTTGATCACAGTTAGTCTAACCGTTGGTCCAATCCTGGCAGTCACAGTAGTTCACTGTTGACTCGTTATCTCGATTAGTACATCATCAGTTCAATCCTGACAGTCACAGTAGTTCTTTGTCGACTCGTCATCTCGATTAGTACATCATCAGTTTAATCCTGACTGTCACGGTAGTTCACTGTCTACTCGTCATCTCGATTCGTACATCATCAGTGCAATTCAAGATAGTCACAGTAGTTCATTGTCGACTCGTCATCCTAATTCGTACATCATCAGTTCAATCTATGACAGTCACAGTAGTTCACTGTGATCAACTTGTCATCTCGATTCGTACATCGTCAGTTCAATCAATGACAGTCACAGTAGTTCACTGTCGACTTGTCATCCCGATTAGTACATCGTCATTTCTTCTAATCAAGGTTAGTCCAACCATTGATTCAATCCATGACAGTCACAGTAGTTCACTGTCGACTCGTCATCTCGATTCGTACATCGTCAGTGCAATCCATGATAGTCATAGTAGTTCACTGTCGACTCGTCATCCTGATTTGTACATCGTCAGTTCAATCCATGACAGTCACAGTAGTTCACTGTCAACTCGTCATCTCGATTCGTACATCGTCAGTTCAATCCATGACAGTCAGAGTAGTTCACTATTGACTCGTCATCTCGATTTGTACATCGTCAGTTCAATCCATGACAGTCATAGTAGTTCACTGTCGACTCGTCATCTTGATTCGTACATCGGCAGTTCAATCCATGACAGTCATAGTAGTTCACTGTCGACTCGTCATCTTGATTCGTACATCGGCAGTTCAATCCATGACAGTCATAGTAGTTCACTGTCGACTTGTCATTTTGATTCATACATTGTCAGTTCTTCTGATCACGGTTAGTCCAATTATTGATCGAATCCATGACAGTCACAGTAGTTCACTGTCGACTTGTCATCATCAGTCCAATCTATGACAGTCACAGTAGTTCACTGTTGACTCGTCACCTTAATTAGTGCATGGTCAGTTCTTCTGATCACGGTTAGTCCAACAGTGGTCCAACCCATGACAGTCACATAATTCACTGATTACTCGTCATCTCGATTCGTGCATCGTCAGTTCATTAATCATCATTAGTTTATCATCATTCCCATTCAAAATATATTGTGTTCATCATTCTCATTCAAAATCTTGGGCTTCCATGTCCATTAATGGTGCTTCCGTGTCCGTCACTTGACATCTCTGGTTTTCATGTCCATCACTTGAATTCTTAGGGTTTCTGTGTCCAGGACTTCCATGTCCATCGATTATCTGTCAAACTTCATCTTTGATTAACGTCCTCAGGGACCCCACATCTGACTACATTCGCTTGCAAAGCACACTTTCCAAAATTTAGAAGTTTACTCCAAGACCCAGAGTCTTCAAACCTTGGTGTCCCTATTCGGGTCAATAACTGCATCATAGTCTGAAACACTAGCACAATAAGTCCACTTGGAGTGGCACACACCCCACAGCACCAGCTCATACTAAGATAAGAACACTAAACATGATAGGACTCAGGACGCGATTCACATCACATCCATGCATTGCATATCATCCTCATAACATAGCATTCGCCTGTCTTGTTGTGCATGTGCGATTTATTCCTTTGTGCCCCGAACTACGTCCTGGTCTGATTTCCCTTGGGATACGTAGGAAGCTCACAAAGAGCACGACCAGCCCTGGCCCCAGCATCATTGTATTTTTTGCAACGCTTTTTATCCTAAATCTATAGCCTCCAAAAGACCTGTCTCTTCAAAGCTTTGGCACTCGCTTGCGACATGCGTTGCCTCGCAAGTTCATGCCAAAGAGGGGCAAACTGTAGACACCCTATTTTGTCGGCTATCAGATTTAGGAGACCCATAGCTTGGTGGTGCACAATGATCGAAAAAGACTCAAAAGGACTCCTGGAAGTTAGTTCTATTTCTCAAAATGCTCAGAATGACCAAAATGCCCCTGAAAGCCCAAAAACTCCCAGATTTGGACCAAAAGTTTTGGAAACATGCTATGTCATAAGAAAAATGTTTAAAAATGAGTTTTTAAGTAACATTACATGAAATCGTCAGCTCCCAGAGACCCCTGAAAGTCCCGGAAGTTCCCAGAAAGTCCCCGTTGACCGGTTTGACCAAGGTTGACCAAGGGTTGACCAAAATTGTCCAAATTTGCCAAAAAGTTCCAAAATCATTCTAGATCATATGGAAAGTATTAAAATGAGTTTTAAAAGAAAATTGAACGAAAACGTCAGCTCTTGGGAGCTCCCAGAGGTTCCCAAACTTTCTAAACATCCCTAGTTTGATCGATTTGACCTAAAAGTTGACTTCAAAACTGGAACAATGTAACAATTTTCAAACATTTTTCATGGATACTAGAGGTCAATAGCTTTCCAACGGTATATCGCACATAATTTCTGGATTTAAAACGGATTTATTATGAATTTCTGAAGGTGAAAAAGGTGAGCAAATTGACTTTTATCGCGAATACCGTAATACTTTTCAAAGTGACCTAACTCTGAAACATTTTATATAGAAAGTAGAATCCAATACCTTTCCAACGGTATATCACAAGCTCAGTTTGGAGTTCGTACGCATTTTCTGTGAATTTCGGACGAAATAAGGCCTTTTCGCGAATACCGGAACCTTTGGGGGCCTAAATACAATTTTCTGGGCATCTTAGGAGCAGTGCCGCGACGGCACTGGGCCACTGTTGCGGCGGCACATGGCCAGTGCCACGGCGGCACTCAACCCTCGCAGAGTCCATTTTTGTAATTTATTTGGGGGTCCAATTTGATTAATTAAAAACTAAAACGATGTAGTTTGATGTTCACAGATGTTTGGGACCAATGGAAGCACTTTCTAAATCCCAAAACCACCCCAAATTGGCCTATATAAACCCTCTATTGCTCTTTATTTTGGGGGGGCTAAGTGAAAAACTTGAGAATGCTTTAGAGAGAAAGAGAGATAGAGATAGGTTTAGAAGAGAGAAAGGGAGATTCTCCCACTGATTTTCTATAGAAAGTGAGTTCTAAACTCAAGTTCTTCCATTATCCTTCTATAGACTTTATCATCAATACACCCAACCACCATTTCTCTAAGCATTTATGAGTTAAGAAATAACTTCCATGTCCAAATGTCAATATCTATGAGTGAAACACCAAGCTACAAGTCCAAAATCACATTGATTATCATCTATTGATTGTTACTTACTTGCTTGTTCATATTATGTTCATCTCTTCCTAACCTCATTTCTTTTTTGATTTTTTTTTATTTGCTTACTAGTTCATCATCCTCTAAATGATGACATGAAGTTTGAGGTGAGTGAATCCTTATGGATAGTAGCTCTTGACCTCAAAAACATGTTTGATAGATGATGATTATAACTTCAATACCTCCAAGGTATCCTTGAAGTTATGTTCAAATGAAAATGAATCTCTCCAATAATATTGGGAGTTCTTGATGATGAGTTTGATGTTGATATTTCAAGAGGTCATAATCTCTATTTGATGTTGAAAATATACTTTCAAAACCTCTATTTCAAAACCTCTCTTAAAACCCCTCATTTTGATCTCAAAAAAGATAACTCTAGTTTTTCCCAAAATCTTCAAAATAGTGAGTCAAAACAATGAATGATCTGAGTTCAAAGATTTATATAGAACTCAATACTCAATGTATGAATGCATGACAACTTGGAAAGTCTTCCTAAATCATTATAGAACACCCATGATTTTTGGTTTGACTTGGAAATACTTGAAAATGGTCCATTTGGACCCAAACATTCTCTCCCTGATATTCTATTTCTACTGTCACAGCAGCTTGGTCTACGTTCAATACAGAAAACTTTTCCAAAACGAGTGATCCCAAACTATTTTTACCTTAAACTTCGGTGTCTTAGGGAACTTTGCGTATAAAATGGGCCTCTAGATCTTTTGTTTTCATTTTCTAAGAGTTTTCAACATTTCAGTCGACAGTACGGACTCTGTTTCTGAGTGACCTCTATTGTTTATATGATTTCTCTCAATCTGTTATAGTTATTAAAGATTGGATTTTTGGGTTGTGTTCTATACACAATAAGGAAGATCTCCATTAATAATCATGCATTGAAAACATTCCTAACCCCTCTTTTCAATTTCGAAAAGATCATGTTACTGTTCTGTCCACTATTCACAGCAAGCATACTTTTACTTCCATCCTTTGATTTGATGCTTACATGCACTCCAAATTAGCTCATGTCTTAGGAAGTAGTTCATACTACATTTGTACATATCCCATGATGATTTCCTTCATTCATTCATACATATTCTAGACTTCTAAACCACTTTGGTAGTCCATGTATACAAACACACTACAACCTTTGCACATTCTAGGATCAAACATTGCATTCATGCAAGATTTGGGGTTTTTTTGTGAATCCTAATCTAAGAAGATTATAAGGAATGAACTTGATCATATATTCATGTTTTCTCTCAATCTAATCATCCTTTCTCATCCATCCCGGGGATTGAGAGGTCTTCTTTTCTCAAAGATTAGCATGCATCATTCTAGCTTGCTATGCATACTTTGATCCTTTTTGATTTATTTGTTTCAAGAACAATGCATATCCCCTTAGATTAGGAAAACTTGATTACTTGATATGTGATTAGACAATTTTTCCTAGGTTTGTTTGTGTGATCTTTCACTTTTGCATTGTGTGATACTTGGTTAGATCTTATGAATGATATTTGATCTTCCATTTCAAAATTCTTGTGTGATGTAATATACCTATCATAGTATTAAATATCGAACCAAACATAGTAAAAGATGATTATTTGGATGCAAATTGAGGCCCATCGAAAGACGGGGTGAGTTGAGGGTGTTTTAGTCACGACAAGGCTCCTTCCTCTCTCGTACCAAAACCCCGAGCCAAGTTCTTTGGTTATGAAGGGCCGGTGCCCTTTATCCATTTGGGTGAGTCAAAATTAGGTTTCTTGGTTCCTTAAAGACCAAGTGGCGACTCTGTATCTGTTTTCAATAAACCATTTTCTTTTCCTTTCAAAACGATCTCAAACAAACAAACAAGAGGTGGAATTTCGCGTGTCCACAGGGGTTTAATCGTTCGATTTCTGATTCGAACTTTCATTATGCAACTATTGGGATAATCAGGAATAATGTGATACCAAAGATAAGTACAGGGTGAATAATGGATTAATGTTGTAATGTTAGTTATTATGTTGTTCGTGTTTGAGTTCGATATCCATTTCATTTTAATTAAGAGTAGTCAGGCCATAATGGAAAAGACATGTATCAATGTTAGTACGAAACATAGATAGGTTTGATAAGTTCTGGGAAATGGTACGTGAATGGGACCAAGGAGTTCTGACTAGCAAGATGATCCATGGTATATCCTTAACGAGTGGTGGATGGTTTATATCCTTAATGAGCAGTGGATGGGGGATCACTGGTAGACATCAATGAGTCATGGCAATAGATTTGATATGCCGTTGTTAAAACATTATATCCCTAACATACAGTGAACGATGGTATGTCCTTAACAAGTAGGGAGATGGACTGACACGGAGTCCACGATATACCATGGATGGTATATATCTTTAATGAGCGGTGCACAGAATAATGGTGTATCTATAGAGTTGAACGATTGAGTCTGTTCATTCAGTCAAGAGTACGTTGGTTATTAATCTTAGGATAACGAGATGATAATGGTTGGTTACGACGAGATGTAATAAAAATGAAGATATTACTTGGCAGAACTTTACTTAAGTCATGTCTTCATAACTTGTTTATACTTCAGATAACTGATACCTTGTTAGTTTATATTCACTCAGCTCTTAATAAGCTATCAGCTATTATTGCCTGGATATTCCCCATCCAGACTAACCTGTCCATAATCTTGCAGGTGATGATCACTACCAGGATGGTTACTATATGGAGGAAGGCTATGCTGAGGATGTACTAGGGGAAGGAGGCGAGGATAGATAAGACTATTATGCTAACGACTATGTTTACGCCAGTTGAAGACTAGATAGTTATTAGTTTTTATTTTTGCTGAACTTATGTAGAATTGGTATGTACGCATATGTTGCTTCTAGACCTTTTTGTAGTCCTGTGGACAACTCTAATGATGTTGTCATAACTAGAATGATTTTAATACATTCAATTTATGTATATTATTGTTCTTGTTGTTTTGTCAGACTAGTACTGTGTAGTGTGGACAATTTAGTGACATTCACCAGTCATTCCCTATGGACCCAAAAAGAAATTTATTTTTCTCTATTTTTGCTGCTCTAGTGCGTGATAGGATTTTTGGTATCAGAGCTTTAGGTTTGATACTTTCATTTACTAATGGTTCCACACCGTCTGGTTCTAGCATTTTAAGATACATGAGATGAGATATGATAAGATAAGTTCGTGTTTCTGACGATAGATAGTTTTCTTGCAGGTTAGCATGGATCTAATTTTTCATAGGTTCGTGGATGACCTTTATAGTGGATGCGTGATCCACGGGGATACTATGGAGCCAGCTACCTGTAGACACCCCATTTTGTCGGCTATCAGATTTAGGAGACCCATAGCTTGGTGGTTCGCAATGATCGTAAAAGACTCAAAAGGACTCTCGGAAGTCAGCTCTATCTCTCAGAATGCTCAGAATGACCAAAATGCCCCTGAAAGCCCGAAAACTCCCAGATTTGGTCCCAAAGTTCTGAAAACATGCTACGTCGTAAGAAAAGTGAGTTTTTAAATAAAACCGGAAGAAATCGTCAGCTCCCAGAGACCCCCGGAAGTCCCGGAAGTTCCCGGAAAGTCCCCGTTGACCGGTTTGACCAAGGTTTGACTAGGTTTGACCAGTTTGACCAAGTTTGACCGAAAATCGTCCGAATTCACCAGAATCATTTTAAATCATGAGAAAAGTGTTAAAACAAGTTCCAAAAGAAAATCGACCGAAAACATCAGCTCCCGGGAACTCCCGGAGGTTTCTAGAACTTCCCGGGAATCCCAGGTTTGACCAGAATTTGACTTTGGAACCGGGGCACCAAAACAATTTTCAAACATTTTTCATGGATACTAGAGGTCAATAGCTTTCCAACGGTATATCGCACGTAATTTCTGGATTTAAAACGAATTTATTATGAATTTTCAAAGGCGAAAAAGGCGATCAAATCAGCTTTTATCGCGAATACCGCAAAACTTTTCAAGGTGACCTATCCCCGAACTATTTTTTATGTAAAGTAGACTCCATTACCTTTCCAACGGTATATCACAACCTCGATTTGGAGTTCATATGCATTTTCTGTGAATTTTGGACAAAATAGGGCCTTTTCGCGAATACCGGAACTTCGGGGGGCCTAAACAGCATTATCCAGACGAAGGGAGGAGCACTGCCGCCGCGGCACTGGCCCAGTGCCGCCGCGGCACTCCCCTCCAGAACAGTCCATTTTTGTAATTAAGTTTGTGATCCCATTTTGATTAATTAAAAGCCAAAACGACGTAGTTTTATGATTTCAGATGTTTGGAGCCAATGGGAGTACTTTCTAAATCCCAAAAACACCCCAAGTTGGCCTATATAAACACCCCATTACTCCTCATTTTGGGGAAAGTAAAATGCAAGTTTAGAGAAAGTTTGGGAGAGAAAGTGTAGAGATAAGGTTAGAGTGGAGAGAAAAGAAGCTTTCTTCTTTGATTTTTCAAAACAAAAGTGAGTTCTAACTTTGTTTTTACTTCATTACTTCCATTTACTTCAACATTCAATACTCCCAACCACCATTTTAGTGAGCATTCAAGAGTGTGGAAGCTTCTTCCATGTCTAGTGTCATTACATATGAGTGATACACCAATCTACAAGTCTCATGCTTCATGAATATCATCTATTGATTATCATCTACTTGCTTGTTTATTTATTGTTCATCTCTTCTCATCCCATTTCTTTTTATTTTCTTTATTTACTTACTAGTTCATCATCATCTAAGTGATGACATGAAGTTTGGGGTGAGTGAATCCTCATGGATAGTAGCTCTTGACCTCAAAAACATGTTTGATAGATGATGACCATAACCTCAATACTTCCAAGGTATCCTTGGAATGTATTGAAGTTATGTCTAAAAACAAAATAAATCTCTCCAACAATCTTGGAGGTTCTTAAAATGATGAGTTTGATGTAGGTATTCTAAGTGGCTATGATCCTTATTGAGTGTTGAAAACATGTTTTCAAAACATCTATTTCAAAACCCCTCTCAATCCCTCTCATTTGGTTTCAAGAAACAAAACTTTGTTTTCTCCAAAATCTTCAAAACAATGAGTCAAAACAGTGAGTGAGTTGAGTTCAAAGATTTTTCTAGAACACAATACTCAACATATGGATACAAGGCCACTTGGAAAGTCTTCCTAACTCATTGAAGAACACCCATGATTTTTGGTTTGACTTGGAAGTACTTGGAAATGGTCCATTTGGGGCCCAACATTCCTTCCAAACATTCTGTTTTTGCTGTCACAGCAGCTAGGTCAACTTACGACCTCTTTTCCAGAAAACGTTTCCAAAAGGGGTGGTCCTAACTTATTTTTCCCTTAAAATTCAATGTCTTAGGAAACTTTCTGTATAAAATGGGCCTCTAGATCATTCGTTTTCATTTTCTAAGATTTTCTAACATTTCAGTCAACAGTACGAACTCTGTTTCTGAGTGACCTCTATTGTTTATATAATTTCTCTCAATATGTGATAGCTATTCAAGATTGGCCTTTTGGGTTGTGTTCTAGACACAATAAGGAACATCTCCATAAAAAATCATGCATTGAAAACATTCCTAACCCCATCGTTTCAAATTCCAAAAGATCATGCTACTGTTCTGTCCACTATTCACAGCAAGTACATTTCAACTTTCATTCTTTGATTTGATGTTCATATGCATTCCAAATTAGTTCATATCTTAGGAAGTAGTCCATACTACATTTGTACACATCCCATGTTAATTTCATTCATTCATTCTTGCACATTTTAGACTTCTAAGTCATTCTAGAAATCCATGTACACAAAACACACTACAACCTTTACACATTTTTAGATACATACATTGCATTCATGCAAGATTTGGGGTTTTTGTAACTCTTAATCTAAGGAGATTATAAGGAATGAACTCGATCACCCGTTCATGCTTCCCCTTGATCTAATCATCCTTTCTCATCCGTCCCGGGGATTGAGAGGTTTTCTTTTATCAAAGAATAACATGCATCATACTAGTTCGCTAAGCATATTTTGATTTCTTTGTTTATTTGTTTCAAGAACAATTCATGTCCCCCTTTAGATTAGGAAAACTTGATTAATTGATATATGATTAGACGATTTTTCCTAGGTTTATTTGTGTGATCTTTCACTTTACATTGCATGATATTTGACTTAGATCTTATGAATGATATCTTATCTTTAGATCTTCCATTTCAAATTTTCTTATGTGATGTAATATACTATCATAGTATTATTTGTTGAACCAAACATAGTACAAGATGATTATTTGGATGCTAATTGAGGCCCGTCGGAAGACGGGGTGAGTTGAGGGTGTTTTAGTCGCGACAAAGGCTCCTTCCTCTCTCGTACCAAAACCCCGAACCAAGTTCTTTGGTTATGAAGGGCCGGTGCCCTTTATCCATTTGGGTGAGTCAAAATTAGGTTTCTTGGTTCCTTAAAGACCAAGTGGCGACTCTGTATCTGTTTTCAACAGACCTTTCATTTTCTTCCCTTGATTCAAATCAATTTCAAAGCAATCTCAAACTAGAGAAGTGGTCCGAAGCCCGGTATCCACAATCTGGCGACTCTGCTGGGGATTTTTAATTTAAAAACAAAATAATACAGAGGTTTGACTCATAAGAAGCATCCTTAAAATCATCTTTTTACTGTGTTTGGTTCACCGCATTGCACTCTTGCATTCCCCCCCCTCCGACTGTGTCTGAAACGCGGCGCTAACATTGTTCAGGTCTTGCTGTGCCAGGGCACAAGTCACCGTTGATACTGTACCTTCCAAGGTATATCAAAAAGAGTAAAAACCTCCGTACTGTCTCCCCGACGGTATATTGGAACTCTCGTCAACGGACCCTCTTTGACTAAACCCAGCCTTTGCATATAGATTCCTGTAGAACCTTTCATAGGACTGTTCATTTATCTTTTCAGATAGGACAATGTGATATAACTGTTGTATGCCCTGACGGGATTACTTGCGCGGTGTAGACGCTTATGTGGCATAGAACAGAACCTCTTTCTTATGATTCCCAAGGCAATCACTCACATGTAGTCACATTGAGTTGACCTGCCTAAGCATCATGACAAGGATGTCTGCTCCATGCTCGCGAAGATATACACCGCAAACCTTGTTTGTCGGTCTTGAGACATAGGAGTATGAAAACCTGCTAGAAAGTATGATCACTATAACCGTACTTACCAGCTTCCCCAGAAACTCTGTCCAAATATCCCAGATATAACCACATTAACCAGAAACTCTGTCCAGATATCCCAGATATAACCACATTAACCAGTTTTTCCCAGAAACTCTGTCCGAATATCCCAGATATAACCACATTAACCAGTTTTTCCCAGAAACTCTATCCGAACATCCCAGATATAACCACATTAACCAGTTTTTCCCAGAAACTCTGTCCGAACATCCCAGATATAACCACATTAACCAGTTTCTCCCAGAAACTCTGCCCAAATATCCTAGATATGACCATATTGACCAGTTTCTCCCAGAAACTCTGTCCAAAATTCCCGAAGTATCTTGGAAATCCATGTTATCCCTTGGTGATCATACTAGAAAGTAAGGTTAGCACACTCTGTATGGCTAGGGCCTTACTTGTTTAGCTGCTATCTGTTAGAAATAGGAGCATCATATAGATTAGGGCTTACATCCGCATGTTTGTCCCATTTGCATGCACTATTCCCCATCAATCTGCACGCGCTGTTTCGAGTCGGTCCACATCACTATCTTTGTCTGCCTAAAGTCGCCACTGTCAAAGATCTAATCTACCCTTTCAAAATCTGTCAGGTCAGTATAGATTCCCAAGGTCAGCAGTCAGGGTCTTATTCGTGGGTCAGGAGTTCGGATAATCGGTTAATCAGAATCAGTCCGACAGCTTGCTTCAACATGAATAGGGAAGAGTTGGAAAACAAGGTTACTGAATTGGGAGCGACCATAAGCCAGCAGTCCGACAGCCTGGCCCAGGTTTTAAAGTTCATGGAAGAACTAAAGCAGCGGCGACCGCAACCTCCGCCCGGGTTTCCACCACCGGAGTTTGAACTACCCCCACCTGAGAATAATGGGGAAGAAGACTGGTTTCAGGGGGTCCCACCGTCCGCATACGAGAAGAAGCTCTAAGAAAAGATGGACAAGGTTGACAAACTGGAAAGCGTACTCAGGAAAAGCAAGGGTATCGACGATTACATGTTAGATCTGGAAGGCCTTTTCGAGCCTGTCAAGCTGAAACTGCCAGAGAATTTCAAAATGCCTGCCATCGATCGCTTTGATGGAACTGGAAACCCAAAAAGTCACGTGAAGCTGTGTATGAGTATCTTCCAGTCCATGGACTGTACCCACGAACACATTGCAATGCTATTCCCGCAAACTCTGGCAAAATCTGCACTATCATGGTTCCTAACCTTGGAAGCCTCCAAAACCCGGGCCTGGGAGGACATTGTTCGAGTCTTCGTCGATCATTACTCTTACAATCAAGAGCTGGATGTCACCATCAGGGATTTGGAAACAACCCGGAAAAGCAACAATGAATCCTTCGCTGCATTTCTGAGCAGATGGAGGAACAAGGTAGCCCAAATGACCCACCGGCCAATCGAGAAAGAACAGGTAAGGATGCTCATCCGGAATCTGCAGCCGCTCTATCATGAGAAATTATTCTACCAGTCCATCTCCACCTTTGAGGAGTTGTTTGAAGTCGGAACCCGAATCGAAGATGCTATCAGGGAGGGGAAGATCAAAAAGGAAGACCCTCCGAGTCAGCCAAGAAGGCCCAACTACTCCCGGAATCCCCCGGATGTCAATGCCCTTAGCGGCCAACCCATGGCATATCCTCCAAGGCCATACCAACCCTCCAGCCAGGCAAATTCCTCCAACCGCCCTTTCCAGAAAAAGCCCCCTCGCAATTTTGCCAAGCTAGAAATCTCTCTCTCCTCAGCCCTAGATCGCCTCCTCAAAAAAGGCCATCTCCAATTACTCCAGCCTCGAAATACCCCGCTCCCGCCTAACTGCGATATGTCCAAGCGATGTACTTACCACCAAGCCCCCGGCCATAACACTGATGATTGCATGCGCCTCCGCCATGACATCCAAGACCTCATCGACCAGAATATCATCGAGCCACCACCAAAGCAGCCTCATATCACCCAAAATCCCCTACCAAACCACCAAAATGTCAACCTCATTGAGTCCAGCCCCATACCCTTCAACCCTGCTACTTATATCACCCCCCTAGGACAACCCTTGCCTTGCATTGACATCCCGGATTCTGAGGGAATTCATCTGATCGGAGGGGAGAATGACGAGTGGCAGCAACAGCTTGACGACGAGCAAGACTTGTTCTTCCTGGAAGAGCATGACCTAGGGGCGGTAGACCTCAAATGGTATGATCCTAACAACGAGAGTGATGCTTCCATCTGGAACGAGCCGGAAAAGCCATTTGTGGGAACGGATTGTGATTGGTTCAAGAAGGATGGGACTGTAGAAGGGCCTACTCCTGCCGAGATTGATCATCTGACCAGGTCGGGACGTCACTACCAGCCTCTGCAGCCTACTACTGAAGCCGTCGAGAAAGGTCCGGTTAAAGACAAAGGGAAGGGTAAGATGGATGAGGTCATCAAAGAAGACAATGAGCTGATCAAGCAGCTAAAGAAAACCCAAGCACATCTCTCGATGTGGGACATCATGGTAACATCCTATAAGCATAGGCAAGCCGTGTTGAATGCCTTGGCTGGGATTGAAGTCCCCATCGACGCCGCGCCGGAGGACATAGTAGCTTTCTTGGGTGCGCTTACCCCCGACCCGATCATTACATTCTCCGATGAGGACCTGCCGCCAGAGGGATCCGCGCACAACAAGGCGTTATACATTACTGTGGGATGTAAGGAACAACAGGTGTCGTTTTGTCTAGTCGATACAGGTTCTGCTTTGAATGTTTGTGCCTTAAGAACTGCCACTGCTTTGGGGGTCAATATCCTTGACATTACGCCATCTGTGCAATCCGTGAGAGCCTATGACAACACTAGAAGAAATGTGATGGGAACTGTTTCTCTCCAAATCCGGGTAGGATCTTTGGTGAGCACCGAGATTTTTCAAGTCATGGACATACCTGCCTCGTTCAATCTACTAATTGGAAGACCCTGGCTTCACGCCAACAAAGCTGTATCATCCACTGTGCATCAAATGATCAAGTACATTCATGAGAAGGAGGTAAGGATCATCCTCGGTAATAGTTGGGGTAACGAAGCTTTCCCAAATTACGCTCCCATTTTCGAAGTCCAAATACCTGAGCTAGAAGAAGGAGAAATCGGAGGATTCTTCATGGAAGAAGTTCATATGATCCATGATGAAGACCGATTCCCTGAGGTCCACTCTGCAGTTGTCAACATTGTTCGCAAGATGAACTACTTCCCCGGAATGGGGTTGGGTCGACGCCAGCAAGGAATTCGGGAATTCCCGCAGATCAAAGGGCAACAAGGCACTTTCGGGTTGGGGTACAAGCCCACTGATGAGGACGCCGAGCTACAAAGGCCATGGAAGAAGAGGGTGAAGGGTCTCCCTCCATACCGCAAGACTTTGAATGGACAATTCGTCAAAGAAGGGGATGATTTCCCTTACTTCGGGTTCCCCGGGCTTGAAATCTTCGCTGACTGCGAGAGGCCCCCATATCAAGACCCGTTCTATCCCGAAGAAGTTGAAAAGACCCCAGAGGAAGACTGGTTAAAATACCTTGACACTGAGGCGATCAAGAAGATGTGGGAGGAATCCGCTGAGGAGGAGGAAGAAAAGAGGACCAAGAGCCAAGATGATCAAATCAAGCCAATTGAGGAGGGTCTGAGCAACCAGGCTGTAGAGTCATCTGTCTGTGTCTCCCAATCCCCTATTCCCCCGAAGTCTGTACTACCGGTTATCGAGTCTGTACTGGAGTCGGCTGCTGTAAGCCCACCACTATCCAATGTAATCACTTCACCTGTCATGAATGAAATGAAAGACGATTCTGCTTACTCCTCTGTGTCTGACACTTGTGAATGCACAGATCCCTCCGAGGATCTCCCAATCGAACTAAAGCAACTAATTGAAAAACCACCTGCTTATGAAATAATCGAAGATACTTTATCAGTTAACTTAGGTGAAATAGATAATCCACAGATTGTGCAAATTGGCTCAACCCTTAATAAAGAAGAAAAAGAAAAATTAACCCTCTTGCTAAAAGAGTTCAAAGATGTTTTTGCTTGGTCTTACGAAGACATGCCTGGGGTCGATCCCGACATCGTCCAACATCATATTCCTCTCCTCCCTAATTCTAAACCTGTCAAGCAGAAACTGAGGCGCATGAGATCGGAATGGGCACTCAAGGTTAAAGAAGAGGTGGAGAAGCAGTTCAAGGCAGGGTTCATCATTGTCACCGAATACCCGGAATGGGTTGCCAATATCGTGCCAGTCCCGAAGAAGGATGGAAAAGTTTGTGTGTGCGTCGATTTTCGTGACCTGAACAAGGCCAGTCCCAAGGATGACTTCCCGCTTCCCCACATTGACGTTTTGGTAGATAACACCGCAGGACATGAGCTACTGTCTTTCATGGATGACTTCTCAGGGTACAATCAGATTCTAATGGCGCCAGAAGATCGGGAAAAGACGACATTCACCACCCCTTGGGGAACCTACTGTTATAGAGTAATGCCCTTTGGACTCAAGAACACGGGGGCAACGTACCAAAGAGCTGCCACCACTCTGCTGCATGATATGATTCACAAAGAGGTAGAAGTATACGTAGACGACATGATTGTAAAATCCAAGGATAGAGAAGGGCACCTGGTAGCGCTGGAAAAGTTCTTCGAAAGGTTGCGCAAATACAAGATGAGGCTGAATCCAAAGAAATGCACTTTCGGCGTAACCTCCGGTAAACTCCTGGGTTTTCTCATCACACAAAGGGGAATAGAGGTGGACCCCTCTAAGATCAAGGCGATCCTCGAAATGGCGCCACCACGGAATGAAAAAGAAGTAAGGGGGTTCCTCGGAAGGATCCAGTTCATCAGCCGCTTCATTTCTAAGCTCACAGATACATGCGATCCTCTGTTCCGATTGTTGAGAAAAGGGGAGAAGTTCCAATGGGATGACCAATGCCAAGCCGCTTTCGACAAAATAAAAGCCTACCTCCAAAATCCGCCTGTCCTTTCACCACCAATGCCTCATAAGCCCTTATTCCTTTACCTATCCGTCTCTGAAAATGCCATGGGTTGCATGCTAGCCCAAGAAGGAGGAGAAAGCCACTCCGAAAAAGCCATATATTACCTCAGCAAGAGGATGACTGGGTATGAGCTCAACTATTCTACCCTCGAAAAAACATGTTGGGCCTTGGTTTGGTGCACTCGCCGACTAAGGCACTACATGCTGGCCTTTCCGGTTGTGCTCATATCCCGCATGGATCCTTTAAAATACCTTCTCGAAAAACCCGCCCTGACCGGTCGTATATCCCGTTGGTTACTTCTATTATCCGAATTCGATATCAAGTATGTTACGAGCAAGTCGGTAAAAGGGAGAACCATAGCTGAGCATCTCGCAGAACATGCCGTTGACTCCGAAGAAAGTGGGGACTTTCCGTTTCCAGACGAGAGCATCGTGGAAATCAAGGAAGAACAGTGGAAGTTATACTTCGATGGAGCAGCCAACATGAAGGGATACGGAGTAGGTATGATCCTAGTATCGCCGAGTGGGGACCATACTCCGCTAGCAGTCAAGCTCAATTATAACTCCACCAACAACACTGCTGAGTATGAAGCATGCATCCTGGGAATGGAATCAACCTTAGAGCTAAAAGTTCGGAGGTTGGATGTCTTCGGGGATTCAAACCTCATCATATCACAAGCCAGAGGAGAATGAAAAGTAAAAGAAGAAAGGTTGAAGCCCTATCATGATCGTCTCGACCAACTCAAGAGGCAGTTCGAAAGTATCACATTCCTCTACTTGCCCAGGGAAGAGAACCAGCTGGCAGATTCCTTGGCCACTCTAGCTTCGATGATCAAAATTCCTGTGGGAGTCAGGGTGATGCCCTTGGTAATTGAGCAGAGGTACGAGCCTTCGTTTAATATAATCGCCACAGTCGAAGAAGAAGAGAATGAAGCGCCATGGTATCAGGATGTCTGGGATTTCATAGAAAAGGGGACGTTCCCCCAAGAATCCACCGAGAGAGACAAAAGGGCAATTCGAAGATTCGCAGCGCAATTCATCATTTGCGGCGGTAAACTGCTGAAGAAGGGATACAACGGTCACAACCTGACTTGCTTGTTTGGGAAGAGCTCCAGAAGAATGATGGAAGAAATACACGAAGGGGTATGCGGCCCACACATGAACGGCCACATGCTGGCCAAGAAAATCGTGAGACAAGGGTACTACTGGACAACATTGGAAAAAGATTGTTGCGAATACGTGAGAAAGTGTCACAAGTGCCAGATTCATGCAAATATGATGCATGTACCACCATCCCTTCTGTACAGCATGACTTCACCTTGGCCATTCTCAACCTGGGGAATCGACATCATTGGAGAAATCATTCCGAAAGCCTCAAATGGAAATCGGTACATCCTGGTAGCCATAGATTACTTCACAAAATGGGTAGAAGCTGCATCTTACACCAAGTTGGGGGCCAAGGAAGTGGCCAAATTCATCAAGAGAAATCTCATTTGCCGTTATGGAGTTCCCCATGAGATTATTTCAGACAACGGAAGTCATTTCAAGGCAGAAGTTAGGGATCTGTTCGAGGAATACAAAATCACTTATCACAAGTCATCACCGTATAGGCCGCAAACCAATGGGGCAGTCGAAGCTGCAAATAAGAATGTCAAGGCCATACTGCAAAAATCAGCTGATACCTACAAAGACTGGCATGAAAAGCTACCATTTGCACTTTGGGGATACAGAACATCGATAAGGACGTCCACAGGAGCGACTCCTTATTCACTAGTGTATGGGATGGAAGCGGTACTTCCGGTGGAGATAGAATTACCATCCCTACGCGTGATGGCAGAGTGTGAAATTTCGGAATCAGATTGGCTGAGAGAAAGGTATGAAGAATTGGCCCTCATAGATGAAAAGCGTCTAGCGGCGGTCGACCATGTCCGAATCTATCAGAAGAGGATAGCCCGTGCCTTCAACAAAAGGATTCGCCCAAGGAAGATTGTCAAGGGCGACCTTGTCCTTAAGGAGTTGCGAGCTCCGATCTTTGATCCCCGTGGGAAGTTTAAGCCAAAATGGGTCGGCCCTTATATCGTCAAGATTGTTCTTTCCGGAGGAGCAACTTATCTCATGGACCTCGATGGTGTCGAATTCAAAGAACCGATCAACATGGATCGCCTCAAAAAGTACTATGCTTGACTATCCAATAACCATTCCTTTCAAGCCTTGCCTTGAACTACGCTCGACCTGATTCCCGCTCGGGGATACGTAGGCAACCACATCGGTTCGGTCGCTCCACCAACAAAAATAACCTTTCCTTTCAAAACCTTGGCCCGAACTACGTTGGACCTGATCCCCGCTCGGGGGTACGTAGGCAGACTTTCAAAAAGAAAAAAAAAAAAAAAAAAAAAAAGGATGGTTCGCTAGGTTGAAAATCCGAAAGGATGCCTAGGCAAAAATTAGAGCTAAATCCAAAGTGAGCAATAACAAAAGAGAGAAAGTAGCTCTCTAGGTCACCTCCTTGGTGCCTAGGCAAAAATTATGAGCACGTGAGGGAAATAAAGTCGCGGTCCTTACCATAACCCAAAAACCACCCTCCACACTAGGGGCAAACTTCGGCCACTCGCCTCGTTTGCCTGAACCTCTTCTAAGCTAGGGGCAAACGCCGGTCATCTACCTCGTTTGCCTCACAACCATATATATCCCAAACTAGGGGCAAACTTCGGCTACCCGCCTCGTTTGCCTCTAACAACCCCAGCATGCTCAAGCAAGTACCAAAAGCAACAACTAATTGAAATCTCAAGTTACAAAATGTTTTTAGAAAGCTAAAATGCATAAAACGAGATTCCCAAAGTAACCAAGGTTCACCGATAAACAAACTTTGAATATTACATAGGCACGAATAATCAAAGAAATAAAAGTCTTTCAGAAAGCAACCACATGTTCAAAGACACTTGGGGGAATGAGCAGAATCAGTCAGGACTAGTTTTGTCTTAGTGTCTTTTTATTTCTTCAAAGGTCTTTAGAAGTAGGCCTTTACTCGGTCAGTCCAACCATCAATAAAAGCAGCAATAGTGGTAGCTCTGATCCTGGAAGCAAAGACCCTCTCAGTAAACCCCCGGGGAACCTCCTGAACTTGCCTATACTATCTGGCCAAACGGCGAGGATGATAGAAAGAAGTCTCTCTCAGACCCATCAACCACACTCTCTGGTGACCCCTGAGGCTCGTGGTGATAGCATAGAGGCCCCAACGCCTCACGATCCAGCAAATGTCAGCCTCAGATAAGGCGTTCATCATGCCCACCCAATCGGCGAAGGTATAGTGAGAATGAAGCACGGCTCGACGAAAGTAAATTGGTGGTATACGGCCCGTCCACAGCTGAAGGCGCTCGTAAAGCCAAGCCTGTAACACCAAAGGCGCCCCAGAAAGAAGAGGAGTCCCATGGTTGAAGGCATTATCCAAACCATTCAAAGTTTCAGCTAGAACCATGGCCGTGGGATTCCTGCTAAGTTTCAGCTCGAGGCACACGTGTACCAAGTCAATGGAAGTGCTCGAGAACAGGAAGTGCGAAGTCATGCACAATACTAAAGCGGCCCCACGGGAAGCATCATACACGCTGGGATTCCCAGGACTGGCGTACCGGGCAATAATAGAAGCAATGTTGAGAACCTCACCTTGAATCAACCGACTGGAAATAGTGACGGAGCAACTCAAGTATTCAGCCAAGGCTTGCGTAGGGCTGAGGGTATCAGCAGAAGGGAGAATCAAGTCAGAGTCAGAATCGAAGCCAAGAATAGCACAGAACTCCTCAAACATGGGGCATATTTCCAGGCCGTTGAAGTTGAAGACATGATTCACCGGGTCCCAGTGGGCAATGGCAGCACGCAAGAACTCAGTGTTCGAGTTCATCTGGCAAAGAGAGAACAGCTCGGTTAAGCCATAGCTAAAGAGGTTAATCCGCTCCACGCCATCCGTGATGTTCAGCCAAGCTGTGAGTTGAGCGGGATCATACGAAGCCATTTTTTCTGTCGCGGCTCTAGCAAAATTCAAAATTTCGGCAGCACCTCCCCGTTTCACGGACTATCCCACCTGCAAGGCAAAAACACTCACTATCACAAAACTACCCATCGCAGTAACATCCAGCAATTACAGTGCACATATATCAACAAGCACACAACTGCGCCTCTAAACCGGAAGATATCCGGCCTAGGAGGCGAAACATCATAATACTCTGTCAAAAGGTCACAAATTGTGCTACACATCGTCCTACACTGTCCAAATAATCATATCCTCAGTACAACCCGATCGAAAACAGAAAAAGAAAATAAAAATAATAATTCCCGCTTGGGAAGCCTCAGTCCTCCTCTTCTTCGTCTTCCGTCGGACCGCCCGAAGTGTATGTCGGCGACGGCCTCCTCCTGCCACCTCTGCATCTTGGACCTGTCCTCGATGAGCCAGCCCCGCCTCCACGATACTGCACACACAGATAAAAATGAGGGCAATCAGTAAGGGAACAACAAAAAAAAAAAAAAATAAAAAAAAAAAATAAAAAAAATACAAAAACAGAGTCGAGTCAGAGACTTACCAAAGACGCCATCTGATTGGCGGCAAATTGCCGCATACCATCCATCTGTCAAGAGAAAAAATCCAGGGTTAGAACCTTATAACCTTAAGAAAGTGCAAAATTAAAGATGTACCCGGTGGTCTCGTGTGAGGACCAGGGACCGTAAGCTAGCTGCCAAGGCGTGACCCTCCTCAGCGTAACTCCAAGGAACATTGAGGTCGCCCGTTGGCTGAGTAGGGTACCCACATGTGACTCGCGGCACCTCCATCATTTGGGGAGTGCCATCAGCGCCAAGAAAGTTGACAGTCCAATCCCAAGGAGGGATAGGGTCGGGAGCCTGAGGAGCCTGTCTCCTGTACATCTCGCGAAGCTAAAGGCACAGAATAAGTTAGGAAAAGATAAATAAAAAACATGAACAATGAATATGAACAAAAAAATACAAAAAGAACTCACCTCTAGGAGTGGGAAGTTAGGCATCAGGAAACGACCACGGTAAGCCTCATAACCGGTCTCAGAAAGAAAATGGTCCCAGACATCGGTGCCGGCTAAGGCCGCCAGCAGAGCATTTCCAGAGAGGTCACCAGCATCCATCGCAGGAGGATCGTGAGGGACGCGATACCGAGAACCACCAACCACCTGCCGGGAGACCCGCTCCCCAAGGAACCACTGTCTGCACTCGGTACTCTCCAGCAGAAGGCGGCAAGAGGTAAGAGATTTAACCGCTTGTATTTCCTCTGGGGCGGCGTAAGCGACGCCCTCCCAAGGCGTCCAATCAACACTAGAGGCTGTCAGCTCAGTTAAGAAGTTTCTGAGCAAAACAATCCAGTGGGCCCCGCTCTTCACCCCAACAACGTCCCTCCGCCATCTCAAACCTCGTGGGAATAGAGGCACAGGAGCCATGCCATCCTCATCCTCGCCTGATTCATCCGCCGAGGAAGGAGCCAACATCTTCAAGTATTCAAAACTCCAAAGTTGCACAGACAAAGGAGAAATCAAAACAAGTATGGAAATCAAAAAGATGGAAAAATAAAAGAGGAAACGGTGCGTACCTCCCAAGCTCGCCAGAATCCCCCAGTAGATTTAACATCGCCCCGAGAGACCTCCCCCATATGCTTGTAGAGATGGGCCAAGGCAGCACCGCCCCAGTTGTAGGAGGGGATCTCATCAATGGTCGCCAGGCAAGAAAGAAGCCTCAAGCTCACCCGGTCGTTCCTTGTCGCAAAGATTGAGCACCCGAGGACATACAGAAGATATACTCTCAGAAGCTGGGAATTGTTCAGATTATGATTCCCTCTGCCATAAGCCCGGTAAAGCCATTTGTAGGGAAACCAGTGCCTCTCCAGGTTAGGGGGAACAGCCCCAATCAGCATCTCCACCGCCTCCGGGTCGATCTCATAAAAGTAATCCAGAACCAGGCGCTTCCCGCCGACCCTCAAGCCCGTGATCATGGAGAAATCAAAAGGCGTCATAGTCATCTCTCCGAACGGCAGGTGGAAAGTGTTGGTAGTATCCCACCACCTCTCGGCCAGTGCATAGAAGTGAGCCAGATCATTGCTACTTTTCGAAACCAAGCGGACGAAGCCTCCGAACCCGGCATCATCAACCATCCTCTTAACGGTGGGCGAAAGCTGGGTATACCATAAGAAAGCATGGGCAAGGCTACCAAGGCCTTTCAAGGCCACTTCCGGCACCTACACACAACAAAGACGACAAAAGATACACAAAATCACTATTCACGACCCGAGAGCAAAATTCACAAAATCAACATTTGAGCACAAGTCGAACTTCTAACAGTCTCTAAGTGTACGCTACGGCTCACAAAACTAGCATAGTACATGAAAGTGGTCCTAAAGTGTCGAAAGTTTCACATACCGAGCTCGCTAGAGCCGCGGCCGAAAGATGGCGTTGAGGGTCCTGTAAAATCAAGTCCGGAGCTTGCACCTCGGCCTTCATCCGTCCCTTGGCCTTCTTAGACGGCCTCCTTGAGCTCGAAGCCATGGATCTACAAGAAAAATGGAAGTCACATTTAAACTTTCTTCTTGAAAATTTGGGCAAACCAAAACACCAATCAAAAATCCAACTACGGGGAAAGATTACTCACCTGAGCGCGCACAAGCTGCGTTTTGATGAATTTTGGCTCCAAAAACACCCCAAAATGGCCAAGAATGAGCTTCAAAAGCTCAAAAACTCAAGATATACAAAGTTAAAGTCCGGCCACCCAGTGCCGCCGCGGCACTGCTCCCCGTGGGCCCCGCTTCGCTCCGTTTTGCTCCGTTTTGCCCCATTATGGCCTGTTTTGGCCTTTTTCAGCCTGTTTTTGGCCCCGATCAGCCCCGATGGCCCATTCCAATCGAGATTTATGAGGTTTTACCCCAAGCAGACTAAAATTTGTCAGAACTACCTCCAGCAGGCAAAAACTGGGAAAAATCGGCTCCCGAAGACCCGAATCGGTCGTTTCAGGACAATCGTCGCGAGTTTCGATCAAACACGAGAATTCTGGTAACGGATCCTGGTTTTTAGTTAATGCACCGAATAAAGAAAAGAGATTCCCCGAGAACCCTGCAGGACAAAAGCAGACAGATACTAGCTCCCAGAGGCCCTGACAGTCTCTCTTGGATTGAGCACCAAAAGAGATTCCCCGAGAACCCTGCATCATCCCCCGAGGACAAAAGCAGACAGATACCAGCTCCTAGAGGCCCTGACAGGCTCTCTTGGATTGAGCACCAAAAGAGATTCCCCGAGAACCATGCATCATCCCTCGAGGACAAAAGCAGACAGATACTAGCTCCCAGAGGCCCTGACAGGCTCTCTTGGATTGAGCACCAAAAGAGATTCCCCGAGAACCCTGCATCATCCCCCGAGGACAAAAGCAGACAGATACTAGCTCCCAGAGGCCCTGACAGGCTCTCTTGGATTGAGCACCAAAAGAGATTCCCCGAGAACCCTGCATCATCCCCCGAGGACAAAAGCAGACAGATACCAGCTCCCAGAGGCCCTGACAGGCTCTCTTAGATTGAGCACCAAAAGAGATTCCCCGAGAACCCTGCATCATCCCCCAAGGACAAAAGCAGACAGATACTAGTTCCCGGAGACCCTGACAGGCCCATAAGATTCGATCAAAAGGAGCAGTTGAAGAGAGATCCTAGAAAGTATCGCTTCATCCCCAGCAGATTCAGATTAATCCTCAGCGGATTTATACAGTAGTCCATTGTCGACTCGTCATCTCGATGCAAACATCGTCGGTCCATCGCTCTCATCACACCATTGGGGCTTCCATGTTCATCATATGACGTCCCAGGATTTCACGTTCGTCACGTGACTTCTATGTCAGTCTCTTAATTTCCAGGGCCCCTGTGTCCGTCGGTTATTTTCCAAAAGACATCTTCGATCATAGTCCTCTGAGACCCCACACCCAATTATGTTTGTTTACGAAGCACACTTCCAGAAGTTTGCCCCTAAACCCGGAGTCTTCTAGACTTCAATGCCCTTATCTGAGTCACCCACCACGTCACAATCGCAAACACTAGTACAACACCAGCCCACTCGGAGTGGCACACCCCATGGCACCTGCTCATTCTAGGATCAGAAAACTAGGCATGATAGGACTCATGTATGAGATCATATCACACATTGCATATCATCCTCATATAGCATAGCATCCGCCTGATGTGTATGTGCATATGTGATTTATCCCTTTGTGTCCTGAACTACGTCCTGGTCTGATTCCCCTTGGGATACGTAGGCAGCTCACGCGGAGCACGACCAGCATCATCCTTCCATCTTTTGCAACGCTGTTTGTCCTAAATCTATAGCCTCCAAAAAGTCCTGTCTCTTCAAAACTTTGGCACTCGCTTGCGACATGCGTTGCCTCGCAAGTTCATGCCAAAGAGGGGCAAACTGTAGACACCCCATTTTGTCGGCTATCAGATTTAGGAGACCCATAGCTTGGTGGTTCGCAATGATCGTAAAAGACTCAAAAGGACTCTCGGAAGTCAGCTCTATCTCTCAGAATGCTCAGAATGACCAAAATGCCCCTGACAGCCCGAAAACTCCCAGATTTGGTCCCAAAGTTCTGAAAACATGCTACGTCGTAAGAAAAGTGAGTTTTTAAATAAAACCAAAAGAAATCATCAGCTCCCAGAGACCCCCGGAAGTCCCGGAAGTTCCCGAAAAGTCCCCGTTGACCGGTTTGACCAAGGTTTGACTAGGTTTGACCAAGGTTTGACCAGTTTGACCAAGTTTGACCAAGTTTGACCGAAAATCGTCCGAATTCACCAGAATCATTTTAAATCATGAGAAAAGTGTTAAAACAAGTTCCAAAAGAAAATCGACCGAAAACATCAGCTCCCGGGAACTCCCGGAGGTTTCTAGAACTTCCCGGGAATCCCAGGTTTGACCAGTTTGACCAGAATTTGACTTTGGAACCGGGGCACCAAAACAATTTTCAAACATTTTTCATGGATACTAGAGGTCAATAGCTTTCCAACGGTATATCGCACGTAATTTCTGGATTTAAAACGAATTTATTATGAATTTTCAAAGGCGAAAAAGGCGATCAAATCAGCTTTTATCGCGAATACCGCAAAACTTTTCAAGGTGACCTATCCCCGAACTATTTTTTATGTAAAGTAGACTCCATTACCTTTCCAACGGTATATCACAACCTCGATTTGGAGTTCATATGCATTTTCTGTGAATTTTGGACAAAATAGGGCCTTTTCGCGAATACCGGAACTTCGGGGGGCCTAAACAGCATTATCCAGACGAAGGGAGGAGCACTGCCGCCGCGGCACTGGCCCAGTGCCGCCGCGGCACTCCCCTCCAGAACAGTCCATTTTTGTAATTAAGTTTGTGGTCCCATTTTGATTAATTAAAAGCCAAAACGACGTAGTTTTATGATTTCAGATGTTTGGAGCCAATGGGAGTACTTTCTAAATCCCCAAAGCACCCCAAGTTGGCCTATATAAACACCCCATTACTCCTCATTTTGGGGAGAGTAAAATGCAAGTTTAGAGAAAGTTTGGGAGAGAAAGTGTAGAGATAAGGTTAGAGTGGAGAGAAAAGAAGCTTTCTTCTTTGATTTTTCAAAACAAAAGTGAGTTCTAACTTTGTTTTTACTTCATTACTTCCATTTACTTCAACATTCAATACTCCCAACCACCATTTTAGTGAGCATTCAAGAGTGTGGAAGCTTCTTCCATGTCTAGTGTCATTACATATGAGTGATACACCAATCTACAAGTCTCATGCTTCATGAATATCATCTATTGATTATCATCTACTTGCTTGTTTATTTATTGTTCATCTCTTCTCATCCCATTTCTTTTTATTTTCTTTATTTACTTACTAGTTCATCATCATCTAAGTGATGACATGAAGTTTGGGGTGAGTGAATCCTCATGGATAGTAGCTCTTGACCTCAAAAACATGTTTGATAGATGATGACCATAACCTCAATACTTCCAAGGTATCCTTGGAATGTATTGAAGTTATGTCTAAAAACAAAATAAATCTCTCCAACAATCTTGGAGGTTCTTAAAATGATGAGTTTGATGTAGGTATTCTAAGTGGCTATGATCCTTATTGAGTGTTGAAAACATGTTTTCAAAACATCTATTTCAAAACCCCTCTCAATCCCTCTCATTTGGTTTCAAGAAACAAAACTTTGTTTTCTCCAAAATCTTCAAAACAATGAGTCAAAACAGTGAGTGAGTTGAGTTCAAAGATTTTTCTAGAACACAATACTCAACATATGGATACAAGGCCACTTGGAAAGTCTTCCTAACTCATTGGAGAACACCCATGATTTTTGGTTTGACTTGGAAGTACTTGGAAATGGTCCATTTGGGGCCCCAACATTCCTTCCAAACATTCTGTTTTTGCTGTCACAGCAGCTAGGTCAACTTACGACCTCTTTTCCAGAAAACTTTTCCAAAAGGGGTGGTCCTAACTTATTTTTCCCTTAAAATTCAATGTCTTAGGAAACTCTCTGTATAAAATGGGCCTCTAGATCATTCTTTTTCATTTTCTAAGATTTTCTAACATTTCAGTCGACAGTACGAACTCTGTTTCTGAGTGACCTCTATTGTTTATATAATTTCTCTCAATATGTGATAGCTATTCAAGATTGGCCTTTTGGGTTGTGTTCTAGACACAATAAGAAACATCTCCATAAAAAATCATGCATTGAAAATATTCCTAACCCCATCGTTTCAAATTCCAAAAGATCATGCTACTGTTCTGTCCACTATTCACAGCAAGTACATTTCAACTTTCATTCTTTGATTTGATGTTCATATGCATTCCAAATTAGTTCATATATTAGGAAGTAGTCCATACTACATTTGTACACATCCCATGTTAATTTCATTCATTCATTCTTGCACATTTTAGACTTCTAAGTCATTCTAGAAATCCATGTACACAAAACACACTACAACCTTTGCACATTTTTAGATACATACATTGCATTCATGCAAGATTTGGGGTTTTTGTAACTCTTAATCTAAGGAGATTATAAGGAATGAACTCGATCACCCGTTCATGCTTCCCCTTGATCTAATCATCCTTTCTCATCCGTCCCGGGGATTGAGAGGTCTTCTTTTATCAAAGAATAACATGCATCATACTAGTTCGCTAAGCATATTTTGATTTCTTTGTTTATTTGTTTCAAGAACAATTCATGTCCCCCTTTAGATTAGAAAAACTTGATTAATTGATATATGATTAGACGATTTTTCCTAGGTTTATTTGTGTGATCTTTCACTTTACATTGCATGATATTTGACTTAGATCTTATGAATGATATCTTATCTTTAGATCTTCCATTTCAAATTTTCTTATGTGATGTAATATACTATCATAGTATTATTTGTTGAACCAAACATAGTACAAGATGATTATTTGGATGCTAATTGAGGCCCGTCGGAAGACGGGGCGAGTTGAGGGTGTTTTAGTCGCGACAAAGGCTCCTTCCTCTCTCGTACCAAAACCCCGAACCAAGTTCTTTGGTTATGAAGGGCCGGTGCCCTTTATCCATTTGGGTGAGTCAAAATTAGGTTTCTTGGTTCCTTAAAGACCAAGTGGCGACTCTGTATCTGTTTTCAACAGACCTTTCATTTTCTTCCCTTGATTCAAATCAATTTCAAAGCAATCTCAAACTAGAGAAGTGGTCTGAAGCCCGGTATCCACACTACCCCGGAGCATTACTAGGATCGTATACGCAGATAGCCAGTCATTTTCTAGAGGTGGACATGTGGAAGGCGCTCTGTGTCAATGGACAGACCCACCCGACACTGATGCGTATAGATGCTTATCATTTCTCCAGGACTGGTGAGGCAATATATCGTGAGATGGCTCGCTTGGTGTAGAATAAGCTAGAGATGGATGTGATTGATTTGCCAGCTATTCTTGGAGGACCCATTTCGCCAGCACCTGCAACACAGGTAGCATCACGGGTACTCAATGTACCAATTCTAAAGTACCAGGATCCAATAGAGGATCCTGAGCCTAAATTGATACAGGATAACGAGGATCCAACAGAGGATGCTGAGCCAAAGGATGAGCATCCCAATAAGGATATAGACGGGGATGGAGAGGAGGAGCCTGTGGACGATGAGGAGTCGGAGGATGACCCAGATGAGCCAGAGTATGCTCCTGACAAGGAGCCAGAGCCAGAGCCAGAGCCAGAGCCAGAGCTTGAGCTAGAGGACCTACGCTAGAGGATTCAGAACATGCATACATGGAGGTTATAGTTGGGGACGATGTTGTGGTAGCCGATGGAGATGAGGTTGTAGGGGACGAAGAGCTAGTGTAGATAGCCGTACCTGAGTTACCAGTAGCACTGGAGTTACCAGTGGGGCTATATTATAGATGACAACCATTGCTAATATGGTAGCAGAGTAGGTAGCACAGATAGTTGTACAACCAGATAGATTCATTATAGGACAGAGCAAGCTAGTAGAGGCTATGACGGTAGTTGGAGAATTTGCCGAGATAGTCACTAATATCACCAAGCCAGCATTCGGTATTAAGGATATGGACATTGATGAGATGATGGTCGAGGATTGGGATATTGGAGCAGTAGTTGGAGGTCTTTCCGTGCCAGTAGAGGATGATCCACCTGTAGAGATGGACATTGCATCCGAGGATAAGGCACCACCAGCAGGATCAGACACTGATGACTTTTGAGTCAGGATCTGGAGGGGGTTAGATTTTTTAATTTTATCAGGATATGTTGTCAACATGATATTTGGGAGCTTGAGAGATAGCTATTGGGCTATAGCTTTGTATAGATGTTTACCACTAGTAATATCTTTGTATAGATGATCTTAGTATAGCATTAGCCTATATCCCATGTGGTACACAGTTTGACTAGTGTGTACTATGCGGTACATCTTTAGATATATATATATATACGAGCAGTACTCTTGGTATATTGGTGGTATGATTGAGTTGATACATGCTGATTGGTAAAATTGTTAGTTCTTGTTGTTTATCGCTCTATCTTAATTTCGTTTCTTCGAGAAGACTTTTAGCTAATCGATTGGTGTCTTGTAGGTTCACTTCACACGAGATCACTATGGTTGGACCTGAAAGGAATCCACCATGACTTAGATCACTTATTCCAGAGGGCATGGACCCTAGTGGTGTCTTTGAGGCATTTATGAAGAGGATGGAGCACGTAGGTGACACCTACAACCATGCTACCAATCAACAACCTGTCCAACCCCCGATTGTACCATTTTTGTCTAGATAGACTAGAGATAAACTACTCAAACATTTTCATGGATTATGTCCAGAGAAGTTCGATGGATTAACCAAGCCATGGAGAGCTGAACAGTGGATAAGGGAGATAGAGCTGATATTCGAAGCCTTGGAGTATAATGAGTAGGATATGCGCTACCTTGCTACATTTTAGTTGACTTACACCGTTGCAGATTGGTGGGAGGCTGAAAGGGCCACAATTGGAATGAACGCTGCAAGAGTGATGCCACAGGGGACGTTTAAGGGAGGAATTTTGGAGAAATATTTTTCAAAAGATGAAAAGGATCAACAGGAGAAGAACTTTCTTAGCCTAGTCCAATGAAGTTGGACTGTGAGAGAGTATACCACCCAGTTTGAGCGACTGTCAAGATTTTCTCCACACATGATCGACACCCCACTGAAGAAGGTAAATAGGTTTTACCAAGGATTATACCCTCATTTGCGCCATATGATGATTGGACACTTGAATCAGAGTTTTGAAGGATTGGTAAGACTTACTATGAGTCTAGAGAAGGATGCCTATCCAGTACAGTGACAACAGTTGAATCAACCCCAACTGATGAGAAGTTTCTAATAGAGGAATTTCCAAAACCCACCGCTGAGGAATATCCAAGGGTGGAGACCTCAGGGAAATTTTCAAAAGAACAAGCACACCTAGGACAGAGCTAGGAAGTCTCAGCAGCAGTTTTTCCTAAACCCCAATAGTATCACCAACAGGGACCATAGCCTCAAGTGCAGCATCACAACCAAGTAACGGGGGATGTTTTAATTATGGAAAGCCAGGGCACATTGCCAAGTTCTACATAGCCCTAGGTTAACCACCGGATGGATGCTAACTGCCAAAATTGTAACAAGCCAGGGCCTTTAAGCAGGGGTTATTATGCACCACAAGGAGTATACTATGGGGCACCAGTTTAGGGAATATAAGGACCCTCAAATCAAACATGGATGAATGCCATCATTTTCATCGAAGCAGGCTTTAATGCTAATGAGCAACAACATCTGGAAGTTACGCTCGTACTCTTTTATAGACAAGTTAAAGCTTTATTCGATATTGATGCTGCACGTTCATTTATTGCTGTTAAGATTGTGCATCAGTTGGGTTTAGAACCCCAGGCACTTGAGCCAACACTTAATGTTATGTCACCATTGGGAGTGACTGTTGATTTAGGAAAAGTGTGCAAAGATTGTCCACTGACTTTGGAAGATAGGTATCTTTTAGCAGCAGACTTGATGGTACTGTCAATGTCAGAGTTTGACATTATCCTAGGAGTGGATTGGATTACCAAGTATGGTGCCAACTTGGATTGCCCTACCAGGGCAATTGTATTTCCTATACCTAGATGACTAACGATCAGATTTCAATGTCAGCCGATGAGTGACATGTTTTTTATAAGTTGTTTGGCTACGATCAAGAGTACAAGTATGGAACTCACGATGGAACAGATTCCTACCATACAAAATTTTAAAGATGTATTCCTGGATATTAAAGGACTTTCACCGAAGAGGGAGATAAACTTTTGCGTGACCTGGCACATTACCGATATCTAAGACTCCATATAGAATGGCACCAACGGAGATGTTGGAGTTGAAGAAGCAAGTTCAGGAACTTGACGATTTAGGTTTTGTTCACCCAACTACATCGTCTTGGGGAGCACTAATTCTATTTGTGAAGAAGAAGGATAGAACACTTCGACTCTGTATAGACTATAGAGAGTTAAACAAGGTTACGATCAAGAACTGATATCCACTACCTTGGATAGATGATCTATTCAATTAGTTACAAGGATCAAGGATCTTTTCAAACATCGATCTACATTATGGATATCACCAGTTATTAGTTCGATCGGAGGACATGTCAAAGACTGCACTTACGACAAGATATGAGCATTATGAGTTTCTTGTTATGTCTTTCAGATTAACTAACGCGCCAACAATATTTATGGATTTAGTGAATAGAGTATTTAGACCATATCTTGATCAATTCATTATAGTATTGATTGACAATATCTTGATCTACTCAGCAATGGAGGAAGATCACAAAGAACATTTATAGATTGCCTTCTAGACTCTTCGAGATAGTAAATTGTATTCAAAGTTCAGTAAATGTGAATTTTGGCTACAGGAAGTCAAGTTTTTGGGACATGTGATTTTCTAGGATGGTATCTCTATTGACTCGTCTAAGATTGATGCAGACCTAAGATAGAATAGACTAACGAATGCTACATAAGTTAGAAGTTTTGTTAGTCTAGCAAGATATTATCAAAGATTCGTAGAAGGATTCTCCAAGATCACAGGACCATTGACGAATTCGATAAAGAAAAGAGACAAAGTGTGAATGGACAGACAAGCATGAAGGTACATTTCAGGAGTTAAAGAAAAGATTAACTTCTATACCAGTACTTGTGATACCTATGAGTGGAGAAAGGTACGTAATCTACGGTGATGCTTCACACCAAGGACTTGGTTGTGTGCTTATGTAAGATGGCAAAGTGATTGTGTATGGATCCAGACAGTTGAAGGTGCATAAGAAGAATCACCCTACACATGATCTGGAATTAACAGTGATAGTCTTTGCTATGAAGATCTAGAGACACTATCTCTATGGAGAGAAGTTCGATCTGCTTTTCGATCATAAGAGCTTGAAGTATCTGTTCTCTCAAAAGGAGTTGAACATGCGACAACGAAGGTGGATGGAGTTACTCAAGGACTATAACTTCTCATTGCAATACCATCTGGGTAAAAGAAATGTCGTAGCCGATGCTTTGAGCCGTTGACCTCAATCAGTAATCACTGTATTACTGATTTGAGAATGGCAAGCATTGGAAGTTTTAGCTGAATTCGACCTTTAGCCAGTGGAAGAAATCGAAGGACAATATCTGTAACACCCACTCCCGCGGGTTATAATTAATTGCATTTAGCATATTAACATTATATTAGTGATGTGTTTATACGTGTTAAGTGAGTTTAACTTACTAAGATGATTAGGGGTGTCCATTTGGGAACCCAGAATTGGCCAATGTGGCAGTCCCAGTTTGGGACAGTTATGAGAGGTCCCCATGTGATGGGACAAAGACGCAGAATAAGTCTTATGTGCTTAAATGTTTATTAAGGCATATGTGAATTATATTATGCTACCTTACTAACATGTTAATTGTTAGAGACCACTTATGTGGTCCATTAGGGACATCTTTGTGAGAGTGAATTGGACACGTTGCATAATTAGTAGGTTAATTAGCAACTTCATAATATTATGTGGGACCACTTATAGGACCCATACGTGATATAGACAAACACCTACTTAAGTTTGGGATAGTTTTAATAAGTTTTATAACTAACAGGGGTATAATCGCAAAACTAGTAAAACTTAGGCGAGGTCATAATATAATCACAAAGTTAGACTTACTTGATGAGAGACAGGTGTCTCATGACTCATCAAATGAGTCTTCTTCTTCTTCATTCCCTAGAGATATTTACAGAGGAAGGGAGAAAATGAGAGAAATATCGGTGGAAAGTTCAACGACGCTCTCGACGCCAAACGACGTGCCATTTGGCATCAGATTTCAAAACATGATACGTATTCGGACTCCTGGAGGTGCGTCTAACGCGATAGTACCAATCTTATTGAATTCTGAGACAGTTTTTCTATGACCTAATTCGGGGGCTTAGCTCATAACTTGTAATTTGTGTGTAGGATTTACACCTTGATCATACTAGGATCTTAATTCTACGATTAGGAGCGCAAAACCAAGAGGTGAGTGACAATAATTATGTAAATTGGATAATTGAATGCTTGTGACTATCTTTGTGATGCTAAGCATGATTAGTTAGCTTAAATTCACAAGTTTAGAGTAAATTTTGACAGCTTATGTATTGTTTATGAAATTACACGGTGTAATGACTATGTGAGCATGTTGAGTTGTTTATATGGGTCAAAGGGAAACCTGTACCTACCATCGAGAATGTGACTAGGTGCCAAAATGGCCATGAGACTGCACGTCTGAATGAGAGAGGCGTGGGTAGCTCGGTTAGTCGCGCGGACTAATGGAGTAGTCGCAGACTAGCGTGAAAGGGTGGTTGATACTTGCGTTCCCAGAGACTATAGAGATGTGTAAAAAGATGAGATTAAGCATGTTCATTATTCATGTGCATAAATGTTGTCATTCACCAACATATAGCTGATATAGTGTAGTGGTCATTGAATAACCATTGTAGGTGATAAAGGCAAGGCATTGTTTAAATGAAAATGGAAGTTGGCGAGGATACATGGGACTTAGGGACTGTTGGGTTTGTGCCCTCAAACCATTACTTTTTGTATGAGACACTGACATTTTTAATATATGGATATCGGCTTTACATTTTATTATGTATGTTTCTTTCATAAGATGATTGTTAATCCTTAAGCATTATAGTAAGTGATTCGTGTACGTATTAGATGCATACAAGTGAGATACGAATTATTATTCATTGATACTTAGAATTTGTCACAATGGATGATGAGACTGGATATCTCATCAGGTTTACACTATAGCATGATTAACTACCATTGGATGGAGTGATGAATCTCAATCACTGGAGTATATCTCTTAGTTATTATGCTAGTGCTTATAGTACATTGACAAACCTGAGCTTTCATATTAATACTTAAGACTGTCAATAGTCGATAGGAACTCATAACTTGTATAAGGTATGTGTTCTTAATCTTGAGATGATTATGAACACAGACTATGGATATGGCTACTTTGACTTACCAATTAATGAGGTCTTAAAGATCAACACTTGGGTATCTTGGGTATGTCATGTTCATAGGGTTGTAAACATATATTGTCAAGATAGAATCTATCCTCTGATAAAGAGTAAGCATTCCCTTGGGAGTGTCACCAAGTTGATTACTGAGAACTGCAGTCTTGTTGATAAGTAGTTATCAACATGTTTGGTAATCGTGAGAGGTGAATGGGACTCAAGGAATACAAGAAATAATCATGATTTAGGTTAACAATAACCATTTATCCGACTACCTGAATATGATTACGAATGCTAATAGTAGAGGGACATTTGTACACCATACAAGTCTAGTTATCACTTCGGATATGTTCTTTTGCATTAGAGTTTAGTTATTATTTTATACTGGAGTAAACGTTAACTGATTAGTTGGTTAGTTTGCTGATCAAAGAGTTTGATCATGGGAATTAACAACTGGTCTAAGACAACAATAAAGAGCTTAGGAGGTCTCAATCTTAGCTCTGCTAGGATGCTTGGAAAGGCACTTGAGGATGCTATCAAGACTGGTTCGATCGATCTAAGTTGTTTCGATCGATTGAAGTTTAGACAGGTTCGATCGATCAAAAAGTGGTTCAATCGATCGAAGTTTCGATTGATCGAAGCCAATTCGATCGATTGAAGGTAAAGTCGGTTATGGGAATCTATAAATAGGGCAGCTGCGTCCAGAAATCAGGGTTTGTCATTTCTAACATTCCTAAGCTGTAGAAACTGTTTAGGGTTCCCAAACCTTCTCTAACCTTCCTATTAGAGATCCCACCATCTCTAGCTTCTCTGGGAAGCACTCACAGGAGACATAAGAGTGAAGACAACCTAGTGGAGGCTGCTGCACCATCAACGAAGAAGAGAATCATAATTGGGTTCAAGACCTGAGGTATAAACTCTTCTCCCTCTTGTGTATTTGTATCTATAGAGTTAATAAGTAGTAGACCCGAGTTACCAATAAAGTTTTTGAACTTTGTTTTCCACTGCGCGTTTAAATAAAAATTTTAAACCTAATTTTCCTTCAGGGACGATTATGGTTAATGTTGTATATCTCCTGTTTTGGACTAAAATTTATAATTTGATTGTAAATGGTTTTTAACTTGGGGAAAATTATGGTACTAGTTGGTTCGTAGTTAATGTTATATAAGTAGTTGTTTAGCTTCAAGACTTTGCAAACTACTAGATGTGTAGTAGGATTTATAACTTGGGACTTTTGCAACTTGTAGTAGTTAGTTGACAACTTCAACATATGTAATATTTGGTTTATGAAATGTTGGTTAGTTTTGGGAATGTGGCACCTTTCATTGCCTTGCTTGGTTTAGTTGGTGCGACGAACGTAGGAGTTATACTCAAAATGAGTTTGAAATGAATCGGATTTTAGTTCAAGCTCTCTTAAACTTATTTTGATGGCCGGTATGAACCCAAGTTATCGGGACTTAAATTGTAATGAAGTTTTTACATGTTTATGAATTAAAATCAGTGTTTGAAATGTTTTAAGGTTGGTTAAACTCGAAGTGGTTGAGTGGCTCTAGGCAAAATTCTGCAGCAAGGGAAGGATTCTGCCCAGGGGTCATTCGACTGGTTGAAGGGGCAGTTCGACCAGTCGAAATACCCCCTGCACCTCTTTTAGTTCTACCACTTTGGGTGTTTTGTTTTACTTCTAATTAAACATGAGGGTACCTTTGGGACCCCTTTGAAGTATAAAAGTGTTACTTTCGAAAAAGAACTTCATTCAGGTGTGTTTGGAAATGCATTTATAAAATCTCTTTAGAAATGCTCAAAATGTGTTGAGTTCATGAGTCAAACCTTTACAAATGTGTTTTATAGAACTTTAATGACATAGGACATGCCTTGGTGGCAATCCATATGTCCTAGAATCGTATATGCAGTTCTGGGGCGTGACAACATCTTGGATGCCTTATGGTGCATCCAACCTTGATCAGCCGTATCATAGAAGTTCAACAGAAATAGAAGATTTGAGTTTTGGTTCACCAAGATGTCAGCAAAGGAACCAAAGGTATGGAGTATTGGTACAGACAGAGCCTTATGATGTAAAGGTAGACTCTGTGTACTTGACAGACAAAATCTCCAGAAAGAAACATTGGATGAAGCACATAAGTCATGAATAAGGATACATCCTGGAGGTACTAAGATGTACAAGGATTGGAAGAGGAATTTTTGGTGGGAAGGAATGAAATGAGAGGTAGCTGAGTATGTATCTTAGTGTCTTACTTGTAAGCAAGTGAAGGCAGAACATCAGAGACCGCCTAGACTTCTACAGCCATTACCGATTCCCTAATGGAAATGGGAGCACATGACCATGGATTTCATGGTAGGTTTGTCAAAGTCTCAGCAAAGCCACAATGCTATTTGGGTAATCGTGGATTGACTTACAAAGACTGCGCATTTTATTGCCTACAACATGACATATTTGTAGACACCCCAATTTTGACCGAACTATTAAACTTAGGGGGATTTACCTCTAGAGATCAATGATGAATATGTCTCGTCAGAATCAAGACTCTTACAAGCAATCCGACTCTCTTCCTAGAAGAATCTCGGTTCAAAATCACATTTTTTCAGCCAAAAAGACCAAAATTCTCATCTACCGTCACCTTGTAGACCATGAGTTTTGAACACATATAGAAACACGGCATTGTCCTCGGAGCATCTTAAAACCATTTTTAAAAGAAGAGAAATTCAGCATGAACCCTGAAAAAGTCAATAGTTGACCCAGTGAAAAGTCAACGAGTCAAAAGATGGTGGATCGTAAAATTTTTGAATTTTAAGATGAAAAGTCCTAGTAATTGTTCACTGGGTCTCCCTTATGCTAGAAATGATTTTTAAAAATTTTTAAATGAAAGAAACATTGAGAAATCGAAAGGTCTTTAAGAAGAATTACGCCAGAAATTAGAAATTTTGCCTTCGGAGGGAGAGTTGACTTTTTTTCCTTATGGATTTTGATTTTTCTATATATTTTTATTGAATCCAAATGGGGGGTATTTACTTAATTACATTTAATGTCTTAAGTAAATACATAAATTAAACGACATTTACTTAAATGACATGAAATAAAATTAAGGTGCTGAATTGCTGTGAATAGTGCTGGACTGCTAAGCAGCGGCACCCAGAGTGCCTGAGTGGCAGTCAATGAATGCCGCTGCGGCACTCATTGAGTGCCGTTCTGTCACAGCCCGGTCCAACAAAAGCGGAACCGAAGCCCGTGGCACGCCACCGAGGCTAAACCAATTCATTAACGTTCCAAAAAATTAGTTTGAAAAACACACGCAGTGGAATAAAACAAGTCATTTTGAAAACCATCCGTCCAGTCGACTGATCCTCAGATCCAGTCGACTGATCCTGGTCCAGCAGAAAGTTGGGTTTTAAAACACCATCCAGTCGACTACTTTCTACATCCAGTCGACTGGGGCTTCAAAGTTTCAGTCGACTGGTAAAGTTCGGTCGACTGAAGTCCAACCTGTCCAAAAATATCAGTTTTAAAAACCATGATCCAGTCGACTGTGTTGGGGATCTAGTCTCCATGAAACGATGTAGAGAGTTGCTGAAAAGGAGGCTCCAGTCGACTATTCAACAAACCAGTCGACTGATCCCCTGGAAGCAGCACATTCTGCAGCATTTTCAAGTTTAAAAGCTTTTGAATTCAAACGGGGATCAAACACACACTTCCAAAAGTACTCCAAAGCAATCCTAATTATATTAACATATTACCGAAGCACAGTTACAACAAGTTACTAACTATTGCAACTTTTTAGATTCGTTTTAACATACCAAGTTAAACATAACTAAAAACCATAAGAATTCTTATTGCAACATTCCTATTGTCCCAAAACTACAAGATTAACGTTCAAGTTGCCTTCTAAAAGAACTCCCAACCCACGTGCTCACTTTTGCGATTCCTCGCCAGCATTTATACCTGCAATGGTTATTTAAATAACCACACATATTCGATTTGTTTAAGCTAATGCTTAGTGAATAAATCAACATATGTACATGAATGATAAACATGTTCGCATTCACATCTCTATATTTCATACTAGTCGCCGGAGACTCACGTGCCCGTCCATACTCCCAATCCGCGACTCCTCGCCAATAAGTCCACGCAAAAGGGTAAGACCCATGATTCTTCTCTTCAATCGTGCGACCTTAATGCCTATATCGGCTCCATAAAATGGCACGGTGACCACGTGCTCCCTCTGACCCAAATAAGCAACTTAACATGCTCAAATACATATCACCATGCTCGCGGTAATCAAAGCATTTCATCGTGCTATTGGGCCTACTTATCAATATAAATGCCCAATATGAACTACACAAGATATCTCTAAGTATTAATACATGCTATTCAAACATAACATGAATACATATCAAGAAACCATTCCAAAAACATAGTTGAATCACTCACCTCCGATTTACGCTCTTAAACTTCGATCCAAAGAAAACCCGTGTACAAAGAACGTGCAGAAGTTCGTCTAGTACAATTCCTATGGATCAAAATTCCATTTATCAACTTTTATGAAACAAATTCTAGAAAACAACTTTTTAGAAAACTTGGCCAAACAGGCCCTAACATAAATCAAAACGAAACTCTTACCTCAAGGAGCTCGAATATGAAATATTGGAGAAAACAGACTGACGAAAGGTTGTCGTTTGGCGTCGCAAAGCTCTAAGCTGCAAAATCTCCCTTGGCCTCTTTTTGGAAACTTAGGTTATAAGCTAATGAAAATATCTAACTCATCTCTATCTATATATAGGCAAAACTCTCGAGAATTACGTTTGCCTCCCCAAGAGTTTTCAAAACTCCTAATCAGTCTCTGAAACTTTCTACACAGCTAATTTATAACTTTATAAGTGAAACCTCAAAATTATAAAAGTTTTCGACTAAGTTTCGTTTGGTCGCTAAAACGCGAATTTCTACATGACGTTTCTGAAGTTGCTAATTAGCCTACTAAATTAATAGTGTGTTAATTCGTTCTCACCAGGATACTAAAACTAACAACAGATATAAATTCTAAGACAAAAAATAATACAAATATTGAAATACACAGGTAAACATTTATTTTCGGATAAACATTTAAAGTATTCCATAGTGACCGTCTCATATTCGGAGAGACGTCGCAACAACAAATCCTCAATCACTACAGCTTCAAAGGGTTCTCTAATACAGACACCCAAATCAACTCGTGAGTCAAGACTCACTCAAACATGTGTCATAAGACACGCCACATCACATTATCATGCATGACAATGAAATGCAAAGGCAATAACACAAATACGGGTGTTATAATTGACACGAGAATTTTCTTGTGCGCTCTTGTGCAGTACCCAAGTGTAGGTAGACGTGCAAGTAATATCTGGTAAGACCAGGTCGATCCCACAGGGAAGGTGTTGACCTATCGAATTAGACTAACCTCTAAAGAAAACAAAATTAAATAACTAAGTTTGAATGAAGGTGCAGAACACGAAGTTCCACAAACTAGGATTACTAATGAAAGTAATTAAAATTAACTAAACAATCTAACTAGCTAATTAAACAGTACTTAGAATTAAGGAGTTTAACTTTAAAAAGAAAGTGTTGGGATTACACGAATCCACCGTGACCTAACCTTCTACCATGCAATTGCAATTAAACTCAAAGGAGTACACCTACTACAGTATTCTGTACTTCTCTAAAGATATAGAATCAATAGCCCTTTCATGACCGGGACTACATCATCTCAATTAAGTTTGAAATACATGAAAACGGTTTAATCCAATAGTTAAGACTCGCACCTACAATGGTGTTAGCATTGAGGGTGGTTTGCAAAATATATTGAAAGAAAATGCTTTAAGGCCTTAAGTTTAAAGACTGTTTTGACAAACTGAGCATTTGGGGACAGTTTGATAACAAATCCTTAAAACAGAAAGTCTTAGAATACTGTTTTGGGTGTTCTCAAGAATCAGAATCCTCGATCGATCGACGCGCTTTCGATCGATCGAATATCTTCATCTCTCGATCGATCGATATTTACTCGATCGCTCGACTAAGTCACTGTCTCGATCGATCGACATACTTTCGATCGATCGAACACAGGAATAAAAATACTGCATGGCAGAGGCCTAAAATCACGATTTCATCGCGATTTCCCAACCCTAGGACTACTCAGACATTATCTGGAGTACCACAGATTGATATTTAACGTAAAGGTTCATTAAAACTATGTTTGTTTGAAAGTTTTGCATTAAAACTATAAAACTAGTGATTGTAATCTAACTAACATAAAACACTACGAGATTAACAAGTAAACTACGATTAACTAAGTGCAGAAAACAGATAAACAATAAATCAAAAACCTGGAATGAAGATAAACTTGTATTAACTAAAGAAATCCGGTTCACAATGATAAATCCTCAATTGAAACCTACAAAGACCAAGGAAAAACTCTCTCTTCTCTATCTAAAACTGATAAAACAAAGTTGGGCGTCCCTTATGGACGTATACAATATGAATATATATAGTAAACCTAAGAGCTAGGGTTTAAAACCCGCAACTGCTGCATGCGCGTATAATCTGATAAAAGGTACTTTCGATCGATCGAAACTTTCTCGATCGATTGAACATCTTGAAATTTCGATCGCTTTAACTTCCTTCGATCGATCGAAACCTCGATCGCTCGAACTATGTCGATCGCTCGAACTCTGCAATTCTTCTTCAGTCTTCCTTCTTTGAAACAAAGCATCTCCTTTTTATCAAATCTTTCAGTCTTTTATACAGCAGCATTAACCTGCACAAATAGTAGCTAAAACAATACAACTTATCATAGATTAATCATATTGTCTAAAACTAGCATTGTAATGCAAATTGCAGATAAAACGGGAAGTTGTGATCAAAACTAATGCAATTCTTACTTTTAGCGCGGTTGTATTTTACAAATACCCCCGCTTTGCACAACCCCCAACTAGCTTATTGCTAGTCCCTAGCGATAAAGTGAAAATAAAAATGAAATAAAATACCTAACTAATACTACAACGACTAAGAAAACAAAAGAAAACTAAAAACAACCTAAACTAAAGTAGAGAGAAAAATTCCTAACTCACTTTCGCAGGACTCGCGGTTGCATTTAGCGAATGCAACAAGCCGTTAAACCCCTAGGTTCTCCCTAGTGGACGAGTGTTGTCTCGTGAGGGTTTGCAGTGAATATACCCACAAAATTCTCCAATTTTAAGCTCAAAAAGATTTAGAATAACTTATGACATCTCCCCCCATTAAACTGTTACTCAGGCTCCACAAATATACATTATTCTCAATCAACCCATGAAAGAAATTTACATGCTCCCCCTATATCACCAAGTAAAATATAACAACTGTGTTACCATCATGTACCCGTGTGTGTGTGAAATTAACAACCATGCGTCCAACCCTATTAAGAGTTATCTAGACTATTGTACTTTGGAAAACTTGCAGTTTTAGCTCAATTCTCACATTGGTCACACTCAAAAAGAACGTCTCTCAGAAACTTGCTTTACAATGATCGCACATCGTATGAAAGCTTTGATAAGGATGATATTCTAAGTGCTAATGCTTTCATACTTGACTCTATGAAAAACGGACATTTAAGAGTGTATAGTCTCATGAATGGAACACTACTTACTAGAGGAGCGAAATACCGTGGATAACTCAACTCACACTTTCATGTTCAAACCAATTGTTGAGAATCTTCAAGACTTTGAATTATGGCTTTTATTTAGTAGGTGGGAGTTTTGTAGAGAAGAGTGTGCTTTTTAGTATGTGATGGAATTTCAACTTCTCTTTTTATTCTTTATTCTTTTCTCCACCCAATCTCCCATTCATTTCATATTTTTTTTTTTTTTTTTTTTTTTTTGTATAACTCCTTCATTCATCCTCATTTTTTTTTTTTTTTTTTTTGGAATGTCCCACAACAACTTCCTACCATTTCACATACTTTGATGACTCATTCTCAATAAATTTATCAAACAGTTCAATGAGGTCAAGGTGTAGATCAAAGATTTGGGTTCTTGTGATTTTATTGGAAATATTTAATTGAGGTGGGATTAGGGGTGAAACGATTCAATGAATGAGGGTGAGCTATATTAGGTAAAAGAATGGGTAAACGATGGCTTGAATCATTTTCTCAACTTTCAATTTTTAGCACTTAAGTGTTCATTGAGTTTAATTGGTAAATCCTGAACGTTCTCCTCTAACAAGCAGTCAAAACTTTTAAAAAAAACTGAGACTTCACAACGAATTCACAAGTATATGCAAGAAAAACCATTCGACAATGTATGAGAATTCCCTCAGAAATGACGATTGGCTCAAAAGCTCACAAAGGGTTATTAGCTTCCACTACTTGTTCTTTTCGCACAATATTCATATTAACTCAATTTTCAGGTTTTCTACATAGCTGCCAATTAATGCACAAAAGTATTGGGTACATAACAGCTTCACAAATGCAATCCATTTTAGTGATAACAGAAAAACTCGTGAATTTAGTCCATAAAAAAGATGAAAATACTACAAATGTGTCATCGCCTAATTAACAAGCAGGAGAGAGTATTCAAAATTATTCTATCAATAAGATCCAATAAAAATTTCAAAATTGCAAAATTTTAACAGACTGTGTTCTTAATAAATTTAAAGCATATCCAAGTGCAAAACTTGATCGTCACGGGTGTATACCTATCTATTATCTCCTACCCCCAACTGAAAACAACATAGTCCCAGAAGTTGATTTTCAACAATTAAAATAGATAGGTATCACCTGTATAGTGTAACGCGATGATAAGAAGCATAGCAACCTGGCATAGAAATATAAAACACAATCTCCAAAACAACAGATCAATAGATAAAGAAAAAACAAGTAAAACTATGATCCAAACAACATTAACCACTGGAATGAAGAGAAATGAAATAACAGTAGTAATATCCATACATACCCAAAACAACCACACAAAAACATAAACCAACCTGTCCAACCAAACCAAACCAAAACACCAAATAACCATAAATACAGAAACACCACCTCCCCTAAGAATACTAATCAACTCCAGACGGAGCATCCTCAGCCACATCAGACGGGATGTCGATGGGAGCAGACGGTGGCTGTGCGGTAGCTGGCAGAATATCGGCAGAAGTAGATGGAAGATCGGTCGTGGATGGAGCGGATGATGATAGATCAGCAGCAGTGGTAACAGGAACAACAGTAGGAGATGGATCGGCAGCAGGTGGTGGTGCAGCGGCAGCAGATGGGGGCACAATCGGGTCAAACCCAAACTGGACCAGCAGTGTAGTCAGCAGGGTAGAGATATGATCAATCTTACCCTCAAGCCGCATCTGTGCCTCCCTCTCCTCCAATAATAGATCGTGAATAGTCGGGGGAGGCGCAGATGACGACTCTCCCTGGGCTGGAGCCTGAGATCTCTGTCTCAGCTCAAAACGTGCCACCTCCCGAATGGGATCATCCTCCTCCGAATCTGGCTCCTCAGCCTCAGTGGGCGTCCCAGAAGCCGCACCCTCAGTATCGGTGCCATCAGCTCTCTTCCTCTTCCCTCCAACTTTCGCTTTCCCCTTGCCCTTTCTTCTCCTCCTCTGAGCATCTGAGCGGCGAGAGGCAGCCTCACCAAAACGACTGCGAGCCTGAGATGTCGCATCGCCAGGTAAGGGAAGGAGGCCAGCATGCTCAATCACTCTGTGAATAGCCCAAGCACCTTTCAGGTGCTTCTTGGCAGCAGTGTAGCGAGTGGGGTGCCTCATGAAGTCAATATATAAGCGAGGCAAACAAACAGGCAACCCCGTCCCTATGGCATATAACACATGTGCATACCAGGGGGCAATCTTCTCCCGGTAGGAGGTGACCAATAAACAGTTGCTCAACGCGAGGTGGAGCATATGGTAATCATCGGTCAGGTAAGTATCTGCAATCAGTGCCGTACCATCCCAGCTCGGTAATGCTCCTTCAGTAAGCTCTCGGATAACAGCAGTGGGTGAGAGCACTGGTGTACCGTCACGGTGTGGGCATACACAATCAGGCACCTCAGGGATTCCAAGAGCAGCTGAAACGGTAGCAGGGCTGAACACGATCTCCCGGCCGCGAAAGAACGATCGTAGTGTGAATGCGGCACCGGGATCTCTGATCATCGTCGCGCAAGCCGCGCGAATCCATGCGAGATTCACTCTCTTTGCCTGAGAGAGCAAATCGTACCAGTGTGGCATGGCCTGGATGCGGGCGAGGAACCAGGGAGTATCGAGCCAGACTGTCTCTAGTGGTCGCTCTAGCATGACCGGTCGAGTATGAAAATATCTCGTGAACCACTGGCGGTCGGGGGTGTTCCGGAAGCCGTGGAGTGGGACCGGATCAGGAATATCAAGGTCAAAGGGCTTCTCCCTGTGGTAACCCGTAACAGGGTTCATTGTGGGCCCCTGAAAATAGAAGAGAAACAGAAAAGAAATCAAAACAAGACAAAAATGAAAAGAAAGTGAAACTGCTGGAGTTCGAGCGATCGAACAATGTTCGATCGATTGAGAAAGTGCAAGGTTCGAGCGATCGAACCTAGCTCGATCGATCGAGAACAGCGAATGTGCGGGAACCATTTCCGAGAACAGAAACGGCCCAAACACAAACAAAACACGACAAACAAGAATAAAAATAGGCTTAAAAACAAATGGGGGCACCCCATAAGAAATGGAATCAAATGAAAACGAGGGGGGGGAAAACTCGAGGCCTTACCTCGGTTTCTGTGTAGAGCGAGGGATGCCGGAGGTGAGGGTGATGATCTGGGGATTATAAGCTCCTCGAATAACCGAGTGAATGGATGGGAAACGAAGAATTGCCCCGAGTCTCTTCTCTGTGCTCAATCGCTTGAGAGTGTGGAGGAGATGAAGAGACTGAGGAAGTGTACGCTGAAAGCCTCGGTTAAAATACAAATCTCGATCGATCGAGAAAGTTTGATCGATCTAACTTTAGATCGATTGAGAACTTTCAAGCGATCGAGGATAAGAAATCGTCGATCGATCGAGATATATTCGATCGATCGAACCTGGAAATTCCAAGATATCACAGAATGGATGAAATAAGTACCCCCAACAGATCTAAAGTATCTTGGACAAACAGCAGAAAGATAAAAACAGTGCAAAGACAGAGCCAGTAAGCCAAAAACGCATTCTCAAATAGAAAATTGGCAATTTGAATTAAATAAAACCTTTTAAAAACATCCAAACTACACAGTATTGCCTCCCAATTGGTATTTAAACCTTATTGAGCTAAAGAAAACTAAAATAAAACTAAAACCAAAAACATGTCTGTCAAAGATTACACTACAATTGATAAACATAAAAGGGAATGAATGAAAACAACTGGAGTGTGGCACTATTCTTCGAGCGTGAAAAGATCCTCTTCCACAATTGCTTTATGCTGCACCAAATCTTCAAAAACGGAGTCCAGGCTCGATGATTCCCTTTCCCAGAACAGTCGGAAAGCAGCAAGGACATCATCGAACAAATCTGGAGTCTCTAAGGAAGTGATAGCATTGGCAAGAGGTGATCCGCATGGAGATAGGGATAACGGAGTGATATTGCGCAATGGACATTCCTCTTGTGGCGGAGTCCGCGGCCGTTGAATGTATAAGCCATGAAAGAGCTGATGTGGAAGGAAAATAGGTGGGTATGGAAGATTCATAGTGACAATCCTGACAAAAGACAACAAACTGAAATTAAAACAACAAAACACAAGAAACACGAATTAACACAAAAAGAAAAAAACAAAGAATAGAAACAATAATACAAAGAAATGTGACAAGTCCCAACCTCACTATTGGCATTGGTTCCCAAAGTGCACTAGCTGGTAAGGGGCATTGGAGCCTGAAGAGCAAGTAGCTCAGGTGCACGTAGCGGTATGGGACCAACTCAAGTACGAGGAAATCGTCCATGAAAACAAAAACAGCATTGTGGCGTTCTGGGACGACATCCTGAAGGACATGATCCTCCCATGGCTCCCACATGTCATCGTTTTCCCACTGCGCCATGAGTGCGTCATCCACCATGCGTCCCATGTACAGGTCATCATCCTCCTCCACATCATCATCATCCTGAAATCCCATATTTTTGTATGGGTTGATATCCAGGAGGGCTGGTGGATATGGAATGTACCCTTGAGCAGCATCAATAAGAGAATGAGCTTCAGGGTCCTGATGAAGCAAGGGGCAGGGTATGAGTTCACCCTCAATCCAGGTGCCACAGCGACATTCTGAATCCGCCCAAGAACCGACAGAGTGAACATCATCACCTCGCATCTACGCACCTGCAACAGAGTGGTTTAAGGAATAATGGATTAGAACTAAATCACAAACACGAAAGAAAGCACAAGAACCAAAAAGAAACAAAAGAGAGAAAAACTAAAATGCAAGGAAAGAAAAGGAATACAACAACAATTTGAAATTCCACTTCGGATTTTTAAGCGTGAGAATAGCTGGGCTCATCCAGCTGGATGTGCTCAACCTCAGTTTGGAAATTCTCCAAAAACGGCTTCAATCTTTGGCCATTGACCTTGAAACAATCATCGTTCTTGGGATTAACAATCTCGACTGCCCCATGTGGAAAAACAGTTTTTACGATAAACGGGCCTGTCCACCGGGAACGGAGTTTTCCTGGGAAAAGATGGAGGCGAGAGTCATACAGCAACACTTTCTGCCCCGGCTCAAATGATTTACGAAAAATCGTACGATCGTGTCGAGCCTTCAACTTTTCCTTATGCAGCTTTGCAGAGTCATACGCATCTCGTCGTATTTCCTCTAGCTCTGCAAGTTGGAGCTTGCGTAGCTGACCTCCCTCTTGAATATCAAAGTTCAATGAGCGTGTCGCCCAATAAGCTTTATGTTCAATTTCAACAGGAAGGTGGCAAGCTTTCCCGTAAACTAATCTGTACGGGGACATACCAAGATTCGTCTTATAGGCAGTACGGTATGCCCATAACGCGTCAGTTAATTTGTATGCCCAGTCTTTTCGATTGGAACTAACCGTCTTCTCGAGAATATGCTTGATTTCTCGGTTAGCCAATTCTGCTTGCCCATTAGACTGTGGATGATAGGCAAGAGCGATTTTATGATGAACTCCGTATTTCTTGAGAAGTGACTCCAAAGGCCTATTGCAGAAATGCTTGCCTTGGTCACTTAGTAAAGCTTTCGGAGTACCAAAACGAGACAAAATATGCTCTCTTAGAAATGACATGACCGTTCTGTGGTCATTTCGTCTCGTTGGTATCGCTTCTACCCATTTGGATACATACTCGACAGCAAGGAGTATGTACTCACAGTTATTCGACTTGGGAAATGGGCCCATAAAATCTATGCCCCAACAATCGAATATCTCAATTGTGATGATAGGGGTTAAAGGCATAGAATTCCTTTTAGAAATGGTTCCAAGCTTTTGACAGCGTTGGCATGTCTTGCAAAAGGAATAAGCATCTTTGAAGACTGTAGGCCAGTAAAAACCGCTTTGCAACACTTTTTGTGCGGTCTTCTGTGAAGCGAAGTGCCCACCACAAGCCTTAGAGTGGCAAGATGCTAAAATGACGGTTATATCCTCATTGGGGACGCAGCGCCTGATGACCTGATCAGCACAGTACTTGAAGAGGTATGGGTCATCAAAGAAGAAATGGCGCACGAACGAGAGGAACCGTTTCCTATCTTGGTGCGACCAATGAGTCGGTGTCTCACCTGTGACCAGGTAGTTTACCACATCAGCATACCAAGGCAGACTACTTACTGCCAGTAGCTGTTCATCTGGGAACTCATCTTTAATGGATTGGGATTCAGTGTTATCGGTAAAAGTCAACCGGGATAAATGATCCGCAACCACATTCTCCACTCCTTTCTTGTCCTTGATTGTTAAATCAAACTCTTGGAGTAAGAGTATCCAGCGAATAAGCCGTTGTTTAGCGTCTTTCTTTGACAAAAGATATTTGAGGGTCGAATGATCTGTAAAACAGACGATTGGCGACCCTATCAGGTAAGACCTAAACTTATCCAGAGCGAATACTACGGCCAGCAGTTCCTTCTCAGTAGTAGTGTAATTCATTTGAGCTTCATTTAAAGTTCGACTGGCGTAGTATATCACATGTGGCTTATTGTCCTTCCTCTGGCCTAAGACTGCGCCAATGGCGTAATCACTAGCATCGCACATTAATTCGAAAGGCAAACTCCAGTCGGGTGCCTGTATTATTGGTGCGGAGGTGAGGAGATCTTTTAAATCCTCAAAGGACTTTTGGCAACTCTCTGACCACTCGAAAGGTGCATCTTTGACAAGAAGTTGACAAAGGGGTCGAGAGATTGCACTGAAATTCTGGATAAATCGACGATAAAAACCTGCGTGCCCTAGGAATAAACGAATGTCTCGCACTGTACGGGGGACAGGTAGATTTGAGATTATGTCGATCTTAGCCTTATCCACTTGGATTCCTTCATCGGATATTATGTGGCCTAGAACTATACCCTTGGTCACCATAAAGTGACACTTCTCCCAATTCAAGACTAGGTGTTTGTCTTCACACCTCATTAAAACCTGCTCGAGATTGCTAAGGCAATCCTCGAAGCTATGGCCGAAAACTGAAAAGTCATCCATGAATACTTCAAGGATGTTTTCGACCATGTCACTGAATATACTCAGCATGCACCGCTGAAAGGTAGCCGGTGCATTGCATAGGCCAAACGGCATTCGTCGGTAGGCAAAAGTACCGAATGGACACGTGAATGTGGTTTTCTCCTGATCTTCAGGAGCAATCTCAATTTGATTATATCCACTGTATCCATCCAAGAAGCAGTAATACTTGTGACCTGCCACGCGTTCTAGCATTTGATCCATAAATGGCAAAGGAAAATGGTCCTTTCGGGTCACAGTATTTAACTTCCTGTAATCAATACACATCCTCCAACCAGTGGGGACACGTGTAGGTACTAATTCACCCTCTTTATTTGGGATGACCGTTATGCCTGCTTTCTTTGGAACTACTTGGGTAGGACTAACCCAAGGACTATCAGATATAGGATATATCATCCCAACATCAAGTAGTTTAAGCACTTCCTTTTTAACTACTTCTTGCATATTGGGGTTCAGACGCCTTTGCATTTGCCTTGAGGGTTTGGCGTCTTCCTCCAGATATATCTTATGTGTGCATATGGATGGGCTTATGCCTTTGAGGTCAGCAATTGTCCATCCCATAGCGTCCTTATGCTTGGTAAGCATTTCCACTAGCTTACTTTCCTGTTCATGAGTTAAAACAGATGAAATGATCACAGCATAAGTTTTTCCAGTCCCAAGGAATGCGTATTTTAGCTCTTTGGGGAGCTCCTTCAATTCTAATTCCGGGAACTGGAAACTAGAGGGCATTACCAACTTGGTTTTCGGAGGCAGTTGTTCATATGGCTGTATCCACATGCAATCAGCTCTATCCTCCTCTTTCGTATCCATCATAAGACACGTCTGATTCAAGTCAGCACCCAATGGGGTGGACTCTGCAGGCTGATAAATATCGCCAAATTGAGTCATCACAACTTCCAAAGGATCTTTATAGTCGACCAAGTCAACTTCATCTTCAATGACCGTGTCTATATAATGGATTTCTTCCTCATCATCGTATTCTTCAGGTCGGGGATTAGAGAAGATCTTGATATTCAACGTCATGTTCCCGAATACGATAGTCATGATACCAGTTCTAATCTTGATTGTGGCATCAATGGTGTTGAGGAATGGACGTCCAAAAATAACCTGGATATGCGCACCAGGATTAGACACAGGTTCTGTGTCCAATATCACGAAATCAACCGGAAATACAAAAGTATCCATTTGGACAAGGACGTCCTCCAATACCCCTCTAGGGTACTTTACAGATCTGTCTGCCAATTGCAAAGCAACTCGGGTGGGTTTGAGTTCACCCAACCCTAGCTGTTTATATACTGAGTATGGCAGCAGGTTCACGCTTGCTCCTAAATCGAGGAGTGCGTTGTCTATCTTTTGATTCCCGATTCTACATGAGACCGTAGGTGTACCGGGATCTTTGAGTTTTGGAGGCAACTCGTTTTGAATGATCGCGCTAGCTTGGCACGCGACATAAGCATGTTTCTTCACGCTTTGCCTCCTCTTGACCGTGCATAGATCTTTAAGATACTTAGCATAGGCCGGCACTTGCTTGATAGCATCTAGGAGTGGAAGGTTAATCTTAACTTGCTTAAACAGTTCCAAAAACTCCTGATTCTTCGCCTCATTCTTGGGTTTCTTCAACCGTTGAGGATAAGGTGCAGGGAAGGGGCATTTTGGTGATTCCTCCTTAACAGACTCCTTCCCAGGCCTTCGCTCAACTTCTTCCTCTACTCCAGGAGCTGCAATGTTTGCCTTGATAGGATCGTCATTGGTAGACTGCTCCTCCTCTTGAATCGATGGTAGCTCAACATCCTTATCCACCACTTCCTCCTCATCGTACACTTCGGGAGTGGATGGAGGCATGCCTTTCTCTATGATTTTTCCACTTCTCAGTGTGGTCACAGCTTTAGCATGTTCTTGATTGTTAGGACCATTGTTATGTCCCTTGGGGTTCTGAAGTGGTTGAGCAGGGAATGTTCCTCCTGAGCTCTCTTGCCGTGCATCTATCCTCTCTAGTGTAGCAGACATTCTACTCATCATTTGGATGAGTTGCTGCGTTAGATTGGCATTAGCAAGTGGCTCCTCCTCTTGTACCTTCTTGTGCGGGGGCACATAGGCATTGGTTTGTGGTGCATTGGAGGGTTGAGCTTGATTGTAATTATTAGTTCTGTTTTGATTGTAATGCTGGGCTGGCCTATTGTTTTGCCCTTGATATTGATTATTGTTGTAGGGCTGCTGTTGATATTGATTTTGGGCCCCAGCATTATTTCTCCAATCAAAACCGGGGTGATTCCATCTATTGTTATTTTGAAAATTATTGTTGGAATTCCCCGCCCCTCGAAAACCTTGCATGGCATTCATCTCTATAGGGGCTTGCTCTTGAAAATGTGGCACATTAGGACAATATTGAGTTGGATGTCCCAACATGTTGCATGTGCCACATGGTTCTTCAGGCAAGACTTGCCTAGAGCTCTCTCCTTTCATACTTAACTCCTCTACCTTCTTTGCCAGCTCTGCATACTTAGTCATGAGGTGATCTTCATTGGTTAGCTGGTATAAGCTTTTCTCTTCTACACAGGATATCTGTGAGCGTGAGATATTGTCAGAATTTGACCATTCATGAGCGTATTCAGCTAACCATTCGAAATGGGCTTCGGCCTCTTCAGTGTTTTTACGCAGAAATGGTCCCGAGCTCATCGTTTCCACCAACTTCTTTGTTTCACCATTCAATCCCCGATAAAAGAAGCTGATTGTTCGCCATTTCTCAAACCCATGATGTGGGCATGAGAGAAGCAAATCTTTGAACCGCTCCCACGCTTCTGTGAAGGTTTCATTGCTCTTTTGTTTATAGGAATTGATTTGACGCTGAAGGTCTGTGGTCATGCGAGTAGGATAGAATTTCTTTAAAAATGCGGTGCGCATCGCATGCCAGGTGAAAATTGAATTAGGTTTTAGGGAGTGGAGCCACGCCTTCGCTTTATCTTTCAAAGTGAAGGGGAATAGCATTAAATGCGCCACCTCCCTAGGACAAGTTTGCGAGAATGTTTTGCAAACATCCTCGAAATCGGTGACATGTAAATACGCCTTCTCGCTTTCCATCCCATGAAAAGTGGGAAGCAGTTGAATCATCCCATTGCGAAACTGAAATTCGCCAGTGTGCAGTGGGATTTGAATGCAAGAGGGCGTAGGTGCATGCTCTGGTTGCATGAGATCGCAAAGAGGACGGAGTGCCTCATCGATTGGTACCAAAACATTGTCACTGTTTTCACTCTGATGATCATCCATTGATGCAGTTGGAGTGGCTATGGGGTTGATGGAGCTTTCAGAGTCAGACAGATAGAAAGGATTTCCAAAAATTCCTTCAATGGAATTCTCGGACATGAACTGAGAGGGTCCCTAGGGTGAGAACTTACCCAAAAGAACTGAAAAGAAGAGAAAAATAAAAATAGAAAGAGATGAAGAGAGACTGAGGTAATCTAAGGAATTGATCGTCGCCTTCCCCGGCAACGGCGCCAAAAACTTGACACGAGAATTTTCTTGTGCGCTCTTGTGCAGTACCCAAGTGTAGGTAGACGTGCAAGTAATATCTGGTAAGACCAGGTCGATCCCACAGGGAAGGTGTTGACCTATCGAATTAGACTAACCTCTAAAGAAAACAAAATTAAATAACTAAGTTTGAATGAAGGTGCAGAACACGAAGTTCCACAAACTAGGATTACTAATGAAAGTAATTAAAATTAACTAAACAATCTAACTAGCTAATTAAACAGTACTTAGAATTAAGGAGTTTTACTTTAAAAAGAAAGTGTTGGGATTACACGAATCCACCGTGACCTAACCTTCTACCATGCAATTGCAATTAAACTCAAAGGAGTACACCTACTACAGTATTCTGTACTTCTCTAAAGATATAGAATCAATAGCCCTTTCATGACCGGGACTACATCATCTCAATTAAGTTTGAAATACATGAAAACGGTTTAATCCAATAGTTAAGACTCGCACCTACAATGGTGTTAGCATTGAGGGTGGTTTGCAAAATATATTGAAAGAAAATGCTTTAAGGCCTTAAGTTTAAAGACTGTTTTGACAAACTGAGCATTTGGGGACAGTTTGATAACAAATCCTTAAAACAGAAAGTCTTAGAATACTGTTTTGGGTGTTCTCAAGAATCAGAATCCTCGATCGATCGACGCGCTTTCGATCGATCGAATATCTTCATCTCTCGATCGATCGATATTTACTCGATCGCTCGACTAAGTCACTGTCTCGATCGATCGACATACTTTCGATCGATCGAACACAGGAATAAAAATACTGCATGGCAGAGGCCTAAAATCACGATTTCATCGCGATTTCCCAACCCTAGGACTACTCAGACATTATCTGGAGTACCACAGATTGATATTTAACGTAAAGGTTCATTAAAACTATGTTTGTTTGAAAGTTTTGCATTAAAACTATAAAACTAGTGATTGTAATCTAACTAACATAAAACACTACGAGATTAACAAGTAAACTACGATTAACTAAGTGCAGAAAACAGATAAACAATAAATCAAAAACCTGGAATGAAGATAAACTTGTATTAACTAAAGAAATCCGGTTCACAATGATAAATCCTCAATTGAAACCTACAAAGACCAAGGAAAAACTCTCTCTTCTCTATCTAAAACTGATAAAACAAAGTTGGGCGTCCCTTATGGACGTATACAATATGAATATATATAGTAAACCTAAGAGCTAGGGTTTAAAACCCGCAACTGCTGCATGCGCGTATAATCTGATAAAAGGTACTTTCGATCGATCGAAACTTTCTCGATCGATTGAACATCTTGAAATTTCGATCGCTTTAACTTCCTTCGATCGATCGAAACCTCGATCGCTCGAACTATGTCGATCGCTCGAACTCTGCAATTCTTCTTCAGTCTTCCTTCTTTGAAACAAAGCATCTCCTTTTTATCAAATCTTTCAGTCTTTTATACAGCAGCATTAACCTGCACAAATAGTAGCTAAAACAATACAACTTATCATAGATTAATCATATTGTCTAAAACTAGCATTGTAATGCAAATTGCAGATAAAACGGGAAGTTGTGATCAAAACTAATGCAATTCTTACTTTTAGCGCGGTTGTATTTTACAAATACCCCCGCTTTGCAATAATACTCTCCCCCTTAAAAGAAGTTTGTCCCCAAACTTGTACCTCATGTCTCAAAACGGTGCGGATATTGAGTACGTATCTCATCTTCTATATTTTACGTCATCTTCTCCGTAGTTTGGCTACGCCATAACACTTTCACTTTCGATATTACTTTATTTCGTAAGACTTGATCCTTCCGATCCAAGATCTCTACCGGATACGCAACATATTTCAAATCACTCTGAATCTCATTCGATATCGGAGTCATAACTTGATCTCTATCCTCCATTAAGTGTTTACGTAACAATGACACGTGAAACACGTTATGCACTTGAGCATACTCACTCGGCAATTTCAAATGATAAGCTACGGGTCCAACTCTCCCAATAATCTCAAAAGGTCCTACATACCTTGGGTTGAGTTTCTCGTATCTACCAAATCTGGTTATTCCCTTTGAAGGTGACACCTTCAAAAACACCAAGTCTCCTACAACAAATTCCAACGGCCGTCTGCGCTTGTCGGCATAACTCTTATACCTACTCTGGGCTGTCAGTAACCGTCGTCTAATTACCTTTATCTTATCCGTCGTTTCTTGTACAATTTTCGGACCTTCAATCATTCTTTCTCCTACCTCTGTCCAACTAATCGGTGAACGACATACACGACCATATAAAGCTTCATAAGGAGCCATTCCAATACTCGACTGAAAACTGTTGTTATATATTTTTTGAATGTCCAGATTGGTTTGATCAGTTCCTAAATAATGGTACTAAGTGGAAATGCCCAAATTTTTTCGTTTTTTGTCCAAATATTAACTCATTTGTCCAAATATAAAATCATCAAATTTCCAATACTCCTTTTCTATTGTTCAACGTTAACCCGCGAATGTCCAAACATGTTTTATGAGTATCAGACGTTGTTCTATGAATGTCCAATATTTTCTTTTTATTGTTCAAACACGACCTGGCCCGAAGCCCGCCAAGCCCCGAACCAAATCATGAAGAAGATGGAAGTGGCCCGCTAGCCCATCCCGGTGTGGACCCTGGCCATCGGTCCTGGGCGGACACACCCCTCATCTCCCATGCTGGGCTCAGTGTTAGGTAAAGCCCGACCCATACCTTTGGACACTCACTTGCCATATTTGGACATAAATGGAACCAATTTCCACATTCACAGTGACATTTGCACATTTGATAATCAATATTTGAACTTTACCGCAAATTTTGGATATTCATGGAACAACGTTGGACACTTAAGAAAAAAGTTTGGATATTAAGACAATTAATGTGGACATTTGATAAATAAGCTTGGACCCCTATATTTGGACATTATAGGAACCAATTTGCACATTCATGGCGATATTTGCACATGGCTATTCAATATTTGAACAACGTTGGATACTCAGAAAACAAGTTTGGACATTCAAAAATATGATTGGACATTAAACAATAAATGTGGACATTCGTTCAATAAGTTTGGACCATCATATTACATCGTTGAACATTCGCAGGTTAACGTTGGACAATCTAGAAAAATTGTTGGACATTGGGAGAACATATTTGGACATTAAGATATAATATTTGGACATAAAACGAAATTAATTATTTGGACATTTCCACCCATATTGGACGTTTGTATTCGTAGCATTATTTAGGAATAGATCGAACTAATGTTCAATTATTCTTTCATAATGTTCAATTATCTTCAGTGAAATGTCCACAGTCTTCCTTACATGTCCAAGAATAACCGGGGAATGTCCAAGCATGTTTTAACATGGTCCAAACTTGTTTTATAATGTTAACATTTATTGTCTTAATGTCCAAATCCAGTTTGAATGTCCAAACTTGTTTCCTTAGTGTCCAAAATTCTGGGGTAATATTTGAATTCAATATTTGAACAATGTTGGATACTCAGAAAACAAGTTTGGACATTCAAAATTATGATTGGACATTAAACAATAAATGTGAACATATTGCTAAGAGAGTTGAACATTGAAAGAACAAGTTTGAAAATAAGGAAACACTATTGAAGCATTCACAGAAAATATTTGAACGTCTGGATGAAATAATTGGATATTCTGAGGTAATATTTGAATATTGAAAGAACCAATTTGAACAACGTCATCCAAAATTAAGACATTTGGATGCCATATTTAGACATTATATAAACCAATTTGCACATTCACGACGACATTTGCACATGGATATTCAATATTTGAACAAAAAAAAGAATATATTGGACATTCATAGAACAACGTTGGATACTCATAAAATGTGTTTGGACATTCGCAGGCTAACGTTGAACAATCTAAAAAGAGGCTTTGACTTTTGAAAATTATATTTGGACAAATGAGTTAATATTTGGACATAAAACGAAAAATGTTTAAGAAGCTCTAATTGTCATGTAAGTGTTATTAATAAATGTTTAAGAAGCTCTAATTCTACCTTTTTTTTTTTTTTTTTTCATTTTGGAGAATGCATAAACTGACTGACAACACTAACGACAAAAACAATATCTGGATGAGTATGAGACAAATAAATAAGCTAACTTCTTCTTCAACCTTTCCATTTCTTCCAAGTCATCCCCTGTCAGCATAATATCATCAACATAGACAATAAGGGCAGTAGTCTTACCCTACGATGAGTGTTTGATGAACAATGTGTGATCTGTATGACTCTGTCTAAACCCAAACCGAAGCATAGCCCGTGTAAACCTCTCGAACCAAGCTCTAGGAGACTATTTGAGACCATACAAAGATTTTTTAAGCCTACAAACCTTCCCATGCATCTGTTTTAGAGTCCTCGAATCCTGGAGGGATATCCATATAAACTTCTTCTTCTAAATCACCATGCAAGAAGGCATTCTTCACATCAAATTGGGGAAGGGGTCAAACTGGTGAAGGGGCTTTTCAGCAGTGAAGGTACTGCTTCCCTTTTCATTTTTTTCCCTTTTTAACGTTTAGTAGCAAAGCAGGCCTATTGAGTATTAATCACAATTTGTCAAGTAAACCACTAAAAACTCATAGTTCTCTTTCTTCAAAAGGCAAAACTCAATTATATTCCCCATAACCTGCACTGAGAAACAAATTTGTATATCAAATACAAACAACAATTAAACATTTGAGAATAGAATAGGAAGAGGACAAAAGGGACAAGTTTCTCACCAGATTTGCAAAAAAACTGAGAGCTGAGGGAAATTAACAATTGGATTACTAATCTTCAATAATTGTGGGCTTTACTTCCAGCGGATTTGCTTCTTCCATAAATTCTAAAACATAAAAATTAAATACACATTAAATGCAACCAGCAGTCAGGAGAGAAAAAAAAAAGAAAGTTCACGAAAAAGACTACTATTTCTATCTGGTTCTTATAAACACCAACGTACCAGTTTCAATTTCAGATGTGATTTTAGGTTAAGATTGGATTCTCGGACAAACAAAAGGCTCTCTACTCAACAATTGAATATGTAAACCTGTTCACTTTTGAACCACATAACACGTTCTTTGCCTTCCCAAACAGCTCCTTACTCTTCCATATAATTCAAATGGCTTAAGTATTTCATAATGAAAATGCTACTGTACTAGTAATATGTATTACAATCTTAAGATTTACTATACTCTTTTCAACTCACAGGAAGTAAAATACAAAAATAGGGGTGGAGACATTATTTGTGGGCAAGAAGAAATCAATGGTTATCTTTTTTTTTTTTGACTTTTCATCATTCTATTATTTTCCCCAAGTCACAAACAAAAAAGTATTTCAACAATAATGATTTCAGACAACTGCACATTGAACCCATTAATCTATTGAAAAGTTCCAATGGAAAGAATATTCAGTCTTCATTGAAATACACCCAACTAAACTATTCTTCCAACCCTATGAACAAGTCTAGTTTGGCTCAAATCATAAAACTTTATGCTTTTTCTAGATCTTCTGGGGAATATTGCAAAAGCTGTATGTATATGGATTATTAGATACAGAGACTCTATGCATTATTCAAAAAAAATAAAATAAAATCAATGCAGCGACTTTCCACTACCCCACGGAAGCAAACTGGACTTGAAAGCAGCACATCTATTATATGGAGACCACCATTAAAGAAGGGACCTGCAACTATTACAATTCTTTTCCTAGTCATCCTTTTCATTACTGCCCTTTTCTCTTCTTCACGGATCAATTCAGTAAGTGTTTCCAAACTTCATAGCCAAAACAAACCTTCTCACACTCATATTATAAAAATTGGTTTTTGTCATACCTTTATTGCTCTAGATCTTGAAATAAATTTCTTTTTTTCTTTTTTTGGGTTGTATGTAGATTAATACTTCTTCTGTTTGGAATGAGACTCAAGACCCAATTGTTATCTCTAAAGAGCATAAAAAATTGCCAAAGAGAATTGAATTCCCACTCAACTGTTCCAATGGAAATGTTACTCAAGCATGTCCATCTAATTACCCAATTACATTTGCATCCGAATATGATGACCCGTCAAATTATTCGACATGCACAGATTATTTTTGATGGATTCACAAAGATTTAAGGCCATTTAAGGCAGCCAGAATAACAAGAGACATGGTGGAGCGAGCTAAAAGGACGGCACACTTTAGATTGGTTATTTTGAAGGGAAATGTTTGTATTGAAAAGTACAATAAATCTATACAGGCAAGAGATGTGTTCACTATTTGGGAAATTGTGCAGCTTCTAAGAAGGTATCCGGGGAAGTTATCGGACTTGGAGCTAATGTTTGATTGTGATGACAGGCCGGTGATCAGATCAAGTGACCACCGTGGTCCTAATGCCATGGCCCCACCACCAATGTTTTGATACTATGGTGATAGGTGGACTATGGATTTGGTCTTCCTTGATTGGTCCTTTTGGCACCATTAATGCATTAAAAAATTTTTGAACATGTTTAGTCTCATTATTGTTTATTGTTCAAATGGGAGGTGGTTCAGCCTCAATCTCTTTTATGAGAATAGTGTTCTTATTAAAGGAGATGTTAGACTGGAAGCATATTATATGAAATGAATATTTACCATATCTTCCAGAATTTGAATCACCCTTTCGGACTAACCATCGATCTGGGGATGAAACGCTGTACTAAAATGCAAGGCTGTCCCCATGGCTCTCTGTAAGCTTTCCCAAAATCTGGACACGAATCGAGTGTCACGGTCCGACACTATCAAAATCGATGCTCCATGAAGCCGTATAATTGCTCTGATATAAATCTCTGCAGTTTTGATGGATCTTTGGCCTTGACAGGTAGACAATGGGCTGACTTAGTCAACCGGTCCACAATAACCCAAATACTATCATTCGACTTTTGAGATTTTGGAAACCCCGATACGAAATCCATCGTGATATGTTCCCATTTCCACTCCGGTATCTCTAGAGGATGAAGTTCTCCTCCGAGTTGTTGATGTTCCAGTTTCACCTTTTGACAAGTCATACACTTCGACACAAATTCCGCTACTTCTCATTTCATACCACTCCACCAATATACTTCTTGCAAGTCTCGGTACATTTTGGTACTACCTGGATTTACTGCATATCTTGTATTGTGGGCTTCTTCCAAAACTTTATTTCTCAGATCTCCAACTTTTGGTACACACAAACGGTTGATGTACTTTAAGATACCATCATGAAAACTAAATTCTGGCCTTTTGCCTTCAGGTAACTCATCCACAATTTTCTTAAATTCTGGATCGAGAAGTTGATTTGACTTTATTTCACCAATTAGATTTGGTTGTGTAATAATCACAGCCATCAAACCACCCTTGACTCTAGGAATTACTTCAAGTTCTAATTGTTCAAATTCTCTGACCAACTCTTCTTGTGCTGTTAAGGTATAAGCTAAGTTTCCAGACGACTTTCGGCTCAAGGCATCGGCCACTACATTGGCTTTCCCCGAGTGATATTGAATCTTCAAATCATAGTCTTTCATAAGTTCCAACCACCTCGTAGTACTGCTCGTATTTCTCCTCTTCCACTGCCATTCTCTCTAAGTGATGAAGATTCAAGTAATTCCTCTGATACACCCTCTCTCTTTCTGGTGCAACAAGCTCTACTTTCTCTATTTTGGGTTCCTCTCCCTCAACTATCCCCATCTCCAAAACTCAATCATCATAGGAGAAACACGTAGCTCTTCACACCTAGTGTTTTTTTTGGTTAAATAGGAATAAACAGAAAGTTAATGCCCTCTAATCAAGGCTACACCACTAATATCCACTAGCAAAAAGCTATAACCTCAAGTGGAGGTTCATCTAAATACACAAAATGTGCCGACTGGCCAAAATCCATAAATGTCCACACACTTGTTACCTTTCCTTAATGTGTGGGACAAAACACCATTACACAAAATGTGTTGATTGGCCAAAACCCATAAATGCCGATTGCCGAACAACACAGACTCCATTTGTTTTGATGGAAATTTTTTTTTCCGTAAAATGCTTTCACTTTTCGAATAAGGTGAAAGCATTTCTTGAAAAATATTTTACATTAAAATAAATGGAGGGTTAAGTTACAAAATTGCGTTATAGCACTGTAATCACCCAACAAATCAAACCTGCAAAATAGACAAAAACATCAATCACTTCCCTTAAAATAATCGCAGCCCAACAGAGAACCACAAAACAATCGACGAGTTCTCGGATGTTGGGGACGTTGTACTTCTGGGAAACATAGACCCCATAGATTGTGCCCAACATGAATGCTTTGATTAAACCCATTTTTCTGATCTGGAGAGTTTGGACTAGATTTCTAATTTCACTATAAAAGATTGTTTAGTGCACTGTTTGCTCGTACTATAGTAGAACTTAGGCATACTATATGCTCCTATTTCTCCTCTTCCACTGCCTTATGTAATTCCTCTAATACACCCTCTCTCGACTTAGATGATTTAGATGTTTCTATTGCTGTTAGAAAGGGTTTTAGATCATGTACTCAACATCCTATATCTAACTTTGTGTCTTATTCTCATCTATCTCCTTCCTATAAAGCCTTTCTTTCCAAAATTTCCTCTGTTAGTGTTCCTAACTTTGTACAGGAGGCTCTTGTCGATTCCAAGGGAAATATGCCATGATTGAAGAGATGAAAGATCTTCGAAAGACTGGCACTTGGGAGTTAACCATGTTACCTAAAGGAAAGAGGATTGTGGGGTGCAAGTGGGTGTACACAGTGAAGCATCGAGCTGATGGTTCTAACCAATTATATGGTGTATATAATCAATTCCATGAAGTACATATCTATGAACATAAATTGAGCACATTGATAATCAATATTTGAACATTAAAAAAGTGTTTGGACAATCTTGAAGCCATACCAAGAGCAACCTTTTCACTAATATCACGATCTCTAATCATACATGACTTCTCCACCTACTCTCTTGGTATGGCCCCTTGATTAAACAGAGAATGAATGAATAGAGAGGGAAATGGAGGAGAGAGAATGAGATTAAGGCTGGTTAATTGAGAAGGCGAAGATGGAAAGGTTAGAAAGAGTGAGGGGCATCTTGGGAAGGAGGAGGGACAATTAGTATTGAAGATGATACTAATATTTTACGCACACAAAAAGGAGAAATAATGAAGGGATTTAAAATTGACATATCATGTACTCCTTCCGTCCTAGTAGGATAGGAGGAACTCTTTCTCTATCTCTATCTTTATAAGAAGATGTCTCCGACTCTCATGCTTCATATTCTCTCCTCTCTCTCTCTCTCTCTCTCTCTCTCATGACCCAAGTCTCGTTCAGCAAGATATTGTCCGCTTTGGGCCCAAACCCGCACGATTTGTTCTTGGGTCACTACCCAAAAGGCCTCATACTAGGGAGACTTAGAACCACACATATATAGCACATTACTTTTCCACACCCAGGCGATGTAGGACAAACTTCCTATAGTGTGTAGCCTGCCAGCACTTACTGCATCCATAAAGGCACCTACAACAGCCCGCCCACAACACCAGGGTTGTTACATTCTGTCACGCCCCGGAGTAGCATAAATAGAGAAAAATAAATTTCCTTTATGGGTCCATAGGGAATGACAAGTGAAAGTCACTGATAATCCACACCACACAGTACTAGTCCAAACAGGAACAGTAAAACAACTGAAATATAAACACGGTTCTATCTTTTACAAACATCAGAGTACGGTCTACAGGATCACAACAGGTCTGGAGACAACATATGCCCAAGTACCCGTTAACTACAAAGTACAACAGTAAAAGGAAAAGTAGTAATATAACTACTATCTATCTTCAGGTCTTCAGCTAGCGTACGGATAGGCGTCAGCATAACTGGCATCAGTGGGGCCATTCTCTACGTAACTCCCTTCAGGGTAATCGTTATCGCCATGAGTTCCGTTATCTGCATTGTAAAGGACAGGATAGTCTGGACGGGGAATGTCCAAGCAATAAAGGCCGTCAGCTTGTTGAAAGCTGAGTGAGCACTAACTAACACAGTCTCATAGAAATGACATATTTACAGTTATGAACAATAGATGACAGTGATACTAAATATATTCCTCACTCTTTTATTCAGACATATCATAAATCGATTCTTATCGACTCCCACTCTAAGACTGATTTCACAATACCCAACTGACTATCTCGAACTGATTATATCAGCACAACATACCAGTGCTCTTGTTCACCGCTATACCGCTTTTAAGAACTCTTGCGAGCACCCATACATCATTCTCATATAACGACTGGTCTATGGATATACCCATACTCTTGTTCACCGCTTTTAAGAACTCTTACTGTTCACCGCTTTTAAGAACGCTTGCGAGTACGATACATACACAGCTCTGGTAAATATAAATCATGGATGTGCCACAATTACTCTTGTTCACCGCTTTTAAGAACTCTTACTGTTCACCGCTTTTAAGAACGCTTGCGAGTACTGTGCACCCATAATTCTCACGATCCTGATCAAATCCTTGACATACACTTATCGGATTTAACCTGAGCGAATCATCAGCTCGACACACACAACTTTAACATACAAATCCTCTTACTGACTTATTTCTCACTTATCCAATACTACCCAATATTATCATTTCAAACTTACTCGTTATCGCGTCGTACTATTACTAGCGTTCCGAACCCGACTACGTTACTCACCATGTTATCTCAATCTCATTATCGTATCCCATTACCTCCGTAATCCATAATATCGCATAATAGGAATATGGAACAGCAATTAAACAACTACGCATTATGAATTATAAACTGAAAGGAATACATTCATGTTCTGCTAGGTTCGATCGATTGAGGTCATCTCGATCGATCGAAGTGAAGGTAGTCTCGATCGATTGAACTTAGTTCGATCGATTGGGACTCTGATGTTCGATCGCTCGAACTCAGTTCGATCGGTCGAACTTCGTCTTCTACAGATTCTGCCAGTGAACGTGCAGAATGTGCTAGGGGGTGTTTGGGTTATAATTAATACGTCCAGAATATGTAAAACATCATGACTAAGATACCGAGTGAGTTTGGAACTCACCATAAGTCGTAAGGGCGCGTTTGGGTAAGCTTTATCTCCGAAGCTTTAATGGCGGCCTCTCTCTCTTGCTTGTCTCTGTCTCTCCCTTTCTCTGTCTCCTTCTCTCTCTTGTTTTCCTTCTTCTTCTTCTTTTGTTCTTCTTCTTCTCCTCTGCTGAGTGTATATATATAGATATGTGTGTGTATATATATATAGATATATGGAGGTATGTGTATATATATGTATACCAACACACAAGCACACACTCTCAACTCTCTCTTCTCACAAGAGTTCAGCAAACCCACCACACACACGAAGGCAGTGTATATATAGGAGAGGATGGGGTGCAGGTGGCAGCATTTGCGCAGAAACTGGAATTCTGATAATTACATTCTCGATCGATCGAAGGATGCTCGATCGATCGAACTCAGATCGGTCAGTTAGATCGATTGAAAAAGGGTTTGATCGATTGAAGTGGGGACCACGTATTAAATTTATGTCGGTAGGGTTTTCGATCGCTCGAAAAGGGTTCGATCGCTTGAACTGAAGGGTCTCGATCGCTCGAACTAGCTTCGATCGATCGAAGATGAAATTTCTTGAATGGTCAATGAAGTATATAGAATCTCTCTGCATTAAATATTTATTAAAAATATGGGGTATTACATCATCCACCACCCAACAAAAGATTTTGTCCTCGAAATCAGAAATACACAGGGTTAAAACAAAAATGGAAACTTCTCACGCATCTCTGACTCTAGTTCCCATGAAGCTTCTCCTTCATCATGATGCTTCCACTGAATCTTGACTAATGGAATCTCCTTATTCCTGAGCTTCTTGACTCCACGATCTAAAATGCGAATTGGTCCTTCGTTGAACGTAACATTGTCGTTGACTTCAATATCCTCAAAGTTGATCTCGTGTGCTGGGTTATGAACACATTTCCTCAGCATACTGATGTGGAAAATGTTGTGCACTCCTGACATCTTCGGGGACAATGCTAGGCGATAAGCAACTTTTCCCACACGCTCTAGAATCTCGAACGGTCCGATGAATCGTGGCGATAATTTGCCTCTCTTCTGACCAAATCTGACGATGCCTCGAACAGGCGAAACCTTGAGTAGCACATGATCTCCAACGGCAAACTCTAAATCTTTGCGTCGCTTGTCAGCATAACTTTTGTGTCGGGTCTGAGCTGTCTTCATCTTTTCACGTACAATCTGAATCTTCTCACTAGTCTCTCGTATCATCTCTGGCCCAAGAAGTTGAGTATCTCCGACTTCAGTCCAACATAACGGTGATCGGCAAGGTCTTCCGTACAAAGCTTCGAACGGCGCCATTCCTATGCTCGAATGATAACTGTTGTTGTAAGCAAATTCTATCAGAGGTAAGTGTGTCTCCCAAGAATTCTCAAAATCAATGACGCAAGCACGTAACATGTCTTCCATTACTTGATTTACTCTCTCCGTCTGTCCATCGGTCTGTGGATGAAAAGCTGAACTCAAGTTCAAAGTTGTTCCCATCGCTGTCTGGAGACTCTTCCAAAACTCTGCAGTAAAGCGCGAATCTCGATCTGATACAATAGAAACAGGTACTCCGTGTAACCGTACTATGTGTTGCAGATATATTTGGCTCAATCGTTCCACTGGATACGTCATACTGTAGGCGATAAAATGTGCTGTCTTCGTAAGTCGATCCACGATTACCCAAATAGCGTCATGATTCTGCTGCGATTTTGGTAATCCTACCACAAAATCCATGGTGATGTGTTCCCATTTCCATTGAGGAATTGGTAACGGCTGTAGAAATCCAAGTGGTTTATGATGTTCTGCCTTTACTTGTTTACAAGTAAGACACTGAGAAACATATTCAGCCACTTCTCGCTTCATTCCTTCCCACCAAAAATTTCTCTTCAAGTCCTTGTACATCTTTGTACCTCCAGGATGAATCGTCATCCGTGATTTATGAGCTTCATCCAATATGTCCTTCCGGAGATTTTCTTTGTCAGGTACACAGAGTCTACCTTTACATCGTAAAGCTCCATCTGTACTAACACTCCAGATCTCAGGTTCTTTTGCTGTCATCTTGGTGAACCATAACTTCAAATCCTCTGCTGTTTGTTGAGCTTCTATGATACGGCTGATCAAAGTTGGTTGTACCATCAGACATCCAAAATGTTGTCTTCCCATTGGTTCCACTGGCTGAAACATGAATTCGGCTAAAACTTCCAATGCTTTCCATTCTCGAATTAGCAATGCAGCGATCACTAGTCGAGGTTTACGGCTCAAAGCATCTGCTACGATATTTGCTTTACCCGGATGGTATTGCAATGAAAAGTCATAGTCTTTGAGTAACTCCATCCATCTTCGTTGTCGCATGTTCAACTCCTTTTGAGAGAACAAATACTTCAGGCTCTTATGATCGGAAAACAGATCAAACTTTTCTCCATAGAGATAGTGTCTCCAAATCTTTAAGGCAAACACTATTGCTGCCAATTCCAGGTCATGCGTCGGATAATTCTTCTCGTGTACCTTCAATTGTCTTGATCCATATGCAATAACATTCCCGTCTTGCATGAGCACACAACCCAATCCCTGGTGCGATGCGTCACTGTAGATCACATATCTTTCTCCACTCTTAGGTATCGCAAGTACCGGTGCAGAAGTCAATTTCTCTTTTAATTCCTGAAATGCACCCTCATGCTTGTCCGTCCATTCATACTTTGCCTCCTTCCTTGTTAAATTCGTCAGTGGTCCTGCTAACTTGGAAAATCCTTCTACAAATCTTCTGTAATATCCTGCTAATCCAAGAAAACTTCTGACCTCTGTCGCATTGGTCGGTCTATTCCAGCTTAAGACTGCATCAATCTTAGATGAGTCCACAGAAATACCTTTCTGAGATATAACATGTCCCAAGAATTTGACTTCCCGTAGCCAAAACTCACACTTGCTGAATTTTGCATACAACTTGCTATCTCAAAGTGTCTGTAAGGCAATCTGTAAATGCTTCTTGTGATCTTCTTCCGTCTTTGAGTAGATCAGTATATCATCGATGAACACTATAATGAATTGATCCAGATATGGTTTGAATACTCTATTCATTAAGTCCATAAATACTGCTGGTGCATTCGTCAATCCAAAAGGAATAACTAGAAACTCGCAATGCCCGTATCTTGTCCTGAATGCAGTCTTCGATACATCCTCTGGTCGAACTAACAATTGGTGGTATCCTGAACGTAAATCGATCTTGGAAAAGATCCTAGATCCTTGTAACTGGTCGAATAGGTCGTCTATCCGAGGAAGTGGATATCTATTCTTGATCGTAACCTTGTTCAACTCCCTGTAGTCTATACAGAGTCGAAGTGTTCCATCCTTCTTCTTTACAAACAGAACTGGTGCTCCCCAAGGTGACGTACTCGGGCGAACGAAACCTAAGTCTTCAAGCTCTTGAACTTGCTTCTTTAGTTCCAACATCTCAGTTGGTGCCATCCTATATGGAGTCTTGGAAATCGGCAATGTACCAGGTACTAATTCCACACAGAAGTCTATTTCTCTTTTCGGTGGGAGTCCTTTAATATCCTGAAATACATCTTGAAAGTCTTGCACACTAGGAATCTGATCCATCGTGAGCTCTGTACTTGTACTCCCAATCGTAGCCAAACTACTCGTAAGAAACATGTCGCTCGTTGGCTGACACTGAAATCTAATCGTCGGCCTTCCTTGTCTCGGAAATACAATCGTCTTAGTAGGGCAATCCAAATTAGCACTATACTTAGTCAACCAATCCATTCCTAGGATAATGTCGAACTCGGACATTGACAGAACTACCAAGTCTGCTGGAAGATTCCTATCTCCCAAAGTCAATGGGCAATCTTTACACACTTTACTCAACTTAACTGTCACTCCCAAAGGTGACACAGCATTCAGTGTTGACTCAAGTGTCAGGGGTTCTAAACCCAATCGACGCACAATCTTAACAGCAATAAATGAACGTGCGGCTCCAGTATCAAATAAAACTTTAACTGGACTATGAAAGAGTACAAGCGTACCTTCCAAATGTTGCTGCTCATCAGAGTTAAAGCCTGCTTCTCTTGGAATGATAGCATTCATCCTTGTCTGATCTGGAGGTCCTTGTATCCCTTGAATTGATGTTCCATAATATCCTCCTTGTGGTGCACGACAATCCTTGCTCAAGTGCCCTGGCTTATTGCAATTCCGACAGACAATATCCATTCTGCGATTAACTCTAGGGGCTGTACAGAATCTGGCAACGTGCCCTGGCTTTCCGCAATTAAAACATCCTCCGCTATTGCTTGGCGGCGCTGTCAGTAGTGCCTGCGGTTGTGATCCTTGCTGGCAATATTGTTGGGGTCGAGTATAGCCCTGTTGTGGCTTTCTGGTTCCTTCCCAGGTTCTCTTATTCCCTTGGAAATTACTCTGAGGTCTCCAACCTTGGGTATTCCTTGGTGGCAAGTTATGGAAATTCCTCTGTTGAAAACTTCTAGATGACTGAGGTCGATTCATCTGTGGTTGTTGTGCTGGATAAGCATCCTTCTCTAATCCTGCAGCAAATCTGACAATCTCTTCAAAGGATTGATTCAGATGACCAATCATCATATGTCTGAGATGGGGATTCAATCCTTGGTGAAATCTCTTCACCTTCTTCTGTGGCATGTCTATCATATGCTGAGCAAATCTGGATAGACGCTCAAACTGTGTTGTATATTCCCTGACATTCCATCCTCCTTGTACCAAATTGAGAAAGTTCCTTTCCTGTTGATCTCTCTCATCCTCTGGGAAATACTTCTCCAAAAATCGTCCTTTGAATGTCTCCCATGGCATAGCTTTAGCAGCATCGATCCCAATAGTGGCTCGCTCGGCTTCCCACCAATCTGCGGCGGCATAAGTGAGCTGAAAAGTAGCAAGGCGACGCTTCTCTTGTTCGCTGCATTCCAATGCTTCAAATATCAACTTCATTTCTCTTATCCATTGTTCCGCTTTCCATGGTTCTGTTAGTCCATCGAACTTCTCTGGACGTAACCCACGAAAATTTGCTAACAACTTATCTCCAGTCTGTCTTGGTGGCGGGGGTGCAAAAGGTCTCTGGTGGGTGGAGTGATTATAAGTATCCCCCACATGCTCCATCCTCTGTATGAAAGCTTCGAAAATTCCCGTCGGATCCATCCCTTCCGGAATAGGTGCTCCATTACGCGCTTGGTGATTTCTCAAGGGTCCTACCATGATGATAACGAGTATTGCCTACAAGAGATATATTGATCAGCTGAAAGTCTTCTCGTAGAAACGAAACCAAGATAGAACGAAAAGCAACAAGAACTAACAGTTCTACAAAGCAACACATCAAACAACCAACGATCAATATCAAAAGTACTGCTCGTATATATATAGATATCAAAAGATGTACCATGGAGTACACAGTAACCATACCATGTACCACGTGGGACAAGGCTAAAACAGTACTAAGGTCAACTACTACTGTCTATACAAAGCTATGGTCAAATAGCTATCTCTCAAGCTCCCAAAAATCTAGTGGACAATATGTCCTGATAAAACTAACAAAACTAAGCCCTGCAGGTCCTGACTCAAAAGTCGTCAGCGTCTGATCCTGCTGGTGGTGCCTCGTCCTCTGAATCAATCTCCATCTCCTCGAGTGGGTCATCCTCAACTGGTGCAACAAGATCTCCGACTACAACTCCTATATCCCAATCCTCTACTATCTCTGCATCATCATCCTCTATACCGTCTGCTATCGCCTGGTTGGCGACATCGACTGCTACTGCGGCGAATCCATCAGCTATATCAAGAGCTCCCGCTATGGCTGCCTCTCCCATAACAAAATCTGCTGGCTGTGCGACCATCTGAGCTATCCATCCTACTGCCATATCGGCCATAGTTGCCATATGCATAATGGGTCCAGCTGGTATCTGAAGCACAACTGGTGCCTCTGGCACAACTACCTCCTCATCGAGCGCATCTTCATCTACTACTATGTCTGCCTCAACAGCCTCTGGGTCGAATACTGGATCCTCTGGCTCAAACTCTGGCTCCTCGGGGTCATTCTCAGGCTCATCATCATCTGCATCATCTGCATGCTCATCCTCTACTGGGTCCTCGTCATCTATCGGCTCCTCCTCTCCATCTCCGTCTATGTCCTCATCGGCATGCTCATCCTCAGGCTCCAGGTTCTCATCCTCCTGAATCGGCTCAGGCTCTAGAACTGGTACATCGGGTACCGGCAATGGTGGTGGTGTTGCTGGCGCTGGTGCAACTACAGGCTCTGGTGGATCGGCTACAATAGCTCTCAACTCAATTTCATCCATCTCAGGTTTACTCTGAACTAACCGTAATATCTCCTGGCAAATGTCTCTACCAATCCTCGCAGTATGGTAAGCATCCATACGCATCTGCGTCGGGTGAGTCCTCTCTGTCACATAAAGTGCTCTCCATATGTCCTCCTCCAAATGTCTACTAGCTATCTGGCACACACGCTCACGATAAAACTCTGGGTCAGCTGGCTCCACGGTATCCCCATGGATCACGTGTCCTCCATAAGCATCGGTAACAAACTGATGAAACTCTGGATCCATGCTATCCTGCAAAGGAAAACTATCTATCGTCAGGAAGACGAACTTATCTTATACTCATATCTCATCTCAAGAAAATCTTAAATACTAGAACCAGATGGTGTGGAATCCATCAGTGAACGACAATATCAGAACCTAACCGTAATATAACCAGGTGCTTTGATACCAAAAACCCTGTCACGCCCCGGAGTAGCATAAATAGAGAAAAATAAATTTCCTTTATGGGTCCATAGGGAATGACAAGTGAAAGTCACTGATAATCCACACCACACAGTACTAGTCCAAACAGGAACAGTAAAACAACTGAAATATAAACACGGTTCTATCTTTTACAAACATCAGAGTACGGTCTACAGGATCACAACAGGTCTGGAGACAACATATGCCCAAGTACCCGTTAACTACAAAGTACAACAGTAAAAGGAAAAGTAGTAATATAACTACTATCTATCTTCAGGTCTTCAGCTAGCGTACGGATAGGCGTCAGCATAACTGGCATCAGTGGGGCCATTCTCTACGTAACTCCCTTCAGGGTAATCGTTATCGCCATGAGTTCCGTCATCTGCATTGTAAAGGACAGGATAGTCTGGACGGGGAATGTCCAGGCAATAAAGGCCGTCAGCTTGTTGAAAGCTGAGTGAGCACTAACTAACACAGTCTCATAGAAATGACATATTTACAGTTATGAACAATAGATGACAGTGATACTAAATATATTCCTCACTCTTTTATTCAGACATATCATAAATCGATTCTTATCGACTCCCACTCTAAGACTGATTTCACAATACCCAACTGACTATCTCGAACTGATTATATCAGCACAACATACCAGTGCTCTTGTTCACCGCTATACCGCTTTTAAGAACTCTTGCGAGCACCCATACATCGTTCTCATATAACGACTGGTCTATGGATATACCCATACTCTTGTTCACCGCTTTTAAGAACTCTTACTGTTCACCGCTTTTAAGAACGCTTGCGAGTACTGTGCACCCATAATTCTCACGATCCTGATCAAATCCTTGACATACACTTATCGGATTTAACCTGAGTGAATCATCAGCTCGACACACACAACTTTAACATACAAATCCTCTTACTGACTTATTTCTCACTTATCCAATACTACCCAATATTATCATTTCAAACTTACTCGTTATCGCGTCGTACTATTACTAGCGTTCCGAACCCGACTACGTTACTCACCATGTTATCTCAATCTCATTATCGTATCCCATTACCTCCGTAATCCATAATATCGCATAATAGGAATATGGAACAGCAATTAAACAACTACGCATTATGAATTATAAACTGAAAGGAATACATTCATGTTCTGCTAGGTTCGATCGATTGAGGTCATCTCGATCGCTCGAAGAAAGTGCTGTTCGATCGATTGAAGTCTTCTCGATCGATCGAAGTGAAGGTAGTCTCGATCGATTGAACTTAGTTCGATCGATTGGGACTCTGATGTTCGATCGCTTGAACTCAGTTCGATCGGTCGAACTTTGTCTTCTACAGATTCTGCCAGTGAACGTGCAGAATGTGCTAGGGGGTGTTTGGGTTATAATTAATACGTCTAGAATATGTAAAACATCATGACTAAGATACCGAGTGAGTTTGGAACTCACCACAAGTCGTAAGGGCGCGTTTGGGTAAGCTTTATCTCCGAAGCTTTAATGGCGGCCTCTCTCTCTTGCTTGTCTCTGTCTCTCCCTTTCTCTGTCTCCTTCTCTCTCTTGTTTTCCTTCTTCTTCTTCTTTTGTTCTTCTTCTTCTCCTCTGCTGAGTGTATATATATATAGATATGTGTGTGTATATATATATATAGATATATGGAGGTATGTGTATATATATGTATACCAACACACAAGCACACACTCTCAACTCTCTCTTCTCACAAGAGTTCAGCAAACCCACCACACACACGAAGGCAGTGTATATATAGGAGAGGATGGGGTGCAGGTGGCAGCATTTGCGCAGAAACTGGAATTCTGATAATTACATTCTCGATCGATCGAAGGATGCTCGATCGATCGAACTCAGATCGGTCAGTTAGATCGATTGAAAAAGGGTTTGATCGATTGAAGTGGGGACCACGTATTAAATTTATGTCGGTAGGGTTTTCGATCGCTCGAAAAGGGTTCGATCGCTTGAACTGAAGGGTCTCGATCGCTCGAACTAGCTTCGATCGATCGAAGATGAAATTTCTTGAATGGTCAATGAAGTATATAGAATCTCTCTGCATTAAATATTTATTAAAAATATGGGGTATTACACATTCCACCCCCCTTAGGGCCCAACGTCCGTGTTGGCACACTTCCGGCTGGGTCTAGCTCTGATACCATTCTATCACGACCAAAGTCTCGCTCACTAAGATATTGTCCGCTTTGGGCCCAAACCCGCATGGATTTGTTCTTGGGTCACTACCCAAAAGGCCTCTTACTAGGGAGACTTAGAACCACACATATATAGCACATTACTTTTCCACACCCAGGCGTTGTGGGACAAACTTCCCATAGTGTGTAGCCTTCCTTGGACACTCACTTGCCATATTTGGACATCCAATTTCCACATTCACAGTGACATTTGCACATTTGATAATCAATATTTGAACTTTACCGCAAATTTTGGATATTCATGGAACAACGTTAGACACTTAAGAAAAAAGTTTGGATATTAAGACAATTAATGTGGACCTTTGATAAATAAGTTTGGACCCCTATATTTGGACATTATAGGAACCAATTTGCACATTTATGGTGATATTTGCACATGGCTATTCAATATTTGAACAATGTTGGATACTCAGAAAACAAGTTTGGACATTCAAAAATATGATTGGACATTATACAATAAATGTGGACATTCGTTCAATAAGTTTGGACCATCATAATACATTGTTGAACATTCGCAGGTTAACGTTGGACAATCTAGAAAAATTGTTGGACATTGGGAGAACATATTTGGACACTAAGATATAATATTTGGACATATAATGTCTAAACATGGCATCCAAATGTCTCTTAAGCAAGCATGTCCAATCTTATGGGAGGACAGACCTAGTGAAGAGGACTTTAATGCATTAGGGAACATGGGGGGATTATGCTATATTCCAGTATATTGTTTTTTGCACCTAAAAATTACATTTTTTTTAAGTAAAAATTAGTAGAGGCCGATTGTAACTTTTTAATCGGACTTAGAGACCGATTGCAAAAATTAATGGCCAAATAATGGTTCAAAGTTAGTAAGGCCGAATGAGTTTCATAATTGGACTAATTGTGTTTCATCGGGCTGCCTTCATAATTGCTCGGGCTGTGGTCATCATCTATTCAGCCCGACCTTACCTCATCACTTTGGACCATTACGAGTATTGTGCCAAAGTACTTGATTGATGGGTGGGCCACCACTGTAATGACTTAGGCCATGTGCACTTGCTTTACCAAATTTTGTCGGTATTTCCTTATTGCAATTTGGTCACTTTGACTAACCATTGTATAAATATGGTTCATTCAATTAGCCAAGTCAGCTGCTTTTCAATCAGCTTGAGCTTTGTTTGGAAGTTGCACCTCAATCGGGCAGAAGAGATGCGCAGAAAATGGTGTTGTTTGCATCAACTAAGCAAGTACCATGGTGGGCCACACATGAATTGACTCTAATTAATATTCAGCAAAGGCATTGAAATGGGAAGTTCAGCTCATCGGGCTTGGCTCTATTTTTAGTCATTCTATCGGACTTACATGCAATTTGTTATATCTTTGGGAATATGGGACAAAGGTAATTGGGATCACTTTTGTTGACCATTGCCATTGTCACGTGCAATTCATATGGATATAGCTTTTTCTAGTACTTCAATTGCCACATGGAAGTGGATCAGTCCGTTTGGCCGTTCAAGATATATGTTCGGACTGTATTATTTTGGCCATCAGTATTTAAGTCATCTACTTTGAGAAGGATTATGGTGACCCACATATGGAATGCTATCAATCTTATTCCTAAAGTATCTCTATTGATATTATCAATTATATCGTGGGAGATATTTTAGGGAGATAATATACCATATTGTAATAATATTTCAATATTATGAGAAGGTAATATTATTTGATTAGGAAAGTATATCTTTTACTTACTTAAGAAGGAAGCTGAATGAAGCCACAAAATGGACCAGATTCAAACTGCATATATATATGTATATATATTCAAAGATATGGTAGATTTTAGCAGTTTATGGAAATAAACTGGTAAATTTTACCAGATAATTATTGATCAGATGATTCCTACCTTATCTAGGAGACTTCCATGGCCGCTATAAATTAGCAGGCAGGCCAAAGCTGCAATTCACTCCGCGTCTCTTCGGCAAATGCATCCAAAAAAGCATTCTTAGCACTCTAAGCATTTTTTTTTTATTTTTCCTAGGCTTTCTTAGCATTTAAATTACATCTTTGTAATTTTCTCTTTCTTATTTCAATTAAATAAAAATGCTCTTTTTATTTAATTTCTCTTGCTTGCTTTCATCACTTGCTAGACTTGTGCGCTTCAGTACTGTCTAGGGACCTTAGGCCAAGGGTACTTTCCTACTTGGCCATCACAATCGTTTTGATCGAAGTCAGATTTCCAAATCTTGTGTATCACTCACACCAGTGACTTAGGAAATTTTGTGTTTTAAGTTTGGGTCTACCTCACAAGGCTCTGGCACGCCCAAATAAATAATATAGCAAACAATTGTTGAGCGCCAGGACATTGCATTTGAATAGGAAAACTGTGTAGTATTTAGGTTCCCCCAATTACCCCTCTCTCTTCCCCCCCCCCCCCCCCCCCCCTCAAAACTCTCATTCCCACCACAATGTACCCAAGGCACAACATATCTACAAAAGAACCACAAAATAGGATGAGAAATATGGTGAGAAATTGCGTTACTAAATGTCGAAGGAAAATGATTAAGTGGTTGTATGTAAAATTTTGTGTTTTACTTTGTAAGTTGGTAGGACAAATAAGATTGGCTCGATCTGTTCCAAAATAATGCTACGAATACAAATATCCAAACTTGTTTTCTGAGTATCCAACATTGTTTTCTGAATGTCCAATTTTTTTTTTTTATATGTTCCAATATTGAATAGCCATGTGCAAATGTCGCCGTGAATGTGCAAATTGTTTCCATGAATGTCCAAATATGGCATCTGAATGTCTAAATTTTGCATGATGTGTTCAAATTTGTTCTTTCAATATTCAAATATGACCTCAGAATATCCAATTATTTAGTCCAGATGTTCAAATTCTTGCTGTGAATGTTCCAACTGTGTTTCGTAATTTTCAAACTTGTTCTTTCAATGTCCAACTCTCTTGCAAATATGTTCAAGCTGAACCTTGCAATATCCAAACATTTTTTATAGAGGTCCAAACTTATTTTTCGAATGTCCACATTTTTCGAACAATCTAAAAAGAGGATTTGACATTTGAAAATTATATTTGGACAAATGAGTTAAACTTTGGACATAAAATGAAAAAATTTGGACATATCCACTTAGTACCATTATTTAGGCACTGATCGAACCAATCTGGACATTAAAAAAATATCCAATTATTCCCTAGCAAGTTAACGTTGAACAATCTAAAAAAAGGATTGGACATTTAAAGATTATATTTGGACACATGAGTTAATACTTGGACATAAAATGAAAACATTTGGACATTTCCACTTAGTACCATTATTTAGGAACTGATCGAACCAATCTGGACATTCAAAAATATCCAGTTATTCCCTTATAATGTTCAAATATCCAAACTTTTTTTTTACGTGTCCCAACGTTGTTTACGAATGTAACACCTGTAATTTTCTGTCATTATAATATCAGCTTTTTCAAATTTCTGTATTGGACCGACTATATTATTATATTATTATTTTTAGGGTAAATTACACAAACCTCCCCTGAGGTTTGCCTTAATTACACGGACCTCCCCTCTTATTTCAAAAATTACACAGACCTCCCTCGAGGTTTGAATTAGGTAACAAAACGCCCCCTCTCCTAATGGTCCGTTAGTTTTTTTTTACATTAGTCTCCCCTGAAAATTACAATTAGCCCCCCTAATATTATAAAATTGTCATACTAAAGCCCCTTTCTCTTATATTTTTGTGCTAATTATAAAATCCCTCATCCCTCCTATGTTTTTGGGTTAATTTTTTTAACATTAATTTATATCTACACAAAATATACACAAAACATATATAAATAGGTCCAAATTTTTTTTTCCCCCGAACAAACCTCTATCAAGCCCCCTTGTAATAATTTTCTAGATCCGCCCATGTCCCTATGCTTCAAAAGTGGACACTTAACCCCCTGTGATTGTGGACTAAAATGGAATTGTTATGATTTCACTCAAAACTGACAAAAATTCTAAATTTAGTTAAAAATATAAACACTTAATCCATTTTGTGATGTTAATTTTGGGGTTAACGCTCTTTGAGTGAAATCATAACAGTTCTATTTTAGTCCACAATCACAGGGGGTTAAGTGTCCACTTTTGAAGCATAGGGACGGGGGCGGATCTAGAAAATTAATACAGGGGGGGCTTGATAGAGGTTTGTTCGGAGGAAAAAAAATTTGGACCTATTTATATATTTTTTGTGTATATTTTGTGTAGATATAAATTAATGTTAAAAAAATTAACCCAAAAACATAGGAGGGAGGAGGGATTTTATAATTAGCACAAAAATATAAGATAAAGGGGGCTTTAGTATGACAATTTTATAATATTAGGGGGGTTAATTGTAATTTTTAGGGGAGGTTAATGTAAAAAAACTAACGGACCATTAGGAGAGGGGGCGTTTTGTTACCTAATTCAAACCTCGAGGGAGGTCTGTGTAATTTTTGAAACAAGAGGGAAGGTCCGTGTAATTAAGGCAAACCTCAGGGGAGGTTTGTGTAATTTACCCTTATTTTAATTATGTGACGATATAGACGTGTTGTAGTATTATCATATTAGACTATATTAACCATACCAACTCGAACATAATAAGATTTAACTTAGTACCATACCCGGACCCGGACATTAGAAATAATACCAGTTTGCACATAACTCGAGACCAACACGCATACCAAGAAACTTATGCACGTAAACTGAGAAAGTGACACACAACCCGAGGTAGGCCCACATGGCTGGCCATGTGGCAACCACATGCCACCCTCTTGGACACATGTCCACTTGTAGGACACATGTCATAGCATGTACACATGCAAATGACACCTAGCTCCTAGGATTTTTATATAACATGCACATGCACACATTAGACACTCTTAGACTCTCATGAAATGGACTTAAAATCTGAGAGAAGAAGTTGGGAGACTTGCATGTTCATGGAAAAATAGAAGAGAGAAGTTAGGAAGAAAACTAGAGCTCATCTCCCTTTCTAGCATATACCCTCACACATACACCCATACATTCTACACCCACACAACCTTGGGGACTTTGGAGTAGTAATTTAAAGTCCTAGAAGTTGAAGAGGATCCCATAAGTTAAAAAGAAGGAGAAGAAGAAGGTGACACCATTGAAGTTGAAGTTCAAGCTCCATCAAGCTCAAGAACAACATCAAGCTTAATTTCAAGCTTTGGTGAGTAAATAGTGAGTAATTGTGAGTAATCTAACTCAATTTAGAACACATATAATATGCACTAATTTTTAGTAGAAGTTTGATATTGTTGTGTTGAAGTTTTCATGACATGCAAGACAAATCCATAAATCTGAGAAACTGAAACTCTCAGCAGAACATAGTTTAGTAAAATGAATGTTTTGTCTAGCTCAAAAATCCGAATTAAGCTAGGTTTTTTTGTGGTAAAATCTAACTCATATATCTACAAATAACTCTTCTATAGCTCAGTTTAGAAATCAATCCTTCATAGGTGAAATGCATGTACAACGCAGTGTTATAAACCTGGGAAAACAGAAACTTCCAACAGAATGTAGTTTAGTAAAATGGATGTTTTGAGGACCTCAAAAATCGGAATTAAGCTATCTCTTTTTTGTGGTAAAATCTAACTCATTTATCTACAAATAAATCTTCTATGGCTCAGTCTAGAAATCACTCCTTCATGGGTGAAATGCATGTACAACGCAGTGTTATAAATCTGAGAAACTGAAACTTTTAGCAGAACATAGTTTAGTAAAATGAATGTTTTGTGCAGCTCAAAAATGAGCATTAAGCTAGGTTTTTTTGTGAAGAAAGATAACTCATTTATCTACAAATAACCCTTCTATAGCTCAGTCTAAAAACTCCTCCTTCATAGGTGAAATTCATGTACAATGCAGTACTATAAATCTGGGACAGAACAGTCCGAGATATAAGAAATGTCTTGTAAAATAAATAGTTTGAGTAGCTCAAAAATGTAATTGAAGCTAGATTTTTTTTGTACATGAAGATATTCCTATTATCTATAATGTTTTAGTTTTGAGTTTGATCTACAAAGCAATTTATCATGCCCAAATAAATCATGTTAATTCAGTCAACACAGTGAAAATGTATCTTGGCAGATTGTACAGCTTTTTGTATAATGTTTTGTTTATGCATGGTGTTGATTGTTGATGCTAGTTTTCCGGTACATGTGTTGTTATGAAAATCTCGTGCTATGGTAGTACTATCGCGTAGATGAGTATGTTAAGGGTTTCGTCTATGTGTTTATTGGTATTAAATTCACGTTATAAATCCATGAGCTACGTGCTATGTTTTCTATTGTTATGAATATAGTCTAATGACCGTTGAAAGTTCATACCCAAACTATAAGTATATTGTATGGCACGATTATTGCGTTGATAAATGATCAGGAAAGTTTCCATCATAAGTATATTAAGAGGAAAACGGAATATCGGACGTATAGCGAAATATTAACGGTTATAAATGGATGATATTAATGAACTAAACTACGAAACGTGCGAACGCGTATAATAATGATAAAACCTTCAATAACAGATTTAATGCAAATAAGGGACATTGGGCCTCGTTTCTAGTCGTGTGACTACCGGTCAAAGTTGATTCGTGAACTTTCTTGTCGTGTTTGGATATTTCTTGCAAAATTGGTCTTTCGGTAATTCCATGGCATCGATTGGTGAGTTATGTTTTGTTCCTTGATCTGAGGATCGACATGATGTGTTCGGTCAAGTGCGGATGACCTGAGGATCGTCGTGACGTGTTCGATCAAGTGGTTGATTATTTTTCCGCACCCTTGGACTGAGGATCGGCATGACGTGTTCGGTTATTTACGGGTGACCTGAGGATCGGCATGACGTGTTCGTCCAAGTGATTATTAATTTCCCGTACCCTTGGTCTGAGGATCGGCATGACGTGTTCGGTAACGTGCGGGCGACCTGAGGATCGGCATGACATGTTCGACCAAGAGATTGTTAATGTCCCGCACACTTATGCCATTTGGGCGACAGTTTGAGTGCCAGTTGGGCGACAGTTAACTATTCATTGTTGAGTGTTGTACTTTCTTGACCAGTAAATGCGTTTGGAGTTAAGTCTTCTTTCAGTCAATGTCATTGGTCAGTTCAGTTCTGGGTTAAGTTTCAAAAGGAATGATTGGGTTTAAATAAGACATGGTTTTGAGAATAAGAAAAGACGAACAAGACATAGTATCGAGAATAAGAAATGATGAACGAGATATGGTTTCGAGAAATAAGAAGAGATGAAGAATAACTTACCTTAAGTGGTGGTAACCTTAAGGGGACCTTCACTTAGCTTAACCGCTAATGGCTTTTCATGCCGCTGGACCTTCCACGTCCAGCCTTTGCAGGTCCAGACGGAGCCGACTGCTATCAAGATACTGACTTTACTACTGAAGACTATGCTGGTGAAGATTACTATGAGGAAGGCCACGGTTTTGCCAGCTGAAGACGTTGGAGGCTTTCTTTTGTTATAGTTCTGTTAGTGATGTAATAGTTTAGCTGGTCTTGTAATATGTAACTTTTGGATATCCTTTTGGCCTGTAATATACTACTGATGTAAGACTTGGATGTTTTAAATTTCTGCTTCCACTGAACTTAGTCATTTTCCCATATCACATTATTGTTATAAGCATGTTTGGACAATCAGTTGACACTCACAACCAGTCACGTGTCTACGAACCCATAAAGGAAATTTATTTTTCCCTATTTTTGGTACTTCGGGGCGTGACAACGAATGTCCAAAATTCTGCGACAACGTTGGACAATTAGAAAACAAGTTTGGATATTAAGACAAATAATGTGGACATACGATAACAATGTATGGACCTTTATAAAATATGTTTGGACGTTATACGGTTCACTTTGAACATATTGGTAAGAGAGTTGCATTGAAAGAACAAGTTTGAAAATTACGAAACATAGTTGGAGCATTCACAGCAAACATTTGAACATCAAGACCAAATAATTAGATATTCTGAGGTAATATTTGAATATTGAAAAGGACCAATTTGAACAAAATTTAGACATTCGGAAGCCATATTTTGACATTATAGGCACCAATTTGCACATTTACGGCAACATTTGCACATGGCTATTCAATATTTGAACAGCGTTGGATACTCAGAAAAAAAGTTTGGACATCCAAAAATATGATTGGACATTAAACAATAAATGTGGACATTGGTTAAAAAGAGTTTGGACCATCATAATATATTGTTGAACATTCGCAGGTTTATGTTGTACAATCTAGAAAAATTGTTGGACACTGGAGTCCAATATATTCTTCTTTTTGTTCAAATATAGAATATCCATGTGCAAATGTCATCGTGAATGTGCAAATTGGTTCATATAATGTCTAAATATGGCATCCAAATGTCTTAATTTTGGACGACGTTGTTCAAATTGGTTCTTACTAGGGAGACTTAGAACCACACATATATAGCACATTACTTTTCCACACCCAGGTGATGTGGGACAAACTTCCCATAGTGTGTAGCCTGCCAACACTTACTGCAGCCATAAAGGCACCTATAACAGCCCGCCCACAACACCAGGGTCGTTACATTCCACCCCCCTTAGGGCCCAACGTCCGCGTTGGCACACTTCCGGCTGGGTCTATCTCTGATACCATTCTATCATGACCAAAGTCTCGCTCAGTAAGATATTGTCCGCTTTGGGCCCAAACCCGCATGGATTTGTTCTTGGATCACTACCCAAAATTTCTCTTACTAGGGAGACTTAGAACCACACATATATAGCACATTACTTTTCCACACCCAGGCGATGTGGGACAAACTTCCCATAGTGTGTAGCCTTCCTTGGACACTCACTTGCCATATTTGGACATCCAATTTCCACATTCACAGTGACATTTGCACATTTGATAATCAATATTTGAACTTTGCCGCAAATTTTGGATATTCATGGAACAACGTTGGACACTTAAGAAAAAAGTTTGGATATTAAGACAATTAATGTGGACATTTGATAAATAAGTTTGGACCCCTATATTTGGACATTATAGGAACCAATTTGCACATTTATGGCGATATTTGCACATGGCTATTCAATATTTGAACAACGTTGGATACTCAGAAAACAAGTTTGGACATTCAAAAATATGATTGGACATTATACAATAAATGTGGACATTCGTTCAATAGGTTTGGACCATCATAATACATTGTTGAACATTCGCAGGTTAACGTTGGACAATCTAGAAAAATTGTTGGACATTGGGAGAACATATTTGGACACTAAGATATAATATTTGGACATATAATGTCTAAATATGGCATCCAAATGTCTCTTAAGCAAGCATGTCCAATCTTATGGGAGGACAGACCTAGTGAAGAGGACTTTAATGCATTAGGGAACATGGGGGGATTATGCTATATTCCAGTATATTGTTGAGCGCCAGGACATTGCATTTGAACAGGAAAACTGTGTAGTATTTAGGTTCCCCCAATTACTCCTCTCTCTTCCCCATCCCCCCCCCCCCCCCCCCCCCCCCCCCCTCAAAACCTCATTCCCACCACAATGTACCCAAGGCACCACATATCTACAAAAGAACCACAAAATAGGATGAGAAATACGGTGAGAAATTGGGTTACTAAATTTCAAAGGAAAATGATTCAGTGGTTGTATGTAAAATTTTGGGTTTTACTTTTTAAGTTGGTAGGACAAATAAGATTGGCTCGATCTATTCCAAAATAATGCTACGAATACAAATATCCAAACTTGTTTTCTGAGTATCCAACATTGTTCTATGAATGTCCAATATTTTCTTTTATATGCTCCACTATTGAATAGCCATGTGCAAATGTCGTCGTGAATGTGCAAATTGGTTCCATGAATGTCCAAATATGGCATCTGAATGTCTAAATTTTGCATGATGTGTTCAAATTTGTTCTTTCAATATTCAAATATTACCTCAGAATATCCAATTATTTAGTCCAGATGTTCAAATTCTTGCTGTGAATGTTCCAACTGTGTTTCGTAATTTTCAAACTTGTTCTTTCAATGTCCAACTCTCTTACAAATATGTTCAAGCTGAACCTTGCAATGTCCAAACATTTTTTATAGAGGTCCAAACTTATTTTTCGAACAATCTAAAAAGAGGATTTGACATTTGAAAATTATATTTGGACAAATGAGTTAAAATTTGGACATAAAATGAAAATATTTGGACATATCCACTTAGTACCATTAGTTAGGAACTGATCGAACCAATCTGGACATTCAAAAAATATCCAATTATTCCCTAGCAGGTTAACGTTGAACAATCTAAAAAAAGGATTGGACATTTAAAGATTATATTTGGGCACATGAGTTAATACTTGGACATAAAACAAAAACATTTGGACATTTCCACTTAGTACCATTATTTAGGAACTGATCGAACCAATCTGGACATTCAAAAATATCCAGTTATTCCCTTATAATGTTCAAATATCAAAACTTGTGTTTTTACGTGTCCCAACGTTGTTCTACTAATGTCCAAAATTCTGCGGCTACGTTGGACAGTTGGAAAACAAGTTTGGATATTAAGACATATAATGTGGACATACAATAAAAATGTTTGGACCTTTATAAAATATGTTTGGACATTATATGGTTCGCTTTGAACATATTGGTAAGAGAGTTGGCATTGAAAGAACAAGTTTGAAAATTACAAAACATAGTTGGAGCATTCACTGCAAACATTTGAACATCAAGACCAAATAATTGGATATTCTGAGGTAATGTTTGAATATTGAAAGGACCAATTTGAACAAAATTTAGACATTCGGAAGCCATATTTTGACATAATAGGCACCAATTTGCACATTTACGGCAACATTTGCACATGGCTATTCAATATTTGAACAACGTTGGATACTCAGAAAAAAAGTTTTGACATCCAAAAATATGATTGGACATTAAACAATAAATGTGGACAATCTAGAAAAATTGTTGCACACTGGAGTCCAATATATTCTTTTTTTTGTTCAAATATTGAATATCCATGTGCAAATGTCGCCGTGAATGTGCAAATTGGTTCATATAATGTCTAAATATGGCATCCAAATGTCTTAATTTTGGACGACGTTGTTCAAATTGGTTCTTTCAATATTCAAATATTACCTCAGAATATCCAATTATTTCGTCCAGATGTTCAAATATTTTCTGTGAATGTTCCAACGGTGTTTCCTAATTTTCAAACTTGTTCTTTCAATGTTCAACTCTCTTAGCAATATGTTTCTTGCATTATAACAAGGATAATACTTTGATTACTGGCCAATGCAGATAAATTCAAGTCAGACTTGATGAAGATTGCAATGACTACTTTGAGTTCAAAAACACTATGCCAGGAATCATAAAATAATCTTTGACAGCTGTAAGGAAAGTTTGGACATTAAATGTAATGACTAGGACGACAAAAAATTTAACATTGTACATTGGTAAGAAAAATTTGAACATTAACAGAACAGGCTTGGACATTAAGAAAATAAATGTGGACATTTGAAAAATAAGTTTGGACCTCAACGGTGTTTCCTAATTTTTATTCTTTAATTTCCTATCATATTTTTGAATGTCCACACTTGTTTTCTGAGTATCCAACGTTGTTCAAATATTGAATACCCATGTGCAAATGTCGCCGTGAATGTGCAAATTGGTTCCTATAATGTCCAAATATGGCTCCCGAATGTCTAAATTTTGTTCAAATTGGTCCTTTTTATATTGAAATATTACCTCAGAATATCCAATTATATTGTCCCGATGTTCAAATTTTGACTGTGAATGTTCCAACTGTGTTTCGTAATTTTCAAACTTGTTCTTTCTATGACAACTCTCTTACCAATATGTTCAAAGTGAACCGTACCATGTCCAAACATGTTTTATAAAGGTCCAAATTTTTTTATCATTGTCCATATTATTTGCCTTAATATCCAAACTTGTTTTCTTAGCCACAGAATTTGGACATTCATGGAACAATGTTGGACACGTAAAAAAAAACAAGTTTAGATATTTGAACATTATAAGGGAATAATTGGATATTTTTGAATGGCCAGATTGGTTCGATCAATTCCTAAATAATGGTACTAAGTGGATATTTTCATATTATGTCCAAATATTAAACTCATTTGTCCAAATATAATTTTCAAATGTCAAATCCACTTTTTAGATTGTTCAATGTTAACCTGCAAATGTCCAAACATGTTTTATGAGTATCCAACGTTGTTCTATGAATGTCCAATATATTCTTTTAATGTCTAAATATGCAAATGTCACCGTGAATGTGCAAATTGGTTCATATAATGTCTAAATATGGCATCCAAATGTCTCTTAAGCAAGCATGTCCAATCTTATGGGAGGACAGACCTAGTGAAGAGGACTTTAATGCATTAGGGAACATGGGGGGATTATGCTATATTCCAGTATATTGTTGAGCACCAGGACATTGCATTTGAACATGAAAACTGTGTAGTATTTAGGTTCCCCCAATTACCCCTCTCTCTTCCCCACTCCCCCCCCCTCAAAACTCTCATTCCCACCACAATGTACCCAAGGCACAACATATCTACAAAAGAACCACAAAATAGGCTGAGAAATATGGTGAGAAATTGCGTTACTAAATGTCGAAGGAAAATGATTAAGTGATTGTATGTAAAATTTTGTGTTTTACATTTTAAGTTGGTAGGACAAATATTCAAGGTTGGTTGAATAATAATTGAGTAAATATCTTAGTATATTGCTGAGTGCGAGGACATTGCATTTGAATAATAAAACTGTGTAGTATTTAGGTTCCCCCAATTACCCCTGCCCAAGTAGACACGTGCTATATGTATAATCCCCCATATCCCACAGTTTGTGGGGGACTTTAGGCAAACTGTGGGAGATTCTTTGGTTTGTTATGAATTGTGGAGGATTCTTAACAAACAGTGGGTAACTCTTAACCAATGTGGGGGATTCATAACAAACTGTGGGGGATTCTCAACCAATGTGAGGAATTTATAACAATATACGGAGGATTCAAATGGAATATGGGGGATTCTTAACCAATGTGAGGGATTCTTAACAATTTTTTCATCATTCCCCATATTTGTTAATTATACCCCACAGTTTGAGGGGGAGTGTAGACAAACTGTGGGGAATTCTTTACAATTGTGGGGAATTCCCCTACAATAGTTGTCATCTCCCATGTTGCATATTTGTTCATTATTCCCCATATTTGCTAAAGATCCACCACAAATTTTTAAGAATCCCCTAGTGTTTGTTAAGGATCCCCACAAAATACCCCAATGGAATATGGGGGATTCTTAACCAATGTAAGGGATTCTTAACAATTTATTCATCATTCCCCATATTTGTTAATTATACCCCACAGTTAGTTAAGAATCCTCCATATCCCATAGTTTGTGGCAGACTCAAGACAACTGTGGGGGATTCTTGTAAATTGTGGGGAATTCCCCTACAATAGTTGCCATCTCCCATGTTACATATTTGTTCATTATTCTCCATATTTGCTTAAAATCCCCACAGTTTGTCAAGAATCCCCCACTGTTTGTTAAGGATCCCCCACAGAATACCCCAATGGAATATGGGGGATCCTTAACCAATGTGAGGGATTCTTAACAATTTGTTCATCATTCTCCATGTTTGTTAACTATACCCCATAGTTTCTTAAGAATCCCCCATATACAACAGTTTATGGGGGACTCTAGACAAACTGTGGGGAATTCTTTACAATTGTGGGGGATTCCCCTACAATAGTTGTCATCTCCCATGTTGCATATTTGTTCATTATTCCTCATATTTGCTAAAGATCCCCCATAAACTTTTAAGAACCCCCCAGTGTTTGTTAGGATCCCCACAAAATACCCCAATGGAATATGGGGGTTCTTAACAATTTGTTCATCATTCCCCATATTTGTTAATTATACCCCACAGTTAGTTAAGAACCCTCCATATCCCATAGTTTGTGGGGGACTCAAGACAACTGTGGGGGATTCTTGAAAATTGTGGGGAACTCCCCTACAATAGTTGTCATCTCCCATGTTGCATATTTGTTCATTATTCCCCATATTTGCTTAAAATCCCCCACAGTTTGTTTAGAATCCCCCAGAAATTTATAAGAATCCCCCACAGAATACCCCAATGGAATATGGGGGATTCTTAACCAATGTGAGGGTTTCTTAACAATTTGTTCATCATTCTCCATGTTTGTTAATTATACCCCACAGGTTGTTAAGAATCCCCCATATATAACAGTTTGTGGGGGACTCTAGACAAACTGTGGGGGATTCTTTACAATTGTGGGCGATTCCCCTACAATAGTTGTCATCTCCCATGTTGCATATTTGTTCATTATTCCCCATATTTGCTAAAACCCCCCACAGTTTGTTAAGAATCCCCCACAAATTTTTAAGAATCCCCCACTTTTGTTAAGGATCCCCCACAAAATACCCCAATGGAATATGGGGAATTCTTAACCAACGTGAGGGATTCTTAACAATTTATTCATCATTCCCCATATTTGTTAATTATACCCCACAGTTAGTTAAGAATCCTCCATATCCCTTAGTTTGTGGGGGACTCAAGACTACTGTGGGGGATTCTTGACAATTGTGGGGAATTCCCCTACAATAGTTGTCATCTCCCTTGTTGCATATTTGTTCATTATTCCCCATATTTGCTTAAAATCACCCACAGTTTGCTTAGAATTCTCCACAAATATATAAGAATCCCCCACTATTTGTTAAGGATCCCCCACAGAATACTCCAATGGAATATGGGGGATTCTTAACCAATATGAGGGATTCTTAACAATTTGTTCATCATTCTCCATGTTTGTTAATTATACCCCACAGTTTGTTAAGAATCCCCCATATACAACAGTTTGTGGGGGACTTTAGACAAACAGTGGGGGATTCTTTACAATTGTGGGGGATTCTCCTACAATAGTTGTCATCTCCCATGTTGCATATTTGTTCATTATTCCCCATATTTGCTAAAACCACCCACAGTTTGTTAAGAATCTCCCACTTTTGTTAAGGATCCCCCACAAAATACCCCAATGGAATATGGGGGATTCTAAACCAATGTGAGGGATTCTTAACAATTCGTTCATCATTCCCCATATTTGTTAATTGTACCCCACAGTTAGTTAAGAATCTTCCACTTTTGTTATGGATCCCCCACAAAATACCGCAATGGAATATGGGGAATTCTTAACCAATGTGAGGGATTCTTAACAATTTATTCATCATTCCCCATATTTGTTAATTATACCCCACAGTTAGTTAAGAACCCTCCATATCCCATAGTTTGTGGGGGATTCTTGACAATTATGGGGAATTCCCCTGCAATAGTTGTCATCTCCCTTGTTGCATATTTGTTCATTATTCCCCATATTTGATTAAAATCCCCCACAGTTTGTTTATAATTCCCCACAAATTTATATGAATCCCCCACTGTTTGTTAAGGATCCCCCCACAGAATGCCCCAATGGAATATGGGGGATTCTTAACCAATATGAGGGATTCTTAACAATTTGTTCATCATTCTCCATGTTTGTTAATTATACCCCACAGTTTGTTAAGAATCCCCCATATACAACAGTTTGTGGGGGACTTTAGACAAACAGTGGTGGAGTCTTTACAATTGTGGGGGATTCCCCTACAATAGTTGTCATCTCCCATGTTGCATATTTGTTCATTATTCCCCATATTTTCTAAAACCACCCACAGTTTGTTAAGAATCCCCCACTTTTGTTAAGGATCCCCCACAAAATACCCCAATGGAATATAGGGGATTCTTATCCAATATTAGAGATTCTTTACAATTTGTTCATCAGTCCCCATATTTGTTAATTCTACCCCATAATTAGTTAAGAATCCTCCACTTTTGTTAAGGATCCCCCACAAAATACCCCAATAGAATATGGGTATTCTTAACCAATGTGAGGGATTCTTAACAATTTATTCATCATTCCCCATATTTGTTAATTATACCCCACAGTTAGTTTAGAATCCTCCATATCCCATAGTTTGTGGGGGACTCAAAACAACTGTGGGGGATTCTTGACAATTGTTGGGAATTCCCCTACAGTAGTTGTAATCTCCCATATTGCATATTTTTTCATTATTCCCCATATTTGCTTAAAACCCCCCATAGTTTGTTTAGAATCCCCCACAAATTTAAAAAAATCCCCCACTGTTTGTTAAGAATCCCCCACAAATTTTTAAGAATACCCCACTTTTGTTAAGGATCCCCCACAAAATACCACAATGGAATATGGGGGATTCTTAACCAATGTGAGGATTCTTAACAACTTGTTCATCATTCCCCATGTTTGTTAATTATACCCCACAGATAGTTACAAATCCTCTATATCCCATAGTTTGTGGGGGACGCAAGACAACTGTGGGGGATTCTTGACAATTGTGGGGAATTCCCCTAAAATAGTTGTCATCTCCCATATTGCATATTTGTTCACTATTCCCAATATTTGCTTAAAATCCCCCTCAGTTTGTTTAGAATCCCCCACAGTTTAGTAAGGATCCCCCACAGAATACCTCAATTGAATATGGGAGATTCTTAACAATTTGTTCATCATTCTCAAAGTTTGTTAATTATACCTCACATTTTGTTAACAATCCCCCATTTACAATAGTTTGTGGGGGACTCTAGAAAAACTCTGGGGGATTCTTTACACTTGTGGGGGATTCCCCTACAATAGTTGTCATCTTCCATGTTGCACATTTGTTCATTATTCCCCATATTTGCTAAAAACCCCCCACAATTTGTTAAGAATCCTCCACTTTTGTTAAAGAATCCCCCATATACAACAGTCTGTTGGGGACTCTAGACAAACTGTGGAGGATTCTTTACAATTGTGGAGGATTCCTCTAAAATAGTTGTTATCTCCCATGTTGCATATTTGATCATTATTCCCTATATTTGCTAAAACCACCCACAATTTGTTAAGAATCCCCCACAAATTTTTAAGAATCCCCCACTTTTGTTAAGGATCCCCAACAACATACCCCAATGGAATATGAGGGATTCTTAACCAATGTGAGGGATTCTTAACAATTTGTTCATCATTCCCCATATTTGTTAATTATACCCCACAGTTAGTTAAGAATCCTCCATTTTTGTTACGGGTCCCCCACAAATTACCCCAACGGAATATGGGGAATTCTTAACCAATGTGAGGGATTCTTAACAATTTATTCATCATTCCCCATATTTGTTAATTATACCCCACAGTTAGTTCAGAATCCTCCATATCCCATAGTCTGTGGGGGACTCAAGACAACTGTGGGGATTCTTGACAATTGTTGGGAATTCCCCTACAATAGTTGTCATCTCCCATATTGCATATTTGTTCATTATTCCCCATATTTGCTTAAAACCCCCCATAATTTGTTTAGAATCCCCCTCAAATTTATAAAAATCCCCCACTGTTTGTTAAGAATCCCCCACAAATTTTTAAGAATCCCCCACTTTTGTTAAGGATCCCCCACAAAATACCACAATGGAATATGGGGGATTCTTAACCAATGTGAGGATTCTTAACAACTTGTTCATCATTCCCCATGTTTGTTAATTATACCCCACAGATAGTTACGAATCCTCTATATCCCATAGTTTGTGGGGGACGTAAGACAACTGTGGGGGATTCCTGACAATTGTGGGGAATTCACCTAAAATAGTTGTCATCTTCCATATTGCATATTTGTTCACTATTCCCAATATTTGCTTAAAATCCCCCTCAGTTTGTTTAGAATCCCCCACAGTTTTGTAAGGATCCCCCACAGAATACCTCAATTGAATATGGGGGATTCTTAACAATTTGTTCATCATTCTCAAAGTTTGTTAATTATACCTCACATTTTGTTAACAATCCCCCATATACAATAGTTTGTGGGGGACTCTAGACAAACTATGGGGGATTCTTTACACTTGTGGGGGAATCCCCTACAATTGTTGTCATCTTCCATGTTGCATATTTGTTCATTATTCCCTATATTTGCTAAAACCCCCCCACAATTTGTTAAGAATCCCCAACTTTTGTTAAAGAATCCCCCATATACAACAGTCTGTTGGGGACTCTAGACAAACTGTGGAGGATTCTTTACAATTGTGGGGGATTCCTCTACAATAGTTGTTATCTCCCATGTTGCATATTTGTTCATTATTCCCTATATTTGCTAAAACCACCCACAATTTGTTAAGAATCCCCCACAAATTTTTAAGAATCCCCCACTTTTGTTAAGGATCCCCAACAACATACCCCAATGGAATATGAGGGATTCTTAACCAATGTGAGAGATTCTTAACAATTTGTTCATCATTCCCCATATTTGCTAATTATACCCCACAGTTAGTTAAGAATCCTCCATGTTTGTTACGGGTCCCCCACAAATTACCCCAACAGAATATGGGGGATTCTTAACCAATGTGAGGGATTCTTAACAATTTTTTTCATCATTCCCCATATTTGTTAATTATACCCCACAGTTAGTTCAGAATCCTCCATATCCCATAGTTTGTGGGGGGACTCAAGACAACTGTGGGGGATTCTTGATAATTGTTGGGAATTCCCCTACAATAGTTGTCATCTCCCATATTGCATATTTGTTCATTATTCCCCATATTTGCTTAAAACCCCCCACAGTTTGTTTAGAATCCCCCATAAATTTATAAAAATCCCCCACTGTTTGTTAAGAATCCCCCACAAATTTTTAAGAATCCCCCACTTTTGTTAAGGATCCCCCACAAAATACCACAATGGAATATGGGGGATTCTTAACCAATGTGAGGATTCTTAACAACTTGTTCATCATTCCCCATGTTTGTTAATTATACCCCACAGATAGTTACGAATCCTCTATATCCCATAGTTTGTGGGGGACGTAAGACAACTGTGGGGGATTCTTGACAATTGTGGGGAATTCCCCTAAAATAGTTGTCATCTCCCATATTGCATATTTGTTCACTATTCCCAATATTTGCTTAAATTCCCCCTCAGTTTGTTTAGAATCCCCCACAGTTTGGTAAGGATCCCCCACAGAATACCTCAATTGAATATGGGGGATTCTTAACAATTTGTTCATCATTCTCAAAGTTTGTTAATTATACCTCACATTTTGTTAACAATCCCCCATATACAATAGTTTGTGGGGGACTCTAGACAAACTGTGGGGGATTCTTTACACTTGTGGGGGATTCCCCTACAATAGTTGTCATCTTCTATGTTGCATATTTGTTCATTATTCCTCATATTTGCTAAACCCCCCCACAATTTGTTAAGAATCTCCCACTTTTGTTAAAGAATCCCCCATATACAACAGTCCGTTGGGGACTCTAGACAAACTGTGGAGGATTCTTTACAATTGTGGGGGATTCCTTTACAATAGTTGTTATCTCCCATGTTGCATATTTGTTCATTATTCCCTATATTTGCTAAAACCACCCATAATTTGTTAAGAATCCCCCACAAATTTTTAAGAATCCCCCACTTTTGTTAAGGATCCCCAACAACATACCCCAATGGAATATGAGGGATTCTTAACCAATGTGAGGGATTCTTAATAATTTGTTCATCATTCCCCATATTTGTTAATTATACCCCACAGTTAGTTAAGAATCCTCCATTTTTGTTATGGGTCACCCACAAATTACCCCAACGGAATATGGGGGATTCTTAACCAATGTGAGGGATTCTTAACAATTTATTCATCATTCCCTATATTTGTTAATTATACCCCACAGTTTGTTAAAAATCCCCTATATATTGTTAAGTTGTGGAGACTGATCACCTTTTCGTGGGCTATTTCTTTATCAGTTTCAGGCCTATCGGAGCCGTTTGGGGTGTTTTCAGAGTAGTTCTGGGCCTGGCTCGTTTGGCAGATTTAGGTCAATGATTACTTGTATAAATACCTTCTCTCCGTCATTTGTAAACCCTGGCAGCTGCGGATTAATAAAATATCTCTCTCTTTCCTCCGTGGAGTAGCACGATCATCCTGATTGTGTGAACCACGTAATATCTTTGTGTTGTTTCTTTATTTTTCGTGTATCTTGTGTTGTGTGTGTTCATCGATTTTTACCTAACAACTGGTATCAGAGCTATGGCTGACGAAGGGAAGGTTAAAATCGATAAGTTTGAAGGCCACGATTTCACCTTCTGGAAGATGCAGATCGAAGACTATCTCTACCAGAAAAAACTCCATCTACCCTTATCTGAACAAAAACCAGAAACGATGTCGGAGGAGGAGTGGAACCTGTTGGATCGATAGGCTCTTGGTGTGGTCAGATTGTCATTGGCGAAGAACGTTGCTTACAACATCGTCAACGAGAAGACAACGTTTGGACTACTCAAGGCGTTATCCAATATGTACGAGAAGCCCTCAGCGGCGAATAAAGTTTTCTTGATCAGGCAGTTGGTGAACACGAAGATGAAGGAGGGCGCTTCCGTAACAGATCACGTCAACAAATTTAATTCTATAATATCCAGGTTAGGATCGGTTGATATTAAATTCGATGATGAAGTTCAAGCGTTGCTGTTGTTATCTTCATTGCCCGATAGTTGGTCCGGAACAGTTACAGCAGTTAGTAGTTCATCTGGAACCACTAAGCTTATCTTTGAAGGGATTTGAGATCTGATTCTCGTTGAAGATATTCGGAGAAGGAGTGCAGGAGAAAGCCCCAGTAATTTACTAAGTACAGAAGAGAGGGGCAAAAAATCCAACAGAGGGGGTAACGGCAAAGGAAGATCGAGATCAAAATCGAAATCGAGGAAGAGAGGTCAGTCCAAGAACAGAAAAGACATTACCTGTTGGAATTGTAATGAGAATGGACACTTCAGAAATCAGTGCCCAAAACCCTCTGCAGATAAAAGCAAGAAGGAGGTGAATGTGGCAGAAGATGATGATGATGCCCTGATTTGCAGTGTCGAATGTTCAACTAAATCCTGGATTATGGATTCAGGTGCTTCGTTTCATGCCTGTCATTGCAGAGATGTGATGCAGAATTTCAGACCCTACAGTGGAAGAGTTCGGTTGGCAGATGATAAAAGCCTAGAGATCACAGGTATTGGGGATGTTGTCCTCAAGACTACTTTGGGTACGACCTGGAAATTGAAAGATGTGAGGTATATTCCAGACCTAAAGAAGATGTTAATTTCGGTAGGGTAGTTAGATGAAGAAGGCCACCACGTGAATTTTGGTAATCAGCAGTGGAAGGTAACAAAGGGGAACTTAGTTATTGCTCGTGGACACAAACAGGGTACTCTGTACATGGTTGAAGTGTCTGCAGATGGAACAAATGCAGCAGTTGAAGATGCAGGGGTTTCTATACTATGTCACCAAAGGCTTGGTCACATGAGTGAGAAGGGAATGAAGATGTTGGCTTCTAAAGGGAGAATTCCAGATCTACAGAACGTGAAAGTTGACTTTTGTGAACCATGTGTTCTTGGCAAACAGAAGAAAGTCACATTTGTAAAGACGGGACAACCACCCAAGGCTGGGAAGTTAGAGTTCATTCATTCTGATGTTTACGGACCCACGAAAGTTTCTTCAATTGGAGGATCCCGGTTTTATGTTACTTTCATAGACGACTCCACACGGAAGGTATGGGTTTATTTTCTTAAAAATAAATCTGATGTCTTCAGCACATTTAAAAGGTTTAAAGCTGCTGTTGAGAACGAACCAAACTTGAAGATCAAGTGTCTGAAGTCAGATAATGGGGGTGAGTACAACAAAACAGAGTTCATTGATTATTATGCTGAACATGGGATCAGAATGTTGAAGACAGTACCAGATACACCTCAGTAGAATGGTGTTGCTGAAAGGATGAACAGAACGCTGAATGAGAGAGCAAAGAGCATGAGATTGCATGCAGGTTTGCCAAAGATGTTCTGGGCAGATGCAGTCAACACAGCAGCGTATTTGATCAACCGAGGACCCTCAGCCCCCATAGGGTTCAAGATTTCAGAAGAGGAATGGAAAGGTCGAGAGGTATCCCTTACTCACTTGAAAGTTTTTGGTTGTGTTTCTTATGTTCGGATTAAGGATGCAGATAGAGATAAACTTGAGGCAAAGGCAAAGAAGTGTACTTTTATTGGGTACGGGTTGGATGACATGGGCTACAGATTTTGGGATAACGACAGCAAGAAGGTTATTAGAAGTAGAGATGTTACATTCAACGAGAATGCCCTTTACAAAGACGATATTGCAGCAGGCTCGAGTAAAAGCAAGCAACCAAAAAATAAACAACAGGTGGTGTTTGATGAGATGACAGAAGACGACATAGCACAACCTGTCAGAACAATTGAGATAGGTGAAAGCTCAGGAAGCAGTGGGATCTCAGAAGATTCAGGAGGTTCTGATAATAGTGGGAGCACTGAAGACAGTGGGAGTTCAGAAACGGTAATGCCAGAACTAGAAACTCTACATGTCAGACAGTCCACCAGAGTTCGTAGACCTCCGGATAGATATTCTCCATCAGCAAATTATCTGTTGCTGACAGAGAACGGAGAGCCAGAGTCTTATTCAGAGGCGTTGAGAATGAAGGATTCCATACAGTGGAAGAAGGCCATGGAAGACGAGTTAGGCTCACTTGACAAGAACTAGACTTGGTCCTTAGTCAAATTACCAGCGAGAAAGAAAGCATTGCAGAACAAGTGGGTGTTCAGGGTTAAAGATGAGGCAGATGGCAGCAAGAGATACAAGGCCAGATTAGTTGTCAAGGGGTTCCAACAGAAGGAGGGAGTTGATTACAACGAGATCTTTTCACCGGTTGTGAAGATGACCACTATCAGGTTGGTTCTTGGTATTGTAGCTGCTGAAGATTTACATCTGGAGCAGCTAGATGTGAAGACTGCTTTTCTACATGGAGATCTTGAGGAAGACATCTACATGGCACAACCAGAAGGTTTTCTGGTGACTGGTAAGGAGAACCTGGTGTGCAAACTGAAGAAAAGCCTGTATGGATTGAAGCAAGCTCCGAGGCAGTGGTACTTGAAGTTTGATAATTTTATGCAGCGGAATGGGTACACCAGATGTGAGATGGATCATTGCTGCTACTTGAAGAAATTCTGGTCATCATATATCATTCTTTTATTATATGTTGATAACATGTTGGTGGCTGGATCAGATATGCAGGAAATCAAAAGATTGAAGGAGCAGTTATCCAGAGAGTTCGAGATGAAGGACTTGGGAGCTGCCAGACAGATTCTTGGCATGAGCATAGTCAGAGACATAGGAGCTGGTACTTTAAAGCTTTCACAGCAAAAGTACATTCGGAAAGTCCTAGAGAAGTTCAACATGACAGATGCTAAAGCCAGAAGCACACCCATGGGGAGTCATCTAAAGCTCTCCAAGAAGCAATCCCCAAAGACAGATGAAGACAAGGAAGAGATGGCTAAAGTTCCTTATGCCTCAGCAGTTGGTAGCTTGATATATGCTATGGTATGCACCAGACCAGATATTGCTCATGCAGTGGGAGTTGTTAGCAGATTCATGTCAAATATGGGGAAGAAGCATTGGGAAGGAGTCAAGTGGCTGCTACGCTATTTGAAAAACACTTCTGAGTTTGCCTTGTGTTTCAGGAGGAAGAAGGTGGTTTTAGAAGGTTTCGCTGATGCTGATTTGGGAGGATGTGCTGATTCGGGTAAAAGCACTACAGGTTACGTGTTCACTATTGGAGGTACAGCAATCAGTTGGATGTCCAGATTACAGAAGAGTGTTGCTCTTTCAACCACAGAAGCAGAGTATATGGCCATTGCTGAAGTGGCCAAGGAGCTGATCTGGTTGAAGAATTTCCTTTCAGAGTTGGGCATGAAACAGGAAGATTGTGTCCTACATTGTGACAACCAGAGTGCAGTTCACCTTGTAAAGAATCCGGTGTTTCACAGCAGGACGAAACACATTCAGATGCGGTATCATTTCATTCGAGAGTTGATCACTGATGGTACTCTGAACTTGAAGAAGATCCTTGGTACAAAGAATCCAGCAGATATGTTTACCAAGGCGGTGACAACAGAGAAGTTGAAGCTATGTATGGCTTTAATTGGGCTTCCAGAAACTTGAAGAGGAGGCGCGGAGAGAGAGAGAGAGAGTTTGGGTTTACAGAAGGTGCAGGTTATTGGATGGCAGTTGAATGTTGATCAAGCCTCCAAGTGGGAGATTGTTAAGTTGTGGAGACTGATCACCTTTAGGTCAATGATTACTTGTATAAATACCTTCTCTCCGTCATTTGCAAACCCTGGCAGCTGCGGATTAATAAAATATCTCTCTCTTTCCGCCGTGGAGTAGCACGATCATCCTAATTGTGTGAACCACGTAATATCTTTGTGTTGTTTCTTTGTTTTTCGTGTATCTTGTGTTGTGTGTGTTCATTGATTTTTACCTAACATATAAAACATTTTGTGGGGGACTCAAGACAAACTGTGGGGGATTCTTTATGATTGTGGGGGAATCCCCTACAATAGTTGCCATCTCTCATGTTGCATATTTGTTCATTATTCCCCATATTTGCTGAGACCCCCCACAGTTTGTTAAGAATCCCCCACAAATTTTTAAGAATCCCCCACAAAATGCCCCAATGGAATATGGGGGATTCTTAACCAATGTGAGGGATTCTTAACAATTTATTGATCATTCCCCATATTTGTTAATTATACCCCACATTTAGTTAAGAATCCTCCATATCCCATAGTTTGTGGGGGATTCAAGTCTACTGTGGAGGATTCTTGACAATTGTGGGGAATTCCCCTACAATAGTTGTCATCTCCCTTGTTGCATATTTGATCATTATTCCCCATATTTGATTAAAATCCCCCACAGTTTGTTTATAATTCCCCACAAATTTATATAAATCCCCCACTGTTTGTTAAGGATCCCCCACAGAATACCCCAATGGAATATGGGGGATTCTTAACCAATATGAGGGATTCTTAACAATTTGTTCATCATTCTCCATGTTTGTTTATTATACCCCACAGGTTGTTAAGAATCCCCCATATACAACAGTTTGTGGGGGACTTTAGACAAACAGTGGTGGATTCTTTACAATTGTGGGGGATTCCCCTACAATAGTTGTCATCTCACATGTTGCATATTTGTTCATTATTCCCTATATTTGCTAAAACCACCCACAGTTTGTTAAGAATCCCCCACTTTTGTTAAGGATCCCCCACAAAATACCCCAATGGAATATAGGGGATTCTTATCCAATGTAAGGGATTCTTAACAATTTATTCATCATTCTCCATATTTGTTAACTCTACCCCACAGTTAGTTAAGAATCCTCCACTTTTGTTAAGGATCCCCCACAAAATAGCCCAATGGAATATGGGTATTCTTAACCAATGTGAGGGATTCTAAACAATTTATTCAACATTCCCCATATTTGTTAATTATACCCCACAGTTAGTTAAGAATCCTCCATATCCCATAGTTTGTGGGGGATTCTTGACAATTGTTGGGAATTCCCCTACAATAGTTGTCATCTCCCATATTGCATATTTGTTCATTGTTCCCCATATTTGCTTAAAACCCCCCACAGTTTGTTTAGAATCCCTCACAAATTTATAAAAATCCTCCACTGTTTGTTAAGAATCCCCCACAAATTTTTAAGAATCCCCCACTTTTGTTAAGGATCCCCCACAAAATACCCCAATGGAATATGGGGGATTCTTAACCAATGTGAGGATTCTTAAAAACTTGTTCATCATTCCCCATATTTGTTAATTATACCCCACAGTTAGTTAAGAATCCTCCACTTTTGTCAAGGATCCCCCACATAATACCCCAATGAAATATGGGGGATTCTTAACCAATGTGAGGGATTCTTAACAATTTATTCACCATTCCCCATGTTTGTTAATTATACCCCACAGTTAGTTAAGAATCCTCCATATCCCATAGTTTGTGGGGGACTCAAGACAACTGTGGGGGATTCTTGACAATTGTTGGGAATTCCCCTACAATAGTTGTCATCTCCCATATTGCATATTTGTTCATTATTCCCCATATTTGCTTAAAATCCCCCATAGTTTGTTTAGAATCCCCCACTGTTTGTTAAGGATCCCCCACAGAATACCCCAATTGAATATGGGGGATTCTTAACCAATATGAGGGATTCTTCACAATTTGTTCATCATTCTCCAAGTTTGTTAATTATACCCCACAGTTTGTTAAGAATCCCCCATATACAACAGTTTGTGGGGACTCTAGACAAACTGTGGGGGATTCTTTACAATTGTGGGGGATTCCCCTACAATAGTTGTCATCTTCTATGTTGCATATTTGTTCATTATTCCCCATATTTGGTAAAAACCCCCCACAATTTGTTAAGAATCCCCCACTTTTGTTAAAGAATCCCCCATATACAACAGTTTGTAGGGGACTCTAGACAAACTGTGGAGGATTCTTTACAATTGTGGGGGATTCCCCTACAATAGTTGTTATCTCCCATGTTGCGTATTTGTTCATTATTCCCTATATTTGCTAAAACCACCCACAGTTTGTTAAGAATTCCCCACAAATTTTTAAGAATCCCCCACTTTTGTTTAGGATCCCCTACAAAATACGCCAATGGAATATGAGGGATTCTTAACCCGTGTGAGGAATTCTTAACAATTTTTTCATCATTCCCCATATTTGTTAATTATACCCCACAGTTAGTTAAGAATCCTCCAATTTTGTTAAGGATCCCACACAAAATACCCCAATGGAATATGGGGTATTCTTAACCAATGTGAGGGATTCTTAACAATTTATTCACCATTCCCCATGTTTGTTAATTATACCCCACAGTTAGTTAAGAATCCTCCATATCCCATAGTTTGTGGGGGACTCAAGACAACTGTGGGGGATTCTTGACAATTGTTGGGAATTCCCCTACAATAGTTGTCATCTCCCATATATATATGCATATTTGTTCATTATTCCCCGTATTTGCTTAAAATCCCCCATAGTTTGTTTAGAATCCCCCACTGTTTGTTAAGGATCCCCCACAGAATACCCCAATTGAATATGGGGGATTCTTAACCAATATGAGGGATTCTTCACAATTTGTTCATCATTCTCCAAGTTTGTTAATTATACCCCACAGTTTGTTAAGAATCCCCCATATACAACAGTTTGTGGGGACTCTAGACAAACTGTGGGGGATTCTTTACAATTGTGGGGGATTCCCCTACAATAGTTGTCATCTTCTATGTTGCATATTTGTTCATTATTCCCCATATTTGGTAAAACCCCCCACAATTTGTTAAGAATCCCCCACTTTTGTTAAAGAATCCCCCATATACAATAGTCTGTGGGGGACTCTAGACAAACTGTGGAGGATTCTTTACAATTGTGGGGGATTCCCCTACAATAGTTGTTATCTCCCATGTTGCATATTTGTTCATAATTCCCTATATTTGCTAAAACCACCCACAGTTTGTTAAGAATCCCCCACAAATTTTTAAGAATCCCCCACTTTTGTTCAGGATCCCCTACAAAATACGCCAATGGAATATGAGGGATTCTTAACCTGTGTGAGGAATTCTTAACAATTTTTTCATCATTCCCCATATTTGTTAATTATACCCCACAGTTAGTTAAGAATCCTCCAATTTTGTTAAGGATCCCACACAAAATACCCCAACGGAATATGGGGTATTCTTAACCAATGTGAGGGATTCTTAACAATTTATTCATCATTCCCCATATTTGTTAATTATACCCCACAGTTAGTTAAGAATCCTCCATATTCTATAGTTTGTGGGGGACTCAAGACAACTATGGGAGATTCTTGACAATTGTGGGGAATTACCCTACAATAGTTGTCATCTCCCATATTGCATATTTGTTCATTATTCCCCATATGTGCTTAAAATCCCCCACTGTTTGTTTAGAATCCCCCACCAATTTATAAGAATCCCCCACTGTTTGTTAAGGATCCCCGACATAATTCCCTAATGGAATATGGGGGATTTTTAACCAATATGAGGGATTCTTAACATATTGTTCATCATTCTTCATGTTTGTTAATTATACCACACAGTTTGTTAAGAATCCCCCATATACAACAGTTTCTGGGGGACTCTAGACAAAGTGTGGGGGATTCTTTACAATTGTGGGGGATAGTTTGTTAAGAATCCCTCATATCCCACAGTTTGTGGGGAACTGTAGTCAAACTGTGGGTGATTCTTTAGTTCGTTATGAATTGTTGAGGATTCTTAACAAACTGCGGATAACTCTTAACCAATGTGGGTGATTCAAAACAAACTGTGGGGGATTCTTAATCAATGTGGGGGATGTGTAACAATTTGTGGAGGATTCTAATGGAATATGGGGGATTCTTAACCAATGTGAGGGATTCTTAACAATTTGTTCATCATTTTCCATGTTTGTTAATTATACCCCACAGTTTGTTAATAATCCCCCATATACAACAGTTTGTGGGGGACTCAAGACAAACTGTGGGGGATTCTATACAATTGTGGGGGATTCCCCTACAACAGTTGTCATCTCCCATGTTGCATATTTGTTCATTATTTCCCATATTTGCTAAAAATCCCCCACAGTTTGTTAAGAATCCCCCACTGTTTGCTAAATATCCCCCATTGTTTGCTAACCAATGTGGAGGGATTTATAACAATTTGTGGAGGATTCTAATGGAATATGGGGGATTCTGAACAATTGGTTCATCATTCCCCATATTTGTTAAGAATCCCTCATATCCCGCAGTTTGTGGGGAAGTATAGACAAACTGTGGGATTCTTTACAATTGTGGGGAACCCCTACAATAGTTGTCATCTCCCATGTTGCATTCATTATTTCCCATATTTGCTAAAAATCCCCCCACAGTTTGTTAATAATCTCCCACAAATTTTTAAGAATACCCCACTGTTTGTTAAGGATGTCCACATTATTTGTCTTAATATCCAAACTTGTTTTCTAACTGTCCAACGTAGGCGCAGAATTTGGACATTCATGGAACAACGTTGGACACGTAAAAAAACAAGTTTGGATATTTAGACATTATAAGGGAATAATTGGATATTTTTTGAATGTCCAGATTGGTTCGATCAGTTCCTAAATAATGGTACTAAGTGGAAAGTCCAAATGTTATCGTTTTATGTCCAAATAGGAACTCATTTTTCCAAATATAATCTTCAAATGTCCACTAATTTTTTTGGTTTGTTCATTGTTAACCTGCGAATATCCAACAATGTTTTATGAGTATCCAACGTTGTTCTCCAATTTTTTCTTTTTTTTGTTCAAATATTGAATATCATGTGCAAATGTCGCCATGAATGTGCAAATTGGTTTATATAATGTCTAAATATGGCATCCAAATGTCTTAATCTTGGACGACGTTGTTCAAATTGGTTCTTTCAATATTCAAATATTACCTCAGAATATCCAATTATTTCGTCCAGATGTTCAAAAAATTTCTGTGAATGTTCCAACGGTGTTTCCTAATTTTCAAACTTGTTCTTTCAATGTTCAACTCTCTTAGCAATATGTTCACATTTATTGTTTAATGTCCAATCATAATTTTGAATGTCCAGACTTGTTTTATGAGTGTCCAACGTTGCTCAAATATTGAATTCAAATATTACCCCAGAATTTTGGACACTAAGGAAACAAGTTTGGACATTCAAACTGTCTTTGGACATTAAGACAGTAAATGTGAACATTATAAAACAAGTTTGGACCATGTTAAAACATACTTGGACATTCCCCGGTTATTCTTGGACATGTAAAAAAGCCTGTGGACATTTCACTGAAGATAATTGAACATTATGAAAGAATAATTGAACATTAATTCGATCTGTTGCTAAATAATGCTACGAATACAAATGTCCAACATGGGTGGAAATGTCCAAATAATTAATTTCGTTTTATGTCCAAATAGAATATCTAAGTGTCCAAATATGTTCTTCAAATGTCCAACAATTTTTCTAGATTGTCCAACGTTAACCTGCGAATGTTCAACAATGTATTATGATGGTCCAAACTTATTGAACGAATGTCCACATTTATTGTTTAATGTCCAATCATATTTTTGAATGTCCAAACTTGTTTTCTGAGTATCCAACGTTGTTCAAATATTGAATAGCCATGTGCAAATTTTGCCATAAATGTGCAAATTGGTTCCTATAATGTCCAAATATAGGGGTCCAAACTTATTTATCGAATGTCCACATTAATTGTCTTAATATCCAAACTTTTTTCTTAAGTGTCCAACGTTGTTCCATGAATATCCAAAATTTGCGGTTAAATTCAAATATTGATTATCAAATGTGCAAATGTCACAGTGAATGTGGAAATTGGTTCCATTTACGTCCAAATATGGCAAGTGCGTGTCCAAAGGTATGGGCCCGACTTTACCTAACACCGAGCCCAGCATGGAAGACGAGGGGTGTGTCCGCCCAGGACCGATGGCTAGGGTCCACACCGGGATGGGCTAGCAGGCCACTTACATCTTCTTCATGATTTGGCTCGGGGCTTGGCGGGCTTCGGGCCAGGCCGTGTTTGAACAATAAAAAGAAAATATTGTACATTCATAGAACAATGCACTAAGACCATTTCCAAAGCAATTGATAGCACTTTCAAATTTCTTCTACCAAATCTCAATTTGCTGCAAGAAAGTTCCATTTGCTCAAAAAAAATTATAAACTCCAAAGTACACATCAAAAGTAAAATATTTTAAAATATTCAAAATTAATTTTTAGAAGTGAAGAAGATGGCTATAAAAAGTTTGTCTAACTGGAACATTTCCAAAATAATTCATTTTGAAAAGCAGAGGTCCAGTCGACTGTGGCGGGGAGCCAGTCGATTGGGGCCTAAACCAAAAGTTTAAAAAGTTTAACAGCCATATCTCAGTAAAGATTTTGGCAAAAACACTCTACAAATAAATTACACTAACACCGATAACTCTATCTCGATCTCTCTAAAGTTGTCCAAATAGTTGCAGTGATGTTCCAACTATTTCCTAATTTTCAAACTTGTTCCCTAAATGTCCAAATTTTTTCTTAAGATATCCACTGTTAACCTGCGAATGTCCAAACATGTTTTATCAAGGTCCAAATTTGTTTTTCGAATGTCCACATTTATTGTCGTAATGTCCAAAAACATTTTGAATGTCCAACGTTGTTCTATGGGTGTCCAAAATTCTCTTTTTATGTTCAAATATTGATAATCAATGTGCAAAATGTCCAACTCATTTCCTGTAAATGGTCTAATATAACCTGGGAATGTCCAAATCATTTTTGTGATGGTCCAAACTTTGTTCGTTATGTTCATTCGTCAATGTGCAAATGTAATTGGTCATTGGTTTGTTTCAATTAATCCTAAGTTATACTACAACGACTATTTATAGAATGGTAAAATGAGCTTTAATCAAAGACAAGTTTAATGAGAAGTTGGGGGTTTTCAAATGGAGAATTAGAGGTTGGGGAGCATTCCATGTGCCCCATAAATAAAAATTGAAGGTGGGTTAAACATCACAAACATTGAAATTTCTTAATGTAAACTGAAGCTCCTTTGCAGATGGGCATTTTGATCTTCCATTATAGTCCACCTCAGGAATTGGTTAAGCCGAGCAAACAAAAAAACAACGTTTATTCATCAAAGTTGCAACATTTTGTCAAGGGGTTGCAATACTTTGACATACGGGTTTTAACCTCTGTCATTAATTTGGTGATTCGAGCATTTTGTAACCTTGGTGACCAAATATTGTAAGCGTAAACTCCCCCATAGGGATGATTCAATATTCAAGTTAAGAATAAATACTCCATGGAGTATTATATAGTACATGGAGTAAAGTTCCCTTAAGGATTTTCCAGACCAGTTCCAGTTTTAAAAACTGAGTATTATATATTACATGGAGTAAACCTTCGCACATGGATTATTTTTCCACTGAATACTGACTGTATACTCCACGAAGTATTCAATACTACATGGAGTAAACACAGTAATAAGGAGGAGATAGACACATTGTGGTGTTTGTGGATTGTGCTTGACCAACGATGCGCAAGGGCTGATCCATAAATTTAGCTCATTGTTTGATACCAAACCAAACTTGGTTTAACACGTAAACGTTCCTCACTTAATAATTACCTCAAAGGTACAACAGCTTAAGCCATTTTCTTCTCATAGTAAACATTAGCAATCATCATGTCATTCTCTTTATTAACGCAGTTCAATCATCCTAAAAGGTTTGGAATAATAAGATAACATCATTATAAACATGGTACGACAACATTGTAAATATCATCATAGCATGAATCAATCATTGTTATCACATAACTGCATTCAAACCAAAACTAAAATGAAGTATTAGACATCGTGTATGATTCTAGTAAAAATAGGGCACATGGGTATTTTGGTCATTTTCCAGTTTATAAGTCAGGATCCGAAAATATAAAAGTTACGTGTGATCAAATAAATAAGTAATCATGTTGTAAGTTAAGAGTTTTCGATCCCCGTTAAGAAAATATCTTGATTTCAGTCGATTTAAGTGAAAATAGGTCACAAGGGTATTTTGGCCATTTTCCAATTTTGTACGTCCACAACCAAATTTATAAAAGTTCCGTGAGATTTAAATAAATAAGTATTCATGTTGGAAGTTAAGAGTTTTCGATCCTCATTAAGAAAATATCTTGATTTCAGTCGTACTTGAAAATACCAGTTTATCGTATTTATACCGTATTTGAAAAAATAGAATATCGTATTTATACTATACCATAATACTGTATTTACACTGTATTATACTATATTAGCATACCCTATTTATGTCGTATTATACTATATCATAATACCATATTTATACGTATAAAAATATAAATCCGTAATATAATATGTATAAACATCACATAATTAATATGAATCATAATCATAATCATAATCATGTGTTCATAACAAAGTGTAATATAAATAGCTGAGTGAGTTGGAGACTCAAATAAATTCGCAGAATAATAATGCCGAGAAAACCCGAAGAAAACCCGAAGAATCTTCGAATATAAAATTCAGGCTTCAAATAGTGTTCTTGGTGTTCTTGGTGTACTATGTGCATTCTTGGTGTTCTTGGTGTACTAGGTGTGTTCTTGGTGTTCTTGGTGTACTAGGTGTGTTCTTGGTGTTCTTGGTGTACTAGGTGTGTTCTTGAAGATATGTAAGCATTAGGATGAGTTCTCAACCTCATAAGTCTAAGGATAAATGTAATGGAATGGTCCCATATATATAGGAACCAAGGAGGGATCTCACCTTGCAATTACCAAGAGTTAAAGGTTCAAAGGATAATTATTTCCCTAGGGCCATGTTTTGTTGGATGTGCAATAAAATCATAACTGGTCCAAATATACCAGATATTCACAAATCTGCTAAATTTCTGTTTCTAAAATTTTTGAAAATTTATAATTGAGTTCTATAAATACTGAATATTGTAATAACAACATAAAAACACTCTTCTTCTTGGGAAATAAATATTTAAAAATAGCGGGTATTACAGAATGAAGGGCCAAGAAACTTGGAGGACAAAGCGGAATGCAACCCGGACTCTCGTGCTGCAAAGTAGGTAACTTTATAGCCACCAACACTCACATTTGCCTAAACACATTCCCCAAAGTTGATGCTCTTAAAAAAATCATTCAAGTTATATACTAATGTCAATTTGATACAAATTTACTGGAGTTAACCCTACTTGTATTGGAAAGCTACAAGGCATTAACTTTAAATACACTGAACAATTCAAAAACACAACCCCTAAATTCAATTCACTCAAATTTTTTAAATTGTTCGTTGTAGTGTTCTCTTTACTCAATGGATGGCTGCCTTCGAAACTTTCACTTCTCTTTGTTTTTGATTGCATATGATGTTGAGGAGAGAGCGAGGAGTAATAGTAGGTTTTACATCTCCTTGTTCTAGTTGTTATTTGTACTTTGGATATTGGATGTTTGCATTCCTACTTTGGATATTTGGTTTGTATTAGCCTTTGTTGGCTTGATATATTATTCATGTACTTGTGAGAATTGGCCTTTATGGCTAGTTCTTTTTGGGTTTGGCCTATGTTGGCTGAACAGCTGTTTATTGCCTATGTCCAAAACAAGTATCTCTTTTCTTGCAGCAGGAGCAGAGGCATGATGATAGCTGCTAGAGAAACCAGCTCCTGGGGTAAGGTTTTTTTTTTTTACTCAGAAAGACTTGTGAGTTGTGTAAGTCGTAAAATACGAATTTGTAGCTTGAACTGGAAAGATTTCATAAAAGTAGTGAAGGAGAATAAAGCTCTTCTTTCTTGTTTGGCATTGATAAACTCAAAAAGTTCTAAATACTATGCTCTCTAGTTATAAATAAATTACTCTCTAAACTAATTACTTCTTTTGAGTTTTTACATTTCAATTTTTTCAAAATTTTAAAATATCTGTACAAAACAGGCAGTTGGAGGTTAGTGTGTTTTATTTATTTATTTGCATTTTTCTGTTTTCTGTTTCTTTCTAATGCAGTTTCTCTCTAATTCTTTTTATCTTTCTGTTTTGGTTGCAATTTGTTATTGATTGCAGCTGATGCTGAGGAGATTGAGGAGTTTGTACGTTTCCTTGTTCTAATTTTTATTGGTACATTGGATATTTGGGTTGTATTAGCCTTTGGATATTTGAGTTCTATTAGCCTTCGTTGGCTTATGTATTTATTAGCCTCTATGGCTGATACATTTGGGTTTGGACTCTATTGGCCTTTGGAACCCTCTCGTGTTTGAACTTTGGAGGACTGTTGCAATTGCTTGTACTTGATGAACTTCGAATCCAAAGATTGCAATCTTCTCAAGCGCTGTTTTCGTCTGCTCGGAAGTCTAGAGAGATTGGAAATGTTAAAACAAGTGAAATCAAATTATAAAAATGATCTAATCACATGTTTAGACATGATCATTCGCTACACACCTAATCTCAGGACTCATGCCTTTCCTAAGCCCTAATGATCCTTGCCAATTTATTTTGGACATTTAAGTGGAAATGAGTTCTCCATAGTAGTTCGCTCCTCCTCAACAGGTCTATCCCTTGGGCCCAACTTCTCAGATGCGCCCGCAAATCTCTTGTTGGGTCTCTTATTGGGTTTGACGCAACCAGTCTTCATAATCTTACCCAGTTGCTCATTTGCACCTCCATACATATCACCATCAACATCTTTCTTTGGCCAGTACAGAGTAGAAAGCGTTGGTTGAGGAGTAAAAAGCCCCTTATCATAGACATTGTACTGATCATTAGTGGAAAACCCATAATCCATTCCCAAAATGTAGCAAATGAGCACGTCCAAACATGTGATTGGATAATTTTTAGAATTTGATTTCACTTGTTTTAACCTTTCCAATCTCTCTAGACACCCGAGCTGACAAAAACAGCACGTGAGAAGATTGTTAATGTAAGATTGAGTGCTGCCCAGCCTAAAAATTTTCCCACACAATCTTCGGATTCGAAGATCATCAAGTACAAGCCATTACAACAGTCGGCAATGTTTAATTCTAGTTCCAATGAGAGGATTATTAGGATGGTGGAGATGCCCGTAGACCCATTGGACCCGTCAAAGTTCAAACACAAGAGGGTTCCAAAGGCCTCTGGTTATCCACCCGTGCCGGTCATGCACTCCCCCCCACCCCCACCCCCACCCCGACCCGTGGCCATAAAGGACAAGCAAGATTAGATAAACCCACCATGCATTTCAAACTGGGAAAACCCAAAAGGGTATATGATACCACTTGATAAATGTCGGGCGGTAGATGGTAGGGGGCTTCAGGACGTACTGATTAATGATAATTTTTGCAAAGCTTTCGGAGGCTTTATATTTTGCGCAATAGAAGGCCCGAGAGGCTGTTGCCACGCGCTCAAAGGTTCAGAAGGACATGATGATGAAGGATAAGGAAATAAAGGAGCAAGAGTTGCGTGCTCTAGCTCATATGACTTCATTCCCAATGCAGACATGTTCAACAATTGGAGATGCTAGAGAGGTTGTTGCCACACGCTCAAAGGTTCAGAAGGAGATGATGATGAAGGAGAAGGAAATAAAGGAGCAAGAGTTGCGTGCTCTACCTCATATGACTTCATTCCCGACACAGACATGTTCAACAATTGGAGATGCTATAGATTCACACCAACCTCGGGGGAAAATCCTGCTATCGGGATACTTGGGAGTGAGAATACCACTATCGCATCCACCTGGGAGGAGAATCCCGCTATATACCCAGGAGTGAGAATTCCGCTATCGGGATACCTCGGGGGAGAATCCCGCTATCAGAATACCCAGGAGTGAGAATCCAGCAGTCGGGATACCTGGGTGGAGAATCCCGCTCATGGGATACTTGGGAGTGAGAATACCGCTATTGGGATATCTGAGGGGAGAATTATATATGTTGAATGATAATTGAAGCATTAACATTTGGGTCTTCTCTTGTCTTGGGAAAGAGAAAGCCTCGATTCCTCTAAGTTTCAGAAAAAAGAGAATTTATCCAAACCAGATAACAAAGAGAATCACAGAATTTAAAATTTGAGAGAGAGAACTATTAATAGGGCATAACCTGCAATCAAAGGAGTGTTGGTGAATGTTCCTTATCCTGGCATAGTGTTTTTGAACTCAAAGTAGTCATTGCAATCTTCATCAAGTCTGACTTGAAGTTATCTGCATTGGCCAATAATCAAAGCATTATCCTTGTTAGAATGCAAGAAAGACATGACCCATATCAACACCAGAGAAATGGGGTGTCCGCCCAAGAAGGCCCGAGAGGTTGTTGCCATGCGCTCAAAGGATCAGAAGGAGATGATGATGAAGGAGAAGGAAAGAAAGGAGCAAGAGTTACGTGCTCTAGCTCAAAAGGCGAGATCGGAGAAAACTGGTGCTACACCTGCAGTTGTAGAGTGCCTTCTGACAAAAATATAATGCGTGACGATGGTATGACGGTGGATTACGAGCGTGCTAAAGAGAGGGATGCCCGAGGGAGACAAAGGAGGACAGGGAAGAGCGGTTGCAGAGAGAGAAAATTCATGAGGAGCCGTGCTAAGTGAGGGAGAGAGAGAAGATTGGAGGCCAAAGATGCTGCAATGGGGAAAACCCATAATCCATTCCCTTCTCTTGGATGAATAATCTTTGATCGTACACAACTTCTCTGCCCCTTCCTGCTCCTGCAGAGGCCATACCAAGAGAAACCTTTTCACTAATATCACGATCTCTGTCTCTTGTGATCTTACTCTTCTTTCCCATTGCAGCATCTTTGGCCTCCAACCTTCTCTCTCTCTCTCTCCCTCTCTCGATGCCACTCCTCATGAATTTTCTCTCTCTGCAACCACTCTTCCATGTCCTCCTTTGTCTCCCTTAGGGCATCCCTTTCTTTAGCACGCTCGTAATCCACCCTCATATCATCGTCATGCGTCATATTTTTGTCAGAAGGATGGGGAGGGGAGTGCATTGTCGGCACCTGTGGAGAACCAGAGGCCTTTGGAACCCTCTTATGTTTGAACTTTGGTGGACTATTGCAATTGCTTGTACTTGATGAACTTCGAATCCAAAGATTGCAATCTTCTCAAGTGTTGTTTTCGTCTGCTCGGAAGTCTAGAGAGATTGGAAAGGTTAAAACAAGTGAAATCAAAAATTTAAAATGATCCAATCACATGTTTAGACGTGATCATTCGCTACACACCTAATCTCAGGACTCATGCCTTTCCTAAGCCCTAATGATCCTTGCCAATTATTTTGGACATTTAAGTGGAAATGATTTCTCCACAGTAGTCGCCCTCTAAATTGTGGTCACAAAGACCACTCAAGAATATGCATGAATATGATTATTTTTGGAAAGAGGATTTTAGTTCGCTCTTAATTTCAAATTTTGTCAATATTTCCTTCATGACGATCCTCGAGTTTATCCCGGCCCCGTTCGGTAGCGACGACGTCCCCAGCCACCTGCACACTCCCCCCTTCATTGGACAGGTCTTTCTCTCTTCTCGCACATGTACCCTGACGATCTGTCCGATTTCTTGGCACAGGGAGAGGCAGCTTATCAGGGTGCATTTCCAGCTCCACCACCGCCTATCAATAACCAACATAATTCAGTAATTGTCAAATGTGATTAGTAACACTCAAAAGATGGTGACTGATTTGAGGACAATATTAGAAGAGTAGTACAAGGAAGAGTAGTGCTGATTTTGATGGTATTGAGCGCTTGACTTTAGTTATTGGTGGTGAGATTGCATAAACCTTTGACAATCCAGAATCAGTTAAGCTTGGGCACTACAAGCTCATTGAGGAAATTATAACAAGGGACATGATAACTTATGCCTTCAAGAAAAATATCCATGGGACGTGTTGGAGGCACACGCAAGGACATGTCGGAGACACGAGTGCGACATGCTGACTTTACATGCATTTTTTAATAATATTTTGATATTACCTACTACACACAATTTAAAAATATATATATTGAATAACAATGGAACGTGCCAGATGCAAGCACAAATTTTAAAAAATTTAGAATGGGACGTACCAAAGGCACATGTAATATTTTTAAAGATTAGAAAATGACTAAAGGACATGTCGAATGTATGCACAATTTAAAAAAAAAATTAAACGGGATCATAAACAATTGGTCATGATACCACATGAGGCAACAACTTCTGCCAGCAAGTAGCTGCCTACTTCAGAAGGTAGGTGCCTGAAACACAGGCGTGAAGTAGATGGATAAATAGAGTAGATGCCTAAAACAGAGAGTAGATGCCTACTCATGGTAAGTGTTGGCCAAAAAAAGTACTTTAGAAAGAAAATATTAGCCGTTAAGCCAGTTCTTCTCATGGATTGTATACCATTTTATATGAGTAGAGACAGTATGAAGAGTGAAACAAATTCTACCATTTCACATGGCATCAAATGTATATAGAGATAGATAGATATAGATTGGATGAACGCTTTTAGTTTTCTACCATATTTTTGTATTCTACAGATTTTTTCATTATTCCTTCTTGTATTGAATTTCAGAGTAGAGGCCTAAAACAGAGAGTAGATGCCTACTCATGGTAAGTGTTGGCCAAAAATAGTACTTAAAAAAGAAAATATTAGCCGTTAAGCCAGTTCTTCTGATGGATTGTATACCATTTTACATGAGTAGAGATAGTATGAAGAGTGAAACAAATTCTACCATTTCACATGGCATCAAATGTATATAGAGATAGATAGATATAGATTGGATGAATGCTTTTAGTTTTCTACCATATTTTTGTATTCTACAGACTTTTTTATTATTCCTTCTTGTATTGAATTTCAGCCATTATTATTGCAGTAGATACACGGGAGAGAGAGAGAGACAATAAAAGGGAAGAGGAGAGAAAAGACAAGGTGGCAAAAGGAAGAGATGATAGAATCCTGAAGCAAAAACTGCCTCCACAACCAGTTTTCCTATGTGGCAACTTCAAAATTGAACCTGTTACAAATGATAATATTCTCTCTCTCTCTCTCACAAACTTTATTCCTCTCTCCCTCTCTCTCTCTCTCTCTCTCTCTCTCTCTCTCTCTCTCTCTCTCTTTCTCTCAAACTGATAGAGTCTTGCACTACTCTCTCTCAAACTCTGTTCCTCTCTCTCTCATACTTAAAAAACTTTTCCACTACTGGATACATTCTTTATCCTTCTCCTCTACCCATCGGCTCCTCCTCTCCCAGATTTATTGTTGCCTTCTCCACTCCCTAATTGATTTGCTCAAATCAGGAGCAAGTTGGTAACTTGCATCTTTTCCAATTGATGGAAAAGAGCTCAACAATACAGAGGCCATGGACATCGGAGGTTAATCAACTACAATTTCAACTCTTCCAAAAACTAAATTTTTGCAAGAAAAGAAAAAAAAAATGTTTAGCCAAACAACGCCAAACCCAAATATCCATAGAGGCAAATATATACAACAATCCAAGGAAGGCAAATAAAAATCAAATATCGAAACCATGAATAAAAACATACAATATTCATAATATTCTAAATAACTAAAACAAAGAAATGTAAAAAACTCCTCTCTCCGCAGCATCATCTGCAATCAATAACAAATTGCAACCAAAACATAAAGATAAAAAGAATTAGAGATTAACAGAAATAGAAGAGACAGAAAACAGAAATATAACAAAAAAAAAACACTAACCTCCAGCTGCCTATTTTGTGCAGATATTTTAAAATTTTGAAAAAATTGAAATGTAAAAACTCAAAAGTAATTAGTACAAAAAAACTTACCAAGGGCCTACTTTTTCTAGCTCTGCTCCGGCCTCTGCTCCTGCCTTTGCTCCTGCAGCAAGAAAAGAGATACTTATTTTGGACTTTGGACTTTGTTTAATTAGAATTATAGGTAGGAAAAGGATATTTACAATTTGTTTGGTTTGCCACAAACAAGAAAAGAATGAAATTTTATTTACAGTACTTGATTTGAGAAATCAAATTGTTATTTACAGTGTTTCAAACTCTAGCGCTCTGTTTATTTCGACGTAAAATGTTTTACACTGAAAAACATTTTACATGTAAGACATTCTCTCGTAAAACAATTTTAATTGCATGTAAACATTTTCTGGTGTTTGGCATGATTTAAAAGAATTATGTAAAATGTTTGAAAATGGTGAAAGGTAAAGACACCCCAAGTAATAAAGTAACATCTCATCTAGTAGTTATGGCTGCTTCTCAAGGTTCACACACTCTCAGTCCCAATCTCCTTTTCAAGATTTACTGTGTACCTTCCTTAGCCTCTAATCTCCTTTTTGTTCATAGGCTCTGCCAAGATAATAATTGCAGGTGCACCTTTGATTCCAAGATGCTCCAAATTCAGGATATTTCCTCCAGCAAAATCCTCTACCAAGGACAATGCACCAATGGACTTTATCCCATTCAAGCCTATTTTTTTACCTACAGCTGTTCAGGCCAACTCTGCTCCTGCTCCTCAGCCGCAGCTTCATTAGGCACACTTAGATCAAAGAGTTTCCAACTCTTTATGACATAATAGACTAGGTCATCCTTCTAATACTGTGTTGAAAAACATTTTACATCATGTTTCTCCCATTACTGTTTCATCTAATAATGTCTCATCTATGTGTGAACGCTGTCTCTATGGGAAAATGAGTAGGTTACCATTTCCTCTTTCTACAAATGTAACTACTACTCCTTTGCAAATAATACATAGTGATCTCTGGGGTCCTGCCCCCTTTAAGTCCTTCAGTGGTTTTTCATACTATATTTCCTTTGTTGATGATTATAGCAGGTTCACTTGGCTCTATCCTCTTACCTATAAATCTGAGGCTTACCCTACATTTTGCAAATTTAAGGCTCTTGTTGAAAACATAAGATCAACTCCACTCTTTGAGAAATGTTTGTGTTAAGTCTGATTGTAACAGATTGAATCATAGTTAGTTATAGAATCTGTTATTGAATATATTTGTATAGAAACTTTTGTATATTCTTGGAAAACAAATATGGAAAATGAGAGATGAATATTCAGAAATTTGATTTTTGTTTTGAGTCTTCTTCCAGATCTAACAACCCAGTATACACCCCCCCCCCCCAAAAAAAAAAAGAGGCTCGTTAGGACAAAAAATGAAAAAAATCAACATACTAGGGCATGAAGCTTTTGAATCATCTGACCTATGAGCTCAAGAGTCACCCTACTCTCTTGCTTCATCATCTCAAGATTCGCCCTACTCTCTTGCTTCATCATCTCAATATTCGCACTACTCTCTTGCTTCATCATCGCAAGCTCATTGTTCTGGATCTCCTTGAGCCTGGATACTGCTTGCCGAAACTCGGTGAGCTGCTTGGCCCTAGCTTCATCCCTTGCCTGCAAATCTCCGATATCAGACCTTATGTATCCATTCAAATACAGGATTATCATCGACAAAATAAGAGCCAGATCCGGATATTTTCCAATCAAGCCTTCTAAAATATTAGAAATTGATCTAATAATAGAGGATGAAGATTCACTATCTGACATGTTGCTCTACAAAATTAGCAATTGATCTAGCCAAAGAAGAAATGAGAGATGAATTACTTTATTATTCTCCCTGAACTTACACTTCCAACACTCTATTAAGCCCAGCTTCTAGTACATCCCACTAATTACATTACACCAGAGAATCAATTCGAGTGACATGATATCTACCCAAATCAATTGGAAAGACGTTGGTCATCTGTCGGCCGCCTGTACTTGCGTTTTAGTCTTTTTAGATAGAGGGAAGAAGGGAGGGAGAGAGAAGAACAGAGAGAGAACAGCAAAAACTAGGGGGTAAATGGCAGAGGGTAGGGGTGTAGGGGTCAAATTGATCTGTTGGAGTAATAAGTATCGAAGACATTTTGGATTTTACTATGGAAACTGTGAATTGCTCACTCTTCATTCAATAATGATATACTTACTCCCTCAACTACACCTCCAACCACATTTAGCACATCTTGTCCCTTGATTTTAGTGGATCCTATGTGGAACTCATGTGGAACCCATCAGAATTAAAGTCAATCAAGGGTCAGGATGTAATAAATGTGGTTGGGGGTGTGGATGAGAGTGTGGGTGTATCATTACTCTTGTTCATTTCCTATTTCATTTGCTAATACAGTGAGATCCAAAATCAAATGAAAATTAATTAATGGTGTAAAATATTAGGTCCCACTGTAACCCAGACCACAGCCCAGCCTGTAAACCCAACCTAGTCCACCTGGTCCCTCCTGGTTGTGCCTAATGGGTCGGAATGGCCCCTCCTAAATAATTCCCAAACCCAGCCCAACTCGACCCGCACGCAAACCCACCCCGATCTAGCCCACAACATACACCCATATTTTGTGAACTGAGCTGGCCCACTTTACATCTCTACTCGAACATATTATCATAATAATTCAGCAGTATATACCATGGTGCATTAGAGAATTAGCCACACATGGCTCTGATACCAAAAATAATAAGGATCAATAATAAAAAAGGGTAAATTACACAAACCTCCCCTGAGGTTTGCCTTAATTACACGGACCTCCCCTCTTGTTTCAAAAATTACACAGACCTCCCTCGAGGTTTGAATTAGGTAACAAAATGCCCCCTCCCCTAATGGTCTGTTAGTTTTTTTACATTAGCCTCCCCTGAAAATTACAATTAGCCCCCCTAATATTATAAAATTGTCATACTAAAGCCCCCTTTCTCTTATATTTTTGTGCTAATTATAAAATCCCTCCTCCCTCCTATGTTTTTGGGTTAATTTTTTTAGCATTAATTTATATCATCTACACAAAATATACACAAAACATATATAAATAGGTCCAAAAAAAATTTTCCCCCAAACAAACCTCTATCAAGTCCCCCCTGTATTAATTTTCTAGATCTGCCCCTGTCCCTATGCTTCAAAAGTGGAGACTTAACCCCCTGTGATTGTGGACTAAAATAGAACTGTTATGATTTCACTCAAAGAGCGTTAACCCCAAAATTAACATCACAAAATGGGTTAAGTGTTTATATTTTTAACCAATTTTAGAATTTTTGTTAGTTTTGAGTGAAATCATAACAATTCCATTTTAGTCCACAATCATAGGGGTTAAGTGTCCACTTTTGAAGCATAGGGACAGGGGCGGATCTAGAAAATTAATACATGGAGGGCTTGATAGAGGTTTGTTCGGGGAAAAAAATTTGGACCTATTTATATATGTTTTGTGTATATTTTGTGTAGATGATATAAATTAATGCTAAAAAAATTAACCCAAAAACATAGGAGGGAGGAGGGATTTTATAATTAGCACAAAATTATAAGAGAAAGGGGGCATTAGTATGACAATTTTATAATATTAGGGGGGCTAATTGTAATTTTCAGGGGAGGCTAATGTAAAAAAACTAACGGACCATTAGGGGAGGGGGCATTTTGTTACCTAATTCAAACCTCGAGGGAGGTTTGTGTAATTTTTGAAACAAGAGGGGTGGTCCGTGTAATTAAGGCAAACCTCAGGGGTGGTTTGTGTAATTTACCCAAAGAATAAGGATCAATAATAAAAAATACAATATTTTATTGCTTACTTGTGGGAAACCACTATTACAGAGAGAGGGGGATTATCAGAGAGAGAGAGAGAGGGAGAAAACAAGATGCCTATCCACAGCCTGGAAGGTCATCTTAAATAGAAAAATAAAAAGTCTATAGTTCTAGATAGGTCACTGTAGAGAAATAGTAAGAAGATAAAAAGCAATACATGTGTCCTTGAGTGGTGGAGTCGTTCAGATTGCCATTATCTTGACACTAGTGCTAAAGAATATAAAACCAAAATAGTTTATAAATTTACAATATTTTATAGATTTGGTTCTTAATATTAAATCATTAACTTTTTTGTCCAAGTAGTAGGTGAAAGACATTAGAACATTTATTTAGAGGCATTACTTAGGAATAGAACGAACTAATCTAGACATTCAATATGTCCAATTATTCCCTTAAGATGTCCAAATAGGTGCAGTGAATGTTCCATCTGTGTATCCTAATTTTCAAACTTGTTCCCTGAATGTCCAAATTATTTCTTAAGATGTCCAAGGTTAACCGGAAACATGTTTTATCAAGGTCCAAACTTGTTTTTCGAATGTCCATATTTATTGTGTAGTAAACTATGATATCATCACTATTGAGGCAAAATACAAAGAACAATTTGATTTGTACTCCAAGTTCACGTCCAAACTTGTTTTTCAAATGTCCATACTAATTGTGGAGTAAACTATGGTACCATCACTATTGAGGCAAAATACAAAGAACAATTTGATTTGTACTCCAAGTTCACCGAGTTAGTGGAACAACCACGTGACTGGGTAAGATTATGAAGACTGGTTGCGTCAAACCCAACAAGAGACCCAACAAGAGATTTGCGGGTGCATCTAAGAATTCGGGCCCAAGGGATAGACCTATTGAGGAGGAGTGAACTACTGTGGAGAAATCATTTCCACTTAAATGTCCAAAATAAATTGGCAAAGATCATTAGGGCTTAGGAAAGGCATGAGTCCTGAGATTAGGTGTGTAGCGAATGATCACGTCTAAACATGTGATTGGATCATTTTTAAAATTTGATTTCACTTGTTTTAACCTTTCCAATCTCTCTAGACTTACGAGCTGACGAAAACAGCGCTTGAGAAGATTGCAATCTATGGATTCGAAGTTCATCAAGTACAAGCAATCGCAACAGTCTGCCAAAGTTCAAACACAAGGAATTAGAAATTGTTGTAGGCAAATTCAACCAACGGCAAGTGCGTCTCCCATGTGCTTTCAAAATCAATGACACAGGCTCGCAACATGTCTTCCATTACTTGATTGACTCTTTCGGTTTGTCCATCAGTTTGTGGATGAAAAGCTGAACTCAAGTTCAATGAAGTTCCCATAGCTTTCTGTAGACTTTTCCAAAATTCTGATGTAAATCGCGAATCTCTATCAGATACGATTGTAACTGGCACACTGTGTAGTCGTACAACATGTTATACAATCTACTCATCCTTTCTACTGGATACGTCATACTATACGCAATGAAATGCACTGACTTGGTGAGTCTATCAACAATCACCCAAATTGCATCATGATTCTGTTGAGATTTGGGTAAGCCTACCACAAAATCCATGGATATATGTTCCCATTTCTACTCACAACTAGGTAAAGGCTGCAATAATCCTGATGGTTTCTGGTGTTCAGCTTTGACTTGCTGACAAGTGATACACTTGGAAACATACTCAGCAACATCTCGCTTCATACCTTCCCACCAAAAGTTTATTTTCAGGTCTTTGTACATCCTAGTACCTCCAGGATGTACTGTCATCTGTGACTTATGTGCTTCATCCAAAATATCTTTTCAGAGAGTACCTGTATCTGGCACACATAGTCTACCTCTACTCTTTAGAGCTCCATCTGGACCAATACTCCAGTTCTCTGGGTCTTTTGCTGGTACCTTAGCAAACCATAATTGAAGTCCTTCATTCTCCTTCTGAGCTTCAAGTATGCGACTGAAGATTGTTGGTTGCACTACAAGGCATCCTCTGCTCCAACTGCTACTCGTAGATCATATTCCCCAATGGTCTCTAATGCTCGCCATTCTCGAATTAACAACATAGCAAGTAACCTTTGAGGTCGTCGGCTTAGAGCGTCTGCTACTACATTCACCTTTCCAGGATGATACTGTAAAGAAAAGTCATAATCTTTCAGTAACTCCATCCATCTTCGTTGTCTCATGTTTAACTCCTTCTGAGAAAATAGATACTTAAGATTCTTATGATCTAAAAACAATTCAAATTGTTCTCCATATAATTAGTGTCTCCAGATCTTCAGAGCAAACACGATAGCAGCTAACTACAGATCATGCGTAGGGTAGTTCTTCTCATGCGACTTCAGTTATCGCGACCCATATGCAATCACAATTCCATCTTGCATAAGCACCCAACCGAGTCCTTGATGCGAAGCATCACTATAGATGATATACCGTTCTCCTGTCTTCGGTATTGCAAGCACTGGTGCTGAGGTTAACTTTTCCTTCAACTCTTGGAATGCACGTTCATGCTTGTCTGTCCACTCGCACTTCATCTCCTTCTTTGTTAAGTTCGTTAAAGGCTCTGCAATCTTAGAGAATCCTTCGACGAATCTTCGATAGTAACCCGCCAATCCAAGAAAGCTTCTAACTTCGGTGGCACTGGTTGGTCAGTTCCAACTTAAGACAGCATCAATCTTAGACGAGTCTACAGCAATCCCATGCTGATTAACAATATGTCCCAAGAATTTGACTTCCTATAGCCAGAATCCACATTTACTAAACTTTACATACAGTTCATCGTCTCTTAATGTCTGCAAAGCAATCCGTAAATGCTCTTTGTGATCTTTTTCCATCTTTGATCCATTCCTCTAGTGTTGCTATGGGTCATGTCTTTCTTGCATTGTAGTAGGGATAATACTTTGATTACTAGCCAATGCAGATAAATTCAAGTCAGACTTAATGAAGATTGCAATGACTACTTTGAGTTCAAAAACACTATGCCAGGATAAGGAACATTTTGCAAAATTGGCAGTTGATGTTGTTATGAGCATGCTGATTTTGATGGTATTGAGCGTAAAGGTGTCAAACGGATCATGCTTCAGCCTGGCGTGCTGATTTTGGATTGCAATGATCTCGTATTGCGCGCTTAACTTTAGTTATTGGTGGTAAAGATTGCATCAACCTTTGATAATCCAGAATCGATACAAGGAATTTGATGATGATATGGGTCATCCATTTCTCTAGATTTGAATGGCATTGGATACTCAGAAAACAAGTTTAGACATTTAAAAATATGATTGGACATTAAACAATAAATGTGGACATCGTTCAATAAGTTTGGACCATCATAATACATCGTTGACCATTCACAAGTTAACGTTGTACAATATACAAAAATTATTGGACATTTGAAGAACATATTTAGATAATAAGATATAATATTTGAACAGAAAACGAAATTAATTATTTGGACATTTCCACCCATATTGGACATTAGTATTCGGAGCATTATTTAGGAACATATCAAACTAATCTGGACATTCAAAATGTCCAGTTATTCATTCGTAACGTTCAATTATCTTCAGTGAAATGTCCACAGTTTCTCTTTATATGTCCAAGTATAACTAAGGAATGTCCAAGCATGTTTTAACATGGTCCACTTGTTTTTCAAGGTCATCCATTTCTCTGTATTGAGCGTAAAGGTGTCAAACTGATCGTACTTCAGCCCGGCATGCTGATTTTGGATTGCAATGATCTCGTATTGAGCGCTTGACTTTAGTTATTGGTGGTAAAGATTGCATCAACCTTTGACAATCCAGAATCGGTACAAGGATTTTGATGATGATATGGGTCATCCATTTCTCTGGATTGTAATGATTTTGATGATGATTTTGATGGTTTTGAGCATGCTGATTTTGATGGTACTAAGCGCTTGACTTTAGTTATTGGTGTGATGAGATTGCATTAACCTTTGACAATCCAGAATCAGTTAAGCTTGGGCCCTACAAGCTCATTGAGGAAATCATGATTGGCGAGGACAAGTTGATCTATTTCTTTGGTGTTGACATGGGTCATGCCTTCTTTGCACTGTAACAAGTATAATACTTTGATTACTGGGCAATCAGATAAATTCAAGTCAGATTGATGAAGATTGCAAAGACTACTTTGAGTTTAAAAACACTTTGCCAGGATAAGGAACATTTTGCAAAATTGGTAGTTGATACTATTATGAGCATGCTGATTTTGATGGTATTGAGCGTAGAGGTGTCAAACGCATTGAGCCCAAGCCCGACATGATTTTTTTGGACCAAAAGCCCGATCCGACCTGTGAGGCCTTGTTCATTACATTTGGTCCGGGGCGGACACCCCCAGTGATATCCACGGCCTGGCCCGAAGTTCGCCAAGCCCCGAGCCAAATCATGAAAATGATGGAAGTGGCCTGCTAGCCTATCCCGGAGTGGACCCTGGCCATCGGTCCTGGGCGGACACACCCCTCGTCTCCCATGCAGGGCTCGGTTTTAGGTAAAGCCCGGCCCATTCCTTTGGACACTCACTTGCCATATTTTGACATAAGTGGAACCAATTTCCACATTCACAGTGACATTTGCACATTTGATAATCAATATTTGAACTTAACTGCAAATTTTTGATATTCATGGAACAACGTTGGACACTTAGAAAACAAGTTTGGATATTAAGACAATTAATGTTGACATTCGATAAATAAGTTTGGACACCTATAAAACTTGTTTGGACATTGCAAGGTTCACTTTGAACATTTGGTTAGAAAGTTGGATATGGAAAGAACAAGTTTGAAAATTAGGAAACACAGTTGGAACATTCACAGCAAACATTTGAACATCTGGGCGAAATATTTGGATATTCTGAGGTAATATTTGGATATTGAAAGAACCAATTTGAACAACATTGTGCAAAATTAAGACATTTCGATGCCAAATTTGGACATTAAAGGAACCAATTTGCACATTAATGACGACATTTGCACATGGACATTCAATATTTGAACATAAAAAATTACTATTGGCCATTCATAGAACCACGTTGGATACTCAGTAAACAAGTTTGGACATTCAAAATATGATTGGCCATCAACAATAAATGTGGACATTAGTCAAATAAGCTTGGACCTTCGTAAAATAAGTTTGGACATTCGCAGGTTAACGTGGGATATTTCTAGAAAATATTTGGACAATATGATTCATATTTGGACATAAAAAGAAAACATTTTGACATTTACACCAATATTTGGAAATTAGTAGCATTATTTAGGAACAGATCGAACCAATCTGGACATACGAATATCCAATTATTCCCTTATAATGTTCAAATATTGGCTACAAATGTTCCAACGGTGTTTCCTTATTTTCAAATTTGTCCCCGAATGTCCAAAATTCTCTTTATTGTTCCAAGAATAACCTGCAAATTTGATTTAATGTTCAAATATTGATTATGAATGTGCAAATGTCGCCGGGAATGTGCATGTTGGTCCTTTCAATATTCAAATATTTCCTCAGAATGTGTTCTTTATGCAATCTCACCTCCAATAACTAAAGTTAAGTGCTCAACACCATCAAAATCAGCATGCTCAATGGCAAGTACCCCGGCTTCTGGGAAGAGTTCCTCTAAGGAATTGTAGATTAACTATCGGTTGACAAAGCAATTAATACCCATGAACCATAATACTTATAGTGCAAGGCAGGCATGTCCCATATCAAGTACTTGATACATATGCACATTGACAATCAATATTTGAACATAACGAACAATGTTTGGACCTTCGCAAAAGATATTTGGACATTACCAGGTTATATTAGGCCATTTATAGGAAATAAGTTGGACCTTTAAAAAACACATTCCGAAGAAATATTTGAATATTGAAAGGACCAACTTGCACATTCCCGGCGACATTTGCACATTGATAATCAATATTTGAACATAAAATAAAATTTTGGACACTCCTAGAACAACGTTGGACACTCAGGAAACAAGATTGGACATTCAAACTTTTTTTGGACATTAAGACAGTAAATGTGAACATTTGAAAAACAAGTTTAGACCATGATAAAACATTCTTGGACATTTGGAGGTTATAATTGGGCATATAAAGAGAATGTTGAACATTCAGGGACAAATTTTAAAATTAGGAAACACCGTTGGAACATTTGAAGCCGATATTTCAACATTATAATTGAATGTCCAAATTGGTTCGATTTGTTCCAAAATAATGCTACTAATGTCCAAATATTGGTGGAAATATCCAAATGTTTTCTTTTTATGTCCAAATTATGAATATCCCAACTGTGTTTCCTAATTTTCAAAATTGTTCCTAAAATGTCCAAATCTTTTTTTTTTTGGTCCAAATTTATCTTGCGAATGTCAACATTTTCTGAACTCAAAAGTTTATTTTCAATTAATGTCCAAATTTTCCCTACATCTGTCAAAGATTATTCTATGATTCTTGGCATAGTGTTTTTGAAGAAAGGACCAACTTGCACATTCCCAGCGACATTTGCACATTGACAATCAATATTTGAACATAAAATCAAATTTTGGACACTTCTAAAACAATGTTGGACACTCAAGAAACAAGATTGGACATTCAAACTTTTTTTGGACATTAAGATAGTAAATGTGAACATTTGAAAAACAAGTTTAGACCATGATAAAACATTCTTGGACATTTGGAGGTTATACTTGGACATATAAAGAGAATGTTGGACATTCAGGGACAAACTTTAAAACTAGGAAACACCGTTGGAACATTTGAAGCCGATATTTCAACATTATAATTGAATGTCCAGATTGGTTCGATTTGTTCCAAAATAATACTACTAATGTTCAAATATTGGTGGAAATATCCAAATGTTTTCTTTTTATGTCCAAATTGTGAATATCCCAACAGTGTTTCTAATTTTCAAAATTGTTCCTAAAATGTCCAAATCTTCTTTTTGTCCAAATTTATCCTGCGAATGTCAACATTTTTTGAACTCAAAGTTTATTTTCAATTAATGTCCAAACTTTCCCTACATCTGTCAAAGATTATTCTATGATTCCTGGCATAGTGTTTTTGAAGAAAGGACCAACTTGCACATTCCCGGCGACATTTGCACACTGATAATCAATATTTGAACACAAAATCAAATTTTGGACACTTCTAGAACAACGTTGGACACTCAGGAAACAAGATTGGACATTCAAACTTTTTTTGGACATTATGAGAGTAAATGTGAACATTTGAAAAACAAGTTTAGACCATCATAAAACATTCTTGGACATTTGGAGGTTATACTTGGACATATAAAGAGAATGTTGGACATTCAGGGACAAATTTTAAAACTAGGAAACACTGTTGGAACATTTGAAGCCGATATTTCAACATTATAATTGAATGTCCAGATTGGTTCGATTTGTTCCAAAATAATACTACTAATGTCCAAATATTGGTGGAAATATCCAAATGTTTTCTTTTTATGTCCAAATTGTGAATATCCCAACTGTGTTTCCTAATTTTCAAAACTGTTCCTAAAATGTCCAAATCTTTTTTTTTTGGTCCAAATTTTTCCTGCGAATGTCAACATTTTTTGAAGTCAAAGTTTATTTTCAATTAATGTCCAAACTTTCCCTACATCTGTCACAGATTATTCTATGATTCCTGGCATAGTGTTTTTGAAGAAAGGACCAACTTGCACATTCCCGGTGACATTTGCACATTGATAATCAATATTTGAACATAAAATCAAAATTTTGACACTCCTAGAACAACGTTGGACACTTAGGAAACAAGATTGGACATTCAAACATTTTTTGGACATTAAGATAGTAAATGTGAACATTTGAAAAACAAGTTTAGACCATGATAAAACATTCTTGGACATTTGGAGGTTATACTTGGACATATAAAGAGAATGTTGGACATTCAGGGACAAATTTTAAAACTAGGAAACACTGTTGGAACATTTGAAGCCGATATTTCAACATTATAATTGAATGTCCAGATTGGTTCGATTTGTTCCAAAATAATACTACTAATGTCCAAATATTGGTGGAAATATCAAAATGTTTTCTTTTAATGTCCAAATTGTGAATATCCCAACTGTGTTTCCTAATTTTCAAAATTGTTCCTAAAATGTCCAAATCTTTTTTTTTGGTCCAAATTTATCCTGCGAATGTCAACATTTTTTGAAGTCAAAGTTTATTTTCAATTAATGTCCAAAATTTCCCTACATCTATCAAAGATTATTCTATGATTCATGGCATAGTGTTTTTGAACTCAAAGTAGTCATTTCATCAAGTCTGACTTGAATTTATCTGCATTGGCCATTAGGAAACATCGTTGGAACATTCACATAAAATATTTGAACTTCTGGATGAAGTAATTGGATATACTGAGGTAATATTTGAATATTGAAAGAACCAATTTGAACAACGTCGTCCAAAACTAAGACATTTGGATGCCATATTTAGACATTATATGAACCAATTTGCACATTCACGGCTACATTCGCACATGGATATTCAATATTTGAACAAAAAAACGGTGTTCCATGAATGTAAATAATGTGGACATACGATAAAAATGTTTTGACCTTTATAAAACATGTTTGGACATTTTACAGTTCACTTTGAACATATTGGTAAGAGAGTTGGCAATGAAAGAACGAGTTTGAAATTACAAAACACAGTTGGAACATTCACAGCTAAAATTTGAACATCGGGATGAAATAATTGGATATTCTAAGGTAATACAAATTTGAACAACATCACGCAAAATTTAGACATTTGGAAGCCTTATTTTGACATTATAGGAACCAATTTGCACATTTACAGTGACATTTGCACATGGCTATTCAATATTTGAACAACGTTGGATACTTAGAAAAAAGTGAGGATAAATAGGATGGTGGAGATGCCTGTAGACCCATTGGACCCGCCAAAGTTCAAACACAAGAGGGTTCCAAAGGCCTGTGGTTCTCCACCCGTGCCGGTCATGCACTTCCCTCTCGTGGATTTTAGCTAGCGGACCTAAGACCACAGTTCATCTCCCAAATCTGTAGTACCCGTGAAACTTAGAGGAATCGAGGCTTTCACTTTCCCAAGACAAGAGAAGACCAAAATGTTAAAGCTTCAAGTGTCACTCAACATATATAATTCTCCCCTCAGTTATCCCGATAGCGGTATTCTTACTCCCAAGTATCCCATGAGCGGGATTCTCCGCCCAGGTATTAGAAAAGGCATGAGTCCTAAGATTAGGTGTGTAGTGAATGATCACGTCTAAACATGTGATTGGATCATTTTTAAAATTTGATTTCACTTGTTTTAACCTTTCCAATCTCTCTAGACTTCCGAGTAGACGAAAATAGCAATTGAGAAGATTGCAATCTTTGGATTCGAAGTTCATCAAGTAGAAGCAATCACAACAGTATGCCAAAGAAAGATGTTGACGGTGATATGTATGAAGGTGCAGATGAGCAACTGGGTAAGATTATGAAGACTGGTTACGTCAAACCCAACAAGAGACCCAACAAGAGACCCAACAAGAGATTTGCGGGCGCATCTGAGAAGTCGGGCCCAAGGGATAGACCTGTTGAGGAGGAACGAACTACTGTGGACAAATCATTTCCACTTAAATGTCCAAAATAAATTGGCAAAGATCATTAGGGCTTAGGAAAGGCATGAGTCCTGAGATTAGGTGTGTAGCGAATGATCACGTCTAAACATGTGATTGGATTATTTATAAAATTTGATTTCACTTATTTTAACCTTTCCAATCTCTCTAGACTTCCAAGCAGAAAAAAACAACGCTTGAGAAGATTGCAATCTTTGGATTCGAAGTTCATCAAGTACAAGCAATCGCAACAGTCCGCCAAAGTTCAAACACAAGAGGGTTCTAAAGGCCTCGGGTTTTCCACACGTGCCGACAATGCACTCCCTTCCCCATCCTTCTGACAAAAATATGACCCATAACGATGATATGAGGGTGGATTACAAGCGTGCTAAAGAGAGGGATTCCCTAAGGGAGACAAAGGAGGACAGGGAAGAGTGGTTGCAGTGAGAGAAAATTCATGAGGAGCGGCATCGAGAGAGGGAGAGAGAGAGAGAAGGTTGGAGGCCTAAGATGCTGCAATGGGAAAGAAGAGTAAGGTCACTAGAGACAGAGATCCTGATATTAGTGAAAAAGTTTCTCTTGGTATGGCCTCTGTAGGAGCAGGATGGTGTAAAGAAGTTGTGTACGATCAAAGATTATTCATCCAAGAGAAGGGAATGGATTATGGGTTTTCCCCATTGCAGCATCTTTGGCCTCCAATCTTCTCTCTCTCCCTCACTTAGCACGGCTCCTCATGAATTTTCTCTCTCTGCAACCGCTCTTCCCTGTCCTCCTTTGTATCCCTCGGGCATTCCTCTCTTTAGCACGCTTGTAATCCACCCTCATACCATCGACACGCATTATATTTTTGTTAGAAGGCACTCTGCAACTGCAGGTGTAGCACCAGTTTTCTCCGATAGAGCCTTCTGAACTTGAGCACATAACTCTTGCTCATTTCTCTGGTGTTGATATGGGTCATCTCTTTCTTGCATTGTAACAAGGATAATACTTTGATGACTGGCCAATGCAGATAACTTCAAGTCAGACTTGATGAAGATTGCAATGACTACTTTGAGTTCAAAAACACTATGCCAGGATAAGGAACCTTCATCAGCACTCCTTTGATTGCAGTTTATGCCCTGTTAACATTTCTCTCTCTCAAATTTTAAATTCTGTGATTCTCTTTGTTATCTGGTTTAGATAAATTCTCTTTTTCTGAAACTTAGAGGAATCGAGGCTTTCTCTTTCCCAAGACAAGGGAAGACCCAAATGTTAATGCTTCAAGTATCACTCAACATATATAATTCTCCCCTCAGATATCCCAATAGCGATATTCTCACTCCCAAGTATCCCATGAGCGGGATTTTCCACCCAGGTATCCCGATTGCGGGATTCTGACTCCTGGGTATTCTGATTGTAGGATTCTCCCCCGAGGTATCCCAATAGCGGAATTCTCACTCCTGGGTATATAGAGGGATTCTCCTCCCAGGTGGATGCGATAGCGGTATTCTCACTCCCTAGTATCCCGATAGCAGGAATCTCCCCCGAGGTTGGTGTGAATCTATAGCATCTCCAATTGTTGAACATGTCTGTGTCAGGAATGAAGTCATATGAGCTAGAGCACGCAACTCTTGGTCCTTTATTTCCTTCTCCTTCATCATCATCTCCTTCTGAACCTTTGAGCGCGTGGCAAAAGCCTCTCGGGCCTTCGATTCTGCAAAATATAAAGCCTCCGAAAGCTTTGCAAAAATTATCATTAATCAGCACGTCCTGAAGCCCCCTAGCATCTACCGCCCGAATTTTATCAAGTGGTATCGTATACTCTTTGGGGTTTTTCTAGTTTGAAATGCATGGTGTGATTTTCTAATCTTGGTTGTCCTTTATGGCCACTGGACGGGGGGGCGTGCATGACTGGCATGGGTGGATAACTCGAGGCCTTTGGAACCCTCTTGTGTTTGAACTTTGAGGGGTCCAATGGGTCTACGGGCATCTCTACCATCCTAATAGTCCTCTCATTGGCACTAGAATTAAACATTGCCGACTGTTGCAATGGCTTGTACTTGCTGAACTTCGAATCCAAAGATTGTGTGGGAAAATTTTTGGGCTGGGCAGCACTTAATCTTACATTAACAATCTTCTCACATGCTGTTTTCGTCAGCTCGGATGTCTAAAGAGATTGGAAAAGTTAAAACAAGTGAAATCAAATTCTAAAAATTATCCAATCACATGTTTGGACGTGCTCATTTGCTACATTTTGGGAATGGATTATGCGTTTTCCACTAATGATCAGTAAAATGTCTATGATAAGGGGCTTTTTACTCCTCAACCAATGCTTTTTACTCTGTACTGGCCAAAGAAAGATGTTGACAGTGATATGTATGGAGGTACGGATGAGAAACTGGATAAGATTATGAAGACTGGTTGCATCAAACCCAATATGAGACCCAAGAAGAGATTTGCGGGAGCGTCTAAGAAGTTGGGGCCAAGGGATAGACCTGTTGAGGAGGAGCGAACTAGTATGGAGAAATCATTTCCACTTAAATGTCCAAAATAAATTGGCAAGGATCATTAGGGCTTAGGAAAGGCATGAGTCCTGAGATTAGGTGTGTAGCGAATGATCACGTCTAAACATGTGATTGGATCATTTTTAAAATTAGATTTCACTTGTTTTATCCGTTCCAATCTCTCTAGACTTCCGAGCTGACAAAAATTGCACTTGAGAAGATTGTAATCTATGGATTTGAAGTTCATCAAGTATAAGCAATCGCAACAGTCCGCAAAAGTTCAAACACAAGAGGGTTCCAAAGGCCTCTGGTTCTCCACCCGTGCCGACAATGCACTCCCTTCCCCATCTTTCTGATAAAAATATGATGCGTGACGATGATATGAGTGTAGATTACAAGCATGCTAAAGAGAGAGATGGCCTAAGGGAGACAAACGAGGACAGGGAAGAGTGGTTGCAGAGAGAGAAAATTCTTGAGGAGCGGCGCTGAAAGAGGGAGAGAGAGAGAAGGTTGGAGGCCAAAGATGCTGCAATGGGGAAGAAGAGTAAGATCACTAGAGACAGAGATCATGATATTAGTGAAAAGGCTGCTCTTAGTATGGCCTCTGCAGGAGTAGGAAGGGGCAGAGAAGTTGTGTACGATCAAAGATTATTCATCCAAGATAAGGGAATAGATTATGGGTTTTCCCCATTACAGCATCTTTGGCGTCCAACCTTCTCTCTCTCCCTCACTTAGCACGGCTCCTCATGAATTTCCTCTCTCTACAACCGATGTTCCCTATCCTCCTTTGTCTCCCTCAGGCATCCCTCTCATGAGTATGCTCATAATCCATCCTCATACCATCTTCACACATTATATTTTTGTTAGAAGGCCATCTTCAACTGCGGTTGTAGCACCAGTTTTCTCCAATCTCGCCTTCTGAGCTAGCGCACGCAACTCTTGCTCCTTTCTTTCCTTCTCCTTCCTCATCATCTCCTTTTGAACCTTTGAGCGCATGGCAACAACCTCTTGGGCCTTCTTGGGTGGACACCCCATTTCTCTGGTGTTGATATGGGTCATGTCTTTCTTGCATTGTAACAAGGATAATACTTTGATTACTGGCCAATGCAGATAACTTCAAGTCAGACTTGATGAAGAAAAACACTATGCCAGGATAAGGAACATTCACCAGCACTCCGTTGATTGCATTTTATGCCCTGTTAACATTTCTCTCTCTTAAATTCTAAATTCTGTGATTCTCTTTGTTATCTGGTTTAGACAAATTCTCTTTTTTTCTGAAAGTGTCAACACTTAAAACTGCATGCTCGCGCTGTAAAGATTTCCAACCCTCAACATGATGAAACATCACTTTAGCCTTGGAAATGGGGATAGCTGATACGTATAAAATTTTTCAACCAATAAGAGCAAAGCTCTATGACTGCTTTAGGGAGAGCCAGATCATCGAGGTATCGATCGTGTCATTTCCAGGACAGAGGTTAGTGCTTCAACACTAGGGAAATCAATGATAAGGGGTGGTATTTGCGGTGGTATTTGCACATTGATAATCAATGTTTGAACATAAAAAGCAAATTTTGGACACTAAGGAAACAAGTTTGGACATTCAAACTATTTCTGGACATTAAGACAGTAAATGTGAACATTGAAAAACAAGTTTGGACCATGATAAAACATGCTTGGACATCCCTGGTTATTCTTGGACATATATATATATCAATTTTGGACGTTTCACAGAAGATATTTGAACATAAAAAAGCAAAGTTTGGACCTTCACAGAAGATATTTGAACTCTATACTAGCCAAAGAAAGATGTTGACGGCGATATGTATGGAGGTGCAGATGAGACACTGGGTAAGATTTTGAAGACTGGTTGTGTCAAACCCAACAAGAGATTTGCGGGCGCATCTGAGAAGTCGGGCCCCCTTGACAAAATGTTGCAACTTTGATCACGAACTTTTTTCTCTCTGCATCCGCTCTTCCTTGTCCTCCTTTGTCTCCTTCGGAGCATCCCTCTCTTTAGCACGCTCTTAATCCACCCTCATATCTTGTCACACCTCATATTTTTTACACAAAGTTGCAGCATTGTGTCAAAGGGTTACAATACTTTGACATCCGGGTTATAACCTCTGTCATCAATTGGGTGATTCGAGCATTTTGTAACCTTGGTGACCAAATATTGTAACTTTACCTCAGAAGGAGATGATGATGAAGGAGAAGGAAAGAAAGGAGCAAGATTTACGTGATCTAGCTCAGAAGGCGAGATCAGAGAGAACTGGTGCTGCACCTGCAGCTACAGTTCTGGTGCCTTCTAACAAAAATATGACGCGTGACAAGATATAAGGGTGGATTAAGAGCGTGCTAAAGAGAGGGATGCTCGGAAGGAGACAAAGGAGGATAAGGAAGAGCGGATGCAGAGAGAAAAAAAATTCGTGATCAAAGTTGCAACATTTTGTCAAGGGATTACAATACTTTGACATCCAGGTTACAACCTCTGTCATTAATTGGGTGATTCAAGCATTTTGCAACCTTGGTGACCAAATATTGTAGCTACACCTCAAAATATTGTAGTATGGACGAAAAAATATTGTAACATTATCCACCAGATATTATAACTTGGTGACCACGTATTGTAACCTTTGTGAGGTTACAATTAACTTTTGCGTATGCTTGAACCTTAATTAATTTTTGTATACTTTATTATCAATAATTTATAATAAGTATGTAAATACCAACAATATAGATTAAAAACAGTTATAATCAGTGACCTTTTATTCTTCTATCATGTGAATAATTTGGACAAATTGGGAGTTTCTGTTACTGAAAATATTTAATCTTGTCTTGGATAATGTTTACCATCCCGAATGACCAAGGAGATCGGTCTAGTCCTGAGCAGTTCCCTGAGTAGTTTACCCGAGCTGTACAGATTTTCAACCCTCATCTAATGAAACATCACTTTAGCCTTGGAAATGGGGACAATTGATACCACATATTGTAACCTTTGTGAGGTTACAATAAACTTTTGTGTATGCTTGAACCTTAATTAATTTTTGTATACTTTATTATCAACAATTTATAATAAGTATGTAAATACAACAATATAGATTAAAAACAGTTATAATCAGTGACCTTTTATTCTTCCATCATGTGAATAATTTGGACAAATTGGGAGTTTCTGTTACTGAAAATATATAATCTTGTCTTGGATAATGTTTACCGTCCCGAATGACCAAGGCGATCGGTCTAGTCCTGAGCAGTTCCCTGAGTAGTTTACCCGAGCTGTACAGATTTTCAACCCTCATCTAATGAAACATCACTATAGCCTTGGAAATGGGGACAATTGATACGTACAAAATTGTTCAACCAATAAGAGCAAAGCCCTATAACCACTTCAAGGAGCACCAGATCATCGAGGTATCGATTGTGTTATTTCCAGGACAGAGGTCAGTGCATCAACACTAGGGAAATCAAGAGAGAATGGTAATGGTCGTAGGACCAACAGGATTAGCAATTGTACGACTTTTACCTTCAACATTTTTTGAACGGGTTACAATATTCTATGACGGAGTTACAATCCACAGGGACTAGGTTACAACTTTTATTCATCAAAGTAGCAACATTTTGTCCAGGGGTTACAATACTTTGACATCTGGGTTACAACCTCTGTCAATAATTGGGTGATTCGAGCATTTTGTAACCTTGGTGACCAAATATTGTAACTATACCTCAAGATATTGTAACATTATCCACCAGATATTGTAACTTGGTGACCACATATTGTAACCTTTGTGAGGTTACAATTAACTTTTGTGTATACTTGAACCTTAATTAATTTTTTGTATACTTTATTATCAATAATTTATAATAAGTATGTAAATACCAACAATATAGATTAAAAACAGTTATAATCAGTGACCTTTTATTCTTCCATCATGTGAATAATTTGGACAAAGTGGGAGTTTCTGTTACTGAAAATAAATAATCTTGTCTTGGATAATGTTTACCATCCCGAATGACCAAGGCGATTGGTCTAGTCCCGAGCAGTTCCCCGAGTAGTTTACCCGAGCTGTACAGATTTCCCAGAGGATATGTATACTACAGAACAGAAGGCCCGAGAGGCTACTGCCATGCGCTCAAAGGTTTAAAAGAAGATGATGATGAAGGAGAAGGAAATAAAGGAGCAAGAGTTGCGTGCTCTAATTCGCCCCTCAGATATCCCGATAGCGGTATTCTCACTCCCAAGTATCCCATAAGAGGGATTCTCCACCCAGGTATCCCGATAGCGGGATTCTCACTCCTGGGTATTCTAATAGAGGGATTCTCCCCCGAGGTATCCCGATAGCAGAATTCTCACTCCTGGGTATATAGTGGGATTCTCCACCCAGGTGGATGTCATAGCGGTATTCTCACTCCCAGGTATCCCGATAGCGGGATTCTCCCCCGAGGTTGGTGTGAATCTGTAGCTTCTCCAATTGTTGAACATGTCTGCGTCGGGAATGAAGTCATATGAGATAGATCATGCAATTCTTGTTCCTTTCTTTCCTTCTCCTTCATCATCATCTCCTTCTGAACCTTTGAGCACGTGGCAACAGCCTCTCGGGCCTTCTGTTCCACAAAATATAAAGCCTCCGAAAGCTTTGCAAAAATTATCATTAATCAACACGTCCTGAAGCCCCCACCATCTGCCGCCCGACGTTTATCAAGTGGTATCGTATACCCTTTTGGGTTTTTCCAGTTTGAAATGCATGGTGGGATTTGCTAATCATGCTGGTCCTTTATGGCCACGGGACCCAGCGGGGGGTGGGGTGGGGGGAATGCATGACCGGTACTGGTGGATAACCAGAGGCCTTTGGAACCCTCTTGTGTTTGAACTTTGGCGGGTCCAATGGGTCTATGGGCATCTCCACCATCCTAATAATCCTCTCATTGGCACCAAAATTAAACATTGCCGACTGTTGCAATGGCTTGTACTTGATGAACTTCAAATCCGAAGATTGCGTGGGAACATTTTTAGACTGGGTAGCACTCAATCTTACATTAACAATCTTCTCACGTGATGTTTTCATCAGCTCGATGTCTAGAGAGATTGGAAAGGTTAAAACAAGTGAAATCAAATTCCAAAAATTATCCAATCACATGTTTGGACGTGCTGATTCGCTACATTTTGGGAATGGATTATGGGTTTTTCACTAATGATCAGTACAATGTCTATGATAAGGGGCTTTTTACTCCTCAACCAACGCTTTCTACTCTCTACTGGCCAAAGAAAGATGTTGACGGTGATATGTATGGAGGTGCAGATGAGAAACTGGGTAAGATTATGAAGACTGGTTACGTCAAACCCAACAAGAGACCCAATAAGAGATTTACGGGCGCATCTGAGAAGTCGGGCCCAAGGGATAGACCTGTTGAGGAGGAGCGAACTATTGTGGAGAAGTCATTTCCATTTATATGTCCAAAATAAATTGGGGAAGATAATTAGGGCTTAGGAAAGGCATGAGTCCTGAGATTAGGTGTGTAGCGAATGATCACGTCTAAACGTGTGATTGGATCATTTATAAAATTTGATTTCACTTGTTTTAACCTTTCCAATCTCTCTAGACTTTCGGGCAGACAAAAATAGCGCTTGAGAAGATTGCAATCTTTGGATTCGAAGTTCATCAAGTACAAGCAATCGCAACAGTCCACCAAAGTTCAAACATAAGAGGGTTCCAAAGGCCTCTGGTTCTCCACACGTGCCGACAATGCACTCCCCTTCCTATCCTTCTGACAAAAATATGACGCATGACGATGTTATGAGGGTGGATTACAAGCGTGCTAAAGAGAGGGATTCCCTAAGGGAGACAAAGGAGGACAGGGAAGAGTGGTTACATAGAGAGAAAATTCATGAGGAGTGGCGTCGAGAGAGGGGGAGAGAGAGAGAGAGAGAGAGAGAAGGTTGGAGGCCGAAGATGCTGTAATGGGAAAGAAGAGTAAGATCACTAGAGACAGAGATCGTGATATTAGTGAAAAGGTTTCTCTTGGTATGGCCTCTGTAGGAGCAGGAAGGGGCAGAGAAGTTGTGTACGATAAAAGATCATTCATCCAACAGAAGGGAATGGATTATGGGTTTTCCCCATTGCAGCATCTTTGGCCTCCAACCTTCTCTCTCTCCCTCACTTAGCACGGCTCCTCATGAATTCCCTTTCTCTGCAACCGCTCTTCCCTGTCCTTGATGAAGATCGCAATGACTACTTTGAGTTCAAAAACACTATGCTAGGAAAAGGAACATTTTGCAAAATTGGCAGTTGATGTTGTTATGAGCATGCTGATTTTGATGGTATTGAGCGTAAAGGTGTCAAACGGATCGTGCTTTAGCCCGGCGTGCTGATTTTGGATTGTAATGATCTCGTATTGAGCACTTGACTTTAGTTATTGGTGGTAAAGATCAACCTTTGATAATCCAGAATCGATACAAGGATTTTGATGATGATATGGGTCATCCATTTCTCTAGATTTGAACAATGTTGGATACTCAGAAAACAAGTTTGGACATTCAAAAATATGATTGGACATTAAACAATAAATGTGCACATCGTTCAATAAGTTTGGACCATCATAATACATCGTTGAACATTCGCAGGTTAACGTTGGACAATCTACAAAAATTATTGGACATTTGAAGAACACATTTGGACACTAAGATATAATATTTGAACATAAAATGAAATTATTTATTTGGACATTTCCACCCATATTGGACATTAGTATTCGTAGCATTATTTAGGAACAGATCGAACTAATCTGGACATTCAAAATGTCCAGTTATTCATTCGTAATGTTCAATTATCTTCAGTGAAATGTCCACAGTTTCTCTTTATATGTCCAAGAATAACTAAGGAATGTCCAAGCATGTTTTAACATGGTCTACTTGTTTTTCAAGGTCATCCATTTCTCTGTATTGAGCGTAAAGGTGTCAAACGGATCGTGCTTCTGCCCGACGTGCTGATTTTGGATTGCAATGATCTCGTATTGAGCACTTGACTTTAGTTATTGGTGGTAAAGATTGCATCAACCTTTGACAATCCATAATCGGTATAAGGATTTTGATGATGATATGGGTCATCCATTTCTTTGGATTGTAATGATTTTGACGATGATTTTGACCAGCACGGGTGGATAACCAGAGGCCTTTGGAACCCTCTTGTGTTTGAACTTTGGCGGGTCCAATGGGTCTATGGGCATCTCCACCATCCTAATAATCCTCTCATTGGGACTAGAATTAAACATTGACGACTGTTGCAATGGCTTGTACTTGATTAACTTCAAATCTAAAGATTGCATGGGAACATTTTTAGGCTGGGTAGCACTCAATCTTACATTAACAATCTTCTCACGTGCTGTTTTCGTTATCTCGATGTTTAGAGAGATTGGAAAGGTTAAAACAAGTGAAATCAATTCTAAAAATTATCTAATCACATGCTTGGACGTGCTCATTTGCTACATTTTGGGAATGGATTATGGATTTTTCACTAATGATCAGTACAATGTCTATGATAAGGGGCTTTTTACTCCTCAACCAATGCTTTCTACTCTGTACTGGCCAAAGAAAGATGTTGACGGTGATATATATGAAGGTGCAGATGAGCAACTGGGTAAGATTATGAAGACTGGTTGCGTCAAACCCAACAAGAGACCCAACAAGAGATTTGCGGGCGCATCTGAAAGTCGGGCCCAAGGGATAGACCTGTTGAGGAGGAGCGAACTACTGTGGAGAAATCATTTCCACTTAAATGTCCAAAATAAATTGGCAAGGATCATTAGGGCTTAGGAAAGGCATGAGTCCTGAGATTAGGTGTGTAGCGAATGATCACGTCTAAACATGTGATTGGATCATTTTTAAAATTTGATTTCACTTGTTTTATCCTTTCCAATCTCTCTAGACTTCCAAGCAAACAAAAACAGCGCTTGAGAAGATTGCAATCTTTGGATTCGAAGTTCATCAAGTACAAGCAATCGCAACAGTCCACCAAAGTTCAAACACAAGAGGGTTTCAAAGGCCTTTGGTTCTCCACACGTGCCAACAATGCACTCCCCTCCCCATCCTTCTGATAAAAATATGACCAATGACGATGATATGAGGGTGGATTACAAGCGTGCTAAAGAGAGGGATTCCCTAAGGAAGACAAAGGAGGACAGCGGAGAGTGGTTGCAGAGAGAGAAAATTCATGAGGAGTGGCATCGAGAGAGGGAGAGAGAGAGAGAAGGTTGAAGGATTATGGGTTTTCCCTATTGCAGCATCTTTGGCCTCCAACCTTCTCTCTCTCCCTCACTAAGCATGGCTCCTCATGAATTTTCTCTCTCTGCAACCGCTCTTCCCTATCCTCCTTTATTTCCCTCGGGCATCCCTCTCTTTAGCATGCTCGTAATCCACCCTCATACCATCGACACGCATTATATTTTTGTCAGAAGGCACTCTGCAACTGCAGGTGTAGCACCAGTTTTCTCCGATAGAGCCTTCTGAACTTGAGCACATAACTCTTGCTCATTTCTCTGGTGTTGATATGGGTCATCTCTTTCTTGCATTGTAACAAGGATAATACTTTGATGACTGGCCAATGCAAATAACTTCAAGTCAGACTTGATGAAGATTGCAATGACTACTTTGAGTTCAAAAACACTTTGCCAGGATAAGGAACCTTCATTAGTACTCCTTTGATTGCAGTTTATGCCCTGTTAACATTTCTCTCTCTCAAATTTTAAATTCTGTGATTCTCTTTGTTATCTGGTTTAGATAAATTCTCTTTTTCTGAAAATTAGAGGAATCGAGGCTTTCTCTTTCCCAAGACAAGAGAAGACCCAAATGTTAATGCTTCAAGTATCACTCAACATATATAATTCTCCCCTCAGATATCCCAATAGCGATATTCTCACTCCCAAGTATCCCATGAGCGCGATTTTCCACCCAGGTACCCGATTGCGGGATTCTCACTCCTGGGTATTCTTATTGTAGGATTCTCCCCTGAGGTATCCCAATTTCGGAATTCTCACTCCTGGGTATATCGCGGGATTCTCCTCCCAGGTGGATGCGATAACGGTATTCTCACTCCCAGGTACCCCGATAGCGAGAATCTCCCCTGAGGTTGGTGTGAATCTATAGCATCTCCAATTGTTGAATATGTCTATCTGTGTCAGGAATGAAGTCATATGAGCTAGAGCACGCAACTCTTGCTCCTTCATTTCCTTCTCCTTCATCATCATCTCCTTCTGAACCTTTGAGCGCGTGGCAACAGCCTCTCGGGCCTTCTGTTTTGAAAAATATAAAGCCTCTGAAACCTTTGCAAAAATTATCAAGCCCTCTACCATCTACCGCCCGACATTTATCAAGTGGTATCGTATACCCTTTGGGGTTTTTCTAGTTTGAAATGCATGGTGTGATTCTCTAATCTTGGTTGTCCTTTATGGCCACTGGACGGGGAGGCGTGCATGACCTGCATGGGTGGATAACCCGAGGCCTTTGGAACCCTCTAGTGTTTGAACTTTGACAGGTCCAATGGGTCTACGGGCATCTCCACCAACCTAAGAATCCTCTCATTGGCACTAGAATTAAACATTGCCGACTGTTGCAATGGCTTGTAGTTGATGAACTTCGAATCCAAAGATTGTGTGGGAAAATTTTTAGGCTGGGCAGTACTCAATCTGATATTAACAATCTTCTCACATGCTATTTTCGTCAGCTCGGATGTCTAAAGAGATTGGAAAAGTTAAAACAAGTGAAATAAAATTCTAAAAATTATCCAATCACATGTTTGGACGTGCTCATTTGCTACATTATGGGAATGGATTATGGGTTTTCCACTAATGATCAGTATCAGTACAATGTCTATGATAATGGGCTTTTTACTCCTCAACCAACGCTTTTTACACAGTACTGGCCAAAGAAAGATGTTGACGGTGATATGTATGGAGGTGCGGATGAGCAACTGGGTAAGATTATGAAGACTGGTTGCGTCAAACCCAACAAGAGACCCAAGAAGAGATTTACGGGCGCATCTAAGAAGTCGGGACCAAGGGATAGACCTGTTGAGGAGGAGCGAACTACTATAGAGAAATCATTTCCACTTAAATGTCCAAAATAAATTGGCAAGGATCATTAGGGCTTAGGAAAGGCATGAGTCCTCAGATTTGGTGTGTAGCGAATGATCACGTCTAAACATGTGATTGGATCATTTTTAAAATTTGATTTCACTTGGTTTGTCCTTTCCAATCTCTCTAGACTTCCGAGCTGACAAAAACAGCGCTTGAGAAGATTGTAATCTATGGATTTGAAGTTCATCAAGTACAAGCAATCGCAACAGTCCGCAAAAGTTCAAACACAAGAGGGTTCCAAAGGCCTCTGGTTCTCCACCCGTGCCGACAATGCACTCCCCTCCCCATCCTTCTGATAAAAACATGATGCGTGACGATGATATGAGGGTGGATTACAAGCGTACTAAAGAGAGGGATGCCCTAAGGGAGACAAACGAGGACAGGGAAGAATGGTTGCAGAGAGAGAAAATTCTTGAGGAGCGGCGCTGAGAGAGGGAGAGAGATTGAGAAGGTTGGAGGCCAAAGATGCTACAATGTGGAAGAAGAGCAAGATCACTAGAGACAGAGATCGTGATATTAGTAAAAATGTTGCTCTTAGTATGGCCTCTGCAGGAGCAAGAAGGGGCAGAGAAGTTGTGTACGATCAGAGATTATTCATCCAAGATAAGGGAATAGATTATGGGTTTTCCACATTACAGCATCTTTTGCCTCCAACCTTCCCTCTCTCCCTCACTTAGCACAGCTCCTCATGAATTTCCTCTCTCTACAACCGCTACTCCCTGTCCTCCTTTGTATCCCTCGGACATCCCTCTCTTTAGCACGCTCATAATCCACCGTCATACCATCGACACACATTATATTTTTGTCAGAAGGCACTCTGCAACTGCGGGTGTAGCACCAGTTTTCTCCAATCTCGCCTTCTGAACTAGAGCACACAACTCTTGCTCCTTTCTTTCCTTCTCCTTCATCATCATCTCCTTCTGAACCTTTGAGCGCATGGCAACAACCTCTTGGGCCTTCTTGGGTGGACACCCCATTTCTCTGGTGCTGATATGGGTCATGTCTTTCTTGCATTGTAACAAGGATAATACTTTGATTATTGGCCAATGCAGATAACTTCAAGTCAGACTTGATGAAGATTGCAATGACTACTTTGAGTTCAAAAACACTATGCCAGGATAAGGAACATTCACCAGCACTCCATTGATTGTATTTTATGCCCTGTTAACATTTCTCTCTCTCAAATTCTAAATTCTGTGATTCACTTTGTTATCTGGTTTAGACAAATTCTTTTTTTTCTAAAAGTTTCAACACTTAAAACTGCATGCTTGCACTGTAAAGATTTCCAACCCTCAACATGATGAAACATCACTTTAGCCTTGGAAATGGGGACAGCTGATACGTACAAAATTTTTCAACTAATAAGAGCAAAGCTCTATGACCGCTTCACGAAGAGCCAGATCATCGAGGTATCGATCGTGTCATTTCCAGGACAGAGGTTAGTGCTTCAACACTAGGGAAATCAATGATAAGGGGTGGTATTTGCACATTGATAATCAATGTTTGAACATAAAAAGAAAATTTTGGACACTAAGGAAACAAGTTTGGACATTCAAACTATTTCTGGACATTAAGACAGTAAATGTAAACATTGAAAAACAAGTTTGGACCATGATAAAACATGCTTGGACATCTCTGGTTATTCTTGGACATATATATATCAATTTTGTACATTTCACAGAAGATATTTGAACATAAAAAGCAAAGTTTGGACCTTCACAGAAGATATTTGAACTCTATACTAGCCAAAAAAAGATGTTGACGGTGATATGTGTGGAGGTGCGGATGAGCAACTGGGTAAGATTATGAAGACTGGTTGCGTCAAACCCAACAAGAGATTTGCGGGCGCATCTGAGAAGTCGGGCCCCCTTGACAAAATGTTGCAACTTTGATCACGAACTTTTTTCTCTCTGCATCCGCTCTTCCTTGTCCTCCTTTGTCTCCTTCGGAGCATCCCTCTCTTTAGCACACTCTTAATCAACCCTCATATCTTGTCACGCGTCATATTTTTGACACAAAGTTGCAACATTGTGTCACAGGGTTACAATACTTTGACATCTGGGTTATATCCTCTGTCATTAATTCGGTGATTTGAGCATTTTGTAACCTTGGTGACCAAATATTGTAACTATACCTCAAAAGGAGATGATAATGAAGGAGAAGGAAAGAAAGGAGCAAGATTTGCGTGCTCTAGCTCAGAAGGCGAGATCAGAGAGAACTGGTGCTGCACCTGCAGCTGCAGTTCTGGTGCCTTCTAACAAAAATATGACACGTGACAAGATATGAGGGTGGATTAAGATCGTGCTAAAGAGAGGGATGCTCGGAAGGAGACAAAGGAGGACAAGGAAGAACGGATGCAGAGAGAAAAAAATTCGTGATCAGAGTTGCAACATTTTGTCAAGGGGTTACAATACTTTGACATCCAGGTTACAACCTTTGTCATTAATTGGGTGATTCAAGCATTTTGTAACCTTGGTGACCAAATATTGTAGCTACACCTCAAAATATTGTAACATCGACGAAAAAATATTGTAACATTATCCACCAGATATTATAACTTGGTGACCACGTATTGTAACCTTTGTGAGGTTACAATTAACTTTTGCGTATGCTTGAACCTTAATTAATTTTTGTATACTGTATTATCAATAATTTATAATAAGTATGTAAATACCAACAATATAGACTAAAAACAGTTATAATTAGTGACCTTTTATTCTTCCATCATGTGAATAATTTGGACAAATTGGGAGGTTCTGTTACTGAAAATATTTAATCTTGTCTTGGATAATGTTTACCATCCCGAATAACCAAGGAGATCGGTCTAGTCCTGAGCAGTTCCCTGAATAGTTTACCCGAGCTGTACAGATTTTCAACCCTCATCTAATGAAACATCACTTTAGCCTTGGAAATGGGGACAATTGATACCACATATTGTAACCTTTGTGAGGTTACAATTAACTTTTGTGCATGCTTGAACCTTAATTAATTTTTGTATACTTTATTATCAACAATTTATAATAAGTATGTAAATACCAACAATATAGATTAAAAACAGTTATAATCAGTGACCTTTTATTCTTCCATCGTGTGAATAATTTGGACAAATTGGGAGTTTCTGTTACTGAAAATATATAATCTTGTCTTTGATAATGTTTACTGTCCCGAATGACCAAGGCGATCGGTCTAGTCCTGAGCAGTTCCCCGAGTAGTTTACCTGAGTTGTGCAGATTTTCAACCCTCATCTAATGAAACATTACTATAGCCTTGGAAATGGGGACAATTGATACGTACAAAATTGTTCAACCAATAAGAGCAAAGCTCTATAACCACTTCAAGGAGCGCCAGATCATCGAGGTATCGATCGTGTTATTTCCAGGACAGAGGTCAGTGCTTCAACACTAGGGAAATCAAGAGAGAATGGTAATGGTCGTAGGACCAGCAGGATTAGCAATTGTACGACTTTTACGTTCAACATTTTTTGAACGGGTAACAATATTCTATGACGGAGTTACAATCCAACTGGACTAGGTTACAACTTTTATTCATCAAAGTTGCAACATTTTGTCCAGGGGTTACAATACTTTGTCATCCGGGTTACAACCTCTGTCATTAATTGGGTGATTCGAGCATTTTGTAACCTTAGTGACCAAATATTGTAACTATACCTCAAGATATTGTAACATTATCCACCAGATATTGTAACTTGGTGACCACATATTGTAACCTTTGTGAGGTTACAATTAACTTTTGTGTATACTTGAACCTTAATTAATTTTTTGTATACTTTATTATCAATAATTTATAATAAGTATGTAAATACCAACAATATAGATTAAAAACAGTTATAATCAGTGACCTTTTATTCTTCCATCATGTGAATAATTTGGACAAAGTGGGAATTTCTGTTACTGAAAATAAATAATCTAGTCTTGGATAATGTTTACCATCCCGAATGACCAAGGCGATCGGTCTAGTCCCGAGCGGTTCCCCGAGTAGTTTACCCGAGCTATACAGATTTCCCAGAGGATATGTATACTACAAAACAGAAGGCCCGAGAGGCTACTGCCATGCGCTCAAAGGTTTAAAAGGAGATGATGATAAAGGAGAAGGAAATAAAGGAGCAAGAGTTGCGTGCTCTAATTCTCCCCTCGGATATCCCGATAGCGGTATTCTCACTCCCATGTATCCCATAAGAGGGATTCTCCGCCCAGGTGTCCCGATAGAGGGATTCACACTCCTGGGTATTCTGATAGCAGGATTCACCCTCGAGGTATCCCGATAGCGGAATTCTAACTCCTGGGGATGTAGTGGGATTCTCCTCCCAGGTGGATGCGATAGCGGTATTCTCACTCCCAGGTATCCCGATAGCGGGATTCTCCCCCGAGGTTGGTGTGAATCTGTAGCTTCTCCAATTATTGAACATGTCTGCATCAGGAATGAAGTGATATGAGATAGAGCATGCAACTCTTGTTCCTTTCTTTCCTTCTCCTTCATCATCATCTCCTTCTGAACCTTTGAGCGCCTTGCAACAGCCTCTCGAGCCTTCTGTTCCATAAAATATAAAGCCTCCGAAAGCTTTGCAAAAATTGTCATTAATCAGCACGTCCTGAAGCCCCTACCATCTGCCGCCCGACGTTTATCAAGTGGTATCGTATACCCTTTTGGGTTTTTCCAATTTGAAATGCATGGTGGGATATGTAAATCTTGCTGGTCCTTTATGGCCACGAGGCCTAGCGGGGGGTGGGGTGGGGGGAATGCATGACCGGCACGGGTGGATAACCAGAGGCCTTTGGAACCCTCTTGTGTTTGAACTTTGGCGGGTCCAATGGGTCTATGCGCATCTCCACCATCCTAATAATCCTCTTATTGGCACCAGAATTAAACATTGCCGACTGTTGCAATGGCTTGTATTTGATGAACTTCAAATCCGAAGATTGTATGGGAACATTTTTAGGCTGGGTAGCACTCAATCTTACATTAACAATCTTCTCACGTGCTATTTTCGTCAGCTCGATGTCTAGAGAGATTGGAAAGGTTAAAACAAGTGAAATCAAATTCTAAAAAATATCCAATCACCTGTTTGGACGTGCTCATTCGCTACATTTAAGAATGGATTATGGCTTTTTCACTAATGATCAGTACAATGTCTATGATAAGGGGCTTTTTACTCCTTAACCAATGCTTTCTACTCTGTACTGGCCAATGAAAGATGTTGACGGTGATATGTATAGAGGTGCAGATGAGCAACTGGGTAAGATTATGAAGACAGGTTGCGTCAAACCCAACAAGAGACCCAACAAGAGACCCAACAAGAGATTTGCGGGCACATCTGAGAAGTTGGGCCCAAGGGATACACCTGTTGAGGAGGTGCGAATTATTGTGGAGAAATCATTTCCACTTAAATGTCCAAAATAAATTGGCAAAGATCATTAGGGCTTAGGAAAGGCATGAGTCCTGAGATTAGGTGTGTAGCGAATGATCACATCTAAACATGTGATTGGATCATTTATAAAATTTGATTTCACTTGTTTTAACCTTTCCAATCTCTCTAGACTTTCGAGCAGACAAAAATAGCACTTGAGAAGATTGCAATCTTTGGATTCGAAGTTCATTAAGTACAAGGAATCATAACAGTCGGCCAAAGTTCAAACACAAGAGGGTTCCAAAGGCCTCAGGTTCTCCACACGTGCCGACAATGCACTCCCCTCCCCATCCTTCTGATAAAAATATGACGCATAACGATAATATGAGGGTTGATTACAAGCATGCTAAAGAGAGGGATTCCCTAAGGAAGACAAAGGAGGACGGGGAAGAGTGGTTGCAGAGAGAAAAAATTCATGAGTAGTGGCGTCGAGAGAGGGAGAGAGAGAGAGAGATGGTTGGAGGCCAAAGATGCTGCAATGGGAAAGAAGAGTAAGATCACTAGAGACAGAGATCTTGGTATTAGTGAAAAGGTTTCTCTAGGTATGGCCTGTGTAGGAGCAAGAAGGGGTAGAGAAGTTGTGTACGATTAAAGATTAGTCATCCAAGAGAAGGGAATGGATAATGGGTTTTCCCCATTACAGCATCTTTGCCCTCCAACCTTCTCTCTCTCCCTCACTTAGCACGGCTCCTCATGAATTCCCTCTCTCTGCAGCCGCTCTTTCCTGTCCTCCTTTTTCTCCCTCAGGCATCCCTCTCTTTAGCACGCTCGTAATCCACCCTCATACCATTGTCATGCATTATATTTTTGTCAGAAGGCACTCTGCAACTGTAGGTGTAGCACCACTTTTCTCCGATCTCGCCTTCTGAACTAGAGCACACAACTCTTGCTCATTTCTCTGGTGTTGATATGGGTCATGTCTTTCTTGCATTGTAATAAGGATAATACTTTGATTACTGGCCAATGCAGATAACTTCAAGTCAGACTTGATGAAGATTGCAATGACTACTTTGAGTTCAAAAACACTATGCAAGGATAAGGAACATTCACCAGCACTCCTTTGATTGCAGTTTATGCCCTGTTAACATTTCTCTCTCTCAAATTTTAAATTCTGTGATTCTCTTTGTTATCAGGTTTAGATAAATTCTCTTTTTCTGAAACTTAGAGGAATCGAGGCTTTCTCTTTCCCAAGACAAGAGAAGACCCAAATGTTAATGCTTCAAGTATCACTCAACATATATTATTCTCCCCTCAGATATCCCAATAGCGATATTCTCACTCCCAAGTATCCCATGAGCGGGATTTTCCACCCAGGTATCCCGATTGCGGGATTCTCACTCCTAGGTATTCTGATAGCAGGATTCTCCCCTGAGGTATCCCAATAGCAGAATTCTCACTCCTGGGTATATAGCGGGATTCTCCTCCCAGGTGGATACGATAGCTGTATTCTCACTCCTAGGTATCCCGATAGCGGGAATCTCCCTCGAGGTTGGTTTGAATCTATAGCATCTCCAATTGTTGAACATGTCTGTGTCGGGAATGATATCATATGAGCTAGAGCACGCAACTCTTGCTCCTGCATTTCCTTCTCATTCATCATCATCTCCTTCTGAACCTTTGAGCGCGTGGCAACAGCCTCTCGGGCCTTCTGTTTCGTAAAATATAAAGCCTCCGAATGCTTTGCAAAAAAAATCATTAATCAGCATGTCCTGAAGCCCCCTACCATCTACCGCCCGACGTTTATCAAGTGGTATCATATACCCTTTTGGGTTTTTCTAGTTTGAAATGCATGGTGGGATTTTCTAATCTTGCTTGTTCTTTATGGCCACGGGGGTGGGGGAGTGCGTGATCTGCACGGGAGAATAACTAGAGGCCTTTGGAACCCTCTTGTGTTTGAACTTTGACGGGTCCAATGGGTCTACGGCCATCTCCACCATCCTAATAATCCTCTCATTGGCACTAGAATTAAACATTGCCGACTGTTGCAATGGCTTGTACTTGATGAACTTCGAATCCGAAGATTGTGTGGGAAAATTTTTAGGCTGGGTAGCACTCAATCTTACATTAACAATCTTCTCACGTGCTATTTTTGTCAGCTCGGATGTCTAGAGAGATTGGAAAGTTTAAAACAAGTGAAATCAAATTCTAAAAATTATCCAATCACATGTTTAGACGTGCTCATTTACTACATTTTGGGAATGGATTATGGGTATTCCACTAATGATCAGTACAATGTCTATGATAAGGAGATTTTACTCCTCAACCAATGCTTTCGACTCTGTACTGGCCAAAGAAAGATGTTGACGGTGATATGAATGGAGGTGCGGATGAGCAACTGTGTAAGTTTATGAAGACTGGTTGGGTCAAACCGAACAAGAGAGACCCAACAAGAGATTTATGGGCACATCTGAGAAGTTGGGCCCAAGGGATAGACCTGTTGAGGAGGAGCGAACTACTATGGAGAACTCATTTCCACTTAAATGTCCAAAATAAATTGGCAAGGATCATTTGGGCTTAGGAGAGGCATGAGTTCTGAGATTAGGTGTGTAGCGAAAGATCACGTCTAAATATGTGATTAGATCACTTTTATAATTTGATTTTACTTATTTTAAGCTTTCCAATCTCTGTAGACTTCCGAGCAGACAAAAATAGCGCTTGAGAAGATTGCAATCTTTGGATTTGAAGTTCATCAAGTACAAGAAATCACAACAGTCCGCCAAAGTTCAAACACAAGAGAGTTCCAAAGGCCTCTAGTTCTCCACACGTGGCGACAATGCACTCCCCTCCCCGTCCTTCTGACAAAAATATGATGCATGACGATGATTTGAGGGTGGATTACGAGCGTGCTAAAGAGTGGGAAGCCCTAAGGGAGAAAAAGGAGGACAGGGACGAGTGGTTATAGAGAGAAAAAATTCATGAGGAGTGGCATCGAGAGAGGGGGAGAGAGAGAAAGAAGGTTGGAGGCCGAAGATGCTACAATGGGAAAGAAGAGTAAGATCACTAGAGACAGAGATCGTGATATTAGTGAAAAGGTTTCTCTTGGTATGGCCTCTATAGGAGCAAGAAGGGGTAGAGAAGTTGTGTACGAATAAAGATTATTCATCCAAGAAAAGGGAATGGATTATGGGTTTTACCCATTACAGCATCTTTAGCCTCCAACCTTCTCTCTCTCCCTCACTTAGCACGGCTCCTCATGAGTTCCCTCTCTCTGCAACCGCTCTTCCTTGTCCTCCTTTTCTCCCTCAGGCATCCCTCTCTTTAGCACGCTCATAATCCACCCTCATACCATCGTCACGCATTATATTTTTGTCAAAAGACACTCTGAAACTGAAGGTGTAGCACTAGTTTTCTCCGATCTCGCCTTCTGAGCTAGAGCACGCAAATCTTGCTCCTTTCTTTCCTTCTCCTTCATCATCATCTCCTTCTGAACCTTTGAGCACATGGCAACAACCTCTAGGGCCTTCTTGGGCGGACACCCCATTTCTCTGGTGTTGATATGGGCATATTTTTCTTGCATTGTAACAAGGATAATACTTTGAGTACTGGCCAATGCAAATAACTTCATGTCAGACTTGATGAAGATTGCAATGACTACTTTGAGTTCAAAAATACTATGCCAGGATAAGGAACATTCCCCAGCACTCCTTTGATTGCAGTTTATGCCCTGTTAACATTTCTCTCTCTCAAATTTTAAATTCTGAGATTCTCTTTGTTATCTGGTTTAGACAAATTCTCTTTTTTCTGAAACTTAGTGGAATCGAGGCTTTTTCTTTCCCAAGACAAGAGAAGACCCAAATATTAATGCTTCAAGTATCACTCAACATATATAATTCTCCCGTCAGATATCCCAATAGCGGTATTCTAACTCCCAAGTATCCCATGAGCGGGATTCTCCACCCAGGTATCCCGATTGCGGGATTCTCACTCCTTGGTATTCTAATAGCGGGATTCTCCCCTGAGGTATCCCGATAGCGGAATTCTCACTCCTGGGTATATAGCGGGATTCTCTTCCTAGGTGGATGCGATAGTGGTATTTTCACTCCCAGGTATCCCAATAGCGGGAATCTACCCCGAGGTTGGTGTGAATCTGTAGCATCTCCAATTGTTGAACATGTCTGTGTCGGGAATGATGTCATATGAGCTAGAGCACGTAACTCTTGCTCCTTTATTTCCTTCTCCTTCATCATCATCTCCTTCTAAACCTTTGAGCGCGTGGCAACAGCATCTCGGGCCTTCTGTTCCGCAAAATATAAAGCCTCCAAAAGCTTTACAAAAATTATCATTAATCAGCACGTCCTGAAGCCCCCTATCATCTACCGCCCGATATTTATCAAGTGGTATCCTATACGCTTTGGGGTTTTTTTAGTTTGAAATGCATGGTGGGATTTTCTAATCTTGCTTGTCCTTTATGGCCACTGGACGGGGGGGAGTGCATGACCAACACGGGTGGATAACCAGAGGCCTTTGGAACCCTCTTGTGTTTGAACTTTGATGGGTCCAATGGGTCTACGGGCATCTCTACCATCCTAATAATCCTCTCATTGGCACTAAAATTAAACATTTCCGACTGTTGCAATGGCTTTTACTTGATGAATTTTGAATCCGAAGATTGTGTAGGAAAATTTTTAGGCTGGGCAGCACTCAATCTTACATTAACAATCTTCTCACGTGCTATTTTCGTCAGCTCGAATGTCTAGAGAGATTGGAAAGGTTAAAACTAGTGAAATTAAATTCTAAAAATTATCCAATCACATGTTTGGACGTGCTCATTCGCTACATTTTGGGAATGGATTATGGGTTTTCCACTAATGATCAGTACAATGTCTATGATAAGGGGCTTTTTACTCCTCAACCAACGCTTTTTACTCTGTACTGGCCAAAGAAAGATGTTGATGGTGATATGTATGGAGGCGCGGATGAGCAACTGGGTAAGATTATGAAGACTGGTTGCGTCAAACCCAACAAGAGACCCAACAAGAGATTTGCGGGCGCATCTGAAAGTCGGGCCCAAGGGATAGACCTGTTGAGGAGGAGCGAACTACAGTGGACAAATCATTTCCACTTAAATGTCCAAAATAAATTGGCAAGGATCATTAGGGCTTAGGAAAGGCATGAGTCCTGAGATTAGGTGTGTAGCGAATGATCACGTCTAAACATGTGATTGGATCATTTTTAAAATTTGATTTCACTTGTTTTATCCTTTCCAATCTCTCTAGACTTCCGAGCTGACAAAAATAGTGCTTGAGAAGATTGCAATCTATGGATTTGAAGTTCATCAAGTACATGCAATCGCAACAGTCCGCCAAAGTTTAAACACAAGAGGGTTCCAAAGGCCTCTGGTTCTCCACCCATGACGACAATGCACTCCCTTGCCCGTCCTTCTGATAAAAATGTGACGATGATATGAGGGTGGATTACGAGCATGCTAAAGAGAAGGATGCCCTAAGGGAGATAAACGAGGACAGGGAAGAGTGGTTACAGAGAGAAAAAATTCATGAGGAGCGGCGCTGAGAGAGGGAGAGAGAGAGAAGTTTAGAGGCCAAAGATGCTGCAGTGGAAAAGAAGAGTAAGATCACCAGAGACAGATATCATGATATTAGTGAAAAGGTTGCTCTTAGTATGGCCTCTACAGGAGGAGGAAGGGGCAGAGAAGTTGTGTACGATCAGAGATTATTCATCCAAGATAAGGGAATAGATTATGGGTTTTCCCCATTGCAGCATCTTTCGCCTCCATCCGTCTCTCTCTCCCTCACTTAGCACGACTCCTCATGAATTTCCTCTCTCTACAACAGATGTTCCCTATCCTCCTTTGTCTCCCTCGAGCATTCCTCTCTTTAGTACGCTCGTAATCCACCCTCATACCATCGTCACGCATTATATTTTTGTCAGAAGGCACTCTACAACTGCGAGTGTAGCACCAGTTTTCTCCAATCTCGCCTTCTGAGCTAGAGCACGCAACTCTTGCTCCTTTCTCTCCTTCTCCTTCATCATCATCTCCTTCTGAACCTTTGAGCGCATTGCAACACCCTCTCTGGCCTTCTTGGGCGGACACCCCATTTCTCTGGTGTTGATATGGGTCATGTCTTTCCTGCATTGTAACAAGGATAATACTTTGATTACTGGCCAATGCAGATAACTTCAAGTCAGACTTGATGAAGATTGCAATGACTACTTTGAGTTCAAAAACACTATGCCAGGATAAGGAACATTCACCAGCACTCCGTTGATTGCAGTTTATGCCCTGTTAACATTTCTCTCTCTCAAATTCTAAATTCTGTGATTCTCTTTGTTATCTAGTTTAGATAAATTCTCTTTTTTTGAAAGTTTCAACACTTAAAACTGCATGCTCGCGCTGTAAAGATCTCCAACCCTCAACATGATGAAACATCACTTTAGCCTTGGAAATGGGGACAGTTGATACGTATAAAATTTTTCAACCAATAAGAGCCAAGCTCTATGACCGCTCTAGGGAGAGCTAGATCATCGAGGTATCGATCGTGTCATTTCTAGGATAGAGGTTAGCGCTTCAACACTAGGGAAATCAATGATAAGGGGTGGTATTTGTGGAGGTATTTGCACATTGATAATCAATGTTTGAACATAAAAAAGAAAATTTTGGACACTAAGGAAACAAGTTTGGACATTTAAACTATTTTTGGGCTTTAAGACAGTAAATGTAAACATTAAAAAACAAGTTTGGACCATGATAAAACATGCTTGGACATATATATATATATCAATTTTGGACATTTCACAGAAGATATTTGAGCATAAAAAGCAAAGTTTGGACCTTCACAGAAGATATTTGAACTCTGTACTAGCCAAAGAAAGATGTTGACGGTGATATGTATGGAGGTGCGGATGAGCAACTGGGTAAGACTATGAAGACTGGTTGCGTCAAACTCAACAAGAGACCCAACAAGAGATTTACGGGCGCATCTGAGAAGTCGGGCCCCTTGACAAAATGTTGCAACTTTGATCACGAACTTTTTTCTCTCTGCATCCACTCTGCCTTATCCTCCTTTATCTCCTTCGGAGCATCCCTCTCTTTAGCACGCTCTTAATCCACCCTCATATCTTGTCACGCGTCATATTTTTGACACAAAGTTGCAACATTGTGTCAAAGGGTTACAATACTTTGACATCCGGGTTATAACCTTTGTCATGAATTGGGTGATTCGAGCATTTTGTAACCTTGGTGACCAAATATTGTAACTGTACCTCAAAAGGAGATGATAATGAAGGAGAAGGAAAGAAAGGAGCAAGATTTGCGTGCTCTAGCTCAGAAGGCGAGATCAGAGAGAACTGGTGTTGCACCTGCAGCTGTAGTTCTGGTGCCTTCTAACAAAAATATGACGCGTGACAAGATATGAGGGTGGATTAAGAGCCTGCTAAACAGAGGGATGCTCGGAAGGAGACAAAGGAGGACAGGGAAGAGCGGATGCAGAGAGCAAAAAATTCGTGATCAAAGTTGCAACATTTTGTCAAGGGGTTACAATACTTTGACATCCAGGTTACAACCTCTGTCATTAATTGGGTGATTCAAGCATTTTGTAACCTTGGTGACCAAATATTGTAGCTACACCTCAAAATATTGTAACATGGACGAAAAAATATTGTAACATTATCCACCAGATATTATAACTTGGTGACCGCGTATTGTAACCTTTGTGAGGTTACAATTAACTTTTGTGTATGCTTGAACCTTCATTAATTTTTGTATACTTTATTATCAATAATTTATAATAAGTATGTAAATACCAACAATATAGATTAAAAACAGTTATAATCAGTGACCTTTTATTCTTCCATCATGTGAATAATTTGGACAAATTGGGAGTTTCTGTTACTGAAAATATTTAATCTTGTCTTGGATAATGTTTACCATCCCAAATGACCAAGGAGATCGGTCTAGTCCTGAGCAGTTCCCCGAGTAGTTTACCCGAGCTGTACAGATTTTCAACCCTCATCTAATGAAACATCACTTTAGCCTTGGAAATGGGGACAATTGATAGCACATATTGTAACCTTTGTGAGGTTACAATTAACTTTTGTGTATGCTTGAACCTTAATTAATTTTTGTATACTTTATTATCAACAATTTATAATAAGTATGTAAATACAAACAATATAGATTAAAAACAATTATAATCAGTGACCTTTTATTCTTCATCATGTGAATGATTTGGACAAATTGGGAGTTTCTGTTACTGAAAATATATAATCTTGTCTTGGATAATGTTTACCGTCCCGAATGACCAAGGCGATTGGTCTAGTCCTGAGCAGTTCCCTGAGCAGTTTACCCGAGCTGTACAGATTTTCAACCCTCATCTAATGAAACATCACTATAGCCTTGGAAATGGGGACAATTGATACGTACAAAATTGTTCAACCAATAAGAGCAAAGCTCTATAACCACTTCAAGGAGAGCCAGATCATCGAGGTATCGATCGTGTTATTTCCAGGACAGAGGTCAGTGCTTCAACACTAGGGAAATCAAGGGAGAATGGTAATAGTCGTAGGACCAGCAGGATTAGCAATTGTACAACTTTTACGTTCAACATTTTTTGAACGGGTTACAATATTCTATGACAGAGTTACAATCTAAAGGGACTAGGTTACAACTTTTATTCATCAAAGTTGCAACATTTTGTCTAGGGGTTACAATACTTTGACATCCGGGTTACAACCTCTGTCATTAATTGGGTGATTCGAGCATTTTGTAACCTTGGTGACCAAATATTGTAACTATACCTCAAGATATTGTAACATTATCCACCAGATATTGTAACTTGGTGACCACATATTGTAGCCTTTGTAAGGTTACAATTAACTTTTGTGTATACTTGAACCTTAATTAATTTTTTGTATACTTTATTATCAATAATTTATAATAAGTATGTAAATACCAACAATTTAGATTAAAATTAGTTATAATCAGTGACCTTTTATTCTGCCATCATGTGAATAATTTGGACAAAGTGGGAGTCTCTGTTACTGAAAATAAATAATCTTGTCTTGGATAATGTTTACCATCCCAAATGACCAAGGCGATCGGTCTAGTCCCGAGCAATTCCCCGAGTAGTTTACCCGGGCTGTACAGATTTCCCAGAGGATATGTATACTACAGAACAAAAGGCCCGAGAGGCTATTGCCATGCGCTCAAAGGTTTAAAAGGAGATGATGATGAAGGAGAAGGAAATAAAGGAGCAAGAGTTGCGTGCTCTAGCTCAGAAGGCGAGATCGGAGAGAACTGGTGCTACACCTGTAACTGCAGTTCCGGTGCCTTCTGACAAAAATATGACGCGTGACAAGACATGAGGGTGGATTACTAGCGTGCTAAAGAGAGGGATGCCCTGAAGGAGACAAAAGAGGACAGGGAAGAGTGGTTCCAGAGAGAAAAACTTCGTGATCAAAGTTGCAACATTTTGTCAAGGGGTTACAATACTTTGACAATTATGTTTACCATCCCGAATGACTAAGGCGATCGGAGGATATTTATACTATGGAACAGAAGGCCCGAGAGGCTATTGCCATGCGCTCAAAGGTTCAAAAGGAGATGATGATGAAGGAGAAGGAAGGAAAGGAGCAAGAGTTGCGTGCTCTAGCTTAGAAGGTGAGATCAGAGAGAATTGGTGTTGTTCCTGCAGCTGCAGTTCCGGTGCCTTCTGACAAAAATATGACGCGTGAAAAGATATGAGGGTGGATTACAAGCGTGCTAAAGAGAGGGATGTTCCGAAGGAGACAAAGGAGGACAGGGAAGAGCGGATGCAGAGAGAAAAAAAAATTCGTGATCAAAGTTGCAACATTTTGTCAAGGGGTTACAATACTTTGACATCGGGGTTACAACCTCTGTCATTAATTGGGTGATTCGAGCATTTTGTAACCTTGGTGACCAAATATTGTAACTATACCTCAAAATATTGTAACATTATCCACCAGATATTGTAACTTGGTGACCACATATTGTAACCTTTGTGAGGTTACAATTAACTTTTGTGTATGCTTGAATCTTAATTAACTCTGGTACAGTTATAGTCAATGACCTTTTCCGGCGAACCAACTATGTTTTGTGTCTCTCTGAGGAAGGAATATGGAAGGAAGGAAAGAACTCTTGTTTTTTCCTGACTATGAATTTCTTAGGAGAAAGCTCTGAATATATAGGACTCAGGGAAGAGAGGATTCATTGGATGTACATTATGTATTTGTGGATTCATCCATGTATGTATATTATCTATGAATGAGAATAAATGCATTCATGTACGTACATTTCCCATGCATGTACATTACAGTATAATAAATGCATTCAATGGATTAATTTCTCATTCACTCAACAATAATTTTTGGACATGTAAATATCCAAAGTTCATCTCCTCATGGAGGAGAACACAAATCCACAAGGACCCCATTCAAACTCTAAATGGGTCCCACATTTATTTGACCTCAAACATGGCCAAAATAAATTTTTATCCAACAAACATCACTATAGTCTCTGACTACCAAGCAATGATTCACACTCCAGTAACGGATTTTATTATCCTTTACCGCATCATTTTAATAACTTTATTTCATCTCTTTAATCCCTACACAAAGAATTTTATTCCGCCTCTACACAAAGAGCTTAGTCTTACCCCTACACAAAGAGTTTATTCTTACCCCTACAAAAAGGACTTTTCTTTTTCTTTTCCCAATTCATATTTAGTGAACCATTACCGGGTAACCTTTGACCCACATAATCACATAAATACATAATCAATTCAACATAACAATTATTAAGCATTTAGACATGCTTTTCCATTTTCTAGCATAACGATGCTATAATAAATATAAATTCAACCTTCTAAAATCCATATAGGCCCATTAAACAAATTTACACATTCTAAAACAAGATTAGAATCACTCACCTTAGTAATTAAGCAAATAAACCTCTTAGAAGTTGGTATAAACATATGGTATCAACATGTATTATAATCAGATGGTATCAACATGTATTATAATTTAACAGTTAAATTTACATGTCTACCATTTAAGCACATAAATGCAAATGTATGCAATTTATGTAATCTGACCCTCATTGGGCCCCACTTTCATAACTATCCCATCCACAATGGGACTTCCAACTGTGTTCCCCATTTGACACTTTTTCACTGGTGGGTCAACAATCCCACCTTCATTCAACATATGCATTAATAATAATATTTTATGCATATAAATAATATATTGACTTCCTTTTATCGGGTACGGGTGTTACAGGTAAAAAGTCACGAGTCCCACTGCATTAGTCAACGGAAGAGTTGGATTAGTAATGGGTGAGCAATTTTGGTTTCCCATTCTAATTGTGTGTTAGAAATAACATTTGGGATGAAAATTTGGATGCAATTTTGGCTCGTAAAATGGTTGGCATTTGGGATGAGATTGACTGCTTCGTTTGTTATTCCAAATTTGCTTTTCAGTTAATGTTTGGGGAGGGGCAGTTGGAAGCAATTGAACTAGAGATTTGACTGCCTCGTTTATTTAAACTCCGTAGGTCTGCGAAACAGTGAAACAGAGGGAGAGGGAGAGGTCTGCGAGACTACGATGGCCATCATCTCACTGCAAAGTGTCCATTCAGTAATTATACTCTTGGATTTCTTTGCTAGGTTGCGATTTCCTCTAGGGTTCTACAACAAATATACCACACAGATGCAAGATGGGGAAACACTTTATGACACATGGGAGAAATTTAAAGAATTATTACGTTCATGCCCACATCATTAGGTTCCTAAGTGGCAGTTGGTACAGGTCTTTTACGAGGGACTTATTCCCTCTGTTCGTAATACCGTCGACGTCGTTTGTGCGGGTACATTCCTACACAAAAGCGCCGACGAGGCCTAGAAAATTTTTGAAACATTAAGCGAGAACTCGATGCATCAGGCTGTGTCGGTACGTTCTGAGGGATATCTTTCGCAACCTAAACGTGAGGTAAAGTTCGAGTCAAGTCATGCAATTGAATTTCAGGAACTATCTAAAAAACTTGACCGACTTTTGACAATAAACCAAACTTCATCCACACCCGCTCATAAAAGTTGTGCATTATGTTCCGATCCTTCACATTCTATACTTGCATGCCCATCAGCGTCTCAATTTTTGGAATTCATGGAGCAACACATTAATTCTATTCAACGATTCCCACGAAATGATTTTAATCCTATGACTATTAATCTGGACATGCCATGGAGAAATCATCCTAATTATTCTTGGAAAAATAATAATAATCATAATAATAATGAGGCGACTAATTTTCCTAATATTTATCGACCCCAATTTCAACAAACTCAATACCAACACCCGGCTCCTAATCCTAACCCTCCAAGCGTTAACGTTTTTGAGGAGACAGTGTTGGCATCCCTTAACAATATCGAAACACAAGTACAAGCGCAAGCACAGATAGTGCACTCTCACACATTATCCATTGCGAAGCTTGAATCCCAAATGGGACAAATAGCTAATGCTATGAGTCATAGAAATGAGCATAAGTTGCTTAGTCAAACTATTCAAAATCCTAAAGGACAATACGAGAATAGGGGTCGAGTGAGCAAGTGAATGCCGTTTCGACTAGGACGTCTAATCGAGATGAGGAGATTGTTGTAATTTTGGATGAGGGTGAGAAAAATAAAAATATAAATCTGAATAAAGAAAAGGGTGAGGATCTGGATAGAGTTAGGAAAGAGAATGAACCGGTCCCAATGAATTATATTCCAAGAATGCCATATCCACCAAACGTTGAGGGACCGTCAAATTTTTCTAAGAAAACGTCGAAAGTTGAGGATATACTCAAGGTATTTAAACAAGTTAAAATCAATATTCTATTCCTCGATGCGATAAAACAAATTCCCGCTTACGCTAAATGCCTAAAAGACCTTTGCACACAAAAGCGTAAGTTGCACAGTCATACTCCTAAAAAGGTCTTTCTCACAGAAAAAGTGAGCTCAATTTTTCAGCATGCTACTCTGAAACGCCTACGATTTCATGTGTCATAGGTGACACTACCATTCATTGGGCTCTCCTTAACTTAGGAGCTAGTGTTAACCTCTTACCTTATCACGTCTATAAACAATTAGGACTAGGTGAACTTAAACCTACGGCTGCTACCATACAATTAGCGAATCGTTCTATTAAAATACCTAGACGAATCATCGAGGATGTCTTGGTTAAAGTTGATAAATGCTATTATCCTATCGACTTCATGGTCCTTGATACTAAACCTGTTATAGATGCTAGGAAACACACTCCTATCATTCTTCCTCGTCCATTCTTGGCAACCACTAATGCTCATGTTAACTGTCGGACGGGGGTAATGAAGGTGTCATTTGGGAACATGAACTTAAAATTAAACATTTTTTATGCTATGGATCAACCTCCTAAAGACGACGATTACCTATGTGAGGCGGAATGTGAGGTAAGACAGAATATTGAGCCTAACAAAGAACTGAATATGGGTGAGGGAAATAATATAATTCGTAATGAGCGGATGAATCCTGACAACCAAGAACCGAATAATGAATTTGCTCAAAAGGTAAGAAATAGATTTGAACATAATTTGGGAGAACCGTCCGTCGAATTAATTCAAAGCGACGTTATTTCTGCTTATCACTGGGCTCTTCCTGATATCCTTAGGGGTAAAAACTCTGATTTTTTACATCCTTAAATCTTGAGCTAGAGCGGTGTAGCTAAAGACGTAAAAGATAGCGCTTCTTGGGAGGAAACCCAAGCTTTTTTTCGTCGATTTATCTTATTTTTGATTGTTTTTGGTCAATTTTGAGTCCTTTTTGAGTTTTCTGAACAGGTTTGGGGGTCGGAGTAAAATAATTTTGCACTTATTCATATTAAAATAAAGAAAAAAATGAAAAGACCAAAGTCGCTCGCGCGAGATCCCCCCTAGACAAAAATTTTTCCAACGTTTTTATGTCAAGCCTCAGTATCAATTCGTGCCTCGATTCGTGCACGCCAGGGGTCCGCTCGCGCGATTCTGGCACTTAGAAAATTTTCTAAATAAAATTAATAATAGGCCTCAGGTTTAACTCGCAGAGGGATTCGCGCAAGCGAGGGTTGCTCGCGCGGTCCGCTCGCGCGAGGTAGGGATTTCTCACTTTTTCTTGTTGTTCTTTTACCTTCTGTTTCCCGCACCTGGTTAGTTATTTTTCTTTTCTGTTTGTTCTTTTCTGTTCTTTTCATTTAACTTTGTCTTTGTTTAGATAGTTTTATTTCTATTTGTTTTCTTTTCATTACGTTCTTTTACTTATAGTTTAGTTTCTAATGTTTAAAAAAAATAAAAAGAAAAAAAACATATGTATTTTATATTAGCTTTTATTATTTAATTGTTTGTTTAATTTTCTTTTGTTAAATATTAACAGGTGAAATAGGGCTCTGTTTGGAGTAATTGAAATCTGATTCCATATTATTATACGTTCACCTGGTTTGTGGTTGTCGAAATCGAGGTACTATCGTTCCTTCTCTACGTACTTTCCTTTCTTTCGTTTTATTGTTTCATTGGGGGCAATGAAAGGTTTAGGTTTGGGGGTATGCACTCACATGCACATTATTATATACACCAAAATTTTGAAAAAAATTTCGATACTTGTGCTTAAATAAACGATGTCACCTATGGTTTTGCAATTTCTAGTCGATACATCTTGTTGTGTAACTTGGATTGTTTTAGAATGGTAAACATGAGAAGATGTGATTAAATATTTGCTGAAGTCATGATATGACGTATTAGGTTATGTATCGTTCGAATCGTAGTTTTATATCATAGATTTCCACACAAACCTATGGCACGTAGTCGCTTGAATACATGTTTGATGTGAACTATAATATGATTCAGATTTCTAGATAACACATGGTGGAGACTAAACCCGGTGAGCTTTTGAGCCTATCTTTTCTTTTTAGAGGGTTATGAATACATTTTGTGTTTGTCGAATTTGATTGAAATAGCGCATTAACTCGCTGTTTAGTCTCATTATTCTTGTTTTGGTTGATAAGTCAAGCTAAAATATTTGCTACCATGCTAAATAATCTTCCGTCGTAAATGTTAAAGAACCATATAACCATAGGACATGATTTTAGGCCTTCTTTGTTTGCTACTCACTGATAAATGATAAATTTCCTTAGGTCGCCCTTTGAGCCATTAAAATGCCATTTTTCTTTAATTACCATTATCTTATTTTTGCTCCAACTTGGCCAACTTGGAGTTCACCCCTGAAAGATTGATTAACTTTTAGTGGTGTTAAGGTGATGTGTGATTGAGAAGAAGAAGAGAAAGAAAATAAGATGGTGTTTGGGGTGGTTGCCTTTTTATTTATTGAATAGTCGTTTCAAAAGCAACGAGGAGGAAAAGAATAGATTAAAAAAAAAGAATAAGAAAAAAAAGAAAAAGAAATGGAAGGAGAAAAAAATTGAAAGGAATGAAAAGAAGAGAATGAAATGATGAAGTTGATGGAAGAGAGAATGAAAGAAATCGAACATGCCTTACAATGCCATTCTAAAACTACCTAATTAATCCTTTCTATCATTTTTCATTACCTGAGCTACGTTATAATCTTTGAAAAGTCCTATTTGATCCTAGAAACATGGTTTGGATATATAAACGATAGGAAGGAGATTAAAACATGGTAATGATTAATTTCTCTTGACTGTTGGCGTCCTATCCATGAGACTGTTGTTCTTTTGTGTCATGCGTCTTTTTCGAGTCATAAGTGAGCGTTTCTTGTTTTGAAAACATATTTTCTTTGCTCGCATATACCCGATAAATTACACCTGTTTCTGAGTGTTTCATTTTAGAGTGTAATTAACATTGCGAGATTCGTAGTCGAAGCATAGTTGGATGGTTATCCGAATTATATTCCAAGTTCATGACATGCGCGTGTTCATTTGACTACCATATCACACACGTGCAATTTTATGAGAAACTCTATTGATTTATACGATGCATGTGCTTAAGATTTTTTTCATGATATAGGCAGACGTTTGATTCTGTTTCTTCTTGTTCATTATTCTATTTCGAATCATCGTTCTATGATAAGGAGTATTGATTGTTTTGCTTTTTGTTTTAATAAAACTTTTCTTTACAAGTTAATAAAGATGGCTGTGGGTGACTTGTTGACGAGAACCCTTACGAGACTTCACTCGTCCAACTAGGGACACCTAGGGGTTTAAAAGGCTTGTTGCATACGCTAAATGCAATCGTGATCCATGAAAAATGGAGTAGTATTTTTAATTAGTAGTTTAATTTTTATGTTCTTTTTGCTCGAGGACTAGCAAAATATAGGCTTGGGGGTGTGATCGGGAGAGAACAAATCCTAATTACATGCCTTAATTCATATTTGTTAGTACTTTTTTATCCTATTTTTGTATATTTTTACTTCGTTTTCTATTTTCTGTTAGGATTTGGAGAAAAGTAAGGATTCCAAGCTATATGGGGTGAAAAACCAAGCTGAAAGAAGTAAAAAAAGCCACCTCACGCACGCAATCCGCTAGCGCGAAACCCAGGAAATCGCTCGTGCGACCTGCTTGCGCGACCTCCCAGAATCGCCCTCGCGTGGCTCGCTCGCGTGACCTATGAAAAAAAAATGAAAATGCGTATTTCAGTGTACTGAAGACTCCTACGCGAACGAAACTGCCTAATTACGTCTGGAAAGCTAAATACAGTAGTTTTAGTGCGAATTGGGTTAGGAAAGCTTCCAAACTTGCTCCAAATCTATAAATACTCAATTATAATTCAATTCTTGGGTTAGCAATTAATATACACACAATACACAACAAAAACTTCAGCCATTGAAGAGAGGAAAGCAAGGATAAGAAGAAGAAGACCAAGGATTCCCATGGCCTCCTCCATCAACCTCTTGCCGTTCATCAATTCTATGGCCAACTAAACTGATCAAGATCTAGGGTTTCAATGAAACCCTAGCCAAGTAATAGGGTGTATTTTATGTTTTTATTTTAGTTTTATTATGTATGGATGACAGTTACATGTTCCAATGATTTTTATAAATAAATCGTGCTTTTATTGATTAAATCGTTACTTTCAAAGTTTACTTTTGTCTTAGATCTATTTTGATGGTAGTGTGCTCAATGATATATGCTTGCTGTGCTTGTTTAGATTATTTACATGTAATGGTGCGTAAATTGAATTATGCTATCAAGTATCCGAATAGTCCATGCCTAGATTAGACAGATTATACCACAACCCTAGTTTAGTATGGGATAATTCGTGCTAACCGAAGATGGATTATGTTGGTGCTTGAACCATAGTTATTTTCTTGACGGAGGAATTGGGCTTATAGCTACAATTCCCCCATTATCATCCAACTTAATAAGCTAAAGTAATTAGTGAATACCCTTATTATGAAGCTAGTGGTGGATTTGCAATCCTAGGTTCCTTAAACTTATTATGAAAACAATATTTAATTGCTTTCATAATTTAGATTTACTTTTATTGTTATTAGTTTAATTCAAATTAAATCCAAAATCCATTTTTCTTAATTAACTAAATTTAGGTTTTAAAAATTAAAGTGCGTAGTATTCAATCTCTGTGGGTTCGACCTTTACTTCCACACTGCAAATCTTTTGAAAGTAAAGCATAAGTAAGCATACTTTTATAGCTTGATTTTGACGAGATCACTCCTCTCGAATTGGTTCATGCAGGCATGTGTGGACCAACTCGAACTCCATCCTTGAAGAAGAAAAGATTACTTCTTTTATTTGTTGATGATTTTAGCAGGTATATGTGGATCTATATTCTGGAGCATAAGTCAAAGGCATTCTTTGTCTTTCAAAAATTCAAGACTCTTGCAGTGAAGCAAAGTGGTCATCAATTGAAGATTTTAAGAACAGATCGAGGAGGTGAGTTTACTTCAAAGGAATTTATAAATTATTGCAAGGAAAAAGGAATTAAAAGAGATTTGACTATGAGGTATACACCACAACAGAATGGTATGGTAGAGAGGAAGAATAGGACAATTGTAGAAATGGCTCGAAGCATGCTGAAGTCACAAAAATTGCCGAACAAACAATGCGCAGAAGCTGTAAACACAGCAGTGTATAATCTCAACAGATCTCCAACAGAAGCAGTCATGAATAGAATTCCCTTCGAAGCATCGTATAACAGAAAGCCAGAAGTATAATCCTTGAGAGTGCTTGGATGTGTTGCTTATGTTCATGTTCCATCACAACATAGAGAAAAATTTGATGAAAAAGGAGAAAAATATGTTTTTATTGGATATAGTGAAGAATCGAAGGCTTATCGTCTTCTTAAGCCAGAGACTGAGGATTTAGTCATTTCAAGAGATGTGATCTTTGATGAGTTAAAATCATAGAATTGGGACAGTGAAGAGGAGCAGCCAATGATCATCAAAGAAGAAGAAGAAGAATCTTTGAATACTGATGATGATCAATTACTTCGAATCCTATCAAATCATGCAAGTCCATCAAATTCATCAAGTCCAAGGAAGATGAGGTCTCTTCGAGACATATATGAAGCTTCAAATAAGGATTTTCAAGCATCGAATTTTGCATTTGCTGTCTTCGAACCTAATGGCTTCGAAGAGCCAGTAAAGGAAGAAAAGTGGAGGAAAGCAATGAATGAAGAAATTAAGGTTATCAGGAAAAACAAAACTTGGGAGCTTGTGGATAAGCCAAAAGGAAAAGATGTCATTGGTCTCAAATGGATTTTCAAGACCAAATTTCATGAAGATGGAACAATTCAGAAGCACAAGGCTAGATTGGTTGCAAAGGGCTACTCACAGTAACCTAGAATTGATTTTAATGAGACATTTGCACCAGTAGCTCGAATGGAAACCATTCGAACTGTGTTAGCTATTGTAGCACAATTACAAATGAAGGTGTTTCAATTAGATATGAAGGCTGCATTTTTGAATGGGAATCTAGAAGAAGAAGAAGTGTATGTTGAATAGCCTTGAGGATATGTGAGTAAACGAAAAGAAGGAAAGGTGTATCGCCTTCGAAAGGCTTTGTATGGTCTGAAGCAAGCACCAAGGGCATGGAATAGTAAAATAGATCAATACTTCCAGAAAATTGGATTGCTTTGAAGTTCAAGTGAACCTTCATTATATGTCAAAAATGAAGGAGGTGATCTTCTTATTGTTTGTTTGTATGTTGATGATCTAATATATGCATGCTCGAAGCAAAAGATGGTGGAAGAATTTAAGAAAAGGATGATGGCAGAGTTTCAAATGTCAGATTTGGGATTAATGAGGTATTTTCTGGGAATTCAAGTGTAGCAATCAAAAGAAGGAATATTCATTTTGCAGAAAAATGTGCAGAGGATTTGTTGAAGAAATTCAATGTGATTGATTGTAAGCCAATAGGAACTCCAATGGCATTGCATGAGAAATTGTTCAAAGAAGATGGAACTCAGAACGCTGATGGTCAAGCCTTTCGAAGCCTTATTGGTTCGTTGATTTATCTCACAAATACAAGACCAGATATAGTACATGCAGTTGGAGTTGTATCTAGGTTCATGAGTGATCCTAGCAAGGCTCATTTCACAGCTACAAAGAGAATACTTCGATATGTAAAAGGCACAAAGAATTTTGGAATAAGATATGAAAAGGAAGATGATAATAGTCTGGTTAGATATACGAACAGTGATTGGGATGGATCAATTGATGATAGAAAAAGTACTTCTGGATATATTTTCAGTTTGGGCTCAAAGGTCATTTCATGGAGTTCAAAGAAGCAAAGCACAGTTGCTCTTTCGACACCTGAAGCAAAGTATATAGCAACTTCAAAGGTAACTTGTGAAGTAGTTTGGTTATTAAGGATTTTGGAAAATTTACAGCAAAAACAATCTGAACCTACTATTATCTTCTGTGATAACATGTCTATAATAGCTATGACAAAGAATCCAGTGTTTCATGGAAGATCGAAGTGTTAGATCTTTAATCTATAAAATTGTAGAACCCTAAAGTAGTAGAAGCACAGCCCTAGGATCATATCATGTTAGATTATCAAGGATATAATATAATAGATACATACCTGTATCCATTGTAGCAATTAGTAAACCTTAGAAGAACGATGATGATCAGTTAAGTCTTCCTCAGTCAAATCTCTTGAGTTCTTTAATGGGTTCCTTCTCTAGATGGGATAGAGGAGGAAGTAGTATAATGATTTGGCATATTGGGGACCATAACCTATATATCTTTTATATACTGATATGTTAGGGTTCCCATTATTCCTAACAGGGTAAGTATTTGGTATCCACTCATTGAACCCATACCCAGTAGAAGTCCATGGGCTTCCTACAATTAGACCATATAATATAAGCCCCTTTAATTAATACCCCTTACAATATAATTGATATTAATATGTTGCCCACTCTTATTACGAAATATAATTTCCTAACAATCTCCCACTTGGGCTACATATGATTCTTGAAACAATTACATTGCATGTCTTTAGACATGCACCTGTGCTATTTATCTTTGGACTTCACTTTAGTTTTAATCTGGTCCATTTTCTATATTAATATGGAATCAAGGCGGCTTTCGTCACATATAATTGTAACTAGACCTTCAATGGTCACCATACCAACACATTCAATGACATAGATCAAGTATGGATGAGTAGCATGGAAATTACATGCAATGTGATCTCAAATATGCCTATTTCCAATTGGTCCTACTTTAGTCTTTATTTAGATCAATCCGAAATAATGCAAAACGCATATAAAAAATAATTAGATTCAGAGATAAACCATAAACCATCAACTTTATTCTGCAAAAAATGAAAACCACATAAATGTCAAAAATAGAACATCCAAAGTTAACTCCCACTAAATCAAAGTATTGTTAGACAACCTAACACCCATATGAGCAGTGTGCTCGTGAAAGACCTTAGGAGGTAATCCCTTGGTCAGCGGATTCGCAATCATGGGGTTTGTCCCAATATGTTCTATTGAAATTTGACTACTCTGAACTCTTTCCTTAATAACCAGAAACTTGATGTCAATATGCTTCGACTTCGTAGAGCTTCTGTTATTGTTGGAATACAGCACAGCAGATTTATTATCACAGTATATCTTTAATGACCTTTCAATGCCATCTACCACACGTAGCCCAGTGACAAAGTTTCGTAACCATATCCCATGATTGGATGCCTCATAACAGGCTATGAACTCCACAGCCATGGTTAAAGAAGCTATGAGTGTCTTCTTAGCACTCTTCCAGAATATAGCTCCTCCAACCAACATATAAATATAGCCTGATGTGGATCGCTTACTATCTTGGCATCCAGCAAAATTGGAATCAGAATACTTGATGATCTCCAAAAAGTCTGATCTCCGATACGTGATCATGTAGTCCTTTATTCTCTGTAAATATCGCATAACCCATTGACTGCTTTCCAATTATCCATTCCTGGGTTACCCAAATATCTGTCCAATACTCCCACTAAACTTGTGATATACACAGTCATCAACCACATTCGCCTCAAAACCATACGAGGTGATTACTTGATGGAACTTGTGATACCATTGACGGGAAGCCTGCTCGAGACCATAGATGGATTTCTTTAATTTGCAGACCATAGACTTTATATCTCCGTATACAAAGTTTTCTGGTTGACCCATGCAAATTGTCTCACTAATGTTCCATTGAGAACTGCTATCTTAACATCCATCTGATGTAGCTCTAAATCAAAATGAGCCACGAGTGCCATTGTCCTGAAAGAGTCTTTCGATGAAATCGGAGAAAAGGTCTCTTTATAATCTATGCCTTCCCTTTGAGTGAAACCCTTGGAAACTAGACGAGCCTTATATCTCTTGACATTGCCCTTTGAATCCCTCTTGGTTTTAAATATCCATTTACAACCAATGGGTTGCTTTCCTTCAAGCAATTCGATAAGAACCCAAATGTCATTGTCTTTCATAGATTTCAGCTCATCATTCATGGCATCAATCCACTTTTGAGAGTTAGAACTTTGTTTGGCTTGGTGAAAGTTGATTGGATCATCTTCCACTATCCCTATGTCAAACTCATGTTCTTGGAGGAATACAATGTAATCATCCAGAATTGCATTTCTGCTTTTCCTAATGGATCTTCTTAATGGCATCTCCTCTTGAGGTTATTGAGTTTGCACTTCAGGTATAATTTCTTCAGTTTGCACGGGGAGCTCTTTGTACATTGTCTTGTATATCCGGATTTGCATCTTGAACAATGTCAAGATAGGCTGAACATTGTCAATACTAATATGACAAGGAATGAATTCCTCTTCAAAACAATGTCTCTAACCTTATCTCCCCCCACAAACTCAACTTCCTCAAGAAATCTTGCATTTCCCGTCTCAAAAAATGTCTTAGTAGTGGGATCATAAAACTTAAAGTCCCGAGAGCATTCCGTGTATCCAATAAAGTAGCAACTAATTGTTCTTGAGTCCAATTTCTTTCATGTGGCCTATAAGGCTGTGCCTCAGTTGGACAACCCAAAATATGTAAATGCCTAATGATAGGCTTCTTTCCAGTCCATAATTCATAAGGGGTTTTGGTTACTACTTTAGTTGGAACCCTGTTGAGGATAGCTATTGCAGTCTTAGAGCTTCTCCCTAGAGTGATTCTGGTAAAGAAGAATGACTAATCATACTTCTTACCATGTCCTTAAGCATTCTGTTTCGTCTCTCAGCTACACCATTCATGCTAGGTTTGCCTGGCATTGTGTATTGAGGGATGATACCGCATTCCTCTAGGAATTTAGCAAAGGGTCCTGGATGTTGTTCACCTAATCTGTCATAACTACCATAGTATTCACCACCACGGTCAGATTTAACAGCCTTAATTTTCTTGCCAAGCTAAAGTTCAACTTTGGCTTTAAATGACTTGAAAACATCCAGGGACTGTGACTTCTCATGTATCAAATATAGGTACCCATATCTTTAGCGGTCATCTATAAACGTAATGAAATATTGTTGTCCATTCCAAGAGGCTGTAGGGAATGAACCACATATATTAGTATGAATGAGTTCTAAGACGTCTGTACACCTGTTGGCACCTAATTTCCTTATGTTTGTCTGTTTCCCCTTAATGCACTCAATGCAGACTTGAAAGTTTGCCAAATCTAAGGGGCCAAGAATCCCGTCACGCACAAGTCTCTTAATTCTCTATTTAGAGATATGACCTAATCGCTTGTGCCATAAGTTGGCAGAAATCTCACTTAATTTTTGGTTTGTACCACGTGAATTAGTATGCAAAATTTCATTATAGGAAGTAACAGTGTCAAGCATATAAAGATTATCAATCAAAGAACCAGTACCAATAAGCTTTGAATCTTGAAATAGACTAACTTTATTATTTCCAAAATAACAAGCATAACCAGATTTGTCCAAATTAGAAATAGAAACTAAATTCCGTCTAAAAGACGGTGCAACAAAAGTCTTAATCAAATCCAAATAAAGACCAGTCTTTAATAATAATCTAAAATTTCCTAAAGCTTCCACTGGAACTTTCTTGCCATCGCCCATAAAGATGAATCTTTCAGAATCAGTTAGCGACCGGCTCCACAGGCTGTATAGACATACTTATGTGAGTAGTAGCACCAGAATCTACCCACCAAGTATCTTTAGGTACAAAAACTAAATTAACTTCAGAACAAACCAAAGTGATAAGTTTACCCTTCTTTGCACGCCAAGCGGCTTATTTGGGACAATCTCTCTTCATGTGGCCTCCCTTCTTGCAGAAGTAGCAAAGGAAATCCTTATTTTGTTTCTTTAGATTCTTCTGCTGAGGTGTCACATCTGCAACATTCTTAGCTCTCTTCCTTTTATTATTCTAAGAGGTTTCTATCTTGTCTCGCTAAATTCTTTCCTCTTCTTGCACACAGTGAGATATGAGCTCATTAAGAGTCCATTTGCCCTTTTGAGTGTTATAACTCACTTTAAATTGACTGAATTGTAGAGGAAGAGATATGAGAACCAAGTGCACGAGCAAGTACTCAGACGACTCTAACTTTAGTGCCTTGAGTATCCCACTGAGATAAGACATTTCCATAATGTACTCCCTTATGTTCCCTTTTCCTTTATACCTCATGGAAATTAGAGTAGCCAAAACAGTACTCGTTTTTGATTTTTCATTTTTTGCAAAATATTGTTGTAATTCATAGAGGAACTTCTTAGCATTTGTGGTCTCAGTGATCAAGCCCCGAAACGCTTCTGGAATGGAACGTTTCATAATCATCAGACTCATGCGATTCGAACGATCCCACTTCTCAATTTTAACCTCATTCGGGTTTTCTGTAGTCGAAGTGGATCGTTCTACCCTTAGCGCAAGGTCCAAATCCATACATCTGAGAATGATTCACGTTCTCTTTCCAGACCTTAAAGCTTTCCCCATTCAGCATTGGGATATCATTAACTTGAGCAGAAACATTTGTAGCTGTAACAGAAACTGAATAGAGAACAAAAAAAAAAAAATAACATGCTCATAAATAATAACATGTCATAACATAAACATATCATAAATACTTTATATATGCATGCATGACACATTAAATAATTTACTTAATGGTAGGCCCATCACAGGATAGCTAGAACAACATTGACATTTAGTCTTTGGACAGAAATATCAACTGTAAATGGTACTCCCCGTGTAGTGATCAAATATTGACAATAAATCCTGTCAGACAATAGCCTTCCTTTGGGCCCACTCACTGCCCACATGATAATTAGCTTGATAATTGTCACATAGTTACCACCACATGTACACCCATCATTTGGCCAATTAAGAATCTTCCTTTGGGCCGATTGTTAATCGCATGAATAACAGATATACCATCTTAATATTTCAAAATAAGTAAATTTTACACAACATAGGTTACTTTGGCGACATAACATTTTAATTTATTTATTAGAAATATCAAACATATTGTATTGGAATCTAAAATAGACCCCAAAATCTGAAGCTATTATAAAACTTAATTTGTGTTATGAACTGCCCAATATTCTAAAGCATAATAAAAATATCTTAATTTCTGTTATGAACAACCAAGATTTAAAGTGCTGTAGTCATACTTAATTAAATCAACACATATTGTTACAATTTAAACATAAAAAAATTCAAACATATGGGCCTCACAACAAAGCAGGCCCAAGATTTTCATGTTTGCAATTGCAACCCTACGCAACTTTATGGTTGAAACTTTTTACTTCTTTTTTTTTTGTTAAAGAAGAGTTTATGCACTTGATACATGCCTTGTAAAACCAAAGTCAACAGGACCGTTATCAACTCATCACACGCAAGCATGACTGAATGTGTTGTATCATGAATCAGCAACATTGACAGATAGATGGGTAAGGCACACGATATATGATGAACACAATATATGATGCTGCTGCCTATGATGAACACGATTCGATCCAAGACTTGCTTACAATGATATACAAAATAAATATGTTGAAACTCCAACCAAACATCATACACAAAAATTTTAATAATTAACATGATAATCCGTTCTGATACCACTTGTTAGATCTTTAATCTATAAAATTGTAGAACCCTAAAGCAGTAGAAACACAGCCCTAGGATCATATCATGTCAGATTATCAAGGATATTATATAGTAGCATACATACCTATATCCATTGTAGCAATTAGCAAACCTTAGGAGAATGATAATGATCAGTTATGTCTTCCTGAGTCAAATCTCTTGAGTTCTTTAATGGGTTCTTTCTCTAGATGGGATGGAGGAGGAAGTAGTATAATGATTTGGCATATTGGGGACCATAACCTATATATCTTTTATATACTGATATGTTAGGGTTCCCATTATTCCTAACAGTGTCAGTATTTGGTATCCACTCATTAAACCCATACCCAGTAGAAGTCCATGGGCTTCCTAAAATTAGACCACATAATATAAGCCCCTTTAATTAATAGCCCTTATAATATAATTGATATTAATATGTTGCCCACTCTTATTAAGAAATATAATTTCCTAACACGAAGCACATTGAGATTCGACACCACTACATTCGAGATCTTTTCGAAGCTAAAGAGATTAAATTAGAATATTGCAAGACTGAGGAGTAGTGTGCTGATATTTTCACAAAGGCAGTGATTTTGGAGAAGTTTAATTATTTTAGGAATGCATTAAAGATTACAAATTAAGAGGGGGTGTTGAAATGTAATTTGTAATTCCAATGACTGAGGTGTGGAAGTCAGTAATGTTGTTTCCCTAGAATAAGTAGTTGTTACATAAATAAGTTGGTATTAAGTGTGGAGGAAGTTGAAAGTCTCTTGTATTTAAGTTTGTCTTTTGTAATGGCTATATAATGCCAGTATCATCTGATTTATTTTGAATTTCTTGAAATAAAAAAAATTTCATTCAAAAAATTGAGCACAGTTCTCTTTTCTTCAACAAAGCTACTAGACAATTGAAAAGACCTTCGAAAATATTAACTAAACACCTGCAGAAGCCAAGAACAAATATGACATCAAAACAGAATCAACAAATGAGATCAGCACTCAAACTGAAAGACCACCAAAGAAACCTCCAGCATAGATACACCAAAAAAGCATCCAAGATAGACCTTCCCTTTAATCAGCATCACATTGCAACAATGGACCCCAACACCGAAGACACAACAAGGTAGATTTACACAGCAACGGCAATACCTTTGCAAGCCAATTCGAGCTCCATCAATCTGACAGCAAAATCAATGTGGCAATTGGTGATTAGCTAAAGAAATTAATCATGTTTTGGGCAGGAGTTTTGTAACAGAAATCCACGTGCCAATTGGTGATTAGCTAAGGAAATCAATTGGCTGGTTTGGTTGAGTTGAAATGTAACTAATAGTTGTATAAAAATCTAATATTTCTTTCTGTTTTGATCATTGAAGAATAATACAGTTCATTTCCATTTCTCTATCATCTGTGAACCTATCTTTTTAACTCTCTAACTTCTTTTTCTCTATTCTTTTAGTTCACACTATTGTTTTCGTTCTTCTTTCTATTCTTAAATGTATCCCAAAACCAAACAAAGCCTAAGTGTCTTCTCTCCTTTTGCTTGTTTATTAAAATTACGAAAGGAAGGATGAAATATTTTGTATTCTATTATTTCACTCTTTCATTGCAGAGACAATAATTTTAATTTTTCATTTTGTGCAGGACCAAAAAAAAAGAGGGGAATTTCTCACTCCCAATGATCATCAACTTGGACTGGTAAGAAATGGATTTCGAGCATTGATGGAGCAAAAATTTGCACTTTAGGGGCTAAGTTATTAAAAGTGTAAGACAAGAATTTAAACCAAAGGTACTAAGTTATATCTATCTTGTTGGACAATATTGTTTAGATCTTCTACATACAAAACATGAACAATTTGCACCTATTTCAAATCAACTATTTGCCCCTAAGATCCAAAGGAGGTTTAGGAATAAACAAAGATTGGTATCCACTACTGACAGAGTAGATACAAGACGAATTCTTCTCCCACACAAAGCTATCACTCTTCAAAACTTGTGGAATAGGAATAGCACAAATATTCTTAACAATATCACTCGAAAACAAAGCCCTCAAATCATCTAATTTCCAGGAATTACAGTCCCTATTAACAAGGTCTTTAACAAACTGAACACCAGGACATCGATATCTTTCCAAGGTATCCATAGCAAGAATCCATCTATTAGCCTATACATTAATGGAGGAATCAGACCCAATTTGCCAAAGAATACCATCTTTAAGGACATCCCTTCCAGCCAATAAACTCTTTCCAATCCCATGAAGCTCTCCAACCAACCTTAGCTTGCAAGAAATTGGAATTGGAAAAGTATAAACCCTTAAGGACCCTTCCCCAAAGGGAATTAGGACCAGCAAGCAGCCTCCAAGCTTGCTTAGCGAGGATGGCAAAGTTGATAGATTCAAGTTCCCTAAAGCCCAATCCACCATCTGCTTTTTTCCTACAAACAAAATTCCAGGATTTCCAATGTATGCCTCATTCACCAGACCCTTTACCCCACCAGAACCTAGCCATCATAGAGTTGATCTCAGTACAAAGGTTTTTAGGAAACTTAAAAATCATCATAGCATATTTGGGAATAGCTTGCACCACAGCATTTAGAAGTACCTCTTTGCCACCAAAGGACAGAAGTTGTTCCTTCCAACCAACAATCAACATCTTTCTCGAAGGATGAACTTTCTTCATCAAGCTTCAAGGAGATTTTCTTTAGATTTTTCATTTCTCATCTACAGATGGATCCATGATATGTGAAAATAGAGGAACAATTGAAATAGAAAAGAAAAAGCGAAAGAAAATAGGGGATCTGAATTGAAAACGCAAAATGGATAAGAACAACCGAGCAAAAAAGAGAAAGAAATAGTATAAAAAAAACCAGAAATTGAAATTTAGTTGGAGATTGAAGGACTTGCCTGAAAAAAAAAGAACGCAAAGCCCTAGATCTCGCAATTGAACACAGACACGAAGCCCTAGATCTCACAATAGAACACAATCGCAAACCCTAGATTTCATAGATCTCAAAGAGTGGTAAATCAAAGGGAGAAAGATACATAAAAGGGATAAAAGAAAGGAATCAAGATGATGAAAGGATACTTAGAGAGATTAATCGAAAGAAAGGAAAGTGGTGGGGGGTGGGGGTCAAGAAAATTAAAAATCTTGGAAAAACCCAAAGAGCTCTCTAAAGAGAGAAAACTCGCATAGGAGTGAGAGTTACCATATTGGTTGGTTGAGTTGAAATGTAACTAATAGTTGTATAAATATCTAATCTTTCTTTTTGTTTTGATCATTGAAGAATAATACATTTCATTTCCATTTCTCTCTCATCTGTGAACCTATCTTTTTATCTCTCTCTATCTTCTTTATCTTTGTTCTTTCAATTCTGCAAAATAGCAACACACCATCTTGTAAGGTTGATATCTACGAAGTATTCTTACTACACTTCAAATGATCCTAGACTCCTCCACACAATTTAGAAACTATAAAACTTTAAATTCTAAAATCGTTCACAAGCTCCTATAACATTTTATAATTTTTAAAAATGTTCTAGAGCCTTCTACAATAATATTGACCCTTTTTGAATTCTCTACAACGTCATAGAATCCTCAAGTCTCAACAACTTTCTGTCATACGGTAGAGAAAATAGCTCTCAAGTGGGAGGTCATACTTTTCTTGCTGGTACAGTTGGCATTGATCCAATGAATGACAAATTAAATGATACTGAGAATAGCCTCTTAACAAGATACATTGAAGAAGGCTAAGAAAACATAGAAGACAACAAAATATTTCATCATTGTTAATATATTATAGCCAAACATGATAAGAGGGACCAAATATTTCATAAGGATACTTCTGTCTATAGGGATTCTAAGGGCCTTTTATTAAAAAATTTACCCCACTGGACCTCATACTACAAAAGTATCCTAAAATAGACAAATCACTAATTAACACTTTTTTAAGGAAAAATTGGTGAAACGTGCATGAGGACAAGCTATTTTGGAATTAAGGACAACTAAAAGAATACATTGGGGATAAGTCCTCCAAGTGGTCGTATACCAAAATACCCCTGCTACCATTACCACCACCCCTGCCATCTCTGGCCACCACCCCTGTCACCTCCAGTGACCACCTATACCACCTCCGATGATCACCCCCTGCCTCACCTAACCTCCGGTGACAACCACCCCTGGCTCACTTGAGCTCCAACAACCACCACTATTTTGCTTAACCTCCGGCGACCACCACCCCCACGATCTCGTCAGATATCATCAAGCGACTTCCCCCACTTAAAAATATTAAGTAAAATTTCACTTAAGATATCTTAAGTAAAATTTTACTAATTTTTCATGAAGTTAATTAAAATTTGTCTTTAACTTAATCTGTAAAATTTTCTTAATATCTTAAGTAAAATTTCACTAATTTTTCATGAAGTTAAGTAAAATTTTCCTTTAACTTAATCTATAAAATTTTCGTAAGTTTGCAAATTCACTGAAGATTGGATTTTTACTTAACAAAATAAGTGAAACTTCAATGAAACATATTTCATATATGGTGGCCTTGTATGGTGGTTGTCGGAGTTTGTTATGGTGGTGACATCCAGATCAATATCTAGATCTAGATTTATATCTCAATCACCAGTCAAGATCTAGATCTAGATCTCAATCATAAGGTTGCACGTCGTCGGAGATGAAGAAGATCAATAGTCAAAGAATACGATGGAGGTGATGAATCAGTGGTAGTAGTGGTGGTAGCAGATCGGTGGTGGTGGCGACGAGAGCGAGGTCATAGAAGGCAGTGGTGGTGGCAAAAGATATAGAGATCGTAGAAGGCGGTGGTAGTGGCTATGGAAGAAGGTGGTGGATCAGTGTTGGTGGTGGTGGTGGTAGAGGGAGGTGGCAGTGGTAGTGGCAGATTGATGGTGGTAGTGGTGGCAGAGATTGGAGAGAGAGAGAGAGAGAGAGAGAGAGAGAGAGAGAGAGAGAAAGAGAAAGAGATCAAAACAGATTTGTGGGGGCTAGGGTTTCTGGGTAACTTGGGGAGAGTTTAAAATTTTAGGGGACTTTAGGAGGGAAAGCTTTCAGAGTGTATCCTTGTATGGTTATTTATTTATGACTTATCTTTTAGTCCAAATTGACTAAGCCTTAGAGACCTTAGACCAAACATGACTTTTTTTATTTGTATGACTGCTACTTATGCCTGCATTTCTCAATTAATTTGGAGTTCTATTTATCCCTTTTTATTTTTATGTTTATTTTTTTGGTGATTTTGACATTGGATGGATATCATCTCATTACATTTTCTAATGCCATTTTCATACTATTTGATTACCACATTGACACACTTGTATACGTGAACTAATTAAATGTCAGAATCCTAAATACTTAAGTACCTAAAGAAATGTAGCTAGCCATTTTCTTTTAAGATCGATCACCATGTTGCAGTTTGACTTTGCTTGGTTTGTATATTTATTAAAGGAAAAGAAAAATAAAAGGAAACCAAGGACAACTAGCCTCCCTTTTGGTATTCTTCCATGCTAGAATAGCATTGAAAGTTAATGAAAATTCAAAATTTAGTAGAACTTGAGAGAGAAAAAAACATGGGGGTAAAGTTACTCACAAAATTTTCAAAAGCATTTTTTTGTTGTTCATGTAGGTCAGTCCATGGTCATGTCTCCATGACTTGTCACATGCCCCTTATATTTAGGGGTCACGTAGTCCCATATTATTAGGGCGTCATACAATCAACATGAAAACGTGGTGGGGAGAAATATTTGTTTCAACAGTCATTTAATTTGCTCATCTAACACATGTCAAACCTAGCCTAATGTTAAGGAAAATTAGTTTCCACACAAGCACAACATATAAACATGGAAAAGACTTCATTACATTTTTCTTTTCTTTTTTGTTCAACAAGGAGAAATTTTATTGATAAAAATTCCAATACAGCTAAGGAGGCTAACCCGGCCATCCAGAAAAACACCAAAAACAGCCACGCAGAGTTTCCTAACAAATTAACCAAACACAAAAAAATAGAGATGGCCCAAAATGTACAAAATCAAACCTCAAAACAACAAAGTCAAGAAACCAACACCAAGCAGAAACCTAGAACAACATTTTTTAAACTTTATAAACCTACTCCTTAGATGCCAAAGCCCATATCCACAAGCTATAGAAAAACCACCCAAACCAGAGTATAGATAAAATCTATTAGCAACATGAGCACCAGGCACCAACATAAGATAAAATTAAAAGCCCTGCAGAAAAAATCAACAGCAACACCAGCAACAAAAATAAAAGAAGCAGCAGCCTTTCCAGTAAGACAGATAGCAGCAAAACTCAGCACTAAAAAGCTTATCACCATCCTTGATACCACTCTAGAAGCCCAAGTCAGCGGCCAAAAAAAACAAAGACCCCCAAAGTGGAGAAGAAGCATACGAAAAAAGGCCAAAAATAAAATCTTAGTCACAATTATCACAACAAACAAGCAGCAGAAAATTAGCAGCAGAATCCACCATTTGAAGTTCAATCAGAATCCTCAACACCAAACACCAGAAGAACTCTCAGCAGCAAATCAAAATCGATAGATAGACCCCTCCGAAGCTAATTGAAAACAATGAGTCTCCAACGTGTAGGACAGCGGTGACAGAGATACGTTATAATCAAAAGGCAACGCCAATCCAGCCAAAGCCCATACCCAAACAACAAAGCTGTCAGAGAAACAAAACCAACAGCATCATCGCTTTGAAAAGAAATTTCGCTAAAGCCTCCAAGTTAATGAAACATAAAATCACCATAAGAGAGTCACAGTGCTGCAAACAAAATCCAACTCACACGAAAGAGAAGAAGAGAGACCGGAAAGAAACCCCTAAAAAAAAAACTCACACCAAGATGCATACACACCGAAAGGGAGAAAAAAACACTCCCAAATCTCCATAAAAAATTAAATAAATAAAAAAAACCACACCCCAAGGAAAACGCACACCAAAAGCCCTACCCCAACCCTTTCATACAACATTTAAAAGAAAATATGAGAGAGACCATCAATGGGACACTAGAAGCCTCAATAGTAAAGACAACAAGAACACCATGACATCTCCAAAGTTGAAACCAAACCCAAACCCCCAAGTACCTGATTAATAATGCAATAAAAAGAATGACCGGGACCATAAGACCTCCCCCAGTTGCCAATGGCCAAAAATTTGAATAAAAAATAAGAGAATGAGAATTTAGAGAATCAGACAAAACAAAGACCACGCCCACCCAGACCCAAAGACAAACCATGATTGGGTAAGACTGTAAAGGATTTGAATATACAGTCACGTGAATCATGTAAATATGGTCAACAACCAAATCCTTATCCAAAGTAAAGGACATGATGTGAGTCAATTCCTCCTCCAGATTGGACCAAGCTGCTAGAATCTTCTTCTCTCATATAAAATCCCCTTAGTGCACTGATGAATTGATTTAGTATGGGATATGGAGGTTTTCCAAGCATTACAGTCCTTAAAGTCTTATACCTTGCACCCAATCCTTTTGCAAAACAAATAACTTTATTATCTTCATCAAGAGTTTTGTGTATGGCAGAGAGACCATCACAAATCTCCTTGAACTCCTTAATGTAATCATCTGTTGTTCTTTCTCCAAGCTTGATGTTCTATATTTGTTGCTCGAGTTGAAACTCCTTATCTTTTGTAGCTTGCAAAAAATTTTCCTCAAGGCACTCCCGTACCTCTTTTGCTGTTTTGCACCCAATGATGAGATACATGCACTCTTCTGTTAGAGTTCCTGATATCCAGCTTCAAAGCAGGACATCCCTTTCTTCCCATTCAACATATTTTGGGTTATCTTGCTCCTTGTTTTCTACAGTGATCTCCATCTTCTGAGGACACCCCAAGGCCCCATTCAGAACTTCCATAACACAGCTAACCAAAAAAAACTCTGACTAGAAGACCCAATAAAACACAATAAAAAAAAAAAAAGAGCTCCCCAAAATGACACCCACCCTACCATAAGACAAGACCTAAGCAAAACCACAACTTTCCAAACTTAGGCTTAGATTGACCCCCATGTGGCCTTTTAAAAGTGACTTTTGAAATTTATTAATGAGTTGTTTGATAATTTTGTACAAGTAACACATTACTCTAAAAATCATGAAATCAAAAAGCAACCTTGAGCTTTTAAAAGCTCCATTCTAGAGCTTTTAAAAACTGTCCCCCCTCCCCCGAAAAAAAAAAAGCCCTAAATTCAATTTTTGCAAAACTCATAAACTAGTTACCAAATGAATTAACATGAAATTGTGCTTTAAAAAAGAGAAACACCTAAGTGGGAGACAAACTAAGGCTTAGACATTCAAAATATTAAATAACCACCCAACAGAATATCATCCCAAAAACCACCCTTTACCACCATGCTTCAAAAAAGGGTCTTTTGTAACACCCAATTTTTAAAGTGAATCTGCAAAATTATTAGCCTCTCTAAACACATTAACAAAATACGCTTTTTTTAAAAGTCTAACATAGTTATCAAATTCATTAAAGACCCTCCAAAGCTTCCATGGGCGAAGCTCAACATTTTTTACCCACTTCACAGCGACCACTGAGTCAGATTCAATGATTAACTCCTTTAGATCCACCCAATCTGTTTTCGAGAATAGTGACAAAGCTTGCCTGATTGCTCTGATTTCCGTTTCATTCGACTCTAAGATACCCAAAGGTTCTGAGGACATTCCCACCACTTTTTTTAGAATTAATCATCCCTTAATACTCCTCCACATCCTGTAAGCCCCGATTTTCCCCACGCACAACCGTCAACGTTAAATTTGAGGTAACCAACCGAAGGGGCAACCCATTTGGCCAAGACTGCCTTGAACAATTCACGGGAGCAACAGTCATCCTATAACTATAACGAGATAATTTCGATCAATTCATGATGTTCTCCTTACATGAACAATACAAGCAGTTTGGTCAAAACCGTAATTTTGTACTATTTTTACAATGTGAGGGGAACAACGTACGAAATGTACAAAAGAAAATGTACTGAAGTTGTGTCCTATGAACACATATAATAGTTTGGTGATACTAATAACAAGGGTATTAACTTTGAATTCAATATTTCTTAGGGGCAATTAGCAATTAAACCAAATTAAGATAAATATTATGGTTTTAGTCCAATTAGAAAAAGGTTGTAGTATTATGTCTATCCCTTGCTACTTTGACACAAATACCCCTAAGATTTGCACAACAGTGACAAAAACATAAGCAACACAACCATCACCTCCGGCAACCACCGCCATGACCTCGCCTAACCTCTGGTGACCACTACCATGACCTCGCCTGACCTCCGACGACCTCGTCTAACCTCCAATGACCTCGCCTGACCTTCGACGATCATGAACACTACTTTGTTTGGTCTCTCCAATGACCACAACCACTACCCCTCCTGACCTCCTGCGATCACCACCACAAATGCATCTGGCCTCCGACAACCTCCATCACGACCTCACCTGATTAATTTCTTCACAACCAAGCTATAAACATCCAGATTGGGGGCACACCACTGCATCTCCATCACCTCTATCACAGAAGTTTGATAAATTTCTCAAAAAAAATTTGAGAAATTTCTCAAACTTTTTTTGAAAAATTTATCAAACTTTTTTGTACTAAATTTCTCTTGTCTGATCTTGAAAAAAAATCTAAGAGACAGTGAGAGAGAGAGAGAGAGAGAGGAGTGGAGAAGAAGTAGAACCACGACCTCGCCTGATTAATCTCTTCACAACCAAGCAACAAACATCCAGATTGGCAACACCACAGCATCTCCGTTACCTTTGTAAAAAAAAAGTTTGATAAATTTCTCAAACTATTTTGAGAAATTTATCAGACTTTTTTGTGTTACAATCTCTCAAGGCTGGTCTTAAACAAAACTAAGAAAAAGAGAGAGAGAGGGAGAGAGAGAGAGAGAGGGAGAAGTGCAGAAGAAGAAGAAGGCATCACAGAGTTTGAATCTAGGTCTAGATCTCAAATCTCGTGGTGGTGGTCGTGATGATGACGGCGATGCCGATCATTGGCGATGGTGGTGGTGGAGACGTCAATGGCGATGGTAGTGGTGGCGATCCACGAGGATGGTTGTGGTGGAGATGCAATGGCAATATTGGTGGTGGTGGTAGCGACGACGGCAATGGTGGTGATAGTGACCGACGACGATGATGGTGTTGGCTGGCGATCATCGCGATGGCGATGGTGATGGTGATTTGATCGTATTCTCTCTCTCTCTCTCTCTCTCTCTCTCTCTCTCTCTCGCTCTTTCATTGTGTTTTCTCTCTCTAACTAGAAATGAATGAAAGGGGTATATTGGTCACAACTAGAACTAGTTGAGTTTATCCCCAACAACTTTCACCAAACATGTCCGTGTCCCAAAACTTTTTCCCTTGTGTCTTATAACCAAATAATTCTCCTAATTTGGTATTTAATACCAAATTTCTATATTTCTTTTATGGTGTGATGACGTGATCTCACTAAATAAATTCTCATATCTCTTTTAAATAGGAAACTAAATCTCACAAACATTAGGAACTAACAAACCTAATAGAACATGAAAAGCACTGACGATAGTTGATAGTGTGATCTCACTAAATAAATTCTCATATCTCTTTTAAATAGGAAACTAAATCTCACAAACATTAGGAACTAACAAACCTAATAGAACATGATAAGCACTGACGATAGTTGATAGTATGCGTAACGTAAATATCTCAACATATATATAGGCACATTTACTATTCTCTTTTCTTCTTCTAAAGACTTTCAAAAACCAGTATCTATTTCACTCTGTCTCTCTCTTTCTCATCTCCCATATACATATAGAAGCACCATCTAGTTGTTTTTCGAAGCAGTGTGGCAGTGTTATGTAGGAAGCTTAATGGGTTCATAAAGAAGATACTCCTCCGTCTCATTTTATTATCTTCTTTTTTTTATTTGGAATATCCCAAAATTGTTGTCAACTTTTTTAAAATAGTATGCAAATTTTATTTAGTTTTTCAAACTATCCTTCTTTGCAATCAATACCAAAACAAAACAAAAAAAGTGCAATGATTATGGACAATTGTGAAAAATAAGTGTAGATTCTTTTTGTCCCCTTATATAGTTGGATTCCCCAAAAGAGACACATAAAATAAGACGGAGAAAGTAATTAGTAGCAACAACTACAAAAAATACACAATCCTCAAGCTAAGCAATAAGCTCCCGAGTGGGTTTTTTCTTCATGGTTTATGTACGCGAAGAGCGTAAATAATATGTAATTCCAATCACATGTTTTTCTTCTATAAGATTTCAAGCTTTTCTTCATCAGTTTGAGGATGAAATACAAGCTACTAATAATGACCCCATTACTCTTCCTTGTACTGCAAAGTCATTTGAAGCAGTGCTGTTTGGTTGTGGCAGAATTTATTTATTTATTTATTATTTTTTATTAATTTTTTTTTTTGTGAACACCTAAAACCTATGACAGAGTCTCAAAGGCAAGGAAGTAACAACTCCCACAAAAGGCCTCCAAACGGAGACAAAGGAAAACCTGAAACAGATAGCCGAAAAGAAAAACCAGCCCCAAAACACTCCCAAAAAATGAAGAACCCACCCATAAACACTCTATCATCAGCCCATAGCTAAAAAGTTGATGAGAACAACAGACAGCACTGATCACACAAAGCACATGAGCTTATTCAAATCTAAGCAAGAGAACCAAAACCAGAAAAGATTCAGCATCCTCAACAGCAGCAGCAGCAGAAGAAATAAAACAGCACCAGCACAAAACGATAGCAAAAACAAAGGCCACAAGCAGCAAACAGGCCCCAATCCAAACGGATCGAATCCAAATCTGCAAAAACAACCATGAAACTGAAGTTAAAGCTTCAAAAAGGTCTCAGAAAAAAATCCCAAGAAGACGAATCGACACGAACAATCCAACCTGATCCAAAAGCTCTTGAAATTTTTTTCCCTTCAAACGGCAAGAATTTTAAAAAAGAGACTCAAAGGCCAAGGAAAAAACAATACCCAAAAAAGGACTCCAAACGGAGCTGACAACCAGAAACAGATAACAAAGCAGCCCAAAAGAAGAAAGAACACCAATTTTTTTGACGGAACCTCGACGGAACGAGGAGCATTGGATTAAAAAGCAAAACAGAGTACAGCCAAATAGGGGGGACATGTTACCTTACCCTCAGAAAGAAACTAGCAAACAAGCAAAAGTGACCAAAAAACGATGCCAAAACAACAAATTTGCTAGAGCCAACAGTCAAAAACCAACAAACAGAGAACTAAAAAGCAAAAGGGGACCTGATCAACACCAAAAGCAGAGGTGTAAGGCAGCCCAAATCCAAGATAATGTGTTGTAAAACCCCGAATGGAGATGATACTGACCCAACATTGACGCCCAACCGAGTAAAGGATTTCAAAGAAGGGTCAATAACTGTGAGGTTTTGATCAGAACCAAGCCTCCAGAGGGGCAGACCTGTGCACACCAGATTTGGCCAGAGAATCTGCGATCGCATTCGCACTTCTAGGAATATGGATGAATCTTGTTTCGATATTCATGGAGTTTAGAACACCGAGGTTCTGTGAAATCAAATTAGCAACATGATTTTGCTTCCATGGAATGGATTCCAGGCATGTGACCCACGAAATGGCCACAGCCGAGTCACTCTCAATTTGTAGTTCAGAGCAAGATTGATGCAAATTTTCAGCATATTTAACTCCCATCTGCAAACCTTGTGAGATTGCCAATAGCTCAGCAATGTTAGAGTCCATAATGCCGACCCGAATCGAAAAAATGGCCTGAAAAAAACCATAACTGTCCCTTAGAACTCCCCCAATTCCCGAAGGTCCAGGTTTTCCGACAGAAGAACCGTCAACATTAAATTTTAAAATGCCGCAACCTGGTGGAATCCAATGACGTATTTCCTTAACTTTACTTGGCTTCGAGATGATGCATCCTTGGGAAGTATTTCTTAGAAAATCATTGCATGAGATAAAGAAATTTGGGCAAGAAGATTTTAACCACCAGAATAACCTCGCTTTGATGACGAGCATGATTTCTTCAGAACATTTCGAAGAGTCATTGAAAATGATATCGTTGCGCCAAAGCCAAATGGACCAGCATATGACCAAAAAAAGGCATTCCCAAGCAAGGCTAACTTCATAAGATGGGCAAAGGGAGTCCCAATGATTCCACCACAGTGTGAAGGAGGCAGACGTGCAGAAATAAAGGCTCCACCAATTAAGGCATCCACACCAAATGTTCCAAGAGGCAGGACAGTGTAGAAGAAGATGGTCCACCGTTTCAGCCTCAATACCGCACAGGGCGCATGTGAGATCCTCTTCAGACAATGGTAAGAACTTCTGTAAGTTTTGTTTAACTGCAATTTTTCCTTGTAATGCTTGCCAACAGAAGATTAGGACTTTGGGGGGACAGCTCGATTTCCATAGCAGACGAAAATCCGAAGGGTGGTAATTGAGATGATTCTCCAAAGAGAGGCAGAAGTTCTTTACAGAGTAATGTCCCTTTGCATCGAGCTTCCAAATAATTCTATCTGGCCTTGATTGACATAATGTAGCTTGATCAATGAGAGACATGAAATTATCCCACTGTTCGATTTCCCACCCGAAAAGGGGTCTTCTCAGCTCAAAATTCCACGCCCATGATGTACCGGTCCAGAAGCCGTAGTCTGAGACTGATCCAGATTTGTTATTAGACAGAGCATACATTCGGGGATATGCCATGCTCAAGGGTCTATCCGCAAGCCAAACATCATGCCAGAAATTGATCACGAAGCCATCTCCAAGGCTGAGACCCAACCCTTCTTTGATGATAGATTTGTAAATGGATTCTGCAGAGAGGAGTTTTTGGATAGTCTTCATGAAATGAGAAAGGTTTGAGCTTGTAGGAGTGATCCACCATGGAGAATCTTGATTCATTGCATACTTGGAACAAATAATCTTCCTCCAAAATGCGTCTCTCTCTGATCCGAATCGCCAAACCCACTTGAAAAGTAAGGCCTTATTTTTGTGTTGTAAATTTCCAATGCCCAGCCCCCCAGAGTATTTACTGCGACAGACATGTAGCCATTTGACCCAATGATGTTTTCTTTGCTCTAGATTTCCGCCCCATAAAAAGTTTCGCTGCAGCTTTTCAATTTCCATACTCACTAATTTAGGCATTGAGAAGAAAGACATAAAGTAAATGGGTAGACTATTGAGGACAGCCTTGATGAGTGTGCACCTTCCAGCTATGGACAGATGGTTCATTTTCCAACCACATAATTTATTTCTGACTCTATCGACCACCGGTTTCCATGTTGTGATTCGATTTGGGTTCGCTCCAAGGGGGAAGCCAAGGTATTGAAATGGGAGAGTAGCATGATTACATTTGATTATTTCTGCCCATTCTTTCACCAGGTTAGCGTCGATTCCGCACCCAATCAAGCTACTTTTTAGAAAATTCACCCTTAGCCCAGAGATCGCTTCGAAACATCTGAGAATTCCTTTTAGAAGAACCACCTGATTCAGGTCGGGGTTGCAAAAAAGTAGGGTGTCGTCCTCAAATTGTAAGTGAGTTAGGGACATACCACCTCCACCTTCAGTAAGCTCCACAGTTCTAAGTAATCCTTGCTGCACCGCCTTTTGCATAAGAATATTGAGACCCTCGGCTGCAATATTAAAAAGAAATGGAGAGAGGGGATCACCTTGTCTAATCCCTCGCGACATTTGAAATTCTTCAGTTGGAGATCCATTGACCAAGACGGATAAAGAGGCTGATGACAAGCATTCCTTGATCCATTGAGTCCATTTGTTGCCAAACCCCATGGAATTATGAATGTCCAAAAGGTATTCCCAGTTTACACAATCGAAAGCCTTTTCGAAGTCCACTTTGAAGATTATACCTCCCCTTCTAGATTTCTTCATTGAATCAACAACCTCAGAAGCCAGCAAAATGCAGTCCAATATTTGTCTATTTTTGACAAAAGCCATTTGGTTGTCGCCCACCACGAAGGGCATAACCCCTTTGAGCCTGAGAGCTAAGGTCTTTGAGAGGAGTTTGTAAATACATCCAATAAGGCTAATAGGCCTATAATCTGTGATCTGGGCCGGATTTGATTTCTTCGGAATTAATGCAATGAAAGAGTGATTGATACCGTTAGGGATGATACCGTTTGAATGAAAATTATCAAAGAATTTCATGAAGTCCTGTTTAAGAAGCTGCCACTTTGATTGAATGAAAAGCATTGTGAATCCATCTGGACCTGGAGATTTGTTGCCATCGCAATCAGCTAATGCCAACTCCACTTCACCCATTGTGAACGGCTTTTCCAATATGTCTCTTTGCATTGCATTCAGTTTTCGAAAACCTTCGGAATTCAGTGAGAGTCTTGCCAATTGGGGGGACTGAAAGAGATTCCGAAAGTGATTAGAAATTGCTGATTTGATGTCCATAGGCTCCGATAAGTCTCTCCCTTCCACTGAGAGTCTGTAAATAGAATTTTTACGCCTTCTATTGGCGGCAACAATATGGAAGAATTGTGTGTTTTTATCCCCCAACTTGAGCCATTGCACTCGGGATTTCTGACGAAGCTTTGCTTCTTGCAGTCTATAAGCTTGCCACAGTTTTACATACAAACCTAGTTTCTTCTCAACTCTGGCCGCATCGAAAGGATGCTTTTCCTGTTCCATTTCCATCTCAAAAATAGTCCGCTCGAGCTTCTTAATGCTTGGCCGAAAACACGGGGAGTGGCGTTTATTGATATCCTTGATTGCACATTTTGAAAGTTCCAGTTTATTAAAGGTGGACAGTCCAGGGTTGTCGAAGCAGGCAGAGGATTGCCATGTTTTTTCAATCGCTAAATTAAACGGTTTAAACTGAAGCCAAATGTTGAAGAACTTGAATGGAATAGGGCCCCAATTGCAAAGTGAATCGGATAGTACTACTGGGTTGTGATCCGAAAGACTTTTTGGAAGGCACCACTGTGAGAGTATGGGAAGACATAGACCCCAGGAAGAAGAAACGATGAATCTATCAAGTCTTGACATCACAGTCCCTGACCTATTTTTGTGCCAAGTGAAGCTATTACCTGATAGTTTTATATCTTTTAGCCCAGCGCCACTAATAAAATCTGCAAATAATTGGCTGCTTCGATGATTAAACAACAATTGGATGCGATAAAGAATAGGCGTCAATGTTCTAGTTGGATGATCAAGTCAATTGTACTATTAACCAAACAGTAATTCAGTGTGTTTGCATTGTTTTATGTTGGCTAAATATTCTTCTGTGTTAGGTAGCATGAGAATATGAGATTACCTCATGATAGACTAGAAATTGTTCCATGTGATCCCCCATTCTAATTTTTGCATTACTTTAGACCTAAATGAAAGTCTCTTGTGATCGTGACGGAAAAGTGAAGGAAGCAAAACAAGAAAAAAAATAAATAAATAAAACAACTTGTTCTCTCGTATTTTCCTTCATAATTAAATAATTTTAAAAATTAAGAATTTTTAAAATATGATTGTAATATATGAACGAATGAAGGGAAATTATGACTAGCGGTGTTAATTTATTTTTTAACTTATTCTCTTTTATTTCTTTCTAAATTTTTCCATAGTTTTCCGCATATAACCAAACAAAAAGGAAAAGGTTTTCCTTTATGTTTTCCTTTTTTTTTTTCCTCACTAAATCCAACAACCAAACAACGCTCAAAAAAAGCGATTTCCTTTGTTTGGTTACTAAAAAGATGTGAAAAAAAAGGGTAAAATGTATCTTTCACTACCCTGTCTGGCAATTTGGTCCCTAAACAAATTATTTTGGTATTTTGGTCCATCAACTAACATTTCGTGAAAGTGACGGAAAGAGTTGGGTAAATTATATTTACACCCCCTTGTACTTGAATCATTTTTTACTTTGCACCATGTACTTTAGTCGTATCACTAAATCCTATTTGTACTCTGGACTAAAGTGAAAATTAGTTAAATTTAACAGGCAAAAGCTTACATAGGCCATGTTTGGTAACAATTTTTGGAATTTACTAAAATTATGAATCTCCAAAAGTTAAAACAAAACATTTAGTAAAATAGCCTCTGCATTGCAATAGGCTAAAAAGCTACCTTGGACAACTTTTATCAATCATAAATTTTTGTGTTTCAATTACATTTAAAAAAAAATAAAGAAGAAGAAGCTTTCAAACAGTCCACAAGGGGTATTGTTGAGCTTTTTGACAGATTTTTGTGTTTTATTGAGCTCTGCTATTGCTGGAGTGTGTTGTGCCTCGGCATGGTTTTTTCATATCTAATAAACTGCCTTGTAATTGACTAAAAAGTAAAACAATTGACAAAGTTAAAAAATCTAATTGCAGGGGTGTATATGTAATTAACTCTTTTTCCCTAAAAATAAAAGTATGGATTTTTCCATCACTTTTAATGGCTAAAAGTGATGAATGGTCAAAGTGCCACGAAATGTTAGTTGAGGGACTAAAATGACAAAAGAATTCATTTATGGACCAAAATGTCAAACATGGTATAGCTTGAAGGTAAAAAATACATTGTACAAAAAAAAATTATGAATGAAAGAAAAAAATAGTGAAAATTTAAAGAAATGTATTGAAGTTTGTAAGTCCCTTTACTCCAATTTTCTTTTACGGTGTGAGGGTCTCCTGAATAAATACTATTCATCCCGTTTAAATTAGTAGGAAACCAAAAATTTATGAACTAACAAACCTAGTAGGATAATGATAAGCACTGGCACCCTTGATAGTACGCGTAACATGTATCTCTATATATATTACATGCATATGGGTGTATAGTTCAACATACACGAATTAATTCAGTACTATTCGTATTCTTCTTCACAAATCACAAGACTTTCCAAAACCTATATCTATTTCACTCTCGATCTGTCTCTCATCTCCCATATACATACAGAAGCACCATCTAGTTGGGTCAATGGCAGTGTTATATAGAAAGCTTAATGGGTTCATAACGAAGCTAATTAGTAGCAACAACTACCAAAAATACACAATCCTCAACCAAAGCAATGGCCCAAAAAAACACGTCTCGAGTGGTTTTTTTCCGGTTTATGTAGGCGAAGAGCGTAAAAAATACGTAATTCCAATCACATGTTTATCTTCTATAAGATTTCAAGCATTTCTTGAAAAGTTTGAGGATGAAATACAAGCTACTCATGATGACCCCATTACTCTTCCTTGTTCTACAAAGTCGTTTGAAGAATTGCTGTGTTTGGTTATGGCTGAAAATTAAGGGCGTGCGATGAAGAATATATAGGAAGCAATGTTCTAGTGATTGGATGATCAAGTTAAGTGTAGTACTATTAACCATACTGTATTTAGATTATTGATTCATTGTGTTTACATTGTTTTATGGTGGCTAAATATTCTTTTGTAAAAGTTAAGGTGTTAGGACTTAGGATACATCAACTTAATATTTGGATCTATTCGTACTTTTTTCTCTTGAAAGTAAAATAATAAAGAAGTTTGGTTGATCTTTTTTCGGTTTTTGTGTTTCTTTCTTTTTTCTTTTTCTTTTTTTTTCTTTTTTCTTTTTTGTTTTTGGTTTTTGTGACAAATAACTCGGGACCCAATTTCTATCAATGTATTTTTTAATCTTTTAAAAAAAATTTCTGTTACAATTTCTTCTTCTTTTTAATTACTACCGACTTTGCTTGGGAGCATAGAGTGGACATGGAGTATTAACTATATTGTTAGGTAGCATGAGAATATTAGATTACTTGACAGACTAGAAATTGTTCCATGTGATCCCCATTCTAATTTTGGCAATACTTTGGACCTACATGAAATTCTCTTGTGATTTTGTGAGGGGAAAGCAAGAAAAACAATAAGAAAAATTACTTCTTTTACATTTTTCTTCATACTTAAATAACTTAAAAAATTAAGAATTTTTATAATAAAATTGTAATATATGAACAAATGAAGGGAAATGATTAACAGTATACCAAAGAAATTGAAACCCAATAGCACGATAGAAAAAAATAAGGCACGTCTTGTAGCTAAAGGTTATAGACTAAGATAAAATATTGATTTCTTTGATACTTATTCACCTGTCACTAATATTACTTTTATTTGTGTACTATTTGTTTTAGCTGCTATTCATGATTTAGCAGTACACCAAATGGATGTTAAAACAGTTTTTTTAAATGGTGAATTCTTATATGGACCAACTTGAAGGTTTTATTATTTTTGATCAAGAAAATAAAGTTTGCAAATTAGATAAAACTCTTTATGGTTTGAAACAAGCTCCTAAACAATGACATGATAAATTTGACAGTTTAGTCATCTCAAATGGCTTTAAAATAAATGAGAGTGACAAATGCATTTATTACAAATTTGAAAACAACACTTGCACTATTATTTGCTTATATGTGGAAGACTTACGTATTTTTGGATCAAATATTCATGTCATTAATGAAGTTAAATCTTTCCTATGTGCCAACTTTAATATGAAAGATTTAGGAGCAGCTAGTGTAATTCTTAGAATTAATACTACTGGGTCCAAAAAGGGACTTTCTTTAGATCAATCTCATTACATTGAGAAGATTCTAAAGAAATACAATTACTTTAACTGTAAACCAGCATGTACTCCATAGGGGTGTTCATCGGTCGGTTTTGGTCGGGGTAGAGGGAGATTTTGCGCCGAACCGAAGTGGTCGGGGTGGCGGGGTTGGGGACTGAAACTGACCGGCCAGGAGTTCGGGGTGGTCGGGGTCGGGGAAATCGGTTTCGGTCGGGTGGTCGGGTGGTCGGGGTGATTCAGGATGAGGCAATGGTGGTGGATCTGGCTGTTGATGGTGCTGGGACAGTGGTGGTGCGGGGTGGGGGAGTTTGTGAGAGAGATAGGTTAGAGAGAGAGAGAGAGGAGAAGGGAGGGATCTGCATAGAGAGAGAGGAGAAGAGAGAGAAACTGAGAGGGGAAATGAGGGGGGCCAACAGGTGTAGGGGTGTTTAGGTGGTAGGGGTGTTCGGTCGGGTTCGGTCGGGGTCGGGGAAATGAGGGGGGCCACCGTCGCCGAACCGAGAAATCGGTTTCTCTGAAGCCCATGACCGATCACCGACCGCTACCCCGGGACACCGATTTTTTCGGTCGGGGTCGGGTCCGGTCGGTCGGTCGGGTCGGGGTTCGGGTAACTTTGAACAGCCCTAGTACTCCATATGACCCTAGTGTAAAATTGTTCAAGAACACTGGTAACAGTGTTAGACAAACTGAGTATACGAGCATCATTGGTAGCCTCTGTTATGCTACTGATTGCACTAGGCCAGATATAGCTTATGTTGTTGGAGTACTATGTAGGTTTACTAGTAGACCTAGTATGGAGCATTGGCATGCTATTGAAAGGGTCTTGCGTTACATGAAAATGACTATGAACCTAAAATTACACTATCAAATGTTTTCCGCTATCCTTGAAGGATATAGCGATGCTGATTGGAATACCCTATCAGATGACCCAAGGCCACTAGTGGATACAATTTTTGTATTGTTGGAGGTGCAGTTTCATGGATGTCTAAGAAACAGACTATTTTGGCTCAGTCCATGATGGAGTCAGAGATGATAGCACTAGCTACAACTAGTGAGGAAGCAGGTTGGCTGAGAAATCTGCTATCAGATACCCTTTTATGGGAAAGACTGATACCAACTATCCTAATCCACTGTGATAGTACCATGGCTATTACAAAAGTTGAAAATCGTTACTATAACGGCAAGAAGCGACAAATAAGTCGCAGGCACAACACTATTAGAGAGTTTCTCTCTTTTGGAGCTGTAAGAGTGGATTATGTACAATCTGAGGAGAACTTGGCTGATCCTTTGACGAAAGGACTAGCACGAGAGCAGGTTTGTAAAACCTCGAAAGGGATGGGACTAAAGTCCTTAGATAGTTGAGTCACTTGTGATAGTAACCCAACCTATCGACTGGAAATCCCAAAAAATAGGTTCAAAGGGTAATAACAAGTCATGAAGTGATATGAGTGGAATCATGCTAATATCTATATATGGGGGTAATACTCCAAGTCCATCCCTACGAAGCATGACATCTTGAAGGACAGAAGGTTGAGTTATTTCTAACTCTTAGTGAGATCTAAACTCCATTTGGAGTGGGATACCTAGCTATTGGAGTATCCTTGTTAGACTCACCCAGGCGAATGTGGAAGTTAGGATGCTTCCTATGAAATTTTGGGCAAATTCTCTAGATCATTCGCTATACTGGGATATATGCACACAGCCGTAAAGTGCTGATTTTTGAACTTCACCCTAGTAGGACTGTGTGTGTTATGTTATTTGAGATAGAGTTCAAAACTATGGTTACTCTAGTATAATCGGAAGCACTATCAATACGTAAAGGTTCAAGTTAAAAAACACATTTACTTATGCACAGTATTATGATACGTTGCTCGATGATCTGAAAATAATTATTAAAAATGCAAATGGGGGATTGTGGGATAAAGTGTATGTTTAAAATTGGAGGGAAAGTTTGAGGGAAAACTTTTGAAAATTGGTTTTGAATTTTGTCTTATCCACAAACTAACCCAAATATTTTTTTACTTGTCCCACATAGGAAAATTAGAAGAAGTAGGAAGGACATATATAAGTGAAGGTTGGAGTAAGGGTTGGGCCCCTTGGGGTTACCAAGTTTTGTGAAGGGGAAAGACCTAGGTTCAATTGGGTTTACCACAAAAAAGACACACACATGCGCGCGCCGCCGCTGCCCCGCTCCGTTTGGTTTCGGGCTTGGGCTTGAGTATGGGTGTGGCTTGGGCCTACTCTTATATATCTTTTTATACAAAATTTATTTGAATTATAAATTTTTTTTTAAGTTGGAAGAGTTTTAAAAGGATTGGGTCTATTGGAGACCCAGTCTCCCTTAATCTCCTCCACATTTTATCTTCATAATTTTTCAACGTAACAGTCAGATTTTTTCTCCATGTTTTTTCTCTCTCAACGTTACATTCCAATTTTCTCTCCCAACGTTTAGTTTTGTAACGTTATAAATAATCTCTATAAAACTGAGAGCTTCTGTAATATTTGAAGATATGCAATTTCCAGAGAAAAAAAAAAGTTACAAAAAGTTTATTTCAAAACACAGTTTTCTTCAAAGTTTTCGAGCAACTAGTTCTGAAAGGGTGTGGGTTTTTCAGATCTTCCTCCGTGCAAGGATTTTCGAGACAGAGGCGATTTCTGGACTGCTTTATTTTGGGGAAGTCGTGGGCCTCATCTAAACTACTTGCACAACTTGGGCAGAACCGCGAAGCGTCTTAAAGAGAGCAACTTAGTACGCGACTCATCCCAAGAAAAAAAAACGTCAAAGGCTACTGTCATTTGGTAATATTGTTCTTTTATAGTTTGTACAGCAACACACAATAAATATATATATATGATACGCCCAAAATTGGCACTATCCTATGATCGAGCGGTCCACTCAGTGATCGACCCCTATCTCCGCCAAATCATGCACAGTTCCTTAGATAAGGGGATCAACTTTTTAGTCTATACAGCACCTCTATAACAGTCATCAACTCGCCCGGCCGACCTACGGTAGCTCCAGACTATTGTTGGTTCACCACAGGTCTCCGAGTTTTTACAGTATAGTAAATGTGCTCAGACACACACATGGACGTACGTTCCTTCATTAACAGAGCCAAACCACATACAAAAACTTGTCTCTCAATGTCTCTCTGTGAGACCCGAACCCGAAAAGAATATTAAAATAATAAATCATTTACTCTATTAAGCTGAACTGAGTTGTTTAAAATTTAAATTTATGTGATTTAATTATTTAAGCTGAATTGTTATTAAATTTTTGTTTTTATGCTGAGTTGTTAATTATTAAATAATTATGTGTTGGGTTAGAACTGGGAAATTCCATTTTTGGGATTTTGAGTTAGGAAATGACTCTTTTTGGGGGTACTAAGATGATATGGGAAAGTTAGGAGAAGTTTGAGAACTCAAGTGCTTGTTTTAAAGAAAGTTGGGGTGTTAAACATAATTTTTAAAAAGTTGAAAAATCAATTTTAGGGAGATACGTTAGTCTCCTTGACTGTATAGTTTGAGAGGGTTACAGTGAAGAAGAAGAGAAAGAGAGGAAGAGGGGAAGAAGAAGAAGAAAAAGAAGAAGAGTAAAGGGAAGAAGACATAGAAATTGGGAAGAAATGAAGGAATCTTCATCTTCTACATCCTAGGTAAGTGAAATTAGTTAAAAGTGTGAATTGGGGTTTTTGAATTCTTTTCTTAGAATCTGAAATTAAGAGATTAAAGTTGTAAATTTATGTTTTAGAACTTGCTTAAATGCTCTTTGATATGTATATATGGTGTGGTATGAAGTTTTCCATGTTAAACTTGAATTTTGAGCAAGTTTGCAAGATGTGTTTTTAGGGTTTGGTAGAAATTCGAAAATTGGGGATTTGTGGGGTTGATTTTGATAGTGAATATGTATTTTATATGCCTTGGGTGATATGTATACCATGTATGGCAAGTTTTGCTTGAGTATTGTTGATTGTGCAATTGTTGGGATGTTGAAATTTAAGGGTTTTTAATAAATCCGAAAATTGAGTTTTTGTTTGGGTTTTGATTTTGATGTTTTAAGTGTTGAGAGTATGTTATTAATGTCTTCAAACACTCCTAGTTCAAGTCTTGAAAGAATTGAGTTGGGTTGGAGGTGATAACCACCATGGATGAAATTTGAAGCTTTTGGATCTTATGGGTTCTTGAAAATTGTTGTTTCAAATCTATTTGTGGGTTGATTTTTGTTTTCATAATGATGTTTTTAATGCTTTGGATTACTCTTACAACAAGTTTGGAAAGAGTTGAGTTGGGAAGAGTTGGGAAGAGTAGTAGAGATTAGTGTGTGTTCTTGGTGTAGTGTGTGTTTTTAAACCTCTAGCTTATGGGTCTTGCTTGGTTTGTAAAAAATTGTTGATTCTAACTTGATATTTAAATTTGCTAGATGCTAATTACATATTTGAGAAGCATATAGAGAATGTTAGTTTTGGGTTTGGAAGAATTGGGTTATGATTTGGGTAAAACACCATTGAATATGTTCTTGAGCTTTAGAAGCTAAAAATGGGTTCTTGATTTTTATTTGATGGTTGTGGTGAACAATGTTAGATGTGGGTTTTTTTTTATATGCATTGTGAATATTATTTTGAGTTATATGTTATTGAAAACTTATGTCTCCAAGAGTTGGTAGAACTTGAAAGCCTCCATGGAAGAGTTGTTATATATATATATATATATAAACTTCACTTGGGTAGAGAGAGAAAGTTAGAAATTAGGGGCTATTTGGGTGTGATTTTGGGAATTTGGATTGTTTCATTTACAACTTAAACTTCTTAAATTTTTTTACTTATTATGGAAGTTGTTTCTTTCTACATTTTTATTTATTATAGAAGATGTTTATTTTTACTTACTAGTTATGAAGTTGAAGTTTGAGAAATATAAATTCTTTTCAATTAGAAAGCCTAAGTTGTTAATTATTATTTTTTTTTGTTGGTATTATAAGATTTGTGAATTATTATCTAAATTGATGTTATTTTTGCTATGAAATCTAATTTTTAAGATTTCAGGGACCGAAGTTAGTAGTAGCGGACCCAAGGAGTTGACCGAGGAGCGAGTAGAAAGGTGACTTTCATTGACTTGCCGAATTTGAGGTGGGTCTTCTAGATATTGCTGTATTGCAATTTATGTTTATATACATAGCTGGCATGACATGTATGTTGTGCACTTGCATTGCTGAGCTGTTAAACCAAGTAGCTAAAAACTTGGTAATAAGCCGCGAAAGGCTAAAGCTGTTGGGCCCGGGTGTGTGAGTCATGGCATGTATGAGTTGCATTTTAATATTGCATAAATGTTGTATTTGTGCTGTGCTGGGCTGTTTATATGCTTAAACTTGCATATTGTTTTATCTAGTTGTAGTGAGCCGTGGTTTTGCTCACGCCCACATAGATTTTCTGTGCAGGTACCCCTTTAATGAAACTGAATTAGGAATTGCACTGCCATAGGTCTGGGGTTGCTGTGGGTTGCTATGGGTTGACCACAAGAGTGGTATTTTGTCGAAAATTTTTAAAATACCGTTTAGTTGTAACTTTTGCAGGATGTTGTAAACACTTAACTTTTAAGTTTGGTTGTGTTGGATTAGGTTAATGTATAATACTTTGGATGTGTGAATATTTTAAGTTCTATAATAAGGTGTTTTTGTATAAATCTGTTAATCACAAGTTAAATTTAATGTTGTTGATTAGTTGAGTTGTACTAGCAGGTATTCCGACCACGGCGGGTCGGGGTCCCACAGTTTGGTATCAGAGCTTAGGTTATAGGTTCTGTAAATGGTACGGTTGGGTCTAGACCGTGGCAGTGCTTTAGGAGTTGAGTTGTGTGGGTATATTTATTGGTGGATTAATAAATATATTATTATTGTGTTTGCATTGCAAACGTGGTATGTTGCAGATATTATATATATGGATGGGAAAAGACAAACCGGACAGGAGGAAGGGGAGGGGATACACCAACCCCCGGGAAATCAAGAAGTTGAACAAGCACGGCCAGTGGAGCATGGGCAAACGTCTCATCCTGAACAGATGTTTGAATCAATGGCCCGATATTTTGATACGAAAATTAAGACAGCTGTAGCCGGGTCAAGTAAAGCTAAGGAAAAAGCTGATCCTGGGAAACTTTATGACAATTTTTTGAAATATCATCCACCAGCATATTCGGGAATTGGAGCACCATTAGAAGCCGAACAGTGGTTTAAAGGAATGGAAGATATATTTGAAGTAATGCAAATTGGGGGTGATTAACGAGTAATGTTGGCAGCCTTCAAATTTACTGATCGAGCTAAGGATTGGTGGAGGGACACCAAAGCCCATCTAACGACGCCGGTTGTGGGGAACACAGAGCTAAATACGATTACATGGGAAAATTTTAGAAATGTGTTTTATGAGAAGTATTTTACGAAAGCTTTTCGAAATGAGCAACGACAAGAGTTCATACACTTAGAACAAGGAAAGAATACCGTAGAGGAACATGAGGCGCAATTCACTTCCTTATCCCGCTTCGCAGTAAAGCTTGTGGAGGATGAATACGACAAATGCAGAAAATTTCAAGATGGGTTACAATTTCCTATTCGATCGAAACTGTCCACATTGAATGTTCGTAATTATATGGAATTGGTGGAAAGAGCTAATTGGTTGAGAAAGATGTACACGAAAGTCGAGCCTTCCAAAGTCAACAAAAGCGAGGGAGAGTGGAATCGGGTGGATCTAGCCGGGGAGGACCAAGATCGAGAATGTAAGACGTTCCAAGTAGAGGCCGAGGTTTATTTCCACCAAGAAAGGGTGGAGGAACTAGCAGTGCAAGTGGTTCAAGGTCTAGTGTAATACGACCACCGGCGAGCCGGAGTTTTTCTGGAGGGGTGACTTGCTACCGGTGTGGGACTCCAGGTCACGTAGTTCGAGATTGTACTATGCCTGATCAAAGGGAGTGTTATAAGTGTGGCCAGCCGGGTCACCTTTCTAGAGATTGTCCGACTGGGGCTGAGATAGTATCATCGGCTACAGTGTCGTCGGGCTGAGGCAGGGGCCAGGGCAGAGGACAACCGCGAGGTGGTTCAAGCTCTAGTGGAACAGGAGGTCAAGCAAGGGTCTTTACACTAACAAAGAAAGATGCTGAAACGGCACCTCAAGTTGTGACTGGTATGATCTTGATTTCAAATTATGTTGCATATACCTTATTTGATTCTGGATCTACGCACTCGTTTATATCTAAAACCTTTGCGAAAAATTTTGATGATTATTTAGTTGAATTGAACGAGAAGTTAGTCGTGTTCACGCCCTTAGGAGATAAAATTACAATTGATTGGGTTTATAAGGGATGTGCGGTACAAATTGAAAATCACGAAATGAGGGTTAATCTATTACCTTTGGACATAGAGGACTTTGATATTATTTTGGGTATGGATTGGCTGTCGACGTTTCATGCGTCAATTAATTGTTTTAATAAGGAAGTTAACTTTCGGTTTTCGAATGGAATTGAATTCACATTTTGTGGTGAGCGGCGGGAAATGCCAACAAGTTTAATGTCAGTTATAGCTGCTAGAAAGAAATTATGTAAGGGCTGTGAATGTTTGATTGCGTATGTGATCGGTGATGCAAAAGAAACGATACAGATAAAAACAATAGTGGTAGTAAAAGAATTTGTTGACGTGTTTCCCGAAGAATTACCAGGAGATGTACCGGATAGGGAGATAGAGTTTGGTATTGATTTAGTACCTGGTACTAGGCCTATTTCAATTCCACCATATCGAATGGCACCTGCTGAATTGAAGGAGTTGAAAATCCAGTTAGATGATTTACTCAAGAGGGGTTTTATTCAACCGAGTGTGTCACCGTGGGGCGCACCAGTCCTGTTTCTTAAGAAGAAAGATGGAACCTTACGGCTGTGTATTGACTATCGACAGTTAAATAAGATGACAATTCGAAACAAATACCCATTGCCAAGGATAGACGATCTTTTTGATCAATTACAGGGGGCAAAAGTATTCTCAAAAATTGATTTGCGGTCCGGTTACCATCAGTTAAAGGTTCAAAAGAGTGATGTTGAGAAAACAGCTTTTCGTGTTCGTTATGGACATTTTGAGTTTTTAGTGATGCCTTTTGGGTTGACTAATGCGCCTGCTGTATTTATGGATTTGATGAACAGAGTGTTCAAACCATTTCTGGATATGTTTGTTATTGTCTTCATCGACGACATACTCGTTTATTCACGTAGCATAGAAGAGCATGAAATCCATTTGAGACTTGTATTACAAAAATTGAGGGAGGAGCAATTATATGCAAAATTAAGCAAATATGAATTTTGGTTGACAGAAGTTGCTTTTCTGGGGCATGTGATTACGGGAGAAGGAATTACCGTGGATCCAAAGAAAGTTGAAGCAGTATCTCTATGGCCAAGGCCTATGAATGTGACAGAAATTCGAAGTTTTCTAGGGTTTGCTGGTTATTACCGTCGCTTCATTCAGAACTTTTTAAATATTGCCTTGCCATTAACCAAGCTGACTAGAAAGGGAGTGAGGTTTGATTGGAATTTAGAGTGTGAAAACAATTTTCAAGAATTGAAGAATTGCTTGATGAGAGCTCCAATGCTTATTCTTCCGTCAAGTACTGATAATTTTGTAGTTTATACTGATGCGTCACACCAAGGGTTAGGTGGTGTTTTAATGCAAAATGAAAAGGTTGTAGCTTATGCTTCGAGACAGCTGAAACCACATGAGCTAAACTATCCAGTACATGATTTGGAGTTAGCTGCAATTGTTTTTGCACTAAAGCTGTGGCGTCATTACTTGTATGGGGTAAGTTGTGAGATCTACACCGATCATCAGAGTCTGAAATATCTGTTTACACAGAAGGAGCTAAATTTGAGACAACGACGATGGCTGGAATTAATCAAGGATTACGATTGCTCTATTCATTATCATCCAGGGAAAGAAAATGTGGTAGCAGATGCTTTGAGCCAAAAATCGTTAGGAAAAATATCGTGTATGCAGTGTAAAACGGTCGATTTTATTCGGGACATGAAGACAGTTCGAGCAGAATTATCAATGTTAGAAACAGAAGTATTTGTAGCACGATTTGAAGTTAGGCCAATTTTGGTGGATTGAATTCGAGAATTACAGGCTGCAGATACGAGGCAATTACAGTATAGAGATGACGTGATAAATGGAAAGACAAAGGACTTTGTTATTCGATCTGATGGGGTCTTATGTTACGGGTCACGGATGTGTGTGCCTCGAGATCCAGTGCTTAGAAAAGAAATTCTAGAGGAAGCTCATAGTTCTGCTTATGCTATGCATCCAGGGAGCACGAAGCTATATAAGACGATTAAAGAGTTTTATTGGTGGCCTGCAATGAAAAGAGAAGTAGCTGAATTTGTGAGCCGATGTTTGGTATGTCAACAAGTTAAGGATGAACATCAACGACCAGGAGGCTTATTGCAACCTTTACCAATTCCAGAGTGGAAGTGGGAACATGTAAGGATGGATTTTGTGCGGGGATTACCTCAGTCACAGAGGGGTAATGACTCTATTTGGGTGATAGTTGATCGATTGACGAAATCAGCACATTTTTTATCGGTTAGAGCTACTACTACACTTGAGCAGTATGCAAGGTTGTATGTAAATGAGATTATGAGATTACATGGAGCACCGGTATCGATTATATCAGATCGAGATCCAAACTTTACTTCACATTTGTGGGGACACGTGCAAGAGGCTCAAGGTACTAAACTGAAGTTCAGTACTGCTTTTCACCCGCAGACAGACGAGCAATCGGAGAGAACTATTCAGACATTAGAAGATATGTTAAGAGCTTGTGTGATAGAATTTACAGGTGGCTGGGAAAAATATTTGCCATTAATTGAATTTGCTTACAACAACAACTATCACAGTAGCATTGGGATGGCGCCTTTTGAGGCTCTTTATGGAAGAAAATGCAGAACGCCAGTATGCTGGGGTGAACTTGGAGAAAGTAAAGTAGAGAGTAGAGTTTTTGGACCGGAGATCATTCAAGAAACAGTAAGTAAGATTGAGGTCATTCGAGAGAAACTTAAGGTTTCACAAAGTCGCCAGAAAGAGCTATGCAGACATTCGCCGCAGAGAGTTAGAGTTTGCTGTTGGTGATTTAGTTTTCTTAAAGGTTTCTCCATGGAAAGGGGTAATGAGATTTGGTAAGAAAGGGAAGTTAGCGCCGAGGTATATCGGACCTTATGAAATTCTAGAAAGAATTGGAGATGCTGCATATAAGTTAAAATTGCCTCAGGAGTTATCGCGACTACATGATGTTTTCACGTGTCGATGCTAAGGAAGTATGTGAAAGATCCCTCACATGTTCTCACAACACCATCGGTTGAGCTAGATGAAAATCTAACTTACGAGGAAAAGCCTTTGCAAATACTTGATCGACAAATGAAGCAGCTGAGAAATAAATCGATTCCAATGGTGAAGGTACTATGGCTGAGTCAAGCTATAGAAGAAATGACTTGGGAAACGAAAGAGAGCGTGCATAAGCAATATCCACATTTATTTGATCAAGGTACGTAAATTTCGGGGACGGAATTTTTTTTAACGGGGGGAGAGCTGTGAGACCCGAACCCGAAAAGAATATTAAAATAATAAATCATTTACTCTATTAAGCTGAACTGAGTTGTTTAAAATTTAAATTTATGTGATTTAATTATTTAAGCTGAATTGTTATTAAATTTTTGTTTTATGCTGAGCTGTTAATTATTAAATAATTATGTGTTGGGTTAGAACTGGGAAATTCCATTTTTGGGATTTTGAGTTAGGAAATAACTCTTTTTGGGGGTACTAAGATGATATGGGAAAGTTTGGGGAAGTTTGAGAACTCAAGTGCTTGTTTTAAAGAAAGTTGGGGTGTTAAACATAATTTTTAAAAAGTTGAAAAATCAATTTTAGGGAGATACGTTAGTCTCCTTGACTGTATAGTTTGAGAGGGTTACAGTGAAGAAGAAGAGAAGAGAAAGAGAGGAAGAGGGGAAGAAGAAGAAGAGTAAAGGGAAGAAGACATAGAAATTGGGAAGAAAGGGAGGAATCTTCATCTTCTACATCCTAGGTAAGTGAAATTGGTTGAAAGTGTGAATTGGAGTTTTTGAATTCTTTCCTTAGAATCTGAAATTAAGAGATTAAAGTTGTAAATTTATGTTTTAGAACTTGCTTAAATGCTCTTTGAAATGTATATATGGTGTGGTATGAAGTTTTCCATGTTAAACTTGAATTTTGAGCAAGTTTGCAAGATGTGTTTTTAGGGTTTTGTAGAAATCCGAAAATTGGGGATTTGTGGGGTTGATTTTGATAGTGAATATGTATTTTATATGCCTTGGGTGATATGTATACCATGTATGGCAAGTTTTGCTTGAGTATTGTTGATTTTGCAATTGTTGGGGTGTTGAAATTTAAGGGTTTTTAATAAATCCGAAAATTGAGTTTTTGTTTGGGTTTTGATTTTGATATTTTAAGTGTTGAGAATATGTTATTAATGTCTTGAAACACTCCTAGTTCAAGTCTTGAAAGGATTGAGTTGGGTTGGAGGTGATAACCACCATGGATGAAATTTGAAGCTTTTGGGTCTTATGGGTTCTTGAAAATTGTTATTTCAAATCTATTTGTGGGTTGATTTTTGTTGTTATAATGATATTTTTAATGTTTTGGATTACTCTTTGTTTGCTGTAATTTGCGCGGGCGTGCCAGAACCAATCTGTGATTCGGTGTGTGTGTATGTGAGCGTTCAAACTAATTTCCTATCTGCTTGTGTCAGTGATACACAAGGCTTTTGGTGAATCTGACTTCTAAACTGGTGATTGTGTGTAGTGAGTAGGAAAGTATCCTCACTAAAAGTCCTTTAGCAGTACTGAAGCGCACAAGCTAAAAAGTATCAAGTTTAAACAAGTTAAACAAATCACAAACGGTTTAATAAAAATAGATTTTTATTAAATGCTTGGAAAACTAAAACAGATCTCAAGAACACCAGAATGGACTGATCATTCAAAAGAACAGAGAATAAAAATAACAAAAAGACACAGACCTAATTGCTATTAAAGCTAGGAAACAAAGACTTAGATAAAGTGCTCTGAATGCCTTGAATGTGCTGAATACTGAATGCTGTGTATGCTTTTGTCGAAGAGACGCGGAGTCCTTTGCTTGAAGGGCCTGCCTCTATATTTATAGCGGCCTGAACTGATTCCTATTTGGACTATGATTCCTTCTCTTACGCCCCAAGCTATTGATTGATTGGCTGATTTGAAGAAATCCTTCTATATCACCACCTCCTACCTTATTCTGAACTTAATTGAATTAATCCCTTTAATTTAGGGATTAGACGCTCCAACCCAGCTGGCAACTAACAACTCCTTTCCCAGACGGACTCTTGTTTCCAAAAAACTCTCAGAGATGACATCATCATGCCAACTGTGAATAACAACGCCCTGTCCTTCGTCAATCGACCTCTCCCTGTTGGATGAATCGGGCTCATGACTTCTTCCATGTCCGATCATATTTCTTCAACTTCTTATAATCAATCGGACACACTCTTCCTTTTCATGATGTCCGATTAGTTATAACGTTGCTTTACTTTTCCATCGGGCTCTCAACATGATAAGTTATGTTCTCATAGCCCGATGATGCTTACACTTGCCACATGCTCCCATTGGACTCTCCTCATCTCCCAACAGTTGTTCCCCCCATCGGGCTTACCTCTTGAGTCCGATGAGTCATCACTACTTGCCCCAGCGTCTCCTTCACCCAACTTCAACTCCACTCGGGCTCAAAAATCATTGACGATTTTTGGGTGCAAACAATTGCCCCCCAAAAGGTCATATCAAACGTCCCGCCTTGATTGATGTGACGTTTTGAATTTCAAATATGCCACGCGTCAAGCACGCAGCTAACGTCAGGTTATGGAGAATCCCACCAGTCACCCTACTTTTAATGCGCCATGATTACGGCATCGTGATATTTAAATATCACCCAACTTCCGAAAACTCCTTACACATTCACATTTTACTCTCTCCAGAATTCAAGCAAAACACAGAGCTTCTCACTCTATCTTCATCTTTTCCGGCGACTTTTCTTCCTTCCATAGACATGGCTCCCAAAACCGCTCCGGCCACCTCCAAAGGAAAAAAGTCTTTCGCAGACGCTCCACCGCCACAAAACCGCTGCAGGGAGGTTAGGGCTTTGGCCAAAGCTCACGCTGCTGACATATCCACTGAATACCTCACCCCCTACAGTTCCTCCAACGGTTCTCCCGTCGCACCAGGCTTGGGCGCGGCGTTTCTGGGCCACCCTCCGGCGGCTTTTCTTCCTTTCTTTCCTCCGGTAGAAAACGAAACGTTCGTACAAGTCCCTGCTCATTGGGCCAAGTTCCAGACTGCGAACCAACCAATTCGAGGATGGCCGACCCCCGCCGCTAATTGGGACAAGTGGGTAACTAGGGTTTCGGCCTCTAAGGCCGCTATCTGGAAGCAAACGGGCATCTATGATGCAATCATGCTCAGCCGGTCTCGCATTGAAATAGACCGGCCTCTTCTTCTGTCTGCTCTACTCTTCTGGTCCTCGTCTTGCAATGGCTTTCTTTTCCGTTGCGGACCAATGGCTCCCACCGTCAAAGACATTAGCTACCTGCTCGGTCTTCATCCCCACGGCCCAGAAATCATTCCCGGTCTTGACGTTGGAACGGCCAGCTTTGCCTATCCACAACAGGAAATTGTCAGGGACGGGGCCGTTTCTCACAGGCCGATCACGGCCTTTGGAGGTTTCCTTGCTGCCTGCATCGGGGCAGATGATACGGCGGTGTCCGATGCAGAACACACTGCCTTCCTCATCTATTGGCTCAACAAATATCTCTTCTGTTCGGCCTCCCAAGCCATTACCAAAGAATATACAACCGTAGCCCTAGCTCTCGCATCGGGGAAACCCTTAGCCATGGCTACGCTGGTTTGGGTACATTTGGTCCGAGGCACAACAGATTTTGTTCACTCGGGCTTCGGAGCTGGTGGAAGCCCGATGTGGGTGCTCCAATTGTGGCTTTATTCCTACTTTCCTGAATTCCAACCCACCATCAGCCAATTGGTCGATGTGCCTATCTCTGTCGTTCAGTTTATGAACGTAGCTCCCTCTTCACACTCTTTTGAAGAGTGTTTTACTTTCTTTTACCAGGGCTGCTCCCCTCGGGACGTCAATCTTTTCACCCCATTCTTTTCCCTTCAATTCTCTTCTTTTCTCCAGCTTTCCAATAACCCTTCAAACTGGGGTTCGGGCACCCAGTCTACCTATAATGAAATTTTTTCTAGCTACTTAGTAGCTAGAGACATTATTTTTAGCCCAAGCATCCCGTCGGCCAACAATAAATGCGGGGCCGAGTACTACTTCGCTCCTCTATATGCCCGCCAATTCGGGCTTACTCAACTCGTGCCCGTTCCTCCTGGTATCACCGTCAACGTTGACTGGGTTGAACGTGGCCTTATTGTTAATGACGGGCAGGTGAAAAAGATAACAGAGAGGAAAGACCGGCTCAAAGTCGCGTTCAACTTTACACCCTTCTCTGCCCGGCCAATAGTATCAGAAGAGTTCACCCAGTGGTGGGGTGAACGGGCTCGAAGCATATTTTCACGCACCGCTGCTGAGGCCCTGGTGCCTTTTACTGCAACATCAGCCACGGTGGCCAATGTCCCTATACCAGCAGCAGCTCCAATCCGACGTAAACAAATCGCCAAGAGACCGGCTCGCAAACCAACCCCGGGCAAAGGTCCGTCTCAAAAGAAACAAAAAACAACACCGGCCTCCGTCCAGGTTTGCTCTTCCCTTTTGATTTGAGCCCGAATTCCTTTTATTCAATATTAATCCTTTTGTTCTATCTTTGCAGCTTGCTGACGAAGACTCGGGAGAGGATCCACTTCCAAACCTCGCTCAGACTCTTCCCCCAACTCTCCCTACATCACCGGCCTCTGCAACGGCTTATCTAGAGCGAGTGGCCGTTTGGGTGATGCCACTTCACATCGTGCCTCCTCTAACTCCTTCAAGCGGAGACGAAGACCTTGCTCATATCGGCCAAGTCCCTGAGCAAGTTGTTCTTTCTTCCAGCACTGAGGGTGTGGCCGGTGCTGAACCTACCACAGAGGCCGCTGGGGAGGAAGTAAATCAAGCCGTCCCTTCTGAAAACGAAACTCCAACCGGACAAGGGAAACCTACCACCGCCATCAGCTCTCCTGTTCACATAATACCAGGACCGGTGGTGGCCGAGGTCAGTCCTCCTGAAGCGTCTGCCGTCGAGGCCGGTGATGATAATTCGGGCTCTGCCCCTGAAACAGAAGCCCCACAGACGACAATGGCCTCGATGAGTCCGGACGTGGGAACCGGCCTCCCTTCTTCTTCTCAAACATCTTCTCAACCAAGCGAGGCCGATATTCGCGAAACAATCTCGGCCTCGCTTCGTCCTCACACCCAGGTATTGCTGTGTTACTTTGCGTTAATTCGTATGATTCTAAAAACAATGCCTGACTGTATTCTCTTGAACAGGCCGATCCTTCAGACCCAGTGCCCGTTATTCCCTTCAATGACTTCTTCTTGGGCCTGGACCTGGGAGCACTCGGCCCCCTGGAGCCCGAAGCGGTTTCTCCTTCCCTGCTGCAACAATCCAAGGACTTACTCCTCGGACTGGCGGACCAGGAATTTTCCAACCTTCCTGCTACTGCTGACATTGACTCTGCCTTGAACACTCTCATGGCCGATCCTTCCCTTTCTGACGGGCAACTATCCTTACTGTTGGAGATAAAAGAGAGACTTCCCAGTGCCCGTCTCATGGACAGATCGGCCTTGAAAATTCAAGCTGATGCAGAACTTCACTTAGGCTCCCGGCAGAAAGCATTAAATTTCTTGGAAGGGGCCAAAGCCAAATTTGAAGCAGGGAAGGCCTCTCGGGCTCAGGTTCTAGCAAGGGATACTTGGCTGCGGAACCGTATTGCTGTATTAAAAGCTCAACTTGCCCAATGTGAGGCCGATGTCATCACCAACAACGCCGCTCTTGAAAAAATTGACGAAGCCCTTTCTTCGCTAGGCGGTGACGCTCAGAAGTGCAGTGATCAGTTACAAGCCAGCGTCCCCATATCCCGGGCTTGGGCCCAAAAGCTGGAAAAAGCCAAGCGAGACCGGTCTGGAGCCATCAAGACATGGGAAGACTTGAAGGCTAAACTTAGGAGTTTTGGGTCGGCCTAGAGACCGACTCCTGTTTATATATACTTTGTAAAAATTTCTTTTTTTTTTTATCATTACTTTGTAAGTAAGCTGTGCTCAGCCTATCAATACAAAATCACTGTTCATCTAAATCATTCGGGCTCCGGCTCATAATTTATCAGCTGATCATACTCCAACCCAGGATTAGGTTTATAATCTAGATCAATGGTCTCCCATAACGTTGGATAATTAGACTTTAAATACTGACCATTGATTAATCGGACATGGATAGTCCCATCTAAATCACGAAGCCTGTAAGCACCTCCTCTTTTAACTTGGTGAACGATGAACGGGCCTTCCCAATTGACTGACCATTTACCGTATCGATTATCCTTATCTCCAATAGGTAACACGGCCTTCCACACCAAATCATCGGTGCAAAAGATTTCTCTCTCACCCTTTTATTGTAAGCTCGGGCGGCCCGTTGTTTTTGTACTTTTAATGCATCCAAGGCCACTAGCCTCATTTCATCAAGCCCTTTCAACTCAGCTATCATAGCCTCCGTATACTCAGCGGGCTCTAGTTGATTCTGTAAAGCCCTTCTGGCCGATCGGACTGTAACTTCCATAGGTAACATCGCGTTATGCCCGTAGGTCAGCATGAACGGTGTAACCTCAGTACTTGATCTCTTTGACGTCCGATAGGCCCATAATGTTTCGGACAAAAGCTTGTCCCATTCCCTAGGATTCTCCACGATCATCTTTTCAATGATCCCCTTAAGGATCTTGTTAGTAGACTCGGCCTGACCATTAGCCTGTGCATAATAGGGTGTAGAATTAAGAATCTTGATTCCCCTACTTTCTGCAAAGGCGGAGGTCTCCGTCCCTGTAAACACAGATCCTTGATCGGCCGTGATTGTTTCTGGAAGGCCGAACCTATGGATAATGTGTTCTTCAATGAATTTTATGACGGTGGCTTGTGTCACCGTTCTACAAGGTATGGCCTCGGCCCACTTGGTAAAGTAGTCCGTAGCCACTATTATGAAACAATGCTGGCCGGATGATGGTGGTAAGACTTTGCCAATCAAATCCATCGCCCATCCCCTAAATGGCCATGGTTTGATTATAGGTTGCAATACTTTGGCCGACACATGTTGAATCGGACCATGCTTTTGACAAGGTTGACAACCCTTGGCATAGCTGATGCAGTCTTTCAACATGCCAGGCCAATAATAATTATACCTCCTCAATAGCCACTTCATCTTGGTGCCGGCTTGATGTGCTCCACATATCCCTTCGTGTACTTCGGCCATAACCTGCATGGCCTGCTTCTTCCCCAGGCACCTCAGGACCACGTCGTCACCGATCGGTTTCTTGAATAATTCCCCATCTAGTACCACGAATCGGACTGCAAACAACCTGACTCTTCGGTCTACTCTGACATTTGGGTGACTCAGGTATTCAATAATAGGAACTCTCCAATCGCTATCCTCCATCAGGACCGAATTGGTAGTAGCGTACCAACCCCTCTTTGCAACGGACGGTAATGACCGGACATTGACCGTGATGAGTTGGTCTTCTACACTCTTCTGGGAGGGTGAGGCTGATCCTGTCTTTGCCAACTTATCGGCCTCAGTATTGGTTGTTCTTGGGATATAGCTCACACTAATGTCATCAAATGCTTCCATGAGCTGAGTAGCAACTGCATGGAACGGGCATAACTCCCAACTTCTTATCTGAAACTCTCCAGCAATCTGTCCGATCACCAAACCTGAGTCGCCTTTTATATGCACAGATGATGCCCCCATTTCAAGGAGTATTTCTAGTCCGATTATAAGTGATTCGTACTCGGCCTAATTGTTAGTGCATTTGAAGTTGAGCCGAAAAGACATTTTTGTCTTTTTGTACTTGGGTGATACAATCACCACTCCTGCCCCAGCACCTTCTGCGTTTTTGGACCCGTCAAAGATTAAAGTCCATGGGACTAAGGATGTGCTCAGAACTTTGGGTGTTGGAGGCAGTGTTCCCAAATCAGCAGGATCTGGGTGATCGGCCAAGAAATTGGCTATGGCCTGGCCTTTTACCGATTGCTGTGAACGGTATTAGATGGCAAACTCCATCAAGGCCAAGGTCCATTTCCCAATTTGGCCTCTCATGATTGGTCTTGATAGCATGTATTTTATCACATCCGTTTGACATATTATATAAGTGGAAACAGGAAGCATATATGTTCTTAACTTCTGTGAAGAAAAATACAAAGCCAAGCATAACTTCTCAATCGGCGCATAACGCTGCTCGATTGGAGTCAAAATTCTACTTAAGTAGTAAACAGCCTGCTCGTTACCTTGCTCATTATCTTGAGCTAGCATACTACCTATAGAGCAATCAGAAGCCGATATATACAATTTTAAATACCTACCCTTTTTTGGTGGCATTAACACTGGAGGCATTGACAGATACTGTTTGATTCCTTCAAAGGCTTGTTGATGGCTGTCTTCCCACTTGAAGTCTTCATCGGTCTTGTTCTTCAATAGTGGGGTCCATATTTGGGTCTTCCCAGCACAGTTTGATATGAATCTTCTTAAGAAATTGATTTGCCCGAGCAATCTCTGGAGTTCCTTCTTATTAGCAGGCGGTTTTGCTGCTTGGATAGCCCGAGCCTTATTTTTATCAATCTCTATCCCCCTTTGATGTACCAGGAAACCTAAGAAATTTCCTGCTGTAACACCGAATGCGCATTTGAGAGGGTTCATTTTTAATCCGTGAGCCCGCATTCTTTCAAACGCCTTTTCCAAATCTCTCAAATGATCGATGTAATCCCCTGACTTTACCACTACATCATCTATGTAAACTTGCATGAACTGCCCGATCATGTCATGGAAGATTGAATTCATTGCCCGCTGATAAGTGGCTCCAGCGTTCTTGAGTCCGAAAGGCATGACAACCCACTCAAAGGTTCCAATTGCCCCCGGGCACCGAAAAGCAGTCTTCGGGACATCCTCTTCGGCGATGTAAATCTGGTTATACCCCGAATGCCCGTCCATAAATGACAGAATTTTGTGTTTAGCGGCCGAATCGATTAACTGATCGGCTATAGGCATGGGATACTCATCTTTTGGGGTAGCTAAGTTTAAATTCCTGAAATCTATGCAAACCCTTAGCTTCCCATTCTTCTTCACTACTGGCACTACATTCGAGACCCATTCGACATATCGGGCTGTCCGAATGAAGCCAGCGTTCAGTAATCGTTCGATCTCTTCTTTCACCTTCAATGTCACTTCTGGTGACATGCACCGAGGCAGCTGTTTGAACGGCCTGAACCCCGATTTAATTGGCAATCGGTGTTCCACCAGTTCCCTTGACAGACCAGGCATCTCGTCATATTCCCAAGCAAAACAATCCTTATATTTATGCAGGAGTGCAATCATATCGGCCTGACCCTGAGGATCCAACATCTGACTCACATAGGTAGGCTTGTGCTCTCCTTCTTCGCCTAAGTTGACTTCCAAGAGAGGGTCCTGGACATCGGCCTTAAGATCATCCAGCTTAGCCGTGGCCGTTTCCAACTCATGTATCTGAATCTCTTCTTCCTTCGGGGCTTCTTCTTCGTAAATGCAATCAGCCAGATTGATCGTTCCGTCAGTAGGGCCGATTTCCAATCTTCGGTCGGCCAAGAATGCACACCATCTGGCCATGCTGGCTCTTAAGGCCAGCAGCTTCCGTTCTTCAATTGTCGGAATCTCCATGGACGTCTTCTTGTTCAACGATCTCGATCGGCCTTGATTCTTCTGTCCGACTGAGATTATGGAAATATGCCTTGATGTCCGACGAACTTCCTTTAAGGAAGGTCGCCGCATTTGGCCTTCCCAATTTGTTACACCCCAACAACTTCACTGCCCGATGTCATCTTCATACAAGACTGCATCGGCCGTCTGCACCCGGGCTACAAAGGGCTTGGTGTCTGCCCCCACCACTTCCACCTCATCTCCTCTCCAGAAAATTAACAACTGATGAAGGGTGGAGGGAATACAATAGTTTGGGTGTATCCAATCCCGGCCTAATAAAGCATTATAGGCCGCTGAAGTTTCCACGATGAAAAACGCAGTCATGACCGTTTTGCTGCCAACGGTCAGTTCCAAGGGTAGGATCCCCTTCGTCCTTGAAGGTGCCCCCGTGAAGCTTTGGACATTCATTTCTGTCGGAATCAGCTCTGACTCCGATTTCTGCAAGATCCTTAACATGATTTGGGGCATGATGTTGATAGTAGACCCCCCATCAACAAGAATCCTGTTTATCGGGACGCCCTCTATGTGCCCTTTTACATACAATGGCTTTAGATGTTGGGACATCTGGTGTGTTGGCTTTTCAAACACTACTTTAACTGGTCCGGTCTTCACTCCTTCCTCAGTCTGTTGTTCCTTCGGCCTTAAGATAGTAATCTTTGGCCGATCGGTCTGCCCATCGGTGGCGTCCACACTTTTGCTAGTGGCTTCCACCAGTTTAGGCTTAACGATCTCTCCCCCGTTCCAAAAGTTTTCCATCACGGCCGAGTCCTTAGCTGAGCCTTCAACCACATCCCCTTCCATGGCCGATGGTTGATCCGGCTTGGCCATGAAAGACATGGGTAGCGTAAACACCATGTTAGAAGACAGGCCTACTGGAATTGTCCCGAATTGGATTGGCGAAAAACTAGAATCCGACCCATCTCCATCGGACTCAATCATCTTGTCCGCCGTACCTGTCCCCTTTTCTTGTGAACTTTCTTGTCGGACTCTCTCCTTCCGAGGCTCGGTGGGAGCAATCGGACCCCCTACCTGATTCTTCAACAACTGGCGTTCCCGCTCGGCCTGTCGCATTCTCTGATATCTTCTTTTCTGGGACTTGCTATATTGCGGCCGTGCTGGGAACTTGGAGTGTTCAGCTCTATGCCATTTTTGATCTTCTACCCTAGGCGGTAGCACCATCCTCGGGCTCCTTCCAGAAATTGTTGCTTGCATCTGAGGCCTTGGGATCACTTGGGAACTACTTTTCCCCAGTCGGCCGTATTCTCGCTGGCCGACTTGGTGTCCCAACGGATGTTTTGCACGCCACTCGGGCTTGGCCTGACCTTGCCACGGTAATGACAATCTTTCATGTACGGGCCTTCTCGGGCTTGAGTCCCGATGTTCATAGCTTCTCGGCCTCTTACTCGGGCTCGAGACTTCCTTCTTGATGTCAGCCTTGCACCTCGGGCAAAGGCCTTGTTCGATGAATTCCAGCTGTCGCCGTAGATCGGCTATCAGATTATCCGTGCTAGATTTGGCCGTCTCTTCGTTAGCTTTCTGTACTTCCGTCTTGCGTTCTTGGTGACTCTTTCGGAGGTCATGTATTGTAACCTTCGGCCCATTGGTGGCCGAAGTAGCAATTTGTTTACCCTCCCTTTGTGTTGGCACAAATTCCTCGTCAGATAAGTCAATCTTCAGTCTTGGCCTTGACAACCTAGTTAGGTCGGGCATCACCATGTTTGTGCCCGTGATCTGAGGAAAAGGATTTGCATCGATCCCCATTGCTTTGTCCAAGAATTTGAAGACCCCCTTCTCGACGTTTTCCTGTATAAAATTGCGAAAAACAACACAATTGTTAGTAGCGTGCTTCCAAGAATTGTGCCATTTACAATATTCTTTGTTTTTTATGTCATCGGCCTTTGGGATCCGATGACCTTCACTTAGCTTGATCACTTTATCGGCCAACAGGGCATCGAATATTTGATCAGCCATTGTTATATCGAAAGTATAGTTTTTTCCCGCCTCGAACGCCATCTTCTTTGCAGCAGCGTTATTATTAACAGGCTTGTTCAAGGCGTTGCATACGATTGGCCGTTTGCAAATTAATTCGGCCATATCGCATTCTGTTTCAAGGTCACACTCTGCCAAGTGGACCTCGTAATTGGGGTCTTTGTAATATGTTCCCTTAGAAGAGTTCTTCTTCTCCTGCTCATCCAAGAGAATACGTTCGTAGCGACCCGCCCGTGTGGCAAGCTCGAACAGATCACGGAAGTCAGTTCCTTCAAACCTCTTGCGAAGCTCAAAGGACATGCCCCCCATGGCCATCTTTGCATACTCCTCCTCGGGCAACACTGTCTTGCAGCGGTATTTTGCCTTTCGAAAACGGGCTATGTATGTTTCCACGGTCTCCCCCACCAGTTGCATCATTCGCGACAAATCTGCCAATGATGTCTCGGCTCAGTCCTATAGAACTGTCCGTGAAACAACTCCTCCATCCCTTGCCAAGTTAACACCGAAATTGGCTGGGAGGTTGACGTACCACAAAAACGCCATGCCCGTTAGCGAATTTGGGAATAGTCTTAACTTCAATGGGTCACTGTGACCCACATGGCCGCATTGAACAATAAAACGGCCAATGTGCTCAACTGAGGACTGTTCACTCTCTCCTGAGAATAGAGTGAAATTCGGTACCTTATACCCCTGAGGAAATATGACTCGGTCAATCTCCGGCGGGTACGGCCGTTTGTAAGTCGGCCTTTCCAGTCTCCGCATAAACGGGCCATACTCCTCGTGTATGGCCGCTACCAGCTCTTCCCTATTGATGGGTTGAACTACGGGCTGAACATTCCTTATCGGGGGTATCAACGGCGGCGGTCCGTTCTGTTGGTTATTCTGGACCTGATGGGTCCAAAACCCACCGTTGTTCCTCTGCCCCCCATGGCCATTCCCTTGGGGCTGTGTGTGGCCGACTGAACTTTCAGTCTGGCCGGCAGATCCTCCAAACCCTGGTGTCGCCGATCCGTGGGATCGGTGACCACCAAACTACCAGCGATGCCGGTCTGTGACTCAGATTGCTTTCCTGAGCCATTTCCTTCTCTTAGGTTTGGACAGACATATGGTGGGCTCTTCGGCTTATCGGACTCCAGCGAGGTACCCGAGCCCGAACCGTTGACCTGTTCTCCTCTCCATCCGGCCTTATAGGTTTCAATCATCTTTTCGACTGTTTCCGTCAGTCGGTCCAACTTTACGTGCGTGGTCCTGGTTTCATGGATCAGATCAGCCTGACTTTTATGGATATCGGTCGTTTGCTGCATGACCGATTTGAGGTTGCCCATAGAACCTATGAGCGCGTTGTACTCATGCCACATGGGCTCTACGTTAGCCCTCATGGCTTCCGAGATGGCTTCTAACGTGATACTACCGTCCTGTGGAGAATGGCCGGTGCTCTCCTCCGTGGGCGGATCCATATGCTGATCGTCCTTTGTCGTCTTATCTTTCTTCGGAGGCATGATTTGACACTGTGGGTCCCACCGGGCGTGCCAAAAATGTTTGCTGTAATTTGCGCGGGCGTGCCAGAACCAATCTGTGATTCGGTGTGTGTGTGTGTGTGAGCGTGCAAACTAATTTCCTATCTGCTTGTGTCAGTGATACACAAGGCTTTTGGTGAATCTGACTTCTAAACTGGTGATTGTGTGTAGTGAGTAGGAAAGTACCCTCACTAAAAGTCCTTTAGCAGTACTGAAGCGCACAAGCTAAAAAGTATCAAGTTTAAACAAGTTAAACAAATCACAAACGGTTTAATAAAAATAGATTTTTATTAAATGCTTGGAAAACTAAAACAGATCTCAAGAACACCAGAATGGACTGATCATTCAAAAGAACAGAGAATAAAAATAACAAAAAGACACAGACCTAATTGCTATTAAAGCTAGGAAACAAAGACTTAGAGAAAGTGCTCTGAATGCCTTGAATGTGCTGAATACTGAATGCTGTGTATGCTTTTGTCGAAGAGACGCGGAGTCCTTTGCTTGAAGGGCCTGCCTCTATATTTATAGCGGCCTGAACTGATTCCTATTTGGACTATGATTCCTTCTCTTACGCCCCAAGCTATTGATTGATTGGCTGATTTGAAGAAATCCTTCTATATCACCACCTCCTACCTTATTCTGAACTTAATTGAATTAATCCCTTTAATTTAGGGATTAGACGCTCCAACCCAGCTGGCAACTAACAACTCCTTTCCCAGACGGACTCTTGTTTCCAAAAAACTCTCAGAGATGACATCATCATGCCAACTGTGAATAACAACGCCCTGTCCTTCGTGAATCGACCTCTCCCTGTTGGATGAATCGGGCTCAAGACTTCTTCCATGTCCGATCATATTTCTTCAACTTCTTATAATCAATCGGACACACTCTTCCTTTTCATGATGTCCGATTAGTTATAACGTTGCTTTACTTTTCCATCGGGCTCTCAACATGATAAGTTATGTTCTCATAGCCCGATGATGCTTACACTTGCCACATGCTCCCATTGGACTCTCCTCATCTCCCAACAGTTGTTCCCCCCATCGGGCTTACCTCTTGAGTCCGATGAGTCATCACTACTTGCCCCAGCGTCTCCTTCACCCAACTTCAACTCCACTCGGGCTCAAAAATCATTGACGATTTTTGGGTGCAAACACTCTTACAACAAGTTTGGAAAGAGTTTAGTTGGGAAGAGTTGGGAAGAGTAGTAGAGATTAGTGTGTGTTCTTGGTGTAGTGTGTGTTTTTAAACCTCTAGCTTATGGGTCTTGCTTGGTTTGTAAAAAATTGTTGATTCTAACTTGATATTTAAATTTGCTAGATGCTAATAACATATTTGAGAAGCATATAGAGAATGTTAGTTTTGGGTTTGGAAGAATTGGGTTATGATTTGGGTAAAACACCATTGAAGATGTTCTTGAGCTTTAGAAGCTAAAAATGGGTTCTTGATTTTTATTTGATGGTTGTGGTGAACAATGTTAGATCTGGGTTTTTTTTTATATGCATTGTGAATATTATTTTGAGTTATATGTTATTGAAAACTTATGTCTCCAAGAGTTTGTAGAACTTGAAAGCCTCCATGGAAGAGTTGTTATATATATATATATATATATATAAACTTCACTTGGGTAGAGAGAGAAAGTTAGAAATTAAGGGCTATTTGGGTGTGATTTTAGGAATTTGGATTGTTTCATTTACAACTTAAACTTCTTAAATTTTTTTACTTATTATGGAAGTTGTTTCTTTCTACATTTTTATTTATTATAGAAGATGTTTATTTTTACTTACTAGTTATGAATTTGAAGTTTGAGAAATATAAATTCTTTTCAATTAGAAATTCTAAGTTGTTAATTATTTTTTTTTTTTGTTGGTATTATAAGATTTGTGAATTACTATCTAAATTAATGTTATTTTTGCTATGAAATCTAATTTTTAAGATTTCAGGGACCGAAGTTAGTAGTAGCGGACCCAAGGAGTTTACCGATGAGCGAGTAGAAAGGTGACTTTCATTGACTTGCCGAATTTGAGGTGGGTCTTCTAGATATTGTTGTATTGCAATTTATGTTTATATACATAGCTGGCATGACATGTATGTTGTGCACTTGCATTGCTGAGCTGTTAAACCAAGTAGCTAAAAACTTGGTAATAAGCCGCGAAAGGCTAAAGCTGTTGGGCCCGAGTGTGTGAATCATGGAATGTATGAGTTGCATTTTAATATTGCATAAATGATGTATTTGTGCTGTGCTGGGCTGTTTATATGCTTAAACTTGCATATTGTTTTATCTAGTTGTAGTGAGTCGTGGTTTTGCTCACGCCCACATAGATTTTCTATGCAGGTACCCCTTTAATGAAGCTGAATTAGGAATTGCACTGCCATAGGTCTGGGGTTGCTGTAGGTTGCTATGGGTTGACCACAAGAGTGTTATTTTGTCGGAAAATTTTAAAATACCGTTTAGTTGTAACTTTTGCAGGATGTTGTAAACACTTAACTTTTAAGTTTGATTGTGTTGGATTAGGTTAATGTATAATACTTTGGATGTGTGAATATTTTATGTTCTATAATAAGGTGTTTTTGTATAAATCTGTTAATCACAGGTTAAATTTAATGTTGTTTATTAGTTGAGTTGTACTAGCAGGTATTCCGACCACGGCGGGTCGGGGTCCCACACTCTCTCTCCTTAATCTGCTTTATTTATCTCTAATCAAATTTTGCCATCATCAATATATAGGGTTAATTACAGAAACACCCCCGTGGTTAGGCCTTTTATCAGTTACCCCCCTATACTTTAAATTTTATCACTAATACCCCCTGTGGTCTGGACTAAAGTGAAATAGTCACTTTTTCCGTTAAAGTTAACGGAAAATGGGTAAAAATACGAAATTACCCCTATTACATGCTAATAAGAACACCCTTATATGCTTAAATGTTTATTTAGGCATATGTGATATACTATTATATTATTTTGATATTATATTTGTTGTTAGAGACTATTCTGTAGTCACTTTGAGGTACATTCATGAGAGCAAGTTTATTTAATTTTTTATTTTATTTTTGATCTATCCTTGGACACACACATACACACACACACACACACCAAACACAGTCTTGGCGATATATATATATATATATATATATTATTTTTATCTACTCTTAAACACATACAATCTTGGTGATATGTAAGTTTTTTTTTTAATCTACTCTTGATCACATACACAGTGAAATCCAGTGTAGTGATGTACTAAGATCTAAAAAAAAAAAATTAAATCCCCAAAATTTTGTGTGTGTGTGTGTCAAATTCACTCTCACAAAGGTACCCCTAAGTGACCACATAATGGTCTTTAACAACAAATGTAATATCAAAATAATATAATAATGTATCACTTATGCCTAAATAAACATTTAAGCATATAAGTGTGTTGTTATTAGCATGTAATAGGGAAATTTTATACTTTTATCAATTTTCCGTTAACTTTAACGGAAAAAGTGACTGTTTCACTTTAGTCCAAACCACATGGAGTATTAGTGATAAAATTTAAAATACAGGGGGGTATTTGATAAAAGACCTAACCACAGGGGGTGTTTCTATAATTAACCCCAATATATATAATAGTTTGGTGATACTAATAAGTGGTATTAACTTTGTATTCAATAATTCTTTTACGGTGTGAGGGTCTCGTAGAATAAATAATATTCATCACGTTTGGAGTAGGAAACCAAATCTCACAAAATTTAGGAACTAACAAACCTAGCTATAGTAGGATAATGACAAGCGTTGATGGTACGCGTAGCATATATCTCTATATATATAGTTCAACATACACGAATTCAGTACTATTCGTATTCTTCTTCACAAATCACAAGACTTTCCAAAACCTATATCTATTTCACTCTCGATCTGTCTCTCATCTCCCATATACATACAGAAGCACCATCTAGTTGGGTCAATGGCAGTGTTATATAGAAAGCTTAATGGGTTCATAAAGAAGCTAATTAGTAGCAACAACTACCAAAAATACACAATCCTCAATCAAAGCAATGGCCCAAAAAAACATGTCCCGAGTGGTTTTTTTCCGGTTTATGTAGGCGATGAGCGTAAAAAATACGTAATTCCAATCACATGTTTATCTTCTATAAGATTTCAAGCATTTCTTGAAAAGTTTGAGGATGAAATACAAGCTACTCATGATGACCCCATTACTCTTCCTTGTTCTACAAAGTCGTTTGAAGCAGTGCTGTGTTTGGTTATGGCAGAAAATTAAGGGCGTGCGATGAAGAATATATAGGAAGCAATGTTATAGTGATTGGATGATCAAGTTAAGTGTAGTACTATTAATCATACTGTATTTAGATTATTGATTCATTGTGCTTACATTGTTTTATGGTGGCTAAATATTCTTTTGTAAAAGTTAAGGTGTTAGGATACATCAACTTAATATTTGGATCTGTTCGTACTTTTTTCTCTTGAAAGTAATAATAAAGAAGTTTGGTTGTTCTTTTTTCGGTTTTTGTGTTTCTTTCTTTTTTCCTTTTTTTTTTTTTTTTTGTTTTTTGTGACAAATAACTCGGGACCCAATTTCTATCAATGTATTTTTTAATCTCTTAAATTCTTTTTCTGTTACAATTTCTTCTTTCTTTTTAATTACTGCCGACTTTGCTTGGGAACATAGAGTGGACATGGAGTATTAACTATATTGTTAGGTAGCATGAGAATATTAGATTACTTGACAGACTAGAAATTGTTCCATGTGATCCCCATTCTAATTTTGGCAATACTTTGGACCGACCCGTTTGATTTACGGATTATTTTAAGTGGATTCTAATTACTAGAAATTATAATACCAGTAATTACTTTACCAGGATTCTGAATCCCTGCAGAATGTTTAGCTCAATTATAGCTGGATTTAGAATACAATGTTTGGTTGGGTCAAGGAAAATAAAATAGATATATTGTTAAATACCTAAGCTACCCTTGAAGGCTAAAAGAATGTATGAGTTAAAATCAAATTGTCAACCCTCTAAAAATGGATGGTGATTAAAAAAATAATGGTATAAATCTAAAAATCAATGACACATAAAAAATTAGATAAATAGAGTAACTGTCAGGTTCTAAAGAGGGCGCCCTCTCTTTATTAAAGAGAGGGTCTCTGTTTTGGCAGTCAGATTGTGTTTAAAAACTGTAAAATGACAACAGCGTCCTTAATGAAAATACGATCATACAGCCAAAACAGAGGCCCTCTCTTTAATAAAGAGAGGGCGCCCTCTTTAGAGAATTTTCGTTTAAGACATGAACATGAGTCGAAATTATTACATGTAGTTAAAATATATTTGAATAATAAACAAAAGATATATTATATTTTTAAGCATAAAACATGTATAGATCTAACGTAGTTAGTGTAATATCATAGACTTTTCAATCATTAACATTTAGCAACCAAAATTTGAATTCAGTCATTAAACTAACATCAAATATAATGTTTCAAGCATAAGAAATCATCATAAACAATCTCATCTACCAATATCTCTATTTTAGAAAATAATAATAATTTTAATCATAAATTTCTTCTGATCACATTATTTGTTTGTTTAATAATCTAATAAAGGCTAGTTTAGGTATTATGAAAATAGTAAATCAAAACCCCAGTAATCCTTAGGAATACCACCTCCAAGCTAGGATTTAGAATCCACCCTATTTTCCACCTTTGGGTGGATTCTAAATCCAATGGAACCCACAATTCATTGAATATTCCATGAACCAAACAAAGACATATTTTATGATTACTAGTAATCTTCGGGTAGAATCACAATCCACCCTAAGAATCCATGAACCAAACAGGCCGTACATGAAATTCTCTTGTGATTTTGTGAAGGGAAAGCAAGAAAAATTACTTCTTTCACATTTTTCTTCATACTTAAATAACTTTAAAAATTAAGAATCTTTATAATAAAATTGTAATATATGAACAAATGAAGGGAAATGATTAACAGTGTTAATTTATTTTGGGGTAAAATGCATTTCGTACCCTCAAATTATACCATGTTTAGCACTTTGGTCCCTAAATAATTGTTTTTCGTATTTTGATCCCCCAATTAACATTTTATGTCAGTTTCCCCCCTCTGTCACTTTTTGCCATTAAAAGTTACAAAAAAGTGCATATACACCCTCTATAATTAGACCTTTTCACTTTGTCCCCGGTTTTATTTTTTGGTCAATCTAAAGGAAGTTTTAATAGACATAAAAAAAATCATGAGGAGGTGCAACACACTTCAACAAGTAGCAAAGCTCAACAAAGACAGAAATCTATCAAAGAGCTCAAAAGTACCCATTGTGGACTGTTTGGCAACTTCATTTTTATGTAATTAAAATCATAAAAAAAAATTACGATCCAATGTAGCTTTTGGCCAATGGCAATTACAGAGGCTACATCTGTAATTTTAGCCTTTAGAGTTTCGTAAGTATTGAAAAAATGACAGTTGTTACAAAACATGACCCAAACATTTGGGGTGTATATGTAATTAAAATTAGGGCAAATTACACTTCAGTCCATTAAACTATACGCATGTTTTCAATTGGGTACATGAACTTTTTTTTTACAATTGGGTAGATGAACTTTCATCCCCTTTCCAATCAGATCCAATTGATGACGCCGTTAGATTAAAACTAACGGAATTGCCTAGAATTGTCATTTTTTTGCAATTGGGTACATGAACTCTTATCCCCTTTCCAATCAGATCCATTCGCTAACGGCGTGACATTTTGTTGGACATAATTGTCCAAGTGTCCTTCCTCCAAATTTTTACCATTTTTTATAAACCCCTTTACTACTTTTCGACATCAAAAGGAGAGAAACCCCCTCGCTGGAACAGAAAAATGGCTAATTTGAAACCTCATTATTTGATTTTATATGTAAAAATAGATTATTTTATCTATTGACAGACAAATAATATTGAGCTAAACAAAATAAGGCTGCAATGTATATTTTTTGGTGAAATTTTGAAACTCATTGCGTTGATCTCGAGCAAATACTTGAAATAAAAAAATCATCCCAAAATGCCAAAAGATAACAAAATTAGGATTCTTTAACTCAATATTATCTATCTATCAACAGATAAAATCATCTGCTTTGACAGAAAAAAATGAAAAAAAAAAAAGAGGTTCCGATTTAGCCATTTTTGGAGGAAGGACACTTGGACAATTTTGTCCAACAAAATGTCACACTATTAGCAAATGGATCTGATTAGAAAGGGGATAAAAGTTCATGTACCCAATTGCAAAAAAATGACAATTCTAGGCAATTCCGTTAGTTTTAAACTAACGTCATCATCAATTGGATCTGATTGGAAAGGTGATGAAAGTTCATGTACCCAATTGCAAAAAAAAAAAAAAAAAAAGTTCATGTACCCAATTGAAAACAGGTGTATAGTTTAATGGACTAAAGTGTAATTTGCCCTTAACATAACTTTTCCCGTCACTTTTAACGGCTAAAAGTGACGAAGGGAGAAAACTGCCATAAAATGTTAGTTGATGGACCAAAATACCACAAAGTGTTAGTTTAGGGACCAAAATGTGAAAAAGAAATATTATTTAGGGACCAAAATGCAAAATAGGATATAGTTTGAGGGCACAAAATGCATTTACCCTTAATTTTTCAACTTATTCTTTTTTCTTTTCAAATTTTTTCATTGTTTTTGTCACACCCCGGAACAACCCATATGGTTTTAGGACACATGGCACATCACCAAGGCACACACTTAACCCACAGATACTCAATAAGAACTATAAAGTACTGGATTAAAATGGATTTACCATTTAAAACTCCTATAATAACATTACCATTTGAAACCAGAGGTCCGGTCGACTGATCGGGAATCCAGTCGACTGCATTGGGGTCACAGAGAGTCAAAATCAAAGAAAACCCAATCTAGTCGACTAACTCCAATCCGGTCGACTAAGTCTGCAAGGGATAGTGTCACATTCTAAAAATAGAAAAAATTTCAAAGTTTTCTTTGTGGGCCTGTGAACACGTGACTGGTTGAAAATCACATAATTATCCTTAAACATAATAATAATAACAAGAACCATAATAATACTAGTCATGCATGTACCTAGTATAACCGATACATAAATAATTAATAAACCTGAATTACATAGAGTCCAAGCCTCACTTTTTTCAATTGGATGACTTCTATTTATGCCTGCATTTCTCAATTAGTTTGGATGCACAAATAGTTCTAAAATACAGTCCAAGCCTCCCTTTATTTTTATTTTTATTTTTTTTTTCTGTGATTTTGACACTGGATGGATATTACCTCATTACATTTTGTTATGTCATTTTTATATTATTTGATGACTACATTAACACACTTATGTGCGCGAACTAATTAAATGTACCAAAATTTTAAATTATTACATACCTAAAGAAATGTATCTAGCCATTTTCTTTTAAGATCGGTCACCATGTTGCAGTTTGGCTTTGTTTGATTTGTGCATTTATTGAAAGTAAAGAAAAATAAAAGGAAACCAAGGACAACTAGTCTCCCTATTATTTTCTTCCTTGCTTGAATAGCATTGAAAGTTATTAAAAATTCAAAATTTAGTAGAACTTGAGAAAAAAAAACTTATGGGGAATAAAGTGACTCAAAAAATTTTGAAAAGTATTTTTTCGAAGTTCATGTAGGTCAGCCCATATGAATGGTCATGTCTCTATTACTTGTCACATGCTCCTTATTTTTAGGGGTCACATGGCCCCATATTATTATAAGAGGCGTCACAAAATCAACATGAAAATGTGGTGTGGAGAAATATTTGTTAAAATAGTTATTTTCTATGAGCTAGATTTAGTGAAAATGTTCAAAAACTTGACTTTTTTAGTGATACATCTAACTCGTATTTTATTTTAGTAAAAACTCCATATGTTTTAAAAGTTATGTGAAACTTCACATAATTTCACTTAATTAATTTCACATAACTTTTAAAACATATGGAGTTTTCACTAAAAAGTTTCACCAGTTATGGAGTTTTGGCAAAAATAACAAAAATTAAAAAAAAAAAATGGGTTGGAGTACTTTTCACTAAAAAAAAAAAAGTCTAAAATGAAGGATTTTCTCTAAGTTTCTACTATTTTATTTGGAATGCATTTTTATTTACTCACCCACCTCTCTCATTGATTAATGTAATGGGACTCAATATTAAATAAAAATTAATTAATGGTGTAGAGTACTGGAGACTACTGCATTAACCAATGAGAGGGGTGAACAAAAGTGAGTAAATTTGGAGTAAGCAAAACTCCTCTCTTTTATTTGCTCATCTAACACATGTCAGGCCTAACCTAATGTTTAGGAAAATTAGTATCCACACAAGCACAATATATAAACATGTAGAAAACTTCATTACATTTCCTTCAGTGTGTTCTCCTTACATAAACAGAAAAAGTAGTTTGGTCAAAACCGTAATTTTGTACTGTTTTTACTAAGGAAACGATTAACACGAAATCTACGGTAGAAAATGTACCGAAGTTGTGTCCTATGAACATATATAATAGTTTGGTGATACTAATATCAAGGTATTAACTTTGTACTAAGTATTTTTTTTATTTTATGGTGTGATGTCTCACTAAATAAACTCTCGAGTAATGCTAGGTACTCCTAAAAAGAACACAAGCTGATAGAGTCTATTTTAAGAGATCTACATCAACTTGTATTCTTCAGCTTGTGTTCCTTTTAGGTATAATTTTTAAGTTTGCATAGCATTACTCTAAACTCTCTCATCCATTTTAAAATAGGAAACTAAATCTCACAAAAATTAGTAACAAACAAACCTAGTAGGATAACGATAAGCACCGACACCCTTGATAGTTGATAACATAAATATCTCTATACATATATATATTTATATATATATATATATATATATATACTATTATAGGTGTATAGCTTTAGCCTTTAGTGTTTGGGAATTCTGATTCCTTCCCAGAAAAGTTGGATTTGCATTTTACCGTAATTTTATTGAATATATGATGTTCAAAAAGAAAACGTAGGCATATTCACTATTCTCTTTCTTCCTCTCAAGATAGACTTTATCTGTTTCACTCTCTGTCTCTGTCCCTCTCTCTCTCTCTCTTCTCATCTCCCATATACATATAGAAGCATCATCTAGTTGTGTGTCAATGGCAATATTATATAGAAAGCTTAATGGGTTCATAAATAAGATGCGGAGTAATTAGTAGCAACAACTACCAAAAATACACATTAATTCTCAACCAAAGCAATGACCAAAACAAGCTTGTCCCGAGTGGGTGGTTTATGTAGGCGCGAAGAGCGTAAAAAATATTTAATTCCAATCACATATATATATAAAAATAAATATATGTCTATCTTCTATAATAAGATTTCAAGCTTTTCTTGGTCAGTTTGAGGATGAAATACAAGCTACTCGTTTGAAGCTGAGCTGTGCTTAATTTGGTCATGGCTGAAAATCAAGGGTGTGCGATGAAGAATTAATAGGAGTCAAATGCTCTAGTTGGATGATGATCAAGTCAAGTGTACTATTAACCAAACAGTATTTAGATTATAGATTCATTGTGTTTGTACATTGTTTTATGGTGGCTAAATAATATTCTTTTGTGTTAGGTAGCATGAGAATTTGAGATGACCTCATAGACTAGAAATTGTTCCATGTCATCCCCCGTTCTAATTTTTGTAAACCCTTACATGAAAGTGTCTTGTGATTTCGTGAGGGAAAAGTAACAGAAAGAAAAAACGAGCTCTTTCGTATTTTCTTCATGTTTAAATAATATTAAAAATTAAAAAATTTTAAAATATAATTGTAATATATTAACAAAGTAAAGGAAATAACAAATGACATTTCAAAATGTAAATTTACTTTCAACTTAATTATCATCTTTTCTTTTCCAATTTCCTCATCGTTTTCCTCATTACTCAAACAAACGAAAATGTTTTCTTTTTTTTTTTTTTTTTTTTTCCCTCTTTCCATCACTAAATTCAAGAATTAAACAACGCATACAGAAAACGTTTTCCTTTGTTTGTTTACAAAAAAGATGTGAAAAAATATAATATTAAAGAGTCTGAGTCCATTTACTCAGTTTTTCTTAGATAATAATAGTATTTTAAAGAATTTTAACTTCCTATTCTCCAATGTATTCCAAAACCAAACAAAGCCTAAGAGTCTTCTCTCCTTTTGCTTGTTTATTAAACTTACGAAAGGAAGGATGAAACATTTTTTTTTTTTTTAGCTCAGCAAAACAATATTATTTAAATGGACAAAGTCCATAATCATTACAACCAAAAGGCAAAGCCAAAAAAGTTGCCTAACCCAAAGTAAAGGCTTCCACACTTGTAACAGAGCCTCTAAACTATGCCTAACACCCAATTGTGCATAAAAGCCAAAGTTCTGCAGAAACTCAAATCACCCCTAGACTGCATAAAAAACACTTCTGCATGAGAAGGCCAAGTCCAACACCATACATTCCAAAATAGATTTGTAAACCAACAAAATTACCACAAAAGAGGAGCACAACTTCCCCAGATGAGAGCCTCCGTAACCGTCAAAAATCCCAGCACAAAACCAAGTCAATCTCATCCCCCCAATTTCTGCCTAATCACAGCAAGAGCATCACTAAAAGCAAAACCAGAGACCCAATCCACACCCATTTCAAATTACATCCTCATGTCAGAATTCCCAAATCAGCCACATTTTAAAGGAAACAAAAAAAAAATGTCTTCGTCAAAATCGATTACATCCTTTCCCAGATCACAACATAGAAAGGAAGGATGAAACATGCATTTCGTATTCTATTATTTCACTCTTCCATTATAGAGACAATAGTTTTTGATACACCCAAAATTATGGGCAGTTTCCTACTCAAGCTAGAAGACCAATGGAAAGTGCATCTATTTCCTAATCCAATTAGGAAACTTACTTGATTGGTGTCAATCACACCCAATAGGATTATATTTCCTTATCCATGTATGAGTAGGTCTCTTACATCTATAAAAGAGACCTCTCACCCCTCATGAAGGGGGCGGCCAATTTTGTAGTCTACACAGCGCCTCTATAATTCACCATTATACGCATACACCCGGCCGGTATTACTGGTAGTGCCGCCCCTCTTTGTTGGCTCACCAGGCCCGCCGGTGATCTGCTAGTGAACGTGCTCAGACACACCCGTGGACGTAGGTACCTTCATTAACAGGGCCGAACCACATACAAAAATAGTCTCTCACTCTCTCTCTCTCTCCTTAAATTGCTTTACTTTACTGTTACCAATTTTTGGCATCATCAGCTTGGCGCCGTCTGTGGGAAACGACAATTCTTCTCATCAACAAATTCTTGACTGATCAATATGCCACCAAAGAAGGGTAAGAAGGCTGCGCAACAGTCCGACCGGGATGTTCCTTCGGCCCCGGCGTCGACTGCAGCAGTCCTGACATCTGAGCAAATCACCGCAACCCTCACACAACTCTTGGAGGGCCAGCGTCAAATCCAGCAACAGATTGAAGCACTGCTAGCCCAGCAAAGCAATCCTCCAGTGGCCGGGAAACGACCCGGGAACATTGCGTACGGTCGAGAACCGATCTTGACCAGACAACGTGCCCGAGCCAACCCGTCCCGTGTTGAGGATGCCAGAGACATCAACAGCGGGCGTGGTGCCCGAAAGGAAAGGCAGGAGCATATGGCCCGGGAATCAGTCCGGGGTCACTCGGTCAAGAGCCGAGTTGTCCCTAGGCGAACGGTTACCCGAAGTCATAGCCGAGCCCGATCCCAGAGGACAGCACCCCGCCATGAAGAAGAAGCCTCTTCCACCAACCCGACCAGTTCCTCAGATACCGGTCGGGAAGGAGTGGAAGCCCGAATCAAGGACTTACAGAAGCAGATCGACGGAGTGGCCAAAAAACTTGGTCAAAAGTATGTTCCGAATCAAGCCAATACCGAGACAGAGTCACCATTCTCCAGCCAGATCACGAGGTTCTCCATCCCGCGCAAATTCAAGCAGCCTCGGCTAGATTCATACAACGGCTCGGGAAGCCCGGTCGACCACGTCCAGGCCTACAAGGTCCAGATGGCCCTAGCAACCAACTCCGATGAGCTACACTGCCTAGCCTTCCCCAGCACTTTGAAAGGCCCGGCCATGCAGTGGTTCTACTCCTTGGAGCCCCGATCGGTCTGCAATTTCAAACAACTCAGCAAGCAGTTCATCAACCAGTTCGCCGGTATGCATGAGCGGCCAAAGCCAGACATGCAGCTACTGACAGTCAGACAACGGAACAATGAGTCCCTCAAGGAGTTCACCGACCGGTTCAACCAACAGAAGGTTCAAATCCGCAATCTGAACGAGACAATTGCCATCCTAGCCTTCTGCTCGGGAGTTCAACACACCAAGTGCGCCGCGTCGTTCCACAAAAACCGACCGGAAACTTTGGTTGAGCTCTCTGAGAGGGTTGGAAAATATATTGACACTGAAGAGTTTCTGAAGACCAAATACACCGAGCAAGAAAGCAACGAGTCTTCTAGAAGTAAGCGAAAGCGAGATCAGCCCGGGAGCTCTGACAGTTCGACCGGTTCACAGCAGTCCGGGTCAGATAGCCCCGACCGGACCTCCAGCTCACAACAGGCAGAATCCGGCAGCCCCGACCCGACCTCCAGTTCACAGTGGTCTGAGTCCGGCCGCCCTGACACAACCTCCAGTCTCCATCGGTCTAGATGAGCCTGACTACAGTGATACTTGCCCGATCACCGCGTAAGGCTCCACCGATTGTCAGAGGCATACAAAGTCCTCGGGCCTAACCCCGAGGCATACAAAGACCTCGGGCCTAACCCCGAGGCACCAAAAAGACCTCGGGCTCCGAACCCAGGCACTCAAAAGACCTCGAGCTCCGAACTCAGGCACCAAAAAGACCTCGGGCTCCGAACCCAGGCACCAAAGACCTCGGGGTCACGACCGAGGCACCGGCTTCGCTTAGGTCCAACCGACGATGGGGGCAAACCCCCTAGGTGGCCGACGATGGCAAGCTTCAAAAGACCCTGCAACCACCATGTTCCAGGTCGGTTACCTACAGATCATAGCCTCTTTAAGACCCTCGTCTTAGCGAAAGCTTGGGGGGCAAGATGGCGTAGTGAGCTAAACAGGTAATCACACCGGGTATTTACAGGCCTCGCGGATAACCAAGTCAAAATCTTGGACAACCCGAGCACCTACAGTACTCAGAGACATTAACTCCACTTAGGTCCAGACCGACGATAGAGGTGACTAAAATCTCTTAGGTTGGCCGACGATAGAGGAGCAAAAGGACCCTAAAGCACCGTGATTTAGGTCGGTTCCACCAACATGGTCAAGCTCTTCTCCCAACAGCCTTGACGAAGGTTTACGGGCGGAAGACAACCATCCTGGGGAGCTAACATAAAAAAGGACCCTAGAGCAGTACGCTTTAGGTCGGCTTTTCCAACATGGTAAAATCCTTCTACCCACAGCCTTGACGAAGGTTTACGGGCGGAAGATAACCATCCTGGGAGCTAACTCAAGCAAAAAAGACTCCGAAGTAGGCCGAGTCTCAACTCTCGGTCACTTCCCGAGCATTCAAAGACTTCGAATTAGGCCGGGTCTCAACTCCCGGTCAGTTCCCGAGCACCTAAAGGTCCCGAGCTAGGTTGGGTCTCAACTCTCAGCCAGTTCCCGAGGACTCACCAGGCTCAGAAGCCCCGAGGCAGCTTCCACAGGCATCCAGACAGCGGCAAGTAATATCAAACTGATTTCCAAACTTGCCCCGATATAGCATCTGGCCAATCTTGGAAATGGGGGGCAGCTGATACACCCAAAATTATGGGCAGTTTCCTACTCAAGCTAGAAGACCAATGGAAAGTGCATCTATTTCCTAATCCAATTAGGAAACTTACTTGATTGGTGTCAATCACACCCAATAGGATTATATTTCCTTATCCATGTATGAGTAGGTCTCTTACATCTATAAAAGAGACCTCTCACCCCTCATGAAGGGGGCGGCCAATTTTGTAGTCTACACAGCGCCTCTATAATTCACCATTATACGCATACACCCGGCCGGTATTACTGGTAGTGCCGCCCCTCTTTGTTGGCTCACCAGGCCCGCCGGTGATCTGCTAGTGAACGTGCTCAGACACACCCGTGGACGTAGGTACCTTCATTAACAGGGCCGAACCACATACAAAAATAGTCTCTCACTCTCTCTCTCTCTCCTTAAATTGCTTTACTTTACTGTTACCAATTTTTGGCATCATCAGTTTTTACAGTAATTTCTATTTTGCAAAAAAAAAAAAAAAAAAAAAACAAGAAAAAAAGAGGGAAATTTCCTACTCCCAAAGATAGTCAACTTTGGACCGATAAGAAATGGTGTACTCCAAGCATTGATGGAGCCAAAAATTTGCACTTGAGGGGCTGAGCTACTAAAAGTGTAAGACAAGAATTTAAATCAAAAGTGCTAAGTTATATCTATCTTGTTGGACAATATTGACATTTAGATCTTCTAAATATATACTACTTCCGTCCTATTTTATGTGTCCATTTTGGGGAATCCAACTATTTAAGGGGACAAAAAGAATCTACACCTACTTTCCACAATTGCCCATAATCATTGCAGTTTCTTTTTTTTTTTTTTTTTTTGTATTGATTACAAGGAAGGGTAATTGGGTAAACTAAGTAAAATTTATGTACTAATTTAGGAAAGTGGACAACAATTTTGAGACATCCCAAAAAGAAAAGATGGACACATAAAATGGGACAGAGGGAGTACAAAACATGAACAATTTGCACTTATTTCTAATCAACTATTTGCCCCCAAGGATGACTCCCCTCCCATCTTTTTTTTTTTTTTTTTGAACAGTAGATTTTGTTTTATTAATAACCACCCAAAGTGGGAATACACCCAAGCTACAAAGCAAAACCACCACCTAAAACTTAAATACAAACACAGGATATTGCTACACTTCACAACTCCAAAATAACAAACAAGACTTTCTCCACCCACAATCAATGAAGCCGAGACTCCCAGCAAATCCGCAGATACCAAATCTAACAATGAAAAGGGACTGAAGTCCTATTTGAGTTAGCTGCAGCATCTAATTCTCCATATCTTAGGCGCAGGTTTAAATCTCCTCCAAACGAAAGAGAAAAAATCTAATAGTGAAAATAAATAGGTAGGAATGCCCTTAGATCTAGGCTGAGGTGATTACCGTAAGAATCTACTCTGCTAAGTAACTTGTGAAAGGAAAGTAAAAATACATCAGCCAGGTAGCCATTAATGGGGATCAATTCTGCATGTGCTATTGATGAATAAAAACATGCTTCTTTTTTGTATGGTTAATAAGAATAACAAACAGAGAAATATGGATGAAAAGATTTTGGATCGAAACATACACGCAGACAATAACAAAGAACAAAAAGATTCTTATGTTATTGGATGTTAGTAATAATGATGTAACCACCACTTCAACTTGATCCAATAAAAATTCAAGAGCCCACTGCCACATCATTTGGGATTGAGATTTGGGATTAGGATATAGAAATAATACCATTTCTCATTAATTACTTTTTGCCACTACTATGACGGACTATTAATGTCACACTACTTGTAGTAAACAATCCTACGTATGAGGACAATTAAGTTGATATTGACACTTAATTCTGCAATATTTGGCTACTCAAACAACGGACTATTAAAACAAAATAGACAGTTAGTCCAATTTTTGCCTAAATTAGTCATGCAAAACAAAAATGGTCATAGCGCTTTTGATTCTAAAACTGACTTTTATATGCATGGTTTATGTTGTAAATATTAAATATTTTGAAGGGCCAATTACTAAATTAATATCAAAATATTAAAATTACACAAATGTCCAACAAATTCTTATAAAAATAAATAAATAAAAATCCCCTTACCATCCATGTCGATCAGCATATGGTCATGTCCATACTACTTATCACATTATTTTTAGGCGTCACACAGCCCCATATTATAAGGAACTCACACAATATCAACATGTAAATGTGATTTAGAGAAAATATTTGGTACAATAGTTATTTTGCTCATCTAACACATGTCAGGCCTAGACTAATGTTAATGAAAACTAGTTTTTACACAAGCACAATAAACATATATATATATATATATATATATACAATAGTTTGGGGATACTAATAAGTGGTATTAACTTTCTATTCAATATTTCTTTTACGGGTGTGAGGGGTCTCCTAGAATAAATAATATTCATCCCGTTTAAAGTAGGAAACCAAATCTCACAAAATTTAGGAACTAACAAACCTAGCTATAGTAGGATAATGACAAGCGCCGACATCCTTGATGGTACGCGTAACATGTATCCCTATATATATAGTTCAACATAGACACATTCAGTACTATTCTTATTCTTCTTCACAAGACTTTCCAAAACCTATATCTATTTCACTCTCGATCTGTCTCTCATCTCCCATATACATATAGAAGCACGTACCATATATATCTAGTTGTTTGTCAATGGCAGTGTTATATAGAAAGCTTAATGGGTTCATAAAGAAGATAATTAGTAGCAACAAATACCAAAAATACACAATCCTCAATCAAAGCAATGGCCCAAAAAAACATGTCCCGAGTGGTTTTTTTCCGATTTATGTAGGCGATGAGCGTAAAAAATACGTAATTCCAATCACATGTTTATCTTCTATAAGATTTCAAGCATTTCTTGAAAATTTTGAGGATGAAATACAAGCTACTCATGATGACCCCATTACTCTTCCTTGTTCTGCAAAGTCGTTTGAAGCAGTGCTGTGTTTGGTTATGGCTGAAAATTAAGGGCTTGCGATGAAGAATATATAGGAAGCAATGTTCCAGTAATTGGATGATCAAGTCAAGTGTACTATATATTAACCATTCTGTATTTAGATTATTGATTCATTGTGTTTACATTATTTTATGGTGGCTAAATATTCTTTTGTAAAAGTTAAGGTGTTATAGTTTTAGGATTCTGTAAGAACCCACTTTCTGGATTCTCATTTCATCAATCATTTACAGAACAGAGAGTTGAGAGATTGAAGAAGAAGATGAACTAGAGAGGGAAATAAGAGAAAAACAGAAGAGAGAGAAAGGAATTGAGATTCTTATTAACAAATTGCACACCCAAATTACAGAATCTCTCAGCTAGAAATACCCAATTAATGGGGTTGTTACAATCAACTAACTACCAAATTGACCACTCACAGCAAGACACATGTCCCTAATGCAACTGTTTTTACAATCAAGGAACTGGACTCTTAAACGACACCGTCTACCAATCCTACGACTACAATTCAAACAACACATCGCACGACTGAGATTGATCTTCCCCAACGGTATTATCATTTCTTCATACAAGAGGGTCATGACAGATTCATCAACTTAATATTTGGATCTATTCGTACTTTTTTCTCTTGAAAGTAATAATAAAGAAGTTTGGTTGTTCTTTTTTCGGTTTTTGTGTTTCTTTCTTTTCTTTTTTTTTTCTTTTTTTTTTTTTTTTTTTTTTGTTGGTTTTTGTGACAAAAACTAGGACCCAATTTCTATCAATGTATTTTTTAATCTTTTAAATTCTTTTTCTGCAAGCATGAACTCCTGAATAGAGATACTTACAATTTCTGCTTCTTTGTAATTACTACCGACTTAGCTAGGGAATATAGAGTGGACATGGAGTATTAACTAAGTATATTGTTAGGTAGCATGAGATTATGAGATTACTTGATAGACTAGAAATTGTTCCATGTGATCCCCCATTCTAATTTTTGCAATACTTTAGACCTACATGAAAGTCTCCTGTGATTTCGTGAGGAAAAAGCAAGAGAAGCAAATTAATAAGGAAAATTAGTTCTTTCGTATTTTCTTTCATACTTAAATAATTTTTAAAATTAAGAATTTTTAAAATTTGATTGTAATATATGAACGAATGAAGGGAAATGACTAACGGTGTTAATTTATTTTGGGGTAAAATGCATTTCCCACCCTCTAACTATACCATGTTTAGCACTTTGATCCCTAAATAATTGTTTTTCATATTTTGATCCCCCAATTAACATTTTATGTCAGTTTTCCCCCTCTACCACTTTTAGCCATTAAAAGTTACGAAAAAGTGCATATACACCCTCTGTAATAAAACTTTTCACTTTGTCCCGATTTTATTTTTTGGGGTCACAAAGAGTCAAAATCAAAGAAAACTCAATCTAGTCGACTAACTCCAATCCGGTCAACTAAGTCTGCAACGGGTAGTGTCACGTTCTAAAAATAAGAAAAATGTCAAAATTTTCTTTTGGGTCTGTGGACTCGTGGTAACAAAAAGCTTAATAATGCTGGTCATGTATCTCGTATAACCGCAACATAAATAATTAATAAACCTTAACATAGAGTCCAAGCCTCTCTTTTTTTAATTTTATGACTTCTATTTATGCCTGCATTTCTCAATTAGTTTGGATGCACACAAATAGTTCTAAAATAGAGTCCAAGCCTCCCTTTATCGATGTTGGTTTTTTTTTTTTTTTTTTGGTGATGTACGTTGACACTGGATGGATATTAACTCATTACATTTTGTAATGTCATTTTTTTTATTTGATGACCACATTAATACACTTATATGTGTGAACTAATTAAATGTACCAGAATCTTAAATTATTACGTACCTAAAGAAATGTACCTAGCCATTTTCTTTTAAGATCAATCATCATGTTGCAGTTTGACTTTGTTTGGTTTGTGTATTTATTGAAAGTAAAGAAAAATAAAAGGAAACCAAGGACAACTAGCCTTCCTATTGTTTTCTTCCTTGCTAGAATAGCATTGTAAGTTAATAAATTCAAAATTCAAAATTTAGTAGAACTTGAGAAAAAACTCTGGGGCGAGTAAAGTGACTTACAAAATTTTTGAAAGTATTTTTTTGATGTTCATGTAGGTCAGCCCATGGCCATGTCTCTACTACTTGTCATATGTCTCTTATTTTTAGGAGTCACATGGCCCCATATTATTAGAGGCGTCCCACAATCAACATGAAAATGTGGTGTGGAGAAATATTTGTTAAAATAGTTATTTTCTGTGAGCTAGGTTTAGTGAAAATGTCCAAAAACTCGAATTTTTTTTTAGTGATACATCTAACTCGTATTTTATTTCAATAAAAACTCCACATGTTATAAAGGTATATGAAATATGTGAATTTAACATAACTTTTAAAATATATGGAGTTTTCACTAAAAAAGTTTCACCAGTCATGGAGTTTTGGCAACAAAAAAAAAATGGGTTGGAGTACTTTTCACTAAAAAAAAGTCTAAAATGAAGGACTTTTCACTAATTTTCTACTATTTTATTTGGAATACTCACCTCTTATTGGCTAATGTAATGGGGCCCAAAATTAAATGAAAATTAATTAATGGTGTAGAGTACTAGAGCCCACTGCATTAGCCAATAAGAGAGTTGGGTGAACAAAAGTCAACAAATTTGGAGTAAGCAAAATCCACTCTTTTATTTGCTCATCTAATACATGTCGGGCCTAACCTAATGTTAAGGAAAATTAGTATCCACACAAGCACAATATATAAACATGGAAAAAACTCCATTACATTTCTTTCAGTATGTTCTCCTTACATGAACAGTTAAAGTAATTTGGTCAAAACCGTAATTTTGTACTGTTTTTACTATTCATGTGAGGGGAACAATTAACACGAAATGTACGGAAGAAAATGTACTGAAGTTGTGTCCTATGAACATATGTAATAGTTTGGTGATACTAATATAATGATATTAACTTTGTACTAAGTAATTTTTTTTTTTTTATAGTGTGATGTCTCACTAAATAAACTCTCCAGTAATGCACACCTAAAAAGAACACAAGTTGATAAGTTGATAGAGTATTTTAAGAAATCCACATCAATTTATATTCTTTTTAGGTTTACTTGTTAAGTTTGCATAGCATTACTCTAAACTCTCTCAACCATTTTAAATAGGAAACTAAATCTCACAAAAATTAGGAACTAACAAACCTAGTAGAATAATGATAAGCACCGACACCCTTGATAGTTGATAGTGTGTGTAACATAAATATCATTATATATATATAAAAGGGCTGCTAACTTACAACATGATGGTTGTAAGTTAGCAGCATACAACAGCCCTTTTAGCAACGAAAAACAGGTTTTTAGCGACGAAATTTTTGTCGCTAAAGGTTCCAACTTTTAGCGACGAAAAATTTCGTCACTAAAACTTTGTTTTTCGTTGCTAAAAGTCTCCTATGCTGTAAGTTAGCAAATCCCATATATAAATATACTATTGTAGGTGTATAGCTTTAGCGTTTGGGGAATGTTTGATTTTATCGCAATCCCTTGTGGTCCTTTGTGTTGCTGCCGGTGGTTTAATTTTGGATTGCGTTTGGTTGATTTGGTCTGCTATGGTTTTATTTACCGTGTTTTTGCTCTCTTTCAAAAATCCTTTTGATGCTATATGGTTTGCTGAGGATACATCAGAGTACGTACGTATTGGTTTGATTGATCATTTGTTTGCGCTTGGCTGGTGATTCTGGTGTTAGATCTTTTCTTTTGTTCGGCTCTCTTCAATTGGTTTTGGTAGCTTTTTGATAGATCAAGGTGAAATCAAATTGCTGTTGGGTCTACATTCCTCTTGGGTCTGATTGTTAATTGGCTGTTCCAAATTCTGACATTACTAAAAGTGACGGTAAACAGGTACAAAACATTAGTTGAGGGCTAAAATACTAAGAAAAAAATTATTTAGGGATTAGAGTGCCAAGCAAGGTATAATTTAAGAGTGTCAAATGCATTTTACCCTAATTTTTATTGAATCTATGATAGTTCAAAAAGAAAATATAGGCATATTCACTATTCTCTTTCTTCTTCTCAAGATAGACTTTATCTATTTCACTCTCTCTCTCTCTCTCTCTCTCTCTCTCTCTCTCTCTCTCATATACATATAGAAGCACCATCTAGTTGTGTGTCAATGGCAGTGTTATATAGAAAGCTTAATGGGTTCATAAAGAAGATAATTAGTACCAACAACTACCAAAAATACACAATTCTCAACCAAAGCAATGACCAAAACAAGCTTGTCCCGAGTGTGTGGTTTATGCAGGCGAAGAGTGTAAAAAATATTTAATTCCAATCACATATATATATATATATATATATATGTTTATCTTCTATAATAAGATTTCAAGCTTTTCTTGGTCAGTTTGAGGATGAAATACAAACTACTTGTTTGAAGCTGAGCTGTGTTAATTTGGTCATGGCTGAAAATTTAAGGGTGTGCGATGAAGAATAGGAGTCAATGCTCTAATTGGATGATGATCAAGTCAAGTGTACTATTAACCAAACAGTATTTAGATTGTAGATTCATTGTGTCTGTACATTGTTTTATGGTGGCTAAATAATATTCTTTTGTGTTTGGTAGCATGAGAATATGAGATCACCTCATAGACTAGAAATTGTACCATGTCATCCCCTGTTCTAATTTTTGTAAACCTTTACATGCATGTGATTTCGTGAGGGAAAATCAATAAAAGGAAAACTAGTTCTCTCGTATATTTCATTCTTATTTAAATAATATTAAAAATTAATAATTCCTATAACATAATTGTAATATATGAACAAAGTAAGGGATATGACAACCTGACATTCAAAATGTAAATTTATTTTCAATTTGATTATTATCTTTTCTTTCCCAATTTTCTCATCGTTTTCCTCATTACTCAAACAAACGAAAATATTTTTCTTCTTTTTTTTTCTCCCTTTTCCCTCACAAAATCCAAGAACCGAACGCTTACGGAAAACGTTTTCCGTAATTTGTTTGGTTAATAAAAAGGTGTGTAAAAAAAACTTATTGAAGAGTCCTTTAATTACTCCATTTTTCTTAGGTTACAATACTATTTTAAAGAATTTTAACTTTAATGTTGTTGTTTTTTTTTATATATACCAAACTTTAAGGTTGTTTAAGCATGGATAAAAACACAATTGTTTTCTTTCTTCTTTCTATTCTCCTATGTATTACAAAATCAAACAAAGCCTAAGAGTCTTCTCTCCTTTTGCTTGTTTATTAAAATTATGGAAGGAAGGATGAAACATGCATCTCGTATTCTATTATTTCACTCTTCCATTACAGAGACAATAATTTTTACAGTAATTTTTATTTTGTAAAAAAAAAAAAAAAAAAAAGAGGGGAATTTCCCATTCCCAATCCCGATAAGAAATGGACCCCGAGCATTGATGGAGCCAAAAAATTTCTCTTGAGGGCTAAGTTACTAAAAGTGTAAGACAAGAATTTAATCCAAAAGTGCTAAGTAATTATATCTATCTTGTTGAACAATATTGACATTTAGATCTTCTAAATACAAAACATGAACAATTTGCTCCTATTTCTAATCAACTATGACTCATCTCTCTTCTCCCCTCTTCCACTATACAAAACAAGGGATTATTTATTGTCCCTCCCTCTTTAATACCAAATCTAACAATTAATGAGAAGGGACTAAAGTCCTATCTGAGTTAGCTACAACATTTTCTCCATATCTTAATTAGGCACAGGTTCGAATCTCCTCCAACTGAAAGAGAAAAAATCTTGTAGTGAAAATAAATGGGTAGGAATGCCCTTAGATCTACGCTGAGGTGATTACCATAAGAATCTACTCTGCTAAGTAGCTTGTGAAAGGAAAGTAAAAATACATCAGCGAGGTAGCCATTAATGGGGATCAATTCTGTATGTGCTATTGATGAATAAAAACATACTTCTTTTTGGTATGGTTAATAAGAATAACAAACAGAGAAATATGGATGAAAAGAATTTGGATCGAAACACTCACGCAAACAATAACTAAGAACAAAAAGCTTAAAGACAATTTAAGGTGGTTAGGTATTGTGCCTACGTCAAAGAGCGAGCCGGGCGTCCAATTTCACTTAAATAAATAAATAAAATAAAAATAAATAAATAAAAAGAGGGTATAAATGATTGTCTTTAAAAAATAAAAATAATAATAATAATAATAAAAATAAATAAAATTGGGTTCGGGTGTAGCACTCCAGAAGCGGGAAAAAAATATTGAGTCTATTTAGCAATATTTTTGGTGCGAGACAAAGAGTCGAAAGAGTAGTAGTGTCCGTCAGATATAGGCCTCATTTGTCTCAAAATCTGGGAATTGGGGCATTACTTTTGAGTAATTCTATATTTCTCAAATCATAATCTCAAATAATGTGACAATGGACCCCCTGGATTTAAATTGAATGTTAGCAATAATGATGTGACCATCAGTTCAACTTCATCCAATAAAATTCCAAGGGGTCCACTGCCAAATCATTTAGGATTGAGATTTGGAATTAGTATTTGGAGAGAATAGCATTTCTCATTACTTTTTGCCACTATATGTTATGACGAACTATTAATGTCACACTGCTTGTAGTAAACAATCCTACGTATGAGGACAATTAAGTTGATATTGACACTTAATTCTGTAATATTTGACTACCCAAACAACGGACTATTAAATCAAAATAGATAATTAATCCAATTTTTACTAAATTAGTCCTGCAAAACAAACATGATCTTAGCGCTTTTGATTCTAAAACTAACTTTTATATGGGTGTTGTAAATGTTTAATATTTTGAAGGTACAATTACTAAATTAATATCAGAATATTAAAATTACACAAATATTCGACAAATTCTTATAAAAATAAATAAATAAATAAATAAAAATCCCCTTAACATCCATATAGGTCAGCATATGGTCATGTACACACTACGGCCCCATATTATTAGGAACTCACACAAGATCAATACGTAAATGTGATGTAGAGAAAATATTTGGTATAACAGTACTTAATTTGCTCATCTAACACATGTCAGGCCTAGACTAATATAAATGAAAACTAGTTTCCACACAAGCACAATATACATATGTAATAGTTTGGTGATACTAATAATTGGTACCAACTCTGTATTTAATATTTCTTTTATGGTGTGAAGGTATTCTAGTATAAATAATGTGGATAATTCTTGGAGCATATAAGAATCTCACATAAATAAAATATATAAATTTTATGTATTTATATCTCTCCTGGTAGGGTTCATGACACTATGGAGTCCACAGTGTCTGTGGGATCCACAGAGAAGAGATATATATAAACACATAAATTTATGTATCTTGTTTATGTGACATTCTTATGTGCCCCAAGAGTTATCTCTCCACAGTGTATGTGGGATCCACAGATGAGAGATACAGACACATAAAATTTATGTATCTTGTTTATGTGAGATTCTTATGTACCCCGAGAGCTATCCAAATAATATTCATCACGTTTAAATTAGTAGGAAACCAAATCTCACAAAATTTAGGAACGAACAAACCTAGCTAGTAGGATAATGACAAGCGTTGATGGTACGCGCAGCATATATCTCTATATATAGTTCAACATAGACACATTCAGTACTATTCTTATTCTTCTTCACAAGACTTTCCAAGCTACCATATATATCTAGTTTTGTGTCAATGGCAGTGTTATATAGACAGCTTAATGGGTTCATAAAGAAGCTAATTAGTAGCAACAACTACCAAAAATACACAATCCTCAACCAAAGCAATGGCCCAAAAAAACATGTCTCGAGTGGTTTTTTTCCGGTTTATGTTGGCGAAGAGCGTAAAAAATACGTAATTCCAATCACATGTTTATCTTCTATAAGATTTCAAGCATTTCTTGAAAAGTTTGAGGATGAAATACAAGCTACTCATGATGACCCCATTACTCTTCCTTGTTCTACAAAGTCGTTTGAAGCAGTGCTGTGTTTGGTAATGGCTGAAAATTAAGGGCGTGCGATGAAGAATATATAGGAAGCAATGTTATAGTGATTGGATGATCAAGTTAAGTGTAGTACTATTAACCATACTGTATTTAGATTATTGATTCATTGTGTTTACATTGTTTTATGGTGGCTAAATATTCTTTTGTAAAAGTTAAGGTGTTATATATAAAGGAACACTTCCCATTTTTAGGATACGTCAACTTAATGTTTGGGGCGATGACTTCGGTACCTTAAGCCGGTTTCGTTGTATATACAACAAACCAATCTTAGCCATTAGATCATGAGTGAAGATGATCCCAACCGTCCACGTTGCAAGAAGAACTTTTAAAAAATCATTGCTGATTTTGTACCAAACCACATTGAAAAGGGGTCACCAAGCCCCTCACCTTTTCAGCCGGGTCCTCTACCTTTTCAGCCGGTCACCACTTACCATCACTTCTCTCCTCTTTGTAAGATAATAGTATTTATTTTTTAAAAAATATTACGTACACAATATATTCTACAATACATTTTACAATAGGACTTTAAATACAAGTACTTTGTGCTGTGTAAGTGGTGCATAGAAAAATATGAAAAATTTACACAGCATAGGTACAACACATTTAAAGCTTTGCTGTGGAATGTATTGTGGAATGTATTGCGTGCCTAGCATTTTTGTTTTTCTCTATGTCCCACATAATATATATCCCATATATATATATAAATATATATATATATATATTAAGTGCTTCCAATTTAAACTAATGCTGTGTTTTCTAAATCTTTTTTCTCAAAAGTGTTTCCCAAAACATGTAGCGGTGTGCCTAGTTGATTTTAATTGGTTGATGTTGAATTGATCGTACCATTATTGAAGGCGGTCTCACTGCCACAAGTGTTGAGAAACACTTTTTGGGGAAAAAATTGAGAACCATAGTATTACTCTTTAAACTTTTATTTCATTGGTCAAATAACAGTAAGTGGTTTCCTAAACACTCATACAGTGGTTTCCTAAAATCGATCATCTCTCTCTGCCTATAAAAGATATGGTTAATATTATCTACCACTCATGTTAGTATTACTAACACACCATGCAATACCATATAGTCAATGCATTTCATGGAATGTATTCCATAAAGTGGAAATAGCAATTTCTTATTCAAGTATACCAAAACTACCCTTCCATACTTTTCAAAAGACTGAAATGACCTTAGGGCTACCATAAAGACCTATCTCCACGTCTGTTTAATAAAATTGAAAATTAAGTACTCAAAATAAGTGTTAAATTTAAGTGCTGAAAAATTTTAAGCAACTGAATTTACAATACTGAAAACAATGTTTCACGTACTAAAATATACTCCGTACTGTATTTCAGTGATTATTTTCAGTAGAATTTTTTTACTTATGGTATGTTTGATAACCCAATTAAGTGGTGAAAATGAAAACTTTCAGCACTTTTTTATTTTTCAGTGCGTTTGATAATGTACCACTTAATTGAAAAAGTAGCAAAAAAATCTATTGAAAACTTTAAGTGAAAAAATTCAACTGAAAAAAAATAACCTAAGACTATAAATTTGCGTATTTGTGTCTAATTTGCAATCCGTGAGTCGAATTTGATTGCCAATTCTTCCTACAAATCAATGCAGTCTATGTTAGCACTTGAAACACTGTTTTCAGTAATGCAGATTCAGCCGCTAAAAATTTTCAATATTTAAAATTCAGCACTTAATTTTCAGTTTTATCAAACGCACCCTAAGAAATTTTAAGTGGTTTTTTAGCTGCTTTTTCAATTATGTGGTACGTTATCAAACGCACCAAAAAAAAAAGTCTTGTTCATAAGTTAGAAAAGTTTTGTTCCTTCATCATAAATATTGTTCCATGATTTCTAAGTCTTATTCCTAAGATACGAATGTCTTGTTCCTTCATCGCAAATATTTCTTCCATGGTTTCTAAGTCTTGTTTCTAAGATGGGAAAGTCTTGTCCCTTCATTGCAAATATTTGTCACATGGTTTCAAATCTTGTTCCTAAAATAGGAAAGTCTTGTTCCTTCATCTTTCCTAATGAATTATAAAAGATGCAAACATCGCAATCACATAAGCACTATTGCATGTAAATATTCCTATCAATCACAGAAATCAAGGAATATTGGGTTCAACAAGCATAAGGAAAAATCTAAGACAAGAATAGATCCAAAGTACTCTTGATTATTATCATTGAAAATCGATTATATATAAATAATCCTCAAACATACAATTACTATCCAATACATAAAATCCTAAAATAAGAAAGCGAAGAAATCCCCCTTTACATAGCTAGGGTTTCATTGAAACCCTAGAAGAGTGGTACAATTGTGCATAATTGAGGAAAACATTAAGATGAAGTTGATTGTAGCCATCGGAACCTTCAAACTAGATCTTCTTCTTCTCTTTGCCTCCAATGGATGTAAGCATTGATGTGTATAAGGATGTGTAACCTTCCTATAGCTTTAGATTCATCTACATATAGTTATAGAAGGTTTAGCAGAGCTTTTGTAAATCTACTCCGACTAAAACTACTGTATTTTCCTTTCTGGACATAATTACGCAATTTCGTTTGCGCAGGGGTCTTTAGCACTCAAAACTATGCATTTTTACTTTTTTGTACAGATCGCGCGAGTGGGCCGTGAGAGTGCGATATTGGGTGGTCGCGCGATCGAGGTGCAGATTTATCGCGCAAACAGGCCGCGCGCGCGAGGTGGCGTTTTCTTGTTCTTTCTTCTTGCTTTTTCTTCTTATTTAGCCTGAAACTCTTTCCTTCTTCTAAATCCTGACAGAAAATGAAAAATAAAGTAAAAGTACACACAAACAGGCTAAAAACTGCTAACAAATGTGAATTAAGACTGTAACTAGGATTTGTTCTCTCCCGATCAATAGCTTTCAGCCTTCAACTTACGTAGTAGTCAGCACCAGCATAGCCTCCATTATCATAGACTCCCTCCTTGTAGTCCCTGTTCGATCAATTGAACGCAGTATTATCCCAGAATTGAACTGGACCATCCACGCATGTTCAGGGTCCGTTCTATCTTACCGAAACACATATCCAATAACATATCTACGCTACTAAGTGAGTGTAAACACTCGCCGTTAACGTCGATGACGCCGGAGAGCTCGAGGTGGCCGCTCCTCAGGGTGGTCTCATCCCTCTCTTTCTCTGTCTCCTTCTTTGCCTCTTCTCTGTCTCTCCTCCTTCTCCTGCTTCTTCTTCTTCTCTTCTTCTTGAGAGTGTGTGAAAGAGTGTTAGTTGTGTGCATATAATATATATATATGAGTGTGTGTGTATATATTTATTCTCTCCCTCTCTAAACTCCCTTAAGGATTTTAGCAACCCCAAATACACATAAACATCACATATATAGACAAAGAGGGAGGACAGGTGGAAGAACATATATACTAAAAATACCATGTTTGATCAATCGAAGTGAGTTTGATCGATTGAAAACATGTAGGTCAGGGTTCAATCGATTAAGAAGGGTTCAATTGCTTGAGAAAGGAAACACGTCATAATTTCAAGTCGGCAGAGCTTCAATCGCTTAAAGTAAGTTCGATCGATTAAAGAAACAAACGTTCGATCTATCGCAAGAGGTTCGATCGCTTGAACTTGAAATTGTAGGAAAAGTAAAGAAGCACATTGAATCTTATTAATATCAAAAGTAATATAAAAGTACAACAAAAATACAATAAAAATACAGGGTATTACATATAACGATGGGTAACTTTTCCAACACGTTCCAGAATCTCAAACGGTCCGATAAATCGTAGCGATAGCTTACCCCTCTTCTGAGCGAGCCGAGCTTAGCATTTATCGAGCCGAGCTTCGAGCCCTTGTTGAGCGGCTCAGCTCATATACACCCTTAGCGTTGTGCTTCTGCTGTGACTTCGGCAATCCTACCACAAAATCCATGGTTACATGTTCCCATTTCGGTAACGGTTGTAGAAAGCCAGGTGATTTCTGATGTTCTGCATTTACTTGCTTACAAGTAAGACATTGAGATACATACTCTGCTACTTCTTGCTTTATTACTTCCCACTAGAAATTCATTTTCAAATCCTTGTACATCTTCATACCTCCAGGATAAATCGTCATCCGTGACTTATGGGCTAAATCGTCATCCGTAACTTATAGGCTTCATCCAATATTTCTTTTCGTAGATTTTTTTCGTCAGGCACACAGAGTCTACCTTTACATCGTAAGGCTTCGTCCGTACTGATACTCCAGACTTCTGGTTCCTTGGCTGACTGGCATACCATTAAGTCCATAATCTTGCTTGGTTTGATTCCAACGGCACGCATCAAACTCACTTGCGCTTTATCGGGAGAATTTACTTTGCGATGTGACCATAGGAAGGGCACGCAAGGCGGTGCTGCTAGAGAATGATTATGCTTTTTAACAAAATCTACCACCTCATATTCTGACCCATTCTTCATCAATCGAATACGGAGTGTGGTAGTACATCCAACTCTAGTAAGTGCCCGGGGCTCTCTCAGTCTGTCTTGCCTCTGTAAATGATGTTATTGTCTGAAACCCGCTTTAGAACAATACCATCTTCTAGAGAGAACCATACCTTCATTGTTAACACTTCTATTATCTTTTCTGATACTGAAACCCTTGACTTTTCCATATAAATTGTGCCAAATTTCTGCTTCAGCCTCGGAATTGAATTTCAACGCGAACACATCCGCTTCGGTCAACTTTAACATGGCTTTATCCGTCCCGTCCGTTGCACAAAAGTCGCTTTCAACTCCACCTAAGGACCATTGAAACCCACCAAATGAGTCTTCTGTGTTATTAGTGTTACTCGTTGCACCAATGTTGTGTTCAACTCCACCTACAAAGTAATAAAACCCACCAAATGAGTCTTCTGTGTTTTTCGTGTTACTCGTTGCACCAATGTTGTTTTCAACTCCGCCTATAGAGCATTGAAACCCACCAAATGAGTTTTCTATTTCTTCATCTATAGTTGTATAGATTCCACCATTAATATCGAAGTCTTCATCATTCGCCAAATCAACATACACACCCTTGCCTTTGGAACATGAACCACCCGCCATTGTCCCCTGTAAATAAGAAATTTCATGTAATTAAAATTTTGTTCCATAATCATAAATGATTATTTCATAATCGTGAAATATTTGTTTTAGAATCTAAGAGAACCTACAATTTTTGGAACAAACGTTTATGGTCAGGGAACAACTTATGATGATGGAAAACAAATTTTCAGAAGTATGATCGTAACAATAATATTTGTTTCATAACGATAATATTTGTTTCATAATCATAAATTTTTGTTTCAGAATCTAAGAGTACCTATAATTTATGGAACAAACATTTATGGTCCGGAAATAACTTATACTGATGAAGAAACAAAAATTCAGAAGTAAGTACTTAATTTAAAATTTTGTTTCATAACCATAAATATTTGTTTCATGATCATAAAAGATTTGTTTCAGAATCTAAGAGTACCTATAATTTATGGAACAAACATTTATGGTCCGGAAACAACTTATACTGATGAAGAAACAAAAATTCAGAAGTAAGTACTTAATTTAAAATTTTGTTTCATAACCATAAATATTTGTTTTATGATCATAAAATATTTGTTTCAGAATCTAAGAGTACTTATAATTTATGGAACAAACATTTATGGTCCGGAAACAACTTATACTGATGAAGAAACAAAAATTCAGAAGTAAGTACTAAATTTAAAATTTTGTTTCATAACCATAAATATTTGTTTCTTGATCTTAAATTATTTGTTTCAGAATCTAAGAGTACCTATAATTTATGGAACAAAAATTTATGGTCCGGAAACAACTTATACTGATGAAGAAACAAAAATTCAGAAGTAAGTACTTAATTTAAAATTTTGTTTCATAACCTTAAATATTTGCTTCTTAATCATAGAATATTTGTTTCAGAATCTAAGAGAACCTACAATTTTTGGAACAAACGATTGTAGTCATGAAACAACTTATGAAGATGAAGAAACAAAGTTTCAGAAGTAAGTTCTTAATTCAAAATTTTGTTCCATAACCATATATGATTGTTTCATAATCATAAATATTTGTTTCAGAATCTAACAGAAATTACAATTTTTTTAACAAACTTTTATGGTCACGAAACAACTTATAATGATTAAGAAACAAAGTTTCAGAAGTAAGTTCTTACTTCAAAATTTTGTTCCATAACCATATATAATTGTTTCGTGATCATAAATATTTGTTTCATAATCTAACAGAAATTACAATATTTCGAACAAACTTTTATGGTCACGAAACAACTTATGATGATGAAGAAACAAAGTTTCAGAAGTAAGTTCTTAATTCAAAATTTTGTTCCATAACCATATATGATTGTTTCGTAATCAAAAATATTTGTTTCAGAATTTAACAGAAATTACAATTTTTCGAACAAACTTTTATGGTCACGAAACAACTTATGATGATGAAGAAACAAAGTTTCAGAAGTAAGTTTTTAATTCAAAATTTTGTTCTATAACCATATATGATTGTTTCGTAATCATAAATATTTGTTTCATAATGTAGTAGAACCTACAATTTTTTGAACAAACGTTTTGGGTCACAAAACAACTTATGACGATGAAGAAACAAAGTTTCAAAAGCAAGTTTTTAATTCAAAAGTTTGTTCCATAACCATATATGATTGTTTTGTAATCATAAATATTTGTTTCAGAATCTAACAGAACCTAAAATTATTTGAACAAACGTTTATGGTCACGAAACAACTTATGATGATGAAGAAACAATGTTTCAGAAGTAAGTTTTTAATTCAAAATTTTGTTCTATAACCATATATGATTGTTTCATAATCATAAATATTTGTTTCAGAATCTAACAGATCTTACAATTTTTTGAACAAACTTTTATGGTTAAGAAACAACTTATGATGATGATGGAACAACGTTTCAGTAATAAGTTCAGAATTTATAAATTTGTTTCATAACCATAAATTATTGTTTCATCATCATAGATATTTGTTTCACAATGTAACAGAACCTACAATTTTTTGAACAAACTTTTATGGTCACGAAACAACTTATGATGATTAAGAAACAAAGTTTCAGAAGTACGTTTTAAATTAAAAATTTTGTTCCATAACCATATATTTATGATGATGATTTAATGCAAACCTTTAAGACTGAAAACTTAAACGCTAGTCATTTTTCCAACACTTTTAAATACACGTATTGTTATATGTTATAAAGAATAACTAACCTAAAATATAAAGTTCCTTTATCATAAATATTTGTTCCATGATTCTGAAGGAACAATAAATCGTGACTTTGAAGGCATGGAACAAACATTGACGATCAAGGAACAATAATCTGTGGTCAAGGAACAAACACATTATACAATACATAACCAACCTGTGATAACCGGTTGCCTCCCATTTAATGCATGTCATAAAGTACACTTTCATCCAATCAATGATTGACAAGTGTCTTGGTGGTATGTTGTATATACAACAAAACCACATTTGGGTACCAAAGAGTTTTCCAATGTTTGGATATATTAGTACTTTTTTCTCTTGAAAGTAATAATAAAGAAGTTTGCATGGTTACACTTTTTTCCGCTTTTGTTTGTTTTTTTTCTTTTCCTTTTTTTTTTTTCTTTTTTTTGAGAAAAACTCAGGACCCAATTTCTATCAATAGTAATAGTTGGGACACAACAATTCACACAATTTTTTCTACATAACCTAATAAATGTGGCTATCTCTCCCCTATGTCACTTCTATGTCAATATGGAGTCCAGTGACATCACAGAAGAGAGATAGACACCTTTATTGGATTGTGTAGAAAAAGTTGTGTGAAAGATTGTGTCCCAAATATTACTCTTCGATCTATCAATTTATTTTTTTGATCTTTTAAACTCTTTTTCTGCAAGCATGAACTCGTGAATAGAAGTACTTACAATTTCTTCTTCTTTTTAATTACTACCAACTTAGGGAATATAGAGTGGACATGGAGTATTAACTATATATATATTGTTAGGTAGCATGAGAATATGAGATTACTTGATAGACTAGAAATTGTTCCATGTGATCTCTAATTTTGGCAGTACTTTGGAACTACATGAAAGTCTCTTGTGATTTTGTGAGGGAAAAGCAAAAATAGAAAAACGAGAAAAAAAACAAGTTCTCTCATATTTTCTTTCATACTTAAATAACTTTAAAAATTAAGATTTTCTATAATAAAATTGTAATACAATGAATGAAGGAAAATGACCAAACATGCAACTGCTAGGTTATCTGTGAATTGGGAAGCTCCTGCTTTGGGTACGTTAAAATTTAATGTGGATGGGATCAGCTTGGGGTAAGCTCGGACTAGCTGGGTGTGGTGGCGTACGTAGAGATGAAATGGGAGCGACGGTAGCCCTTTATTACATACCTCTGGGAATTCTTGATTCGAACGTGGCTGAACTTGAAGCAATCTGTCAAGCTCTTTTGTGCTTTATTGAATCAGGATGGGTAGGGAAAAAGACACTTATTGAATCAGATTCAAAAATAGCAGTGGCGTGGATTCGTAATCAACAACTGAGGCCATGGAAGCTATGGGGGGTTTTTCTCATAAATTGACTCTTGCATGTCAAAATTTGGGAGAGTTACGTTCGTAAACATCTATAGAAAAAGTAATGGCTTTGCAGATAGCCTTGCAAAGAAAGGGGTCACTTGCACAGGTTTTTTTTAAAGCTTGGTGGTAAAGTGTTGTCATGGTAGCCTGGGTGTTGGGGGGTTGGGGTGTGTGCTCTTTGTGTAGTGAATCTTGAGTGTGTGTGTGTGTGTGTGTGTGTATGTGTGTGTGTGTCGCCTTTTATCGCCAATTTTTTTTGTGTGTTTTACCGTCGAGTTCTTTTGTAAGGTGGTCAGATTTTATTAGTTTGAACCGAGTTAAAGTGGGTCTTCTTGAGGTTTAGAGGGGTTGTTTCAGTTGTGTTAAGCTGATTGAGATGGGGTCATTTTATTGAAGAGTAACATTAGGATGTCATGCTATCAAAGAGTGCAGTTATCGTTTTATAGTGGAGTAAACATTAATTGATTAGTTAGTTAATTTGTTGATCAAAGAGTTTGATCATGGGAATTGATAACTAATCTGAGCCAACAATAAAGAACCTAGGAGGTCCCACTCTTAGCTCCAAAAGATGCACAGAAGATAAGAGGGGAAAAGGGCAATCGATTGGTGACCCACTAGTCAATTGGAATGGTAATCGATTGTCATTTATGGCAATCGATTAGGAAGGCAATCGATTGCCACTTTGGACAATCGATTGGACCTAAGATCGGTGGAAATACTTATAAATAGGAGACCTAAGTCCAGAATAAGTTGACTCTACGTTTTTGAAACCCTAGGTCTCCAGAATTAGTTTTATAGTATTTCTTTAGCTTTTTCCCTCTCTAGTTGAACTCCCACTAGTATTATTCTTCCCGAGCGCATCCAACGGAGACATAGGAGTGAAGATGATCTAGAGGAAGCTGCTGGATTTTCAAAGAACAAGAATCAATCAAAGTTTCATCGTATTCTGAATTGGGTTCAAGACCTATAGGTATTCTTCTAGCTTCTCTACATGGCATTAGATTAACAGAGTAGTAGATTCTGAGAATCAAAGTTTTTGAAACTTGTTTTCCGCTACAAATTCTATTTTTCATAACATAATTCCTTCATATGGGTCTCACAAGTGGTCTCATATAATATTATGAAGTTGCTAAATAACCTACTAATTATGCAACGTATCCAATTCGCACTCACAAAAGTATCCCAAACAGAGACAACGTTAAAATATTTCACATAATCTCGTAATAAACATATAAGCACATAAGGTGATTCCACATCACCATCCCATCATACAGGGATCTCTCAACACATGTTCCAATTCGGGACTGCCACATTGGCCACATCCGGGTTCCCAAATGGCTACCCATAATCAGCTTAGTGGGTCAAAACCTACATCACATATGCATTTTCAACATCATTATATAATTAAGGGTAAATTACACAAACCTCCCCTGAGGTTTGCCTTAATTACACGGACCTCCCCTTTTGTTTTAAAAATTACACAGACCTCCCTCGAGGTTTGTAATTAGGTAACAAAACGCCCCCTTCCCTAATGGTCCGTTAGTTTTTTTTTACAATAGCCTCCCCTGAAAATTACAATTAGCCGCCCTAATATTATAAAATTGTCATACTAAGCCCCCTTTCTCTTATATTTTTGTTCTAATTATAAAATCCCTCCTCCCTCCTATGTTTTTGAGTTAATTTTCTTAGCATTTATTTATATCATCTACACAAAATACATATAAATAGGTCCAAAAAAAAATTTTCCCCAAACAAACCTCTATCAAGCCCCCATGTATTAATTTTCTAGATCCGCCCCTGTCCCTATGCTTCAAAAGTGGACACTTAACCCCCTGTGATTGTGGACTAAAATGGAATTGTTATGATTTCACTCAAAACTGACAAAAATTCTAAAATTGGTTAAAAATATAAACACTTAACCCATTTTGTGATGTTAATTTTGGGGTTAACGCTCTTTGAGTGAAATCATAACAGTTCTATTTTAGTCCACAATCACAGGGAGTTAAGTGTCCACTTTTGAAGCATAGGGACAGGGGCGGATCTAGAAAATTAATACAGGGGGGGCTTGATAGAGGTTTGTTCGGGGGGAAAAAAAATTTGGACGTATTTATATATGTTTTGTATATATTTTGTGTAGATGATATAAATTAATGCTAAAACAATTAGCCCAAAAACATAGGAGAGAGGATGGATTTTATAATTAGCACAAAAATATAAGAGAAATAGGGCTTTAGTATGACAATTTTATAATATTAGGGGGGATAATTGTAATTTTTAGGGGAGGCTAATGTAAAAAAACTAACGGACCATTAGGGGAGGGGGCGTTTTGTTACCTAATTACAAACCTCGAGGGAGGTCTGTGTAATTTTTGAAACAAGAGGGGAGGTCTGTGTAATTAAGGCAAACCTCAGGGGAGGTTTGTGTAATTTACCCTATAATTAATAATGCATGTTAAATACGATTAAAATATAATCGTGGGAATGGGTGTCACTGTTTCCTCATTAACCAAACAAAGAAAACGGATTTCCTTTATGTTTTCGTTTTTTAGAAATTTGGTATTAAATACCAAATTTGGAAAATGATTTGGTTATAACACACAAGGGAAAAATATTTGGGAATAAGTCCATGATTAGTAGACATTAATAAACATAAGTACTTTGACCCATATAAAATCATAATTTCTGACCATTACACCATTCACACACCTTACTGGTTTGTAGTTAGAGAGAGAGAGAGAGAGAGAGAGAGAGAGAGATAGAGAGACCACCAGCCATCATCATCTCCGACCACCAACCACCGTCGTCTCCGACTACCGAGAACCACAGGTGAGACCACCAGTGATCACCATCATCTCCGGCGACTATCACCATCCTTTCCGTGCTCACCCAAAGTGAAAGCCATTGCCGCGTCACGTGGCCGCCATATATTGATGAGTCTTTCAAGCTTTTTTGTCTAGTAAATGCAAAAGAGAAAATAAGATACTGAGTTGGAGAAAATGAGACACTGACTACTTAACAAGCATTTGAGAAAGGGACTTTGTAAGAGGTTTTGCAATAGGAAGCTACATCACTCTCCTCTCTCTCTCTAAATACACACACACATACACATATGTATGTATGTACATATTTCAAGTCTGAAACTCTTGTTATTGATACTAATTTTTGCTCGTGAGTACTGGATTTCTTCCTATATGAGTTGAGTTAATGGTTTGTTTGGTTTGAAATTTCACAAAAAAAAAATTGATAAATTTCACAACTTTTTTTGACAAATTGCACAACCAGATCTGTTGAGATCTATCAAGCTCTGTCTCCTCCGAATACCATTAATTCCAGATCCACCACCACTACGACCAGATCTACCACTACCAGGACCACCACGAGCAGATTCACGGCCATCGCATGACCACAAGACAGTGCAGTGAGCATTTTCACAAACTTTGTGAAATTTCTCAACTTTTTTTTTGATAAATTTCACAACTTTTTTCCGTGGTATGAGAAATGAAATTTTATAAACTTGTTTTGTGATCATTGCATGTTGACGTGGTGGTTTGGTTGTGAAGAGATCGATCAGGTGATGTCGTGGTAGTAGCCGTCGAAGGTCAGGTGAGGTTGTGGTGGTGATCGGCAGAGATCAGGAGTGGTGGTGGTAGTGGTCATCGCTGGAGGTCTGGTGTGGTGGTGGTGGAGCTCGCCAGAGGTCAGACGATCTCAGGCGAGGTCATCGGAGCTCAGGTGAGCTCGCTGGAGGTGTAGGAGTTGAAACTTTTTGGAATGGTGAGGGTAGTTTAGAGAATTGAAGGAGAATGGACTTATGACTAAAAACTTTTCCTACTTACCCTTACACTACTAAACTTTCTCTAATTTGGATTTATCACTAATTGCCCCTTCATTTTTTCCCCCCTCACTAAATGCAAGAACCAAACAACGCTTAAGGAAAACGATTTCCTTGTTTGGTTACTAAAAAGATGTGAAAAAAAAGGGTAAAATGTACTTTGCACTACCTATTTGCCACTTTGGTCCCTAAATAAATTATTTTAGTATTTTGGTCCCTCAACTAATATTTCGTGGCACTTTGCCCCTTTTCTCATTATTAGCCGTTAAAAGTGACGAAAAAAATTGGGTTAATAACTTTAAACCCCCTCCCCCCCCCCCCCCCCCCAGTACTTGAATCATTTTTTACTTTGTACCATTTACTTCAGTCATATCACTAATATCCTATGTACTCTGAACTAAAGTGAAAATTAGTTAAAGATAACGGGTAAATGCTTACATAGGCCATGTTTGGCAACAACTTTTGGAATTCACTAAAATTCTGAAAATCCAAAAGCTAAAATAAAATATTTAGTAAAATAGCATTTGCAATTGCAATAGTTCAAAAAGCTACCTTGGACAACTTTTATCAATCGTAATTTTTTGTGATTCAATACATTAAAAATAAATCAAAAGAAGAAGAAGAAGAAGTTAAACGAACCACAAGGGGTATTGTTGAGTTTTTTGATAGATTTTTGTGTTTTATTGAGCTCTACGATTGCTGGAGTATGTTGTACCTCCTCATATTTTTTTCCATGTCTAATAAATTACCTTTTAATTGACAAAAAAGTAAAACAATTCACAAAGTTAAAAGATCTAACTATAGGGGGTGTATATATAATTAACCTTTTTTTCCAAAAAGAAAATAATAAATAAAAGTTTGGCTTTTTCCATCACTTTTAACAGCTGAAAGTTACAAAAGGGGCAAAGTGCCACGAAATATTTGTTGTAGGACCAAAATACCAACAAAAAAAAATTATAATAGTAATAATAATAATAATAATAATAATAATTATTACTATTATTATTATTATTATTATTATTATTATTATTATTACTATTATTTAGGGACCAAAGTGCCAAATAGGATATAATATGAGAGTGAAAAATGCATTTTACCCACACAAAAAAATAAAATAAAAATAAAAACTATAAACGAAAGAAAAATATAGTGACAAATTATAGAAAAGTATTGAAGTTTGTAAATCCATTTACACCAATTTTCTTAAGTGAGATCATCTCCAATGGGCATGCTATACCTCATGCTATTATCAAATTATAGCATGACCTACAAAAAAAATCCCTCCAATAGCATGCTAAAACTTATGCCAAATTATAGCAATGCTATATCCTGTGCCAAATTTGGCATGACCTTTGGCATAACCTTTGGCACATCATTGAAGATGTAATTTTGGACTATGCTATAATTTGGCATACCAACAAAGCAATACCTTAAATTTGTCCAATATAAAGAAAGAAATAGCATTTCATTTGACATATACCATTGGAGCACGTATGCTAAAATATAACATTTTAGTACTGTAACAATGCCAAAATATAGGTTTGACATGACGAAAATAGCATTTAGCATTAGAGATGGTCTGACAATAGTACTTTAAAGATTTTTAACTTTAATGTTCTTTATGCATGGATGAAAACCCAGTTGTCTTCTTTCCTTTTGCTTGTTCAATAAGAAGTCAATTACTAGTGGAAGTATGGAACATTTCGAATTTTACTATTTCACCCTTTCATTACAGAGAGAATGTTAGGTATAAGTTAGTTTGAAAAAAATCTATTTTAACAAGATTTAACACGCAACTCTTACAAGATATCCACGCACTGAATTCATTTATGAACCATAAAATAGTTGTATCCTTTTCCAAATAGCCCTTTAGATATATTCATTTACATATATGCATACACAGTCAGGTTATAAAAAGGGCGCCCTCTCTTTATTAAAGAGAGGACCTCTGTTTTGGCCGTCGGATCGTGTTTTCATTAATGGCAGTTTTGTCATTTCACAGTTTTTAAACACAATCCAACGGTCAAAATAGAGGTCCTCTCTTTAATAAAAAGAGGTGGCCCTCTTTAGAGAATCTTTGTATGCATACATCTATATATATATAGACAGATATTTGTATTTCACTTTATGTTTATAATCAGCAATCACTTATTTTGCAATCCCCAAAAAAAAATGACATTTTGTATTGGAGAACTAAGTCGAATATCCATTTGGAATAGAAACCCCAAGGTAACATAATTTAGTACCTACCATACATAATACCACTGTGATTCATAATTTTTGACCAACCCCATCACCCTTAGGGTCTTATTGACCACACTTTTCAACTTATTCCCCAATCTCATCAACTTTCTCAAGTCGTTTTTTAAAAACACGATGCCTCGGAGAAATTTTATGTTGAAAGCGTATTTAGAAACACGACTTCTCGAAGTCGTTTTTTTAAAAACACAGCGAAGCACCGTAATGTCCAACAATGCGAAGCAGATGTATTCGAGTCCGACAAACCAACTTCCTTTTGACATTTTTGCCCCTCAACCCTACAAACGACTAAAATTTGCTCCTTTTTTTTTTTTTGCGAACACTACAAAATTAAATCACCAATTTTCGACTTCTCGATGAAATTTAACATTGAAAGCATGTTTTAAAAAAAGAATTTTTTGAAGTCGTCTTTTAAAAACAAGACTTATCAATAGACGGCCTATCAGCTAACCAGCAGGTTTTTATGTTGTGTCAAGTGCTTGAATGATATCCATCGGAACACCGTTTTTCTATCCGCCGAAGCGAAACAGATATATTTTAATCCGACAAACCTACATGAATGATTTTGAACTTGATCCGACTTCTTTTCGACGTTTTTTTCCCCTCAAACCTACAATATGACTAAAATATGTTTTAAAAAATTGTTTGCAAACTACAAATCACTGATTTTTAACCCGACCAAGGTGAACTCCTATATTCATTCTGAAGAAGTGTCATTCATGAGTCCAAAATCAAACTGACCTTTTCTGAGATTTTTGCACCTCAAACTTCCAATATCAATAAAATTCGTGTAAAAACCAAAAAAGGTTGCAAAGTTAAAACCTAAAATCGGATATTCGACCCGACCAATAAGAACACTCAGGGCACAAGAAGCCTCTGACATCAAAAAAAATTAATGACATATAATTCTAAACACCAAAAGAAATTAAATGATTAATTTGTACATTTCTTTTAAGTTCTACACAATGCAGTTGTTGATTTTTATTTTTATTTTTTTTACATTAATTAGCGGGAAAAATGAAAAAAAAAAAAAAAATACAAAGATATAACTACTTCCCACACGGTCTAGTCCTCTTTAGTCGATGCGGCATACCCTGATGTGGTGGATCATCCTAAGTGACCTGTGGAAAACCAATATCTGGGTCCTGGTCAAATATGTGAGCGCGACGACCTCTATCATGGCCTCTCCCCTGACCATGGTCTCTAAGGCTCTAACCCCCCTATAAACTCTTTGTACCGGAGGATGTCCCTAAGGCTTGGCATGTACGTTAATCCCACTTGTGGCTCCTCAACGGTTAGATCATGATGTCCCCCTGCTTCTAATTGTGTCAGTCTCTCCCCCGATCATGATGTCCCTCTGCCTCGAACTGTTATAAAAGTACTTCTCAAAGTTGTGTTTTCAAAAGATGACTTCAAGAAGTCATGTTTTAAAAACAAACTTTCAACAAAAAATTTCTCCGAGAAGTGTTGTGAACAGACAGACAACTTCATCAAGTTGATGGGTCCGATCAATAAGATGGTTAAAGTCGGTCAAGTCGTTTGGTTTTATGAAGAACCTGGATGAGCCTTGTGTATATAAGAAGTGTGAAGGAAAAGTGGTGGCTTTTCTTGGTTTGATCCCGAGGTGTTATGCGCCTCGGGTTTGACCCTGAGGTCTTTTTCCGCCTTGGGTGTGATCATGAGGTCTTTTTGTGCCTCGGGTGTAATCCTGAGGTCTTTGTGCACAGAAATTTTCATCGTATACCTTTGCTATACAATGTTGTTTCTATGCTATGGCATGTTGTACCTATACTTTTTACCAAAAAAAAAAAATGTATATTGGGTTTGGTATAAAAAAAAAAGTCCAGTGTTTCATATATCCTCGCCACCACCTATGATATTGTTTGCTCTAATTTGCGCGGGCGTGCCAGAACCAATCAGTGGTTCGGTGTGTGTGTGTGTAAGCGTGCAAACTAATTTCCTATCTGCTTGTGTCAGTGGTACACAAGGCTTTGGTAAATCTGACTTCTAAACTGGTGATTGTGTGTAGTGAGTAGGAAAGTACCCTCACTAAAAGTCCTTTAGCAGTACTGAAGCGCACAAGCTAAAAAGTATCAAGTTTAAACAGGTTAAACAAATCACAAACGGTTTAATAAAAGTAAATTTTATTAAATGCTTGGAAAACTAAAACAAATCTCAAGAACAACAGAATGGACTGATTATTCAAAAGAAACAGAGAATAAACATAACAAAAAGACAGACCTAATTGCTATTAAAGTTAGGAAACAAAGACTTAGAAAAAGTGCTCTGAATGCCTTGAATGTGCTGAATACTGAATGCTTTGAACGTGATGAATGCTGTGTATGCTTTTGTCGAAGAGACGCGGAGTCCTTTGCTCGAAGGCCTGCCTCTATATTTATAGCGGCCTGAACTGATTCCTATTTGAACTATAATTCCTTTTCCTAGACGGACTCCTGTTTCCAAAAACCTCTCAGATATGACGTCATCATGCCAGCTATGAATAGCGACGCCCTGTCTTTCGTCAATCGACCTCCCCCTGTTGGATGAATCGGGCTCATGACTCTTTTCATGTCCGATCATATTTCTTCAATTTCTTATGATCAATCGGACAAACTCTTCCTTTTTCATCATGTCCGATCAGTTATAACGTTGCTTAAACAAACCATCGGGCTCTCAACATGATGAGTTATGTTCTCATAGCCCGATGATGCTTACACTTGCCACATGCTTCCATCGGACTCTTCTCATCTCCCTACAGTTGTTTCCCCCATCGGGCTTATCTCTTGAGTCCGATGAGTCATCACTACTTGCCTCAGCATCTCCTTCACCCAACTTCAACTCCACTCGGGCTCAAAAATCAATGACGGTTTTTGGGTGCAAACAATTGCCCCCCAAAAGGTCACATCAAACGTCCCGCCTGGATTGATGTGACGTTTTGAATTTCAAATATGCCACGTGTCAAACACACAGCTAACGTCAAGTTATGGAGAATCCCACCAGTCACCCTACATTTAATGCGCCATGATTACGGCGTCGTGATATTTAAATATCACCCAACATCCGAAAACTCATCACATGTTCATACTTTCCCCTCTCCAGAAATCAGGCAAAATACAAAGCTTCACTCTTATCTTCATCTTCTCCGGCGACATTTCTTCCCTTCATAGACATGGCTCCCAAAACCGCTCCGGCTACCTCTAAAGGCAAGAAAACCTTCGTTGATGCTCTTCCACCACAAAACCGATGCAAGGAGGTTAGGGCTTTGGCAAAAGCTCACGCCGCTGACATATCCACTGAATACCTCACCCCCTACAGCTCTTCCGATGGTTCTCCCACCGCACCAGGCTTAGGTGCGGCGTTTCTGGGCCACCCTCCGGCGCCTTTTCTTCCTTTCTTTCCTCCCGTAGGAAATGAAGAATTCCTGCAAATCCCTGCTCATTGGGCCAAGGTCCAGACTGCTAACCAGCCAATCCGAGGATGGCCGACACCCGCTGCTGACTGGGACAAGTGGGTAACTAGGGTTTCGGCCTCTAAGGCCGCCGTCTGGAAGCAAACGGGCATCTACGATGCAATCATGCTCAGTCGGTCTCGCATTGAAATAGACCGGCCTCTCCTCCTCTCTGCTCTACTCTTCTGGTCTTCGTCTTGCAACGGCTTTCTTTTCCGTTGCGGACCAATGGCTCCCACTGTCAAAGACATCAGCTACCTGCTCGGCCTCCATCCTCATGGCCCAGAGATCATTCCCGGGCTTAATGTTGGAACGGCCAGCTTTGCCTATCCACAACAAGATATTGTCAAGGACGGGGCCGTTTCTCATAGGCCGATCACGGCCTTTGGAGGTTTCCTTTCGGCCTGCATAGGAGCAGATGATACAGCGGTGTCCGATGCAGAGCACACTGCCTTCCTCATCTACTGGCTCAACAAGTATCTCTTCTGCTCAGCCAGCCAGGCTATCACTAAAGAATACACAACCGTAGCCCTTGCCCTTGCATCAGGGCAGCCACTGGCCATGGCTACGCTAGTTTGGGCACATTTGGTCCGAGGCATCACAGACTTTGTTCATTCGGGCTTCAGTGCTGGTGGGAGCCCGATGTGGATACTACAACTGTGGCTTCATTCTTACTTCCCTGAATTCCAGCCCACAATTACTCCCTTGGCCGACATGCCTATCTCTGCCGTTCAATTCGTGAACGTATCTCCTTCTGTGCATTCCTTTGAAGAGTGTTTTTCCTTCTTTTACCAGGGTTGCTCCCCTCGGGACGTCAATCTCTTTACCCCATTCTTTTCTCTTCAATTTTCTTCTTTTCTCCAACTCTCCAATAACCCTTTAAACTGGGGTCCGGGCACCCAGTCAACCTATAATGAAATTTTTTCTAGCTACCTGGTAGCTAGAGACATTATTTTTAGCCCAAGCATCCCGTCGGCCAATAATAAATGCGGGGCCGAGTACTACTTTGCTCCTTTATATGCCCGCCAATTCGGGCTTACTCAACTAGTGCCCGTCCCTCCTGGTATCACTGTTAACGTTGATTGGGTTGAACGTGGCCTCATTGTTAACGACGGGCAGGTGAAGAGGATAACAGAAAGGTCAGCCCGGCTCAAAGCCGCGTTCAACTTTACACCTTTCTCTGCCCGTCCAGTAATATCAGAAGAGTTCACCCAATGGTGGGGCGAACGGGCTCGAAACATATTTCCACGCACCGCTGCTGAGGCCTTGGCTCCTTTCACTGCAACATCGGCCATTGTGGCCGATGTCCCTATACCAGCAACGGCTCCAACTCGGCGCAAACAAGTCGCCAAGAGACCGGCTCGTAAACAAACTCCGGGCAAGGGTCAGCCTCAAAAGAAGCAAAAAACAACGGCCTCTGTTCAGGTTTGCTCTTCCTCTTTTGATTTGAGCCCGAATCCCCGTTATTCCATATTAACCCTTTTGTTCTATCTTTGCAGCTTGCTGATGAAGATTCGGGAGAGGATCTACTTCTAAACCTTGCTCAGACTCTTCCCCCAACTCTCCCTACATCACCGGCTTCTGCAGCGGCTTATATAGAGCGATTGGCCGTTAGGGTGATGCCACTTCACATCGTGCCTCCTCTAACTCCTTCAGGCGGAGACGGAGACGAAGACCTTGCTCATGTCGGCCAAGTCCCCGAGCAGGTTGTTCTTTCTTCAAGTACTGAGGGTGAGGCCGGTGCTGAACCTGCCACTGAGGCTGCTGAGGAGGAAGTAAATCAAGCGATCCCTTCTGCACCCGAAACTCCAGCCGGTCAAGGGGCACCTACCACCGCCATCAGCTCTCCTGTCCACATCATACCAGGACCGGTGGTGACCGAGGTCACTCCTCCTGAAGTGTCTGCTGTGGAGGCCGGTGATGATAATTCGGGCTCTGTCCCTGAAGCAGAAGCCCAACAGACGACAATGGCCCCAATGAGTCCGGGCGCAGGAACCGGCCTCCCTTCTTCTTCCCAAACATCTTCTCAACCAAGCGAGGCCGATGTTCGCGAAACAATCTCGGCCTCGCTTCGTCCTCATACCCAGGTACTGCTGTGTTACTTTACGTTAATTCATACATTTCTAAAAACAATACCTGACTGTATTTTCTTGAATAGGCCGATCCTTCTGACCCAGCGCCCGTTATCCCTTTCGATGACTTTTTCTTGGGCCTGGACCTGGGAGCTTTTGACCTCGGCCCCCTTGAGCCCGAAGCGGTTTTACCTTCCGTCCTTCAACAAGCCAAGGACCTGCTCTTCGGGCTTGCTGACCAAGAACTTTCCAATCTTCCTGCTGCGGCTGACGTTGACACCGCTTTGAACACCCTCATGGCCGATCCTTCTCTTTCAGACGGGCAGCTATCATTACTCGTGGAGATCAAAGAAAGACTTCCTAGCGTCCGTCTTATGGATAGAACGGCCTCGAAGATTCAAGCGGATGCAGAACTTCATTTAGGCTCCCGTCAGAAAGCATTGAGGTTCTTGGAAGGGGCCCGAACCAAGTTCGAAGCGGGAAAGGCCTCCCGTGCTCAAGTTCTAGCCAGGGGTACTTGGCTGCGGGACCGTATTGCTGTATTAAAAACTCAACTCGCCCAATGTGAGGCCGAGGTTGTTACCAACAACGCCTCCATTGAAAAAATTGACGAGGCATTATCTTCACTAGGTGGGGACGCTCAGAAGTGCAGTGATCAGTTACAAGCCAGCGTCCCCATATCCCGGGCTTGGGCCCAGAAGCTAGAAAGGGCCAAGAAGGACCGGTCTGGGGCCATCAAGACATGGGAAGACTTGAAGGCTAAACTTAGGAATTTCGGGTCGGCCTAGAGACCGACTCCTGTTTATATATACTTTTAAAAATTTTTTTTTTTTTTTTTTTTATATATTATTATTTGTAAGTAAGCTGTGCTCAGCCTATCAATACAAATCCTATTCACCTAAATCATTCGGGCTCCGGCTCACAATTTATCAGTTGCTCATACTCCAACCTAGGATTAGGTTTATAATCTAGATCAATGGTCTCCCATAACGTTGGATAATAAGATTTTAAATACTGACCATTGATTAATCGGACATGTATCGTCCCATCTAAATCACGAAGCCTGTAAGCACCTCCTCTTTTAACATGGTGAACGATGAACGGGCCTTCCCAATTGACCGACCATTTACCGTATCGATTATCCTTGTCTCCAATAGGTAACACGGCCTTCCACACCAAATCATCGGTGCAAAAAGATTTCTCTCTCACCCTTTTATTGTAAGCTCGGGCAGCCCGTTGTTTTTGTACTTTTAATGCATCCAAGGCCATTAGCCTCATTTCATCAAGCCCTTCCAACTCAGCTACCATAGCCTCCGTATATTCAGCGGGCTCTAGTTGATTCTGTAAAGCCCTTCTGGCCGATCGGACTGTAACTTCCATAGGTAACATCGCGTCATGCCCGTAGGTCAGCATGAACGGTGTAACCCCAGTACTTGATCTTTTTGACGTCCGATAGGCCCATAATGCTTCAGACAGAAGCTTGTCCCATTCCCTAGGATTCTCCACGATCATCTTTTCAATGATCCCTTTAAGGATCTTGTTAGTAGACTCGGCCTGCCCATTAGCCTGTGCATAGTAAGGTGTAGAGTTAAGAATCTTGATTCCCCTACTTTCTGCAAAGGCGGATGTCTCCGACCCTGTAAACACAGATCCTTGATCGGCCGTGATTGTTTCTGGAAGGCCGAACCTATGGATAATGTGTTCTTCAATGAATTTTATGACGGTGGCTTGTGTCACCGTTCTACAAGGTATGGCCTCGGCCCACTTGGTAAAGTAGTCCGTAGCCACTATTATGAAACAATGTTGGCCGGATGATGGCGGTAAAACTTTGCCAATCAAATCCATCGCCCATCCCCTAAACGGCCATGGCTTGATTATGGGTTGCAATACTTTGGCCGGCACATGTTGAATCGGACCATGCTTTTGACAAGGTTGACAACCTTTGGCATAGCTGATGCAGTCTTTCAACATGCCAGGCCAATAATAATTATACCTCCTCAATAGCCACTTCATCTTGGTGCCGGCTTGATGTGCTCCACATATCCCTTCGTGTACTTCGGCCATAACCTGCATGGCCTGCTTCTTCCCCAAGCACCTCAGAATCACGTCATCCCCAATCGGTTTCTTGAATAATTCCCCATCTAGTACCACAAATCGGACTGCAAACAGCCTGACTCGCCGGTCCACTCTGACATTTGGGTGACTCAAGTATTCAATAATAGGAACTCGCCAATCGCTGTCCTCCATCAAGACCGAATTGGTAGTAGCGTACCAACCCCTCTTTGCCACGGATGGTAATGACCGGACATTGACCGTGATGAGTTGGTCTTCTGCATTCTTCTGGGAAGGTGAGGCTGATCCTGTCTTTGCCAACTTATCGGCCTCAGTATTGGTTGTTCTTGGGATATAGCTCACACTAATGTCATCAAATGCTTCCATGAGCTGAGTAGCAACTGCATGGAACGGGCATAACTCCCAACTTCTTATCTGAAACTCTCCAGCAATCTGTCCGATCACCAAACCTGAGTCGCCTTTTATATGCACAGATGATGCCCCCATTTCAAGGAGTATTTCTAGTCCGATTATAAGTGCTTCGTACTCGGCCTAATTGTTAGTGCATTTGAAGTTGAGCCGAAAAGACATTTTTGTCTTTTTGTACTTGGGTGATACAATCACCACTCCTGCCCCAGCACCTTCTGCGTTTTTGGACCCGTCAAAGATTAAAGTCCATGGGACTAAGGATGTGCTCAGAACTTTGGGTGTTGGAGGCAGTGTTCCCAAATCAGCAGGATCTGGGTGATCGGCCAAGAAATTGGCTATGGCCTGGCCTTTTACCGATTGCTGTGAACGGTATTGGATGGCAAACTCCATCAAGGCCAAGGTCCATTTCCCAATTCGGCCTCTCATGATTGGTCTTGATAGCATGTATTTTATCACATCCGTTTGACATATTATATAAGTGGAAACAGGAAGCATATATGTTCTCAACTTCTGTGAAGAAAAATACAAAGCCAAGCATAACTTCTCAATCGGCGCATAACGCTGCTCGATTGGAGTCAGAATTCTACTTAAATAGTAAACGGCCTGCTCGTTACCTTGCTCATTATCTTGAGCTAGCATACTACCAATAGAGCAATCAGAAGCCGATATATACAATTTTAAATACCTACCCTTTTTTGGTGGCATTAACACTGGAGGCATTGACAGATACTGTTTGATTCCTTCAAAGGCTAGTTGATGGCTGTCTTCCCACTTGACCTTCATCGGTCTTGATCTTCAATAGTGGGGTCCATATTTGGGTCTTCCCTGCACAGTTTGATATGAATCGTCTTAAGAAATTGATTTGCCCGAGCAATCTCTGGAGTTCCTTCTTATTAGCAGGCGGTTTTGCTGCTTGGATAGCCCGAGCCTTATTTGTATCAATCTCTATCCCCCTCTGATGTACCAGGAACCCTAAGAAATTTCCTGCTGTAACCCCGAACGCGCATTTGAGAGGGTTCATTTTTAATCCGTGAGCCCGCATTCTTTCAAACGCCTTTTCCAAATCTCTCAAATGGTCGGTGTAATTCCCTGACTTTACCACTACATCATCTATGTAAACTTCCATGAACTGCCCGATCATGTCATGGAAGATTGAATTCATTGCCCGCTGATAAGTGGCTCCAGCGTTCTTGAGTCCGAAAGGCATGACAACCCACTCAAAGGTTCCAATTGCCCCCGGGCACCGAAAAGCAGTCTTCGGGACATCCTCTTCGACGATGTAAATCTGGTTATACCCCGAATGCCCGTCCATGAATGACAGAATTTTGTGTTTAGCGGCCGAATCGATCAACTGATCGGCCATTGGCATGGGATACTCATCTTTTGGGGTTGCTAAGTTTAAATTTCTGAAGTCTATGCAGACCCTTAGCTTCCCATTCTTCTTCACTACTGGCACTACATTCGAGACCCATTCGACATATCGGGCTGTCCGAATGAAGCCAGCATTTAGTAATCGTTCGATCTCTTCTTTCACCTTCAGTGTCACTTCTGGTGACATGCGCCGAGGCAACTGTTTGAACGGCCTGAACCCCGATTTAATTGGCAATCGGTGTTCCACCAGTTCTCTTGACAGACCCGGCATCTCATCATACTCCCAAGCAAAACAATCCTTATATTTATGCAGGAGTACAATCATATCGGCCTGACCCTGAGGATCCAACATCTGACTCACATAGGTAGGCCTGTGCTCTCCTTCTCCGCCTAAGTTGACTTCCAAGAGAGGGTCCTGGACATCGGCCCTAAGATCATCCAGCTTAGCTGTGGCCGTTTCCAACTCATGTATCTGAATCTCTTCTTCTCTTGGGGCCTCTTCTTCGTAAATGCAATCAGCCAGATTGATTGTTCCGTCAATAGGGCCGATTTCTAATCTTCGGTCGGCCAAGAATGCACACCATCTGGCCATGCTGGCTCTTAAGGCCAGCAGCTTCCGTTCTTCAATTGTCGTAATCCCCATGGACGACGTCTTCTTGTTCTATGATCTCGATCGGCCTCGATTCTTCTGTCCGACTGAGATTATGGAAATATGCCTTGATGTCCGACGAACTTCCTTTAAGGAAGGTCGCTGTATTTGGCCTTCCCAATTTGTTACACCCCAACAACTTCACTGGCCCGATGTCATCTTCATACAAGACTGCATCGGCCGTCTGCACCCGGGCTACAAAGGGCTTGGTGTCTGCCCCTACTACTTCCACCTCATCTCCTCTCCAGAAAATTAACAACTGATGAAGGGTGGAGGGAATACAATAGTTTGGGTGTATCCAATCCCGGCCTAATAAAGCATTGTAGGCCGCTGAAGTTTCCACGATGAAAAACGCTGTCATGACCGTTTTGCTGCCAACGGTCAGTTCCAAGGGTAGGATCCCCTTCGTCCTTGAAGGTGCCCCCGTGAAGCTTTGGACATTCATTTCTGTCGGAATCAGCTCCGACTCCGATTTCTGCAAGATCCTTAACATGATTTGGGGCATTATGTTGATAGTAGATCCCCCATCAATCAGAATCCTGTTTATCGGGACGCCCTCTATGTGCCCCTTTACATACAATGGCTTTAGATGTTGGGACATCTGGTGCGTTGGCTTCTCAAACACCACTTTAACTGGTCCGGTCTTCACTCCTTCCTCAGTCTGTTGTTCCTTCGGCCTTAAGATAGTAATCTTTGGCCGATCGGTCTGCCCATCGGTGGCGTCCACACTTTTGCTAGTGGCTTCCACCACTTTAGGCTTAACGACCTCTCCCCCGTTCCATAAGTTTTCTTGACAGACCCCCACGGCCGAGTCCTTAGCTGAGCCTTCAACCACATCCCCTTCCATGGCCGATGGTTGATCCGGCTTGGCCATGAAAGACAGGGGTAGCGTGAACACCATGTTAGAAGACAGGCCTACTGGAATTGTCCCGAATTGGATTGGCGAAAAACTAGAATCCGACCCATCTCCTTCGGACTCAATCATCTTGTCCACCGTATTTGTCCCCTTTTCCTGTGAACTTTCTGGTCGGACTCTCTCCTTCCGAGGTTCGGTGGGAGCATTCGGACCCCCTACCTGATTTTTCAACAACTGGCGTTCCCGCTCGGCCTGTCGCATTCTCTGATATCTTCTTTTCTGGGACTTGCTATATTGCGGCCGTGCTGGGAACTTGGAGTGTTCAGCTCTATGCCATTTTTGATCTTCTACCCTAGGCGGTAGCACCATCCTCGGGCTCCTTCCAGAAATTGTTGCTTGTATCCGAGGCCTTGGAATCACTTGGGAACTACTTTCCCCCAATCGGCCGTGTTCTCTCTGGCCACCTTGGTATTCCGACGGATGTTTTGCACGCCACTCGGGCTTGGCCTGGCCTTGCCACGGTAATGACAATCTTTCATGTACGGACCTTCTCGGGCTTGAGCCCCGATGTTCATAGCTTCTCGGCCTCTTACTCGGGCTCGAGACTTCCTTCTTGATGTCGGCCTTGCACCTCGGGCAAAGGCCTTGTTCGATGAATTCCAGCTGTCGCCGTAGATCGGCTATCAGGTTATCGGTGCTAGATTTAGCCGTCCCTTCGTCAGCTTTCTGTACTTCCGTTTTGCGTTCTTGATGACTCTTTCGGAGGTCATGTATTGTAACCTTTGGCCCATTGGTGGCCGAAGTAGCAATTTGTTTACCCTCCCTTTGTGTTGGCACAAGTTCTCCGTCAGATAAGTCAATCTTCAGCCTCGGCCTTGACAGCCTAGTCAGGTCGGGCATCACCATGTTTGTGCCCGTAATCTGAGGAAAAGGATTCGCATCGATCCCCATTGCTTTGTCCGAGAATTTGAAGACCCCCTTCTCGACGTTTTCCTGTATAAAATTGCGAAAAACAACACAATTGTTAGTAGCATGCTTCCAAGAATTGTGCCATTTACAATATTCTTTGTTCTTTATGTCATCGGCCTTTGGGATCCGATGACCTTCACTTAGCTTGATCACTTTATCAGCCAACAGGGCATCGAATATTTGATCAGCCATTGTTATATCGAAAGTATAGTTTTTGCCCGCCTCGAACGCCATCTTCTTTGCAGCAGCGTTATTATTAACAGGCTTGTTCAAGGCGTTACATACGATTGGCCGTTTGCAAATTAGTTCGGCCATATCGCATTCTGTTTCAAGGTCACACTCTGCCAAGTGGACCTCGTAATTAGGATCTTTGTAATAGGTTCCCTTGGAAGAGTTCTTCTTCTCCTGCTCATCCAAGAGAATGCGTTCATAGCGACCCGCCCGTGTGGCAAGCTCGAACAGATCACGGAAGTCATTGCCTTCAAACCTCTTGCGAAGCTCAAAGGACATGCCCCCCATGGCCATCTTTGCATACTCCTCCTCGGGCAACACAGTCTTGCAGCGGTATTTTGCCTTTCGGAAGCGGGCTATGTATGTTTCCACGGTCTCCCCCACCAGTTGCATCATACGCGACAAATCTGCTAATGATGTCTCGGGCTCAGTCCTATAGAACTGTCCGTGAAACAACTCCTCCATCCCTTGCCAAGTCAACACCGAATTGGCTGGGAGGTTGACGTACCACAAAAACGCCATGCCCGTTAGCGAATTTGGGAAAAGTCTCAACTTCAATGGGTCACTGTGACCCACATGGCCGCACTGAACAATAAAACGGCCAATGTGCTCCACTGATGACTGTTCACTCTCTCCTGAGAATAGAGTGAAATTCGGTACCTTATACCCTTGAGGAAATATGACTCGGTCAATCTCCGGCGGGTACGGCCGTCTGTAAGTCGGCCTTTCCAGTCTCCGCATAAACGGGCCATACTCCTCGTGTATGGCCGCTACCAGCTCTTCCCTATTGATGGGTTGGACTACGGGCTGAACATTCCTTATCGGGGGTATCAACGGCGGCTGTCCGTTCTGTTGATTATTCTGGGCTTGATGGGTCCAAAACCCACCGTTGTTCCTCTGCCCCCCATTGCCACTCCCTTGGGGCTGTGTGTGGCCGACTGAACTTTCAGTCTGGCCAGCAGATCCTCCAAACCCTGGTATCGCCGACCCGTTGGGATTGGTGACCACCATACTGCCAGCATGGCCGGTCTGTGACTCAGATTGCTTTCCTGAGCCATTTCCGTCTCTTAGATTCGGACAGACATATGGTGGGCTCTTCGGCTTATCGGACTCCAGCAAGGTACCCGAGCCCGAACCGTTGACCTGTTCTCCTCTCCCTCCGGCCTTATAAGTTTCAATCAAATTTCCGATTGTTTCTGTCAGTCGGTCCAACTTCACGTGAGTGGTCCTGGTTTCATGGATCAAATCAGCCTGACTTTTATGGATATCGGTCGTTTGCTGCATGACCGATTTGAGGTTGCCCATAGAACCTATGAGAGCGTTGTACTCCTGCCACATGGGCTCTACGTTGGCCCTCATGGCTTCCGAGATGGCTTCTAATGTGATACTACCGTCCTGTGGAGAACGGCCGGTGCTCTCCTCCATGGGCGGATCCATAAGCTGATCGTCCTTTGTCGTCTTATCTTTCTTCGGAGGCATGATTTGACACTGTGGGTCCCACCGGGCGTGCCAAAAATGTTTGCTCTAATTTGCGCGGGCGTGCCAGAACCAATCAGTGGTTCGGTGTGTGTGTGTGTAAGCGTGCAAACTAATTTCCTATCTGCTTGTGTCAGTGGTACACAAGGCTTTGGTAAATCTGACTTCTAAACTGGTGATTGTGTGTAGTGAGTAGGAAAGTACCCTCACTAAAAGTCCTTTAGCAGTACTGAAGCGCACAAGCTAAAAAGTATCAAGTTTAAACAGGTTAAACAAATCACAAACGGTTTAATAAAAGTAAATTTTATTAAATGCTTGGAAAACTAAAACAAATCTCAAGAACAACAGAATGGACTGATTATTCAAAAGAAACAGAGAATAAACATAACAAAAAGACAGACCTAATTGCTATTAAAGTTAGGAAACAAAGACTTAGAAAAAGTGCTCTGAATGCCTTGAATGTGCTGAATACTGAATGCTTTGAACGTGATGAATGCTGTGTATGCTTTTGTCGAAGAGACGCGGAGTCCTTTGCTCGAAGGCCTGCCTCTATATTTATAGCGGCCTGAACTGATTCCTATTTGAACTATAATTCCTTTTCCTAGACGGACTCCTGTTTCCAAAAACCTCTCAGATATGACGTCATCATGCCAGCTATGAATAGCGACGCCCTGTCTTTCGTCAATCGACCTCCCCCTGTTGGATGAATCGGGCTCATGACTCTTTTCATGTCCGATCATATTTCTTCAACTTCTTATGATCAATCGGACAAACTCTTCCTTTTTCATCATGTCCGATCAGTTATAACGTTGCTTAAACAAACCATCGGGCTCTCAACATGATGAGTTATGTTCTCATAGCCCGATGATGCTTACACTTGCCACATGCTTCCATCGGACTCTTCTCATCTCCCTACAGTTGTTTCCCCCATCGGGCTTATCTCTTGAGTCCGATGAGTCATCACTACTTGCCTCAGCATCTCCTTCACCCAACTTCAACTCCACTCGGGCTCAAAAATCAATGACGGTTTTTGGGTGCAAACAGATATCTACGCGTACACATATCTAAATATACAGGTATCTGTATACAAATATCTACATCACTACGAGAAATTATTTTTTGCGACTGTGAAACCTATGTAACTTCTCCTGTGATTTGTGTATTCCGTGAGTCCCAATTGAGCCAGTTGGAAATTGGAATTTGAATTTCCTAGAGTCGAGAAAAATCTGCATTTGATAATAGTTCAAGGTGCTGTTTTGGGAGTCCAAATGATTATTAGCATTCCTGGGTTGTATCTAGTGAGTCTCTAAAATATCCTACTTACTAGTATAAAAGACCCACAAGTGTTTCACATAAAGTAGTCTCTCAACTAGAAGAAACAAACAAATATTTAGAAAAGGGTTTGAAGAAAAACCAGAGAGGTTTTCAGTACAAACTGGGGTAGATTTTGAATAAAAGTTGGAACAGGTTCCGGTTAAATCTGGACGTGACAAAGAAGCTGCAGCAGCAGTTGAGTTGCCCACCAAAAGAGCAAAGAAAATAATAAATTTATCGAAAGAGAAGGTCTAAATAATGGGTTAGGCTTGAAGGGGGGAAAAACAAAAAAAGCTAGAAAGTGCTTAAACTGGTGAGAAGAAGCCCAAGACCAAGAGTCAGGGGCATAGTTGAAAGAAATAACCTCAAACTAACAGTCGGGCATGGTGAAAAGAATAGCCTAAAACCAAGAGTCGGGCATGTGAAGGAAGAAAAAAAAAAAAAAAAAAAAAAGAAAAAGACGAAGAAAGAAAGAAAGAAAAGGAACAAATGTATCAAGGCCGGGCAGTAGACCCTCGTGAAAGAGATTTTTTGTTTGTTGACTTAAAGTTTTGCATATTACATGAATAACCAAAGATTGGATAAGAAAATCAAGAATTATACAAGACAAGAAAAAGGAAAAGAAAGAGAAGTGATCATGCAAAAGAAATGAAGTTTTTGAAGAAACTACAATTTCGAAAGAATGGACAGGAATGCCCTTAGATCAAGGATGAGCTGCTGACCATAAGACTCTGCTCTGCTAAAAGCTTGTAAAAGGAAGAGAAAAAACGCAGCAGCCAGCCATCGATTCTCTACGTACAATGAATACTTGGGCTCTGTTTGATTCATGAATATAGCGAGAACAGAGAAATAAAACGTTGAGAAAAATAATTTCTTTATTTGGTTAACAAGAATAACCAAGAGGAAAATATGAATGAAGAGTCAATATGGTGAATATAGAATTAAGAATATTTAATTTTATGAGTCACCCTTTTATGAGTTCCTATTTAATTGTGAAAATTTCAATTATTAGCATTATTTAGCATGGAAACATTAAAGAAATAGTTTCCTTTCACTTTATTTTTCTTTCTCTAGATCCGCAAATCAAGAAGAGTCTCCGCACAAAAAGTAGACCACGCCCCCATAAATTGCACAAAATTTTGCCATCTGTTCTGCTACATGGAACATCTAAGTTCTCAATCATGAAGCTCACAGCAGAGGCTATTCAAACTTCAAATCTATGTTTGGAGACAGTCATATGATCTACCCAACGAATTGCTTCAAGTGAGATCAAAATTGTAAATTGCCCGAGCTAATGGAATTAATGAATTTCCCAAAACAAAAGGAAAAAAAAAATGCCACTACAAAACCTGCACACTTGCTATTTCAATTTTCTCACCTTAAACTTGTGAGTTTCTGTATTGTTATGTATTAAATTACTATGATCACAGCACCTCTTTTTCAAGTTTCAATACAGCCATGAATGCTTCTTGAGGCACATCAACTTTCCCAATCGCCTTCATTCTCTTCTTGCCTTCCGCCTGTTAACAACACCACACACACACACACACACACAAAGGTGCTCTGAAATAAGTTTGCAATATTTTATGGAAGAATATGTAGTAATAGCAAGTTAGCAACATCAGTAATCAAATGTATACAATCTTCAATCACGATTGTGAACCTGAGACATGGCTAAATATATGCGGCCATGGAGATTAACCTTTGTCTATAATCCAATTGCAAGGTCAACCTTTTTTCAGCTTCCGTTTGAAAATATTACATAAACATACTACGTGGTGCAATGTCAACTTTCCACATAATTGCTTCCGTCACTTTCTATAAACACTACTTGTAGATTTCTGTACCATAGAATTCTAATATATAAACTAGACTCTAGAAAGACTTTATAGTGTACAAGCATCTTTAAAAAATACTACTTCCTTATTAACGTTCCATAGAACTATTCACAGAACACAATTGTTTGTCAAGAAATGATTCCCAAAATGTTACGATAAATCCTATAGTTGGATCTGAAAGCATAAATTGTAACTATGCTGCGATTGAGGTATGCTTTACTAGAGATGGCTAATGTGTTAAAATTTTAATTTTCTCTGGTACCATGTTGTACTTAGCTTGCAGATCTTATATGAGTCATTTATTATGGTACGATTGAAAATTATGACAAAGCAGTCAGTCAAGATTGCTAAACTTCAACCACCATTTTACTTCAAACATTGTATAATCATGATTACCATGTGACGTGTGTAAGTTTCATGGTCTAAAAACAACACACTGTATGATATATAAGAAAATACATATTCCAACATCAGCACAAATAGAGGCATGTAATAGATTCAAGATTATATTTGGGCTTTGTGGAAACAAAATGCACCTGTTTCTTCAGCAATTTCTTTTTCCTTGTGATGTCCCCACCTACAAAAATAATTAAGAAATTGATGTTATCCATGTTATATAGTCATTAAAAAAAAACACAAAACAAAACAAAACGAAAAACAAAAAACAAAAAGTGGCATCTCAATTAAACAAATCCACTGGCTTTTGTTATATAGGATAGAAACATGATCTTATTTAATGTTGAAGACTGTTTCCATGAAAGCGAGATTTCAAACCACAGGATGGTTGAATGAAACAGGTTTACGCTGCAGCAGAGTGATCTGCAGTGACACAACTAAGAACTACTTTTTGAAATTAAGGTTCAGATTGGTTCGTGGATTTAGAAAAGGAAAAGAAAAAGAAAACAAAGATTGGTTCCCTTTTGTTTTCCTCCATGCTTAAATAAACCTAAATAAAGCTTTCCAAAATATAATTGTAACATAAAAAAAGGAGGGAAGTGACTCACAACATCAAATTCTTTAGGTTATTTGTCAATATATCTTCTTTTTCCTTCCTATTTTCCTCATTATTTTCATTATTAACCAAACAAAGAAAAGTGTTTTCCGTTCCTTTCCCTCAACAAATCCATAAAAAATCAAAGAAAGTCTAATAGGGCAAGTTTTTTCTAACAATTTCACTCGTCTTACCATAGCATTTGGATAGTACATCCTTCCTTATTGCAGACAAAGCTTCGCTGGCTATTACTTTCGTACCTATGCACGCCTGTCAAGAAAAAGCCCACACATGAAACTAGGAAAAATTATGCAACTAGGAAATTATGCAAGAGTTTGCCCTTAAAGTTGGAACAAATTCAAGACTTATTGTAGTAAAATTTTGATTCACATAACCAAAAACCACTTGCTTACAGCAGAAATGAGCATTGTTGCTGGAATCAGTCAATTCACAAAACGATTCATATGAGTCGATTCGAGTTTCATATAGACCGATACGATTCACGATTCAATGAGATTTATGATTCATAATTTTGAACTTAAATTTTTAAGTGCAAAACTTTCAACATTATGAACCTTAAATCGCAATAAAACATGTATTAACTCGCTTTTTTTTTTCATTCTAAGCATTTTGCATTTGCTTTTATATGCATACACTATGTACATACATGTTTGCACTTTCAACATTTTGAGCCTTAAATCGCAATGAAACATGTATTAACTCGCTATTTTTGTTCATTCTAAGCATTTTACATTTGCTTTTATATGCATACACTATGTACATACATGATACATATACATTATTTTTTCCAAAAAATGTGTATCTTACTATTCGATAGAATTCATGAGACAAAACTTTGGAAAACCAATTCACAATCCAACTCACGATTTGACAACAGTGGCAATATACTTAACAAGACGACGAAGAAGAAGGGGAAAAAAAACGGAAACATTTGAAGCAACTTTTTCTGGTAGGTAAAAAAAAAAGGGAAATATTTGAAGTTACTGATTTGCAATATTCATATTAGTATTTCTTACTAAAATGGACTGCATTCAATGACTGTTTCAGTTGAATTTATTAACCCAAAAAAAAGTTCTGAAAGGGAAAAGGGAAGAGTCGAACAAAATTTATTTAAGAATAAAGATATGGTTCAAATGAATTTAAGAAATAAAAAGTAGCAAAGATATACTTTGACTTAATGCTATATATGTGTGTATATATATATATATGTGTGTGTGTATGTGTATGTGTGTATAAAATGTGGAAAACTACAGAGCTGCCACGTGGCAAGCATCTGATTTCACTTTATAACACATATATACATATATGATTTTTTTTGGGTTTGATTTTCTTATTTCTTCCACTTTTTAGTTTCTCCTGTCTATGGAAATAAATACGACGGACATGATAGGTTAAAAGTGTTGAAATTAGGAGATTTGATCCCCGGATTTTAGTGTGTCTTTATAGGTCATGTTGACCATATTAATGCAGATTTATTTTATTTCCTTTTCTGTTGATTTGCTTTCCTTCTTTGTTCTTGTAACATTATATATTGTTGGGGATGTACAGTAATAAGATATCCTTTACCCATTGTCTTTTTGGTATCAGAGCAACATACGATCCACCACCACCACCACCCTTGCGCCACAACTCCCCACCACCTCCACAGCCTGCGCCGCAGCCCCCCCCCCCCCCCCCCCCCCCCCCCATAACCTTCTTGTAACATTATATATTATTGGGGATGTACAGTAATAAGATATCCTTTACCCATTGTCTTTTAAAAGAATTTGGGCAACCTTCAATTTGGTTTGTTGGAAAAAAACTTTTTATACTTCATGGAAATTGGAGGGATTGTGAAAAATGGCAAGGGTAATATAGTCGTTTTGAAAAATATGGGAGGCAATTCTAATTTTGGAAAAAATTAATTTTTGTTGAGAGACGGAACAAGGGAGGAAAAAAAACCATTTTTGTAATAAGGGAGGTTCATATAATTAGGCCATATCTCAAGGAAGGTTCGTGTAATTATCCTATTTTCTATTAGGAAAAGAAATGGTATTTTTGGCATCAGGTAATTAAAAATCGCTTACATCATCTATTTCCATTGGGGGGGTTAGACGGCCCACTAACAAGGGGGAGGTGAGTGTAACTCAAACTAAACCTCAAGGGTCATCTGTGTAAATTTCCAAAATGCAAGGGAGGTCCGTGTAATTAAGTCGAATATTAGGGGAGGTTTGTATAATGAACCCATATATATACATATATAAGGCTATCCAGGTTGTGTCAGACAGTGTTCCTAGTGTTAGTGAAATTTCTATGTAATGCTATAGCATCATATACAGCCTTGCTCTTTGATCCAAACAAACGGAAATTATTGCTCTAACCTTAGAAGCAGGAACCTTAGAACCTCGCTCCCACCCCGCTCCCCTCATATTAGAACCTCGCTCCCACCCCGCTCCCATCACAACCAAGTCTCAAAATAGCCTATAAATAGATTTAAGTTCTTATTTTGCTCAAATATTTTACTGACGAAATACTTTTATGTCGGAACATATGGCTTAAGACTTTCAAAAACAAAATTTACAATCAATATAGATTATGTCAATCTAAATTCCTCTGCAATAATTATTAGATATACAATATATATATATAAAAACTATTTGGACGCTTCTTAAACGCTCCCAACCTTTGAACCTCTTAAAGTTTAATGCTTCCTCACTACCGCTCCGGCTCCCGCCCCCACCCCTGCTCCCGCTTCGTGCTTCTAAGGCTCGGACAAAGAAACCATAGAAATGGAATAACATGAAATGCTAAATAAAGCGTGTACGAATGAGGGGGTAAAAGGGGAAAAAGGAAACAGTGAAGGAAGAACAATTATAATACAAATGCCATGTGCTGCTGTAGAAGCAAAGTTGGAAGAAAATAGGGAAACATTATTAAATGAGATCATAACTTCTGAATGATAGCTTTCAAGTAAGCGATGTCGTAAAGAGATGCCCACTTTGAACAGGCGAACTTTTCAAGTAAGAATTTTGTAGTGCAAGGGAATACAACTCAAGGATTAAATATACTATTGCACAAATTACTAACATGATTCTTGGTGAGCGTCCAACCGGAAGTGTCGGACACATCTCCCATACCCTTGTTAAAGTGTGAGTGTCCGACACGGATACTTCATGATATGGAACATAGGTTGCAGCAATAGAACTACTCCCCTGATATGGTGGATTATGTTAACAAAAGAGAGAAAAGTAAAACCTCAATATGATACCAAGCTACAGCCGCTAAGCTGACTAGCTCTAAATCAACTTACCTTATGAATTTGGAAATAAAGTATGCCTAGATTATCGGATTGATATATGGTTAGCCGTATCTAGATTACAACACCATATTAACTATGAGCTCATCATGAAGTATGTATGAGCTCACTTGAAGCTCATTTCTTCCACCAACTACAGCTAGATATGAGCTTATCACAAGCATTGTCTTTCCCAACTTAGAATCCTTAAGGTAATTTTAAAATGAATTTGTATTGACACGTAATTGTGAATTCTTGGTCCATTACCTATGTTGGAAAATGCTAGAATATATTATATGATAATTATCATGATATGATATTATCTAACATATATGAAATTGATGTATTATGATACGACATCATCTAATAATTAATATAACATAGATTACATGATATAACATATTGATGTGTTGGATTTCATATTGCCTATATGAAGATCCTTTATTAACATTGTAGAAAAATTAATTCCAATACAAGAGATTCATATTTTTTGGCATGAGCACTAAGCTCCTGATAATCTCCTTATTGCAATCGTTTCGCCGGCGGACTGCATTCTTGCCACCCGTCGGACCTATGTCTAGTATATACAATCTCAGCACTCTTGGCCCTAGAGGCACTCCTAGCCTTTACGGCATTCTTGGCCCTTGCGGCACTCTACTCCCTCGCGACACTCTCGGCCATTACGACACTCTACGCCCTCGCAACACCCTACGCCCTCGTGGCACTCTCTGCTGTCACGGAATTCTATACCCTTTACAACCCTCTACGCCCTTGTGGCACTCTCGGCCCTTGCGACTCTTGGCCCTCGCGACACTCTTGGCCATCTCGGCTCTCGGCCTTCAAGGCAATCTCGGCCCTAGCGGAACTCTTGGCCCTCATAGCTTTCTACCTGTTTGCCTTGCGGATCACAGCCACTCGACTCACAGCTCTCTGCCTTTTTCCCGACATGCAAAAAACTATATTTGCGGCAAACTAGTAGTAGTTGATATCTGCTCTCCAGCTTGAGGGGTCATACGCCTATGGTTTTCTTTCAGGGACTACATAAACAAAGCAATCGTAATTCTATTATTTATTATTCAATTTCGAGTTGAATTCATCTGCCCCTATCCTAAAAGTCTTTAATTCCTTCTTTTCGGCACAGCTTCAACCTTCTTCCCGGTTTCGTCACCTGCTTCTTACCGGCTTCTGCTTGTGGCTTGGGTTTACTTCATCCGCTAAGCCTGTCCTCCTTCTAGTAAAGTGTTGAAATATACTAGAATATATTATATGATAATTATCATGATATGAAATATTATCATGGTATGACATTACCTAGTATGTATATGAAATTGATGTATTATGATATTATATTATCAAATACATTAGTATAATACATATTAAATGATACGACGTACTAATGTATTGGATTTCCTACTGCCTATATAAAGGCCCTCAAGTAACATTGTAGTAAAATCAATTCCAATACACGAGATTTTTATTCTCTAACAACCTACTAAAGGAAAACCATTGATCTTACTTGGATTGGAATTTTAAACATTTGACGTGGTATAAGTTCCTTTAGCTTTTGAGTCAAAGCCCGCCCCACAGCATATGCCTGAAAAACGACAGACATATAAGTTTCACTACTACTTTGTCAATCTAATAGCATAAATAGACAATATAATCTAGAAGTAATAATTGGCAAAGTTAAAAGGCTTAACAACATTAGTTTCAACTTTCAACAAACCATGTGATTGAAACAGCAGCAAACACTGCTGAACCTGATTAAGATTGCCATAGATTTATGTACATTACTGGCCCCCCAATCTCCAATCATTTAGGCTCAGCTCGGTTTGCAGACTTGGAGAATGTAAAGGTAAGGAAAAGGTTAGGAAAACGAGTTTTCCTCCATGCTTAAATAAATTGGAAATTTAAAGTGTTCAAAATATAATAGGAACTCAAGGAAAGATACAGGAAATTGACTCGCAAAAGGATTCATTTTCACCATATTCTCCCCCTATTTTCCTCATTGTTTATCTTATTACCAAAACAAAGAAAAATATTATCCACAGTGTTTTATTTTCCTTTACCTTACTAATTTCATGAACAAACACATCCTTAAGCTTTTGGAACAGTTGGTAATCTAACATGAAATAAGAGCCTTGGCTCTAGGAAGTCTTAAATGCAAATCTCCATCTCCCATTCTAGTTTGCATCGTCATCAATATCCGCTTCGTGCAGTTTGTTTGACTCAAACTCTCCTCATGGGTGATGAGTCACAGGCTATGAACCACGAGTGCTTCAAAACTGGTACCGCACGTGCACTTAGTGCGTAGGGAGTGCTTTAGCGCGCCTTAGTGCTTTTGAAGAAGAGTTAGTTAACATTTAATATTAATTTGCTTGCTTGTCATTTTCTTGATAGTTGAATTACATTGTTTATTATTAAACAATTAATTTATGTGTATTTTGTATCTTCATTAGAAAAAAATAGTGGTAGAATAGTTGTACATAGATGAGGGAGTTGCATTATAATGTGATGTGCATTATTCAACTCCTTGTTTAGCAACTTCAGCTTTTAAAGCAATTGGTATTTGTTAAGTCACCAGTCGCTCCAAAAGATTAAGCTTATGGAGAAAACGCCCAAAAAGTGTAAATCAAACTTCAACACACTCACTCAGGTGTGAGTGTGCAACTGATCTCGCACGTGGAGGGACAACAAACTTATCTAAGTGCAATACGCAAACGGAGACGACGACTGGAACGAAGACCTCCCATAACCAAGGCTCTAACACGATTTCAAGTCTCCCTATTATATTCAGCTATCAAAATGAAGTCTCCCTATTATATTCTCCCTCATTTTGTTTGTTCGTAACATAAGAGCTTGAAATACATTGTTAGGCCCATTCACAGTTCAACCTAAGCATTTGGATTGATTGGTAACCTAACAAATATAATTGGCAGTAAATCAAATATTACTAATTATTAATTACAACTGATATAGTAAAGCCCCAAGGAAATGAAACGCTTCTTCAAATATATAACCAGAGGATTTGAGAAGATAAAATTCCATTCGAAGTTCGATTCCTTTCCTCTGCTTTGTTTGAGCATTAGTTGGAAACATCTTATCAGTCTGCATAACGCACAACGGCATTGGAATTTTCTACTTCTCAACGCCCCACTAAAGATGTAACCATGGTTCAAGGTCGCGGTATCGGTCGCGGTCGCTTCGGTCGCGGAGACGACTCGGTCGCGGCGTCGCGGACTGGTATCGGGCGATACGCAAAGATACGCTAGATTTAAGGTTCAAAAAAATCTAGAAAAATAACGAAAAATTCTAAAATCATTTGAATAACAAATTTGGCCCAATAGATTGTCTAAATACACAATATACCAATTACAATGTCACGTAATATCCAATACACACGCTGCAGATTGAGTATCTAATAACACTACATACATAATTAGGATCACATTCATCAATAACTACTAAATCAATGCCACATGGAGTGTCATGGGGGCTGAAAATCATCAATAAGTTATTTTGTGTATTAATAATTATATGATTATTAATAATTTTTTTTCCAAGCATTATGTATATCAAAATTTAAAAATAAAAATAAAAAACCAATAAAGCTTACTTTCTTATATTAAGTCTAATATAATGTTTTTTTTTCACAAGTCTAATATAATGTAAGTGTATTATAAATAGGTATTAAAGTCTCACCTAAGTGTTTTATAATTTTATAATGCTAAATCTAATATTTTAAAAAAAAAGTGTTAATATTAAAGTCTCATTAATACTAAGTGAATTTTGTGTTAAGTGAATTAATACAAAATTTTATTTTGAGACACTTCCCTTACTAAACTTAAGTCAGCACAAACATAGCCTCTACTCTCTTATTAACTTAAGTCTGCACAAAGTTACACACACCAACCAAATGAAAATAAAAACAACAAACAGAGAGAGAGAGAGAGAGAGACGAACTGGAGAGCTTTCGTCCGATGGCGACACAGATCGACGGTGACACAACGGTGGACAGATCGAACTGAGAGAGAGACAGAGACGAACTGGAGAAGCCTTCTGGACTGGGATTCGAGATCGAACAGAGAGAGAGAGACGATCTGGACTGGAGAAGTCCAGATCTTCTCGGCGCAGATCTATGCGACCAAAAAAGTGAGAGAATCGAGCAAGAGAGAGAGAGAATCGAGCATGTTTGTAAGGATCTAACCTCAGGTACGATTTGCCCTATCTTTTTTTGTCTCAAATCTGCATTTCTGAGATTTGTCTCGTCGTCTCGTCCGAGATCTCGTGCGAGACGGAACCATCTCGTCCGATACAAGGCGATACAGCCGAGATGGTGTCCGATCCTAGGTCGTTTTGTTTATTTTTTGACTCGGCTCTAGATCTCGTCTCGTTACCCTCCGAAACCGAGTTGACTCGGCCGAGACGACTCGGTATCGGCCGAGACTACGAACCATGGATGTAACAGCTCCCTAAAATGAGATAGGTTTCGTCTTCTTTTTCAATTCAGTTATGCTGCTACTACCGAATCCAAATATAAAACCAATCAAATTTGTAACTAGTTCAAATCTTTTCATACGCTCTGGAAAACTCATGCACATGTTTGATGAATTTAATCAGTTTCTCAAGACCAGCATCTTCACAATGAACTCTAACCCAAATGTCAACTCTAATTTCAAGTATTGGAGGACTTTTTTATGCTTGTTTGACTGTTCCACATCGCCCGGGCATAGCCCCCATCTGTGCTGCTTATAAGACTGGGTAATCCTCCCTCATAAGGCGTCTTTTGAGTGTGAGTCAGGCCCATGGGTCTTTCTATTATGACATTTTCAACATATAATATGGTGCAAACACAACAATTAAATATAACAAAGTGTCTACAGAAATAGCACAAATCACTTTCTTTCTCTCTAAAAGTTGGATAAACATTGGATCTCACCTGAATCGCCCTATCTATCCTCCTGAGGAGAAGTTTGGTTTCAAACCTCGGACATTTACCAGAAGACAACAAATAAAAATGTTCTCCTAAACAATACTGATGCTAAAGGAAACAAGAGTTCAATCATCTCTATGTAAACAAAACTTAAATTACCTTATCTCTATGTACAATAGTTGCCAAAGGTTCCACACGATCCCCATTAATCTGGATGTCAAGCTTTATCAGTTCACTCTCTGTATAACTGGCAGTCAAAGTGGTACAAATGCTAATCAATATTATGATACCTGTTTTCGCAAATAATAGTCTTTCAAAGAGACAGGTCGAGTGTATTATATTTACGAGAAGGGAAAAAAAAGGGGTGGTTTAATTACAGATACACCCCCAGTACTTGGCTCATTTTTCACTTTGCCCCTATACTTCAAATCCTATCACTAACATCCCCTATATTTTGGACTAAAGTGAAACCGTTAATAAATCAGTTAAATTGAAAGGTCATAAGCCATGTTTGGCAACAACTTTTAGAGTTTATCAACAATTATGAACTCCAAAAGTTAAAATACATTATTTAGTGAAATTGCATCTGTAATTGCTATGGGCCAAAAGCTACCTTGGACAACTTATACCAATCGCAATTTTTTTTTCTATTTATTGTATAAGAAAAAGAAGCTACCAAACGGTCCAAAAGAGGTATTAGTGACCCATTTGGAACTACAATGGGGCAAATTGAAAAATGTGATCACATAGGGTGTCAAAGTGGCAAATACTCCACTAAACAATCTTCTATTTTTAATGAAATTGCTCACTGTTTCACTTTAGTCCAAAGTACAGGGGTATTAGTGACACGATTTGAAGTACAAGGGGTAAAGTGAAAAACGGTTTAAGTACAAGGGTGTTTCTGTAATTTGCCCAAAAAAAAAACGAGCGAGGACAATTGGGTACGACTTAGGCATGTACGACTTTTGAAATCAAATACACAAATCTTTTTTCCTAGCAAGTAGGAAAGATCTGAGTGATGGATCCTAAAAGCAGATTAACCACTTCATTGATTTGTTTTTCTCTGTTAATGTGCTTTGTTTGGTGAGATGGGAACTAAGGGTGTGTTCAAAATGACAAATTTGGAATGCATTCTCACCATTTGTAACTTCACTATGAACTTATTTTAAAGATGCATACTACTACAATTTTCACTTTATCACAAAAGCAAGCTTACTTGCTTCAGCTATTGAGTTGGAGATAGTGTTTGGTACATGATGACATGAGTTGGGAGTTAATGGAACCCCATGCTCATCTTCTAAACGCCACTACCCTAATAAACCAACTTCTAACTTCCCAAATACAAAAACCAACTGCTCTGGTGTTGGTTCTCAAGAAGTGAGCAAAAAGTAAAACCAACTTGGTGAATACTGAATACTTGTAGTTCATTGAGAAGAATTTCAATTTTTTTTTAAAAAAAAGAGAGAATTTTATTTCCAAGCCAAGTAGAAAACGATATGCACAGAACAGATATTTAGTGAATTTTGAATATGACTAACATGACATGACATGGATTTACCCGATGAAAGAGTATTCCATGCTAGCATAACCCTTACTTCTGGACTTGAGCTGATCAAAGAAATCCCCAACCATCTGAAAAAGGAAATCAAGCATAAAATATCTGAAGTGAAAGAATACAAATGTGACCAGCAAAAAGAGATGATAGATGACAGAGAGAGCACAAAATAAGTTGAATAAAGAATTTCACATAGTTGATGTAGTGGAGATAAAATTGCAGAAGCTACCTCTGCCAGTGGCAAATGGTATGTAATTGACGCTCTATTCTCAGTGATAAATTTCATCTCTTTAAATTCTCCTCTTCGATCTTGAGCAAGCTCCATAAGTGGACCAATATAGTCCTTTGGAGCAAGCATTTCGATCTGTATGTATTATTAAGAATCATATAATTGTCATTTCTTCAAAAACCACAGAAGAACTACATCACATCTAGATGGATCATAAATCAATTTCATCTAAACAAACAATGACCAACCTTAACAAATGGCTCCTCTATTGACCTCCTGTTTCCAGGTTCAGGAAGTCTAGATGGATTAGAACATTCAACCTAGATGAACAAAAACAAGACTTCAAACTAAATAAAGGGATAAGATAGAAAAACAGCTTTTTATCTAGACTACCGCACGTAATTTGGATAAGGCTTAGTTGGGTTGAGTCGAGTTGTAGAGACCAATAAATGTTACACAAGTATTATGCTTTCAAACATGATTGGTGCTGATATTTATTTCTATATCTGGAGGAATGTACTAAATTTATTACATCATTTTTAAAAAGTAACTTCATCAACTACTATGAAACTTCAGTAAAGAAACCCCATCACAATATACAAACCTTTACCTTCAATAAGGTTTGAGATAGAAGTATTTACTTGAAGATAAGTTTAGATGAATTGGCAAAGCTTGCAGTCTTTTTCTTATACCCGCAGTTCTTTAATAGATATGCTTTAATTAGTCAATTTAGACATAAGTATCCAAAAAATTCTTAAAACTAAAAGAGAGTATAGGATCAAAAAGAAATTACAGTATCACCATTCACACAGTTCACTCGGTATACGACACTTGGAGCAGTAGTTATCAGCGTTAAATTGTATTCCCTCTCAAGCCTTTCCTGTGAGGTAAGAGTTCGTCAGAGCCCGTAAGTAACAGATCATAAACTAAAATCACCGAGACATCAATCGAGATACAGTTATAAATTTATAATACAGCATACCTGAACAATTTCCATATGAAGAAGGCCCAAAAACCCACATCTAAAGCCAAAGCCCATGGCACTTGATGTCTCTGGCTCAAACTGCAAAATTAGCAATCAAAGGACGATGATGAATATTTTACCGTAATATATGAAATCAGCACGTGGCACATTAAACTTGGAGGTTATATAACCAACAACAAACTTAGTGCAACCTATAAGCAATTAGTTTTGTATGGAATGAGTCAGTACTTACAAAGCATGTGAAGTGAAGCTCAAACATTTAATTCAATGTAACTCAAGGGTGAAACATGAGGGAAGAAAAAACAATTTTCCTCATTTGATTACCATGAAAAAACGAGGAAAACAAGGACAAAGGGAAATATAGGATAAGTTTTTAGCTAGTTACATGTCCTTTTCTCCTTATTTTTTACCTCAGAAAAAGGGTACCACTATTGCCAAAGCAATAGTGAATGTTGCCAAAGAAACTACTATTTTCAAGAAGTAAAGTTGTTTTGGCAACATCCACTATTGCTATGGTGACATCCAGTTTGCTCTGGCTATAGTGGTACCCTAAAAATATGTCATTTCTTTTTCTTTCTTCTTTTGGTTATCACGATCTCTGTACATTTTAAAAACTCTTATAGTAGGAAATTCTTTCCATTCTTTTCCTTGATTCCTTCACTCTGATTTTATTGTTACCTCTCCAACCATGCTGCAGTGGAACATCAAAAGAAATTAATTATTTGTCTTTCTTCATTAATATTTTAATAGCCAAAATCCATTTCATCCCCTCAGCCTCACGGACCAAGAAGTGAATGAAAGAAATGTAAGAACATGAGTGAGAAGTGAATGAAAGAAATGTAGAGAACATGAGTGAGAAGTGAATGAAAGAAATGTAGCCCTATGGGCTTTGCTGCGATGCCATGTTATGTTTTTGCCTCTTTGTTCTTTCATTTCTCTCCTATCCTCAATTTCTTGCCACTTCTAAATTTTCTCACATAGTATACGCAGTATGGCACGTTCACTTTTTTTTATGTAAGGGCCCTCTTCCCTCCCAAAATAATAAAGGATTGTAAGTAGAACGTTTGTGAAATATAAGAGAAAATATCTTAAAAGCATGATTTGTAAAGAAATTAGTAAACTAAGGATGAGGCAATGAAAATAGGGAATTGTTATTCCCACTCCAAAATTGAACTAATGCACTTCATGGTACTACTGACACACCATGCAGTCAATGCATTCCATGGAGTGCATTGATTCATCCACGGAGTGCGAATAACAATTCCCATGAAAATATCTATGCAAAAATATGTTAAGAAAAAAAAAAAATTAAAAATAAAAAATAAAAATTGAGCTTGGTCCGATTAAGAAAATACCCAATCACAAGCAAGTTGAATGTGCTGTTATGAGTCTTCACCGACTCACTAATAGACACTACGCTAAAATCAAACTCTACTTCCATTTGCCACCACCAAAAAAAGTAATTCTAATTGCTACGTTTGCGACAGAAGTAACTTTTTTTGTCGAAGTACATGTATCAATATTGATACACTTCAGATATAAATATTCAAAAGAGGGTTGAAGATGGAGATAGAAACGTGATAGAGTGAGAGTTTTTTGCTGTAGTAGTTGAGGAGCATGGGCGTCAACCCCCAACTCATAATCTTGTATGCAAAGCAGAATCTCCAACTTAAAAGCGGACACAAGTAAGACTTGCTTTTGTGATGAAGTAAAAATTGTATTAGAACCATTGAGAATGTAATAAGTTGACAATGAAGATGAAGTAAATATTATTTTTTTTTTGGTTGATAATGATGATGTAATTACAACCACTGAGAATGTTCCAAGGTTGTCATTCCAAACACACCCTCACCTTCAATGCAGCGTCATTTAGTTGCAGCTTCTCCAATGCATCACGTAACTCCGGAAACCTAAAACATTGCAGAATATGTTCCATGACATTCTGGTGCATGAACTCTCTATCAAGAATTTCATAATGGAAGAAAGAGAGTATGAACAGCGGTTTAATACTGGTCTGCATCAATAGGAAAAAGCCCGCAGAACACCATTGGAGTGGCTTCCTTGTATCCTGGGAGTGATTTTTCTGCTCTCCTACTGTAGTGAGTTATAGTATCACCAACCCTAGCATCTGCTACTGACCTTATGGAAGCTGAAAGGTAACCCACCTGGAATTGTATAAAAGATAAAGAACCATATATATCTATAGGTCATGGGATTTACACCAAAAAGTGGAGGGAAAAAAAAAAAGAGACATTCTTCTCCCATCTAGATCTTGAACCCAACGATTTTATACACGGTTTTCGAAAACAAAAGATTCCTGATAAACCATAACATCACCAATCCACCATCCAATCAGTGGAATACAATTAATAATACCAAGCAGAAAAAGTCAGGCACCAGAAGAAAAATTTAGGTTGGTGACGGATATTGATAGGAATTCCTATTTTATTTTGAGAACTTGTAAGCACCAATAACGAAAGACGAACATGATTAACATTCCTAGGACAAAATTACTGGGATGCAATATTCTACCTCACCAGCATATAATTCTTCGACTTGCAATTGATTGGGAGATAAAACTCCAATTTCATCAGCAAAATAATCCTGCAATTCACAAAATACACATACAAAATTAGCCGAATATGTTTGATGATAGATCTGCGAGACATTTGAAAAGAAAAGAAAAAGAATACAAACAATTATATCTCTGAATATAATCACAATTAGTCACAATGATTTGTTTGATTAACTACAGGAATCAGAACTCATTTGATTGTACAAAGTCAAATATAGGAAATGACATCAAGGATTTATTTCTTTAAGAGGAGGAAAACAAAATGCAGAAAGTAGTATTACCTTCCCACTGGCCATAAAAATGATTTTATCCCCTTTCTTTATAGTCCCATCAATGACTCGGAAATACACAATGACACCCCTGTATGAATCATAATAACTGCAGAAAGAAAATTAACAAAACAAACTCGATGAATGGCACAGAGTTTTAGAAAAACAAAACTAACATAAAAGAAGCACAACAGAAGTCAACTAACAAAGCCACGCTTTACGTGTTTTAAATTAATCTTTGTGCTTGTTGAACGAAGTTACCAGACGTCTAGCATTCCCTCATGGTACTTTGATTGATATTGAATGGTTGGTTTAGAGTAGACTCAAAAACTTTTGAATAAATAAATGTAGGATTGCATAGCGCTTAAATTAATCTTTGTGCTTGTTGAACGAAGTTACCAGACGTCTAGCATTCCCTCTAGCACTTCGATTGATATTTAATGGTTGGTTTAGAGTAGACTTAATAACTTTTAAATAAATACATGAAGGATTGCATAGCGCTCACCAATCAAACCAGTGATTGGTATATTTGTATATGCTAATCAGACGCTTTATTAGAAGGCTAAAATTTGTGAACCTGGGTTCCTCACCCCAAGCCTTTCAACATTAGGTGCATTATGATATCGGAAATTGGGATTATGATGTCAGAGCTTGATAATTATTGTTGGCAAGCCTATTCTGTAACAACTTAAGTTTTTGATTGGAAGAACAAGTAACTTAACATAGTATCAAAGTCTTGGTTCTAGGAGGTCTTCAAATGCACTTTGTAATTGTGGAACGCATGCCCCAGGAATTATTCATTGTAAAAGAATTGGCGAGCTTTTTCTAGGTAGAAATTCATCATTAATCAGAAGGAAGGATGGGCTACTTGAATGGAAGCATTAAAGCACCTCAAGGTAAAAAAAAATTCTCTTCACAAGTGACAAGTGGAGAATGCCGTTGAGATAATGGTTGCAGATGCATAAATTAGGAAACTGAAAACGGTAACTTGAAGGTATCAAGAAATTATAAATCTTAGACATACTAAAGGAATATACACGCAAATATATATATACACATAAGTATATACATATATCTTACCAGTCTTCCCTTTGCTCATTGTTCCATTTAAAGTAATCTTCTGTTGTTCAACATTAGTTAAATCCCCAAGATTGCTAGGATTAATCACAAATTGATGTAGGGCAAGAGGACTGTGTCAACTACAAATTTCTTACGAATTTTTATTTTAGTTACAATTTTCGTTTTTAGTTTCATAGGCTTTATTTTCTATCTTTTACCTAGCTCTAGGCCTTTAATGATGGAATTTGAATTCTAATATGTTGCCTTATAGGCTAGGTTTGTTTTTGGAAGTATATGATTTGATTTTCAAGCTATGAAGGGAGTCTAATAAGGCATTGAAAGAGAAAAACGAATTGTCATTTATTTCCTTATAGGAAAGGATTAGATTTCAAGCATTATTATTCGTTTCCTAGTTTAGTTTTATTTCCTTAGTTTCCTTTCTTTGTGGATAAAGTGTCCCAATCCTATAAATTATTGTAATCTCCATTTGGGGAAAAAAGCTTTTGATGAATGAAATACATAATTCTCTTTGAGAATTTTCTCTTCTTGTTTTGCTCTCTAGTTCCTGGATTGCGAACATATTCTTCTATCCTCTCTCTCTAGTTCCTAGATTGGAACATATTCTCCTATATTTATCTATTCTTCTCCCTCTCTTCTCTAATTTTAACTTATGTCTCAAATATTTCGCCCGCTAGGTATTTGTTGAAATCATTGAAAGAGCCAGGTTACATCACAAATCTAATATGAAAGTTTGTCTTTTTACCCCCAACAAAAACAAACAAGCAGAAATCATCTTAAAAAGATACAAACAAAAGCACATAATCGCTATCCTTAGGGTTATACAATTATTCGGTGAGGATCTTAATCGGACCCAAATGAAGTTGGTGCGGACACCAGAGCCACATTCCCAAAGTTTTAAAGCCGTCGTCGCAAGAAAGCAGCCCACCCAGTTGCTTTGTGGCTAGATGACTTCTATGTTGGGCCGGGCTAAGACCCCAAGACCCAAGTTCATGGATTTTATGTTTTCATTATTTTATAACTTTATTTCCTTTTTTATCACTTTAGGGTTTTGTTTATCTTCTACTATAAATAAGGTGGCAAACTATGGTTTTGGGATACTTTTTGATGATTTAAAAATTATTATTGCTTTTTACTAGTTTTGGTCTTGGTGGATTCTAAGAGATCTTGGTGGACTCCAAGAGTTCGTTATATTTTGCTTTAATCTTCGTGTTCGGCATCAAATTTGGTATCAGAGCACAAGAGCGATTCATCTACAAACCCAAACAAGCCCTAATCCCACAGTCGCACAACCCTAAGATCTCTTGTTCTAGCCACTGTTCAACACAAACAAACCCAATTTGAACAACCCTCACCATCGCAAATCGTCACCATCACCACCACAGATCGTGACCCGCATCAGATCCGACCACACATCTCCTACCAAACCCTCGCCTAAACCCTAACAGCCACACCACGACTTCGCCAGAACCCTAACCAGCCAGAACCACCATCACGCCGCTACTACACCTCGATCCTCATATCACCACCCACTCGCACACCCTTACCAAGTCGCACACCCCTTACCACCATCGCCATCACCTTTCGCAGCCACAGCCGTCATCTACACCTTCGCCGGCAACGTACACCGCCACTGTCGATCTTTATCTTGATCGCAACCGAAGCCCACGTTAGCTCCTGTTCGTGTTTGCGGATCTGATTTCCTATTTGTGCCTTATTATTTCTTTATTTATATTATTTTGTTTCTGTACAACAAAAAAAAAAGTCCAAAAAAAAAATTTTTTTGTTTTTATTAACATTTTTGCAGCTATACACCACTCAAGAGTTTTGATGATCATTCTAGCAGTTTGAAGACGCCAATCTCAATTTCACAAGAAATTCTGGCTCAACCCTTCACTCAAATTAAGGTCAGATCTAGCCGTAATTTGTGGAACTTAATCTACTAGTTTCAGATAGTATCAATTGATTATTTTTGTGCTAGCTCAAAACTCATTCATTTACTTACCCATTTTGTTCAAACATCCAATCCCTATACCACAACTTGGATTATACTTGCATGACCGTAGCTCCTTTATTTTCACCGGACCTATATATTAATTGTGGAGCGAATTAATTCGTGTGAAAGTGTATTTGCTTACCATTTGGGTGACCCTAGAACCGTTAATTACCATACTTCGTGGTCGTAGTACTAATTTGGATCATATTAAAATCACATTCGAAAGTTCAAGAGTCACTATTTAGCTTGCATTTTATTCTGCGAAATTGCTAGCATTGAATCTGTCCACTGATCGATTAGTCATTGCATGCATCTCCGTAGCGGTCGTATAATATCCTCCACCACACTCTCTGCCAGTATGGACCTACTTTTATCAAAAATCTGGCTAAAACTGTTCAAGAGCTATCCACACAAGTGGCTCAAACTAATGCACAAGTGGCTCAAACTAGTGTCCAATTGGCTCAAAATAGTGCTCGATTTCAATCAATTGAGGATTCCCTTCAACGTTTATTGGGTGCGTCTGATGGTGAAGCCTCCCACATGGGGAAGATGAAGATCACTTTGAGCGTCACGATGATGTTACACATCAGCGATTTCCCCAAAGATTCCCAGCTAGGAGAGGGTACCATGTGCGACCTCCAAACTACCCACATCATAAGGAACCTCTAAATCGCCATGTAGGTGCCGAAATCCATAACCACATTGCCGTGCATGATCCAGATGAAAGAATCGTGAGGAACATCAAAATTAAAGCACCCATTTGAAATGGACCATTTCTTTGAATGGCACAACTTGTCTGACGATAGAAAGGTCCGATTCGCTAAAATGTAACTCATTGGTCAAGCCAAACTGTTTGGCAGAATGCTGAGCAAAATTGCTCGTAGAAACCAACCGGCCATAAGTGATTGGGTCGAGATGAAGGAAAAGCTTAAAGAGAAATACCTTCCACCCTCCTACCAAGGTGATCTTTTAGATCAGTGGAATGCCTTATGACAAGGAACTAAGTCTACTAATGATTACGTTGCACAATTTGAGGAATATTTGATGCATTGCAGCGTAGATGAAGATGAACATATGACTTTGAGTAGGTTCCGGAGAGGACTCAATGATAAACTTCGACGCGAACTCTTCATTCGTGAAGTTACCTCCTTAGACTAGGCATACACTTTTGTCCAAAACTATGAATTGGTCTCGAAACCACAATTTCCTCGGGAACTTCCACTTCCATTTCCCAGCCTTGGCACACTAAGTCCACCCCTGTAGCACAGCTGCCTAAGCCCAATTTTAACATTCCTCCGGTTCATCGGGTTGACAAAGGGAAGGCTATCAACGAACCTCCCACGTCGACTCCCAACACCCAATGCTACAGATGTTTTGAATTTGGTCATATTGCATGTAAGTGTCCCAATCGAGCCCTTATCATTGAAGAGGACTGTCCAGAGAGTAACGAGGACAAACCTTTAATGGATGAAGAATATGTGCCTAACATGGATGACACTTTGGTACAAGAGACTGAACTAGCGGATGACCCCAGCCTTGGGTGCATTTGGACTTCACCACTTCCATATTCCTCATAGTTAGACAAATGGTCCTCCTCCCTGGGACTGAATGGTTAGGTGTGCTTTGACGCAACCTAAAGAGCCTAATGACTGGCGACGGAACTCCATCTTCCACACTTACCTTAGGTATGGTGACAAGGGCTGCAAAGTCATCATTGATAGTGGTAGTTGTATCAACGCTGTCTCCGCCAGTACCGTTACCCGACCAGGTTGGAAATCTGAACCGCATCCTCATCCCTACAAAGTTTCCTGGGTTGAGACCTCTTCCCTCGCCATCAAAGAAAGGTGTTTGGTTCCTATCCAATTCCTTTCTTACGGCAGACATTTGGTGCAATGTAATTCCCATGGATGTGGGGCATATCACCCTTGGTCGACCCTCGTTATATGATTTGGATGTCACCATCTATGGTCATCCCAACTCTTGCTCTTTTGAGTATAGAGGCAAAAAGATCCAACTCAACCCTATCCAACCCACGCCCGTAACTAAGAGTAGTAAGGCAGAGTCCTCACCACGGCCAGGGTTACACATCCTTATACCCAAAAAGTTTGAGCGGAAAACAAAAGCGAAATCTATCAAATTTGTCCTAGTTTCCAGAGGTCCAACTTGAAGACACGAACGACCCCCCAAATGAAGTCGTACCTGTGTTAACCGAGTTCCACAACGTTTGCCCTACCGACCTCCCAAACCACCTACCGCTATTACAGGACATCCAACATGCTATTGACTTTTTCCCAGGAGCTTCCTTACCAAACGTCCCTCAATACCGAATGAGCCCAACAGAACACGCTAAGCTTTGTAAACAAGTACAGGAGCTCTTTCTAAAGGGATTTGTGCAGGAAAGCACTAGTCCACGCGCCTTGCCTACACTGTTTAACTCCAAAAAAGGATGGTTCCTAGGCCTCCTGGCAGATGTGTGTAGACAGCCGAGCTATAAACAAGATCACAGTGAAATACCGTTATCCGACCCCTCGGCTCGATGATATGTTGGATCAAATGGCTGGAGCCAAGATTTTCTCGAAAATTGATTTAAAAAGCGGCTACCACCAAATCCGAGTTCGCCTAGGCGATGAATGGAAGACCGCTTTCAAGACCAAAGATGGTTTATACGAGTGGCTAGTTATGCCATTCACGTTGTCTAACGCTCCGAGTACATTTATAAGGTTCATGACCCAAGTACTACGCCCATTCATGGTTCAATTTCTTGTGGTATATTTTGACGACATCCTCATATATAGTGACTCCAGAGAGACTCATTTGTCTCACCTCAAGCAAGTTTGTCAAGCCCTGAGAGAGGCAAACTTATATGCCAACTTTAAGAAATGCTCCTTCTTTGTTGATCGCATAGTCCTCCTCGGCTACGTGGTCTCGTCTGAAGGCGTGTCCATTGATCCAAGCAAAGTTAAGGCAATTGTAGAATGACCAGAGCACAAAACAATTCATGATGTCCGTAGCTTTCACGGGTTAGCAACTTTCTATCAGCGTTTCATCTAGGGGTTTAGTACCATCATCTCCCCCCTCACCGACTATTTGAAGAAAGGGGACTTTGTATGGACAACGTCTGCTGCTCCTGCATTTCAAGAAATTAAGTTACACATAACCCAGGCTCCAGCTATGCATCTCCCTGACTTCACAAAACCATTTGAAGTTGAGTGTGATGCATCAGGTATTGGCATAGGAGGAGTTCTCAGCCAAGAGCGTCATTTGGTAGCGTATTTTAGCGAAAAGTTAAATGACACTAAACGGAGATATTCAACCTATGATAAGGAACTCTATGCTGTTGTTCAAGCCTTGCGACATTGGCGCCATTACCTTCAGCCACAAGAATTTATCCTTTACTCCGACCACGAGGCTCTTCGATACCTCAACTCTCAAAAGAAGTTGAATTTTAGGCACGATCGTTGGGTAGAATTCCTCCAAGATTTTACTTTCGTGATGAAGCATAAGAGCGGCGTTGACAATAAAGTTGTCGACGCACTTAGCCGGAGAACTGACTTACTCTCTGTTATGAGCGTCATCGTCACTGGCTTTGAACGCCTAAGAGAAGACTACGAGTCTTGTCCTGACTACGGGGCAATATACGCTACCCTGACCTCCACTACGGGACTTACCAGATATGATTTCGTCATTCAAGATGGCTACCTCTTTCAGTCCAATAAACTTTGTATCCCGCGGACTTCCGTTCGAGATTTCTTACTATGGGAAATCCGTGCAGGTGGTTTGTCCGGCCACTTCGGGCATGATAAAACCATCGAAGAAGTTGAAGGGTAGTTTTACTGCCAAGTTTGAAAAAAGATGTCACCAAAATAGCAGGTCAGTGTCAAGTGTGTCAACTGGCCAAACACCGCAAGCAAAACACTGGTCTCTACACCCCTTTACCGGTTCCTGATTGTCCTTGGCAGGATGTGAGCATGGACTTCGTCCTAGGCCTCCCTCGCACGTTTCGCAAACATGATTCCATCTTCGTGGTGGTTGATCGTTTTTCAAAGATGGCCCATTTTAACCCGTGCTCGAAAACCTCGGATGCATCTCGTGTGGCCAAACTTTATTTCGTCGAGATCGTCAAGCTATATGGCTTACCTAAGACCATTATGTCTGATAAGGATGTCCGCTTCATGAGTTACTTTTGGAAGACCCTGTGGCATATGGTGGGTACAAAACTTAAATTCTCCGTAGCATACCACCCCCAAACCGATGGTCAAACTGAAGTTGTCAATAGGAGTTTAAGCAATCTCTTGCGTTGTCTAGTGGGTGAAAGCAATTGAAATTGGGACTCCATCCTTCCGGCCGCCCAATTTGCCTATAATAGCTCTGTCAATCGCTCCACGGGTATGAGCCCATATGAGGTAGTACAAGGGTACAAACCTCGATAGCCTATAGATCTTATTCCCATGCGTACTCATGATCGAGTCTCCGCAACCGCAGAATCCTTTGCTCGTCATATTCATGACTTACATGACATGATCAGTAAACAGATTCACGCTAGTAATGAACAGTATAAAATGCAGGCTAATTCACATAGACGCTTTATGGAATTTCAGGAAGGTAATTATGTTTTGATCCGAATTAGACCAGAACGGTTCCCCTCAAGTGCCGTTAGGAAACTGCAATCCCATAGTGCTGGCCCATTCCAGGTTTTACGTCGGATCGGCCCAAATGCGTATGTCATTGACTTACCATCCAATTATGGTATTAGCTTCACTTATAATATAGAGGACTTGGTTGCTTATAAAGGCCCTGCTTTTATCCCAAATGATCCTTTTGCACCTTCTCCCACTTCCCCGGATAATTACCATGTCCCCGACCCTGCTCCTGCTCCCTTACCCGTCCCACTGGCACAAAAAGAACATATTGATGCTATTTTAGATGAGCAGATTTTGTCCACAAAGGACGGCGGAGTTCACCGTTTTCTAGTTCGCTGGCACACTCGTCCTGACTCAGATTGTACATGGATTACTCGCGAGGAGTTACAGCAGCTTGGCCCAGATCTATTGAAGTACTACCAGAGCCGGCCAATGACACTCTCAACAGGGTCGAGTTTTTCCAACCCCGGGAGAGTTGGTGCGGACACCAAAGCCACATTCTCAAAGTTTTACAGCCGGCGTCGAGTTCACCGTTTTCTAGTTCGCTGGCACACTCGTCCTGACTCAGATTGTACATGGATTACTCGCGAGGACTTACAGCAGCTTGGCCCAGATCTATTGAAGTACTACCAGAGCCGGCCAATGACACTCTCGACAGGGTCGAGTTTTTCCAACCCCGGGAGAGTTGGTGCGGACACCAAAGCCACATTCTCAAAGTTTTACAACCGGCGTCGCAAGAAAGCAGCCCACCCAGTTGCTTTGTGGCTAGATAACTTCTATGTTGGGCCGGGCTAAGACCCCAAGACCCAAGTTCATGGATTTTATTTTTTCATTATTTTATAACTTTATTTCCTTTTTTATCTCTTTACGGTTTTGTTTATCTACTGCTATACATAAGGTGGCAAACGATGGTTTTGGGATACTTTTTGATGATGAAATAAAAATTATTATTGCTTTTTACTAGTTTTGGTCTTTGGTAGATTGCGAGAGATCTTGGTGGACTCCAAGAGTTCGTTATATTTTGCTTTAATCTTCTTCGTGTTCGGCATCAAACGGATTTGGGACGGACTCACTTTTAGCGACGAAAAAGTCTCTTTTACGACAAAATGATTTTTAGCGACGAAAAATGACGTCGCTAAAAGTGAGTCCATCCCAAACCCGTTGTTTGGGGTCATCTTAAGATCCGGATTGTACAACTATTAGCCAAAGAAGTAATGGTAAAAGACAAACTTGATGTGGGGCAGACATGCCCCATGAATATTCCTTGTACTAGATTTGGCGAGCTTTTTCCAGGTAAAATTAATTATTAGATATACATGAATATACACATATATTCAACATGAAGTTCATCAACACTAAGTTCAACCATGATAACTAAGTCAAATACCTATCAAATATTAGAGCCCTCAAAGGTCTTTCAGCACTATCAAGAGGCGGGGGAATCCTTTGAACAATCGCATTAAGAATTTCAGTTATACCTATTCCCTCCTACGAAAGGACACGGAAAACATCAAAAGTGGCCAAATAATCACGATAAAACCACAGCGACAATAAGTTAATTCTTCCTTATACTTTTTAAAATAACAAAAGGCATTCCCTATGATTACTTCAACACAACCAAATTTAAAAAACTAACCTTTGCTGAGCAGTGTATTGCATTGCTACAATCTAAACCAACAACCTACATAGAATGATCAAACATGAGTCAAACTAGAACGTTTAAAGAAATTTAATCAAACTAGAAGTCTGTTCATTGTGATCAGGACAATATTGAAATTGTAAGCTTTGATGTAGAATCGAATTCATAAGTAATAGAAAGAAACCTAAGTATCCCCAATCCCCGTATCTAGAAAAAGGAAAACCCGAGGTATCCCCATACCTAGGCACCCTAGGCATCCCAGTTGAACAACTGGCATCCCACCACTGTCAATAAAATTAATAACTCCAATTTGCTATATTCCATACGCTCAGACCTCTTAAATAGGCTTTTCTATTTTCCAAACAAGATAAAGAAAAAAAATCACCCCCGCTAATCACTATCTCTACAGATGATGATACTTCTAAATCTATCCTAATAAGATAAATAACTAAACAAAAAAATAAATAAAACCCAGTTCTATTTAAAAATGGTTGTGTGGTGTCCCCACCACCGCTCATCTAATATAAAATCAATTGGTAGATCTCACTTCGCTTCCCCCATACCATAGCCGAAAGGGATAGCGTATCTACAGAAGAGAGAGTACGGGATTCTACTCTACACATCGCAGCATACTAATGCTATAGAAGGAGGATATATGGAGAATAATTGTCTCTGGAAAGTTAATTCAATTGAAGGCAAGACTTAAACATAAGAAACTGTTTTCACATAAGTTGGGAGTGCGTTCAATTTCATGTTACCAAAATTGTTTCTGTAATCTTGATGCAACAAAAAAAAAAAAAGAACTCAGCATGCAAGTGATGTATTACGGAACTCATTTTTGGCACAAATGAGTAAAAAACCAGTTATAATTGTTGAGAGTTATTTTAATTTATATTGCTATGTCTACTATATTTCCATTTTACTTTGTCGGTCTCTTTGTAATTATAAATAACTTCATATATTAATAGACAAGGGAGAACAGTTGTTCTCACCAAGCTGTGAAATTATTCTCTCAAGAAATTCAACATCGTATCAGAGCCACCCTATTTAGGGTTTCCAGCCACCACACAACCACCTACCAAACCCACCGGAACTCACCACCACCACCACTTGCTCCGCTGCCCACCTGTCCCCATTCCCTGCGTCACACCTCACCCAAGCCACTCACACCTTAGCCGACAGCCAGTCAAGGCCTCGCCGACCCTCCACCCTAGCCCACAGCTTCTTGCCGACACATTAGAACCCCTCCATCATCCCTTTCGGCCCCTTCTGACCAGCCGATTCATCTCTATCACCCCTAGCCTGATTGTTTTTGGTCTCCTCACCATTCATCTCTAGGTTTTCAAACCTAGGCCAGCCAAAAGTTCTTCAACCTTGCTGGTCTGATTACAATCCACCATAAGTTGTTTTTTAGGTCCGTAATCGACCTATGATTTGTCCATAGATTGGATAATTGCACCAGACAGGTGCATGTAACGACTGGGTTTGCCTTCATTGCCCAGTGTGGTCATTCAGAACGAGAATTAACTTCAACATGTCAAAAGACGATTGAACAACTAAAAAATCTCCATCAACTTATGATGTTATGAGTTCTCCTATAGGTAATGAGAAGCATTTCCTTATTACCGACCCTGGATCAAAAATTACCAGTCTTATTCAATGGTGAAAATTGTCTCTGGTAGTCCCAGTCGACCACCTTCTCGCTCCACAGTAGAGCAAAGTTTGGTTACATTGATGACTAGTCGTGAGGATCCCACTTATGCCAAGTGGGAGGTGGATAATTTTCTTGTTATGAGTTGGATCGTTCATTCTATGGAGCCTACTATTGCTGATTTCTTCTGGAAATGGAAACTGCGCAAGACATCCGGGATACCCTTGCCCAGACAAGTGCTTGGAAAGGGAATGTGGCTCAAGTTTATGAACTTCGTCGAAGTATTGAGGCTGCTGAGGTTCAAGGTGAGCGTTCTATACTTCAATATTATACCCTCCCTATCCACGATGTGGAAGCGTCTTGATCATTTGAAAAAATAACGCCCGGCTTGTCCTACGGATGAGGCTAGTTTTAAGGGATATATTGAAAGTGAAAGAATCTTCAAGTTCTTAGTTGGTCTCAATTCAGAGTTTGATCAGGTGAGGAGTTGGGTCCTTGGGATGGAACTGTTACCTTCTCTCCGGGAAGCATGTGCATATGAGGAGAGTCGTTGTTCAGCTATGCTTTCCCCTATTTCTATTGACAGGTTCGCTTTGGCCTCCTCCCAAGAACCAGACTTATGAGGTTACGAATGAAAAAAATAAGCAGTTCTGTGATTATTGTAATAGCCCTAATCAAACTCGAGAGACATGCTGAAAGCTTCACGGTCGGCCTCCCTTGATGAAGGAAGGGGAGGTGGACAAGGCGGTGGTTGAAGTGGAGGCAGGGGAAGTGGACCTCGGGCTCCTTTGTCTACTAGACCTGATTCTAGTTATCCAGAGGAGTCATCATCCCATCACCTGCTGCTGGAAATATAAGTAGTACTGATATGGAGACAATGAGGCGTACTATGGCATAGTTGGACACTCCCACAAGCCCCTCGACTTCTTTTGCTCAAGCAGGTAATGTTGCTAATTTTACAAGAGCTTTACATACTCATTCTCAACAACCATGGATTATTGACTCTGGGGCTTCCAATCACATGACTGGTCTGTCCACTGCCTTTTCTACTTATGATCCCAATTCAGGTAAAGATAAAGTTAGAACTGCAAATGGTAATGTTTCTCCTATTTCTGGTAAAGGTGTCATTTATGCCTCTAATTCACTGCCTTTATCTTCGGTTCTTCATGTTCCTATTTTTCGACTAATCTTCTTTCCATTAGTCGAATCACCCGAGATCTTAATTGTTGTGTAACCTTTTTTCCATCTCACTGTGTTAGGACCTCTCCACAAAGAAGATGATTGGCAATGGTAGAGAAGAGAATGGACTCTATTTTCTGTTGCCCAATGAAGATGGGAGTGGAAGTTTGACCAGAAGTGCTCATCATTCATTGAGGGAGACTCTTCCTAGAGAGGCTTGGCTGTGGCACCAGGCTACCAGAGACTAGGACATCCATCATTTTTTTTACTTCGTCAATTGTTTCCTTCCTTAATACATAATAAGAATGTTTCTGGTATTTTTTGTGAAGCATGTGAACTTGGAAAATGTTGGAATTAAAAGATATTTAGGAGATTTTTATTCTCATATATTCTCATAATAATGGGTCATGTTGACCATAGTTATTTTCATTTATTGCTCTTTATTTTATTTTATTGTCTTTCCTTTTTATTCATCCATTGTAACATTATATAAACTGGGGTATGTAAATAATATGAATATCCTTTTCCCAAATTCTATTTGGTATCAAAGCCAAAACCTATCACCACCACCACCACCACCCCCCTTGCGCCTACCACCACCACCCTTGCGCCGCACCCTCACAGCCCCACCGAACCCTACCCTAGCCTTCTCTTACCCTAGCCTGCGCCGCATCCTACCCATCCAGCGGCGCGACTACCGAGCCTCTCGGCTCTGTCAGTAGCCTTCGGGCTGCTCGTCTTGCCCGTGTTGGGCCTGTTTGTGATGTGCTAAGAGCCGTTTCAGTGCTCTTTGTCTTATGTTTGGGTGACCGAGTGTCCGGTTGCCCCCGTCGTCGTTTCGCCGAGTTTCCGGCTATGTTTGTTGCTGCTACATTTTGCGGCTGTGTTTGATCTTCTTCTCTCTGATTGATTCGCCGAGTGTCCGGCTGTGATCACTGTTGTTGCCGATATTAATTATTATCCCGGCAAGTCTACATCTCTTCATATCATCTTCTGGGTATTCTTCATAACATCATGACTTCTCCTCCTGATTATAATCAGCTTCAGTCTCAGATTACTCAGCTTCAGTCACGCTTGGGGTTGGGTACGTCAGTCTCATCTTCTGGTCCTACAGCTACCCTTGCTACAGGTACACCCACCGCTTTCTATGGTAAGTCAGAACATCCCGCTTGGATTCTAGATTCTGGGGCAAGTAATCATATGACTGGTGAGGCTTCCACTTTCACATCTCCGTTTACTTCTATTCATCAATCTGTCCGTATTGCTGATGGATCTTCCATCCCTATCCAGAGTCAGGGTGATGCTAAATTATCCCCAGACATCACTCTTACATCTGTCTATTTTGTCCCTAATTTTGCCTATAATCTTCTCTCTGTTCATCGCATAGCAAAGGATCATAATTGTGCTGTTGTGTTCTTACCTAAGTCGTGTTACTTACAGGACCTGACTTCGAAGAAGATTTTTGGCAGGGGGTATGAGCGTGATAGCCTCTATTACTTTGGTGATCCTCCGTCTTCAGGATGGTTGTCATCCAGCCTACAAGCTTCTGTTTTGTCTACTTCTAATAATTCTATCTTGCCCGATTCTAATAAATATGATTTTTCTCTTCAAACATTGGACTTGTGGCATGCTCGTTAGGACATGTAAATTTTCAGTACTTATGTTGGTTATTTCCTCCGTTGAATAAAGCCTGCAAAGACTTTAATTTTAAATGTGTGGTCTGTGAATTGTCAAAGCATACTCGCACTTCTTATATTCCCCGCATGCATAGAGCACCTAGTGCCTTTGATCTTATTCATTCAGATGTTTGGGGACCCTCACCTGTCACTGCTCTATCTCAACACCGTTATTATGTCACGTTTATTGATGACTATACTCGTTGTACTTGGGTTTATCTTATGAAGAAAAAATCTGAAGTTTTCTCTCATTTTAGAAATTTTTTTCATATGATTAAAACTCAATTTCATACTGTTGTGCGTAATATTCGGTCTGATAATGGTAGAGAATATATTACTAATGAATTTCGGGCCGAACTTAATAAAGGGGGAATTCTTCAACAACTCACTTGTCCTTACACCCCCGAACAAAATGGGGTGGCCGAACGTAAAAATCGTCATCTTATGGCTATGGTTAGGTGTCTCTTACGTGGTATGGATGTTCCCAAGTTTTTTGGCATTTTGCTGTCCTTACTGCTACTTACCTTATTAATCGTACTCCTAGCCGTATTCTCCAAGGCCAGGCCCCACTTCATGTCCTTAAGCCTGATAGTACACTATTTCCCATTGTCCCCCGGGTTTTTGGGTGCACTTGTTTTGTCCAAAATCGCAGCCCTACACGTACTAAACTTGATGATAAGGCTGTTCGATGTGTTTTTCTAGGGTACTCCTCCATGTCCAAAGGATATCGTTGCTATGATCCTGTCACACGTCACTTGTATCACTCTTTGGATGTCACTTTTTTGGAAACGGTTCCTTTTTTTCCAGGTGCTTCTTCCTCTTTGGAAACTCCAGTAGAGCATGTTGTGGATGATGTCTCAGTCCTTCCTCGTCCTGTGCCTATTCTTGAATTACCCAGTTACATACCCAGTGACTCTTTGCCTCCAGTCCTTACAACTGACCCGTTACAGGTGTACTCTCGTCGTCCTCGCGCTCCAGGCCCCATGCTAACATCTTCTCCGGAATCAGGTATCTCATCTCCTCCTTTAGTCTCTGATGTTGCTCCTCCTCGTTATCATACTCGTATTCGTCGTCCTCCTTCACGTTATATTCTTTCGAGTAGTACTAACCATCCAATTTCTAAGTATGTCTCTTATCAGGGTCTATCAAAACCATTTGGCTCATTTATTAGTGCAGTTGATTCTGTCTCCATTCCTCGCACTGTTCATGAAGCTCTTCAGAATCCAAAGTGGGTGGCTGCTATGAAAACAGAAATGAGTGCTCTTCAGGATAATCAGACTTGGGAACTTGTCTCTCTCCCGGATGGTGAACGTACAGTTGGCTGTAAGTGGGTTTTCAGTGTTAAGTATTTGGCAGACGGCACCATTGACCGATATAAGGCCCGTCTTGTGGCTAAGGGCTTCACACAGGTTCCAGGTAAGGATTTCGGGGCTACTTTTGCTCCAGTTGCTAAACTGACCACAGTCTAGAGGTGTCAAACGGGCCGGGTTGGCCCGGCCCGAGCCCGGCCCGATTTTTTCGGGCTAAAAGCCCGGCCCGGCCCGGTTGTAGGCCCGGACCGGTAGGCCCGAGCCACTATGTCCGGTCCGGGGTGGACACCCCAACTCCCGTCCACGGCCCGGCCCGGCCCGCTCTCTAGTCCGAAGCCCGGCCCGGCCCGGCCCGCTAGCCCGCCGGCCCGGCCCGGCCCGAAAGCCCGCCATTTTTACACTAAAAGTGGCTAAGGCCGCCCCCTAGCCCGAAGCCCGGCCCGGCCCGGCCCTAAGCCCGGCCCTAGTAGGCCCGGGCCACCGGTCCGGGGCGGACATCCCCCCTCCCCTCCCAAGCCCGGCCCGGCCCGGCCCGGTGTTAGGTGAAGCCCGGCCCGGCCCGGCCCAAAAGCCCGGTTGGGCCCGCTTTGACCGAGCCCGGCCCGATTGACACCTCTACCACAGTCCGGCTTCTTGTTTCTCTTGCTACTTCCTATTCTTGGCCTCTTCATCAGCTTGATGTCAAGAACGCGTTTCTTAATGGTGATTTGTCTGAAGTCATCTATATGGATCCCTCTCCTGGTTTTCGGGCTCAGGGGGAGTATTCGGGGAAAGTTTGTCGCCTCCGAAAATCTCTCTATGGATTAAAGCAGTCTCCTCGTGCTTGGTTTAGCCGTTTCAGTGAAGTGGTACTTACTATGGGTTTTATCCGGTGCCACTCAGATCACACCTGTTTTCTTCGTCGTAACTCCCAAGGGAAGTGTATTATTATCTCAGTTTATGTCGATGATATTATTATTACGGGTGACGATGCTTCAGGTATTGTTCAAGTAAAGCATGATCTCGGGGTGTCATTTGATATTAAAGATTTGGGTCCTCTAAGATATTTCCTTGGTATTGAAGTAGCTCGCTCACGCCATGGTATCTCTTTATCTCAGCGAAAGTATGCTTTGGATCTCCTTCAGGATACCGGTATGCTTGGGTGTAGACCAGCCTCTTCCCCTATGGATCCAAACGTGAAGCTATCTACTGAGTTGGGGGAGTTATTACCTGATCCCTCAGTATATCAGCGCCTTGTGGGTCGTCTCATCTATTTGACGAACACAAGACCGGATTTGACATTTGCTGTTAGTGTTGTGAGTCAATTTATGCACTCACCTCGGACCTCTCATTTGGATGCTGTGTATCATATTCTCAGATATCTTAAGACTTGTCCGGGTCTTGGTCTGTTCTTTAAGACAGGAATACAGTCAGGTCTTTCCTGTTTTACTGAAGCAGATTATGCAGGTTCGAAAAGCGATAGACGTTCCACTTCTGGTTTGTGTATTTTTCGTGGTGATCACCTAATATCGTGGAAAAGCAAAAAACAGGCAGTTGTCTCCCGTTCTTCTGCTGAAGCCGAGTATCGTGCCATGGCCCAGGGGACGTGTGAGCTGCTCTGGCTCCGTTCTATTCTTGATGAGTTGGGGTTTCCTGTGAAGGACTCGTCTACCTTGTTTTGTGATAATAAGTCAGCTATCATGTTGTCATCCGACTCAGTCCTTCATGAGAGAACAAAGCACATTGAAGTTGATATTCACTTTATTCGTGAAAAGGTCAAGTCAGGAGTTATCTCACCAAGGTTTGTTACTTCACGTGAACAAACAGCAGATATGTTCACTAAGTCTATTGGTCCTGGTCTTCTTCAGTTGTCTCTTCACAAGCTCGGGCTAGTCGATATATTCGCCCCAGCTTGAGGGGGAGTGTTGGAATTAAAAGATATTTAGGAGATTTTTATTCTCATATATTCTCGTAATAATGGGTCATGTTGACCATAGTTATTTTCATTTATTGCTCTTTATTTTATTTTATTGTCTTTCCTTTTTATTCATCCATTGTAACATTATATAAACTGGGGTATGTAAATAATATGAATATCCTTTTTCCCAAATTCTATTGAAAACACCATCGTGCCACCTTCAATTTGAGTTTGAACTCCCTCCGTCCCTTAAAAATAGTCCACTCTTGGGAACTCAACTTTTAAGGGGACAAAAAGAATCTACACCTACTTTCCACAATTGCCCCTAATTATTACAATTTTTTAGATTTGTCTTGTTGTAGATTTCAAGGAAGGGTAGTTTTAGAAAGTAAGTAAAATTTGTATACTAATTTAAGAAAGTGGACAATAATTTTGGGACATCCCAAAAAGGAGATGTGAACTATTTTTAAGGGACGGAGGGAGTATTCCTTTTCAGATTGTTCATACGGATGTGTGGGGTCCCCCTCATATTTCTTCCCTATGAAGCACCGACATGACATGGATACGACACAGCTCGAATACGTAGACACGACATTTCTCAAAAAAAACATGATACAATATGTCGAGGACACGATTTCTCTAAAATATTTTTTAAAATATATATTTACCATGTCTAATCAAAATTGCCATAAAAGCAGATAAATCACAACAATATTATGACATTATCATAACAAAGCCAATGAATAAAAACACATACCACACAAAACCCTAATGGACAACAATATGAAACACATACATCACATATCCAAAATAGTTTGAAGTTAAAAGTTTAAAACCCTAAACTGAAGCATATACAAAAACCCTAGATTGAAAAATCCTGATTTAAAACCCCTAATCTCTTATTACGGCTCAGTTCCACAAAAGTGTAAGACTCTCTCTCTCTCTCTCTCTCTCTCTCTCTCTCTCTCTCTCTCGTAACGAGAAAGATAAAAATAAAATAAAATAAAAGATCTATTTTTTTTATATCTTTTAAAGAGTGAAGCTCTTTTATTTTTGTTTACAACCCATATTCTATTTAAAATAAACTTTGATATACATCCAAAATCTATAAAAACTTTAGAAAAATTATAGCTTTACCCCCAATATTTCAAAGTAAGTGTATAAAAATGCCCATTTTGTGTCCCGCGCGTGTCAGTAACATGTTGTCGCTAACGTGTCGGGAGCTTGTCGCTAACGTGTTGGGAGTGTGTCGGTAACATGTCGGACCAAGAAAATGGAATAAAATAATAGGACTCGTGTCGAGTCGTGTCAGATTCGATGTCGACACTGATACGAGAGCCAAAATAGAGTGTCAGTGCTTCATAGTTTCTTCCTTGAATAGTTTAAGTGGTTTGTTACTATTGACAACTTTTCTCGTACTACTTGGGTGTATTTGATAAAAGAGAAAGAGTGAAGTGTTTTCTATTTTTAAAAACTTTCACAAAATGATATGCATTCAATTTAGTATTGTCGTCAAAATTGTACGTACTGACAAGGGGGGGTGGGAATATATTTATGTTGGTCTTAAAGCCTATTTTTCTGAGCATGGCATGATTCAACAAACTTCCTGCACTAATACTCCCCAACAAAATGGAGTTGCAGAGCTGCCAGAGCGTAAGAATCACCATGTGTTGGAACCTGCTCGGTTTGTGATGTTTTCAATGCAGGTTCCAAAGTCCTATTGGGGGAGGTAGTTTTAACGACTGCCTACCTCATCAACTGATTACCCACTCGTGTCCTCGGTAAGAAATCTCCCATTGAAATTCTCCTTAATTCGTCTTCTATCTTTGATATTCCTACCAAAGTGTTTGATTGTGTTTGCTTTGTTCATAACCACTCTTTGTCCCGAAAAAAAATTTAGATCCTCATGCTCTAAAGTGTCTTCATTGGTTATTCACTCACACAAAAGGGGTATAAATGTTATCACCCTCCTTCTCGTAAGTGGTATGTCTCTATGAATGTTACCTTCCATGAGACACAATCCTACTTTTAGTCACCCCTTCAGAGGGAGAAAGAGAGTGAGGAAGAGATGCTTGTTGCTATTGTTCCATTCAATATATGCAACGAAAGAGATGAGGGAGTTGAAAATGAGAGAGTAGAAGAAGTAAAGAAAAATGCTGAAAATGAGGGAGAGAAGCAGCCAAGAGAGAGCGAGTTAGAAAATAAAGAGACAAGTGAGGGAGAACGAGAACAAACGAAAAAAGAGGGAAAGAGTTGCTGACATACTCAAAGAACAAGGAGAGGAAACGGTTTGGGGCAGCAGAAATGGAAGCTATTCCTTTCACTCCACTACAGTCAATCCCTCCTAGTGATGATGCTCCAGGTATTTCAAGTCCTAGTGATGATTTAGAAATTCATATTGCTCATCGGAAGGGCACTAGGGCATGTACAAAACATCCCCTTTCTAATTTTTCATACTTTCGTTTGTCTCCTAACCATGTCTAGGAAGCTCTATCTGAGATCCTAAATGGAAGTGTCATGGTTGAAGAAATGAAAGCAATCTCCAAAAATGGCACTTGAGAATTAGCAGAGTTACCTCGAGGGAAGAAGACAGTAAGATGCAAGTGGGTGTTCACTGTGAAATACAAAGCTGATGGGACGATTAAGAGGTACAAAGCCAGGTTGGTGGCTAAGGGATTTACTTAGACTTATGGAGTAGATTATCAGGAAACTTTTGCTCTAGCGCCTACGATAAACTCTATCAAAATTTTGTTGTCTCTTGCAGCAAATTTGGCGTGGCCATTAAATCAGTTCGATGTCAAGAATGCTTTCCTGCATGGTGACTTAGAGGAGGAAGTGCACATGGATGTTCCTCCAGGCTTTGAGGACACTAAGACAAAAGGAAAAGTGTGTTGTCACAGAAAGTCATTGTATGGGCTTAAGCAATCACCTAGAGCATGGTTTGACAGATTTTCAGAAGCCATTATCAAGTATGGATTCAAACAGAGCCAAGGTGACCATACTCTTTTCATAAAACACTCTTCAGAGGGTATGTCGACTACTTTAATAGTCTACATTGATGATATAGTTCTAACTGGAAATTATTAAGAAGAAATGGGACAGTTGAAGAATTATCTTGCCAACGAATTTGAAATCAAAAATTTGGGAAATTTGAAGTACTTCTAGGGAATAGAAGTAGCAAGGTCCAAAGATGGGGTATTTATATCTAAACGACAATACGTCTTGGATTTGCTAAAGGAAACAGGAATGCTTGGAAGTAAGGCGGTTGATACGCCAATGGATCCAAATCTAAAACTTAGTGATGACCGGAGAGGAGAACTAGTTGATAAAGGAAGATATCAGAGAATAGCAGGTATTTTGATTTATATGTCTCATACTATGCCTGATATTGCCTTCGTTGTGAGTGTGGTCAATCAGTTTATGCCCTCTCCGAGACAGAATCAGCTCGATGTCGTTTTCCAAATTGTGAGGTATCTAAAATCAGCTCAAAGGAAAGGGTGGGGTTTGTTCTTTGCCAAGAATAGTCACACCCAAGTAGAGGCATATCCTGATGCAGATTGGGCTGGGTCAGTAACTGACAGGAGGTCAACAACGGGATATTGCTCCTTTGTAGGTGGCAACTTAGTTACTTGGAGAAGCAAAGTAGTTTCAAGATCTAGTGCAGAGGCAGAATTTTGAGCTATGGCACAAGGATTGTGCAAGCTGTTATGGATTTATCCTAGTTGATTTTGGTTTTGGGACATCAGACGCAAGGAGATTGTATTGTGATAATAAAGTAACAATCAGTATAGCTCACAATCCAGTTCAACATGATAGAATCAAGCATGTGAAAATCAATCAGCACTTTTTAAGGAGAAGTTAAAAAAGTGGGATTATATGCACTCCTTTTGTGATGACCGTAGAGCAATTAGCAGATGTCTTAAGTATGAGTCTTTCTCTAGTAGGTCTTCTCATTTCAATCTTAGCAAGCTGGGCATGAGAGTTATCTTCTCACCAGCTTGAGGGGGAGTGTTGAGAGTTATTTTATTTTATTTAATATTTGTGTCTATTTTATTTCCGTATTACTTTGTGGGTCTCTTTGCACATAAAATAACTTCATATTTTAATATATAAGGGAGAATAGTCGTTCTCTCCAAGCTGTGAAATTATTCTCCCATGATATCCAACAATAATAAGTAGTCATGCATTCATGTCCTCACAAATAACCACACCTATCAAAACAAATACTATTTTTAATATGCGTACCAACCTCTTCAATCTCCTGCGAAACACGACTTGGTTCAGCCCCTGGTAAATCGATTTTGTTCAAAACCTGCAGAAGGCATTTATGTTCCATATAAGTTGACCAGAAATTGCCCGCCCATGTGCACTACCAAAATAAAAAGTTTTTTAGCCAACCTTATATTTATAAAACATAATTTTAAACATTAAATTTAGTTAAATATATAATTGAGAGAGAGAGAGAGAGTGTGTGCATGTGTGCGTGTGTGTGTGTGTGTTACGAGAGGGAGGTGATGAATACAGAGAGGGGGCGTAAAAAGTGTGGGGAGTTTCAAATTTTCAAAAATTTAAATTCAAGAAAGTAGTGAAGAGTGGGAACATTGACGCTTAGATGATGACACACATCAAGGGCCAAAGTGTCCTAGTCAGCAAAACCATTCCTCCGACATTGTATACATATTTTCCTAGTCCATCAGTCACTTAAGTGTTAGGACGATGCAGTTAATTTTTTTTTAAATGAAAAGACAATATACATTGTCAATACATGTTGGAATATGCAAGAGCAAAATTTCAAAAATGAAACCCTGTTAGGGAAGAGTCAACCACATTTTTTTTACATGTTCTCCATTGAAAAATTTCATCAACTAAATTAACACAACATTTTATTCAACTGTCTTTGCTTTACTTTTTTCCATAAGTAGGCCACAAATGCTTCCAATTTTGATTGCTGGTACACTCAGAATAGTTATCTTTCAAAATTCATCTCAGATGTTGATGTATCCCAATCAATTCCTTTCGTACCATCTTCTTAGTTCTTACTTATTATAGGATGAATCTGATTAACTTCCTGAACCACCAGCAGTTGTTTCTGCTACTACTTGAGGATAGGCAACAACTTGTGAGCCAGGAAGATACCAAAACCCATTCAATCTCCCAAAGGAAACTAGACCACACGTAAATTCTACAGATTTTGTTTTGAGTTTTCACTGTGCTACTTTCTCTTGTGTAAACATACAAAACTAAATAGAAAAAATACCATTTTTAACTAAAAGTAACATATTGGATGGGAAAATATATAATTCCCATTTAAACGTACGAGAACAAATAGTACAATCATTTTTAATCTTAAAGAAGCTCCAGAGAGAACATTCCTGAAGAAGGTTCTCAAGATTGGCACATAAAGGGGGTATATACCTCTTACGGGTTTAGAGTCTGGTAAAGATCGAAAATGATGAAAAGAATTATTTGCGTAATAGGTTTGTAATTGAAGTGGGCAAAGAGTCAAATTTTGAAGGTCTATATTAGACAGTCCCGACATCGTCTGGGATTATAACTGAGCAGGGACTGATGATTGCAGATTGAGGTTGTCAAGTATGTGACACCGTCAAATACAATGTGAAATGTCTGCTTTCATTCGAACTTTGGTATTGAAGCCTTATTTGGAATCAAATATGTGATAAAGCGTGATATACCTTGTTGGACCCATTCACTAAGAGCTTAAGCTTTTGGAGCAACTAGCGTCTGACATAGCATTACTGTATTAGAGCCTTGGTTCAGGGAGATCTTGAATTCAAGGGATAAACTTCTCCTATTTTGACTCTCAAAATTAACATGTTTAGCTCTCTCTTTTTCCAAGGTTACTAAGAGTCTATTTTGGAGTTTCCTTGTGTATGCATCTTGTGCACGAGTTACTCCTTTTTTGGTACAGTTCAATGATCATTTTACATAGTAAAAACAAAATAATGAAGTCCCACCAAAAGGAAGGGGGGGGTGGGGAGGTTGTGGGAGGGGATAAGCAAATCTTGTGTAAAGTAACTAACAAAAGTGATTGATATTCACTTGTGTAAAATGCATGACCACAATTCGCATCAAATCAAAAAGTAGTATGACATCCAACTCTTTGTTTAGTTAGGTAGCAACTTACTGGGATTATATCTAGGTTGTTTTCCAAGGCCAAATAAACATTAGCCAGAGTCTTGTGTAAAATGCATGACCACAATTCGCATCAAATCAAAAAGTAGTATGACATCCAACTCTTTGTTTAGTTAGGTAGCAACTTACTGGGATTATATCTAGGTTGTTTTCCAAGGCCAAATAAACATTAGCCAGAGTCTGAGCTTCCACTCCCTACAAAATAAAATTAAGACCCCATAACAAAAATAACCACCACCGAAATAAATTACAAAATAACAAATTTAATTCTTCACTAGTAATCTTTCGGGAAAATAAAAAATAAAAAATAAAAAATTTGTCATACCGTTTGTTCTTTATAAGTACATTAAATGTTGAATAATAAAATAGTGCACTATAAGACAATTTCCAAACACAATCTTCAAAACCAAAGTTCAAACAGTCAATAGTACAATATGAAGTCCACCAAAGAAGTAGAACATTAAAAATAGAAAAGATGACCTAGGGATAGTTAATAGTGAGGATACAAATCAAAAGAACAAAAAATACCTGAGAAGCGTCTACAACAAGGAGAGCTCCCTCACACGCAGCAAGAGAACGAGAAACCTAGCCATCACAAACCGTGTGATGCAATATCAATTTGACTAGTAGTCTTTTTCGTTTAGATAAACCGACTAAACAAATGATAAACTGGTGTGAAACTAGGTTCGGTGCAAAATTGAGATTAACATATTACAAATAATAATCATTCTGAATTTTACAAAAGAAAAGGTTAAGACGAGAATTATTTTAAAGACAAATATAATGAGCACTAATGCTTGAAAAATATACACAAATATCAAGCATAGATTGAGATCAAATCCATAAAGACAACTAGTGATCAAGACCACTACGGCAGATCTTTTGGGGCAACTAGCTTTGTAACATGATATCAAAGCATTGCATTTGAAAGGTCTTGGATTCAGTTCCCTTAGTCTGCATTTGTTCTCTGTTTCTCCCATTCTGTTTATTTTTACAAGTTTCAACTTCGTTCTAGCTTATACTACGGTCTATGACCGCTTTGTGTACATCTCCACGTAAGAACGGGGTGTGGTTGTCTGAGCTTCATAAACATTGTTGGACCTTTCCTAACAATTCAACATTTTGGGGCGACTAACATTCTAACATGCGGTCCGAACATTTGCATATATTATGGAATTACTAGAGTTATTCACTGAGCCAATGGAGCCACCAATTGAGCAACTTAATTATTATAACTAACATGTGTTTAAGTAAGAGTTTTGTAATCTTCCACCTACAATTGCTAGGTGCCTTGATGTAAAGAACATGAGTGAGAAGCGAATGAAAGAAATGTAGCCCTTTGGGCTTTGTTTCGATGTAGTCAGAGATGGTTGAACCACGTTATATTCATGTATATCTCTTTGTTCTTCCATTTCTCTCTTAATTCAATTTCTTGTCACTGCTAAATTTTCTCACATAGCATACGCAGTATGGCACATTCACTTTGTGTAAGGGCCCTCTTCCCTCCCAAACTAATACAAGATTGTAAGTAGAACGTTTGCGAAATATAAGAGAAAATATCTAAAAAGCATTAGTAAAGAAATTAGTAAACTGAGGTGATGATGAAATATGAGGCACTGAAAATATCTATGCGAGATTATGGTAGGAGAACAAAAGAAAAAATGTTGAGCTTGGTCCGCTTAAGAAAATACGCAATCACTAGCAATTTGAATGTGCTGTTATCTTAGTAAAGAGGTGTGGAAATAGTAACCCCCAAGTGAGCATGTAGACCTCCTACTAGCCAAATGATCTCAAAAAGGAAGTACTAATAGTCAAGGCATGACACTGCACTTCAATCAAGATAAGTAGAAGACCCAATGGGCCTTACTCATAATCAATAGACGCCTTATGACGGGAGGATTACCCAGGACTTATAAACAGTACAAGCGGGGGCCTACCCGGCGATGAGGGACAACCAACAGGATACAATATCTTATGCTTTGTTTGGAACGAAAGTGCCAAATCACCAGTAACTCCAAAAGCTTAAGATGTTTGGAATGTGCCCGATAAAGTAAATCAAGCTTCAACACAGACCCTCAAATGCAAGATGGTCATCGCACGTGGAGAGGCAACGAACGAAAGAAACAACAGACTGCAATTTATAAACCAGCATGGGGACGGGGATTCGAACCCAAGACTTCCCACGAAAAAAATGCTTTGATACCATGTTAAGTCACTAATTACTCCAAAAGCTTAAGCTGTTAAATAATGGACCCAATAATGTATATCAAGCTCAAACAGAAAGCAACTTTTCCTCTGATACACTACTGATATAGAGAGAAAAAGAACAAAATAGACAGAGACATGATAGAGTAAGAGTTATCTGCTATAGAAATTGAGGAGCGTGGGATTCCATCAGCCCCTAATTCATGTCCTCATATGCAAAACACCATCTCCAACTTAAAAGGCGAAGCAAGTACAACTTGCATTTTCAAAACATAAAAAATCTATAAAAATGCATCTCTAAAATAAGTTGAACATGAAGAAAATGTAATTAAAATGTATGAAAACGCATATTGAAGAAGTCATTCCAAACACACCTTAATAGTACCAATGCGTAAAAGTTTCTAAGATGATGCAATGGCTATTCTAGGCAATAAGTTCACAAATCAGTGGGAGCACCAAAGACACTCGAGAAAGGCTTTGCATTAAGCTGGAACTACTTGCGATATGCTGAGCTTTATACATTGCTGATACATGTATTGGTTCCTGTTTAAGATGTTTTATGTAAGATTACTATGGTAGTTGGAAGTATCTTTTACCTATATTTTGTTGTAGGGCAAATCTTTATATTTGTTCTACTCTTACCTCGAGCTCCATCAAGCTTCGTTTCACGTATGATAGCGGGGAAGGACACACTAAACAAACTGTGAATTCAAGATCCAGATCTCATAATGAACTGGAACATACCAAATTAATAGAAAAAATTAACAACAAACAGATTCAAAGGCATTGTTTGCACCAAATGGGATACTCGTGGACCCATAAGGCTTCACAGGCCAAAATGTCCTAAAAGAAACTAAAAACCTAAGTAAGACTAAGGACCCATTTGCTTTGAATGTGGCTTTTGCATCTAGGCAAAAGCAAAAGCCTTACTCACAAGGGCACAATGGAGATTAAGAAAACTTCATCAAAACCTCAATCTGCTTCGTGCATCATGTTTAAGTTGAAGCATCCCTAGACCTGTTTCAACCAAAACAAGCTTTTTGAGCGCTAAAAGTACTTTCCAAAATTAACCCAATCAAGCTAATATTGTGGGTCCCATAAGCACTTTTGGGCCCAAACATACATTTAGAAAGTGATTCCAAACAAACCCTAAGTTGATGACCAAACATAGAGAGTATACTTTCTAAAGTCATACAAGATGCCAACACTAATGACCAACATGGTAAACTTAATTCCTTCTATACAAAGTTTCTCGGGGATTCTAACTTACGACTTCCCGGCACTGGACAAAAATCTTTTTTTTTGTTTTTACCATAGGTAAGACACCCACGCACCTGTCGCGACTTGGACTTGAAGATAGTAAATACCACTCAAGCCGAGACTCAATACTAAACATACTAGGGTGGAAATGTGTGCACAACTATCTTTCCACAATTCAAGCAAAGTACTCTCTATTGCTAATTGAAGATTTGATGCATGACTCAAGCTTAGAGCAGAAGCGTTGGAACGTGTGCATATCTTTCCAAAAACTCAACATTCGGATGATAAGGTGACAACTAATTTCTGAAATCTTTATTCAAATAGTGCATAAGAGAATCTACATGCCCTGGAGTATCAATAAGATTTAAGCATTAAGGTTCATTTCTGTTGGTAATTGAAAGATTATTAATAACGAATGTGACATAGATAAGTTATGATTTCAAGGTTAAAGCACAAGAGGGGGAAGGTTCAAGTGCATAGTTATCGTATCAAACCAAAACATTCAGATTATAACTAATGTCTTAAAAGCCTTGCTCACATACCTCATAAGAGAAGTCTACATGCCCAGGAGTATCAATAAGATTAAGGCAATATGGTTCATTTTCATATATGAAACGCATCCTAGCTGCCTGCCAAAAATATAAAATAAATAAATGAAATCAGACAAAAATATAGAAATGAAGTAAAGTAAATAGCAGCCATAGTAAATTTATTAATATTGTAGAAAATATTTTCTGAGATTGTTGGTAATTTGCGTATTATAAGACCTGTGACCTTTGGGGGTTATTGTATTTTGATTCTCTGTCTTGTATTTGAATATTATCAAAATACATATACAAGTGGGGCGGTTTACCTCCAAATATCATTCAGGTTATCCACATATTCGTAATAGATGGGTGCTTTTGATCCATACAATGGTTGGGCAAAGCCTGTTTAAAGGCTAAGAATAGATGTTTGTAAGGTCAGGAATTTCAGTGAAATAATGTTTAAATAGCATCTCTCTACTGTAATCAGTGGATATGATAGAGGGTTTCGCAACACGTTTGCGCTACATAGGACCTTTTCCTACATTGTACTGCGGCCAGCATTGAGTTCCTACTTACTTTTCCATTGTATTGATGGTTTCAAGAAAATGTAATTCAGGGTTAGTGAATAACACATTGGGGAGGCGGTTCGCAAAAGTAATTCAGGTCTTTTCAGTTTTGACATCTTTACATGAGACATTTGAGTAACTCCATACAGGTTTTTTTGGAGGGAGACAAGTTTAAGTACCGTTTGGCCAGATAAGAGCATTTTGTTCGCGTTTAAGTTCCAGGAGGATAGCATCATAAAGGTCATGCCATTTTCAAGCTATGCTATTTAAGTAGTGAGATGAATGACAAATCTTATATGGATGGGGCATAGAAAGTATGGTGGAGATATAAGTGATATAATGACTACTTGAGAGTTGAGATTACTTGTTGGCTCAAAAACAGCAACAATAATAAAGAACAATAAAATGATAAAGGATGCAGAGATTTAACGTAGTTCGGCGATGTACCTGTGTCCACAAGAGAGCCAAAGAAGTTTCAACTATCTCATATGAATTAGGGTTACAACTTATATATCTCCAAATCCTAGTGCATGGAAAATCCCCAATATACCCACACGTACCATGGGAGCTACGCCCCGGCACCCCACCATATTAGTTCTTCCACACACAAAACACTAGACCGCAACAGGTCGGGCCAAGCCCATGGCTACACTACAGTGAACAACCCTTTCAATTCAAATCTGCTGGAGATTCAGATTATCTACAGGATTTTATTTGATTTGGGATCACTAATTTTTAGGGATATGATTGTAATCTTTTATTTGTATTCCTTTTTATTTATTTCCTAATCTTGCTACTCACCATGTGTATATAATATATATATATATATAATGGACAACTCAGTGGAATAATATAACAAATTATTTCACCCAAACCTATGTTTCTTCTTGGTATCCGAGCTTACCTACCCTTTCCAACCTCATGCACCACCACCACCACCTGCACCCAACAACCGCCGGCACACCACAGTCCCCCCAGCTCTCTCACCGCAGCCCACACCACACTCCAGCCCTTCACTGCAGCCCACATCACCCTCGGCTGCCTTCCGCAACCCTAGCTGCTGCCCCTTGCCCTCGTGGGCCCTTTTTACATCCTTGTGATGCACTAGAGCCTTAGTGCTCCCTCTTATGTGCTTTTAGGCTACCAATGATCTCCGGTAGCTCCCTTTTCTCCCTGCCGTTTTCTCCGTCCGCCACAGTTGTTCTCTCTTAATCCGTCTTTCTGGGAAAATATTTTCTCGGTCTCCACAATTGTTATTTGCTACACCCGTGATTCCTATTTGTTAAGGAAAAATGCCTTCCTCAGATCCCGTGTCCACCGCCACTTCACCTACTGCTCCACCGCGCCTGGACTCTTCTCTCTCTCTCACAGCACAACACCCTCCCATCGTGTTACGAGTGTGTTGTTGAATGGGAGGAACTTTGTTGCGTAGTCTCGCTCTTTCCGCCTTTTTCTTGGTGGTAAGGACAAGTCTGGATGGATTTTGGGTGCCAAAGCTAGCTGCCACCGATCCTACGTTCACACAGTAGGACATTGACAACTGTACTATTCTTATTCTAAGGTGGCTCTTTAACTCCATGGAGGACCATATCTACGACGTGTTCATGTATCATGACACAGTACAGAGTTTGCGGTCTTCATTGACTCGGAAATATGCACATGAGTGCAATGACTCCTGGATCTTTGACTTTATCGGAAGTTCACTAGACCACTCGAGCATCACTGAGCCTCTCTATGGCCAATTAATTTGCCTATCTCCAGTCTCGTTGGGAGGAGTTGGCCAGTATCAGAGATTTTTCATCGGGGGGTGCCATTGCAGCCAAGCGTCTCAACCATAAGCATACTTATCAATTTCTTATGGGTTTTAAACCAGTGTTTCAAACTCATATTTTGAACACATCTCCAATGCCTTCTCTGTTGCATTTGCTCCTCTTGACAGTGATGACCAACGGGGTCGTCTGCTTCAGCTCCCTTCTGCACCATTGCCAGATCTACACCTGTGCCGAATCAGATGGCCTTTGCTGCCTCCTCAGGTTCAGGTTCTTGTACCCTAAGTAGGCGTCCTCCCTGCTCTTGTCGGGGGTAACGAATCACGCTAGGAACCGCTGCTTCAAACTCCATCCGGAAGAAAGGCATATAAGCGGGATAAAAGAAAAGGTCAATCTCGTAGCTGTTGTAGAGACAACTCCTGGCTCGGCTACAATTCTTGATATTCTTCAGCTCCTGATCACACCTGCTTAACTGATTATCATTCTTATGGTCACTCTGTCATCATTTTGGTATAAGTTGACGACATCACTATTACTGGTGATGATGGTCCTGGTATTACTAAAGTCAAGCAGGCTCTTGGGCGATCTTTCGATATCAAGTACTTGAGTCCTCTTCGTTATTTTCTTGGGATAGAGGTTGCACGCTCCTGCCGCGGCATTTCACTTTCTCAATGGAAGTATACTTCGAACTTATTACAAGATACCGATATGATGGAGTGTCGACCTGCCTCCACTCCTATGGACCCAAACCTCAAGCTATCTATTGAGTTTGGGGAACTATTACTCAATATCAGCGCCTCATTGGCCGCCTCATTTATCTGACCAACACTCGACCAAACATCACCTTTGCGGTGAGTATTGTGAGTCAATTCATGCATCTCCTCGTACCTCTCATCTTGGCGTTGTCCAAGTCTTGGACTATTTTATTCAGCAAGAGCACAGTCTAGAGTCTCATGTTTCATTGATGCAGAGTATGCAGGGTCTAAGAGTGATAGACATTCCACTTCCGAATTATTTACCTTCTGTGGTAGCCACCTTCTCTTATGGCTCCGGCCATGGCCTAGGGCACATGTGAACTCATCTGGCTTCGTTCCATATTGAGAGAATTAGGGTTTCCAGTTACAAAAACCTCTACTGTATTCTGTGACAATAAGTCTGCGCTTATGCTAGCATCTGACCCAGTTTTCATGAACGTACGAAGTATATTGAGGTGTATGTTCATTTCATTAGGAAAAAGGTTTGATTTGGAGTTATTGTCCGCGATTTTGGTCCCTCTACATATCAGACTGCAGATATGTTCACTAAATTTGTTGGTCCTTCTCTTCTGAAGTCCTCTCTGATCAAGCAAGGTCTCGTCGATATCTTCACTCCAGCTTGAGGGGGAGTGTTGGAGATACAGATTATCTAAAGGATTTGATGTGATTTGGGATCACTGATTTTTACAAAATATAATTCAGATATGATTGTAATCTATTAGTTTTTTTCCTTTTAATTTCTTTCCTTATATTGCAATTCACCATGTATATATATAGTGGACAATTCACTGGAATAATATAACAAATTATTTCACCCAAACATACCTTTCTTCTAAATCTAATCTTCTCAGACAGTGAACTACCCTTTGAATAGGAAAAGTAAATTAATCCAAATCTAAAATTACGCTATGATTTATTACTGAAAATACATTAAGTGTTAAAAATACAGAGATACGAATCATTTCGAATCTTGACTGTGATAGGAATCACTTAATTTCTCATAATATTAACAAACTATTCAAAAAAAGTTGGCAGAGGAGACGGGCTATAAATTATGCCCCAAGGTTAAAAGTTCATGATTCTAATGAGTCACTTCACTAGCCCTTGTAAGACTCAAACATGCATGCAATATTTCTGAGTCTCTGAACTCATGTACAACAAAGACAATTGATGTGTGCATGTTAGAGCTTGATATGCGTTGTTGTGCCCATTATAAAGATCAACTTTTGCAGCAATGGGGAACTGAACATGGTAACAAAGCCTTGGTACTAGGACGTCCTAGGTTCAAATCTCCTTTCCCAGTTTTGCTGTGGATGTTACACTTTATTATCTCCACTCAATTATGACAGAGTTTCATTTGTTACACCTCCATGTGCGAGATGGGTCGTACGTGAGGGAAGATATTAGACCTTCATTTACATTATTCAGCACATTCTCTAACAATTTAAGCTTTTGGACCAATTGGTAACTTAAAAGTGCTTTGTTGTTTTGAAGGAAGTAACTAAATACAATATAGATAGTGGTAGAGTTGGAAATTTTGAGAACCCCAAACATTAGAATATAAAGAGTGTTGATCCATGCCAAAAATTTGATAAACATCTTAACATTAGATTTGGGTGCAACTGGATGTAGAATTGGGTCAGCCAGACAGGTAATTTCTTACCAAAGCGTTAAGTTTGACTTCACTTTGTTTTGCATAAAGAACACATGCTATGATTGAAAATTTCATGCATCATGCAACTCAAATGTCCTAAGGAAAAAACGATACCATAACAAGATCTATCTAAAGGAGACAACATTAGGACAATTCCAACAACAAAAAAAAGCGAATTTGACGAATAAACGAAATGTTTTTATTTGTTGGAGATAAAGGCCATTTAATCTTTTTTCAACCCATAATAGTTTGCCAACATGCAATCGCGAAATACTAATAATTCCCACATAATATCAAGAAATAGTATCACTTATTCTTCTTTTTCCTCTTTTTTCCTTTCGGTTGAGGGTATTAACCTGAAGTTTGATTGTGATGCCCCTTTCTCTCTCTAGATCCATGTTATCAAGAAACTGTTCCTTCATTTCCCGAACCTGCACTGTACCAGTCATTTGAAGTAACTTATCTGCTAATGTTGACTTCCCATGATCTATGTGTGCAATAATGCAGAAATTCCGGATGTTCGATATAGGGACCTACAATGAACACAACAGTGACAGTTTTTTGTAAAACTCCCAAGCCGCAGGACCTTATATTTCCCACACAAATCATTGTCTAACATAAAACCTTTGATTACTAGAAATAGAAAACTCGGTGCTTAAGGTGGTCGCTTCATATTTACACGGTAATTGTAAGCCCAGGTGATGGCAGCCATATCACATTTGACACATAAGTTCATATAAAGTTCAGAGTAAATTACATCTACCTTCCTTGAGGTTAAGCCTCATAACACTTACGCCCACTGACCTTTAAAAAATAACACTGAACTCCTTTGACAGTGTTTGTCTACTAACAAAAGTGACTGTTAATGTTCCTTTACATATTTGCCCTTAGTTTTAATATACCATTTCTAAATTTTAAAAAAAAATTAATAAATAAAATAAATAAATAAATAAAATAAACTGGTCAAGTCAATATCCCCACTTCATACATAATAATATATATACACACATATACAGTCCTTTTACCAACATCATCATCATTCTCATGATGATGGCCCGTGCAAAACCAACACGAACTTTCAAGTTCAAATATACTGTAGATGTTTACCAAAAAATATATATATACAATAGATAGCATTGCATAAAGAGAGAGATGGATCATGAGAAACAACAGAATGAGAACACAGAGGAAAAAGCGGGAAGGAGAAACGAAAGCAAACGAAGAGAGAAGACCCTTTTATCAAGCTAGAGTGAGAAAAGAGAAAATTTGACCAAATAAATTATTAATTGGATGCCCTACTTCTAATTCCTACACAAGTCCATACAAAAAACGATACTCAAAACAATTTCAACGAAGTTTCAGGTCGTCGGTGCTCTTGAAAAGGCAACTTTTTGGACAGATTTGTGGGTTTTTTTTCCCAGAAGTGAGAGAAGATGAATAACATTTTGAAGGTTATGTGAAAATAGTGAATTTGGAGAGGGGTCTGTGAGATTAGAAATTATAATGTGGATTCTTCCTCTTCGATTGCTTATCTCTTTGTTTGCTTATATATATATATATATATATATATACATATATATATAGGGTCATGCTCTCCAGTGCACTGGCTAAGTGCACTGGGCTTTTAAGCCTAAAAAACCCACGGGTCCACAAGGCGGTGGAACTGGGCGCAGGCTCGCAGGGCGGCCTGTGGGTTTTCAGGCTTAAAAGCCCAGTGCACTGGAGAGCCTTTCCCTATGTATACGATTGCTTCTCTCTTTGTTTTCTTTTACATATATATACATATGTGTATTATACGTGTATATACAGACCTATGAGCATACAAATATCTATCCCAGAGTATATGTGTATATAAAGAATATGCAATAAAATGTTTATAGAGGTTATTTAGGATATTTTAAGACTTCAAAGGGTATTTGGGCATTTAAAATTCATCTTGATGATGGTAACGGTCAACTATTACTTTATCTAATGATTAACGGCAAGGTAATGAGGGGGGGAAACTGGTACTGACAATCTCAACCAGGGGAGGTCAATGTTATTTATGAAACGTGAGGGGAGGCAAGTGTTATAAGGCTTACCTCAAGGGAGGTAGATGTAATTTACCCAAAGTTCAATCATACTCCCCGAGAAAGTGGAAAATTTTGTTTTCTTTCTTTCACCCACTTCTAGGGGCCTATTTTGTAATGCTTACAATAGGATCTAGTTCAGTCCAGTCCCACCTTCAATCCGGTTTTTATGATAATCAAGGTTATGTTGGTTTGACATAGAACCAATTTTAACAGAAATATTAGAATAGGAAGGGACTCTTGTGCAAGAAGTGGACAGTCACCAAACACTTGAACGTATACAAACAGTTCACTTATGAACCACAAAACCATTCTTTCCAACCAGTCCCTTGGTTTTTATAAGTAAATAAATAAATAATCTAATTTTAAAGGAGAAATTTGAATGGACACGGACTGTTGTGTAAGATAAACATTCTCCAACCACCTAAACACTTATGAACCACAGAACCGGTTCTTTGCCTTCCCAAACAGCCCCTAATTCCAACAAAAGCAAGTGTACACTTAAAAATCAACTTATCAGTTTTTCTTTTTCTTTTCCTTTCTTGTCCAACTGAGCTACACAATGTGGGTGGGGAGGGCCACCCATATGAGGGCAAGACTTGATCCCAAGTCTCTGGTGTGACGACCAAGACTTTGCGAGATAAACTAGCTATAGAACCTTCAAGGTTTTTAATTCTCGCAACCATTATAGCAATCTCTCTCCTTTCCCTAATGTCTTCTTTATGTTCCAAACTTCCAATTATATCAAAATCAATCTTTCAAAAGCAAATTGCAAATAATAAAGAAAAATAAAGGGCAAATGATGTGTAAAATTAAGAAAAAAAGGGGAAAAAATAGAAAAGAATCTCCTTCAGACATTGCACAATCCTATTTTCGTTTCCTTCATAGTTCATCATTTTGTTCTTCTTGGTAATCAAACAAGAAAATGTGCATTCTTGTAAAAAAAAAAATTTCTTTCCCTCACTAAGAAGAGAGTGACCAAGGGTTATATTGACGTAGTGAAGGATATATATGATGAAGCGGTTCCTACAATTAGATCACCGGCCGGAGTAACAAGCGAATTCCCAATTACCGTAGGCCTACATCAAGGGTCGGCCTTGAGCCCATTTCATTTGCCCTAATTATGGATGAATTGACTAGATACATTCAAGATGAGGTCCCATGGTGTATGTTGTTCGCAGATGATATTGTCTTGGTTGATGAGACTAAAGGGGGACTCAACACTAAACTGGAAGCTTGGAGAGAAGCACTGGAGAGTGGAGACTAAGGGGCTAAAGATAAGTAAGACAAAAACAGAATACATGGAATGCAGTTTTAGCACCAGTGGAAGTAGAGACAATGAAGCAGTGAAGATCGAAGACCAAGAGATTCCAAAGAGGGAACACTTTCGCTATTTAGGTTCAATGATCAGTAGAGATGGAAAGATTGGTAATGACGTGACCCATAGAATAAGTGGAGGAGCGCTTCCATAGTATTATGTGATCAGAGAATACCAGCAAAATTGAAAGGAAAATTTTATAGAACAGCAATTAGGCCAGCTATGCTCTATGGGACAGAATGTTGGGCAACTAAAAAACAAAACATTAGCAAAGTGAGCGCAGCTAAGATGAGGATGCTAAGGTGGATGTGTGGTAAGACTAGGAAAAAAAGAATTAGAAATGAGTACATTAGAGAGACTTTTAGGAGTCAGATTGAGGATAAGTTGAGGGAGAATAGGCTTTTAGATGGTTCGGCCATGTGCAACGATGACCTGTAGATGGACCTGTGCGAAAGAGTGATAAGATCGTAGTGTCTGAAATGGTTAGAGGAGGGACAGACCTAGACTGACTTGGTAGTACGTAGTGCAACATGACATGAATAAATACAATTTAAGTGAGCATATACCTCTTGATAGTGCAGGATGGAGAAAGAGGATTCATACGGCCGACCCAAACTGATTGGGACACAAGGCTTGGTTTGGGACACAAGACTCAACTAATTGGGACACAAGGCTTGGTTTGGGACACAAGGCTTGGTATGGTTTGGTTTCGGTTTGGTTTTCCCTCGCTAAATCCATAAAACCAAATGAACGAAGACTCAATGTAATGATTCTTAGAAAAATTTTCCACTGAAACAAATAGGCGAAGGAATGAAATTTCACGCACGCAAATACATTTTGTCCCCAACCTAACTGAAGAAACACCAAAAGATTTCACCAACCCCAACACGAATATAGATATATATATATATATACATAGGAACAACTACGAAAGAGAGAAAATCATTTTCTCTAATAAGAACCAGTTCACAATTAATACAAGGAAAAAAAAAAACCCACCACGAATTCATGGAAATGAACAACTATAATAAATTGCACGAAATTTACCTTCTTGAGACGATCTTGGCCAACGTCTTTGGATTTGAGGTCAATCTGGGAGAAAACACCGAAACACGGCCGACGTCCATTTTGTTTAGAGAGAGAAGGAAAGCAGAATCTATGAAGAAGAAGAAGATGGTTTCTAGAGAGAGAAAGAGAGGAGGAGGAGTTGAAGGTTTTGGTATGGATGGGATGCTTTTTTGAGGATAAGAGAAGCTTGAGGCGGCAAAAGTCTGAGACTGTAGTAGCCATTTTGGGATGCTTTTCTCACCCACAGTTTCACAGTTTAGTTTAGTTATTATGGGACTCAGTGCCTGTTCTATATTTTTTGTGCTCCGTTTGTTTTGAGCCACAAGAAGAGAAAAAGCGGGTAAGCAGAGTTGGTGATGGGTCGGGTGGGTTTGAAACTAATGACTGCTTAAACACAAAATATATAATAGGGGAAAATACCTTTTACCCCTGTGGTTACACTCATTTTCTCATACTCTTGTGGTTTATTTTGTAACACTTAACCCCCTGTACTATGGACTAAAGTGAGACTGTTAACTTTTCTAACGGCAGTCTCACTTCAGTCATTAGTACAGGGGGTTAAGTGTTACAAAAATGAACCACAGGGGTTATGAGAACATGGGTGTAACCATAGGGGGGTAAAAGGTATTTTTCCCTAAAGAGTATGTATAGGGGCTTGAGGGTATTAACGTCATTTCCTTTTTTTTTCATTAGAAAAGTTAACAGTCTCACTTTAATCCGTAGTACAGGGAGGTTAAGTGTTACAAAATGAACCACAGGGGGTTATGAGAAAATGAGTGTAACCACAGGGGGTAAAAGGTATTTCCCCCTATATAATAATATTGTATAAAGGATTAAAGGAATAGGTATAAATAATACAATATTGTACAAGAGTCGTCTGACAGGCCCGATTTAAGAGTCGTTTCTATAAATAATACTACTTAATTATTAAGCCAGAGCGTGTTTGAACTTATAGTCCGATTTTACTAAAATCGATTTTGTGTTTAATCTCGGTTTTACTAACACTGAGTTTATATTAATGAAATGACTCCGATTCTATTACCGAGTTTTGTAAAACCGAGCTACCCTAGAACTGTCATTAAGTTCAAACACACTCTGAATTAAGAATTAAGTATATGTATTATATTGTACAACTTTGTCCTACTAGGACAAATTAAAAATATGACTAGGATTGATTAGTGTGACTGGGATGGTGATTGGAACTGGGATGATAGCTGTGTTTTTTTCCCCTCAAAGATCAAACCGACAAAACCCTGCCCACATCACCGCCCCTCTCACCCTCTCTCTCTTCCTCCCCCTTTCTCTTTCTCCCCCTCTCTCGTTCACCACCAATCTTCTCTCTCTCTCGATCCACCCTCCCAATCTTCTCTCTCCTCATCCACCCTCACGCCACCCCAACACATCCTCTACTGTCATTAAGGTGGTGCTTGAATGAATTGGGATCTTTATATATATATATATACACACACACATATATATAGACTTGTATTTAAGAGTATATATATATATATATATTTTTTTTTGGGGGGGGGGGGGGGGTTGTGACGTTGGAATTGGGGTTCCAATATTCCATAGGAACACCCAAATAGGGATGGGATTCAGAGACTCTAGGTCTATAACACCGGCCTATTTTTCTATATTTTTTTTTATTAATAATGTATTTTCGTATTCGGTATTTAAATGTATATATGTTCATGTAAGTAATTCTAATGGTTCGGATCTATGTGATTATCTGTTTTCCTTTAAACTTGTAGATATATCTCTTTGAACTTAGGGAGGATTGGTGATTAAGCAACCCGAGCGCTCCAGCTTCACTCCGCACTACCTGAGCGCTCGCACTTACTCAAGTGCTCAAGCACCTTATATGGCACATGACTGCCATGTGCCAAGACTTCTATAAATACTCCTCATTGATCTAATTAATGCATTTTTCAACTGTGAATTCCAGAGAGGGTTGAGAGAGAGTGAGTGAGTTCATAGTAAAGGATAGAGTAGTCACTCTTAGCATACACAATCATATTTGCATGCCATGATCTAGCACACGCATACACCCTCTATTGCCCTTATAAACACCACACACACAAGTTCTAAAGGTGAAGGATCTAAAGATCATATGAAGAGGGCCAGAAGAGGCAAATGAGAAGGAAGAAGGGTGATCAAAGACCATTGAAGCATCATAGAGCTCAAATCAAGTTCACTAGATGTTTGTACCCAGTTAAAAAAAGTTAGGTGGGCGTTAGTGTGCATGGGGCGCACGTGGAGTTTTAGTTAGAATTCCAGTCTGGTGAAAATGACTGAGCCTCTTAACAGTTTCTTATAGCAGTGAGGTGGCAGAAATATATTCCAAAAGGGTTGTTGAGGTGCCACGTGGCCAAAGAGTAGTTGGTGGACAAAGTAACCACTACTAGCGGTTTCTGGAGGTTGGGAGTTTAAAAGGAGAAAGACAGAACAAAGGAAGAGATCCTTCAATCAAATCAGCATCCAAGGTTTGCACTTTTATGCACGTTTATCTTTTATTGTAATTTCAATTCGCTGTTTTTAGGTACATATCTTTCCTAGAATAGCAAAAGGTTTGGAGGCGTGATTACCACTCTGAATTGTTTTTTTGTACTTATGTTAATGGAAAACCATTTCCATTCATGATCGGTGTTCATGTTTGCTTGATCTTTACTTTTAAAAGTCTTTAATTTTGTTAAATCAAAGTGAACCTAAAAGGGAAGTCGTGTTCCTCTACTTTCCAACTTGTCTGATTTGTATATTTATCTTAATTAGAGGACGTTTGTTGGATATCAGTACGTTTTCTTGGCACGCCCGCATTTATAAAACATTTTTCTGCCAAACAATTTTGGCATGCCCGGTGGGATCAAGGATAAAAAATCAAGTTGAGAAATATGCCACCGAAGAAGAATCTGGCAAAAGATAAAGGAATTGCGGGACAATAAGAAGTTAATAATCCTGTTGAAGTAGTTGATAAAATCACTATTGAGGAAAAGAATTATGGTTTTGTAGATGGAAGCAAGGAAGGATCTTCCAGGGGATCACTCTTTTGAAATTAATACTTCACTTGAGAGTCTTGAGAAATCAGAAGTGAGGGACTATACAAAAACCATGCGTTTTCACATGGATAGTGCTTTACATGATTGGCTAGAAGCTAATACACAACAGACTGCTACCATTATGAAGCCTTTCATGGATCTAATGCAAAAGATGGGAGACTAGATCACAAGGAGTATTGGCAAACAAATGGAGTACATGATTGAAAAGTTGGGACCAATTTCATCGATGAAATATGACACGCAAAAAGAACCAGTTATAGTTCCAATTGTTGCTGCTTCTTAATTGGGTTATGGCTAAATAAAGATTTTGGGTAGACATATGATTATACTCGCATTTTGCATTATTGATGTCTTATTCTTGTGCAAAATATTGTTCTCGGAGCTTCTAAGCACACCGTTTATACACTTTTACCATGTAACTCTATTTTTCTCTTTTACATCATTTGTGTGGGTTTCTTGGTTGTTTTATAGGTTAATAAAGTCATGCTTGTGCAAAGGGAGGTCCTATTTCAAGATTAGCCGAAAGCTTCAACTTCTATCCTAAAGTGGGGGGCGGTCCCTTTGAGGATCGTGATTGTTTACGTCGATAGGCGTGTGAAAGAGTGTGAGAAGTGTGTGAAAGTACGTAAAAGTGAGAGTTGGGCTAAGTAAAAGTTTCAGAGTCGCCACCTAACATTTATTCAGGAGTTAGGATCCCTTGCAAAGACGATTGACGCAATCGTCTTCGACTTTTTAAAACATTTTGAAAAAGTAAGGCCCTTTAAAAAGTGTGAATCTAAGTAGCCATGTGAAAACCAGAGTTCTTTGAAATGGGTTTGGGAACTCGATTATGTCGAGGGAAGGTATTAGGCACCCTCGAGCATCTATGACACACGGTTCCGATTTTTACTAATTTTATAGAAATGGGGGATATTATTTTAAAAGAAAACAAGTTTCCTTTGAGAAAGGTAGGAAAAACGAGTAATATTATGGTCGTACCCTAATAAGGGTTATATGAGTATCTCGACACGAGATTCATAAAATAAAATGTTTTAAGCATGCGTATCTCGACACAAGATAGGTGAAAGAAAATGTTTATGGCCGCACCCTAGTCAGGGTTGCATACGTATCTCGATACTAGAATCAGACCGTAAGAAGTTATTGTGTTGTGTATGCGTGTGAGTGTTTGGTCGATCTAGACCGCGGGTGTGTAACATAATGTTTTGAGTAAAGTCAGTGTAGCTAGAAACTTTAGCATGTACGGTGTAGTCCTATACTTTAACCTTGAGAAAGTAGTGAGTTATGAGAAAGTATTTTGAGTAAAAGTCAGAGTAGATCGACCGTGGGATGAGTTTTTTTTGTATTTTTTTTTGTTTTTTTGATTTTTTTATATTTTTGTTTTATGTGCCGGAATGAAGGGTCAGTGTTCAAGTAATGAAAACGTGTACCAGAAGTATGGGTTGGTGCCCAATTGGTTTAGAAAAGTTCTGCCAAAAGTACGGGTCGGTGCCCCAAAAGAGGCATTTGGTAATGGAGCAAGACTATGAGTTGGTTACGTCTACGGAGGTTATACCAGGCATACAGGCCAGCTTATCGACTTTTTATGTACAAGTAAAGAATTAAAGATTTTATCCTTCGATTAGTGAAGCAAGACAATGAACTGGTTGGTCTAGGGAGGTCCCTGGCATATAGGCCAGCTTATCGACTTTTTATGTACAAGTATGGAATCGAAGATTTTATCCTTCGATTAGTGAAGAAAGACAATGAACTGGTTGCATCTAGGGAGGTCGTCCCTGGCATACGGGCTAGCTTATCGACTTTTTATGTACAAGTAAGAAATTGAAGATTTTATCATTTGATTAGTGAAGCAAAACAATGAGCTGGTTGCGTCTAGGGAGGTCTTCCCTGGCATACAGGCTAGCTCATCGACTTTTTATATACAAGTAAGGAATTGAAGATTTTATCCTTCGATTAGTGAAGCAAGACAATGAACTGGTTGCGTCTAGGGAGGTCATCCCTGGCATACAGTCCAGCTTATCGACTTTTTATGTACAAGAAAGGAATTGAAGATTTTATCCTTCGATTAGTGAAGCAAGACAATGAACTGATTGTGTCTAGGGAGGTCATTCCTAGCATACAGGCCAGCTTATCGACTTTTTATGTACAAGTAAGAAATTTAAGATTTTATCCTTCAATTAGTGAAGCAAGATAATGAACTGGTTGCGTCTAGGGAGGTCATCCCTGGCATACAAGCCAGCTTATTGACTTTTTATGTACAAGTGAAAAGAAAAGAAAAAATAAAAAATATGGCGGAATATCCGACCATAAGAGAAAATAAAAATAAATAATAAAAAAATGCGGAACATCCGACCATAAGAGGAAAAAAAGAAGGCGGTATATCCGACCATAAGAAAAAATAAAAAAGGCGGAATATCCGACCATAAGGAAAAAAGAAAAAGAAAAAAATGGCAGAATATCCGACCAGTTGATTTATAGGGAGGCCACACCACTAAGAAAAGTAAGGCAGTAAAACTCTAACAATTCTAGTCCAAGTATTGATTATTTATTCATTATTTTTTATTTTTCTTTTGTATTTCTTTTTTTTTTTTTTTCCTTTTTAAGCAAAATGATACATTATAATAATTTTATTTATTTATGTTTTTAAGTAAGGTGTTCTCTTCCAAATTTGTACATCTTAAACCCCAGATAACAGCAAGTTTGCATCCAAAGTGGTGTCAGAAAATGATTGAAATTAAAATATGAAATAATTCCAAAACAAAAAAAAAACTAGATTGTACCGACACAGTTTTCCAAAACTAATAATAAAAAATTGATCAATCTTTTTTTTTCGATTTTGTTTTTAGAGAAAGAAAAGGAAAAAAAAAAAAGGGTAAATGTCAAACAGTGCTTGTAATACCAAAAAAACGCAAAAGAAAAAAAAAACTTTGAACTCACAGTTATGCATCTGGGCATTTTTCTTTTTCCTTCTTCTTTTTTTTTTTCCCTTTCTTTACATCCTAGACTATTTATTCATAGATGAAGCAACTATAGACATACTCACTCACACACACACACACACACACACATATATATATATATATATATGTACATGCAAATGTGTATATGAAAAGGGGGAAAAATTTTAGAGAGAGAAGGAGAGGTCCCTGCTCAAGATTTGGGTGGGTGGGTAGGGAGGTATCGCGCACGCCGGATGCGAACGGGCTAGATAACAAGTGCGAAGCAAGGGGGACTGCCCGTGTGCTGTATGTGTGGTGTGCATGGCTTGTGTGGGTCCGCTTGTGCTGCAGCCTGTGCTGCCCGGGGGTGTCTTGAGGTTGGTGGTGGTGTTTGAGATTGGTGGTAGGTTGTGATAATAAGGTGGATGGTGGCAGTGGTGGTGAAGTTGGTGTTTGAGGCCAATGGTATTAGTAGGCTATGGTGGTGGGGGGTTGTGATGATAAGTAGATGGTAGCAGTGATGGTGAGGTTTGTGCTTGAGGCCAATGGTGGTGGCCGGCTAAGTGGGGTAGTGATAGTGGTTATCTTCAAGACCCAAAAAGAAAGGGGGAAGAAGAAAAAAAAAGGTAAAAAAAAACCTACCAAATAAATCCTTAGATTTTTGGGAAGATTTTTTCTCAAACAAATCCCATAAAACCAATGATAGATTTTTTTGGGGGGGCAGTAGGGGGTTTATGCGTGTGAAATGAAAGGCGTGTATGTGGCTTCTTAAATAGGCCAACCCCTATGGGTGGTTATCCCAAGTGGGTGGGCCGCAAATTCAGCTGGTGCACTTTCAATCACAATCATTTGACTTTCCGATGTTTTTATTGGGTTAAAAATATTTTACCCCTCAGTGGTTGGGACTAAAATTAAACTATTAAGATTTATTCCAAAGTACCCTCATATGGGGATTGAGTGTTAAAATTAACCTCATAAAGGGGGTAAGTGCTATAAAAAAAAAATTCATCGATTTTTTTTTTTTGGAGAAATTTTAGTAATTTCACTTTAGTCCGAAACCACAAGGGGTTAAGTGTCTACTTTTTGAACCACGTGGGTTAAAGTGAAACTGGGCCTAACCACAGGGAGTAACATGTATTTAAACTATCTTCAATCTTTGATATCTTCTAATTCAACCACCGATCTCTATGATTCAAGAAGATTCGGATTCGTAACGACTTAATCTTTAAATCGGTACAGTTGGATCGTAAATTTAACACTCCAAAAAATGATTATATTGCCCCTGCCTTGGCCGGTCGACCTTAAAACTTTGGTTGGCCGCTGTTTCTTCTCTGGTCGTCCGATCGGGCTGATTCAAGTTGCAGAATTCTTGTTATTTTTTTTCATTTTCATTTATTCATGCCTGATAGGACTTTTTGATGCTTCATGTTGGTTTCTAGCCTTCTCCTCCTCGATTTACGTGCTCATTGGACCCCTAGTGATAGTCAACTCTTTTTTTGGTGGGTCAAAATGGGGTGACTATAGCTTCCCCTCTTTGTCATGCTTTGCGGAGCAAATTGTGAAAAAGAAACAAGTCGACCCATTGTCCCTTTTTTTTTAAGTGATGAGAATAAGTAAATTCATTCTAGAGTAGGCAAATGATGTGATATGCCATAGCAGGCAAGTGAGTAGTGTGCCAAAGTAGGCAAGTGAGTATTGTGCTAGACCGGGCAATTGGGGATTGAGAGTATCTCCAGAGAAGGCAGATAGCTCCATTGGGGATTGCGAGTGTTACCAAAATGGGTGAACGACTCTACTGGGAGTTCATGGTAGAATCGAATAGAAGAGAGATGGCGGTGTAATCGGGCTCGTCGAGCTGCCTACGTATCTCCGATAAGGAAAATCAAGTTAGACATAGTTCGTCTACGATAGAATAACAGTGATGAAAGTATGATATGAGAGCAAAATGCCACGTTGGGGCGTGATTGTTGTGGATGTGAGAAAGCGAAATGCCACGTAGGGCATGATGGTTGTGAGATAAGAGAGCAAAATGTCGCGTCAGGGGGTGATTGCTGTGAAGATAAGAGGTTCGAGAGCAACAGAATGCGGTACGCGTGATTGCTCAGGGTATGAGAAAGCAAAATGCCACTTGGGGCGTGACTGCTTTGGGTTAAGAGAAGCAAAATGCCCGGCGGGGCGTGATTGCTTGTAAAATAAAAGATGAAATAGCATAATGCTATACGCATGATTGCCGTGAGAGGTCTATGATTTGTGAACAAAATGTCGCGTGAAGTGCTCGTACCTGGTGGATGAGGACGAGAATAGGATGCCACTTGATGGACTTATTCCTGCTAGTGAGTTTGTGAACATGATGCCTCTTGATGGACCTATTCCTTGAGACGATTAAATGAATTATCCGATGTTTCCAAGTTCATATTTGTTCTTGGGGCTTGGTTGAAATCCAATACGTGAGCTTGAACTTTTGGCAATTCGTATGTCCATTTCTTTTTTAGATTTGATTTTCCTGAAAAGATAAAGTGTCTGTACGTTCTACCTGTATGTTAGTGATTGACATGCTAGTTCACTGAGCGAAATTTTTTGAGAGTTTTGAGTAAACCTGGACGGAACCTACTGCACTAACACAGTCTTCGATTTTGACCCGAAGCTTATTTGCAACAGAAGAAACCCATTTCTTGGGGGCGTAGAGGTTGGATTTCCGTATCCTTTCGATGCAACCTTTAGAACTGATGCTCGGTTTTCTTTTCTTTTCTTCTTTTTGTTTTTGTTTTTGTTTTTTTTTTTTTTTTTTTGGTTTTTTTTGTTTGAAATGCACTCATTTACCCTCAGCGCCCTTTCGGGTTTTTGCTAAATCCTGCTCTATCATTGTTGCACATCGGCACTCTTTCAGGTTTTCACCGTATTGACAGTTATTGTTTCTTGCCATAGCCTACGTTTTTACTCATAGCGCCCTTTCGGGTTTTCACTGTGCCCTTCGGTATATGCAATGTTGCAAAGAGATGAAGCTAGTGTTGTGGTTCGTCGAAGTGACGAATGTCGAATAGTGTAGAGATTTAATGATGGGTGTCAGCCAAACCTGTATGCTTAACCATTTGATCAATCTGAGAGAGCTTTAATGGGTTGTAATGAAGGCTAGGGTGAGGGCTGAGAAAGAAAGGGTAGCATGAAGGCTCAAAGTTTTGAATTTTTTTTTTCGGGTTTTGGCTCTTACGACCATCTTTTTGTTCTCCCTGGGGGAATTTTTGCAACCTTTATGTCGGTCGACTCTTTTTTTTTTTTTTTTAGCTTCGACCTTGGCACATATACATTTTTTTTTCTATTTTCTTTGTTTGTTTTTCTTTGATAGATTTTTTCAAACACAGAAATATGCCCCATCGCAAGAGTTGGTCATTTTAAAGGAAATAAAATGAAATAAGATAAAAGGCTCAAAGCAGCGAACAAAATTTTTATTTGATATGTATGGGTAGCAGAAATGAAGGCCTCTCTTCATGTTGATCAAAACGTAAAGTATACAAGTTCGATTAAGCATAAAATCTCTTTATTGAATCGGAATTAATTTGTTCTGGAAAATCATCATCGTCCATTTTAGTAAGCATCAAAGCTCCTCCAGACAACGCCTTCTTGATGACGAACGTGCCCTCCCAAATGGGGGCGAACTTTCCTTGAGCTTCTTCTTGAAAGGGAAAAATCTTTTCAAAACCAAATCCCCCTCTTTGATCTGGTGAGGTCGGACCTTCTTGTTGTAGGCTCAAGCGATCTCTTTTGGTAGCATTGACTGTGTCATAGAGCAGTCAAACACTTCTCGTTGATCAGGCACAGTTGCTCGTGTCTTTCTCAGACCCATTCAACTTCTTCGAGTTTAGCTCCCATGACATCCTCAGCGATGGGATCTTAACTTCGACGGGGAGAATGACTTCCATCCCATAGACGAGAGATTAGAGGGTTGCCCCAGTCGAGGTTCGGATTGGAGTGCGGTAAGCCATGAGTGCTAACAGCATAAGGTTATTCCAATTCTTGTAATTGGTAGACATCTTCCGTATAATTGTCTTGACGGTCTTGTTGGCTGCTTCGACTGCTCAGTTCATCTTAGGACGGTAAGGTGCTAAAAGCTTGTGAGTAATCTGGAACTGCTGGCAAAGTTTGGTCATCATGTCATTGTTGAGATTCCTAGCATTGTCTGAGATGAGGGATTCTGGGAGACCGTACTGGTACACGATGTTTCTCTAAACGAACCTGGCAATGACTTCCTTGGTTACCCTAGCAAAGGATTCAGCATGGACCCATTTCGTGAAGTAACCGATGGCTACGAGGATGAAACGGTGACCACTAGACGCCTTTGGTGTGATGGGTCCGATGACATCCATTCCCCATATAGAGAAAGGCCATGGAGTGGTCATGGAATACAGATTCCTTTTGCGGTGCATGTATCTGGTCAACATGGATCTGACATTGATGACACTTCTTCACAAATTTGGCATAATCATTGTCCATAGTTAGCCAGAAGTAGCATGTTCTCATTATCTTCTTGGCGAGCATGAGGCCACTCATGTGTGGGCCGCAGACTCTATAGTGTACCTTCTCCATTAAGTAGTTGGCTTCCAATGCCGCTACGCACGTGAGTAGTCCCAAGTGAAAGCTCTGTTTGAAGAGGGTCTTGTCATTGAGAAAGAACTGCGAAGCGACCTTTCGGAGGGTATGTCATTCTCCCATATTAGTAGCAGGGGGTACACTTGTTTCTCTAGGAAGATGATGATGTCATAGTACCATGGCTCACCGTCTGCCTCTTCCTCGATCAGATAACAGTAAGCTGGCCTGGACTTTACGTCGATCGTTAGAGGAGGAATCTCATCCATCTTGCGGACCCTGATCATGGATGCCAAAGTTGAGAGGGCGTCAATGAAATTATTTTGATCCTGGGGAATGTGATTGACCTCGATGTAGTCAAAGTTTTTGCACAAGTTAACCATATCTTCTATATAGGATGAGCTTGGTGTCCCTCGTAGCGTATTCTTTAGTGGACTGCTTGATGACAAGTTCAGAATCTCCAAAAATTGCCATTCTGTGAATGTCCATGTCCAGAGACAGTCTCAGGCCTAAGATGCACGCTTTACACTTGAAGATGTGGTAGGTTGCATCGAAGCCTAGCTTGGTTTAGACCGGAAAGTGCATTCCTTCTTCTAATACAACAAGTGCCCCTGCCCTAGCTCCTTTTACTATTAGATGCTATATCGAAGTACATTCGCCAACCTTCAAAGCATTAGCTGTCATTTTTACCGGTGGCAAATAAGATAGCCTCGTCTGGGAAAGAAGTATTCACTGGCTCGTAGTTATCGATCGGAGTCTCTGCTAGATGATCGGCGATTGCCTAACCCTTGATGGCCTTCTGAGTGACATAGATGATGTCAAACTCTGTTAGTAGCATCTTCTATTTTGAGATCTTATCGGTTAGTACTGGTTTCTCAAAGATGTAATTGAGTGGGTCCATTCGGGCGATCAGACATACGGTATAGCTAAGCAAATAATGAAGGAGTCTGGTGGCGGGCACAACAGGTTCGTTCTATCACGGAGTATCGAGATTTGAAGTCAGTGAACCTCTTGCTCAAGTAGTAGATGGTACTTTCCTTTCGTCCAGACGTGTTGTGCTAGCCCAGTACATATCCCATTGAGTGGTTAAGGACCAATAAATAAAGCAACAAAGGACGTTCCAGCGCTGGCGGGACTAGCACGTATGGGTTTAGGAGGTACTTCTTGATAGTATCAAAGGCGACCTGGCAATCTTGGTTCAACTTCTTGTCGGAATCTTTCCGGAGTAGCTTGAAGATCGGCTCACACTTTTCTGTGAGCTGTGAGATGAAACGGCTGATGAAGTTGATTCGTCCTAGGAATCCTCGAATTTTCTTTTCCTTCGTAGGAGTAGGCATTTCTGTAATGGCTTTGATTTTTCTAGTGTCGATCTCGATGCCATGTCGGCTGACCATGAATCCCAATAACTTTCCCGAGAGGACGCCGAAAGCGCACTTGGCCGGGTTCAACTTGAGCCTGTACTTCCTAAGGCGATCAAAGAGCTTTTTGAGATTAGAGAGGTATTTTGTCATCTTTTGAGACTTTATGATCATATTGACGACACAAACCTCTAGTTCTTGATGCATCATGTCATGGAATAGAATAGTCATGGCCCTTGATAGGTTGCCCTAGCGTTCTTAAGGCCAAATGGCATGACCTGATAGCAGAATGTGTCCCAAGGTGTTATGAAAGTCGTCTTCTCCCTGTCCTCCCCATCCAGGAGGATCTAATTGTAACCAGAAAACCCATCCATGAAGGAATAGATCTCGTTTCTGGTCGTATTGTCAACCAGTATATGAATATTTGGCAGAGGGAAGTCATCCTTCAGGCTCGCCTTGTTGGGATCCCTATAATCGACACAGATTCTAACTGTGTAGTCCTTCTTAGGCATCGGTACCACGTTCGCCAGCCATGTTGGATAGTTCACGACCATGATGAAGTTGGCCTCAAACTGCTTGATTGCTTCCTCCTTCACCTTGAGACTTCATTCGGGCTTTAGTTTCCTCAATTTTTGCTTGATGGGCATGAATTCCGGCTTGATGGCGAGCTTATGCGTGATGATGCTGGTGGCCAGTCTGGGCATATCTTGGTACAACCAGGCAAAGACGTCCTAGTATTCCTTTAGGAATCGAAATGACTCCTATTTATGCCCCTATGATAATTAATGGCCGATTTTTAGTTCTCGAGGACTTTCGATGGTCCCGATGTTGATAGAATCGGTTTCTTCTAAGTTAGGTTTCAGTTTGTCCTCGAGTTTTGAAATCAATCTTTCGAGTTCGTGGGGTACTTCCTCGTCGGAATAAAAATCTTATTCTATATCCATGAGATTAGAGTCTATTTTTGTATTACAATCGTGCTGAGCTTTATCAAGTTGTGTGTTATTTGGTGGATTAGTAGATTCAATCACAGGTTCCCTGAAATCAATTTTGACAAAAAAGAGAAAAGGAGACAAAATTCAGAGAAAGATTTGCATTGAGACAATAGCGAACTAACATTTCATTCAAAAAACATAAAAGATAGAAAGCCTTTACAAGTGTTGAATTAGTTTTTCACTCGACCGGCTTAAGTCAAGCGAAAACTTTACAAATGTCCTTATCATTTTACCAAAATTCCCTGTTCTTAGGCAACATGCGAATCTCCCAGTTGTTCAAGGTCTCGCCCAGCTTGGCTCGGTTCAGCGGATGGTAGGCAGAGTAATGGCCTCGTGATTGGCCATCATGAGATCTCCTCTTTAAATAATGCTTGGATGCTGCCCATTGGGACCACGGAAGTCTAATCTATGGTCTGGGCAGGCAGTGACCTTAAGACGTCTCACTCTTGAACTTGATCAGAGGCCATAACCTCAGCAGGATATAGAAAAGTCTTCCGTACGTGGGGGATGATCCCTTCACTGATGAGACCAAACTTCTGGCCCTTCCAAAATTTCTTCTTATACCCGAGGCCACGGGTGTTGTGCTAAGTTAATGGACTGACTGGCTCTGTCCACCCTTGGTTGAGTCTTCCCAGGCCCTTCCCTGGCTGATAGCCATTTGCCTTAAGCTGTCTGGCCATGTTGATGTGAGCCTTGGAGTATGACGGCTTCCTCTCTACCTTTCCCTCTGGTGCATTGGTGGCACATGATAACTTAGAGATCTGGTATGCAACAGGCTCAACTTTTCAACTTTGCGCTGATGTGTGGGATCGAGGGGCCTCCGAATATTGCTTATTCTTTTTCACCATGGACGATGATCAAAAACCCCTTGATCGCATATTTAACATTTTGGTGTAGAGTGGAGGGGACTGCCCCATCCGGGTGGATCCATGGTCTACTGAGGAGCATGCTGAAAGAGGAAGGATGTCCAAGATTTGGAATGTGACCTGGAATTCACAGGATCCAACCTCGACCGGAAGGTCTATCAGTTCGAAGGTTTCCTTGCGTGCTCCATAGAAACCTCGGACAATAGTGTTAGACCTTCTGATTCGCGTCTGATCGATGCCCATTCTCTCAATTATGACCAAAGGGCAAACATTGACTGCAGATCCATTATCAACAAGCACTTGATTAAGTATCATGCCTGAGCTTTTTACTGCGAGGTGTAGGGCCTTGTTATGACCAGTCCCTTCAAGTCCAATCTCGTCATCGGAGAAGGAGATCATGTTGGCGGCCGAGATGTTACCCACGATCTCTGCAAGCTGGTCACTTAAAACACAGTTAAAGACATGAGTCTCGTTGAGTACCATCAATAGGGCGTTACGGTGAGTCTTGGAGGTCAGTAGAAGAGATAGTATCGGAATCTGGGCAGTGGATTTGCTCAGCAGTTCAATGATCTTATACTCGCTGCACCTAAGAATTTTCAAGAATTCTTCTGCTTCTTTGTTAGAGACGGTTTGCTGAATTGGGTCGTTAGTTCAGACATGTTCGCCCTGATCGACAAACCTTCCTGTATTTGAGATTCATCAACATTCGTTTGACCTGGGATCTAATACATCCATGGGATGGCATGGGTGTCCTCACCAGAGAGTGGATAATGGATTGAGGAGCATAGAGGACAATGGGAGTTGATGGTGCTAGTGCTGAGAAGATCTCCAGTATGGACCTCACTAGAGAAGGATGTGGCTTAGTCGCCTTTTGGATTTTTGCTCGGGGAGCAGTTGGAGGTGCAAACGTGAGAGGGAGGGAATGCATAGTGATGGGCTCGGTCTCCCTTTGGATTGTTGGTATGGGAACAATTGAAGTTGGTACAAAAACGGGGGAAAGAGAGCTAGTTGGTGCAGAGTTCATATTGAGGTTCTAGAACCCCTTTTCTAGGTTCACCGGGATCAAGCCACCGACCCATCTTGGCGGGGGAATAGATAGAGTCAGGAAGTGAATGCCGAGTATGGGTCGGTGCCCAGTTGGTTTAGAAAAGTTGTACCGTAATTACGGGTCGGAGTTAGACGATAAGTTGGTTGCGTCTAAGGAGGTTATACCTGGCATACAGGCCAGCTTATCGACTTTTTATGTACAAGTAAACAATTGAAGATTTTATCCTTCGATTAGTGAAGCAAGAAAATGAACTGGTTGTGTCTAGGGAGGTCATCCCTGGCATACAGGCCAGCTTATCGACTTTTTATGTACAAGTAAGGATACGAAGGTTTTATCCTTTGATTAGTGAAGCAAGACAATGAACTGGTTGCGTCTAGGGAGGTCATCATTGGCATACAGGGTTGCTTATCGACTTTTATGTGCAAGAAAGGAATAGAAGACTTTATCCTTTGATTAGTGAAGCAAGACAATGGGCTGGTTGCGTCTAGGGAGGTCATCCCTGGCATACAGGCCAGCTTATCGACTTTTTATGTACAAGTAAGGAATTGAAGATTTTATCCTTCGATTAGTGAAGCAAGAAAATGAACTGGTTGTGTCTAGGGACGTCATCCCTGGCATACAGGCCAGCTTATCGACTTTTTATGTACAAGAAAGGAATTAAAGATTTTATCCTTCGATTAGTGAAGCAAGACAATGAACTGGTTGCGTCTAGGGAGGTCATCCCTGGCATACAGGCCAGCTTATCGACTTTTTATGTACATGTAAGGAATTGAAGATTTTATCCTTTGATTAGTGAAGCAAGACAATGAATTGGTTGCATCTAGGGAGGTCATCCCTGGTACACATGCCAAATTGTCGACTTTTTATATACAAGTGAAAAGAAAGAAAAAAAAAAGATGGCGGAATATCCGACCATAAGAAAAAATAAAAAGGCGGAATATCCAACCATAAGAGGAAGAAAAAACAAAAAACAAAAAGAAGGCGGAAATCCGACCATAAGAGAAAATAAAAAAAAGGAGGAATATCCGACCATAAGAAAAAAAATAAAAAAAAAATCCGACCATAAGAAAAAAAAATTGAAAAAAAAGGAAGAATATCTGACCATTAGAGAAAAATAAAAAAAGGCGGAATATTCGGCCAATGGATTTATAGGAAGGCCACACCACTAAGAAAAGTAAGGCAGTAAAAATCTAACAGTTCTAGTCCAAGTATTGATTACTTATTCATTATTTTTTTATTTTTCTTTTGTATTTCTTTTTTCTTTTTTTCTTTTTAAGCAAAATGATACATTGCAATTATTTTGTTTTTTTTTTTACTTTGTTTCAGTAAGGTGTTCTCTTTAAAATTTGTACATCTTAAACTCCAGATAACAGCACTTTGGCATCCAAAGTGGTGTCAGAAAATGATTTAAAATTAAAAAATGAAATAATTACCAAAACAAAAAGTAGAATGTACCACACAGTTTTCCAAAACTAATAATAAAAAATTGATCAATCTTTTTTTTTCCCCGATTTTTCTTTTAGAGAACGAAAAGGGAAAAAAAAACAGAAAAGGGAAAATGACAAACAGTGCTTGTAATACAAAAAAAAAATGCAAAAGAAAAAAAACTTTGAAATCAAAGGTTTGCATTCTGGGCATTTTTATTTTTTTTTATTTTTCCTTCTTTTTGTTTTTCTTTCCTTGTATCCTAGACTATTTAGTCATAGATGAAGCAACTATAGACATACTCTCTCTCACACACACATACACACATACACATATATATATATATGTACATGCAAATATGTATGTGTGTAAATATGTATATGAAAAGGGGAAAAAATTTAGAAAGAGAAGGAGAGGTCCCTACTCAGGATTTGGCCGGATAGGGGGGTATCACGCACGCTGGATGCGGGCGGACTAGACGCACAGGTGCAGAGCAAGGGGGACTGTTCGTGTGCTATATGTGTGGCGAGCGTGGCTTGTGTGGGTCCGCCTGTGCTGCGGCCTGTGCTTCCTGGAGTGCCTTGAGTTGGTGGTGGTGTTTGAGATTGGTGGTGCGTTATGATAATAAGGTCGATGGTGGCAGTGGTGGTGAAGTTGGTGTTTGAGGCCAATGGTATAAGTCGGCTATGGTGGTGGGGGGTTGTGATGATAAGTAGATGGTGGCAGTGATGGTGAGGTTTGTGCTTGAGGCCAATGGTGGTGGCCGGCTAAGTGGGGTAGTGACAGTGGTGATCTTCAAGACCCAAAATAAAGGGGGAAGAAGAAAAAAAAAAGGTCAAAGAAAAACCTACCAAACAAATCCTTAGATTTTGGGAAGATTTTTTCTCAAACAAATCCCATAAACCAATGATGGACTTTTTTTTTTTTTTTTTTGGGGGGGGGGGGGGGGGGGGTGGCAGTAGGGGGTTTCTACATGTGAAATAAAGGTGTGTATGAGGCTTCTTAAATAGGCCAACCCCTATGGGTGGTTATCCCATGTGGGTGGCTACAAATTCAGCTGCTGCACTTTCAATCACAATCATTTGACTTTCCGATGTTTTTTATGGGTTCAAAATATTTAACCCTCTGTGGTTGGGACTAAAATTAAACTATTAAGATTTCTTCCAAAGCACTCCTATATGGGGATTAAGTGTTAAAATTAACCTCATAAATGGGGTTAAGTACTGTTAATTTTTTTCATCGGCTTTTTGGGAGGAAATCTTAGTAATTACACTTTAGTCCGAAACTACAAGGGCTTAAGTGTCTACTTTTCGAACCACGGGGCTTAAAGTGAAAATAGGCCTAACCACGGGGTGTAAAATGTATTTAAACCATCTTCAATCTTTGATATCTTCTAATCTGACCGTCCGATCTCTATGATTCAAGAAGATCTGGACTTGTAACGACTTAATCTTTAAATCAGTACGGTTAGATAGTAAATTTAACATTCAAAAAACGACTATATTGCCCCTACCTTGGCCGGTCGGGCCTTAAAACTTTGGTTGGCCGCCGCTTCTTCTCTGGTCGTCCGATCGGGTTGATGCAAGTTGCAGAATTCTTGTTTTTTTTTTTTAATTTTTTTTTTGCATTTTCATTAATTCAATCCTGATAGGACATTTTGATGCTTCCTGTTGGAAACAGCCTTCTCCTCCTCAATTTACGTGCCCGGTGGACCCCCTGTGACAGTCAATTCTTATTTTTGGTGGGTCAAAATGGGGTGTCTACAATAGGAATAAAGTTAAAGTTATGCCCCTGTTCAACCGGTAGTGTAGACACCCCATTTTTGCCCAACCCAGTCATTTCAAAAATAAAGTGCTCATTGACACTAGCCTGTCATTTTTTGAATCATCTCAATCTGACCTCAAATGGAAAAGATACTGCAAGTCAAAACTATGGAGTCAAAACTATGGGGTCAAAAGGTTAAATATCCTATGTGCACTCAACCACACCACATAGAATCTATGGCATTGGATGCCCTTTCCTTCCTCATTACACAGCTCAAAAGTTGAGACATCTCAACTTTATTTTCCTTTCATCCTCTTTTGTTTTCTTATATCTAACATTATCACACCCACCGAAAGAGGCCAACTTCATTTTTTTTTTATAAACTGATGATTCACATCTACACAAGAGGAGGGAGAACCGTACTCCCTCATCTCCTCCTCATCTCTCTTCTCAAATTCAATCACCATTGAAGGACCAAGTCTAGTTTGTTAAAGTTCACTACTGTGATGATAATCAAGGTATCACCACGAATTCATTTTTGATTCAAATCAAATGAAACCAATTGGAGAGTGTTCTTAACTCAATGATATCGGTCTATGATTTTTCTCATAATTTTAAAAAATCATATGACCCATTTTTAAAGCACAAATACAGAAGGCATACAATCTGCCAGAAACATCACAGCAGTGACACTAGATCACGTTCACTATTTGGACTACTTCAAGATTTTTTCTTCACTCCATTTTTTGTCCATTAACTATAGCCTCTTAACTACGTCTGTGATTTTTTTTGGATCAGTTTAATTTTGTATAAAATCGTCCAATTTTCAGTCGACAGTGCAGTCCCTATTTCTGAGTAAGGGTGCTTCTAAACTCAATTTCTCCCAATCTCCAAAAGATATTGCAAAATGGTTTTCTATCATGGAAACTAGATTCATTTGGGAACTTTTTCTCAAAATTTCAAAAAATTGGGAACAACAGAACCTCTCCATTCCATTTTTGGAAGACTTGTCTCAAAATTGTGAAAAAACTGCACTCTGACATGAATTTTTGTAAAACTTTCCTTCAATCTCTTTCATTTGGGGTTTTGATCTTTTTCAAATGAGTAAATCATAGTATATTAGAAAACTTCTAAGAAAAAAAGAATAAAAAACAGAAAACAAAAAAAAGAAATTTTATTTTTCTTTTTTACCAAATATTCACGTTTATCAAGTTGTTCAATAACTTTGATAAATGGAAATTTGAGCATCTTTCTATTTCTACTAAAATCGAATATGCCTAATTTGTCAAGTTGATCAATAACTTTGATAAAAGAAAATTCGAGCATTTTTCTTTTGAGCACCGACCCTTACTTCCGGCATAAAAAAATCTCTTTCAATTATTTGGGCACTGTCCCTTTCTTCCAGTATAAAATCAAAAATACAAAAACAAAAAAAAAAAAAAAAAAAAAAACAAAACAAAAGAAAAATACAAAAAAAAATCTCTTTTCTTTCTTTGGGCACCGACCCTTACTTCCGGCAAAAAAAAATTATATACAAAAAATCGATTTTCTTTCTTTTTGTACCAACCCTTACTTCCGGGATAGGAATAAAAGAACAGAAAAAAATGAAAAATACAAAAATACAAAAAAAAAAAAAATACTTCATTCTTCACTTGCTTGCATAAGTTCGTTTTAATCTCAATCACTTTCCAAAATTCCTAGTTACACCATTTTTCACTCAAATCACTTTTCAAAACTCACTACTTCAAAGGTTAAAGCTTAGGACTATACCGTACAGGTTAAAGTTCCTAGCTACTCCATCATTGCTCAAAATACTACTTCACACTTACACGGTCTAGATCGACCAACTTTTTTAAAACACTTGCACACACACACACACATACACACACACACACACAAGTACAAAGCACAGAACTACGTACGGCCTGATTCTTGACTTGAGATAGGTATGCAACCCTTCACTTGGGTGCAGCCATAACCACATCTTTTTTCTATTTCTTGTACATCCTCACACTCTACTATCTTTCATTTATGCCACATTATCATGAAAACCACTAGAATCGGCAACCGTGCTTGCGCGAATGTTCGAGGGTGCCTAACACCTTCCCTCGACATAATTGAGTCCCCGAACCCATATTTTAAAAGATCTCTGGTTTTCGCATGACTATTCAGAGTCATACTTTTAAAGGGTCCACTTTTTTAAAACCAGTTTTTTTCAAAAGTCAAAGATGAATTACTTTAATTGTCTTTGCAGGGGTCCTAACACTCCAAATGTTAGGTGGCGACTCTGAACATTTCAAATAGGCTCTACTATACTCTTTTCACCACTCCTAATAAAATTCGTCGCATTTCACCCAATTTAAAAAAAAAAAAAGCCAGGCTGTGCCGAAAGAGCGGGTGCGACAGCTGGCAACTCTGCTGGGGATTCTCACACTAAAGAGGTCTCAGGCCGTCACTTTAGTGATTCTCATTACAATGGGGCATTTCTTTTTTTACTAACAATTTTGTTTAATCTTTTCTTTTGTGAATTCGTATTCTTTTGTACAGGTGTTCACGACTCAGACTGAAATAAAGTTGCAAGGCCAATGCCAAAATTTGCAAAGGCCAATGCCTAAATCATTTTGCACACTACACACTAGCATGCAAGCATAACATAACCCTTCCTTAAGAGGAAACCTTGTAAGATTAGATAGGGAGATGAATATGTGGCATGGCTGTCGCGGTGTCACCGTCGGTACCGCACAGAAAACTCTCCCGCTCGAACCACCAACCTGAGAAAGTGTTTCGGCGCTGGAGGTTTGAAGGTTTGGGTACCAGGCCTGATTTAAGTCTGTATTAGGCATCAACCTCTCCACATGCTCTCACTCTCTACACATGAATCAATATTGATACATCACTCTCTTCACATGCTCTCACTCTCTATGTGTGCATCAACATCGATACATTACTCTCTCCACGTGCCCTCTCTCTCTCTGTGTCAGTCTCACTGACTCCCTCTCTCTATTTCCCTCTCTCTCTCTCTCTTTACTTTCCTACCTGCTCCCTTTCTTTCTGTCTCTCTCACTGACACACACACTCTCTCTGTAACTCTCATGGACACCCCCCCTCTCTCTCTCTCCACTCTCTCTTTCTTTATCTCACCTACTCCCTCTCTTTCTGTCGCTCTCACAGACTCTCTCCCTCTCTCTCTCTCTCTCAACACCCCCTTCCTTTCTCTCTTTCTATCACTCTCAATGACCTCTCTCTTCCCTTCATTTAAAAAACCCCCCATATCTCCATCTTTCTTTGTCCTTCTCACACATTCTCCCTCTCTCTTTGACGAACCTCTCTCTGTTTCACTCTCCTCCTCTCTTTCTTCTTCTCCCCCTCCTTCCATCTCTCTGTAGAAATTCATCCCTCTTCTTGGGAAAACCAAAAAAAATAAACTCTAATCTGAATAAGAGGAAGCTAAAACAAGCCCTGTACAGGAGCTTCTCATAGAGATCAAGAAGAGGAAACAGAGAATCATAACAAAAAAATGGGTGTGAAGAGAGTTATGGACCCAACATATCATCGTTGTGGTGTATGTATATATAATAGAAGACAGTGCCGAACTGATTGTCCCTTGGCTCCTGACGAACATTGAATATTGCGCATTTATGTGCCAATATAATAGACATATTGCTCATTTAATCCCCCAAATTTCTAGTTTTACATGCATATTTGAATTAATATAATTTAATAGTGATGTCACTTAAATGCATGTAATTATTTGTTTTTACACATTTTATATGTTTAGGTAAAAGTGAAGTGAAATATAGGGAAGGAAAGAAGTAGCAACCACACCATAGTACATTCCATAGTCAAAAGATGAATAGTAACCTGTAAATCATTCCACAAAAAAAAAAAAAAAAAAAAAAAGCAACGAAGAAACATCCAAAGTTGGATGTTAAGTTTATTTTTTTAATATTATTTTTCTCTAACTCTATCTCTCTCTTTTTGCAGGAACAGCTTTCAAAGTGTCAGAAAAGGGAGGAAGAAAAAACGAGACGAATTGAAGAAAATTTGCAAACGCTGACGAACGCGATGATGATTTGTCTCTAAACAAACGTCTATAAATTGAGCCAAAGACAGCAAGCTCAAAACACACAGCTTACAGCAAGCTCCACACAACACACAATCACTGAGAGAATAGTTTATGGGAGGTTATTATGTGAGCACTTTATATTGTCCCTAGAAATAGGAAACTTTAGTTTTTCTTTGCCTTTTCTAGTTCTAGTAGTTGTAAAATTTCACTTTTATGTAATTGATGATTTTATGTTCAAAAATATGTAGCAAAACTTTATGTACTGTATTTCTTAAATTTAAAATATTTGTTTTCTTGTATGACCTTTGTCAATTTTTAGTAGTAAAATAGTCCTATTTAAATTTAGATTTAATATCTTTAGTCTAGTAATACTTATAGTTGTCCCCTAAAATAGTTAGAAACTTCAAATTTCCAATTTTTATAGCAATATTTTCATTCACTAAAAGACAAATTTTGCGATTAAATGCCAGATTTCTTAGCCACGTAATTGTTGTAATCACCTACCAAAGCCTCAAGCACACCATATTCATATCTCACTCCAAAAGTATATTTGGATTTGGTTTGGCCTTATTTGTGTTCTTGGAGTTCAACCACTGTGACCCCACAAGAATCCAAAGTCAAAGGTTTAGTATTTTATTTTTGGTTCAGTATTTCCAATTATGTATATTTTATTAGCCTAGTTGTACTAAACTTTGTTATTTTGCAGATTCCACAAATTCAACCACAGCTCATGTTAAGTAGGAAAATAATATAATAATATTATATTTCACTCTTACCTTAGTTTTACAACTTTAGTTTTAATTGAGCAGTCACTGTTTACACCTATTTAATTTATCTTTTAAATTTTATTTGGAAGACAGTTTCAATTCCAAAATGGTAGGCTAAAACTTTAATTGGGGATATGTAATAAAAACTTAGAAACCACAGCTTCTGTGCACTAAACTTAAATGGGCAAATTTATCTAGATGAGTTATTTTTCCATTTATGGCCAAAAATATCTATGTATCTATAGTTTATGACCATTTAACATGTTTATATACTATGGCTATATTGAGTACATATTTGAAATAAAAAGCCTAATTATGTGGATTGTCAAACTATGCCTTTTGTCATAAAAAACACCTAGCATACTCAAACAACTCATATGACAAAGTTAATATTTCAAATATGTGTTTATATATATTTCTATCCAATAATGGATAGGCAATTGTGTAGTGGCAGAGTGGTGGGGACTGGACGCCGAATAATCCACGTCCGCGGCGGGGCACGGTTCGAACCTGGCTACTGCCCAATTGCCTTTTTATTTTTCTTTAAACCAAACGATATCGTTTCATATCAAACCTGACACACTTGATATGACCCTGACTAGTGAAAGTTTATTTTTAAATAAAGAATGACTCTGCGGTCTTAAATGCCAAATGCTTTTCAAATGCACAAAAGTTGTGGGATCTAGTGTTGGTTTGCATATTCCCAATTCCTTTAAATCATTTCCCCCTAGTTAATTAATATTTCCTATTTTATAATAGTTTTGCTTAAATATCTGTATTATTTCCATCTTTCGCTATTATTAAATCTAAAAAGTTTATCTCACAAAAATTTAGCTTTTATATATTTTTCTTCCTTTTCTTACTAGTATGTTAGTTAATTTATTTTGCACTGTTAAAATCTTTACCATAAACTGTTAAAAAAAATAGCTTTAATTACTTTTATTGCAAACATATAAAAATTAGTAGTTTAGTAAAACCCCACAAAAATCCATCATCTTTTATTTTCTTTTTAGTGAAAAAAAATAGTTATCTGCCTAACTTAATAAAATTTTATTCCGTTCCCTGTGGGTTCGACCTGGACTTCCAGAACTTTATTACTTGTACGATCACCTACACTTGGGTGTGATAAGAAAACGCGTCAATAGGATGTCGTCAGCTCCCTACTTTCGGTACGCAGGAAGTAACAAGGATTATGGGGCAATTCACAGATTTTTTGGATATAGGAACTTTTTACGCCTTATTCAAAATGTATCCAAGGCAGATCACCAACAAACTATCAACTCCCTTGTATATGAAGCCACAGCTAGGCTTCAGGAGCCCATCTTGGGATGTGTTTCTTATGTCTTTCTCCTTGAACAACAAGTTCGAGAACTGAAGGAACAGGTTTCACAACTTCAAGCTCAATCAAAAGAAGAATCACCCAAACAATCCGAAGAGCCTGATCTGGATCCTTGGCTCAAGTATGCCATGGAAGATCTATATTGCAACATAGAAATTCTTCAAAAATACTCCAATCTCATTTCTCCCATCACAACTGCTCCAATCTCTTCTGAAATCCCTAGCCCTACCCATATTCCTCCTGTCACTCAAATTTGTACAACATCTTCTTATTCTCGTTGGTCTGATCTAGTCCAGCACGCGCAATCTAGCAACAACCACCAAAATTCTCCAGGTCTGTTAGATCTCTCTACTTCCAACATGAGCTTTCCAATCTCTAGTCCTACCCACACCCTCTCTGCTACTCCAAATTGCTCCCACTGGTCTGATCTAGTCCAACACTTGCAATCTGGCAAGTCTCAAATTTCCTTGAATCAAACAGAAAAATCAGGGGTCCCAAAATATCAAAATCTCTCTCTAAATCTTCAAGTGAGTTCGTCAAAACCACCTACTCTATCCACTGATCCTTACTCTTTCCTCACTATCAATAACTTAGCTCAAAACTCCTTCTTGGATTTAATTGACAAGATGGAGAATCAACATGCCTTCAAAGAAAAGAGAAGAAAATTCACGAGGTGGTATGAGCCTTAGAATTAAGGCTCTTTTTTTTTTTTTATAACAAAATTCAAAAAAATATATATTTTAAAAAAAATGGAATGAACATCACGGTCCGTATTTGAGGTAGTCCCTGTATGTCGAATGTGCGTGGGATTGAGCCCACATGTCTTACTACGCGTGTCCCTCCACCAGCTTAATGTAGTTTGAACCTTTGGGTACTGTTTTACAGAGCAACTGGGAGGGTAAGCATCCCAGGATGGTATTGTCCTTAGAAGTAAGTCCTGAAGAACATTCACCCAGGGTTCTGTGGAACGGACTATAGGATCTATATGGTTGCTGAAAAGCGCGTAGGATGTCGTTAGCATTCGACCTTTGAAAGGAAGCCTCACGTTGGAAGAACTCCGCTCCCACTCAGCAAAATCCAAATGTACATTTGTATCATTGTAACTTTTCATTTTTTTCCCTCTTTCTTTAAAAAAAAATCTTCCTTGGCACTGTTTTCGCTTCTTATGCAATGTACCCTCACATTGGCCTATCAGTTCAAGAATCAACTGTGGAAGTACTATCTCTTGTTAGTAACATAAGTGCACTTTCTAAAAAGAGGGTTCTAATCCCCATCACTTTCACGATCCACTTGTGTTTGCTATCATCAATTTGAACTAGCTCAAAGGCTGACATGACATGCTTGATCATTCCTAATCCTTCATTCAGGCCTAATTCGATACAATGGCAGCACGTACAAGTCAAAATTGCAAACATTGATATTATCAAGTCTAAGTAATACTGACATATTCGCAACTGTCCAAATCATCTCGTTGCCAAGTCATTGCCAAATCAATAGGTTACTCTACTCTCTCAAATACACTTTTACTCTCTTCCAAAATGAAACAAAAATCAAAAAGCAAAAAGGAAAAAGCAAAAAGAAAAAGAAAACTGAAAAGAAGAAAGAGAGAGTGCATCGGTCACGAGAAAGGAAAAGAAAAAGGAGAGGAGAGAGAGAAAGTGTCAGAGAAAAAAAGGAAAAAAAATAGAAAAGTAAAAAAAAAGGGAAAAGAGAGAGAGGGAGATTGTCGGTCACGACAAAGTCAAAAATAAAAAAGGAAAAGAAAGAGAAAAAGGAGAAGAGGAGAGAGAGAGAGAGAAAGCGTCGGTGGAGAGGGAGAGGAAAGAGCATAAAACCTACTCTCACTTCTCTCCCTCATTCCTCTCATCCTTCTTCTCAACTCATATCTGTATATCTGTCTCCTCTCCCTTCTTACTCATTCATCTTTCTCTCACTTCTCTCCCATCACCATACTCATTGTCTTTTACCATTGTACCAGAAGTTTGATCATGTTTTAGGCGTGGGGGTGCTCTTTCAAAAAAAAATTTGGAGAACAACATGGATTTGAGTGAGATGATTCTACGCTGCGAAGCGTGCATTCTTCTTTGGATGGCTATGGCGGCTGCAGCTTACTTCTGGCTCAAACCGTCTAGTAATGAAGAAGGCCATAAAGATTAGGAAAAAATATTCTTGGAAGCTCGGACCGCCCTTGTGATTCAAATCATTTGTTGGGATGGGTTATCTTTACCAATGAACAATGGGTTGATGAAATGTAAGAGTTTTCTTGTTGTTCTCTTTTTGCTCTTATATGTATCAAAGAAATATCATCAATAAAAAGAGAATGTCAAGGATTGTGTAAATACATGAGCAACCAATCATATGTGTTGTTCCCATCCATCCAGTACATACATTGTTTCTAAACCCTTTACCAACAGTCTGATACACCCACAAGCCTTTGGTCACTCTCGCAAAAGGCCAATATTTCACTCACTGCCTAAAATTCCACTCCTTACAAGGCACCAAAATGCCACACAGGTAGGGATGGCAATTTACCCCGCTCCGCTGGACCTCCGCCCCGCCCCGCTCCTAATGGAACGGGTTTGGAGGAGTTATAATAGGAGTAGGAGTGGATTTGGTATGGAAATATAAAAACCCTATAGGAGTCGGGGCGGAGTTGGTATCCATGAAATACTACCATTTAAAACCCGCCCCGCCCCGATTAATTCATTAAGTTACTAAATTACTCTCATACTTACAGTTATTTACAACAAATTAGGGCATATATGTACATCTCTTTCTCTTCAGTATTAATATTTTAATTTCTGAATTGTGATTAACAAATTTAGAATCATTTGCGTGATTGATTTTTAAGAAATCAAGCCAAAATTAAGTGGGTTTTGAATTAGAAAAGAACATTTAATTTTGGAATGGTGATTAACAAATGAAGTAGGAGTATAATAGGAGTACCCGATAGTAAACGGAGTAGGAGTGGAGTAGGAGTTGGTATTTTACTTAAACGGGACGGGGCGGAGTCGGAGTAGGAGAAAAATAAACGGAGTAGGAGTTGGTATAAGGGAACTCCGTACCAACTCCGACCCGTTGCCATCCCTACACACAGGGGCAATTTCTCCACTACTAAATATATTCATTGTTTGCTTTGTATAAGTACATACATTTCTTTTATAACAAAAAAAAAAGAAACAAGTTCAAAAAAAAAAAAAAACAAAAGCAAAAAAAAGGAAAAAAAAAAGAAGCTTTTTTCATCATCTTGCTTTAAAATCTCATTATTCATTGGATATGGCTGTCTTGTAACTTGTTGAAGCCAATTTGGACATCGCATTGGACTTTTGGACACAACACACGATAGAACATGCCAAAAAAGGTTTTAAGATCATGATTAATCATTACAGTGTCTGACATTGCTCATCATCGCAAGTGCATGCTGGTCTACCACTGTAGCATATGGACAGTACACTTTCAGGGGCAGAAATACCTGAACTCAAGGCACACCACACATCATCAAATACCAAGCGGGGCGGCCTATTGTTCCCCATAACATTGCACAAACTTCAATGTTGCACATATATGATTTCTAAAATCCAACTATGTTTGTGTCAAAATGATAAGAGGCAATTATTTCAGCTATCCATACACTATTATTCACTTGTTAGCCCATTTGAGCCATACAATGAAAATCTCTTTCCAAATTCAAACCCCCTGAGGATCACCCCCACACTGGGGCAATGAAAAAAAAAAATGAAGCTCAACGAAAAAGCAAAAAAAAATAAAAAATACAAAAGCTGGACAAATCCACAGAATACTATCCAACTTGGATACTTGCTCTGAATTGGGGCAATTCCCCCCAAGTCACATTACACACGGTAATACTCACCCCATACTAGATTGGGGTAGGCAAAAAGAAAAAAAAATAGAGCATAAGGTGATCTCGGGCATCGACCTTTCAAAAAAAAAAACTTTGAGCCTTCATGCGATCCTTCATTTCTTAACCCATGACCCTGGCCTACAATACAATCCACTAAAAGTCCACTCTGATTGACACAAGTCTTGTTGGATTTATTAAATCATACTTTTGCATCATTTCAAAGACATAGGCCATCACATACTGTCAATTTCAAGATAGTCTGGTGGGCGTAGTGAAAACCTAAGAAAAAAGGTGCTATGAATCAAGACTATGGCAAAACTGTCGATGCAGCAAATACGGACAAGGAATGGGCATTCACCGAATACTGGGGCACTGAGCTCATACGGTTAAATACGTTGCCTTCTAGTGTTCCAACAAGCAACAAGACAGACAATATCCACTAACTTATGAACATTCCTTCGCAGATGATAAACTCATGCATCAAATACTTTTGTAAATACTCTGTACATTGCATTAAAAAAACACAAAAAAAAATAAAGACAAAAAGCATTCATACTTTACAGCATAGCAGAAAATGCATATCTTTTGTAATAGGGGCAACTGGTCCTGATACCTCCACCATCCTTGTAAGGAGAACACTCACCACTGGCCCAAACTTCCAAAGCCCAACTACTGGCCCAAACTTCCAAAGCCCAACCACTGGTCCAACTTCAAAGCCCAACCACTGGCCCAACTTCCAAAGCCCAACTACTGGCCCAACTTTCAAAGCCCAACCACTGGCCAAACTTCTAAAGCCCAACTACTGGCCCAACTTCCAAAATCTCACCACTGGCCCAACATACTTCCAAAGCCCAGCCCCTGGCCCAACATACTTCCAAGACCTCTCACTTCATGCAGCCTTTGCTCAGGCTCGCCAACTCTACAACAACCCCTCTGCTCAGGTCCACTTGTCAAATCAACCTCTCCTTTATGGATCATCAAGAGGTACGTCCCGTACTCGGAATCAACCTGATCATCTCATCCAGTCTCAGGTATAAGTTTGTCAAGGGGCATCGTGTTCATACCTTTAAGCTCAGGAGTGAGTCCGTTAAGTGGCATCATATTCACACTATCTATCATCGAAATTAGGAGTAAGTCCGTCAAAGTGGTGTCCTATTCACACTATCTATCACCAGAATCAGGAGTGAGTCCATCAAGTGGCATCCTATTCACACTATCTATCACCAGAATTAGGAGTGAGTCCATCAAGTGGCATCCTATTCACACTATCTATCATCGGAATCAGGAGTAAGTCCTTCAAACGGCATCCTATTCCATCACAAGCGTCAGGTATAAGACCCCCAGCAGCGTCCCATCCACTATTCACTTCCAGCACCAGGTGTGACTCGCATGAGACCCTCCAGCGGCATCCTATTCACTATTCAGCATCAGAATTCATAATCAGAACCGGGAATGAATCTGTCAAGAGGTATCCCATTTACAATCTCACTACCGGGAATGAGTCCATCAAGAGGCATCACGTTCACATTCTCACTACCGGGAATGAGTCCTTTAAGAGGCTTCCCAATAACATCTTCAAGCCCAGGGGTGAGTCCGTTAAGTGGCATCCTGTTCATATCACCTACCATCAGGTATAAGTCCCTTAAACGACAATCAACTTACATCAGCATCAAGCATCAGGTATTTCTCTTACCCTTCCGCACTCTATAGCAATCACGCGCATCTCATTTTGCTATCCTCACCTTTTCACGGCGATCACACATACCGCATTTCGCTAATTTCAAAACTCTTTACAGCAATCACGCCTTACTCGGCATTTTGCTCTCTTATATCTTCAACAGTCACACGCATCGCATTCTGTTGATCTTGTCTCCACAGCGAACACCCGTCTCGAATTTTGCTACTCTCATCTCTCACCTTCATGGCAATTACGCGTATCGCATTTTTGCTAATTCATCTTTTATTTTACAAGCAATCACGCCCCGCCGGGCATTTTGCTTCTCTTGTCCCAAAGAATCACGCCCCATGCGGCATTTTGCTTTCCCGTACCCCCCGACAGTCACGCATATCGCATTATGTTGCTCTCGAACCTCTTTTCTCACAGTAATCATGCCCCACGTGGCATTTTGCTCACAAATCTCACAGCAATCACGCCTCACGTGGCATTTTGCAGTCACGCGTATCGCATTCTGTTGGACCTTATCTCCACGGCAATTACCTGTATTGGACTTTGCTATTCTCGTATCTTATATTCAAGGCAATCACGCGAATCGCATTTTGTAACTCTATAACTTCACAACAATCACGCCCCGACGCGGCATTTTGATTTCTTATTTCACAACGATCACGCCCCACGTGGCATTTCGCTATCTCACACACAGCAATCACGCCCCGATGTGGCATTTTGCTCTATCGTCTCACACTTTTCATCACTCTTATTCTATCGTAGTGCGAACTACGCACGGTCTGATTAAAGTTTGAGATTAAGCGACGGGAGATACGTAGGCAGCTCTAAGAGCTCGACCATACCCTTACTTTACTATATTCTTGATTAAAGTTTGAGATTAAGCGACTACGCACTTCTCGACTACACCATCTCTTAGCTACCCAGGTTCGCACAAACTACGCACGGTCTGATTCTCCCGACGGGAGATACGTAGGCAGCTTTAAGAGCTCGACTATACCCTCTACTTATTACATTCTTGGTTAAAGTTCAAGATTACGGGATTACGCACTTCTTGACTACACCATCCCTCTTCTACTCAATTCTCACATGAATGCCCAATAGAATCATTCACCAATTATAGCAATCCCCAACGGAGTTGTTTGCCCACTCTGGTAATACTCCCAATCCCTACTTGCCTACATTGGCACCTCATACCCACTTGCCTACGATGGTATTTCACATTTACTCACCTACGTTGGCACCTCATACTCACTTGCCTACTTTGGCACGTCTTTTACTTATTCTCATCACTTAAAAGAAAATGTGGCAAAAATGTGGTGTCTCCTGTCTTTGTCACGATTTGCTTCGCAAAGCATGACAAAGACGGGTTGTTGTAGACACCCCATTTTTGCCCAACCCATTCATTTAAAAAATAAGGTGCTCATTGACACTAGCCTGTCATTTTTTGAATCATCTCAATCTGACCTCAAATGGAAAAGATATCGCAAGTCAAAACTATGGGGTCAAAAGGTTAAACATCCTACACGCACTCAACCACACCACATAGAATCTATGGCATTGGATGCCATTTCCTTCCTCATTACACAGCTCAAAAGTTGAGACATCTCAACTTTATTTTCCTTTCATCCTCTTTTGTTTTCTTATATCTAACATTATCACACCCATCGAAAGAGGCCAACTTCATTTTTTTTGTTTTATAAACTGATGATTCACATCTACACAAGAGGAGGGAGAACCCCACTCCCTCATCTCCTCCTCATCTCTCTTCTCAAATTCAATCACCATTGAAGGACCAAGCCCATTTTGTTAAAGTTCACTACTGTGATGATAATCAAGTTATCACCACGAATTCATTTTTGATTCAAATCAAATGAAACCAATTGGAGAGTGTTCTTAACTCAATGATATTGGTCTATGATTTTTCTCATAATTTTAAAAAATCATATGACCCATTTTTAAAGCACAAATATAGAAGGCATACAATCTGCCAGAAACATCACAGCAGTGACACTAGATCATGTTCATTGTTTGGACTACTTCAAGATTTTTTCTTCACACCATTTTTTTGTCCATTAATTATAGCCTCTTAACTACGTCTGTGATTTTTTTTTTGGATCAGTTTAATTTTGTAAAAAATCGTCCAATTTCAGTCGACAGTGCAGTCCCTATTTCTGAGTAAGGGTGCTTCTAAACTCAATTTCTCCCAATCTCCAAAAGATATTGCAAAATGGTTTTCTATCATGGAAACTAGATTCATTTGGGAACTTTCTCTCAAAATTTCAAAAAATTGGGAACAACAAAACCTCTCCATTCCATTTTTGGAATACTTCTCTCAAAACTGTGAAAAAACTGCACTCTGACATGAATTTTTGTAAAACTTTCCTTCTATCTCTTTCATTTGGGATTTTGATCTTTTTCAAATGAATAAATCCTAGTATATTAGAAAACTTCTAAGAAAAAAGAATAAAAAGCAGAAAACAAAAAAAAAGAAATTTTGTTTTTCTTTTTTACCAAATATTCACGTTTATCAAGTTGTTCAATAACTTTGATAAATGGAAATTTGAGCATCTTTCTATTTCTACTAAAATCGAATATGCCTAATTTGTCAAGTTGATCAATAACTTTGATAAAAGAAAATTCGAACATTTTTCTTTGGGCACCGACCCTTATTTCCGGCATTAAAAAAATCTATTTTCAATTATTTGGGCACTGTCCCTTTCTTCCAGTATAAAATCAAAAATACAAAAAAAAAAACAAAAAAAAACAAAAAAACAAAAGAAAAATACAAAAAAAAATCTCTTTTCTTTCTTTGGGCACCGACCCTTACTTCCGGCAAAAAAAAAATTAAATACAAAAAATCTCTTTTCTTTCTTTGGGTATCAACCCTTGCTTCCGGCATAAGAATAAAAGAACAGAAAAAATGAAAAATACAAAAAAAAAAAAAAAAACACTTCATTCTTCACTTGCTTGCATAAGTTCGTTTTAATCTCAATCACTTTCCAAAATTCCTAGTTACACCATTTTTCACTCAAATCACTTTTCAAAACTCACTACTTCAAAGGTTAAAGCCTAGGACTATACCGTACAGGTTAAAGTTCCTAGCTACACCATCATTGCTCAAAATACTACTTCACACTTACACGGTCCAGATCGACCAACTTTTTTAAAACACTTGCACACACACACACACACATACACAAGTACAAAGCATAGAACTACGTACGACCTGATTCTCGACTTGAGATACGTATGCAACCCTTCACTTGGGTGCGGCCATAACCACATCTTTTTTCTACATCTTATACATCCTCACACTCTAATATCTTTCATTTATGCCCCATTATCATGAAAACCACTAGAATCGAAAACCGTACTTGCGCGGATGTTCGAGGGTGCCTAACACGTTCCCTCGACATAATTGAGTCCCCGAACCCATATTTTAAAAGATCTCTGGTTTTCGCATGGCTATTCAGAGTCATACTTTTAAAGGGCCCACTTTCTTAAAACTTGTTTTTTTCAAAAGTCAAAGATGAATTACTTTAATTGCTTTTGCAGGGGTCCTAACACTCCAAATGTTAGGTGTCGACTTTGAACATTTCAAATAGGCCCTACTATACTCTTTTCACCACTCCCAATAAAATTCGTCACATTTTACCCAATTTAAAAAAAAAAGCCAGGCCCACACTGACAGCCAGGCTGTGCCGAAAGAGCGGGCGCAACAGGTAGAACTACCTCTGTTTTCTTCTCTTTGTTATTGCAAGTTTGCCAATTTGGGACTTACTATATAAGTGAGACTTGGGGTTTTTGGACCGGATTATCTTGTATTTTGAGCTAATTTTCATATATCCCCTCTTCTCTTCTAAGCTTTCTCATGCTCTTTTGCATTTACTCCCTCCATCTACCCCCATTAAGTAGTTAATGTTAAAGAGAGAGAGAGAAAGAAGATTGGTCTTGTAGCTTCGAATCCTTGAAGAGATTGTAAGTTGTTTGTATTGAAGTTTACAGTGAAAGTTCCTTGCATTTGTGATGATTTCTATTGGTTGGTATCATTTCTCTTCCCCTCTCTTTAATATTCATGTATTTGCTTCAATGAGTAGGTAGATTATGCAGGTTGGGGATCATAAACCTACAATTGGACCCGTGTGATCTCTCGTGTAGGATTTCTATATTTTGTAGTATTTCTAGGGTTCATGTGAGTAAGGTTTGATCTTTTAGGACTTTACTTATGATGTCAAGCATCATAAATTGTTCAATCCTTTGATTTCAAACCTCATCTCATGTATGTTATTGAAATCTCTATCTAGCATTGTAGGTTGACCACCACATGGTTGATAGTTTGTCTCAATGGTACTTTCTACTCTAGAATACGCTATATACATGGAATCCATTTGTTGTTTGGTCCAAGGTGGGGGAATGCTCCCCAACCTCTATCGTTATATTTGAAAAACCCCCCTTCTAATTAAACTTGTCTTTGATTAAAGCTTACTTTTTACCTTATAATTGTCATTGTAGTATAATTAGTGTTAATTGAATCTCACCAAAAAGTCGAAAAGTCATAGTTTTTCTTATATAATTTCTTTATCCTTTTTCGCATTGTAATTGGTTATCAAGCCCCCATTATTGTTGTTACATTCCAATCCTTGTGGACTCGACATCCTACTTCCAATATTGCATTTTTAATAGAGTTGGCAAAGAACTTGAATTTTACATAATCAACCTACAGAAGTCGATCCACCACTTCGACTTGATACATGAATGCTTGATCAATGATCTACCTCGAATAGTCACAATGGCCAAAACACAAGCAAGTATATGTTGGAAGAGTCTCCCCAATTATAATGTCCACAGCCCAATCTGGTATCCAAGTGAGCTAAATTATGCTTCCAGTTAGGAATTCAAGTCAGCCTGGATTTCAGTTTGGAAGACATCCAAATCGGCCTGGATTCTAGTCTGGGGGGGCAACCAGGTTAGTCTGGATTTCAAATTGAAGGGCAAATAAATCAACTTGGGTTGCAATCTGGGGGGCAATCAGAGCAGTCCGTGCTTCAGATTGGAGAACAGATGTATCAGTTTGGATGCTAGTCTGGGGGCATCCAAATCAGTTTGGTTATCAATCTGGTGGGTCATTAAGTTAGTCTGGATATCAGAATAGGGGGCATCCAAGTCAGTATGGTTATCACTTATTAAGTTGGTGGGTCATCAAGTCAGTCTGGATATTAGACTGGGGGGCAACCAGGTCACACGGGGTTTCATACTTGGGGACCATCAAACTAGTCTGTGTATCAAATCGGGGGCAATCCAATCAATCTAGGACCCAGAATACAGGGTGATACACCCAAACTTGGCCCTACTCTGTGACGGAGTGGTTATACTCAGCGACCGACCTTTATCCTGATCTGCCGAGCGGTACACACAATGTCAACGGGCCCCAACCAACAGGTCGGAAGTGCAATATAGGCTCAGTTCGTACAGGCGCAGTCCAGCCAGACCCGCGAGACATGCCCCAGAATATTCCAGGCAGTTTCCTACTCAAGTTAGAAGACAAACGACATGTATGGAAAGTTTCCTAATACAAATACGAAACTCACTTGATTTATATCAATCACATCCTAATCAGGGTTGGATTACTTAATCTGCCCAATTTTATTGTACGAGTAGGTCTCTTACATCTATAAAAAAGACCACTCACCCCCCATTGAAGGGGATCGGCACTTAGCCTATATAGCACCTCTATAGCAGTCATCATCACGCCCGACTGACCTACGGTAGCTCCAAACTATTGTTGGTTCACCACAAGTCACCGACTTTTCACAGTATAGTGGGCGTGCTCAGACACATACGTGGACGTAGGTCCCTTCATTAATAGGGTCGAACCACATACAAAACCAGAGTCTTACTGTCTCTGTCCTTAAACTGCTTTAATTTTCTTACCAATTTTTGGCATCATCAGCTTGGCGCCGTCTGTGGGAAACGACAGATTTCTAAAAAATAAGCCTCTTAGCTAATAATCATGCCACTGAAGAAGAGCAAGAAGGCTGCTCACCAAACCAGTCAGGCGGACTCGCCGACCCCAATGCCGGCAACAGTCATCCTCTCCCCCGAGCAAATTACCCTAATTCTTACACATCTCTTGAAAGGTCAATGTCGAATCTAGTAGCAGATCAAAGCCCTGCTAGCCCAATGGAGAAATCCACCACCGACTGAGTCATAGCCCGGTAGCGCAGTATGTGGTCAGGAGCCCATCTGGACCCAACAGCATGCCCGGAAGAACCCGAACCGTGTTGGAGGTGCAGGAGAAATCAACGAAAGGTATACTGTTCGAGGGAAAGGTAAGAACACATGACCCAGGGATTGGTCCAAGACTGCTCGGTCAAGAGCCGAAGTGATGCTAGGTACACAATCAACCAGAATCATTGCCGAGCCCGATCCCAGGAGATAGCACACCATGAGGAGGAGGCCTCTTCCACTGACCCAACCTACATCCCGGATACCGGTCGGGAAAGTGTGGTGGCCTGTATAAAGGATTTGGAGAAACAGATCGACGGGCTGGCCAAAGACCTGGGCCAGAATCCTACTCAGGACCGTGTTAATACTAAGACAAAGTCACTGTTCTCTAGCTGAATCATAACGTTTGTCGTCCCTCAAAAATTCAAGTAGCCTCACCTGGATTCATACAACAGCTTGGGTAGCCTGGTAGACCACGTCCGGACCTACAAGGCCCAGATAGATCTTGCCACCAATGCCGATAAACTATACTGCCTGGCCTTTCTTGGCACTCTGAAGGGCCCGACCGCTCAATGGTTTCACTCCCTAAAGCCCTGATCGGTTAAAGAATTCAAGGAGCTCAACAAGCAGTTTATCAACCAGTTCAGAGGCATGCTCAATCGACTACAGCCTGACACCCAGTTACTCACTGTCAGACAGCGGAGGGGGGAGTCATTGAAGGATTACACCGACCGGTTCAACCAACAGAAGCTTCAAGTCCACAACCTGAATGAGACAGTCTCCATTACAGCCTTTTGCTCAGGAGTTCAACACACTAAGTGCGCCACGTCATTTCATCAAAACAGACCGGCAACCTTGGATGAACTAGCATAGAGGGTTGGAAAATACATTGATACCGAAGAATTTCTAAACACCAAAGACTCCGGGCAAGAAGGCAACGAGCCTATATAAAGTAAGCGGAAGCGGGACCATCTCAAGAAGAATCACGTAAGCCAGCCTGGTGGTTCTAGCAGTTCCATCAGTATCCAACAGTGGTCTGAGTCCGGCAACCCCGACCCGACTTCTAGATTCACAACGGTTTGAGTTCGGCCGCCCTGACCCAACCTCCAGTTTATAGCGGTCTGGATCTGGTAGCACTGACCCTACCTCTAGTTTGCAGTAGTCAGGATCCAATAGTCCCGACCTTGCCTCCAACTCAGAATAATCAGGAGCCCGATGATCCTGACCTGACCCGACCTTATGTCTCCAACAGACCAGACGAGTCCAATTACAATGGTACTTTCTCCCAACCATAGCATAAAGCTTAAACTGCCAAAGGGTTGCTACAAAGATCTGGATCGCCTATCAACTCCTCGTCGATCTATAGAGCACACGAAAAAGACCTCAGGTTTAACTCCCGAGACGCTAAAAAGACCTTAGGTTCAACTCTGAGGCAACTAAAGACCACTATTATGCAGTTGGCAAAAGACCTCAGGATCACACCAAGGTGCCCAAAAGGCCTCAGAATCACACCCGAGGCACCGAAAGACCTTAAAATCACGCCCAAGGCGCTAAAAGACCCTAAAATTACCAAAGTTCTAGGTTGACTGCCTATAGTAATTGCTCCTACAATGCCTACCTCAACAAAAGCTTGGGGGCAAGAGGGAATGAAGCTACATGAAGTTACACCGGGTATTTATAGGCCTTGGGGTTAACTATGTCAAACTCTTAGACAACCCAAACGCATATAATACTCAGAGGCACCGACTCCGCTTAGGTCCAAACCGACGATAAAGGAAATCCTCTTAGGTTGGCCCACGATAGAGGAGTGAAAGAAATCCCTAAAATTCATATATTTTTGGGTCTCCTCTTAGGTCCAAACCGACGATAGAGGTAACCAAAACCTCTAAGGTTGAGCAAAAGGACCCTAAAGCAGTACGCTTTAGGTCGGCTCTACCAACATGGTCAAGCTCTTCTCCCAACAGTCTTGACGAAGGTTGGCTGGGCATAAGATAACCATCCTGGGGAGTTGACATAAAAGGACCCTAAAGCAATATGCTTTAGGTTGGCTTTTTCAACATGGTTAAATTCTTCTACCAATAACCTTGATAAAGGTTTACGGGTAAAAGAAACCATCCTGGGAGCTAACTTAAATAAAAGACTCTGATTTAGGCCAAGTCTCAACTCTTAGCCAATTCTCGAGCACTCAGATAATGGCAAGCAACATCAAATAGATTTCCAAACTTACCCCGATATAACATCCAGTCAACCTTGGAAATGGGGGACAACTAATACACCCAAACTTGGCCCTACTCTGTGACCGAGCGGTTATACCCAGCGACCGACCTCTATCCTGATCTCCCGAGTAGTACACGCAATGTCAACGGGCTCTGACCAATAGGTCGGGAGTGCAATACGGGCTCGGTTCGAACAGGCACAGTCCAGCCAGACCCACGAGACATGCCTCAGAATATTCCAGGCAATTTCTTACTCAAGTTAGAAGACTAATGGCATGTATGGAAAGTTTTCTAATACATATAAGAAACTCACTTGATTTATATCAATAACATCCTAATCATGGTTGGATTACTTAATCTGCCCAATTTCCTTGTACGAGTAGGTCTTTTGCATTTATAAAAGAGACCACCCACTTCCACTAAAGGGGATCAACTCTTAGCCTATATAGCACCTCTATAGCAGTCATCATTACGCGAGATCAACCTACAGTAGCTGCAAACTATTATTGGTTCACCACAGGTCACCGACATTTTATAATATAGTGGACGTGCATAGACACACATGTGGACGTAGGTTCCTTCATTAACAGAGTCGAACCACGTACAAAAACCAGTCTCTCATTGTCTCTCTCTCTCTCCTTAAACTGCTTTAATTTATCTTACCAATTTTTGGCATCATCACAGGGCATTTCTATTACCCATTTTTTAGACTTGTAGAGTACAAGAGAGTCACGCTGGATATCCAAACATGGGACTAGAAAATTAGCCAATTATAAATGAGGTACACAATGAGGTACGTAATCCTTTTCTCCTAGAAGTTTCACCTAATATTTAGTTAGGTTTGTGTTTGCTTGTAGTTTTGCGCGGGCGTGCCAGAACCAAAAGTGGTTTGGTGTGTGCAAACTAATTTCCTAAAGTGCTTGAGTAGAAATCTGACTTTTAAAAGGATGATTACGAAAGGTGAGTAGAAATGTACCCTCACCTAAAGGTCCTTAGATAGTACTAGAGTGCATAAGTCTAGTGATGATGAGTATACCAGATAAACAATCACAAACAAGTAATGAAACATGTATTTTATTAAGCGTGTTTAGAATATAACCACAAAGAACTAAGGAATAAGATCTGAACAGGCTCTGATTATTCAAGAAAGATTAAAAATAGTAAAGAAAAAAACACGAGGAACATACTTATTGCTATGGATGTTGAGCTTAAGAACGCAAGGTTGAGTGCTTTGAATGCTATTTTCTAGGTGACACGGAGTGACTTGGAAGCTTGGCCTGCCTCCATATATATAGCGACCATTAAGAGTTCACATATGGTAAGGACGCCTTGGATTGTGCCTCAAACAAGATTTAGGACATGTAGAATCCTTCCTTATCCTCACTCTTTCCATCCTTATCAAGATCTTGAACTAATCCAGAAATCTTAGGGGTTATCCTTCCATATCCAGCTGGATTTAATTATTGTTTCCATCTCAGACTCTAATTCTTCCCTAGTAGTAGCCTTAACGGATAAGGAAACAAGCTACAACTTTCTGCTGTCACCCCTATCATCGAGCTTGCATGTTGCCCTCTAAATTTTAAGATTAAGCTCGATGACAGTGAAGTGAACGTCTGTGCCCATTCGGGGCTTTTGCTGCTTCCATTCTACCAGACCTCCTGTTCAGGTGTAATACTGAGCCTGATGATGGCAATATGTTTACCTCTGACCAATTGGGTTGGAACCGTAGTCCTTCATAGCTTTTCAAGATAAGATGCCCGATCAGGCTAACCCTTCAACCACCTCATCCATCATACTCTACATTTTCATCCTCCGTGACTGGGTCAATGCCTTGGCCATTATTCATTCTCTCTATTTCTCGAGCCCAATGACTTGTGCTGGATCCTACACGGGTCGTATGTTACCCTACACGGGTCGTAGGTTACCCTATCCCCTTCTTTATAGGGGACCAAAACCCTTTGGCAATTTTTGGGTGCAAACAGTTTGAATAGGGAAGAAAGTGTAGAAGTAAAAGAAACAACAACTTAGAGAACAAGTGCAAGGTCAGGTTCGTGAACAATTGCATGATCAATTACGTGATCAGTTTAGGGTAATCTTCAGGGCTCCTATTAGGCCTTAGTATCAAAACCTTATCCTAATTATGCTGATTTTATGTTTGAATTTCCTTGTTATTTTAGAATCCCAGACTTCACTTTATTCTCTGGTTTAGATAAGCAAATTACTCTGGAACATGTAGCATGTTTTACTACTCAATGTGGAGAGGTATCACATATTGATATGTTGAAATTCCATTTATTTGCTAATTCTTTAACTGGACCTGCATTCACATGGTATATGGTCTCTACAAACTGGCAAGATGTGGAAAGAATTTTTCATAGCCAGTCTTATCAGACTGATCCAGAAATTACTATTACTGATTTGGTAAGATTGAAATAGAGCCTAGGGGAAATCATTGAAACATTTATTGCAAGATTCAAGAATGCTTGAAATAGATGTAGGGCTAGACTCCCTGAAGAAGAGTATGTTCGTATTGTCGTTGATAATTTGAAGTCTATTCTTAGAGTACACTTTGTTGGTCAACAATTCATTGACTTATGCCACTTGGTTAATACCATGAAGAGATATGAAAAAGTCATTGAAGAAGAAAATCAAAGGAAAACAAATACACGAGGGATTTATTACTAAGGGCATCAACCTGTGAATGTAATAACTCTCGAAGAGGAAAAGTAGAGTGATGGAGAGGAGAATCATAATTATGAATGTGCTACAGCCGAGATGATAAACCAAAGGCCATTCGTTTGTGATGCTCTGTGAAAACCTTTATCAGATCAATCAAAAGCTAATGTCCCAAATGATCGAAGTCAATTTTAAAACAAGGAAATACAGATTTAGTATTTATTAAATACTAAATATAACTATTTTTATTACTAAAAATAATTATCAGATACAAGTTGGGGATGTGTCACTATATTGATGATGGAGAATACATGTTGGGGATGGTGAACTCAAGTTAAGGATACTATGCTTTGTAGGGGATGGTGAACTGAAGCTGGGGATTGAGAACTCAAGTTGGGGATGTTTCACTATATTGGGGATGGAGAACTCAAGTTGGGGATGTTTCACTACATTGGGGATGGAGTAGGGGTGTTTGCGGTCGTTTTTTTTTTAGTTTTTTAGTGATTTTAAAACCAACCATCCAGTTTCGATAAGTCGGTTTTATGCGGTTTTGGTCGGTTTTATCTTGTGCACTACTTTGAAAAACTGACCGATCGGTGTTTGGTTGGTTTGGTTTCAGTCGGTGTTCGGTTTTCAATTTTCTTGAGCACCCCTAGGATGGAGGACTGGAGTTGGGGATGTTTCACTATGTTTAATTCGCATTAATAGTGTTTGTACCCAAAAAATGTTTTTGTCACGTGACCATTATTTGGGACATTTGGTCAGAAGAACTAGACATGACCAAATGATTATGGAAAATTCGGATTGAATGGTCTTTGGATTTTTGGGCTTACCAAGGCAGGCCAAATTTCAGCCACATAATATAATCATTGCCAAAGTGTTTCATTCGGCCATGACCATATATAGCATCGGGTTCATCTTGTTTTAGAGAGCATGGCCTTGGAGACCATTCATCAAACCTCATGATGACATGGTGGACACGTGTGGCTTAACTGCTTATCAAGCATGGTGGGCCACCTCACATGACACATCAAAAGTTTGGAAGTGGCCTTGAATTGTTCATTCAAGCTTAATGAGGCATGAGTCATTCGGCCTAAATGGGCCTCGATTAGGCCATTTCATTTGGGAAGTTTGGCACTCCCCAACATTTCAGTCAGCATCATGTGGGTCCAGGAACATTTGTGAGTCCTAATGACACATTGGGAGTGTAAATTTAGCATCCCAAAGCAAGACTAAGTGTCCTAGCATGCCAATATCCATTCAGGCAATTATAATGCATGGCATTCGGGCACGTTCTTTTGGCAGATTATCAATATAGATGGTGGGACCAAGCAAACTTACAAGTCCCAAGAAGTTGGCAAGTTTCAATGTTATTCATCATTGCACCACCAAGCTTCCCTAGAAAGCTTCATCACTTCCTTACAAGTACAGTGCCCCTTCAATACCAAAAAATCTCTCCGACAGCCTGACCACAAACTCAAACACTCTTTCAAATGCATTCAACAACATCCTTTTAAAGCATCCCTTAGCATTAGATAGCAATTTTTCTAGTGTTTTCCTACTGTATTTTTGCTTTCTTAAGTAATTTCATTTCTTTGTTATTTCCTTTCAAGTAATATATTTTACATTTCAAAAGCCTCACTAAAGTTTAACTTTGTACCCATATTGGTTTGTAGTCCGCTCCAAAATCTATATAAGAAACTATTATCCCTGTCTGAAACTATAGACACTGGCGCTCCATGTAGTCTCACAATCTCTTTAATGTATAACTTTGCGAGTTTCATCAGTTCGTTTGTCCTAATCGACAAGAAATGTGCAGACTTAGTCAATCGATCTACAATTACCCAAACACTGTCGTTCGATCTTGTAGACCTTGGAAAACCTTATACGAAATCCTTGGTAATCCTTTCCTTTTTCCATTCTGGTACATCCAAAGGTTGCAATAACCCCGTAGGCCTTTGATGTTCCACTTTGACTTGCTGACAAACCAAGCATTTGGCCACTTGCTCAGCTGCCTCTCTTTTCATTCCAGACCACCAGTACACCTCTCGCGAATCTCGATACATCTTGGTACTACCTGGATGAACTGTATACTTGGTGTTATGAGATTCTTCAAGCATTAACTCCTTGATCCATCCACATTAGGTACACATACCCAATTTTTTAATCTCAGAATATTGTCCACAAAGGTAAACTTTGGATGTTTATCTAGCGGTATTTCATCATAGATCTTTTTCAAAATTGGGTCTTGAAGTTGTTTTATCTTTATCTCATCTATCAATGTCGGTTGTGCTACAATAGCTGCAAGCAAACCTCCCTCAATTGTTGAAATCACCTCCAATTCCAACCTTTCCATTTCCTTAATAAGTTGTTTCTGTGAAGTCAAATCATAGGCCATATTATTAGTGGACTTCCTGCTTAACGCATCAGCAACTACATTTGCTTTTCCCGGATGGTAGTGAATCTACAAGTTGTAATCTTTCATCAATTCTAACCATTGCCTCTGCCTCATATTCAGTTCTTTCTGAGTAAACAGGTACTTCAAGCTCTTTTGATTTGGGTAGATATCACACTTTTTCCCGTAAAGATAGTGCCTCTAGATTTTCAATGCAAAGATCACTGCTGCTAACTCAAGATCATGAGTTGGATAATTCACTTCATGTACCTTGAACTGATCTGAACCATAAGCAATCACCTTTCCATTCTGCATCAGAACACATCCCAGTCCTCTATGCGAAGCATCACTATAGATTATAAACCCCTCCGTACCAGACGGAATCGTCAAGATCGGTGCTGACATAAGTCGAGTCTTCAACTCTTCAAAGCTCTTGTCACATTCTGAGTCCCAATTAAATACTACGTTCTTTCTCATCAGCTGAGTCATTGGCATCGCTATCTTGGAGAAATTCTCTATAACCTTCTATAGTAACCCGCCAATCCCAAGAAACTTCAAATTCTGACACATTTGTTGGTTTTGACCAATTAGCTATAGCCTCAATCTTCTGCGGGTCCACTGAAACTCCATCTTTAGAAATTACATGCCCCAAGAAAGCTATCTAAGTAAACCAAAACTCACACTTCTTCAATTTCCCAAATAATTTTCTCTCTCACAGTCATTGTAATACCAATCGTAAATGCCTTTCATGTTCCTCAACACTTTTGGAATACACCAAGATGTCATCTATGAACACAATCACAAACTCATCCAGATATTCCTTGAATACCCTTTTCATCAAATCCATAAACGTCGCTAGTACATTTGCTACTCCAAATGGCATTACCAAAAACTCGTAATGGCCATATCGAGTCCGAAATGTTGTCTTCTCTACATCCTCCACCTTGACTTTTAATTGGTGATAACCCGATCTCAAGTCAATCTTTGAAAATATTTTGGTCCCTTATAGTTGATCAAATAAGTCATCAATTCGTGGTAGTGGGTATTTGTTCTTGATCGTTAACTTGTTCAACTCTCTATAATCTATGCACATTCATATTGTCCCATCTTTCTTCTTAACAAACAATACCGATGCTCCCCATGGTGAGACACTTGATTGTATAAACCCTTATCAAGTAGCTCCTGTAATTAGATTTTTAGTTCTTTCAATTCCACTAGTGTCATTCGATATGGTGCCTTTGATATCAGTTGTGCTTCAAGTATCGTATCGATGGTAAATTCAATCTCCCATTCAATTAGAGTATCAGGTACTCCTCATGAAACACATCAGGAAATTCTCTCACTATTGAACTGCTTTCAACCTCCATTCTGGTGACTCTTGTATCAAGAATACTACATAAGAATCCTTGAAAACCCTTCCTCACTAGTTGACAAGCTCGCGCAACCGACACAATATATGGTGGTGAAGTGATCCCAACCCCAAGGAAATAAAACTCTTCCTGATCTGGTATTTGAAATACAACTCCTTTCCTTACACAATCAATTGAAGCACAATTTGCCAATAGCCAATCCATTCCCAAATTACATCAAAGTGATGAATAACTAATGGCACCAAATCAACAACTAAGGTTTTTTCATTTACCTTAATGTCACATGCTCTGTATACTAATGAACTTATTATAGGATTTCCTAACGGTATTGAAATGGACAAATCAAATCCCAACGGTTCTAACATCACATCCAAACATTTAGTAAATTCATATAACATAAATGAGTGTGTGGATCCTGAATCCATAAGTACACGTGCAGGGCGTGAGCAAATAAATAATGTACCTGACACCATAGAGTCTGTTGTGGCCATCTCTCCTGGCATGAGGTTAAATGCTCGCCCCTCCCTTTGTTCATTCTTTCCTTTGTCGGGTTGTTGCACTATTCTCGCTCCACTAGAAGCCATAGAACCTGCCCCACGTTGTTGTTTGTTCGGGCAATCCTTCTCCCGATGACCTGGCATACCACATTCATAGCATTTACCCCTTATATCCATGTTCACACTTTGGGTTCTTGTCTGCTTACAATCTTAGCAACATGTCCCGGTTGATTACAAATATGACAAATCGTATTTGCCATAAAATAAACACCCCAATGTCTACGGTTGCAAATAGTACACACCAGTTTATCTCCTCCGGAGAATGAACTTCCCCCTTGAATTCCTGAACCAACCCTAGATGTTCTTGAATAGGATTTCTTAAAGTTACCCTAGTTCCTCCCTTGATTCTCATTTTTCTTCTTCCCGTGTTGGCTAAGCTTATAGTTCCCAGTATCTCTTTCGGTGATTAGGGCCACATCTAAAACTTCAGTAAATGTTGGAAGATGAAATGTATCCACGCGACTATGGATAGTTTTCCTCAAACCTTCTTCGAACTGCCTGGCTCTATCCACCTCTTCCAAAACTATACCAGGTGCAAATTGAGCCAACCCATTAAATGCAGTCGCGTACTCATTTACTGTCATATCCCCTTGTTTCAAGTTCATGAACTCTTGCTTCTTTTAGGTCTTCACTGAATCCAGAAAGTATCGCTTATCAAATTCCTTTATAAAACTGGCCCAAGTAGTCGGTGCTCTACTTGTGAGGATACCAACCCACCAATTCTGAGCTCCCTTTTTCAACGTATCAGTTCATTATCTATTTTCTCTCTATCAGTGCATGTTAGGTTTTGGAATATGCATTCCATGTCCATTTTTCGAAAATCTGCCACATCTAGATCTGATCCCCCAGTGAATATTGTAGTGTTCTTCTTTGCGAACTTTTCGCAATTGTTTGCCCAGCCCTTGGTGCCAAATTTGGATTTTCTGGCTCCATTCCCTTGGGAGGCACTCTGTCATCCACTGCTCTAATAAACCCCTTGATAGAGGCCTCTATTTGGTCTATTCATGATTTTGATGCATTGTAATTATTATATCCATACTTTCCACCACTTATTTCTAATAACCATCAACATAACGATATCATGAAGGTCATGACATATATCTTATAGTATGCATGTAAGATACGATGTATATAACCATTATTCATATGCATATGTAATGCAATAATTCAAATTTCGTACGCATATTCAAAATTCAAACTCATGACGTCGTCTCTCGTCCCCAAGGCTCTAAACCTAAACCCATAACTCAAGGTCTATAACCTTTTGCTCTGATACCATTACATGTTATGTCCCAGAACCAACAAGGCGGTCCCAGGTCATGTAGCACGCCATCAAGGCTTACCAACAATGATTAAAGTTCCCAAAATGATCTTAATAAAAGTTTTGCTCCAAGAGAACCAACTTCCAAATAGTTTTTCAAAGGTTATATTAAGTACGTGCCCAAACACGCCTTATCGAGTTTTGTTTTTAAACGTAACAGTTTTGTAGGTTAAAGGGTCCCCAAAGGTACCCCCATACCTAATTAGAAGTTATTATGAACATTGGAAGAAGGAGTTTAAAGTTTCTTGCCAGGGGTATTTCGACCGGTCGAACTGCCCCATTCGACCGGTCGAATGGGGTCTGGGCAGAACCCAACCTACAAAAGACCGTATTCACAATTGTTGGCATTTTTTGGCAAACGCCATTAATTTCCGGCGCTTCCCTAATAAATGTCATTAATTCCTGGCACTTCTGCGACAAACGCCGCTAATAAATCAATACCTCTTTTACCAAAAGAAACCAAGCCAAACAAAACCATTTCAAATCAACTCATTTCAAACCAAACAATTTCAAAAGCTTTGATAACCCTTCTAAGAACTAGTAACACATACAAACCATTTATACAACAACCGCAAACCCCTCCCGGATTACAAGTACCAAAAGTACAAGCTTCACACGTCTTAGCAAACTAGGTCCTTAGGTGAACCAAGTGTCGTACTCGCATACATAACAAGGCTTATTACAAGCTACACGGTTAAACAACCGGCATAAGTTAAACATATATTACAAACATGATACAAGTTCTAAAAACATAAGGAGCTCCCAATCCTTCCTTGCCTCATTACCCGCCACTCTCTCCTCCAGTCCTTACCCCTGAATGGTTATTTATATAACCACAGATATATGGATTTGTTTAAGATAACGCTTAGTAAATAATATAAATCAAGCACACGGATGACAATTATGTTTCAATCCATCATAACATATAACTATTCGGTCTCTAGGGGATAAGTGCACATTCACCGATCCAAAGTTTTAAGACTCAATCATGACCCATGCCCCTTCGACATGTCGCGTTAATGCCTTTCTTAGCAAGTGACCCTCATCACTACTAATCCTCCCCCTTTGAGAGGACGTCTCACGGTGAATTAGTACCAATCCCCCTTTAACCCATATAGGCACACAAACATGCTCATTTAACACATATCATCATATTTTTCATTCCAACATACTTTGGGCCTACTTTACACATGAGTTTTGCCCAATATGAACTACACATGTTATCTATATAAAGTCCCTAGCATATCAAATGCATTAAACCATAGAACCATCCAAAAATCAAGATTAATATCACTCACCTCCGGTTTATACTCTTAAACATCGATCCAAAGAAAAACCCAAGCACAAAGAATGTGTAGTAATTCTTCTAATACAATTCCTATCGATCAAAAATCCAATTATCAACTTTTTATGAAAATTCTAGAAAATGTGTTTTCAGAAAACATAGCCAAACCATCCCTAGTGGGTATCAAAATGAAGCTCTTATCTCGAGGAGTTCGAATATGAAATATGGGGAAAAACAAATGGTAGAAATTCGTCGTTTTGTGTCTTAAAGCTCTAAGCCAAGAAATCCCAAATATGCCCTTTCTTGAGTTTCAAAATTTAGGTTAGACTTATGAAAATATCTCACCTCTTTCTATATATAAGCACGACTCTCGAGAATTACGTTTACCTCCCCACGAGTTCTCAAAACTCCTAATCAGACTTTGAAACTTTCTATACAACTAATGCATAGCTTCACGAGTGAAAACTAAAAATTATAAAAGTTTTCGACTAAGTTCTATTTAGTTGCTAAAACGCAAGTTTCTACATAATTATATGAAATTGCTAGTTAGCCTACCAATTATGCAGCGTGTTAATTCGTCCTCACAAGGATACTAAAATTAACATAAAAAATATGCTCTAAACCAGAAAATAATACAGATAGTGAAATACACAAGTAAATATTTGTTTCCAGATAAACATTTAATGTATTCCACAATGACCGTCTCAATCTCGAAGAGATGTCACAACATCACAACACTCATTCAACACAGTCTCAAAGGGTTCTCTAACACAGACACCCAAATCGACTCGTAAGTCAAAACTCACTTCACACGTGTTGATTAACACAATAGTGAGCATACCATGTATGCTAAAGTAATATTAATTAAATGCCACGGGAGCGGGTATGACATCACGTAGTTCAAAAGGATAAAGCACAACGTCAGGAAATATGGAGCCCGATATGCGATGAGGGTAAAGCACCTAAAGATCGGGTACCATATTTGGAATAAGTGAGCAACAGAAAGTATGTAAACCTGATTGGTCAGATTTGCGCATATGTTCACCATCAGGTATCCATGAAAGGAAGACCTGGCAGGAAGATATTTTAGCACCAGCCCAATTTTATAGGAAGTGTGCATATAGAGTTCATTGGGCTCATATAATTCAGATGACGAGTAAGGCAGTTCGACGGTGAGAAAGGTGTAGTCGTGTCAGCTCGATGAATTAGTTAGGCGATTCCATCTCCAACTGTCATTCTAAAATTAAGGAAGCAAAATTCTTTTAGGAATGGGTTTGAGTATATCTAGTTGGATGCGGAAGGATAATCCCAAAGATTATGGGATTGAATGAATCAGGATAAGGATAAGGATAAGGAAAGAGTTTGAAATTGGGAAAGATTCTGCCATATCTTGCCTGGGGCGCAATTCAAGGAGTCCTTACCCTATCATAACTTTTTAATGGCTGCTATAAATATAAAGGTTGGCCAACCATATAGGGGACCCCGCGTCATTCTCAAAACATCATTCATACATTGCATTCAAAGCATTCAATCCCTGCGTTCTTATTACTCTGCATCCATAGCAAATAAGTCTGTCCGTTTGTTACTTTTATTGCATTCATTCTTAGTTGAACTATCAGAGCCTATTCTGATTCTATTCGGCATCTTTGTTATTACTTCCAAACAGATTTAATAAAATATCTTCATAGGTATTTTGTTTAATTTCGTTTGTGATTGTTTATCTGGTAAACTCTGCATTAATTTGCTTGTGTGCTTTAGTACTGCTATAGGACTTTTGGTGAGGGTACTTTCCTACTCACATCACACAATTGCACTGTTATAATTCAGATTCAATAAGCCTTGTGTCACTCACATAAGCACATAAGAAATCAGTTTGCACACACCGAGCCCGTTTAGCTCTGGCATGCCCGTGCAAAATTATAAGCAAACAATTTGGCACGCCCGGTGGGACCCATAGTGCTAGAAAATGCCTCCAAAAAGAGATAGCAAAACTAGAAAAAATAGACAGGATTACCTGGCAGTTAATGACCCACCAGAGGACGAGAGCATTGACCGTTTACCACAGGAAAGTGCCTTGACTCTGGAAGCATTCTCAGAGATTGTGAAACAGACCGTGGAACCTATGAGGCAAGATTACCATGCCTTCCTAGGTTCCATAAGAAATTTTCAAATGCTTATTAAGCAAATGACCACGATGCGAGTCATCCAGGATCAATTATTGGTGTCGACAAAAAAGACCCATGCCATAGTAAACAACTTAGTCAGGGTATTAGAACAAATGGTGAATACGGGGCTAATTGGAGATAATAAAACCCCCGCTGACGGACCTGGTGTCGTTGGGTTGCCTATGACCGATAAGCCAAAAGATCCACCATATGTATGTCCGAATCTCTAAGAGCCGAACGGACTAAACAAACAGCCCAATCCCGTTAGATCAATAACACCATTGATTGTTCAACCATTAGGCCGAGACACAAAGGTAATCGAAAATACTGGTCCCCCTGCCCACACTGCTAAGGGGCAGAGAGCTAATGATGTTTTTTGGCCTCACCAGGCCGTTAACAATTAGTATCATCTCCCACCTGCCATAGTACCTCCTATGGTAGCACAGCCCGTTGTGCCACAGGCCATCAATAGGGAGGAGTTGGTGGCAGCAATACACGAAGAGTATGGCCCGTTAATGAGAAGGATGACGAGGTCGACATATAGACGGCCATATCCTCCTAAGATTGACCAAGTTAACTTCCCTCAGGGGTACAAGGTCCCAAACTTTACTTTATTCTCTGGGAAAGGTGAACAGTCCACAGTATAGCATATTGGCCATTTCATAGAACAATGAGGCCATGTGGGTGGTAGTGACCCGTTAAAACTAAGGTTATTTCCAAACTCTCTTATTGGAATCACTTTTTTGTGGTATGTTAACCTTTATGTCAATTCTGTGCAAAACTGGCAAGGGATGGAGGAATTGTTTCATGGCCAGTTCTACAGAACTGAGTCTAAGATGTCTTTAGTAGATCTGTCCAGAATGCTCCAACTGGTAGGGGAGACAGTTAAAACCTATATATCCCATTTCAGAAAAGAAAAGTATGGGTGCAAGACTGTTCTACCCGAGGAGGAGTATGTCAAGATAGCAATGGGGGAATGTCTTTCGAGCTTTGTAAGAGGTTTGAAGGGACTGATTTTTGTGATCTATTCGAGCTAGCCACAAGGGCTGCTTGTTATGAACGTATCCTTTGGGATAAATAGGAAAAGAAGAATTCTTCTAAGGGAACATATTATAAAGACCCCAATTACAAGGTCCATGTGGCAGATTGTGACCTCGAAGCAGAAATTGACATGGCTGAATTGATTTGCAAACGGCTAATTATATTCAATGCCTTAAACAAACCCATAAATAATAACGCCACTTCAAAAAAGATGGCGTTCGAGGCAAGGAAGAATTACACATTTGATATTACAATGGCCGATCAAATTTTTGATGTCCTTCTAGCTGAAAAAGTGATCAAGCAAAGTGATGGTCATCGGATCCCAAAGGCCGATGACATTAAGAATAAAGAATATTGTAAGTGGCATAATTCATGGAAAAACTCCACTAACAATTGTGTTGTATTTCATAATGTGATACAGGAAAATGTGGAAAAAGGAGTGTTCAAGTTTTCAGACAAAGCCATGGGTATTGATGTAAATCCATTTCCCTAGATTACCGGCACAAACATGGTGGTACCCGATCTGAGTAAACTGACTAAGCCCAGACCGAAGGTTGACCTGTTAGAAACAGAAAGGCCAAAGCAGAGGGAAGGGAAGCAAGTTGCTACTTCGGCCATGGTGGGGCCAAAGTTAACGATCCATGAGCTTCAAAAGACACATCAAGAAAAGAAGCAAGCAGACCGGAAGGCTGAAATTGAAACAACCTGATCAACCACGGATAGTTTGATCGCCGATCTATGATAACAATTTGATTTGATTGAGCAAGGCCTTTGCCCGAGATGCAAAGTCGATGTCAATAGAGAGCCAACAGGTTCAAGCAAGAGGCCGAGAGTCAGCGAGCATCGTGAGCATAGTTTGAGAAGGTTCGTGCATGAAAGACTCACCTTGCCCAGGCAATCTAGGCTTGAATGGAAGCCTAAATCATTGTCGGCGTCGCTGATAGGCCTTAGAGAAGGCCGATTAGGGAAAAAGCATCATCAACCACCTGCAGGACCGAATGCACTAGAAAAAATTACAACTTCGAACATACGTTCAAGGATGGTACTACCGTCAAGGGTAGAGTAGGTAGATGGTATCAGGATGAACACCCTAAATTCCCAGCAGTGCCCAAACATAGAAAATCCCAAAAGAGGAGGTTTCAAAGGGTAAGGCAGGCAGAAAGAGAATGACAGTTCTGGGAAGATCGGGCTTACAATCCTCCAAGGTTTCTTCCGCCCTACATGCCCGATTCGTAAGAACAATTAATAGAAGAATTCATGTTTGACAAGAGCGTGGGCAAGAGAGCAACGCATGCCACTGAATGTCTGAAGGAGAAGTTTGTGCAAGAAAAGGCAATAGAGATCCGTAAGCACGAGATGGACTCAGTGGATGCCAAGACTGATGACTTCTCAAATTTAGATTACTCGCTGATCCAATTTAGGACAATTTTCTACAAGGCTTATCCTCCAACATGGTGTTCACCCTGCCCATGTCATTCATGGCTAAACCAGATCAACCAACAACCATGAGGGGAGATGTGGTGGAAGGCCAAACCAAAGAATCTGCCACTATAGAAGATGTGTTTTGGAATGGAGATGAAACGGTTAAGCCCGAGGTAGTGGAGGCCACGACCAAGAATGTGAACGCGACCGATCAACAGTCTAATCGGCCTAAGATCACCATCGGGCAGAAGGCTGAGGAGGGACAGAGATCAGGAGGACCTGTCAAGGTGGTCTTTGAAAAACCCAAATTTCAGATGTCTCAACACCTAAAGCCTTTGTACATAAAAGGGCACATTGAAGGAGTCCTGATAAACAAAATTCTAGTTAACGGTGGATCCACCATCAATATCACGCCTCAGATCATGTTAAGGATCCTACAAAAGTCTAAATCAGAGCTGATTCCAACAGAAATGAACGTCCAGAGCTTCATAGGGACACCGTAAAAAAACTGAAGGTATTCTACCTTTGGAACTGACAGTTGGGAGCTGTAGACACCCCATTTTGTCGGCTATCAGATTTAGGAGACCCATAGCTTGGTGGTTCACAATGATCGAAGAAGACTCAAAAAGGACTCCTGGAAGTTAGTTCTCTCTCTCAAAATGCTCAGAATGACCAAAATACCCCTGAAAGCCCGAACGCTCTTGGATTCGGACCAAATGTTCTGGAAACGTGCTACGTCATAAGAAAAATAATAAAATAAGTTCTAAAGCAAAGACCGGATGAAATCGTCGGCTCCCAGAGACCCCTAGAAGTCCCGGAAGTTCCCAGAAAGTCCCCGTTGACCGGTTTGACCAAGTTTGAGCAAGATTTGACCGAAATCATCCAAATTCGCCAAAAAGTTTCATGATCATTCTAGATCATGTGGAAAATATTAAAATGAGTTTTAAAAGAAAATCGAACAAAAACATCAGCTCATGGGAGCTCCAAGAGGTTTCCAGAACTTCCCGAGAATCCCATGTTTGACCAGTTTGACCAAAAGTTGACTTTGAAACCAGAGCACCGTATCATTTTTCAAAAATTTTTTATAGATACTAGAGGTCAATAGCTTTCCAACGGTATGTCACTGTGGACACGCGAAATTCCACTTCTTTTTGTTTTGATTTGAGATTTGTTTTGAAAAGGGAAAAGAAAATGGTCTGTTGAAAATAGATACAGAGTTGCCACTTGGTCTTTAAGGAACCAAGAAACCTAATTTGACTCACCCAAATGGATAAAGGGCACCGGCCTTTCATAACCAAAGAACTTGGCTCGGGGTTTTGGTACGAGAGAGGAAGGAGCCTTTGCACGGCTAAAACTCCCTCAACTCGCCCCGTCTTTCGACGGGCCTCAATTAGCATCCAAATAATCATCTTATACTATGTTTGGTTCGACAGTTAATATTTATGATAGGTATATTACATCACATAAGAAACTTGAAATGGAAGATCTAAAGATAAAATATCATTCATAAGATCTAAGCCAAGTATAACACAATGCGAAGTGAAAGATCACACGAACAAACCTAGGAAAAATCGTCTAATCACATATCAAGTAATTAAGTTTCCCTAATATAGAGGGGACATGAATTGTTCTTGAAATAAATAAACAAAGAAATCAAAATATGCTTAGCAAGCTAGTATGGTGCATGTTAATCTTTGAGAAAAGAAGACCTCCCAATCCCTGAGACGGATGAAAAAGAAAGATTAGATCGAGGGGGAAGCATGAATGTGTGATCAAATTCATTCCTTATAATCTTCTTAGATTAGGAGTCACAAAAGCCCCAAATCTTTGCATGAATGCAATGTATGATCCTAAAATGTGCAAAGGTTGTTGTGTGTTTGTGTACATGGACTTTCTAAAGTGACTTAGAAGTCTAAAAATGATGAATGAATGCATGGGGGAAATCATCATAGAATATGTACAAATATGGTATGGACCACTTCCTAAGACATGAACAAATTTGGAGTACATGTAAGCAGCAAATCAAAAGATGGAAGTAAAAGTAGGCTTGCTATGAATAGTGGACAGAACAGTAACATGATCTTTTGGAAATTGAAAAGAGGGGTTAGGAATTTTTTCAATGCATGATTTTTATGGAGATCTTTATTATTGTGTCTCAAACACAACCCAAAAAGTCAATCCTCAATAACTATTACAGATTGAGAGAAATAATATAAACAATAGAGGTTACACAGAAACAGAGTCCGTACTATCGACTGAAATGTTGAAAAATATTAGAAAATGAAACCAAAAGATCTAGAGGCCTATATTATACAGAAAGTTCCCTAAGACACTGAAGTTCAAGGGAAAAATAAGTTAAGACCACTCCTTTTGAAAAAGGTTTCTGTAAAACAAGTTGAAAGTCAACCAAGCTGTTGTGACAGCAAAAACAGAATATCTGGAGAGAATGTTTGGGTCCAAATAGACCACTTTCAAGTGCTTTCAAGTTAAGCCAAAAATCATGGGTGTTCTATAATGAGTTAGGAAGACTTTCCAAGTGGTCTTGCATCCATAAATTAAGTATTGAGTTCTAGAGAAATCTTTGAGCTCAAATCATTCACTGTTTTGACTCACTATTTTAAAGATTTTGGGAAAAACTTGAGTTTTCTTTCTTGAGATCAAAATGAGAGGGTTTGAGAGGGGTTTTGAAATAGAGGTTTTGAAAGTATATTTTCAACATCAAATAGAGATTATGACCTCTTGGAATATCAACATCAAACTCATCATCAAGAACCCCATATTATTGGAGAGATTCAATTTTGTTTTGAACATAACTTCAAGGATACCTTGGAGGTTGTGGACACGCGGAATCGGACCACTTCTCTCTCTTGTTTGAGAGTTGTTTTGAAATTGATTTGAATCAAGGAAAGAAAACGAAAGGTCTGTTGAAAACAGATACAGAGTCGCCACTTGGTCTTTAAGGAACCAAGAAACCTAATTTTGACTCACCCAAGCGGATAAGGGCACCGGCCCTTCATAACCAAAGAACTTGGTTCGGGGTTTTGGTACGAGAGAGGAAGGAGCCTTTGTCGCGACTAAAACACCCTCAACTCGCCCCGTCTTTCGACGGGCCTCAATTAGCATCCAAATAATCATCTTATACTATGTTTGGTTCGACAAATAATACTATGATAGTATATTACATCACATAAGAAAATTTGAAATGGAAGATCTAAAAATAAGATATCATTCATAAGATCTAAGCCAAATATCACACAATGTAAAGTGAAAGATCACACAAATAAACCTAGAAAAAATCGTCTAATCACATATCAAGTAATAAGTTTTCCTAATCTAAAAGGGGACATGAATTGTACTTGAAACAAATAATCAAAGAAATCAAAATATGCTTAGCAAACTAAAATGATGCATGTTATTCTTTTGAGAAAAGAAGACCTCTCAATCCCCGGGACGGATGAGAAAGGATGATTAGATCGAGGGGAAGCATGAACGTGTGATCGAGTTCATTCCTTATAATCTTCTTAGATTAAGAGTTACAAAAACCCCAAATCTTTGCATGGATACAATGTATGTACCTAGAAATGTGCAAAGGTTGTAGTGTGTTTTGTATACATGGATTTCTAAAATGACTTGGAAGTCTAAAATGTGCATGAATGAATGGATTAAATCAACATGGGATATATACAAATGTAGTATGAACTACTTCCTAAGATATGGGCTAATTTGGAATGCATATGAGCATCAAATCAAAGAATAAAAGTTGAAATGTGCTTGCTGTGAATAGTGGACAGACTGCATGTGTTACTTTGCAACATTATAATGGGAGGTCAAACGTGCCTAGAAAAATGTGAGAAAAACCTGAGATCATTCTCATTGTGTCTAGAAAATAACCCAAAAAGCCAAACATCAATAGCTATCACAGATTAAAAGAAAAAAATCAGAATGTACACATGACTCAAAAACAAAAGCTGTACTGTTGACTGATTTTGTATGATTTTTCATAAATCAAAGAAAAGGTTTATGATGACCCATTATATACCAAAAGTTTCCTAAGACACCCAAGTTTTATAAAACAAATATAAAAGATATATGTACAGTGATGAAAATATCCAGAATAAGTGCAAGAAGTTGGGTGAACATTCTGTGAGAACAGAGGCAGATTATGAATATGAACTTCTCACATCCAAAACAAATACTTTCACATCTCTATAATTGATGGGAAAAATTATGGACAAACTATGATGCATTAGGAAGGTTTTCCAAGTGGTTTCATCATCATAACTCGAGTATTTAATTCAAAACAAATCTTTGAATCTGAAAAGCTCACTGTTTTGGGTCATTGTTTTGGAGATTTTGGAGAAAACAAAGTTTTGTTTCTTGAAACCAAATGAGAGGGATTGAGAGGGGTTTTGAAATAGATGTTTTGAAAACAAATTTTCAACACTCAACAAGGATTATGGCCACTTAGAATACCAACATCAAACTCATCATTAAGAATCTCCAAGATTGTTGGAGAGATTTATTTTATTTTTGGGCATAACTTCAATACATTCCAAGAATACCTTGGAAGTATTGAGGTTATGATCATCATCTATCAAACATGTTTTTGAGGTCAAGAGCTACTATCCATAAGGATTCACTCACCCCAAACTTCATGTCATCACTTAGATGATGATGAACTAGTAAGTAAATAAAGAAAAGAAAAAGAAATGAGATAAGGAGAGATGAACATATATATAATCAAAGCAAGTAAATAGCAATCAATAGATGATAATCAATGTGATTTTGGACTTGTAGCTTGGTGTTTCACTCATAGATTTTGACATTTGGACATGGAAGTAGCTTCCTAACTCAAGAATGCTCAAGAATGGTGATTGGGGGTGTTTGGAATGTGAAGTATAAGAGAGGTAATGGAAGAAAACAAGATTAAAACTCACTTTCTATAGCAAAATAGTAGGAGGAAGCTCCTTTTCTCTCTTCTAAACCTATCTCTATCTCTCTTCTTCTCTACAACTTTTCAAGCTTTGCACTTGGCCCCCCCAAAATGAAGAGCAATGAGGGGTTTAAATAGGCCAATTTGGGGTGGTTTTGGGGTTTTAGAAGTACTCCCATTGGTCCCAAACAACTGTGAACATAAAACTATGTCGTTTTGGCTTTCAATTAATCAAATTGGACCCCCAAAAAAATTACAAAAATGGACTCTGCGAGGGATGAGTGCCGCGGCGGCACTGGGCCAGTGCCGCGGCGGCAGTGGGCCAGTGCCGCGGCGGCAGTGCTCCTCTGGAGCCCAGAAAATTACGTTTAGGCCCCCAGAGGTTCCGGTATTCGCGAAAAGGCCCTATTTCGTCCGAAATTCACAGAAAATGCATATGAACTCCAAATTGAGGTTGTGATATACCGTTGGAAAGGTAATGGAGTCTACTTTACATAAAAAATAGTTCGGGCATAGGTCACTTTGAAAAGTTTTACGGTATTCGCGATAAAAGCCAATTTGATCGCCTTTTTCGCCTTTGAAAATTCATAATAAACTCGTTTTAAATCCGAAAATTATGTGCGATACACCATCGAAAAGCTGTTGACCTCTAGTATCCATGAAAAATATTTAAAAATTGTCACGGTGCCCCGGTTCTAAAGTCAAATTCCGGTCAAACTGGTCAAACCTGGGATTCCCGGGAAGTTCTGGAAACCTCCGGGAGTTCCCGGGAGCTGATGTTTTCGCTCGATTTTCTTTTGGAACTTGTTTTAATACTTTTCTTATGATTTAGAATGATTCTGGTGAATTCGGGCGATCTCGGTCAAACTTGGTCAAACTTGGTCAAACCTGGTCAAGCCTTGGTCAAACCTAGTCAAACCTTGGTCAAACCGGTCAACGGAGACTTTCCGGGAGCTTCCGGGACTTTCGAGGGTCTCTGGGGGCTGACGATTTTACCCGATTTCTCTTTAAAACTCTTTTTATCGCTTTTCTTACGACATAGCATGTTTTCAGAACTTTGGGACCAAATCTGGGAGTTTTTGGGCTTTCAGGGGCATTTTGGTCATTCTGAGCATTCTGAGAGATAGAGCTGACTTTCAGGAGTCCTTTTGAGTCTTTTAGATCATTGTGAACCATCAAGCTATGGGTCTCCTAAATCTGATAGCCGACAAAATGGGGTGTCTACAGTTTGCCCCTCTTTGGCATGAACTTGCGAGGCAACGCATGTCGCAAGCGAGTGCCAAAGCTTTGAAGAGACAAGACTTTTTGGAGGCTATAGATTTAGGATAAAAAGCGTTGCAAAAGATGCAAGGATGCTAAGGCTAGTGCTGGTCGTGCTCTGTGTGAGCTGCCTACGTATCCCAAGGGGAATCAGACCAGGACGTAGTTCAGGGCACAAAGGAACAAATCACACATGCACATACACAACAATCAGGCGGATGCTATGCTATAAGAGTGATATGCTATGCATGGATGTGATATGAATTTTGTCCTAAGTCCTATCATGTCTAGTGTTCTGATCCTAGCATGAATTGGTGCTGCGGGGTGTACCACTCCGAGTGGACTTGTGTCGTGCCTGTATTGTGTTCTAAAACGCTTGTGGTCCTAGTGCATGTGTTCAGTGTATTTGCCACTCTCAGTGGGCTTGGTGATCTATGCTTCACTATGACTAATAGACTTGTGAGGGAGCTCGACCTGGAGGTCTTACTCAAGGAAGAGCGTGGTGCTCAAAGTGATACTGTGGTGCTCAAAAGAATGCTTATGGTGTGTTTGCCACTCCAGTGGGCTTTGTGATTTGTGTGTGCCGCAACCGATGGGCTATGTGTCATGTTGGGTGAAGTGATTCTTGACTCGTGCTCCTCTTAGTCGTGACGCTATGGACTCGGTGACTCCCAAAGTCTCAACGGTGCTTCTCAATCCTCAATTCTTAATGGCGCTTATGTTGTTCCTCGAATCTTTGACGGTGCTTTCTCAAGGCTTCTTGATTGTCAACGGTGTTCTTCAAATCTTAACGATGCTTCTCGACTTTTCCCATCCGATATTCCTCAACTCTTCAACGACGCTTCTCAATAAATCTGATGTTCCTCGACTCATCCGATATTCCTCAACTCTTCAACGGTGCTTCTCAACAAATCTGATGTTCCTCAACACATCCGATGTTCCTCAACTCTTCAACTACGCTTCTCAACAAATCTGATGTTCCTCAACTCATCCGATATTCCTCAACTCTTCAACGACGCTTCTCAACAAATCTGATGTTCCTCAACTCATCCGATGTTCCTCAACTCTTCAACATCCGATGTCCTTCAACGATGCTCCTTAACACACCCGATGCTCCTCTTCAACAATACTCTCTTCTGATGTTCCTCGATGCTCCAATAATGCTTCCCAACTCCCCTGATGTTCCTCGACACATCTGATGCTCCTCCTCAGCAACACACTTGGACTTTGAACCTTAACCATCTTAATAGCACATCTTATCAAAACTTCTCATCAACACATCTGGACTTTGGGCCCTGAAACACCTCAACAACACGTCTCATCGACACACCTTATCAGCAATAGTCTCTTGGTGTTGGCGATATCTCCTCCGATCAGCCACCTTGAGAATAAATATCGGTTTGTAGTTTGTAACCACTTACGAGTTTATGCCACTCGTACCTAGGACACTTCTCATGTTGCGACCTTGACTGGTGTAGTAATAATGTTTGGTACTTCTGCTTATTTCCAAAGTTTTTTTTTTTTTTGTTATAATTGGGAATCGCCTTTAACCCACACATTTGAGACCATATGGACAAATGGACTTAACAGGAACGACAAGAAAAGTTGGGTTAGTTTGTATGAAACCTTGGTCTCTGACACACTTGGTCTCTGACACACTTGTGATCAGATTACTACTGACTCAAATAAAGAAGGATTGACTTGGACATGAAATTCTCAAATTGCCACGATCCAAAGTGCCTTTACCATGAATGATGTACCGCTCATCTTTTATGTTCACTCCTCATCTTGATATGTCAGCACTTTGCTAATAAATCTGGTTTTTTGAAAATCCCTCCCTACTGATCTAATCAATTTCTTTGCTTCTCCCAAGATGTGCTTTGAATTAGTGCCTTAGCTTATAGAATAAAAGATGCTCTATTTCAAAATATTTCAAAACAACTTGGTGACATGAAAACTCGCCCTTGGTGTGAAGGGATCGTGTTAGGCAAACAGTGTTTGCCCCTAGTTTGAGGTGTACGAAGTGGAATTCATAGGCAAACAAGGTGGGTGACCGAAGTTTGCCCCTAGTTTGGACAATGGTTTATTGGAGGTTTTGGGCAAACGAGGTAGGTGACCGAAGTTTGCCCCTTGTATGAAGGGTAGATAGTAGAATTCAGGCAAACGAGGCGAGTAGCCGAAGTTTGCCCCTAGTGTGGAAGGTGATTTTCTGGCTTAAGACAAGGACCGTGACTTTAATCTCTCAAATGCTCATAATTTTTTGCCTAGGCACCAGTGAGGTGACCTAGCGAGCTCTTTTCTCTCTTTTGTTATTGCTCACCTTGGATTTAGCTCTAACTTTTGCCTAGGCGTCCTTTCAGATTTTCGACCTAGCGAGCCATCCTTCTTTTCTTTTTAAAAGTCTGCCTACGTACCCCCAAGTGGGGATCAGGTCCAACGTAGTTCGGGCCATGGTCGGAAAGAAGTGGGTTGATTTTTAGGTAGGTGGGTTGACCGAACCGTTGTGGTTGCCTACGTATCCCCGAGCGGGAATCAGGTCGAGCGTAGTTCAAGGCAGGGTCTTGAAAGAAGGGGGGTTGATTATAATGGTCTCGACCGAACCGATGTGGTTGCCTACGTATCCCCGAGCGGGAATCAGGTCAAGCGTAGTTCAAGGCAGGGTCTTGAAAGAAATTGGTTTGATGTATGAGGGTTTTTCAAGCCAATCCTCAAAGAAGTTCAAACTTGAGCCACTTGTGGTAGCTTTGAATAAAATGATTCAGTTTCAATTTCCCTTTCTTTTCTTTTTTCTTTTTCTTTTTGTTTTGAGGATTGATCCTTTTCACTTTCGACTAGCCAGTCAATTTTTCTTTTTAATGTAGTTGATTCTTGTGAGATCTTTCAATTGCAATCTCAGAATTCCAGAATGTGCATGTCAGCTCTCGGAATTTATTTGTGGTCATTCCGTGCCTTTTGAAATGTGATCTTGGCACGTTCTTAAGATGTATCTTGAAGCGTATGATTCTCTTATTTGTTTCATCAAAATTTTCTCCAACATTTTGACTGGCTAGGGTCAGATTTTGGAAATCAACACCTTTTTCAGCTCTAACTTTTGCCTAGGTGCCCTTTCGGGTTTTTTTTAACCTAGCGAGCTTTTTCTTTTCTTTTTTTTTTTTCTTTTTTTTTTTTTTTTGAAAGTGGAGATGAAACTCACTGAAATGTTTGGCTATCATCAAGGGCTAAGTTTGCATTGGACAGGTTTGTATGGCTCTCAAGGCTTTAAAATGGTAGAAAAAGGTGCTGGGCAAGCCCCAAATCAGTCTCAAGTGTCTTTTCGAGATTTGAGCAAAAGCATCTTTAAATTCTTAAAGTAAGACTATTCAATTCTCAGCTCTTCTTTGGGGTCAGCGCGAAATCGACTTTGGCCTGTTAGGGATTCTCTCCTTTTTTGTTTGTTGCAAAACTTTATTAGCAAAGTAATGTCCATGGTAATTTGAAGAGTGACATTTTCAGTTCAGCGATTCATGCACTTATACACATCAGATTAGGCAAAATGAGACTTCATTCCATCAGTAGAGAAGGATTACAGACTCATAACAACTTGATGACAGACGGACTCGATCACAAGACTAAACTTGAAACAGACACAAAATATAGAACAGACTCGACTTGGTCTCAAATGGAGTGTCTTTGTGACCTATTTATTATTATTATTATTTTAGCAGAAGTTCCAAACACTATCAACTCTCCTCGTAGCTTCAACAATCCTTAGCGAAGGAGATCATTTGAAAGGACCGGCCAGAGGCTTAGGTGACATGGGGTTGAATGGTTGGTGGTTCAATGACTCTTCGGTCAATAAGGTCTTGGATGTCATGGCGGAGACGTATGCACCGGTCGGTGTCATGGCCTGGGCCTTGGTGGTAGGCACATCGTTTGGACAGGTCACAGTTAGGTGGTGGGGGATCGGCACGAGGCTGAAGGAGTTGGAGGTGTCCCTTTTTTAGCAGGCGGCCTAAGGCTACGGAGGGGGAGATATCTAGCTTGGAAAATTCACGGGGTACCCTATTTTGGTAAGGGCGGCTAGGCGAGCTGGTTTGGTTTGTGAGCTGGTATGATTGGGAAGAATAGGCCATGGGTTGGTTACTAAGGGCATTGACATCCGAAGGGTTTCGGGAGTAGTCGGGCCTCTTGGACTGGCTTTGTGATCCTTCATTCTTGATTTTCCCTTCCCTGATTGCATCCTCAATTCTAGTCCCAATCTCAAACAGTTCTTCAAATGTTGAGATGGATTGGTAGAATAGTTTCTCATGGTACAGCGGCTGTAGATTCTTGATCAACATCCGGACTTGTTCTTTTTCGACTGGTCGGTGGGTCATTTGGGCCACTTTGTTCCTCCATCTGCTCAAGAACGCAGCGAAGGACTCATTGAGGTTCTGCCGGGTAGTCTCCAGATCCCGGATGGTGACATCGAGCTCTTGGTTGTAGGAGTAATGATCGATGAAGACTTGGACTATATCTTCCCAAGTCCGAGTCTTAGAAACCTCCAAGGTCAGAAACCAGGATAGAGCGGCCTTGGCGAGGGTTTGAGGGAACAACATTGCAATGTGCTCATGGGTACAGCCCATTGATTGGAAAACACTCATGCAGAACTTTATGTGGCTCTTTGGATTCCCAGTTCCATCAAAACGATCAATTTCAGGCATCTTGAAGTTCTCCGGCAGTTTCAGCTTAACAGGCTCAAAGAGGCCTTCCAGGTCTAGCATGTAATCATCGACCCCCTTGCTTTTTCTCAGTACGCTCTCTAGCTTGTCGACCTTATCCATTTTCTCTTGGAGCTTCTTTTCATACGTAAGCGGTGGGACCCCTTGAAACCAGTTTTCCTCCCCATTATTCTCATATAGAGGAGGTTCAAAACCTGGTGGCGGAAACCCGGGCGGAGGTTGCTGCTGCTGCTGCTTCAGTTCTTCCATGAACCTCAGGACTTGGGCTAGACTGTCGGACTGTTGGCTTATAGTTGCTCCTAACTCGGTGACCTTGATTTCCAATTCTTCTCTATTCATGTTGAAGCGGGCTGTCGGACTGATTCTGACTAAACGATTATCCGAACTCCTGGTCCACAACGAGGATTCCGACTGCTGACCTTGGGAATCTATACTGACCTGACAGATTTTGAGAGAAAGGGGGTGTATCAGATCCTGACAGTGATGACTTTTGGACAGACAACGATAGTGATGTGGACTGACTCGGGACAGTGCGTGTAGAGAGACGGGAATGGTGTATGCATGGGTGACAAGCATGCGGATGTAAGCCCTAATCTATATGATATTCCTATTTCTAACAGGTAGCAGTTAAACAAATAAGGTCCTAGCCATACAGAGTGTGCTAACCTTACTTTCTAGTATGATCACCAAGGGATAACAGGGGTTTTCAGACATTTCTGGTTGACTGGGATACAGTTTCTGGTATTTCTGGGAAATTTGAGCAGGGTTTCTGGGAGAAACTGGTTAATATGGTTATATCTGGGATATCTGGACAGAGTTTCTGGGAGAAACTGGTTAACATGGTTATATCGGGGATATTTGGACAGAGTTTCTGGGGAAACTGGTCAATATGGTCATATCTGGGATATTTGGACAGAGTTTCTGGGGAAAACTGGTAAGTACGGTTATAGTGATCATACTTTCTAGCAGGTTTTCATACTCTTATGTCTCAAGACCGACAAACAAGGTTTGCGGTGTATATCTTTGCGAGCATGGAGCAGACATCCTTGTCATGATGCTTAGGCAGGTCAACTCAATGTGACTACATGTGAGTGATTGCCTTGGAAATCATAAGAAAGAGGTTTTGTTCTATGCCACATAAGCGTCTACACCGCGCAGGTAATCCCGTCAGGGCATACGACAGTTATATCACATTGTCCTATCTGAAAAGATAAATGAACAGTCCTATGAAAGGTTCTACAGGAATCTATATGCAAAGGCTGGATTTAGTCAAAGAGGGTCCGTTGACGAGAGTTCCAATATACCGTCGGAGAGACAGTACGGAGGTTTTTTACTCTTTTTGATATACCTTGGAAGGTACAGTATCAACGGTGACTTGTGCCCTGGCACAGCAAGACCTGAACAATGTCAGCGCCGCGTTTCAGACACAGTCGAAGGGGAGGAAATGCAAGAGTGCAATGCGGTGAACCAAACACAGTAAAAAGATGATTTTAAGGATGCTTCTTATGAGTCAAACCTCTGTATTATTTTGTTTTAAAAATAAAAATCCCCAGTGGAGTCGCCAGATTGTGGACACGCGGAATCGGACCACTTCTCTCTCTTGTTTGAGAGTTGTTTTGAAATTGATTTGAATCAAGGAAAGAAAACGAAAGGTCTGTTGAAAACAGATACAGAGTCGCCACTTGGTCTTTAAGGAACCAAGAAACCTAATTTTGACTCACCCAAGCGGATAAGGGCACCGGCCCTTCATAACCAAAGAACTTGGTTCGGGATTTTGGTACGAGAGAGGAAGGAGCCTTTGTCGCGACTAAAACACCCTCAACTCGCCCCGTCTTTCGACGGGCCTCAATTAGCATCCAAATAATCATCTTATACTATGTTTGGTTCGACAAATAATACTATGATAGTATATTACATCACATAAGAAAATTTGAAATGGAAGATCTAAAAATAAGATATCATTCATAAGATCTAAGCCAAATATCACACAATGTAAAGTGAAAGATCACACAAATAAACCTAGGAAAAATCGTCTAATCACATATCAAGTAATAAGTTTTCCTAATCTAAAAGGGGACATGAATTGTACTTGAAACAAATAATCAAAGAAATCAAAATATGCTTAGCAAACTAAAATGATGCATGTTATTCTTTTGAGAAAAGAAGACCTCTCAATCCCCGGGACGGATGAGAAAGGATGATTAGATCGAGGGGAAGCATGAACGTGTGATCGAGTTCATTCCTTATAATCTTCTTAGATTAAGAGTTACAAAAACCCCAAATCTTTGCATGGATACAATGTATGTACCTAGAAATGTGCAAAGGTTGTAGTGTGTTTTGTATACATGGATTTCTAAAATGACTTGGAAGTCTAAAATGTGCATGAATGAATGGATTAAATCAACATGGGATATATACAAATGTAGTATGAACTACTTCCTAAGATATGGGCTAATTTGGAATGCATATGAGCATCAAATCAAAGAATAAAAGTTGAAATGTGCTTGCTGTGAATAGTGGACAGACTGCATGTGTTACTTTGCAACATTATAATGGGAGGTCAAACGTGCCTAGAAAAATGTGAGAAAAACCTGAGATCATTCTCATTGTGTCTAGAAAATAACCCAAAAAGCCAAACATCAATAGCTATCACAGATTAAAAGAAAAAAATCAGAATGTACACATGACTCAAAAACAAAAGCTGTACTGTTGACTGATTTTGTATGATTTTTCATAAATCAAAGAAAAGGTTTATGATGACCCATTATATACCAAAAGTTTCCTAAGACACCCAAGTTTTATAAAAAAAATATAAAAGATATATGTACAGTGATGAAAATATCCAGAATAAGTGAAAGAAGTTGGGTGAACATTCTGTGAGAACAGAGGCAGATTATGAATATGAACTTCTCACATCCAAAACAAATACTTTCACATCTCTATAATTGATGGGAAAAATTATGGACAAACTATGATGCATTAGGAAGGTTTTCCAAGTGGTTTCATCATCATAACTCGAGTATTTAATTCAAAACAAATCTTTGAATCTGAAAAGCTCACTGTTTTGGGTCATTGTTTTGGAGATTTTGGAGAAAACAAAGTTTTGTTTCTTGAAACCAAATGAGAGGGATTGAGAAGGGTTTTGAAATAGATGTTTTGAAAACAAATTTTCAACACTCAACAAGGATTATGGCCACTTAGAATACCAACATCAAACTCATCATTAAGAATCTCCAAGATTGTTGGAGAGATTTATTTTATTTTTGGGCATAACTTCAATACATTCCAAGAATACCTTGGAAGTATTGAGGTTATGATCATCATCTATCAAACATGTTTTTGAGGTCAAGAGCTACTATCCATAAGGATTCACTCACCCCAAACTTCATGTCATCACTTAGATGATGATGAACTAGTAAGTAAATAAAGAAAAGAAAAAGAAATGAGATAAGGAGAGATGAACATATATATAATCAAAGCAAGTAAATAGCAATCAATAGATGATAATCAATGTGATTTTGGACTTGTAGCTTGGTGTTTCACTCATAGATTTTGACATTTGGACATGGAAGTAGCTTCCTAACTCAAGAATGCTCAAGAATGGTGATTGGGGGTGTTTGGAATGTGAAGTATAAGAGAGGTAATGGAAGAAAACAAGATTAAAACTCACTTTCTATAGCAAAATAGTAGGAGGAAGCTCCTTTTCTCTCTTCTAAACCTATCTCTATCTCTCTTCTTCTCTACAACTTTTCAAGCTTTGCACTTGGCCCCCCCAAAATGAAGAGCAATGAGGGGTTTAAATAGGCCAATTTGGGGTGGTTTTGGGGTTTTAGAAGTACTCCCATTGGTCCCAAACAACTGTGAACATAAAACTATGTCGTTTTGGCTTTCAATTAATCAAATTGGACCCCCAAAAAAATTACAAAAATGGACTCTGCGAGGGATGAGTGCCGCGGCGGCACTGGGCCAGTGCCGCGGCGGCAGTGGGCCAGTGCCGCGGCGGCAGTGCTCCTCTGGAGCCCAGAAAATTACGTTTAGGCCCCCAGAGGTTCCGGTATTCGCGAAAAGGCCCTATTTCGTCCGAAATTCACAGAAAATGCATACGAACTCCAAATTGAGGTTGTGATATACCGTTGGAAAGGTAATGGAGTCTACTTTACATAAAAAATAGTTCGGGCATAGGTCACTTTGAAAAGTTTTACGGTATTCGCGATAAAAGCCAATTTGATCGTCTTTTTCGCCTTTGAAAATTCATAATAAACTCGTTTTAAATCCGAAAATTATGTGCGATACACCATCGAAAAGCTGTTGACCTCTAGTATCCATGAAAAATATTTAAAAATTGTCACGGTGCCCCGGTTCTAAAGTCAAATTCCGGTCAAACTGGTCAAACCTGGGATTCCCGGGAAGTTCTGGAAACCTCCGGGAGTTCCCGGGAGCTGATGTTTTCGCTCGATTTTCTTTTGGAACTTGTTTTAATACTTTTCTCATGATTTAGAATGATTCTGGTGAATTCGGGCGATCTCGGTCAAACTTGGTCAAACTTGGTCAAACCTAGTCAAACCTTGGTCAAACCGGTCAACGGAGACTTTCCGGGAGCTTCCGGGACTTTCGAGGGTCTCTGGGGGCTGACGATTTTACCCGATTTCTCTTTAAAACTCTTTTTATCGCTTTTCTTACGACATAGCATGTTTTCAGAACTTTGGGACCAAATCTGGGAGTTTTTGGGCTTTCAGGGGCATTTTGGTCATTCTGAGCATTCTGAGAGATAGAGCTGACTTTCAGGAGTCCTTTTGAGTCTTTTAGATCATTGTGAACCATCAAGCTATGGGTCTCCTAAATCTGATAGCCGACAAAATGGGGTGTCTACAGAGGTATTGAGGTTATAATCATCATCTATTAAACATGTTTTTGAGGTCAAGAGCTACTATCCATAAGGGTTCACTCACCTCAAACTTCATGTCATCATTTAGATGATGAAGAACAAGTAAGTAAATAAAGAAAAAAAAAATGAGGTAAGAAGAGATGAACATATATATAAACAAGCAAGTAAATAGCAATCAATAGATGATAATCAATGTGATATTGGAATTCTAGCTTGGTGTTTATCTCATAGACATTGACATTTGGACATGGAAGTAGCTTCCTAACTCAAGATTGCTCAAAAATGATGATTGGGAAAGACTTGAATGTGAGATATAAGAGGGGTAATGGTAGAAAATAAGATTGCAACTCACTTTTTTTTTTTTTTTTTTATGGAAAATCAGTGGGAGAAGCTCCCTTTCTTTCCTCTAAACCTATCTCTCTTTCTCTCTATAACTTTCTCAAGCTTTGCACTTGCCCCCCCCCCCCCCCCCCCCCCCAAGAGGTTTCCAGAACTTCCCGGGAATCCCATGTTTGACCAGTTTGACCAAAAGTTGACTTTGAAACGGAGCACCGTATCATTTTTCAAATATTTTTCATAGATACTAGAGGTCAATAGCTTTCCAACGGTATGTCGCACATACTTTTTGGACTTAAAACGAATTTATTATGAATTTCTGAAGGAGGAAAAGGCGATCAAATGGGCTTTTATCACGAATACCGCAAAACTTTTTAAAGTGACCTATCTTCGAACTATTTTTTATGTAAAGTAGACTCCATTACCTTTTCAACGGTATATCACAACCTCAATTTGGAGTTTGTATACATTTTCTATGAATTTCGGATGAAATAGGGCCTTTTCGCGAATACCGGAACCTCTGGGGGCCTAAAAAGGATTATCTGGACGAATGAGGATTAGTGCCACCAAGGCACTGACCCACTGCCGCCGCAGCATAGGCCCAGTGCTGCCGCGACACTCTCCTCCAGAATGGTGAATTTTTGTAATTTCTTTTGTGGATTCATTTTGATTAATTGAAAACCAAAACGACGTAGTTCTATGTTCACAGAAGTTTGGGGCCAATGGGAGTACTTCTAAAACCCCAAAACCACCCCCAAATTGGCCTATATAAACCCCCCTTGACTTCTCATTTTGGGGATGTCAAATACAAGCTTTGAAAAGTTTTAGAGAGAAAGTTGTAGAGATAAGGTTAGAGTAGAGAGAAAAGAAGCTTCCTTCTTTGATTTCCAAACAAAAGAGTGAGTTCTAAACTTTGTTTTTACTTCATTACTTCCATTTACTTCATATTCAATACACCCAACCACCATTTTAGTGAGCATTTAAGAGAGAGGAAGCTACTTCCATGTTCAATGTCACCACATATGAGTGAAACATCAAGCTACAAGTCCAATACATCATTGAATATCATCTATTGATTGTTTATATACTTGTTTTCTTACTTTGTTGTTCATCTTCTCTTACCTCATTTCTTTTTGTTTTTTCTTTATTTGCTTACTAGTCTATCATCATCTAGATGATGACATGAAGTTTGAGATGAGTGAATCCTTATGGATAGTAGCTCTTGACCTCAAAAACATGTTTGATAGATGATGATTTCAACTTCAATACATTCCTATGTATTCATGAAGTTGTCTTTAAAATGAAAATAATACTTTTCCAATAATCTTGGAGGTTCTTGATGATGAGTTTGATATTGATATTTTAAGTGGTTATAATCTTCATTAAGTATTGAAAATATATTTTCAAAACCTCTATTTCAAAACACCCCTCTTAAATCCCTCCCCTCATTTTGATTTCAAGAAATAAACCTTGTTTTCTCAAAACCTTCAAAACAGTGAGTCATTTAACTTCAAAGAATTATTTTGGGTTCAATACTCAATATATGAATGCAAGACCACTTGAAAAGTCTTCCTAACTCATTATAGAACACCCATGATTTTTGGCTTGACTTGGAAGCACTTGAAAGGGGTCCATTTTTGTCCAAACATTCCTTCCAAACATTCTGCCTCTGCTGTCACAGCAGCTGGGTTGAGTTTCAACTTGTTTTACAGAAAACTTTTCCAAAATGAGTGGTCCTAACTTATTTTTCCCTTAAACTTTAATGTCTTAGGGAACTTTATGTATAATATGGGCCTCTAGATCTTTTGTTTTCATTTTCTAAGATTTTCTAACATTTCAGTCGACATTACGGACTCTGTTTCTGAATAACCTCTATTGTTTATATGACTTCTCTCAATCTGTGATAGTTATTAAAGATTGGATTTTTGGGTTGTGTTATAGACACAATAAAGAAGATCTCCATAAAAAATCATGCATTGAAAATATTTCTAACCACTCTTTTCAATTTTCAAAAGATGGTTAATATGGTTACTGTTCTGTCCACTATTCACAGCAAGCACACTTTTACTTCCATCCTTTGATTTTATGCTTACATGCATTCCAAATTAGCTCATGTCTTAGGAAGTAGTTCATACTACATTTATACATATCCCATGATGATTTTCTTCATTAATTCATACACATTCTAGACTTCTAAGTCATTCTAGGAATCCATGAACACAAAACACACTACAACCTTTGCACATTCTAGGATCATACATTGCATTCATGCAAAGATTTGGGGCTTTTGTGGCTCCTAATCTAAGAAGATTATAAGGAATGAGTTGGATCATACGTCCATGCTTTCCCTCGATCTAATCTTCCTTTCTCATCCATCCCGGGGATCGAGAGGTCTTCTTTTCCTCAAAGATTAACATGCATCATTCTAGCTTGCTAAGCATGCTTTGATCCTTTTTGTTTCAAGAACAATTCATGTCCCCTTTAGATTAGGAAAACTTAATTACTTGATATGTAGTTAAATGATTTTTCCTAGGTTTGTTCATGTGATCTTTCACTTTGCATTGTCTGATACTTGGCTTAGATCTTATGAATGATATTTTATCTTTAGATCTTCCATTTCAAGTTTCTTATGTGATGTAATATACCTATCATAAATATTAACTATCGAACCAAACATAGTAAAAGATGACTATTTGGATGCTAATTGAGGCCTGTCGAAAGACGGGGTGAGTTGAGGGTGTTTTAGTCGTGACAAAGGCTCCTTCCTCTCTCGTACCAAAACCCCGAGCCAAGTTATTTGGTTATGAAAGGTCGGTGCCCTTTATCCATTTGGGTGAGTCAAATTAGGTTTCTTGGTTCCTTAAAGACCAAGTGGCGACTCTGTATCTGTTTTCAACATACCTTTTCCTTTCCGTTTTAAAAAACAATCTCAAAACCAAAAAACAGAAAGAGGTGGAATTCCGCGTGTCCACAATCTGGCGACTCTGCTGGGGATATTTATTTTCAAAACAAAATAATACAGAGGTTTGACTCATAAGAAGCATCCTAAAAATCATCTTTTTACTGTGTTTGGTTCACCGCATTGCACTTCTGCATTTCCCCTCCGACTGTGTCTGAAACGCGGCGCTGACATTGTTCAGGTCTTGCTGTGCCAGGGCACAAGTCACCGTTGATATTGTACCTTCCAAGGTATATCAAAAAGAGTAAAAACCTCCGTACTGTCTCTCCGACGGTATATTGGAACTCTCGTCAATGGACTCTCTTTGATTAAACCCAGCCTTTGCATATAGATTCCTGTAGAGCATTTCGTAGGACTTTTTGTTTATCTTTTTAGATAGGACAATGTGATATAACTGTTGTATGCCCCGATGGGATTACCTGCGTTGTGTAGACGTTTATGTGGCACGAGGCAGAACCTCTTTCTTATGATTCCCAAGGCAATCACTCACATGTGATCACATTGAGTTGATCTGCCTAGGCACCATGACAAGGATGTCTGCTCCATGCTTACAAAGATATACACTGCAAACCTTGTTTGTCGGTCCTAAGACATAGGAGTATGAAAACCTACTAGACAGTATGATCACCATCATCACATGCTCCCGCCATATCAACCAGTTTCTCCCAGAAACTCTGTCCGGATATCCCAGATATAACCATATTAACTAGTTTCTCCTGGAAATTCTGTTCAGATATCTCAGATATAACCATATTAACCAGTTTCTCCCGGAAACTCTATCCAGATATCCCAGATATAACCATATTAACCAGTTTCTCCCCGAAACTATGTCCAGAAATGCCCAGATATGCCCGTTTCTCCCAAAAACTCTGTCCAAACCAACCAGAAATGCCCAGATATACCCGTTTCTCCCATAAACTCTGTCCAAACCAACCAGAAATGCCCAGATATGCCCGTTTCTCCCAGAAACTCTGTCCGAACCAACCAGAAATGCCCAGATATGCCAGTTTCTCCCATAAACTCTGTCTGAACCAACCAGAAATGCCCAGATATGCCCGTTTCTCCCAGAAACTCTGTCCGAACCAACCAGAAATGTCCAGATATACTCGCTTCTCCCAGAAACTCTGTACAAACCAACCAGAAATGCCCAGATATGCCAGTTTCTCATAGAAACTCTGTCCAAATCAACCAGAAATGTCCAGTCTCTCCTAGAAGCCTTCATAAAACCCTAGAAACCCCTGTTATCCCTTGGTGATCGTACTAGAAAGTAAAGTTGGCACACTTTATATGGTTAGGATCTTATTTGTTTAACTGCTATCTGTTAAAAATAGGAGCATCATATAGATTAGGGCTTACATCCGCGTGCTTGTCTCATTTGCAATTTTGCATGCACATTCCTATCGGTCTGCACGCATTATCACGGTCAGTCTTACACAAGTCATGTCCACGTCTGTTAACATCACTGTCATTTGTCTATCTAAAGTCATCACTGTCAGAATCTGATACAAATCCTCTAGAATCTGTAGGGTCGCTATAGATTCTCAAAGCTAGTAACTGGGATCTTCATCTTGGGTCAGAAATTCAGATAATCGTTTGGTCAGAATCAGCCCAACAAGTCATTTCAGCATGAATCAGGAAGATCTAGAAAAAAAGGTCACCGAATTGGGAGCCACCATAAGCCAGCAATCCGATAGCCTGGCCTAGGTCCTGAAGTTTATGGAAGAACTGAAACAACAGCGACAGCAGTGTCCCCCTGAGTTCCCACCACCACCATTCGTATTCATACCGCATCCCAAGAATAATGGAGAAGAAGACTAGTTTCAAGGGGCCCCGCCGCTCGTATATGAAAAAAAGTTCCAAGAGAAAATGGACAAAGTCGACAAGCTAGAAAGCGTATTGAGGAAGAGTAAAGGGGTTGATGATTACATGCTAGTCTTGGAAAGACTTTTTGAGCCTGTTAAGCTGAAGCTGCCAGAAAACTTCAAGATGCCTGTCATTGACCGTTTTGATGGAACTGGAAATCCGAAAAGCCATGTAAAGCTATGTATGAACATTTTTCAATCCATGGGCTGCACTCATGAGCACATTGCAATGCTGTTCCCACAAACTCTCGCGAAGTCTGCACTGTCATGGTTCCTTACCTTGGAAGCTTCCAATACTCGGGCATGGGAAGACATAGTTTGGTTATTCGTTGATCACTATTCCTATAATCAAGAACTTGATGTCGCTATTAGGGATTTGGAAACTACTCGGCAGAACAGTAATGAATCCTTCACTGCATATCTGAGCAGATGGAGGAATAAAGTGGCCCAAATGACCCATCGACCAGTTGAGAAAGAATAGGTGAGAATGCTAATCCAGAACCTGTAACCACTCTACCATGAAAAATTGTTTTATCAGTCCATCTCCACCTTTGAAGAGCTATTTGAAGTTGGAACTCGAATTGAAGACGCTATCAGGGAAGGAAAGATCAAGAAGGAAGAGCCTCCGAGTCAGTCAAAAAGGCCCAACTACTCCCGCAATCCTCCAGATGTCAATGCTCTTAGCAGTCAATCCATGGTATACCCCCCTAGGCCATACCAACCCCTCAACCAGGCAAACTCGCCCAATCTCCCTTTCCAGAAAAAGCCTCCTCGTAATTTCGCCAAGCTAGAAATCTCCCTCTCCTCAGCTTTAGATTGTCTCCTCAAAAAAGGCCACCTCCAACTACTCCAGCCTCGAAATACTCCACTCCCGCCAAACTGCGATATGTCCAAAAGATGCACCTACCACCAAGCCCCTGGCCACAACACCGATGATTACATGTGTCTTCGCCATGATATCCAAGGCCTCATTGACCAGAATATCATTGAGCCACCTCCAAAGCAGCCCCATATCACTCAAAATCCTCTATCAAACCACCAAAATATCAGCCTTATTGAGTCCAACCATATATCCTTCAACCCTGCTATCTATATTACCCCCTAGGTCAACCTTTACCCCTTATTGACATCCCGAAATCTGTGGGAATTCATCTGATTGAAGGAGGAGATGATGAGTGGCAGTAACAGCTGACTGATGAACAAGATCTAGGGATAGTGGACCTCAAATGGTATGATCCCAACAATGAAAGCGATGCTTCTATCTGGAACAAGCTGGAGAAACCATTTGTGGGAACAGATTGTGATTGGTTCAAAGAAGATGGAATTGTGGAAGGGCCTACTCCTGCCGAGATTGATCATCTGACTAGGTCAGGCCGTCATTATCAGCCTCCACAGCCTACCACTGAAGCAATCAAAAAAAGTCCGATCAAAGATAAGGGAAAAGGAAAAATGGATGAGATCATCGAAGAAGACAATGAGTTGATAAAGCAGTTGAAGAAAACCCAAGCGCATCTTTTAATGTGAGACATCATGGTAACATCCTACAAGCATAGGCAAGCTGTGTTGAATGCCTTGGCTGGAATTGAGGTCCCCATCGACGCTGCACCGAAAGACATGGTGGCTTTCTTGGGCGCACTCATCCCTGACCCAATCATTACATTTTCTGATGAAGACCTACCGCCGGAAGGGTCTTCACATAACAAAGCTTTATACATCACTGTTGGATGTAAGGGACAGCAGGTGCCATTCTGTCTAGTCGATACAGGCTCCGCCCTAAATGTTTGTGCTCTAAGGACTGCCACCACCTTGGGGGTCAATGTCCTTGACATCACACCATCTGTGCAATCCGTGAGGGCTTATGATAACACTAAGAGAAATGTGATGGGGACTGTTTCTCTCCAAATCCGGGTAGGATCTTTGGTTAGCACTGAAATCTTTCAAGTTATGGACATGCCTGCCTCGTTCAATTTGTTGATCGGGAGGCCCTGGCTACATATCAACAAAGATGTATCATCCACTATGCACCAAACGATCAAGTACATTCATGAGAAGGACGTGAAAATCATCCTCGGTAATAGTTGGGGTAATGAAGCTTTTCCAAACTACGCTCCCATCTTTGAAATCCAAATACCTGAGCTAGAAGAATGAGAAATTGGGGGATTCTTTATGGAAGAAGTCCACATAATTAATGATGAAGACAGGTTCCCCGAGATCTACTCTGTAGTTGTCAACATCGTCGGCAAAATGAACTACTTCCCTAGAATGGGATTGGGCCGACACCAGCAAGGGATTCGTGAGTTCCCGCAGATCAAGGGGCAACAAGGCACTTTTGGGTTGGGGTACAAGCCCACTGAAGAAGACATTGAGCTACAGAGGCCGTGGAAGAAAAGAGTGAGGAGACTCCTACCATACCGCAAAACCTTGAATGGGCAATTCATCAAAGAAGGGGATGATTTCCCCTATTTTGGGTTCCCAGAACCTTGGATCCATCAGGCCACTGGAAAAAGGCACCCCGGGTTGGAAATCTTCACTGACCGCGAAAGACCCCCCTATCAAGATCCGTTCTATCCTGAAGAAATTGAAAAAACCCCGGAGAAAGACTGGTTGGAGTATCTGGACACTGAAGCCATCAAGAAAATGTGGGAAGAGTTCATCGAAGAGAAGGAAGAAAAGAGGGCCAAGAGCCAAGATGATCAGATCAAGCCAACTGAGGAGGGTTTGAGCAACCAGGCTGTAGAGTCATCTGTCTCCCTATCCCCTATTCTCCCAGAGTCTGTACTTCCAATTATCGAGTCTGTACTAGAGTCGGCTGTTGTAAGCCCACCACTGTCTAATGTAATCACTCCACCTATTATGAATGAAATGAAAGATATTTCTGCTTACTCCTCTATGTCTAATACTTGTGAATGCATCATTGGTGACAACCTTCGCTTTACATTTCTCCAGTTGTGCATTAAGAGACGCAATACGGGCCTGGAGCCAGGTGTCTCGGGCAATCACTTGAGCCCAATTTACCTTCCCAACCTCGTCTTGGCAGACTAGTGGTGTCAAACGGGCAGGGCCGGGCTCGGTCAAAGCGGGCCTAACTGGGCTTGAGGGCCGGGCCGGGCCTCGCCTAAAATCGGGTCGGGCCGGGCCGGGCTTGGGAAGGGAGGGGGGATGTCCGCCCCGGACCGGTGGCCCGGGCTCACTAGGGCCGGGCCGGGCCGGGCTAGTGGACGGGCTAATGGACGGGTCGGGCCGGGCCGGGCTCATGGACGGGCTCGGGGGAGTTTTTACTTTTACTTTTTTTTTTTTTTTTTTATATGTTTTGTTTATGCATTAATGATTAGTGATTACTAAAAAAAAGTTTGTTTAACAAAAAAAAAAGTAAATAATATTTATTATTCAATAAAAATTAATGAGATTACTATTATTTGATATTTAAAAATTATAGTCTAATAAAAAATAAAGATTACTTATCATAAATTGTACAATAAAAAGTAAAGATTTATTCATTAATGATTAGTGATTAGTAAAAAAAGTTCATTAAAAAAAAGTAAAGAATATTTATTATTCAATAAAAATTAAAGAGATTACTAGTGTTTGATATTTAAAAATTGTAGTCTAATAAAAAGTAAAGATTATTATCATTAATTTTAATAATTTGTATAATAAAAAGTAAAGATTTATTCATTAATGATTAGTGATTACTAAAAGTCTAAAAAAAGTTCATTAAAAAAATAGTAAAGAATTTTTATTATTCAATAAAAATTAAAGAGATTACTAGTATTTGATATTTAAAATTATAGTCTAATAAAAAATAAAGATTACATTTTACAGAATTGGATTTTTTTTTTTTTAAAAGCCGTTCACAGTTTATACTCATGCGGGCCAGGAGTATTACAATTGATTTGTTTAGAACTAAATGATCTTCAACTCTCATATTCATTCTTCAATTCTTCATTCTTCAATTTTCTTCCGTAACTTCCAAATTTGCGAAGTCTTCAAGAATAGGATCTTGGCGGTTTTGAGTTCGATATTGTGCACGGTCCCAATCCTTCAAGCACATCAAACAGTCAAGCATATCAGGAGATAATCTGCTCCTCCTTTCCTCTAGCACCCTTCCACCTACACTAAAAGCAGACTCCGATGCAACTGTGGAAGCCGGAGGAGTTAGTAGATCACGAGCCATGATGGAAAGAACAGGGAAAGCTCTTACATGTTCTTTCCACCATGTCAAAAGATTTAAATCGACCATTTCCTCGTTGGTTAATCGGCTTTCCCACTCGGTTTCTCGATACTTATTTAATTCACCAAGAATGTTAGAGCTACTTACAAATGATTGACTAACACCCTTTTGTTTCTTTCGACTGAGAAACTGGCTCGCCCAAGAACCACCTGACGCTCCCGAACTTAACTCAATATTATAAGTAGAAGAAGAAGTAGCACTTTCTTTATTTGTATATTTTTCATAGTAAATACGAAATAAAGATTCCAAAGTATTTTCCATTTCAAAAGTAGTTATTTCTAGACCAGGCTCACCATCTGGTCCTTGCATCAATTCAGATATTTGTTCAACCATTTCACAAACACCATCAAAATTGATTCTATGATCCAAGATTGTAGATAAGTAAAATACAGGTGGAATGTTAGACCAATATTTTTTAAACTTTTTTTTCCATTTTCTCGCAAATATCAATAAAAATGTCATTTTTTTGTTTATAACTATGAAATGTATGAGCCATATTATATAATTCCATAAGAACTAAACAAGAAGTAGAATAGTAAACACCGGAAAGTTTATTTGTAGCATTGTAAAATACTTCTAAAAATCCATGAAAATCAAATGCCATCTCCCAATCGTTTGAAGGCAAGTTTAGTGATGGATAATTAACATTAACAAATTGAGTAATAATATTACTATACTTTTTACAAGAATCTATCATAAGATAAGTAGAATTCCAACGAGTTTTAATATCAGTTTGCAATTTCTTTGGATTAAGACGATTTTGTTTACAAACACCATAAAATGCTTGTAGACGGTTAGGCGTTGAACAACAAAAGACCACTGCCTCTCTAATTTTAAGTATGTGATCATTAATTTTTGTTAATCCATCTTGGATAATCAAATTAATGATATGGCATACACAACGACCATGAAATAATTTTCCATTCAACATTGGGCGCATAAGATCTTTAAACATATTAATAGCATTTGTATTAGCACTAGCATTGTCAAAAGTAATGCTTATAATTTTTTTCATAATATCATACTCATTAAAAACATTGATTATATAGTTATATATATTTTCACTAGTATGAGGATAGTCTAATGCACGAAAAGCAATGATATTTTTATTCATATTCCAAATTTCATCTACAAAATGCGCCGTTATACATATATATCCCGTTTTATTACAACCAGTCCACAAATCAGAAGTGCATGCAATTGTACAATTAAAAGTAGAAAAATCCTCAATTAAATTTTTTTTTGGTTTGTTGAAAAACAGATTGTATATCACTTCTAAGAGTATTTCTAGTAATAGGTTGGTAGGCGGGTTGTAAAAAAGTTTGAATAAAACGTGTAAAGCACTCTTCTTCAACTAAAGTAAAAGGCATATCGGATGCACAAACAAATTTTGCCAAGCCTTCCCTCATTTTTTTTTATTATAAAGAAAAGTTCCAACACTTATGCCAGTAGAAGCAGAAATTTGGGATTGTACTAGGTCGCCCGCTTGAGCGGTACCTGCTTCCCATGCACCTTTATGTTTGTTTATGATGTGCCTTTTAAGTGTATTATTTCCTCCACCTTTGTAAGAAAATTTAAGTCCGCATATTTTGCAAATAGCTCTATTTTTTTCGTCATTTAATTTAAAAAATAACCAAACAGGTGATTTTAATTTTCTTTCAGTGGTGGGACTGGGATCATTAGGATTTGAAGGAGATGGTTCAGATGGATTAGACCCCATAATTTCAACGTCGTCATCATCCTCCAATTCCAAATCATTAATCTCATTTCTTTCCCCATAATCTAAATTTTCAAAGTCATAAGTTGGGCCTTCCCTAGTTTTTGAAGATCTTGAGTGAGATGCCATTTTTTTTTAAATAAAAAAAAAAGAGGGGAAAGAAATATAAAAGATTAAATATACTAACAATTAAATAAGCAACTAATAAAGCAAGAAGTGAAACAATAAATAAATTTACCTCAACTTATAGTAGTAGAAGAAGAAGTGAACAACTATAAATTATAATAAGACTTGAGACTTGAGAGCTTGTAAGTTCAAGTTGTAGAAGACTAGAAGTGCCTTTACAAATTAGAGCTTTGATAATTGAATCACCAACTTGTAGAGTAGAAGTGCTTGTAGACTTGTAGTTTATGGAGTAGTATAGAGAAAGTAGAGAATAGAGAGAGATAATTGATTTTTGTATGAGAAAATATGTTGTGGGAGGTTTGGTATTTATAGAAAATGGGCTAAGGGGCATTTTGGGAAGTCAAAAAGCACATTTACATTTTTACCCCCAAAACTAGCCGTTTTATAGTCGTTAGAGGGGTAAAAAGTGGAAAAATATTTGAAAAATGGCCAAACTAGCCGTTATGGGCTCGGGTGGGCCTACCGGGCCGGGCCGGGCCACAATGGCTAGTTAATCCGGGCTTTTGGGCCGGGCTAGCGGGTTAGCGGGCCGGGCCGGGTTTCGGCCTAAGGGGCGGGCCGGGCCGTGGACGGGACAAAGGGTGTCCACCCCGAACCGGACAAAAGTGCTCGGGCCTAGCGGGCCGGGCCTATACCGGGCCGGGCCGGGCTTTTAGCCTGGAAAAATCAGGCCGAGTTCGGGCCGGGCCGGGCCAACCCAACCCGATTGACACCTCTATGGCAGACTGGAGGAACTGCATCACCTCTGCCTAGCGCCAAGATGAGCTTTGGCCTCAGTTTGGACAATTGAGGCTAACTGATCCAATATATGGCATCCCGGTAGCTGTTCCTGAATTTTCTTGAGTAAAAAGAGTTGCCCAGCAAAGAGTGAGGGATCAATAAGGATAGTACCCAAAGCAGCATCAATGTCAGTGACAGGTGAGAGATTGCCTAGACCATAGGTAATGAGCCCAAATATAAGATCCTTGGACCGCTGTAAATTTGAAAGGGAAGCGGCCTCAGGTTCAAACGTACCCAGATAAAATGTTTCAAGGTCCAGACTGCTGAAGAAATCATCAAAAAGAATGAAAGGTTCTGAACCCAAAGGAATAGCCTATCCAGAAAATCCAAAGCCAAGGTTCAATATTCATAAAAGATAAAAGAGCAGCAAGCCTGAACGTAAATTAAATTACTTGGGCAGGTGATGATGTGGAGGCTGATACGTCTTGTGACGTAATGTCCTCATTGCTGTTGAGGGAATGGAACTTGGGTTGATTGTTGGACTAGCTCAGAAGGAGGAGCCATAGTAGTGTCCTCCATCAAAACTCCAACGCCCATGCCTGCACTAGGATGAGCATTTAGTTCATTGACCGAGTCAGCTATTGGAGGTCAGTCTTCACCACTCGGGGCTGGGTCCTCCGGAAGGTTAGAAATGCCAGGATTGGCCAGTCTCTTTTATACTCTCTACGGCTAATCCAGGTGCAGCAGCAGAGTCATCCTGATCAGTCATAACATCTCTGCTGGCCCATTTGGCACCTGGGAGACCAATTGTTCTACTCCTCCTCTGGCAGTCTCCAAAGTGGCATCGTCTCCAGGCAAGTCTTCACTACTAGAAGAAAGAACCACTAGCTCTGGTATAGACTCCCTAGTAGGGTTAGCATCATCATTTCCATCCGAGGGAGTCAAGGGAGAGACGTCCCTAATCAAAATTGATCCTCTTTCAGTAACTTGTTCTAGAACGGCCGTAGCTCATTTAGCTGGTATAAGAACTAGGAGATGAGGTGATGTAACTCGTAGTCGGGTTATTGGTGGTTGAGTTGTTATTCGAGTGGCATGCCTGGTTGGCAATGTCACTTCCTCGGAGTCCTCGTCTCTCAGCTGAAATGAAATAGAAGGGTGTTAGAATTAGTGAGAATGATCGGGCAGAACAAAAGGGACAGAGATAGAATACCTGAGCAGATAGAGGAGCAATTTTCTTCTTCTTGGTCGGCTCTTTGCCCGCTGTCTTTTGGGGGGCCAATCTCTTGCTTGCTTGCTTATTTTTTGCGTGCTACAACTGGTGCAGCAACGGGTTCGTTGGCCTCGATGGCCGATGATGCAGTAAATTAAAGTAAAACTTCAGAAGCAGTACTCCGGAATATTTGGGAGGAACGATCAGACCACCACTTCTTAAATTCTTCAAAACAACTGGTCGAGCTGAAAATGGCTTGAAAGTGAATGTCGCCAAATAGCTAGGGAAGATTTTGTTTTAAGTAATTTGGGTGCCCGATCCCCAATTGGCTGGATTATTGGAAAGTTAAAGGAATGGGAAGAATTGAAGAGAGAAAAAAAGAGTGAAAAGGTGGAGATCCTGGTTGGAGCATTCCTTATAAAAAAGGCAAAACATTCCTCAAATGTATGTGAAGATGAAACAACGTCCATATATTGGATCGCAAAGATAGGAATATCAGCCAGCGAACAGGCAGCAGGCTGAAATTTAGGGAAATATGAGTATAACCAGAGGTAGAAGATCTAGATTGGGCTTCCTCCAGAACTAAAGCCCAAATGAACAAAATCAGTCACACCTCCGACTAGGTATGCCCAGACTAGTGTGGCTAAAGCTAAAGGTTAGCCAGAAGCCAGGGCTATAGCCAGAGTAGTATATTCTTTTATTATGGCCTGGCTGGCTGAGTAGAAGAGATACCTATATAGCCAGTAGATGAAGAAGGCATTATACTCAGCATCGGATACATGTGTCCCTTCCTTGCCCATGGAAGCAGCCAAAAAACTTCCATAAATAGTATTAGGCTTATAGGAAATGACCCCGTCTCTAACAGACTCTTATTGGGGATAGAAAGAGCTAGCCATTCTAACATCCAGGCCTGGAATAACTTCTTGCCCGTGGGGATGGAGCCTGAGTAAATAGCTTATATCTTTAACAGTAGGCCCCATCGGTCCACTGTGAAAGAAGAATCCATTACATGAGGAGGACCAGAAGAAAAGGGCAGAGAAGAAGATAGATCGGTCAAGCTCAAGCTTAGATCAACTGATCATGATGGCATCATAGATGCATGTCCGTCTCCAGAGGTCGGCCTTTGAGGTCAAGACCCTTATTACCCATTTATCCCAGTCCGCAGTAGGAATAGGCCAGCCCCTGATAGGATGGGAGGCAGTCTAGACTTTGCTCCAGTGGGTTGGAAGTTGGAGGAAAGACTCATTGATTACTAGAGGAAAGTAAGGGCTAAAAGCAATAGGAGGGTCGCAGCAAAATACCGCGCCAAAATTGGGTGCCGCCAGAGTTCCATCGGTAGTTGCGTAGTTAACAAAGAAATCTGTAGAAATGTCTACAGCATGAGTCTTGTCCAATTGATGGACCTCTCGGTATCGGCTCTATAGAGGTGGAACATCTAAAAACATTTACTGGCCTTGGATGTCACCGCCGGAGCAATCTTGGGAGCCATTTCAGTGGGTGAAGGTTCTATTGTTCTCCGGAAAGGATGGGGTTAGAGAGAGAGGCTCTGGTCTGGTATTTCTAGAGAGAGAGGAAGACGAAGAAGAAGATTGGGAAAGTTAAAGAGATTTGAAAAATCCCATCATTTTATACATTTTAGTATTAAATGGAGAGTGAATAGTGGGATTCTTGAGATCTGACAGAACCTGCATGATAGACACGTGGTAGTTTTCAAATTCAAAATGTCACATCAATCAAGGCGGGACGATTGACATGACCTTTTAGGGGGCAAATGTTTGCACCCAATAATCGCCAAAGGTTTTTTAGCCCCAATGAGTTAAAATTCGCTGGGATCTGGCTGGCCCAAGGTTGCAAGTAGTGATTGACCTCAAGAGGAGGAACATCACATGGTTCAGAAGGAAAAAGCACAGCCTCGGGAAATATGGAGCCCAATATGCGATTAAGGTAAAGCACCCAACGATCAGGCACCATATTTAGAATAAGTGAGTAACAAAAAGTGTGCAAACCCGATTGGTCAGATTTACGCATATGTTCACCATCAAGCATCCACGAAAGGAAGACTTGGCAAAAAGATCTTTTAGCTCCAGCCTGATTTTATAGGAAGTGTGCATGTAGCGTTCATCAGGCTCATACACTTCGGACGACGAGTAAGGCAGTCCGAAGGTGAGAAAGGCATAGTCGTGTTAGCCCGATGAATTAGTTAGGCAGTCCCATCTCCAGCTGTCATCATGAAATTAAGGAAGTGAAGTCCTTTTAGGAATGGGTTTGAGCGTATCCAGCTAGATGCGGAAGGATATCCCAAAGATTATGGGATTGAATCAATCAGGATAAGGATAAGGATAAGGAAAGAGTTTGAAATTGGGAAGGATTCTGCCATATCTTGCTTGGAGCGTAATTCAAGGAGTTCTTACCATATTAAAACTTCCTAATGGCCGTTATAAATATAAAGGCTGGCCAACTGTGTAGGGGACCCTGCGTCATTCTCGAAACAACATTCATACACTGCATTCAAAGCATTCAATCCATGTGTTCTTATTACTTTGCATCCGTAGCAAATAGGTATGTCCATTTGTTACTTTCATTGCGTTCATTCTTAGTTGAACTATCAGAGTTTGTTCTAATTTTTGTTCGGCATCTTGTTATTATTTCCAAACAGATTTAGTAAAATATCTTCATAGTTGTTTTGTTTAATTTCGTTTATGATTGTTTATCTGGTAAACTCTGCACTAATTAGCTTATGCGCTTCAGTACTGCCATAGGACTTTTGGTAAGGGTACTTTCCTACTCACCTCACACAATCACACTGTTAGAAGTCAAATTCAATAAGCCTTGTATATCACTCACACAAGCACATAGGAAATTAGTTTGCACACACCGAGCCTATTTGGCTCTGGCACGCCCGTGCAAAACTACAAGCAAACAGGCATGAAGTAATGAAGCTAGAGGTGTAGGACTGGAGTTTGGGATGTTTTACTATATTAGGGGATAGAGAACTGAAGTTGGGGATTTATAACAAGAGTTAGGGATGGATAACTGGAATTGGGAATTGAGAACTCAAGTTGGGGATGTTTCACTATATTGGGCATGAAGTACTGAAGCTAAGGATGTAGGACTGGAGTTGGGGATGTTTCACTATATTAGGGCATGGAGAACTGAAGCTGGGGATGGATAACTGGAATTGGGGATTGAGAACTCAAGTTGGGGATGTTTCACTCTATTTGGGATAAAGTATTGAAGCTACGGATGTAGTACTGGAGTTGGGGATGTTTCACTATATAGGGGATGGAGAACTGGAGTTGAGGATGATTCACTATATTGGGGATGGAGTACTGAAGCATTGAAGCTAGGGATGTAGTACTGGAGTTGGGGATGTTTCACTATATAGGGGATGGAGAACTAGAGTTGAGGATGATTCACTATATTGGGGATGGAGTACTAAAGCATTGAAGCTAGGGATGTAGTACTTGAGTTGGGGATGTTTCACTATATAGGGGATGGAGAACTGGAGTTGAGGATGTTTCACTATATTGGGATGGATAACTGAAGCTGGGGAGGGGGGATAAAATTGGAGTTGCTCGGGCAATGTGGGACAATTCAAGATGCTTCAAAGGAAAAGGATTTAAGTTGGTGGAGGAATGTGGTTCTCCAAACCTCTAAGCGAAAAAACAACATTCAACAACTAGGACTGATGATTTGCTTCTTCTTTTTTCATCTTTAAGAGAAAAAAACAAGATTCAACAAGGGTAATACTTTGGACACACCCAAAGACAACTTTTGGGACACAACCCAAAAGATGTGTCTATATCACTCTTGATATCACAAGAGAGATATAGACACATCTTTTGGGTTGTGTCACAAGAGAGATATAGACACATCTTTTGGATTGTGTCCCAAAAGTTGTGTCTATGGGTGTGTCCCAATCTTTACTCATTCAACAGCTAGGGCTGGGTGTTTCTTTTCTCTCCCCTATTGGGTTTAAACAAGTGTCGAGAAACTATGACAAAGAAGAGTGAGAGTAAGCAATTCTGTTAATCTTTATCTCTTCAATTTCACTGATTTCCACTATTTTTGAATATATATATATATGTGTATATATATCGGTTAGACTCTTAACTGAACATACATAGTGAACATTATTTTTTGCCTAAAAGAACCCGCCGGGACGGCCTACGGATTCTTGTAGGCAAAAAATAATGTTCACTTAAGAGCATGACCGTATATATATATATATAAACAGCAATGTAGTTGCCACATGGCACCCTATGTAGTTGGGTGCCGCATGGCATTACTACACCATATGTATATGGATATAAGAGTGTATATGTATATAGATTTTAAATAAAATAATATTAAAATTTAAAAAATAATAATAAATAAATAAGTCTTACGCTTCCATAAATAAGATGTAACGTTCTTCTTCAAATACCCCATTCCCTTTGATACTCATCAACTCTTCCATAAAGTCATCAACTTCAAACCTCTTCTTGCTTATACTATTACACCACTCAAATTCATACTCGTCACCCAACATAAACGTCTCAATTTTCCTATAACTTCCCTCACACTCACTCACTATAACTGCCTCTCTCACCACACATCTTAGATTGTTAATTTATTTTGTAATTTTTTTTTTACAGACTTCGTGGGTAAATATATAGGGGTGTTCAGCCAAAGGCCCCTATAATTTATGGAATAAAATTTAAAGCACAGGGCCCAAACCAGTAGTTTCTAAAACCCCTCCAACGATAAAACAACAAAAATAACCCCTCTCTCTCTCTCTCTCTCTCTCTCTCTCTCTCTCTCTCTCTCTCTCCATAAACCCAACACAAGATAAAGAAATTCAAAACCAAAAAAATGAAAAACCATGATGGAGATGACGTGGTGGTGGTAGAGGTGCTGCGATTATAGATGGAGGTGGCGATGGTGATGGTGGCGCTGTGATGGTGATGGAGGTAACGATGGCGGTGGTGTTGTTGCAATAGTGATGGAGGTGACATGGTGGTCGAGGTGTTGCGATTGTAGATGGAGGTGACGATGGTGATGGTGATGGTGATGGTGATGGTGGTGGTGGTGGTGGTGGTACTGCTGCGACGGTAGTGGTAATGTTGTAATGGTGGTGGTGCTGCGACGGTGGTGGTGGTGCTGCGACGGTAGTGGTGGTGCTGTGATGGTGGTGCTACTGCAATGGTGGTGGTGATGACAGTGGTAATGGAGGTGGCGACGGCAATGACAATGGCAACGACGACATCAACAGTGATGGTGGCTCGGTGGTGATGGTGGCGCAGATGATGACGGATTTGTTACCAAACAGATAATATTATCTGTTGAGAATGACAGATAATATTTTATATCTGTGAAATAATCAGTTTTGATACTATTATCTGTTGAGCATGACAAATAATAACATCACAATGGTGCTATTATGGGGTGGTGGTGGTGGTACTGGTGCTACGACGGTGGTCGTGGTGGTGCTGCAAAATTATCTGTTTTCGAAAATAGATAATATTATCTATTTTCAAAAACAGATAAGATTGTGGTGCTGTGATGGTAGTGGTGTTGCAATGGTGGTGGTGATGACAGTGGTAATGGAGGTGGCGACGGCAACGGCAATGACGACAGCAACGGTGATGGTGGCATGGTGGTGATGGTGGCGCAAATGATGATGAATTTGTTACCAAACAGATAATATTATCTGTTGAGCATGACAGATAATATTATATATCTATGAAGTTATCAGTTTTGATAATATTATCTGTCAAGTATGATGGATAATAACATCACAATGGTGTTGTTATAGGGTGGTGGTGGTACTGGTGCTGCAATGGTGGTGCTGCGAAATTATCTATTTTTGAAAACAGATAATATTACCTGTTTGGGTAATATTATCTGTTTTCAAAAACAGATAAGATTGTGGTGCTAGTGATGGTAATGGTGGTGCAATGATGAAGCAGCCAACAAGGAAGATAGTGAAAAAGAAGTAGAAGTCAACAAGGAAGAGTGAAGAAGAAGAAGATCGAAGAAGTTTATAACAGATAATATTATATGTTTTTTGTCACTTTATAACAAATAAAATTACATATTGTGTCACTTTATAACAAATCAAAATGCCCCCCCAAAATAGACAATATATTTGTCCCGGACAAATAAAATTAAACAGATAATATTATTTGTCTAGATCATAATATTTGTTTTCTCTATATGAGGCTTAAAATAATCAGTTTTTTCAAAATTTAGCAACTCAAAATATAGATCTTGACAAAATGCATGAAACCAAAAAAAAAATTCACCAAAAGACCAAAAAATATTATGGTAGTTTTGCAAACAGATAATATTGTTTGACAACAGATATATATATATATATATATCATCTTTTTCAGTGGTGATGGTGGTGGTGACGGTGCAATGGTGGTGGCGGTGCGATGGTGATGGCGATGGTGGTGGCGGCTGTAATATTATCTGTGTGTATATGTATACATACACATATGTCTATATATATCATCTTCTTCAGTGGCGAAGGTGGTGGTTGCGGTGTAATGGTGGTGGTGATGGGGGTGGTCTCGCTACGAAGGTGGTGTCGGTTGCGGTGTGATGGTGGTGGTGATGGTGGTGGCGGTCTTGCAACGATGGTGGTGCTGGCGATGGTGGCGATGGTGGTAGTGACGGTCACCGGCGTCGGGGCAATTTCGTCCATGTCGAGGGCAACATCATCATTAAAACAGATAAAAAAAAAAAAAAAAACAAAATTAGATTTTTGGTTGCAAACTTAAAGCACGCGTGGGCTTCAGATTGAACAAGAATTTGACTGGGTTTTACACATTATTGACTAATTCTAAGAGTTTATCTCCAAATTTCCCAAATATACATAGATTCTAAAAAAATAAAAAAAAAAATTGACTGATACCTGCGCATAGCATGGGCAAACGCTAGTATACATAAATGTGTGTGTGTGTGTGTGTGGCTTATTGTTAATTTTTCATACATGTATTGATTGATTGTATTACGAGAATGAGCACACGAGAGAGTCACTGAGGAAGGCGAAGGAGTGTCCGAAGAAAGAAGAAGAAGAACGCAAAGGAAGACGCCCAGGTTGATTGAACATCTAGGACGCACCGACATTTTTGAGAAGGTAACGTGTCGCATGTCGTATCGTGTACGACACACGAACACGACACTTCACTGACACGTTTATTGGAGTGTCAACGTACAACTTTTTAAGAATTTTGTCGTGTCGGTGCGTCCGTGTCGTGTCGTATTATGTCAGTGTATCCGTATCCGTGTTTCATAATTTAACATGTTAGCAAAGATTTGCTGTCATGGAAGAAATGTGGAAGCTCATAATGAAGCAGTTGTTAAATATACGAGTTTGGGTGGGTATGGCTTTATTTTATTTAACCTTTACATATATGAAAGGAGATAATTAAAGGTTCCATCAATTCAAAGGACTGGGAAACCATTCTGATTCCTCCACTCAAAGGGAAAAAATATATATATCGCATGGTAACGTTGTGGTTTTTGTTGTTATTTTCTGTTTTTATTTTTTGTATTGATGCATGCCTCCAATTCAATAAAAAAAAATGAAAAAAAAAATTGAAAACAAAAAATCACAATATTACCATGCGAGTTCTCAAAAAAGAATTAAAATTGTGGAACGAGAATGACCGAATAATGAACACGTTCCTTAATATTGGCCACGTTTTCGCACCAGAAGAAGGGCAATAACTTGATTTCCACTTCAAGGAACAAAATTTATGGACAAACCGATGGATTTCTGCCCCATTAAGGAAGTCAATGTATACGCAAACCATCCGCGGGACCTCACTGTATCTTCTATCAAATAATATATATATATATATATTTTATATATATGGGAAGGGTCAGGAGCGTCGCTAAAAACCTGGTCCGTAAATGGAGGTCCGTCGGATAGACTGGCGGTATAAATATATGTGCATATATATATATTGTTTCTGTAGTGTTTATTTTGGTTTCTTTTCACGTGATTTCCTTATTCTCTAGTAAATTTTTTGTTTACAAGGAAAAAAAAAAAAAGGCAAACCAGAGTGTAAATTCTAAAATTAATTAAAAAATTGCCAAAGTGCCCTTCATGTCATAGTGTTGATTTTTCAATTGTTAGAAATGTTTATCTAGTGAGACACCTTTTTCTCAAGTGATATCGGGACCCTCACGAGAGGTAGAAAATCGAGTCACCGGGCGCGGCGGGTGGGGTGTTAAAGAATGTATTAATCCACCATATGATGTTTTCCACATACGTAAGATCATAATCAGCACTAAAGTAGTGCTAAAATTCTCTAGACGAACTCGAAAATGTTATTAATCCAAGTATGAAAAAAGTTAATGACTTACCTGTCTTTATATAAGAAACTCAATCCTAATTCTAACAAATGATAGAAATAATAATCCTTAAAAAGGTTTACAATTAAAACTGGGGTTTGATTTTTGTACTCCATGTTTGGACTGCAGCACTCCATCAAATTAGAATTAGGTCCCCCATTTGGACTGCAGCACTTCGAGTATTCATTATTATTATTATTATTATTATTATTTTTCTATTCAGAAGGACTTTGTTCACATAACTTTCACTTGCCTACGGCTGCTGGTCACTGGTTTGTTTGTAAGCTATACAGTGATGGGAGGTGTGTAGATGTTCCCAGTGGACCTTATTGCTGCAACTTGGAACTTGTTTCAATGTAAGTATCAGTTTTATTTTTTTTCATTTCCCCCCTCCTTTTAGGAAAACAAAAAACTATTTTAGAGTAGATAACAGATGTTGAAGTTATCTACTTTTGATATGATAAAACCAATCCTTTACAAATAAGGAGTTTTAGGAGTGCATTTCCAGTCTAACAGTCATGGTTCCGATACACATGAAATGCTACTATTAAGAGTGACCTACTACCCTTCCTCATGGAGCGATAAGCTATACCTAAGGGAAATTTGGTAAACATGATAATCTTTCAAGAATATCGAGATTTTGACGCCCTAGGGCAAAAGATATTTCAAAGCACTTGGCATAATGCCTTGCATTTATTTCTTCAATTGTGGATCTCATTTATTCATAAGCTTCACCGTAAAACACTGCGTTTTATCATGCTCACAATTTTTTTCTTAAATTGTGGATCTCATGTCTACTTATGTCGGTCCAAGGCGACAATATTCAAGGCCAACGACATTCGCACCGGATTGTGTTTGAATATGTCAAGTGGTGAAGATTGGACCAATAGTCCAAAGTGATGTCAAGATCAGTCATATGCGTCCGGTTATGTCGTCGATTGAGTGCAAATGCGACGTGAGTATCGAACGACCTTAAGTGAGTGCCGAGGATTGTAGACAGCATAAAGATATTTGCTATTTCGGTTTATGATTCAAAGTTGTTGATTTCTAAAAAAAAATTTAATAATAATAATATAATGTTTATTCCCCAATGGTTATATAAAATGTTTTCTGAGACTGTTCAAGTGCAGTAGAGATATTTACTCGGCTTTCATTTTGTACCCTGAACAATCAAACGTTTAGATTTTACAGAAGTTGAGTCTTCGGAAGAGGAGTACGCAGAGGAAAGCTACGGCTTTGCAAGCTAGATGGCGGAGTTGAAAACTCCATATTATGTTGTTTCTAGTTACTATGTATTTGGGGATATGTGATGGCCAAACTTATTATGGAGACTTATTATATTTTGTAAGGCTTTAATGCCTAAGATAATTTATGTTCTTCAACTCTTTCTTGTATAGTTGTAATAATGAAACTTAAGATTGTGAATGCTTAATATAGTTCTTTAATTTTTTTTCTTATTTTTGCTACTCCGGTGGTGTGTGACAAGGTCCAACTTGAGATTGGTCAACCCACAACAAACCATGGTCCACTTTCCAAACATCTCAGTTGCTAAGGTGTCCACAAGACTTTTCTTCTCCCATAGTATAGTTGTAGCACTGGTTACTAAAGTGTGAGACAACCTTCTCCCAATAAAATGCCCTACAAGCGAGATCTCCATACAGATTTTCCTTCATCAACTAAAATGTTTTAGGAACCATATCAAAAAAAAAAAAAAAAATTGTTTTAGGAACTTTCTAAATTGGAATATATAACCAAACCAAACCAAACCAAGCCTTGTGTCCCAATCAATTGAAATATATATAGTCAAAAATTTATTGCTAGTTCTTGACCCTTATTTGAGTACTTGAAGCTTGGACTCCAATTGGGGTCCTTCTTAACCAAATGTTAGGCATGTATTGGTAATCTTAGTTCCACTATTGACAGTAAGTGTTTGATGAGATTTGTATATGAAGAGCCAACTATCGGCAATCGCCCACACATTTACCCTTTTCAAGTCCTTATAAGTTATAACGCTTATCAAGAAATTTTAACAATTCCCTTATATTGAGCAAGGACATGAATTTAAATATCATATGGGTGCACAATAGCAAAACTCTCATTTGTCAATGGGTGTGACCAACTAAAAAACAAAAGCTCAAAACAGAACAAGAAGTCAATTAACAATTTCGTGTTAAAACTTTGAAAATACTTTAGTAGAGAAATGGTCATCTTTCTAAGGCTTAGTTTGGCCCCCATGTGGCTTTTTAAAATGAGCTTATGAAATTTATTACTAAGTTGCTTGATCATTTTATACAAGTGACACACTACTCTTCAAAAAAAACATCATAAAACTAAAAAGCAACCTTGAGCTTTTGAAAGCTCCATTCTAGAGCTTTTAAAAACAATCATCGTTTGGAACAAAATGGGAAATATTTTTAGAAGCTACAATTTGGAGCTTTTTAAAGAAAAACTGTGTTTACCTTCAAAAATAGATCGAGTTTATTGAGGGGGAAAAAAATGAAAGAACTAATCTAAACAGTCGCAACTTTATAAGGAATCACTTATAAATTATTCCTTGGGACTCAACCGGAGCAAAGGGAAGGAGCAGGATGAGCTCAAATAAGATTAACTAAATGACTAGATAGCCATATAAAGAATAAGCCTACAGTGCTGTGTGCTGCCCATTCTCTCACATAGTTAAGTCCCTGTTTGGCAACAACTTATGGAGTAAACTCCAAAAGCTAAAATGAAATTGGCCATTCAATTCCAGTCCCAAAAAGGTCAATTGCACAAATCTGCAATTGACCAAAAGCTACCTTGGGCAGCTATAGGCCGAAAGCAATTTTTTGCGATTGAATCATAGAAGCCGAGTTGCCAAACAGGCCCTAAATGGTAGAACTTAACCGGGCTGCCACAGCACCATCATAGGAATGTAATTTTTGGATGAAATGGGAAGGAAGGTGAAGGGAATTGCAAAAACATTCAAGGAAACATACACCCACAGGTACGTATGTAGCATAATATACGTATATATATATACACACATACATAAGAATATTCCGTGGACGCACGTAACAGGCTGATGTAGTGCTTGTACACAAGTTTCAGGTTACCATATTAGTGGCATTAAATAAGGATAAGGTAGAAGAGCAGACTAATCTAAGATTGTGCCCAATTGATCTGCACATTCAAAACTCAAAACTATCGACAAACATGCCCTTAGCAAAGAGAAGCAGCCAGCTTTTCAAAATCAAATGGGACTTTCCTAAGACTTTCAGAAATGAGAACCAGTGTTGATTTTAAACGAAGAGTCCCCCAATCTACCATTTCTTTCTTCGCCTTTGCGAATTCAAGCCTTTCTTGCAATTCTTTTATCATCTTAGCAATCTCTTGAATCTCTTCGTCCAACTTGTTGCTCTCCAAATTGTGATTAGCGATCTTCCTCTCAACTTCTTTCAACTCCTCTTCAAGCTGTTCTCGTCTTTCTTTCGTCAATAACAACTCATTTAAGCGAGTTTGTACAGATTCAATGTCAAATCCATGAATTTTCAAATCCGAGACAGTTTCCAAACTTTGATCAATTATGCTTTTAGGATCAGTATGTTGCAATTTCGAAGTCCTCTCAACTAAATTTGCAAAAGTAACCATTTTACCTATTGCCAATCCTTCACGAAGATCCTCTTTACAATCATCCAAAGGACGGAAGTGTGGCTTCTGTGGCATAATCTTGAATACTTCCAAAGATTCAACCGACTCCCAAATCGGGGAGCATTTCTGAAAAGGCAGGCCTTGATTCTTATCAGCCGCAATGTCACCACTATCAGAAACTGTAGTACATTGCATTGCAATTCCGTCTCGTCTCTCACTTGCTTCGGCGTATTGGTCGATATTGCTTGCAATTGGAGGAGAGTGAATCTCAATTTCATCCTGTCGTGCACTTGCCTCGTCACATTGGTTGACAATTGTTCCAGGAGAAACTGCTGGTCAAAAATAAAATAGGTTTAAATACATTTTACTCCACTGTAATTAGATCCATTTCACTCAACCCCCGTGGTTCAAAAGTTGACACCTAATTCCACAGTGGTTTTGACTGAAATGAAGGCGTGAAGTTTCTAAATACATTTGACTCCCCTGTAATTAGGGACCCATTTCCACTTTCCCTCCTTATGGTTTAAAAGTTAACACTTGGGACTGAAATGTAAGGTATATTTGTCATTTCAAGTCAAAAGTTTACACCATTAGGGTTTGCACTTAATTAACCACGAGCGGTTAATTGTCAACTTTTAACCATCGAGGGGAAAAGTGAAAACAAACCTAATCCCAAGGGGATAAATTGTATTTAGCCCAATAAAACATAAAATAGAACGAGCATACACAATAGTAACATTCAATTCTTTTCGACAAAATGTTCCACATTAAAACAAAATTTTCACATCTTTTTTTGTTTTTTGAAAAAAAAATTACTTATCTTCCAGTGTTGGGGCCACACAAAATAGTTTTTATTAAGTAACAAGCCAATGCCAAATGTATATAAATTAGTATGTGGAGGTATGACATGTAAATGCGCGTACAGATATGTGCAGTACGCGCATATCGTACCAAAATGTACATCACGACTAATTTGGCATTTCACTTTTAGGTATTGCCCCGAAAATGACTTGCAAAAAAAAAATCAGGACATTTTACAGAAACAAACACCGGGAAGAAATACTCAAAATGTTTGCCGTCTAAACAAACAAAGCATCTGAAGAATGCAAGAGTACTATACTAGCTTACTTGAGTCCTCCACAGTTCGGGAGTCCATTCCTCCAATCCATTCAAGTAGAGGTTGATCATCAAGTACATTCCCATGCAGATCATCAATGACTTGTTCGACAACTTTTGTCGAGTAATCCGTTTCAGAAACATCAGGTGTTTTGCTTCTAATTCCGTCTTCAGAACCTACAAGAAGTCGTCAAAATTAAGTCAGTACAAAACAAATTCTATGCAATTTAAAAGAGATCTCCACTACGCCCTATTTATTTCCATGGCATTTGTCTACATAGGAGAAGAAAATCATGATTAAGCACCTCAAATTGATCTTTAACCAATTAGATTGCCAAACACTTTATTCGCATTTCCATCTCTTTCATGGTAAAATTACCCAAGGCTTGTTTGGTTTGTGGAATCATTCAAGGAAAAGAAAAGGGAAAGGAAAACTAGTACTTTGTGTTTTCCCTAATGTTTTTCTTCATGCTTAAGCAACATTAAAAGTTAAAATTTTACAAAACATAATTGTAAGTATGAAACAATGCAAATGACACAAAAGTCAAAGTTTCCCTTTATGTTTTCTTTTCTTTTCCCTCGCAAAATCTGTGAACCAAACATAGCCCAAGGATCTGTTTGGTTTATGGATTCAGAGTATCAGAAGTAGAAGGAAGGGAACACGAAAACGAGAAGGAAAAGTATTTCCTAGTGTTCTCCTCCATGCTCAAGTTATATCAGAAGTCAAAAAAAAAAAATTATCAAAATATGATAGAAACTCTGAACAAGATGAAGAAAAGTGCTTCAAAGAATTTAACTTTTTTTATTTTATTTTCACCGTATTTTCTTTTCATTCCTAGTTTTCATATTAACCAAACAAAAAGTGTTTTCCTCCGTGTTCTCTTTTCTTTCTGGTGCCCTCATTCACTGATGCAAATATAGCCGGCCACTATTGCTAAAGCAAGTGCCGCTATGGACAGTAGTACAAGTTACTTCCACAGTTGTAGATTTGATTTGACAATAGTCAGTATTATGTTGGTAATAGAATCATGAAAAAACTGGATAGGCCTTCTCCACCAATTTCCTCAAACATAAGGAAAAGAAAGCACTTTGAGTCATAAACTTCGGAAATAATTTAAACATGAAACAATCTGATCAATCTAATTGCCAAGAGAACATGAATAGTATAATAATTATAATAGGAACCTCATAACCGGAAATAGTAGGAGGGTTGTTCCAAAAATTTGTTCTCTTCTCCCACTACTCGCGACATGAAGCAGAAGGCTCTGTTTGGTTCATGGATTTACTGAGGAGAAGAAATAAAACACTAAGGACCTGCTTGCGCGTCCATGGATTTGAATGAGATCATTTTCAATTCATGAGGCATTTTAGTATACAAACTAAAATGTAAAACTTGAATTTGTTCATTTTAAAAATGAAAAAATGCTTCTTCAGATGCAGTCATTCTTTAGGTTTTCTAATATGAGATACAATTGATGTGTTTAAGCATTAGTTAATTTAGTTCTAGCATAACTACCATTTTATACCAATGATGGATTTGTACAATGAAATGCCTTACAAATTATAAATGATCTCATTAAAATTCATGGGCAAGCAAACAGGCCCCAAAGAAAATGCTTTTCTTCGTTCGGTTACTAAGGCTTTGTTCCATTTGTGGATTTATACAAGGAAACGGAAAGGACAACAAGTTCCCTTGTCTTTCCTTTTTGTTTTCTTCTATGCTCAAATAACATTAAAAGTAAAAAATCAAAAAAATGTTGTAGGCTTGTAGCTTAAGAAAAAGAGCGAAAAGAGACTAAACAAAATGCAAAAATTTTCAATTAATTATCATTGTAAATTCTTTTCCATCCTATTTTCCCTAGTAAATAAACAAAGAAAAGCCCCTACTTGGTGTTTTCTAATGTAGTCGCATTCACTCTCTAAAGCCTATACTGATTTCAGGAAGAGGCCACCCACTAGATAAGAACAGAACAACCAAGTACACAGCTGATGTGGAACAAAGTAACGTCAATAGCTATATAGCACGGATACTTCACTTTGGGTGTCGTGTCCGTGTCAGACACCGACACTTGGCGGACACGCTTCACGACGTGTCAGACACGCTATAAAACGTGTCTTAAATATTTTAACGTTAGACACACCTTGATCACGTGTCGGACACGCAGCCGACATGGCCGGACACACAAGTGAATGCAACATGATGGCCTCTCATTAGAAATGCATTTTAAAACTTTGAGGCAATAATCTTAATATTGTAAAATTGGGGATAATCAATTGGTTTATTTGAGAATTATGGAAACATGAGTGGCATGGAACCACAAATTGTATAATTAATTCAAAGATATAATGATTTAATCATTGTATCCTACTGTGTCGGTATCCTTTTAAATTGCTATGTTTTGTAATCATTTTATGAGTATATGTTATAAGTTGTTATTTGCCTCGTTTCTATGGGTGAATATCAGAATATGTAATGTAATGTTGACATTTAATCCTCTCTTCTTCTTCTTTTACTTCAAACTAAATTATATTTTTTAGAAATATTTTTTTATTGGACGTATCGTATCCTACATTTTTGGAATTTGCCGTATTGCTGTCTCTGTGTCGTGTCGTCTCCGTGTCACGTGTCCGTATCCGTGCTACATAGGTCAATAGCATTGCATCCTTTCTTTTCCCTCACTAAATCCATGAACCAAACAAGCCTAAGGAAAAAAATGAGGGAAAATGAAAGGAAAAGAAAGCAGATGGAGATTAGATTAAAAAAATTGAGTTTTGCAAGTCACTTTCTTCCCTAATTTACTATGCCTTCAACCTTTTTCCGATGAATATTATAATGTGATCTCTTTGGTTCGCAAATTAGATAAGGAAAATAAAGGAGAAGAGAACACACAAAGGAAAAACATTTCCTCTGCGTTTTTCATCATGCTTAAATATAAAACATACGAGGTTATTGATCAACGTGAATTGCGGACCCACTGTTATGCTCCAAAATTTTTTCTTGATGTGTACATCATAAGTCGCTTACCCATTATCTTTCCAACTGTCTGATCAAGTTGTTTATCCTTCTGTCATTTTTATTTTGTTGCTTAATATATCAGTCCCTTGGCGAACAGTGCAGAAATATATTGCACTCGGCAATGACCTCACAGAATCCTTCCTAATCTGAAATGGAGTATTGGTCTTGGGGGCCCGTGTTTCCATAATTGCAAGGAAATCAGCAATATTTGTGGCACCTCCACCCCCTAGTGCTTCTCACCTATGGATTTAAGATGCAACTTTTCATTTCAAGAATTGAAATTTTCTAGAAGACAATGGGTAGTCCGCGATGAGCTTTTCAGATTCCTTACTAAGCCGAAAGGGATATTGGTCTTCTGGGTTTGTGTTTCCTGAAAAACTTACTTCCTTAATTGCAAGGAAAACATCTTTATTTGTGTCCCCTCCACCCCACTGTGCTTCTTACATATGGAATTAAGATGCAACTTTTCATTTCAAGAAATATAATTTTCTAGAAAAATAGGAGTAATCCGCAATGAGCATCTCAAATTCTATACTAAGCCGAAATGGATATGAGTCTTGTGGGCACCTGTTTCCTAAAAAAACTACTTCTGCAATTGCAAGGAAATCAACTTTATTTGTGGCACCTACACCTCCACTCTGCTTCCCACCTACGGAATTAAGATGAACCGCTTTATTCAAAGAAATAAAAATTTCTAAAAAAAACTGGGCGCAATTTGGAAAGGCTTAGAACTAGTCATTTGTTTCATAAGTGAAGAATCAGTTCTACATATTGAATAGAGTGTTTGGGTCACACAAGAACTGTTTCTTTTGTCCTGAAAAGAGCCGGTTTCATTTTTGCGATTAAGATGTTCTAGAAAACTAGGGGGCTGTGTGAAAAGATCTGAAGTGGTTCTTTCTTTCACAAGTGAACCGGTTCTACACATTTAATAGACCGTTCCAGTTTTATATATTTTCGAGCGGGTTCTAAATAGCTGGGTGTTTGTGTACCTGCTTTTTCGTTACATAGGAGTTCGTGCCTGACTAAAAAATGCATCATAATACTGGTTTCTACAGAAACCCGAGTGAGACTCGGACCAAACCTGATCATTTTTCATTCCAACCACGCCCTAAGCGGGAGACACACCCACCCACACAAACACACACACACACACCCACACCCCCCCCCCCCCCCCCCCTTTTTTTTTTTTTTGTGTGTGTGTGTGTGTGTGAAACCAACCAACATTATGTTGGTTTTTATAAGCACCAGATACAAAATGAAAACGGAACTGAACTTGATCCCATTTTATGCAATCCCAAACTGACACTATAGTAAGTTACAAATTAATACATACCTTCCACCAATTCCTCAATCAATGATTTAGGTGGTTTTCCCTCCTTTCCTCTCTGGCTGCTAGTCTCATCTACGCAATTAGGATGCACCTTTTAATTTCTCGAATTATGATTTTCCAGAAAACTATAGTAGCTGCAGATTACTACACAAACACACACGCAGATATACCTTCCTTCGGTTCCTCAATTGACAACTTAGGTGGTCTACCTCTCCTTTTTCTGTCACTTCTCTCCCCAACCTTCGGCTCACTAGTCTCCTGCAGTAGAAAGAAAAGGCACCACGAAAAGTACAATTAAGTCAACAAAACAAAACCGACATTAAACATTATACAGGGCTATCAAATCGATAAATATTTCCAGCTCTGCAACAATAAATTTCCACCGGTCAAAAATAGATCACCTTCCAAAAGAGCCGATTTTTCTATTTTTATTTTTTTCAAGAGAGCTATTAGAAAGCCATAACATACACATCAAGTGCATTACTCTAATTGTATATGACAATAAACATATCCAGAAACATGTCCTCAAAATCAACCCAAAATGTAAACAATTGACGACAATGAAATTAAGCATATTTAACACGTGGTATTTGTATTTGCTACAAAATAACTACAAAAGCAGTGTGGTAGTGACCCATTATCCAATCTATCTGGAAATGTGTAAATGAGACTATATACTTTTTCATGTTATACAATTAAGGCTGTGCTTGGTTTGCAGATTTAGAGAAGAAAGAAAGAAAGAGAAACAAGAAAGAAAACCAATTGCAGTGGCATTTTTCCTTGTGTTTTTATCCATGCTTAAATAACACTAAAAGTTGAGAATTTTCAAAATATAATAATATCTTTAAAAAAGGGAGGAAAAGAACTCACAAAATTTAGAATTGTTATTATATTTGTCATGATATTTCCTTTTCCTTCCTAGTTCCTACTTCCTCACCATTCCATTTCCCCTTGTGGTCCAAACAAAGAAAAGTGTTTTCCAGGGTGTTCTCTTTTCCTTTCCCTCAAATCCATGAACGAACAAAGCATAAGGCCTTTCTCCCCTCTTAAAAGTACTTTTCTCATCATTGCATACCTTGTAATTCTTCAATTCCTGATCATATCTCATGAGCTTCAAACATGCTTCATCAGAGAGCCAACGAAGATTTTCAGATTGTACGCTGCTTCTTCCCTGAGACTCAAACCCTATCATGACATTCATGTCGAATTCGTCCATTATCCACGTGCATGTTCCATAATATCAATATGAGTAAAAATGCAGTTTGCAGCCTTCAACTGTACACCAATTTACAGTTTAGTCCCTCATTTTCAATTGTAGCAACTTGTTTTAGGTAAACTGCAGTGTCAATCTTTTGTCAGCTTCCCTATGAAAAAGTAACAGAACCCCGTGGTGCAATTTCAACCTTCCCCTAATATGTTTCCATCACTTTTTCAAACGGAAGTTGATAAAGAATGAAATTGCAATTTGTTTCAAAGTTAAGGGACCAAATTGCTACAACTGAAAAACGCAGGACCAAAGCGCAAATTGATGTATAGTGAAAGGTGCAAAATGTATATTACCCTAGCAAAATTTTATCAGTGAAATTACAAGCTAAAGAACTACGCACCTGTAGCGGAGGCTTTTGTACTTTCACTTTGTGGTCTTTGTTTTTGTCCCTTTTTCCATATAAACTTTATTCTTTGACTGTCCAGTCCATGGACTTTTTGTTGCTCGGTTGCCTGGAGGAGTTAACACAGAAGTCTTAAACCTGTAGCATTCTGGTTTGCTTAATGGATTTAGTGAGGGAAAGGAAACAAAAACATTGAGATAAACCCTATCCTCGTAGTGTTAATAAGGAAAATAGGAAGGAGAAGAAATAGGGAAGAACAAAAAAAAAACTGAACTTTGCGAGTCACTTTCCTTCATATTTTTCTTGGACTCTTAATATATTTTTAAAAAGTTTATACCACGTTACTAAGCATGGAGAAAAACCTAAAAGTCATTTCCCAAACCAAGAAAATCTTCTTTTCTTGGATTTCCCATGGACCGTAGTTTCCACCCAAAATACTTCTCAGTCTCAATCACATATTCACATCAGTACCGTGGATGTGATGCCTAAGGTAATCTAGGTGTGAGGAGATATATCTAATTTTGTTCTCTCTTCTTCTTGTAATTCTACAACCATCTTTTGTTTCACTTTTTCGTTATACCAAAATCTCCTTCGTAGGACCTCATCTTAATCAAGTTGCCTCAGACTCAGAGGTGCCATAAAGCACTATTTGTGAGCCTTGCGTGGCATTAGCACCTCAACGAGCAAATTGGAACACATCTGAACACTATATTTAAGGTCAGCTAGCAAGCTAGATTCTGAAACCTTGATTTTGGCACACGTGATTCAATGATTGTTATTTGTGCGTGTCTGTGTGATTTTCCTTTCCAATCGATCTTATCTGCAACTTTTCTAAGAAAAGGACCAAAAGAGGCTACAAGTTATGCTCTCTTGTAACTACATAAAACGGATTGCAACAACATATACAACCAAAGAAAACCCAATTACAATTTTCTACCCAAAAAAAAAACCAAATGAGCTACAAGTAATGCTCTCTTGTAACTAAATAAAACGTATTGCACCAACATGTATAAGCAAAGAAAACCCTAGGGAACCCAATTACAACCATACACCCAGACATTACCATGTCAACCTTACTCGTTCTAATGAGATTCAGGTTGAACATATGGGATGGTCACACTTACACCCAGACACTACCATGTCAACCTTACTCATTCTAATGAGATTCAGGTTGAACATATGGGATGGTCACACTTCAACAAAGATTCATAAGGCAAAAATAACTCACAAATTTCTTTCCCGGAGAGCTCTTGGTTTTAGCAAAAAGTGAATCACCCACCACGGATTTCTTTGAGCAATCACTTCTTGTGCCTCGCGTGGCTGATGTAGTAAGACCAGAAAGTGCTTCTTTACTTGAACTTTGTATCGGTGTTATGTTTTCACACAGTGTGAGAGATAGTGGCGCTTCCTCTGTGTTTTGCTTCCTTAACCTCTTCAAAGGTCGTGAACTCATAGCACTAGTATCAGGTGTTGCCGGCTTATGTTTCTTCATGGTTGACTTGAATGAACTTTTGAGTCGAATAGGCATCTCAGCATTTTTAGGATCGTTGAGAGTATGGCCCAACTGTTCTTGACTATCTGATAATGGGTTTATGATTTCCTAAAACAAAAGCCAATTATTCCAGCTACCAATAGCATAGCTAAAATTCAATGCACTCATAAAAATGCATTACATACCACAGCAAATTTGACATAAGAATTGTCACTATTTGATTGCAAAGCAGTAATTATTTATAGATATCAGTCATTTGTCTTGCAGGATAGAAAGTTCCTCAATTTAAAATGGCTAAACAAAATTACATGCGATATTATACAACATAACATGACAAGAATCAATCAATACCGTTAATACTAGTAAATCAAGCAAGGTGACGAATATCTGTTCGATTTAGCATGAAAAAACACGCCGATTTAGCAAGATGTCGAATACACTACAAACACCCAGTAATCGCTACATGACGATGATTTATTCATGGTTGAAACCAAAAAAAAACAGCCAAAAGGTTGCAGACAGAGTAGAATACTATCCTTTTTAGTTCTTACCCACTAATCATTGGGCAGCAGTTCAGTTAGAAAAAATGACGTGGCAGAATAAAAAACATTGAGATATCCTAACTTTGAACTACCTCTTTGTCCAAAACTTCTATTTGGGGCCTCATTAGATGTGAACTAGCAAAAATATATGCATCAATCCTCCATACACAACCTTATAATTAAATATGGGAATTGATTTTGGCACTCCAAAAGTTACCATTGGCACTCCATGCAGTGCATAGTACCACATCCAGTGCATGTAGTATCATGCAATTAATGCACTGAATGGAGTGCCAATGGTAACTTTTGGAGTGCCAAAATCAATTCCCTTAAATATTTAAACTATTTCATCATGACTACTGTTGGAGATAATAATCTTTTAGGATATTTTAGGATTCTTATTTCTTTTCATCTCTCTTTATTAGTCATATTGACCTATTTGTGTCCACCTGTTATTTCTTTCCATCTGTTATTATTTTCCTTCCTATTTAGTCTTGGGTCTTGTAGTATATACATTGGATTAGATTTAATAAAAATTAACCCTCTATTGGTGGCTATGTTACATGAACTCTTCTAAGTGTCCGGAAGACACGAGTATGGATGCCATATCCGACACGGGTATTTCGCCTTCCTTGGCTGAAAATTATACTAAACTACACTAGAACGATCCTCCCCAAGTGTCATACCCATGTCCGCAAAGCGTCGTGTCAACACAGGTACTTCACCTATTTAGAAGAGTCCATGTAACATAGATTGGTGGATGGTGTTTCCCACTCTTGCCAACTTTCATGAAGTCTTGTTGTAACCTTATCATTCCAAACTTCTGTGGTTTATTTCCACCTCCAGTTTGGGGGGGCGAGGGTTGGATATAATAATCTTTTGGGATATTTTAGGATTTTTATTTCTCTTTTATCTCTCTTTAATTGGTCATGTTGACTTATTTATGTCAATCTTGAAAAAGTTGAAGAAGAAGAAGAAGAAGAAGAAGAAGAAGAAGAAGAAATGCTCTATCCAAAGTGATAGAATACATCTCTCGAATCTCTCTCCCTTTCTGTAACTTTGTAATTTCTCTATAAATTCTTGAATTCCCATATCTCAAACATTAAGCAAACCAGGAAAGTTCCCTTTGACCCCTTTTTTGATTTTCGTTGTATCGTTGTTCATTCTTGATGATGCACAAATATCCTAAACTAAAAAGCCAAACCGACTAGTCGAATCCGCACCAATCGTCCACTATATGGTCGGTTTTACAGTGGCTGCTTTATGAATCGGCTAAATTCGGTAAGGATTAAGGAAGAATTGAGAAGATCATTTTTGTTGGGAAGAAGTGCCTAAAACCGACCAAACCGGACGATTTATAACCCTACATATATATATATATATATATGTAGGGATTTGCTAACTTACAGCAAAGGAGGCTTTTAGCGACGAAAAACATGCTTTTAGCGACGAAAAAAGTTGAAACCTTTAGCGACAAAAATTTCGTCGCTTAAAACCAGCTTTTCGTCGCTAAAGAGACTGTTGTATGCTGCTAACCTACAACCATCATGTTGTAGGTTAGAAGCCCCCATATATATATATATATATATAGCCCCCCTTTTCTTTCTATTTCTCACACTTTTCCTCCCTTTTCTTGGGATGCTAGAACAGCCCACCATCACCTCTTCCTCCACCAGAAATAATTTTTTCCTTCCTCTCCTTTCTCCCCCAATCACCTCAGCTCTCCTTGACCCAATTAATCCACGTAGGACTCTCCCTGTTTCTTTCTCCCCTTTTTGCCCTCTTTAACCGTTGCACTCGGGTCATGGGATTCAAGTCGCGACACAAGATATGCGTCTAACACCAAACCAAAACATGCAGATCAATGAAGACAATAATTGTGTACAATTTTGAGAAGAAAATCATAATGTACCCATGACAAACAGCGGCCAAGACTCACATATCGCATTTGAGAATATTAAGCAAAATTACAAAAATGTTAAGAAGATGCTATATATTAGTGATGAAAATTGATTGGGAAAAAAAAAAGAAGAAGACACGGACGGTATTGCAAAATGGTCTTAAAAATGTCAATAAACAGAGCAGATTGGGCATTAAATAAACACCTAAGTAACACAACAATATGCTCCAAGAATACTCGATGCATCAGTTTGTGCAATCACAATGACAATTCAGCTCAAACTAGAGTAAATTCCAACATCACTAAGAAAAAAGAGAAATGGATTACGCCGTCACACACGCATTTAGAGAGCTTCTTGCTTAAGGTCCGTGATGGTTTAGTGAGCTTCGAGTCCATTATGTAACAGCCGTCATGCTCCAATTTCATAACATTAACAAACACACAGCTCATCGACACCATTATAGTCTGTTATGTAACAGAATTTCTAACTCACGCATGTGATCCCCATAACAAGCGTCACAGCAACAGATATTTTTAGCCATTTTCCCACTTTTTCTTCAATCCCATTCAATTACTTGATTAGGACTCCAGTTTCCATAATGGCACCATCCAAGAGTCCAGTTTCTGCCTTCAAATGCTATCAAAACCACTATGCATTCATCTAATTTCCTTGGGACATCAACAAAGTGCCCAAATAAGCAAATAAATAAGTAGAAAACTAAGACGGGGGTAAAATATTTTCTTGTATTCTTCCACTGAGGGAGTTACTAAGATGGGGGTAAAATATTTTCGTGTATTCTTCCACTGACAGGGTTCTCTATTTATGTACAAGGTAGGGAATTAAAAACAGGAAATAAAATCAAAAGAAATAAATATTGATTACAATCAAATCCCTAAAGATATGTGATCCTCAAATCATGGGATTTGACTAGATCAATCTAATCTAATTTAATCTTCATAAATAAAGTAATATCTCCAACACTCCCTGCAAGTTGAGGTAAAAAAATCTTTTGAAGTGTCCTACTTGAACTTGAAAGCCTCGAAAAATGAGAATTTGAAAGTTTTTGGAAAAAGGTTCCCGGACAACACCGGAAGCCTGAAAAAAGATGGCACCAAAAAACACCGGTGAACCGAATAAGAATGCTCCTGAAAAACAGCGAGAGCAAATCCCAAACCAGAATGGCACCGGAAAAACATCGGTAGCCATACATGCCTTTAACATGCCCTTAGGAAGATAGGCGCAGCACTAACGCTGTGCAATGAAGAGCCTCAACGGGAAAGGCAGCACTAACACTGTGCAAAGAAGAGAGGCACACCACACATAGGCTACGCAAGAGAGAGGAGGCACACCACACATAGGCTACGCAAGAGAGAGGAGGCATGCGATGGCTATGAGCTACGCAGAACGGCCGGATGGGCTTGCCGAACGGAGTAGAAACGATGCCCGTGGGGGTTAGCCGATGACTGGAGATGGCCCGAGAGGGCTGGCCGGCGATTGGACATGGCCCGAGAAGGCTGGACGGGGCCTGAAAGGGCCTGGACAAAGCCCGAGAGGGCTGGCCAACAGCTGGACGAGGCCCGAAAGGGCTGGCCGGTGACTGGACAAGGCTTGGAAGGGCTGGTCGACGGTTGGATGGTGTCCTTGGGGGTTGGCTGACGGCTGGACAATGATCGTGGGGGCTGCCAAGCAGGCCCTTAAAGGGGCTGAATTGGTGGCAGCAACTGAAGTGATATAGGAGAAGGGACCAAAGGAGTCATAAAGGAAAGGGCAGCCCAGTGCACGAGACTCCCGCCATTGCGGGATCTGGGGAGGGTGAGATGTACGTAGCCTTACCCCTGCAAGCAAAGAAGCTGTTTCCAGAAAGGAGTCATAAAGGAAAATTAAGAAAAATTCAAAAGGCCGAACGGACGGCATGAGGTCTTTCGCCGAAAAAGTGAAAGCACTTGAACTTTAGGCCAAATCGACCTGGCTCTGATACCAAGTAGAAAACAAAGATGGGGGTAAAATATTTTCTTGTATTCTTCCACTGAGGGGGTTCTCTATTTATATACAAGCTAGGGAATTAAAAGCAGGAAATAAAATCAAAAGAAATAAATACTGATTACAATCAAATCCCTAAAGATACGTGATCCTCAAATCATGGGATATGACTGGATCAATCTAAATCTAATTTAATCTTCATAAATAAAGTAATATCTCCAACAAAATATATAAGAGACAACAAAAATAAGAACATAGAAGACCAAACAAGATATGCAGTTAAATCATACGAACCCACGACAATATCAATGAAGATAACAATGGAGAAGATTTAGAATATTCTTCACATGATTCATGAGACCGTATGACCGATAAACCACGAGTACCCACAAACAATGGTCACATATGACATTTGAGAATATTAATACTAAGAAAAGCCCCCAATCTTTACTATAAACAGAAGACAAAGCCAAAGGCGCTCTACAATGCGCCACATAGATTTTCTCCTCTTTTCTTTTTTTTTCTTTTTTTTTTTCTCTTTTCCTTTTGTTAGAGTTTGTATTTATTTGTCCTATTCTTAATATAACCAAACTTATAAATGAAGTGTCCAATGTCCATATTAGGAGAATCTCTAAGCTCTTAGTCTTCTACATTAGAAGGAGCTTAGTTGTGATAATTCTACAACTTGAAATTCGTGCAAAATCAATAAAATTAGATACATATTTATACAAAATATAAAAAGCCAGAACCAAAAACCTTCTCTATTACGCCATGTTGTATTTTCACATTTTTCCTTTTTAGAATAAATATGAAATCTATCTTCTCTAGGTGATAAGTTTGCAATTACCTAAACTTTTCTCCTCTCACTTCCATCCATGATGCTTACCAAAAGTCTCTAATTGACGTCGCTACTTATATATACATATATTTACACATATAACATCACTTTATTTGAGTCTTCAAAAAAAATTTATTTTGTATTTAAAATATAGAATATATTAGGTGTCATTCTTGAAGGAAATGATCAATTAAAGTTACTGGTAGCAACACAAACTAAACCTCATTTGCATTTAAACCAAAACATAGGTGGTAATCAAAATAGTTTCATAGAGTTTAGTTGCAAAGTCAAGAGTTGTTACTAGGTTTGTATAGCCTACAACCCGTGCAAAGCAAGGTTATCGACTAGTACATTTAGAAGATGCTACACATTGGTCTCAGAAATTAATAAATCCACAAAAGATAGACAAAGGTGATACTGCAAAATGGTCTTAAAGATGATTCATGAAACAGATAAAACCAGAGAACAGTAAAGTACCCATACAAAAACAATAGTCACATGTGACATTTGAGAATATTAAGAAAAAACTAGAATATGTTAAGAAGGTGCTATATATTAGTAATGAAAAGTAATGAAACCACAAAAAATGCACAAAAGCTGTACTGCAAAATGGCCAAAAGATTTGACCAAATCTAATGTAATACATTTACCCACACATAATGGCCACCACAAACGCAAGAGATCAGAACTCAAGAGAGCATATACCTGCCTGTCGGGTCTGACCCATTTCTCACCAGCCCAATCCCGATGGACGAGAAACTCAGAATGAGCGAGAACTCGATCTCGTCCGGAGGGTTCAGGAAATAGATTACGTAATTAGAGTCGCCGTCATCACTGATGACTCCGATGATGACACCAATCCACCACACGTCTCGGCGAAACGCATCAATGATTGTTATGAAAACTATGCTTAAGGTCAGCTAGCAAGTTAAATTCTGAAACCTATGCAGCAAGCTAGATTCTGAAACCTTCCTTTTGGCGCGTATGCATCAATCATTGTTATTTGTGCGTGTGTGTTTGTGTGATATTCCTTTCAAATCGACATAATCTTTAATTTTCTAAGAAAAGACCAGAAGAGGCTACAATAAATGCTTTCTTAATTCTTGTAATTAAGTAAAACAGATTGCACGAATATATACCAGCAAAGAAAACCCTGGGCAACCCAATTACAAGTATACACCCACCCACTATCATCTGATCCATCTCAATCCTCACTCATTCTAATGTGATTCAGGTTGAACGTATGAAATAGTCACACTTTAACAAAGGATTCATGAGGCGGAAATAACTAACAAATTTCTTTCCCTGAGAGCTCTTGGTTTTAGCAAAAAGTGAATCACTCACCACAGATTTCTTTGAGCAATCACTTCCTGTGCCTCCCGTGGCTGATGTAATAAGACCAGAAAGTGCTGCTTTTCTTAAACTTCGTATTGGTGTAGTCATGTTTTCACACGGGGTGAGAGATAGTGTGGCTTCCTCTATGTTTTGCTTCCTTAACCTCTTCAAAGGTCGTGAACTCATAGCACTAGTATCAGGCGTTGCCGGCTTATGTTTCTTCTTGGCTGACTTGAATGACCTTTTGGGTTGAATAGGTGTCTCAGCATTTTTAGGAACGTTGATAGCATGGCCCAACTGTTCTTGATGATCTGATAACAGTTTTATGATTTCCTGAAACAAAAACCGATTATTCAAGCTACCAAAAGTGCAGCTAAAATTCAATGCATTCAAAAAAAAGCATGGCATACCAGTTACCACAGCAAATCTGACATAGAATTGTCACTTTAAGATTGCCAAAGCAGTAATAATTATAGATGTCAGTCATTTCTTTTGCAGGATAAAAGGTTCCTCAATTATAAATGGAGTAAAAAAAATGTTGACATACAATGTTATACAACAAAATATGACAAGAATCAATCCAATACCGCGAGTACTACTAAATCAAGTATTATGGCGAGTATTTGTCCGATTCAGTATGAAAAAACATGCCAATTTAGCAAGATGTCGAATTTAATAGAAACACTCTGTAAATTGCTACATGAAGACGATTTATTCATGGCTGAAGAAAAAAAAACACAGCCACAAGGTAGCAAAAAGCGAGGAATTCTATCCTTCTTACCCAGTAATCATTGGGCAACATTAGAAAAGAAAGTCATGGCAAAATAAAATGTTGGAATATGGCCGGTAGACTGGATGATCGATGGGCAGAGAGTTGATCCTGCCGGTAGGATGGGCCGGTGGAACGCAATCCAGGATTACTTGATCCCAATCTTTCCAGATTTGATTAAATCCTAATCTTTCCAGATAAGATTGAAGAGAATCCCAATCCTTCCAAAACTCGCACCAAATTTAAATCTGGTTCAAAAACCTCAAAGGCTCAAACACCTCCTCCAGCCCTCGACTTACTCAAATCATATTGAGTTTTACTCGAATCCGGACCCAAATTCAAATAACATTGTTCATTGACTCAAATTCTGATCAGGGTTTAAGGATTGGAGAGGGTTTTTTTCCTCAAATTTAATCTAATATGGGTTTGAGTAAGGGTTGGAGGTGTCTTTATTCAAATTCTACACTCAAGTGAGGGGAAGTAATACTATTATAAAGAATTTGCTTCCCAAATTTTTATCACAAAAGCGCATCCCAAATGAAAGTGGCAGTGGGGTAACTGAACTTCCAAACAAAATTTAACTTTTTGGGATAAAAATTTGGGAAGCATCGCATTACTCCAAAATTTGAGTATGACCATCGGAGAGCTTCATACCAAATGAAGTTTTTTACACACATTTCTAGTCGAACTTGAGTAAAAATTTGAGTAACACCACCTCCAATCATTTGCCTCAAACTCCTATAAAAGTTGAACTTAAACCCAAATTGAAATGACCCTATTTTGTTTTGGGTCAAAAAAGGGAACCTATTCACATACTCAAATTCTGATATGGGTTTGATTAAGTAAAGGGTTGGAGATGGGGGCTAATGGCCACCAAAAACCCTAGAAATCAGAACTCAAGATAGAGCATAGTATTACCTTACTGTCTGGGTCGGGTCGGACCCATTTGCCACCAACCCAATCCCGATGGACCCGTAAATCGGAACGAGCGAACCGAATCTCTTCTGGAGGGCTCTTGAACCAGACAACGTACTTAGAGTCTCTGTCTCCGCCGCCTTCAACGACGACTGTGGTGATGACACCTGTCCACCAGCCATCTCGGTGAAACGCGTCGACGACGTCGTTTATGGCGAAAGAGTGGTCCCGATCGTCTTCCGCCGGAAAAATCGGCCTGAGAAAGGAAACGTCGACAAGCTCTCTGAGGGGCTCAGACGTATCTTCGTCTTCCAACAAGGTTTGGTACTGAACCTGGTATCGGCGACCCACCAACGACGCCGTATCAGTGGTCGAAGGTGGTTGTCGTGGTGGTGGTCTGATGACAGTGGCGACGTACCACGCGCCATCGAAGCCTTCTTGGTCGCTGCTAACTTCTACCACTGAGCCTTTGCTGAAGAGGGTCTGTTCGCCTTCGCCGGTGACGGCGTCGTTTTCTTCGGCACTGCTCATTTTGGTTTTCTGAACATTATTTGGTATAGTGTTTCAGTCTTTGAGAAGCTGCTAGTAAAAATTTTGGGGTTCGCTTCTCGAGGTCTGAAAATGGCGGAGGGTAGTATTGATACGGGGAAAAAAAAAATTGTGAAATGATTGATGACTTTTTTGGCGGGATGGTAGGGGTGTAGTACTAATGGACTAGATTAGATTTTATGGGAGAGCAAGTTCTATAGATCCGAGGGGAAAGGGATCCGAGTCAGCAAGGTTGGTGTTGCCAATTGGGCAGCAAGCTTTAGTCACATGGGTGCGGTGGTGCTACTCAATTAGTAGACCCAAAATGGTTGCATTGTAATTTGGATCATCCTCAACCAGATTGGAGAAGCTGTTCGGTTCTACTAAGGTAACCGAAACCAGCTCAGTTAGTCGAGTTTAAAGAGAGGTCAATGGTTCAACAAAATCTCTCAATGGTCATATATGAGTGGGTTGTGAGAATAAATTTTTAATAGTTGTATTCAAAGTTCGTTGTGGATTCAAATCTTATTACCCATCTTATATTCCTTACTTTTTTGGTGTGTGTGTTGTGGGGTCGATATATCTGTTGGGAATTTACCTCATGTTCTGCTCGGATAAAAATAGCAAGAGGTAAAGTGGTTGTATAATACCCTGTATTTTTTTTAATATATATATATATATATGAATAAGATCTTATATTTCTTTCTTAGATACTTGTATGAATCTTACTTTGCCTTTGATGCATTTTGTGCTCAATCGATTGGACTGTCTTACGAATCGATTGTCTTATCTTGGACACCAATCGATTGTCATCGTTTCCCAATCGCTTGTCACATTATACCTACCACCTTGACCCAATCCATTGGACACAATCGGTTGTAGTCATTAATACAAAACCTCAATCGATTGGACCCTTGTCCAGGGGCATAGCTATATGAGCACAGCGGGTACCATGGTACCCACTAAACTTGTACATTATAATATTTCTACCCTCAGTATGTGCAAGACATGCCTGCCCTAGTGGGTGGTTACATATCTATCAACCTAAAGTGCCCGGTTCGAATCTCCTAGCCCCCTTTTTTGTTTCCTTTTTGTTTTTTTGAAAAAATTGATTTGGTTTTCAGCCCCTTGTTTTATAAATATTGCTTAGGAAACCTCACTATCTATCTCTCTAATTATTTCTTTTCTCTTTTTTTTTTTTGAAGAACTAATTTGGTTTTCAGCCCCTTGTTTTATAAATATTGCTTAGGAAACCCTACTATCTATCTATCTATTGAAAATACTCACTGATGAATGCTGTCTATTTCAATACTTGAAACACAATTTTTAGTTTTGCAAATTTAATGGCTTAAAATTTTCAGTACTTAAAATACAATACTTAATTTTCAGTACTTAATTTTCAGACTTATCAAGCATACCTAAGGGTTTGTTTGATAACCCAATAAAGTTCTATCAATGAAAAGTTTTAGCATTGTATTTTTTTTTCAGTTCGTTTGATAATATACAACTTCACTGAAAATGTGTCCAAAAACTACTAAAAATTTTAAATAAAAAGGTTGTATTAAAAATTGTATGGTGGTATTAGAACATTTTGGACATAAAATCAATTCTACACATAATTATAGTTAAGTAAAAAAAAAAAAAAATCGCCTCGAGGCTGTTGCCCCCAACCCCGCATAGCCTAAATCCTTGATTGGTACCCACTGAATGAAATTTCTGGATACGCCCCTGCCCTTGTCCCAATCAATTGGAGCATTAACTACCTAACCCAATCGATTGCCACTTTGGCCAATTGATTGGCAACAGCTGGACAAATCCTTTTTGTTCTGGCTGCGAACTCATTTCTCCTATGTATATGAGGTTTTTCTTGCATTTTTTGTAATAACCTGCATTTTCATTTATTTGCATTTTCATATTTAATTTGTATTGACTACTTTATTTAATTACATTTCTCATATTCTAAATTTTATTCCTTGAATTATTGCAAGTTAAGAATTTTGGTTGGGGTCAAATTGCGATTTTATAAAATTTAGCAACGCATGTGTTAAATTTCAAAACTGTATTTCAAAAAGGTGAAAATGTTTTCTTTTAACTCAATCAGTATTTTTATGAAACCAGGAAATCACTTCCTACGTTAAAATGAATTTTCTGTATTTTTTGGGTAACCACTGCGCCCCGAAAATACCAGTTTATATCCAAAACTGTCCGTACCTTGTTGAACTTCCACAGATTTTGGAAGTGACGTAAAGTGGACATGACATATACTTTATTTCCATTTAAGGCAAGCAATGATTGGTTAAGGTATTGCTTGGGAATGTATAACTTGTGTGTGTCAATATTGTGCCATAAGTTGTGTTTCCCAAACAGCCCGAACTTGCCCCCTACTAACCTATTTGACCCTTGATGAACCTATAGAGGTAGATGTGCATTAGTTGTATATACTTATATATGTTTCTTCATGCATAAACCTTATTAATCTACAATTTGTTTAGAAAATTAGAGTTAAGTTGGATTGTTAAGACTTAGTAATAGAACTTGGAGCCCAAGAATTGGGAAGTCTATATATATATATATACCTTATACACTCATCCATAGCACACATTCTTCCATTTAAATTTCAGAGAGTTTAGAGAGAGAGCTTGAGAGTTCTTATTACAGGGTATTTTTAGAGAGAAGATGTCACGCCCCGGAACGGCAAAAATAGAGAAAAATAAATTTCCTTTTTGGGTCCAAAGGCAGCGACGGGTGAAGTCACATGATTGTCCACACCACGCAGTACTAAGCAACAAGAAGTAATAGTGTAACAACAATGAAGTCTAGGTTCTGATCACAACGTATCACAAAGTCAACAGAAGTTACTAACTATTACATATCAGAGTCTCGAATCAAATATAAGGCAGTGGAAGTACAAATGCCAAGGCAACATATGCCTGACTACAAAAAGATTCTAAAACGGTAAAGACAATTAGCTACAATTATAGTCTAGTCTTCAGTTGGCATAAAGGTAGTCCTCGGCGTAGTAGTCTTCTTCAGTCTGACCTCCGTCGGGGAAACCTCCACAGGGACTCCGTCACCGGCATAGTAGTCCTCTCCTGCAGGCCCTTCACCTGTATAGTCATAACCAGGGTGCGCTGGAACGTAGAAATGTCCAGCGGCATAAACGCCGTCAGCTTAATGAAAGCTGAGTGAGTTAGATACTAACAGGGTATCAACTATTGAAGTTATTACAAGTTATAAGCCGCAAACAAGTTAGAGTTCTGTGAGGGTAACTTCTTTACATCAAACCGATTATCCGATTACTAATGTCTTACTCATTTTAAGACCGATAACACGTCTAGATAGGGGAACAGACTCGACAGTAGTTCAACTCTATAACACACTACACCATATGGGCAATTTTGTAACATATAGATTTTATGATTTGTACCGGGTATATCCGTTACTAATTTGTAACAGATATATCCGTTACAAAGTTCTAAAGACCGTTACTAATTACAATTATTTTGATTACTTAATTTTTGTAATGGGTGTATTTATATGAGTAACGTTTATAACCGTTACAAAATTGATCCAAAAAATAAAAATAAATAAAAGAATTTTGACATACCTAAAACTATCGGGCTCTCTTGGTTTCATTTAGTAGGGGTTTTACAAGAAAAAGAGAGAGACACGAGAAAGGATAAAGAGAAGCCGCCGCCACCCACCGACGCTTCCTGCCGACCGTCGCTGCCCACTGCCGCCCAGGTACACCCTTCATTCTTCTTCTTCTTCTTCCTTCTTCCTTTTCTTCTTCTTCTTTCTTCCTCCTTTTTCTTCTTCTTCTTCTTCTTCTTTGTCAGATTCATATATGGTTCCTTTTTCTTCTTCTTTCTTTGTCAGATTCATATATGGTGGATAACTAAGAGAAATTAGGGTTCGATTCAGTCCTCTAATTAGGGGTTCGTTGTTTCTCTTCTTTCTTAATTTATTTATTCTTCTTTGTAAATTAGGGTTCATTGATCTATTTTTGTGGCTTCATTTGGGGATTTCCATCCATCTCTCCCTCACTCTCTACTCACATGGACACAAACACAGAGTCGTTCACACAACACACACACACACACACTCTCTCTCTCTCTCTATCTCTCTCTCTCTCTTGGCTGTCCACATGTACACACAAATGTGGGAACACACACACATACACATCTCTAGTCATTGTGCATGAGTTTTTGATTTCAGACCTCTTTAGTATTCTGATTTTGAATTAGGGATTTTTTTTGTTCGAGTTGATTTAGGGCTTCTAATATGTGAGTTTTGTGATCTAAAAAAAAATTATGTGCATTTTTATTTTATGTTTGGCTTCTAATTATTTGATACTTTTTTTTTTTTGCAGATTTTGAGGACTGGTTTCATTTTTTTTGTGTGGCTTCTAATTATTTTAGGTTTTCTTCATGTTTGACTCTCATACACAACTCTCGGTGATCTCAGGTAATGAGCTCGGTTGATTTCTTCTTTGCCTTCAATTTAATTAAACTTGTTTTGGAAAGTTAAAGTGATGAGTGAATATGATTCTATGGGGTTTTGGTTTCATTTGCAATCCTTTGATTGTGTGTTTGCGTATGCCCGGGGCTTTTTGTTTTTTTAGGGGTTTCTCAGTATGTTTTCTAAAATAGACATAGTAATAGTTATTATACTTCTTTTCTTGAATGTGGGTTTTCCTAATTGGAGAGAGTTTTGGACAATATTGTTTGCAAATGGTGAATTTGAATGATGCGGCTTTTGATCTTTCAAATAGACCTGCCATCGATGAGGTAGTAATACTAATTGCTCTGAGAATTTCACCGCTCTCTCTCTCTCTTGAGAAGTTCAAATTAGGGAACCTATCTTCAAGTGTACACATGATAGTAGCTTACTTACATTTGAAGATAAAAGAAGAGCTTTTTAGTTGTTGTGAAGTGATTGGACATTAAACCAGACATCTTAAGTGATGGTTGGTGTTGAGCAAGCTTTATCCATACTATTGGTGCTAATCAAGTTTGTAGAGTTAGCAAGGAGATGAGGACGACATTGATGTTGTTTATTAAGAGAAAAGAAATAGAAGAAACAAATAAATAGTTATAGTTGATAAGAGTTTTAGCTAATTTATTGGATTAATAATCAGATTGCAAGGGATCTTTTATCAAAACGCAAAGGTTTTAGCAAAAGAGAGTCTAGCATAACTTTGGTGATTTTGACTCTTTTAGGCGCATGTGAAGCTGTCTTTTTTTGTTTTTTTTTTTTTTACCTTTTTTTTTGTTGGGTGTCTTTTCTCTTTCCCTCCTTTCTATTTTTCTTGGCTGTTATTCTTTTTTGCAGAAAGGTAACTTTGTTGTTTGTTTCGTTGGATACTTGATTTGTGGAACCCTCTTATAATGAGCTAAGTAGTTAATATGAATTTTGCTCTTTGGTTCCATGAAGTGACTGGGATGTTCTTCTTGGTAATTAGGTGTATTTAGGCTAGCAACTGTAGGTCCCGAGAGAGTTAGTAAAGTCGAAAGTACTCCTCCAAACACACTTTTATTTTAATTGCATTGCAGCTGCAGGTCCCTGTTTTATTTGTTCATTCAGTTAATTCATGTCATTATTTTTTGTAGCCAAAAATAGAGAAACAATAATAGAAGATAAGGTTTGAATCTCTTAATTCAGTTAATTCATGTCATCGTTCCTGTTTGTTCACTCAGTTACTTCATTTTTTTTTACTTGATTCACTTCATTTTGAGATGTAAAATGTTTTGAAGGCTGCAAATTTTGATTTGTTTCAACAAGGTAAGTCTAGATAAGGTTTGAATCCATTCAAGAGATCCTGTTAAGTGTTGATGTTGTACACTATCAATCTCGTTCCTTTTTAATGTCTACTTGAACAAACAGTTTATATTCACTTTTGGCTTCCAGTTTATTTTTTGACATATTATTATTACAGTTGTTACCATATCTATAGAGGCTGCGAAATTGCAAAATCATCGCAATGTTAATACCCTACTTATAGTTGCATATTTCATTACTTCTGCCTGTATATAACAGTTTTTAATTCCAATACCACCACAAAGTCGCAAGATCGAAGCACTACAACTTCAGAAATATTAAACGTACATGGAAAACATCACTCATCCTCATTGTTATAGGCCTTTTCTGCTATATATTCAAACATCCAAATTCAATTCTTTAATTTGTCTTCACTTTTGTATGCTTCACCATCTCAAATATCTTATCATCCATGACTTTTCTTTACCTTGCTGAAGAAAATGCAACAAAGGCGCTAAGAGGGAAGTGGTATTCATGTATATAGAAATATATACATAGTTTTTCACTTTTTCTCCTATCTCGTCAGACCATACATCCTTCACGGCATCGATATTTAAGACTAATCAATTTCTCTATAAATATATACATAGTTTTTCCAATAAATACACTCTGTTTTTCATATGCTCCACGCATACCACAAACCTTTCACTTTCTGTGATGAAGTGGAGAATCTGGAATCTGGAGATAAGTTTAAAGAATAAATTAAGAGCTTCGCATTCTGTTTCCCAACTATGCTATCTTAATTTCTGATTTGTTTTAAGATCTGCATTTGCTATTTCCAGTTGAAAGTCCTGATTATGAATGTTCATTTTATTTACTTGCGTCAAATTGAAATGATTGATTCTCATATTCTTGTTTCATAATGCCAAATATGGTAGTTCTTTTATATAGTTTTCTTTTTGAAATAAATGTCTAAGTTCAACTTAATGTGGCTTGGGCAATAAATCTAAAGTTGGATATTAGACCAGGAATTGTCTGACTATCATCGGGTTTTGTTCATCGAGTAAGATCCGTTGAGACATACGGACTCCCCAAAGCTGAGTTCATAGTAAGATACATCAAGACAAGTAGAGTTACCAAAATTGAGTTCAGGAACTAGCAATTCTTTCAGCCCAATTGATAGAAGACATGTGTTGCGAGGTCGAACTTAATCCTCTTTTAACGTTATCCAATCTCTCTCTTTGTATCAGCTGGTGTGGCATGCTGGTATCTAGTCGCCTCTCATCAAGGGAATCAAGATACTGTGGCCTCCAAGCCTGGCATGAGGGGCATTTGGTCCTTCATCATAAGGTACAATAATTTCTTTTTGCTATGTTTGGTTTGCAGATTTAGCGTAGTAAAATGAAAAGAACAGAAAATGGAAGGAAGTAGAGAAGGAAAACCAAATCCCTCGTGCTTTCTCCTACATTCAAATTATATTAGAACCTAAAGATAATAGTTGAAATTCAAGAAAATTGAGAAGTAATTGAAAAAGTAAAACTTAAAAAAAATTATCATTATTTCTGATTTTATTTTCTTTTCCTTCCGACTTTTCTTATTGTTTTCCCTGGTCACCAAACAAGGAAAAGCAGTTTCCCTTGTGTTTTGTTTATTTTTATTTCGTAAATCCATCAACCAAATGGAGCCTTAATGTTTCTGTAATTAATGTCAGCAACTGAAAAGCAATCTCATCTCTCCTAATATTAATTTTTTTGTTTCCTGTTTCTTCTTAAAACGGGGAATCAAATGTTATCAAACTATTCAAGGCGGCAAAGACTTTCAAATTTCCCCAAAATAACACACTTCTGCATGTGTATAGAAACCTCTAAATAGTAAGACAATAGCAGGCATTAATGCTGTCCTAATGTTCTTTCCATGTCAATTGTCAAGGGATGAATGGCAAATACATATGTTTAGTAGGTTATTGAATTATTGCTTGAAGAGGTTACTAAAAGCTTAGTTAAGTTGGAAGCAAATGCCACAAACCAAACAAGTATAACGGCCTTGATGTATTATTGTCACAAGTGAAGGGGGTGAGAGAGAAACTGAGGAGATCCTTTAGGCAGCTGGAGCTAAGAGAGCAAGAGATGCGACACTCATGTCCTGCTCCTTTGAAACTCACCAAGAAGGAAATCCAGGTATCCCCTCTCTCTCTCTCTCTCTCTCTCTCTCTCTCTCTCTCTCTCTTGCAAGGTTATAGTTGTCTTATTGATTAATGTGGAAGTATTCTGGGATTAGCTATATTACTTGAAGAAATACTTGTCAACTATTGCCATTGCATCTGGGTTGGGCTTAATTAATTTTACATAGCTACTGCTTGTTCTTTTCATATGCAAATAGACCATTCATAATAAAACCATGTTCACGATAATTTAGGAGTAAGAATTAAATAAGCCACAGTCGTGCCCCTAGTAGGACTCTGGCGAGTGGTTTCCTATGGTCTTTAATGAGTAATGCTATAAGAAAAAATCCCCCAAATGTTCATATAGAATAAGAAAAATCTCATATTTAAACCTCCAATTATTAATAATCCATATTCCAATGGTAGTAAACAAAGCTCTGGGCATCTAATCAAATCATCAGATTGTTCAGCACAATCATCAAAATATCATCATTAAACCAGCTAGGGTGAAAATTAGAAAGCTCTTGCTCACATAAGCACAAGTGTGAAATTTCTATCTCTGATGCGTACAAAAAAAAAACTTATTTGGAATTATTTTCCCACTAATGCTTACGTGATTAGGATCCCCAACAATAAAGCTGGAAAATTAATCAGCTGAACATCTCCAACCCCACCCCATCCTCTCTTCTTTACTTATTTATTTTTATTTTTCAATTCTGGTATTTATCGTATGGATTCAATTGGAAATATTTTCAGTGGCACTCGTTGAATATGTTGACCTATTTTATGATCAAATGCTGTTGTATAAAATAGTAAGATTTTTTATTATGCATTTGCGATTCTCCTATTGGAATACTTCATGTTTTCTTTTGCGTAAAGTTGTACATTAAAAATTAAATTGCATAGATGTTTGTTATGCTAAGGTAAAATTGAAATGTTATTAGAAAAAATTATTTTCAAGGGGTCATTAGGTGATTTCATGATACTTTACAGTGAACAACAATTGAATTTATTACTATTTGATATTGTTTTCAATGTCTATATTTAGATACAATTAGGATACTAGCTTGCTAAAGACAAGAAATGATGGAATTTTTAAAAGGTCCCCAATTGGATTATGCATGACTAAGGATGTCCATGAGATGCTTAACAATTAAACAATAGACAAAGTTATAATGATGTTTTCATAGAAGCAGCACTCTAAAGCAGATATTGTAGAAGTTATTGTAACAAGTAACAACCACTAACCATTTCTCCAACATAAGCCATAACACTATACTCAGAAGAACAAGGCTTAACTTTCTTGTTTTGATAAGACCAAGCTCCTCTATAGAGACTGGTTCGATTTCCACTACTTTTTTTTCTCTCCAAAGATTGTTGACAACAATTCTTTTAGTTGTTTGTTTTAATTTATTTTTACTCTCTTATTGTGAATTTGTAGATGTTTTTCATTCCAATTGATTGAATTTTGTTCTTGTTTGGTCGTTGAATAGATATAGATTTTGACAACTCTTATGTTCAATATTTAGCACTTGCACATTTAGGCTATTGCATTGTTTGAGTTATGAATTTGAAATTTTCAACATTGACTTTGTAGCTGTTTCAAACAATATTTTTAAATTGGGTGTGATCCCAATTAACAATATGGTGAGTTTCACATTGACATTTTCTTATTTATTAAAATAATTTGATTATTATTCATTTGTGATATCTTTTTCTAACACCATCATCGATTATGATGAAAAATAGGGTGGTGATGATCCAAGAGCAGTGAAGAAGGAAGAGATGAAGCAATTGTAAAAAGTTGAGTTGATGAACTTGGTTATGGACAAAGAGATTTGTGTATTTTATCTTTCTTGAGTTAATTTCATGTGTAAGAAGTAATGTAGTTAAACTAAGAACTTGGGTATGGACGAAGACTTGTAAGATGAAACATTTTGTATTCTACTTGTATTTGATATCGATTGAGTTGTTATTTTTGTGTTTGTATGGATTATTATGCTTGTTAATTAGGTACACAAAAAAAAATTTATTTGGAGAATTTATGAAATATTTTTTTTATTTTTTTAATTAAAATTTGTTAACGGGTATATCCGTTATAAAATCCGTTACTAATTTTATGCATTTTGGAAATTAGTAACGGATATAACCGTTACTAATTCGTCACCAACCGTTAGTAACTTTTTCAAAAAATTAAAAAAGTTGGATATTTATCCGTTACTAAACTAATTTGTAACGGGCATAACCGTTACAAAAATTATATTAGTAACGAGTATATCCGTTACAAAAATCCGTTACTAATAAGTAACAGATATATCCGTTACAAAAATCTGTTACAAATTTGCAACGCCCCATTTGTAACGGGTATATCCGTTACAAATAATTTTTGTAACGGATATTCCCATTACAAATCGGGTCATATGGTGTAGTGACACACCATTGCTCATCCACCGCTTTTAAGAACATATGCACAGTTCACCGCATGTCATGGATACCATGTTAGTCCATCCCCCACTTTTAAGAACATATGCACAGTTCACCGCATGTCAGGGATATAACGCTTTAAACAACAGTACATCATTCTATGCCACGACTTAGCGACGTCTACCAGTGATCACGGTCCACCGCATGTCATAGACACCTTCGTCTGTCTACCTCTTTTAAGAACATATGATTAGATCATCTGGCTATCTTAGGGCAAATGGTCCGGTTCACCACAAGTCATAGACACCTTCGTCTGTCTACCGCTTTTAAGAACATATGATCGACCAAAGCCCGCCCACGCAAGGTTCCCGAATCTTAGCAAACCTACTTAAGTTCAACTCTATTTCCGATACATGACAATCCCAATGTGGCCCGACTGCTCTGAATGAAATGAACGTCAACTCCAAAGGATTCACGACCATTCCGTTATCTAACGTTATAAACATTATCCATTAATCTTGTTATTACTACGATCCTACGCCGCATTAACTCATTATCATGTCTGTATTACAATAATAGAGCATGCTGGGAAATACTGAACAGTAAATAAACAACTAAACAGTTATTATAAGAAAAACAGTATTCTGAAACTTCCAATCGATTGGCATAGAGGTCAATCGATTGGTATAAAAGTGGCATCAATCGATTGGAAGAAGGTTCAATCGATTGGTATAAAAGTGGCATCAATCGATTGATAAAATATTCAATCGATTGGATCACAATCCATGTCAATCGATTGCATAAAGTATCAATCGATTGGAACATGAAAGATGTCAATCGATTGGTAAGAGAACCAATCGATTGATACTTCGTCTTCTTCACAGTGAAGACTGCCCAGCAACATATAAACGGGAATACATGGTTTCTTCTCCATTTCTTCATTCAAGGATGTTCTAACACCAATATAAAGCTACCAAGTGAGTTTAAAACTCACCTTAGACGTTAGGGGCGTGTTTGGTTGTGTGTAATGAAGCTTGGAGCTTCAATGGTGGCTCCTCTCTCTCTTCTCTGCTCTGTCTTCTTCTTTCTTCTTTCTTCTTCTTTCTTCTCTGGTCTTCTTCTCTTCTTTCTCTCAGTCAATCTCTGTGTGTGTGTAAAAATATATGTATATATGTGTGTATATATATATATATATGAGTGTATATATCTATAATACACACACAAGACTCTCCCTCTCACTCTCTCTGATTTTTCTAAAAAGAAAAATGCAGGAAAAGGGCTTATATATATAGGGAGAGAGTATTCACGTGGACAAACCCCAGCCAGAGCAAAAGAATCTGCCCAGCTGCCTCCAATCGATTGGTATAGAAGTCAATCGATTGGTATAAGCAATCGATTGGATAAAGTGTCAATCGATTGGTATACTTGCCAATCGATTGGTACCCAAAATAAGGCAATCGATTGGAAAACTTATCAATCGATTGGTATCCAAATTATACCAAGGGTAAGGCCAAGCTCAAAAAAGTATAAAAAGAAGCATACAGGGTTTTATTCACATAATACATTACAAAAATACAGGGTATTACAGAAGAAGAATTTCAATCCACCATAGCTAAGCTCAAGTGGATTTCTTATTTGGTCTCTCTTTCTCAACACTTATCTCAAACACACAATTCTTGAACTCAGTGAGTATTATTAACTCACTCCCAATGTAATTCATGTCTTAATTTTGTTTATATAGCTTGATTTGGAAATCACCATAGTTAATTTTACATTGATGTTCCATAGCTTGAAAATCATGAATTCTCAAACTCAATCAAAATCTGTGTTGATAGATAAATATGAAAGACTATAGTATGTATTGACTATGTTTAAAGTATTGAAGCCTAATTTGTTTATGTGAAAAAGTATATTAAGGATTAAGTTTTGACAACTTTTAGTTTTTCATGAAATTCAAGAGCTATGGTGTTTTGTGTTTAATTGATTTCATATTTGTAATCCTTGTAAGAAAAGGGAGAGATCCATATATAACATGATGTATATACCAACAATTCTGAAAATGGGTCGAAAAGACACTTGAAAACTGAAACAGAGCGGTTCTGACGAAGAAGACGAAGCCTCTGCTTCATCTCGCGCGAGCGATCCGCGCGCGCGAGCCACGTGGATTCAGGCAGATATAAAAGTTTATTAAGAAAATGAAAAATAGACAGGTTGCGAGAGCGAGGGTCACGCGAGAGACCTTTCGCGCGAGTGACATGCGCGCGCGAGGTGGCTGATTTCAGGCAGAAAGAAAGGTTTTTATAATAAAACAAAAATTGGGCACATCGCGCGAGCGACCCCTTGCGCAAGCGGCCTGCGCGCGCGACTTCTGGCAGTTTCTAGTTCTTGTTTATTTTGTGTTAAGGAACTATTTTGGTGGTATTTTATGAACTGTTAAAGCTCTGTTTGGGAAATTTATTAAAGCAGAATCCTATTTGATTATGTGTAGATGACTAAAATAATGAATTGTGACCTATCATTCCCCGTACGTATGTTGTTCCTTTAATTCATTGAATTCCTTTATGTTTAAGGTTCATGACATACATGTGGAGTTAGTTGTACATGCATGTGGGTGTCAGTCAGTGTGGAAAAGAGTATGAGATTGAGATTGAGATTGAGATTGAGATTGTGTTGTGGACACTCCCTGGTTGTTGTGTACCAAAGTGTGACGTGTTGAGATTGCGGTGAGAGTGTCTTTGAAATGCGACGGTGGCAAAACTGGACACTCCCTGACGACCATGGTAGCGTCAAAGTGTGTGAAGCCGAACTTGGACATTCCATGGCACCCATGGAAGTGCTAAAGTGTGGCCTACGGACACTCCCTGATACCCGAGTCTGGATAGTGCGTGAGGGTTCCTCCGGTATTTGCATGGCGGTTTAGGAATTCAAAGTGTGAGGCATTGGACACTCTCTGGTACCCCGGACTAAAGTGTGAGGCAAACTGGACATTCCCTGGCACCCCTGTGCTAAAGTGTGGCTATCGGAGTATTTCAAAGATACTGGTGTGAGATAGTGGGTTGTTGTGTTTGTCGAGAGAAAAAGAGTCGGTAAGATGAGTGTGGTGCATTGTCTCATACATGGTCATATGTTTTAATGAATGAACGACTTTTAAATATATTCCCTGTTATTTTTGTAATTGAATTCTTCCCATGATTTAACCATTGATTTTACAAACCTAAAAAATATAAAATTTGCAAAGGGGTATGTTTTATATTCAAAGTTATGTTTTTAATACTCACCAGCTTCTTGAAGCTGACGACGTTGATGCGTCCTGGACATTCGTGTTCAGGCTTTTCAGTTTATAACCAGGAGGAATCTTATGACTATGCGAATTGAGACAACTGCTGGAAAGAGAAATTTTCCGTTATGTGCTTTAAGTTTTAGACTGCTTTGTAATAAGGATGACTGTAATAGACACTAAGTTATTGTTTTAATTTAAGGCGGTCTGTGCCTTTAGATGACCAGTGCTGTAATATTTATTAAGTCAGAAAAATAGTTGTAAGCTTTGATTGCTCTACTCTGATTATTGTTTATTGTTGTTCGACGTTTGGGACGGAATCGATCCTTCAAACTGTCGCGACCTACGGGTCCATAAAAGAAATTAAACGCTTTCCTTATATATGCTACGTCGGGGCGTGACATTTTCTGGCTCCAAAAACTATTTAGAGAGAGGGTGTGATCCCATTGATTATATATATACACCCATATATACATACACATACATACACCCACCTACACTCACACATACCCTCATGGACTGAGAAGGAGAAGAAGAAGACCAAAACCAGAAGAAGAAAGAAGAAACACACACACAAAGAGAGAGAGAGAGAGAGAGAGAGAGAGAGAGAGAGAGAGAGAGAGAGAAAAGCCACTATTGAAACTTCCAAGCTTTTCAACCACACACAAAACACTACCTTAAACCTCTAAGTTGAGTTCTAAACTCGCATGATAGCTTAACATTAATGTTAGGACTTGTACAAAAGAAGGAAAGATGTATTATATGTCTTTCTCCCATTTTTGACTAATGGACTATCATCTCTGTGAAGAAGATGAAGTCCCCATCGATTGGGACTTTTTCCCATCGATGCATTGTTGATAACCCAATTGATTTCCAAAGTTTGCAATCAATTGGCACTAATTGTGACCCAATCAATTGGACTTTTTTTCCAATCGATTGTTACTGCTTTTGTCCCAATCGATTGGACCTATTGTAAACAAATCTTTTTTGCCCAATAAAGAAAGGAAAAAGAAGAAAATAGCTTGTTTTGTCAAAAATGATTTCAAAATGATGCAAATGAATATAAAAGTCAAAATCATAATTTTTACAGAAAAAATGTGAAGTCATTCAGCATCAATTTTCAGCTAAAATTTTGAATTCAAATTCAAAAAATTAGTAAGTCACGAAATACATGACCTAAAATCATTTTAAAATAAAGTGCTCACTAATACGAGCACGTGACTTTTCGAATCGGACATCGGGTGAAAGAAATATCGCAAATCAAAGTTAAAATCAAATTTTCACCGAACTTGCAATGCACATACACCAATGAATCATTTCTCCATCTTATCAACCATGTATACACATACACGACTGATTGATAGAAGTAGATAACTTTAAATTCATTTTTCTCCACCCCATACTCCACCATTACCTTTCTACCTCATGATTCCAACCCATACTCCACTACTCAAGGCCCATGCTCTACCAAACCTTCCCTCTGTTTGGTCTACAAATACCAACTCCTTACATCTGCACAAAGGAAGGAGCAACCCCCTCGCTCATCTCTCTCCTCTAAACCCAATCACCATTAAAGCACCAAACAGTCCATGTTTGCTAAAGTCCATTGTTGTGATGATAATCAAAACATCACCACGAATTCATTTTTAATTCAAATCAAATGAAATCAATTGGAGTGTGTTCTTAACTCAATGATGTTGGCTTGTGATTTTTCTCGGAATTTAAAAAGATCATATGGTCCATTTTCAAAGCACAAACACAGAAGACATATAATCTGCTACAAACATCACAACAGTGACACCAGATCACGTTCACAGTTTAGACTACTAAATGATTTTTCATTTACTCCATTTTTTTGTCCGATAACTATAGCCTCTTCGCTACCCCTGTGATTTTTTTTTTCGAGGCAGTTTAATTTTTATAAAAAAATCATTCAATTTCAATCGACAATGCAATCCATATTTCTGAGTAAGGATGCTTCTAGACTCAATTTCTCCAAACCTATAACTGGCATGACCAAACAGTTTTCTCCCATGGAAACTAAACTCATTTTACTATGTGTCATCCAAAATTTAAAAATTCAGAAGCATCGGAAGCCCTCCATTCCATTTTTGAAAAACTTATCTCAAAATTGTGAAGAAACTGCACTTCGACATAAATTATGGTAAAAAAAAAAAAAATTATCTCTTTCATTTGGGGTTTTGATTTTTTATGGTGAATAAAGTCTAATAAAAAAAGAAAGAATTTCCAGAATATTAGAAAATCTTTTCTATTTTTTTAAAAGAATAAAAAAACAAAAAACAAAAAACAAATCTCCTTTTTTTCTTTTACCAAATATTCACGTTTATCAAGTTGTTAAAAGAAATCTCATTTTTTTTCTTTTACCAAATATTCACGTTTATCAAGTGGTTCAATAACTTTGATAAATAGAAATTTGAGCATCTTTCTACTTTTATTAAAACCGAATATATCTAACTTATCAAGTAAATCAATAACTTTGATAAAATGATATTCGAACATTTTTCATGGACACCGACCTTTACTTTCGGTACAAAATAAAAAAATACAAAAAAAAAACCCTTTCAGTTATTTGGGCACCGACACTTCCGGCACAAAATAAAAAATGCAAAAAATCATTTTTTTTCAGTTATTTGGGCGCCGTCTCTTGCCTCTGGTATAAAATCAAAAATACAAAAACAATAAAAAGAAGATAAAATAAAAAAATAAATAAATAAAAGAAAAAAGAAAAAAGAAGAAGACAAAAAGAAAAATACAGAAAAAATGGATTTTCTTAAAATAAAACTTCAATGCCACCTCTACTTGGAATCTGCAAACAGCACAGGTAAGACATGTAAGTCTTCATACTTTTAATGGCCACCAACCCTTACTTCTGGTACACTTTTCAATCTCCTTATTATGAAGCTAGTGGTAGATTTGCAATCCTAAGTTTCTTAAACTTATTATAAAAATAAATATTTAATTGCTTTCATAATTTAGATTTACTTTTATTGTTATTAAGTTAATTCAAATTAAATTCAAAATCCGTTTTTCTTAATTAACTAAATTTAGGTTTTAAAAATTAAAGTACGTAGTATTCAATCTATGTGGGTTCGACCTTTACTTCCACACTGCAAATCTTTAGAAAAGTAAAGTATATTTTTTTTATATCTTGATACTGACAACATCAACGGTATAAGTTCCCATTTGACCCATATTAATAAGTCAATATGCTCACATAATCATTACACCGTACAATTTCATAATTATACACGAGTCATCAAAATTTACTCTAAACATGTGAATTTAAGCCAATTAGACATGGTTAGCATCACAAAAGATCATCTCAAACATCCGATTATTAGTATTTCATAATCATTGTCACTCACCTCTTGGTTGACATTCCTATACGCAGAATTAGACCCTCGTAATTTCCACATTAATTCATATAAAAAAATTACAAGTTATGAGCTAAACCCCTGAATTGGGTCACGAAAAAACAATCTCAAAAGTCATTAAGAATGGTATCACGACGTTAGAATCACCTCCATGAGTCCGAATATGTAGCCTGTTTCACAATTGAATTTCGTTAAGTGCGTCAATCGGCATCGAAAGCATTGCTGTGCTTCCGTCGTAATTTTCTCGTTTCTTTTCTCTATAACTCTTGGTGAAATGAAATGAAATGAAGAAGAAGAGTGCTGCTGTGAGTCACCTTTTGAGGTGTCACTCAACATGCAACTCAACATTTTTGTATCTCTATAATAGCATCCCTAATGTTTTACTAGTTTTGCATTTATACCCCTACTATTTAAGGAACTTATTAAACTATCTCAAACTTAAATGGGTGTTTGTCTATGTCACATATGAGTCCCATAAGTGGTCTTACATAATATTATGAAGTTACTAATTAACCTACTAATTATGTAATGTGTCCATTTCGAGCTCACAAAGGTATCCTTGATGGACCACAAAAGTGGTATTTAACAATTAGCATGCTATTATAACAAGATAATATATTAATCACATATCCCTTAATAACCATTTATGCACATAAGAATTATTTCCCATATCTATGCCATCACATGGGGACATATCATAACTGTCCCAAACTGGGACTGCCACATTGGCCTATCTGTGGGTTCCCAACTTGACATCCCTAATTAGCTTAGTGAGTTAAAACTCACTTAACACATATAATCGTGTCATCAATTTAATGTTATTGATGCATGCTAATTGCCATTAAATACTACCCGCGGGAGTGGGTGTTACGGACAGGGTTTATACCATCATTTCCTTCACATTGTGACATCATTTCGGGCATCACTCTGCTATTGAAGTCATAACTAGTCCCATAGTTTTGAGTGCTAGAGGTAGGACCCACACTCTCAAATTTTTTATTGCTAAAGCTAGAACCTGCACTCTCAAAGTTTTAGTGCTAGAGATTGGACCTACATTTGCATGAATTTCAGATTGAGTGTTAACATAACATACGGCTCCGAAAAATTCACCGGTTTTAGTGTGTTACTCTCTTCATTTCAGTAATTACAATATGAGCTTAGGTATCCATCAAAGTTGTGCGAATAGTCATGAAACAAATTCATCGGGGATAGACAAGGAGACTGAATGTCAATATTTTCAGCCCCTTGTGTGAGCAGTTGAGTATACGACCCAGACTCTACATATTGCGGTGCAGGTAGGGAGAATCCAGCAACTGGAGGTACCTTCTCAGCGTAGACCTCAACACACCTTATCACCGGACACAATATGATGGAATATCAATTACAGTCTCCAATGTTTAATTGTCAACTATGGAAAGGGCCATAAAATTGATAACGACACCCATTTGACTTGCTGGAAATCTACAAGTGAATTTCAAGTCAACGATTTCCCCTTCACATGCAAGCTACCTTATTATACACCAAAACATATAACCCAGGAAATGTTGTCCCCCGATTCACTCGTTGAATATCCTTCGCTGGAATGCTATACTTAATACCTCTTTCGCTGTGGTCGCTTAGCAATTAGCATAATACCCCCCCCCCCCCCCCCCTCTCTCTCGTAAAATGCAATTAATGTCGACATTGGATTAGAGAAGTGCATGTAGTATAGTAATCTTCTAGTTGCTAAGAAGAATAAATAAAGAAGGATGAAGAAGAACTAAGACAAAATAAGAAGAACTTCAAGAAGAAACATGTGTGTAGTTTAGATCTGTGAACTTCAAGAATATATTAACACGAGTTATTTTTTATTATTTGAACTACTTTTAATGTCGTTCTTACTAAAAACACAATTCGTATACTCTGATTGATCTGATCATTGACTGCACACTGCATTGAACCATTTTAATCACTGCAGAAAAAGATGGCAATGACTTTTCTAATGGTATTTTTTAAAAAAACTAAAAATGTCATTTAATGGTGCTTTTACCAAAGAAGCTATTAATAGCGCTTTTCGAAGATACGCCACAAATATTAATTGCATTTTTAATAAAACGTCATTAATGGCGTTTTTTTGTTGTTGTAATAACGCCACTATTTTTTTATGTCCTCTTAGTTTATACATAGAGATAGGATTTACAAAAATAGACGATTGTGTATGCATTTAGTTGAGGTAGAGATAGGAATTACAAACCTCATTTTGCTACTTCAAAAAATAGGGGAATGGTGTGGTTACTAACCACGCTATCTTAGATGATACACCTAAATTTGGCTCTATCCTATGACCGAGCGGTTCAAATTAGCAGTCAGTCCATGCCCTGGGCAAATCATGCACAACTCTACAGAAGCACCAGCCCGAGCGGTTCATCTACGACCCGACCAACAGGTTGGGAAAACTGCACAGGCACATCCCACCGCGGGAACAGCCCATCCGGACCCACAAGCATGATCCCGAGCATTACGAGCAGTTTCCTACTCAAGCTAGAAGACTAATGGAAAGTGCACATTATTTCCTAATCCAATTAGGAAATTCCCATAATTAATGCCAATCTATATCAATAGGATTATATTTCCTTATCCATGTATGAGTGGGTCTCTTACATATATAAAAGAGACCTCTCACCCCCAATGAGGGGGCCGCCAATTCTGTAGTCTACACAGCACCTCTATATATAATTCACCATTGTACGCATACACCCGGCCGGTATTACTGGTAGTGCCGCCCCCTCTTTGTTGGCTCACCAGGCCCGCCGGTGATCTGCTAGTGAACGTGCTCAGACACACACGTGGACGTATGTACCTTCATTAACAGGGCCGAACCACATACAAAAAATAGTCTCTCACTCTCTCTCTCTCTCCTTAAATTGCTTTACTTTACTCTTACCAAATTCTGGCATCATCAGTTTGGCGCCGTTTGTGGGAAACGACAAGTCTTCTCATCAACAAATCTCTTAACTGATCGTTATGCCACCGAAGAAGGGTAAGAAGGTTGATCAGCAGTCCGACCGGGATGTTCCTTCGGCCCCGGCACCGGCTGCGATAGCCATGACATCTGAGCAGATCACCGCGACCCTCACACAACTCTTGGATGGCTAGCGTTGATCGGGAGAGAACTAATCCTAAATATACGCCTTAATGAACATTTGTTAGTACATTTTATCCTGTTTTTGTATATTATTACTTCGTTTTCTAGTTTCTGACAGGTTTTGGAAGAAATCAACTAAACCAGGCTAAACAGGGTGAAAAAGCAGAGCTAAAGAAGCTGAAAAAACCAAGTCGCCCGCGAAGAACCAGAAATCGCTCGCGCGAGAATTCCGAAACCGCTCGCGCGATCCGCGCGCGCGAAGGCCAAAATGTCGCGCTCGCGCGACCCGCTCGCGCGATATGGGTAAAAACCAAAGTTGCGTATTTCAGTATACTGAAGACTCCTGTGCAAACGAAACTGCTGAATGACGTCCAGATTGTAAATTACATCAGTTTCAGTCCGTTTCGAGTTGGAAAGGCTTCCAAAACTTGTTGTAAATCTATATATACTTAGTTTTTATAATTTTGAGGGGTTGGCAATTGTTACACACCCATACATACACATTCTACAACCATACTTCCAGCCATTGAAGGGAAGGAAGCAAGGAGAAGAAGAAGAAGACCAAAGGTTTCCATGGCCTCCTCCATCAACTACTAGCCATCCATCACTTCCATGGACGGCTAGATCATAGATCTAGGGTTTCAATGAAGCCCTAGACGAGTAATAGGGAGTTGTTTATGTTTTTATTTTAGTTCTATTATGTATGGATGACAGTCACATGTTTAGAGGATTTTTATAAATAAATCGTACTTCTATTGATTAAATCATTGCTTTCAGAATTTATTCTTGTCTTAGATCTGTTTTGACTGTGATGTGCTCAACGATCTATTCTTGCTGTGCTTGTTTAGATTGTTTACATGTGATGATGCTTTATTGATTCGTGCTATCAAGTATCCAAATAGTCCATGCCTAGGTTAGACGGATTAGATCACAACCCTAGTTTAGTGTGAGATACTTCGTGCTACCCGAAGATGGATTATGTTGGTGCTTGAACCATGATTATCTTCTTGTCGGAGGAATTGGGCTTGTAGCTACAATTCCCCATTATCATCCAACGTAATAAGCTAAAGTAATTCATAGATATTCCTATTATGAAGCTAGTGGTGGATTTGCAATCCTAGGTTCCCTTAAACATCATTTAAACAACTTTAATTGTTTTCCTAGTTTAGATTTACTTTTATTGTTCTTAGTTTAATTAAATCCAAATCAAATCCGTTTTTCTTAGTTAATTAGACTTAGGTTTTAAAATTAAGAGCTGTAGCAATCAATCTCTGTGGGTTCGACCTTTACTTCCACACTGCAAATCTTTTGAAAAGTAAAGAATACTTTTTATATCTTGATTCTGACTAACATCAAGCGTCAAATCCAGCGACAGATCGAAGCCCTGCTAGCCCAACAAAGCCGTCCTCCAGGGGCCGGGAACGTTGCGTACGGTCGGGAACCAATTTGGACCAGACAACGTGCCCGAGCCAACCCGTCCTGTGTTGAGGATGCCAGAGACATCAACAGTGGGCGTGCTGCCCGAGAGGAAAGGCGGGAGCATATAGCCCAGGAATCAGTCCAGGATCACTCGGTCAAGAGCCGAGTCGTCCCTGGGGATACGGTTACCCAGAGTCATAGCCGAGCCCGATCCCAGAGGACAACACCCCGCCATGAAGAAGCATCTTCCATCAATCTGACTAGTTCCTCAGATACCGGTCGGGAAGGAATGGAAGCCCGAATCAAAGACTTGCAGAAGCAGATCGACGGAGTGGCCAAGAAGCTTGGTCAAACCCGCGCTCAGAATCAGGCCAATACCGAGACAGAGTCACCGTTCTCCAGCCAGATCATGGGGTTTGCCATCCCGCACAAATCTAAGCAGCCTCGCCTAGATCCCTATAACGGCTCGGGAAGCCCGGTAGACCACGTCCGGACCTATAAGGCTCAGATGGCCCTAGCCACCAACTCCGATGAACTACACTGCCTAGCCTTCCCCAGCACTTTGAAAGGCCCGCCCATGCAGTGGTTATACTCCTTGGAGCCCCGATCGGTCTACAATTTCAAACAACTCAGCAAGCAGTTCATCAACCAGTTCGCCGGTATGCATGAGCGGCCAAAGCCAGACATGCAGTTACTGATGGTCAGACAGCGGAATGATGAGTCCCTCAAGGAGTTCACCGACCGGTTCAACGAACAGAAGCTTCAAATCCGCAATTTGAACGAGACAATCGCCATCATAACCTTCTGCTCGGGAGTTCAACACACCAAGTGCGCCGCGTCATTCCACAGAAATCGACCGGTAACCTTGGTCGAACTCGCAGAGAGGGTTGGAAAATACATTGACACTGAAGAATTTCTAAAGATTAATGACCCCGGGCAAGAAAGCAACAAGTCTTCTAGAAGTAAGCCAAAGCGAGATCAGCCTGGGAGTTCAGACAGTTCTTTCAGTTCACAGCAGTCCGGGTCAGACAGCACCGACCAGACCTCCAGTTCACAGCGGTCAGAGTCCGGTAGCCCCGACCCAACCTCCATTTTACATCGGCCAGGATCAAGCAGTTCTGACTTTGCCTCCAGCACAGAGAAATCTGGAGCCTGACGATCCTGATCCGACCTCCTATCTCCATCGGTCTAGAAGAGCCTGACTACAGTGGTACTTGTTTGATCACCACATGAGGCTCCACCGATTGTCAGAGAACTCATACAAAGACCTTGGGCCTAACCCCGAGGCATACAAAGACCTCGGGCCTAACCTCGAGGCACGAAGAAGATCTCGAGCTCCGAACTCAGGCACTAAAAAGACCTCGGGCTCCTAACCCAGGCACTCAAAAGACCTCGGGCTCCGAACCCAAGCACTAAAGACCTTGGGGTCACGCCCAAGGCACCGGCTTCGCTTAGGTCCAACCGACGATGGGGGCAAACCCCCTAGGTGGCTGATGATGGCAAGTTTCAAAAGACCCTGCAACCACCATGTTCCAGGTTGGTTACCTACAGTTCATAGCCTCTGTAAGACCCTCGTCTTAGCGAAAGCTTGGGGGGCAAGATGGCGTAGTGAACTAAACAGGTAATCACACCGGGTATCTACAGGCCTCGCGGATAACCAAGTCAAAATCTTGGATAACCCGAGCACCTACAGTACTTAGAGGCATTAACTCCACTTAGGTCCAGACCGACGATAGAGGTGACTAAAATCTCTTAGGTTGGCCGACGATAGAGGAGCAAAAGGACCCTAAAGCAACGTGATTTAGGTCGGCTCCACCAACATGGTCAAGCTCTTCTCCCAACAGTCTTGACGAAGGCTGGCCAGGCGGAAGACAACCATCCTTGGGAGTTAACATTAAAAAAAGGACCCTAGAGTAATACGCTTTAGGTCAGCTTTTCCAACATGGTAAAATCCTTCTACCCACAGCCTTGACGAAGGTTTACGGGCAGAAGATAACCATCCTGGGAGCTAACTCAAGCAAAAAAGACTCCGAAGTAGGCCGAGTCTCAACTCTTGGTCACTTCCCGAGCACTCAAAGACTCCGAATTAGTCCGTGTCTCAACTCCCGGTCAGTTCCCGAGCACCTAAAGGTCCCGAGCTAGGCTGGGTCTCAACTCTCAGTCAGTTCCCGAGGACTCACCAGGCTCAGAAGCCCCGAGGCAGCTTCTCCAAGCACTCAGACAGCGGCAAGTAACATCAAACAGATTTCCAAACTTACCTCGATATAGCATCTGGCCAACCTTGAAAATGGGGGGCAGCTGATACACCCAAATTTGGCTCTATCCTATGACCGAGCGGTTCAAATTAGCAGTCAGTCCATGCCCTGGGCAAATCATGCACAACTCCACAGAAGCACCAGCCTGAGCGGTTCATCTACGACCCAGCCAACAGGTTGGGAAAACTGCACAGGCATATCCTGTCACAGCCCGGTCCCACAATAGCAGAACCGAAGCCCGTGGCACGCCACCGAGGCTAAACCAATTCATTAACGTTCCCAAAATTAGGTTTGAAGAACACACGCAGCGGAATAAAACAAGACAGTTTGAAAACCATCCGTCGAGTCGACTGATCCTAGGATCCAGTCGACTGATCCTGGTCCAGCAGAAAGTTGGGTTTTAAAACACCATCCAGTCGACTGCTTTCTACACCCAGTTGACTGGGGCTTCAAATTTTCAGTCGACTGGTAAAGTCCGGTCGACTGAAGTCCAGCCTGGCCAAAATATCAGTTTTGAAAATCATGATCCAGTCGACTGTGTCGGAGACCCAGTCGACTGATCCTCCATGAAACAATGCAGAGAGTTGCTGAAAAGGAGGCTCCAGTCGACTGTTCAACAAACCAGTCGACTGATCCCCTGGCAATAGCACATTCTGCAGCACTTTCAAGTTTTAAAAGCTTTTGAATTCAAACGGGGATCAAACACACACTTCTAAAAGTACTCTAAAAACAATCCTAACTGTATTAACATATTACCGAAGCACAGTTACAACATGTTACTAACTATTACAACATTTTAGATTCATTCTAACATACCAAGTTAAACATAACTAAAAATCATAAGAATTCTTATTACAACATTCCTATTGTCTCAAAACTACAAGATTAATGTTCAAGTTGCCTTCTAAAAGAACTCCCAACCCACGTGCTCACTTCTGTGATTCCTCGCCAGCATTTACACCTGAAATGGTTATTTGAATAACCACACATATTCGATTTGTTTAAGCTAACGCTTAGTGAATAACATAACATATGCACATGAATGATAAACATGTCCGCATTCACATCTCTACAATTCATACTAGTCGCCGGAGACTCACGTGCCCGTCCATATTCCCAATCCGCGACTCCTCGCCAATAAGTCCACGCAAAAGGGTAAGACCCACGATTCTTCTCTTCAATCGTGCGACCTTAATGCCCATATCGGCTCCACAAAATGGCACGGTGACCACGTGCTCCTTCTGACCCAAATAAGCAACTTAACATGCTCAAATACATATCACCATGCTCGCGGTAATCAAAACATTTCATCGTGTTATTGGGCCTACTTATCAATATAAATGCCCAATATGAACTACACAAGATATCTCTAAGTATTAATACATGCTATTCAAACATAACATGAATACATATCAAGAAACCATTCCAAAAACATAGTTGAATCACTCACCTCCGATTTACGCTCTTATAATTCAATCTCAAGAAAACCCGTGCACAAAGAACGTGCAGAAGTCCGTCTAGTACAATTCATATGAATCAAAATTCCATTTATCAACTTTTATGAAAAATTCTAGAAAAAGACTTTTCGAAAAACTTGGCCAAACAAGTCCTAACATATATCAAAACGAAGCTCTTGCCTCGAGTAGCTCGAATATGAAATCTGGGAGAAAACAAACTGACGGAAGGTCGTCGTTTGGCGTCGCAAAGCTCTAAGCTCCAAAATCTCCCTATGGCCCCTTTTTGGAATTTAGGTTAAGAACTTAGAAAATATCTCAATCATCTCTATCTATATATAGGCAAAACTCTCGGGAATTACGTTTACCTCCCCACGAGTTTTCAAAACTCCTAATCAGTCTCTAAAACTTTCTACACAGCTTATTCACAGCTTTATAAGTGAAACCTCAAAATTATAAAAGTTTTCGACTAAGTTTCGTTTGGTCGCTAAAACACGAATTTCTACATGACGTTTCCGAAGTTGCTAATTAGCCTACCAAATTAATAGCGTGTTAATTCGTTCTCACCAGGATACTAAAACTAGCAACAGAAATATATTCTAAAACAGAAAATAATACAGATATTGAAATACATAGGTAAACATTTATTTTCAGATAAACATTTAAAATGTTCCACAGTGACCGTCTCACATTCGAAGAGACGTCACAACAACAAATCCTCAATCACTACAGTTTCAAATGGTTCTCTAATACAGACACCCAAATCAACTCGTGAGTCAAAACTCACCCAAACATGTGTCAAAAGACACGCCACATCACATTATCATGCATGACAATGTAATGCAAAAGCAATAACACAAATGCGGGTGTTATACATCCCACCGCGGGAACAGCCCATCCGGGCCCACAAGCATGATCCCGAGCTTCACAGGCGTGATCCCGAGCATTACGGGCAGTTTCCTACTCAAGCTAGAAGACTAATGGAAAGTGCACACTATTTCCTAATCCAATTAGGAAATCCCCATAATTAATGCCAATCTATATCAATATAATTATATTTCCTTATCCATGTATGAGTGGGTCTCTTACATCTATAAAAGAGACCTCTCACCCCCCAATGAGGGGGCCCCAATTCTGTAGTCTACACAGCACCTCTATAATTCACCATTGTACGCATACACCCGGCCGATATTACTGGTAGTGCCGCCCCTCTTTGTTGGCTCACCAGGCCCGCCGGTGATCTGCTAGTGAACGTGCTCAGACACACACGTGGACGTAGGTACCTTCATTAACAGGGCCGAACCACATACAAAAAATAGTCTCTCACTCTCTCTCTCTCTCCTTAAATTGCTTTACTTTACTCTTACCAAATTCTGACATCATCATTAGTATTTCTAAATTTAATTTTCATTTTTTAAAAAAGTATTTTTTTGTTTCTGGAAATAAAAAAAATTCAATTATGAATAGCGGGTTTTTGTAAAAATGGCATTCTTTAACACGCTGATTGCGTTTTTTGGAACCACGCCATTCGTCTAAGTAGCATTTTTTTTTTTCGGAAAAAAGAAGAAGAAGAAAAGAAATCCATAAAATGGGGTTTTTGCTAAGAAGGTTTCCCTTCTTATGTCTTTAAATTAAAATATAACCTAGTTTAATAACTAAGATGCTATTGTGCAATATTTGTGGAAAGAGTCGAAAACCATACTAATATTTTATTAATAATAATGTTGCAAACATTCTAAAAAGTATATTAAAATGTGCAATCTTATTTTAAAAAGTTAGACCTTGTATTGAAAAGCCCGCACACACAAAACATCCATTTTTATGTGTGCAGAATTTTCAGCAAAATGTCCCAACCAATATATATATATATGCAATCTTGTTTTAAAAAGTTAGACCTTGTATTGAAAAGCCCGCACACACAAAACATCCATTTTTATGTGTGCAGAATTTTCAGCAAAATGTCCCAACCAATATATATATATATGCAATCTTGTTTTAAAAAGTTAGACCTTGTATTGAAAAGCCCGCACACACAAAACATCCATTTTTATGTGTGCAGAAAAGCCCGCACACACAAAACATCCATATATATATATAGAAAATTCTGCACACATAAAAATGGATGTTTTGTGTGTGCGGGCTTTTCAATACAAGGTCTAACTTTTTAAAACAAGATTGCACATTTTAATATACTTTCAATAATGTTAGGCACACAATACATTCCACAACCATACTTTAAAATGGATGTACCTTGTGCTGTGTGAATTTTTCACACATGACTCACACTTTTTTGAGAAGCACAAAATACATAGAGGCTATTTGTTATTGCGTTTGGGGCTGGAAAACACAGTTTTAGGAGCCAAAAGCAGTTTAGAACTGTTTGGTTTCCCAAATTGTGATGGCCAAACGCAGTTCTAAGGAGGGCAAAATCGCAGATATTGATAAGCAGGGAATGACCTGCTTATTCACTACTTGTTTGGGTTTGATCACTGTACATGTGGCAAAATTACATAGTTACCCATATTCTTATCTCTTTATTACATATCATGTCTTAATAAATCCAAAATTTTCATCCATTCTTCTTAAAAGTAAACAGAAATAAATAACTAAATTCAAAGAAACAGAAGAGCGGTATATCTATGAGAGTATTCTTGCTCACACAATTTTGGTTCAGCATAGCTCACTTAGGCTTTCATTGGGTGACATGTTTGGATATATTATACATCCTAGTGGTTTATGGCTTGGTCCTAACAAGTGTAAATTGGTCCCAAAGTATCGTACCAAAATATTTCAATATTGAAATTCAATATTTTGGGACCAATTTACACCTTGTTGGGACTAAATTGGAATGTATTATATATCCCAAACCATCAAAATCACAAGGCATGTACGGTAGAATGACCCGTATCTAAATCATTAATTAAAATATTTACCAAATTAATTGTTAATTAAGAGTTAGTAATGTTAATACATATTGACATATCACAAACATATAAATATTATACTCCAAGGGTACAATTGACTTTTATACATTCATAACCACGTTCTATTTTCTTTGAACCAAACATATTCATAAGCTGTTCGGACAACATAATCAGTTACACATGATATAACCAAACACTCAAACCATAATAAGCAATTATACTTATAAGTAGATCTAGTAATCACGATCAAAATCGCATAAGCAAAAGCACAGACAAACGGGCTCATACACTTAAAACATTATTATAAAATATATTATACAATGTGTTATGGGCCTAAAATTATTATTTTATTTATTAGTCATTAGCAACTCGCAGGACGCAGTCACGAGAGGAGAGACAAGAGAGGAGAGAGAGAAAATATTTTCTTTTCTTTTTGTTTGGGGTTCCTGGAAACAAACGGCAGCAGCAGCAAAGCTTTGATTAATCCTTTCGCGCCACCAACTATTCTCTTTCTCAAAATTTTTTTTCCCTGCTTATAATAATAATTCTAAAAAAAAATACTCACTATAAAATTCATTTAAAAAAATGCTGACTTTTAACCCACACACAGATAAAAATCCAAAAAACAGTACTTTTATCAGACGATTTTTAAAATATTAATTAATTGGTTTTGTTGAAAAACAATCATACGGAGTATATAAACGAGTCCACATTCAACTCACCTCTCTCTCTCTCTCTCTCTCTCTCTCTCACACACGCACAGCAAACAACAATAGAAAAATTAGACTTGTTCTTCTTCGTCTTTTGAATTGTTCATAATCATCAATCTAGGGTTTATGTTTATATGTAGGGGTGGTTTTGGTGTTGAGTAATGAATTTCTGAGATATTGAAGTGGGTTTTTTTATTATTATAAATTATTCGAATTTTTGATGGCGAATAAGGAGACTGCGAAGAGATTGGTTGCGGCGGCGGAGTCGGCGATTCAGTCGATTGGGTTAGGTTACGATTTGGCTGATGATTTGAGGCTCAAGTACTGTAAGAAACGTTCGATTGATTCGAGGTTGATATTGATTGACGATGATAAGGTTCGGGACATTGCGATCCCAGGTGGAAGTTTAGTCCCAAATGTTTCGAAATCGATCAAGTGCGATAAAGGTGAAAGGACTCGATTCAGCTCCGATGTTCTCTCTTTCCAACAGGTATCCTCATCACTATATATATATCTATATCTATACTTGGTAATTCACGTATTGGATATCTTAAGTTTGAATTCTGTTCTAGATTATGTTTCGAAAGTCTAAAACTTTTTTTTATCTGTTCTTATGAGAACCAAGATGGTTTTTGTTTTAACGAAGAACTAGTTTTATGAGAGTTATTAGTCTGAACACTGACTCTCCTATGCAAGAAATTGGTACCGGTTTACCTTTGGACCACAGAAACCGGTCCTTTACTTCCCCCAAACAACACTAAGAAGTGACGCTTGTGCAGTTTTAGTTTTTCTTACTAATTCGAAAATTGCAAAATTTTATTTTTGATTTGTTTCTCTGCTGTGCTGACTGCTGGGCATATATATATATATATACACACACACACATATGTATTACAATCTTCATACATGATCTGGGTTTGAAATTTCAATTTTGGTTGTTTTCTTTTTTTGGGAAACATGCTATTTCCAAGTGCAGTGATATTGACGTGAGTTTGGTACTAGTATAAGTTTAACATTGGGTCCCATATGCTTGTGTTTGCCAAATTTTTTTTGGGTTGCTTTTTTGCATTGATTGCAATGCTTTAGGCAAAAAACTGAGGAGATTTCCAACTTCTGCAATATGTTACCCCATCTTGTCATCTAGCTTACTACTAATAAACTTGAATGCCATATTTATTTACCTACTACTAGTAATGTAAGTCTAATTTAAAAACATTGCTTTGTGCAATGAGAAAATGTTCATTTTTCCGAGCATGAGAACGCATGTTTGAGAATGAGCAGAGCTGCTTTATGCAGAAAACTTTGAAGTTTAGTTTTGCATCCAGTGTATCTATCCTAGTACCCGCAGCAGAGACACCCACTAATTGCCTTTTGTTTTATGTTTCCTTGGCCTTGTTAATCTCTATGTTGTATGGCAACTTCAATTTCTGTGTATGTTGGACATTGACATTGCGCCAGGCACTCGAAAAATTGTCTTTATAATTTTTGTTTATTTATTTTTACTTCGGACACACGTAGGCCAAGGGAGTGGACAGGGCATAGTGGCTCATTTGGTAGTGTTTTGAATTTTTAGGTAGAAGTCTTAGGATATAAAATAGGAGATAATTAATGGATTTATTTAAAAAAATCTATTTAAGGGAGTGGCCATGGCGCGAAATATATGATTCGTTATTCTCCATGTATGTATCGTGTCGTCTCCAGGCTTTGTATCTGTACTACGTAGGTTAGAGTCGCTCATATAGGTGATGTTATGTTATTCTAAAGACTATCTTGGTTCACATATATCTTTTCGATTATCTTTTTTGCGTAATTTAATCCACACATATTTTTTCTTTCTTTTTAACTCATGTATTAAGATTATTTTCTGCTAGATGTCGGAGCAATTTAATCAGGAACTATCTCTTTCTGGTAAAATTCCCACGGGCCATTTCAATACTGCATTTGAATTTACTGGTTGTTGGCAAAAAGATGCTGCCAACACTAAATCCCTGGCCTTCGATGGGGTCATCTTCACATTATACAGCGTTGCACTAGAAAAAACCCAAATAACACTTTGTGATCATGTTAAACAAGCAGTGCCGTCATCATGGGATCCTGCTGCGCTGGCAAGGTGAGTAAATGGCATGAAATTTGCAGAATTTATTTTCTCGGTTTATTTTCCTTTTCATTTCTGTGATTTTCGCGTAACTTTCCTTTTGGCTGTTTGGATGTCCCTTGAGTTTACAATGGCATTTGAACAAAGTAATAAATGTAATCGTGTATCATTCTATAATTAACAAACGTTGTTCAGCTGATTAAAAGGCTCTTACATCATTCAGAAAATAACAGGATAAATCTAGGTAAACTGTATCTAAAAGATAGATAAAGAATATAACTACAGAAATCCAAATCAAACAAATGAATAATATAGCATGAACTAAATAACATAAAACCTATCAGCTCTGTGCATCTCTCTCAATTTGGCCCAACTATGTGGTCTACCAGCCATGAGGTTATTATTATTATTCTTTTTTTTTTTTTTTGGGGGGGGAGGGGGGTGTGGGATCGTGTCCGCACCAACTCCCCTAGGGTTGGTCTTCCAACCATAAGGTGATTTTGGGGGGCGGGGGTGGGGATTGTGTCCGCACCAACTCCCCTGGGGTGAGATAATGTAATATAATGAGATAAAAAACTACTTGGGTAAAATCCATGAGCTTTTATCCCTAGATAAATACTTAGTTATTTTACTACATCTTCTTCACAAAATTTCTAATGGAGTGTAGTTTGGTTTATCATTTATCTTGTATTTGCATCACTGTAATTATTTTACTACATCTTCTTCACAAAATTTCTAATGGAGTGCAGTTCGGTTTAGTCATTTATCTTGTATTTGCATCACTGTAATAACAAAAGCATTAATAATGTAATTGGAAAATACACATCGATGCCTTAACATTGTTTGCTTATACCTAGATAAATACTTAGTTATTTTACTACATCTTCAAAAAATTTCTAATGGAGTGCAGTTCGGTTTATACATTTATCTTGTATTTGCATCACTGTAATTATTTTACTACATCTTCTTCACAAAATTTCAAATGGAGTGCAGTTCGATTTATTCATTTATGTTGTATTTGCATCACTGTAATAACAAAAGCATTAATAATGTAATTGGAAAATACACATCGATGCCTTAACATTATTTGCTTATCCCTAGATAAATACTAAGTTAGTTTACTACATCTTTTTCACAAAAATTCTAATGGAGTGCAGTTCGGTTTATTCATTTATCTTGTATTTGCATCACTGTAATTATTTTACTACATATTCTTCACAAAATTTCAAATGGAGTGCAGTTCGGTTTATTGACTTATTCATTTATCTTGTATTTGCATCACTGTAATAACAAAAGCATTTATAATGTAATTGGAAAATACACATTGATGCCTCAACATTATTTGCTTATCTTATCTGGCAAATTAGAAAATCAGTAAGTCTGTCTATTGTATTGTGTTTTGTGTCCAAGAACCCGTACTCAATGTTTGGACAACTTTTAGATGAGTCCCTTATCCTAAAACTAATAATCAAAAGATCTGACATCTAGACACATACCCGCACCCAATCCAATACCCTGTAACGTAGATACCAAGCTACCAATAATAGTCTGATATAAGGTAGGATCCGACAACGAAAACTCATCATAGGGAAGAGTAACACCAATCTGCTCTAAAAGTGTCGCATCTGTCCTAACATCTGAGGGATGGGCTTTCTGAATGACATTAGAGGCATTCGTCAACTGAGGGAGAAGATAACCTGTAGTAGAAGAAGGACCTCAACACCCGAGTAATAGTTCACGAGTGAGGACCGAAATCCTTCATTTTAAAGTGGTGTTGTAACTAGGATTTCAACAGTGATATTTGGTTGTACATCACCCACAATGTGTCAACCACGTAGAGCAACAGAAAAATACATCTTGCAGAAGTAAATTGAAGAAAAGGGACTAAATAAGGATTCCAAAGATGAAAACCCAAGTCAAAGATGACTGTAGAGAACTTGTCAAACCAAATTCTAGGGCCAGGTTGAGTCCACAGGTTTGCACAACGTGTTGGGACTCTGAGTCCAGTAGGAGGAACCACATAAACTTCTTCAATTGAGTCTCCATTAAGAAAGATATTCGTATATATATATATATATATATATATATTAGTATATGACTTTGTTAAGTCACCAGCTGCTCCGAAAGCTTAAGCTATTAGAAAAAAGGCCCAACAATGTGTATCAAGATTTAACACCCAACCGCACTTGTGATCCGGACCAACTTATTATGCTTTTACATATATGAATCCTTGTCTGGAATTCGCATCAGTTTCGATATTTTTTGTGCTTTATTGACGTTTGTTCTGTAACTGAATTTATTTTTGGGCTTTAATTTATTTTATTTTCTGAAAAATTAGACTCTATTCTGCATTTCCAGGTTTATTGAGAAGTTCGGTACCCATGTTATTGTTGGTGTCAAGATGGGGGGAAAGGATGTTGTATATGTTAAGCAGCAGTATTCATCACCTCTTCAACCAGATGATGTACAGAAAAGATTGAAGGATGTGGCAGACAAGAGGTTCAGTGATGCAACTCCTGGAAAAGTGTATGAGAAAGAAGCGGTGTGTTACATCACTTACTATGATATTATATATATATATATATCTTTGTTATTATGGGGAGTTTGTTGATGATTCTAGGTGAATGAACTTGAACTGCTCATTAGTTACTGCTGAGTACAGTATTTTGCTACTAATAGGTATTAGGGAATCAAAGTTCCAAAATTTTCGGTGATCCAATAGAACAGAGAAAATCATGTTATGGTACTGCTCAGAATACAACCAATATATGGACATGCATATTCATAAGGTTTTGATAAGGTTAAGTGAAACAAAGTAAGGAAATGACGTAGAAATACGACAGATAGGACAATCTTGTTCAAGCAAGCTTGTCGGATTAATCATCTTTAAGGAAGAAGAGATAGAAGATGAATGGTGGCGGTACAAGTAAAGGGTGAAAAATTAAATCGCACCTTGTCTCCCTGCACTCCCCCACCCCTAAAAAAAAGAATAAAAAAGAAAAGGAAAGAAAAGAAAAGATGGAGTAACTGCTGAATGTATTCGGAAGCTAGAGGTGGTTACATATGATGACAAATGAACACGTTTTATGTGATGTGGTTTCTTATGTCCAAAGAGACAAATGAGTGCACCAATTAGGAAGATAAAAATGGTGGCCTTAGATTCTTGATGTAGTAATATGCTTTAGTGCACTTTTGATAGGTGCTGCCTTCTGGTTGCACAGCATGCTTAACATGCTGTATGCTTGCAAATAAGTGGATGTGTGCTTTTTTTTTGCTGTACATGATGCTTAATAGGTTGTACTTTGCCGATGGGTTATGTTTTGATTGTTGTTTTACTAGGATAACAACATGTAAAGGTAGCCTAATGGCCCTAATCTAGGGAGGTTATAAAACTTGGAGAAGTCTCTGTTTAGAAGCAGTTTTTTTCGAGAGATTGTAAACATATTGTTTGTTGAACAAACAGAGCCTAGAGCTCTTCTTCGTGGAAATTCCAACCACAAACCCAAATTTCATCTAGTTCTCTTGAATTCTCTGTAAATGTGAGCATCAACTTCAATTTGATTGCATCAAGACTTGATAAAGATTAGTGGATTAGTATATAATGCATACAGACTTAGTTTACAAAAAGAACTTATGTGCAGATACTTAGGATTTGCATCACAACATTTAGAAAGTTGAGGTGAGTATCCCTGTGTGACTGTGTTTAAAAGAAGAGAATTATGAGGCTTAAAGTTATGAACGTCAACTTTTACTTTTGGAAATGGACTGGTTTAATTGCTATACAATTTCAGCCCAAGTTTTTTCAATATGCTCATGGGATATAGTCTCAGTTTAGTCCAATGAACTTGATGCGGATATTTAAACTTTCTGCATTGTTAAGGCTACTTGTTAGTATGCAAAAGGTTGGGGTTGGGTAAGGAATAAGGATAGCTTGGATAGTGTTCGGACGTATGAAGCTAAGGTTTTGGGGTTCTATTCGAGGCTGTTATGTGATGAGCAGAGTAAGCGGTGAATAGCTAACCCTGCTTTTTATGGGGTTTATGTGTCGCAAGGTTAGATCTTGATGGCTTGGGCTTTGAAATATTTGTCAACTTTTTCTGGCAGCAGCAGCAGCAGCCTAGGATCACATCTAGGAGTCTTAGACACTCACACACCTAACATGACGCATTGCACATGTTATATTGAACTCTATTTACTTCACAAGAAAAAGCTAATATTCCACTATATAGAAGTCTAGATCTTAGAGACTAAGGGCTGGTTTGAGTTGGCTGTGGCTTTTATGTTTAAGCGGATGCAGAAGTCCTAATCACAAGGGCACGATGGGAATTAAAACAATTCCTTAAAACCCTTAATCTCCCTCCCGCTTCACTCTGGGCTGAGGCACTTCTGAACTGCTTCACCAAAAAGGGGCTTTCGGGGGGGGGGGGGGGGGGGGGGGGGCTCTAAATACTTTTTAAGATTTATCCCAACTAACGTCGAATCATATTTGGGCACAAAGAGTCAAGCATTCTTTTGGAAAGAGATTCCAAGCATGTTCTTAGTCTATTTGGTGACTAAGCAAATTTCATGCCCAACCAGTCTTAGGGCCAGGTTTGACTAAAACCTTGGAACTATCTAAATTCACCTTATACCTTCCAGATCTGACCCAAATCACACGTCGGCCCATAAGAAAAATTACAGAAGTCCGCCTTAACAAAGTAACTTAAAGAGAACATAAGTACTACAATAAAACGAATCTATTGGGCAGATTTTAAATCGGAATTTTGCTGGAAAAGTGGGTAGTTGGCATTTGAATAAGTCTACTCCTCATACAACACTTCTGAACGTGCCTGGAAAATCATTTGCGTCATCTTTTCTTAGCTTGGGAAAATTCGAATCCAACGAGTTATAAGTATGGTTTGTCTTATATACAAAGATTCAGGAACTAGAAGCCTTCGAAAGTGTTGAAGGTTGATATACATTGTTGGTTCATTCTCTAATTGCTTAAGCTTGTGGAACAACTGGTGACTTAACATACTATCAGAGCCTTATTTGTGGGAGGTCTTGGGTTTCGACTCTCCATCCCCGCTTTGGTGTGCATATTTGCACTTGGTTATTTGTCTCCACTATGATGATGTAATTTAGTTTGTTCAAGTGTTTTTGGTAGCCCCAGGGTTAAGTTTTTCAAATATTGCCGTGGGTGGTGACACATGAGGAATAGGTGAAGGCATGTAAAGAACGGTGTTCTTCTTCTACTGTTGCAATCTTTGATTCCTTTAAATGACTTAAAGATGCTAGTTTAAATTTTCCACTTGCCTTTTAGTTACTAAGGTCACATTGCCAACTGATTCCTTTATATCTTTATCTTCTTTGAATATGTACCAAAATTTTCAAAGTTATTCGTTGCAACATTTCAATTGACATAGTTGTTTTCTGTTTTTGAGGAACAGGTGCCAGCCTTCATGAATTCCAGTACATCGAGTTCTTACTCACACAAAGAGGTAAAACTTTTTCCATAATGTTTATTTAAACTTTGACTTTTACGGGCAGGACTGCATATTGTGACAGTGAACAGGATAGATCTGAGTGCTTGACTTATGGTCTAAATAATTTCTACTTGGGCACATCCTAGTTTGTACCAAAATGTGATTTATGTTCTATTTTCACGAGTTTGCAGGTCTAACACATTTTGAATTTTTTTTTCAAAAGAATTTATTTTGCATATTATTACTGTTTGATGTCTCATTCTTTAGTAAAGAGGGTTTTTTTTTTTGTTTTGTTTTGGTGGTTGGGGGGGGGGGGGGGGGGGGGTGGGGTAGGTTCTTTTGTAAGGATTTGTTCCTTTATTCTGCTTAAAATAGGTTACATCTCAAGACTCCAAACCTTTTCTGAAATTGACCTTGTGTGTATGTCAGAATTTCGGGACTTGTATCACCAACACTCTGTTTGGTTTGTGGATTTAGAGTAGGAAAACAAATAGGTGAAGGAAAACAAGAAGGAAGACTAGTGGGTTGGTATGCTGGGGGGGATTGTCCTCTTTGCTCCGTTTGGGAGTTTTCCAGTTATTGTAATCTCTCAATTATTAATGAATCAGTCTCTTTGTTGTTAAAAAAAAAAAACTAGTTCCCTTGTATTTTTCATTGTGTATTCTTCCATGCTTAAATACCATGTATCGCATTCACCAAATGCTCTGTTTGGTCTTTGGACTTAGAGTAGGAAAAGAAAAAGGTGAAGAAAAACAAGAAGGAAAGCTAGTTCCCTTTTATTTTTCGTTGTGTTTTCTCCATGCTTAAATACCATTTAAAAAAAAAAAATTCAAAATCTGAAAGTAAAATTGTAACGCAAAAAAAAAAAAAAAAAAAAAAAAATGGGGCAATGACTCACAAAGTTCAAAATTTTTTCTTTATTAACCAAACCAAAAACTGTTCTACTTAGTATATTTCTTTTTTTCCCTCCCTAAATGCTAAATCCTTGAATCAAACAGAGCCTGATTACTCCTGCTATGTATTTCTGTGTACGTCAGTGGTACATGTCTAATCAAGGACTCAAGTAAAAACTAGAGCTCAAGTCACCTTCCCTGCTTATGTGTTCTATTATTATTTTAATTGCAGGATATTACATTTGTCTGGAAGAGGAGAGGTGGAAATGGTAATATAAATTTACCCCATTATAAGTGGTGTCAAACTGTTCAAGTCGAACCTGATGTGATCTCAATGTCCTTCGTCCCGATCTCATCATTATTGAGTGGTATACATGGGAGCGGATTCTTGACCCATGCCATTAACCTCTATCTACGCTGTGAGCAAGACCTCCATCTTTGTGCAATTGATAATTTTTTCTTTTGTTGCTGATATAAGTCAAGTTTATTTATGGGTTTGTTACATTTTGCACCCTTATAGGTTACACTGGCGTCATTTTGTCTCCCATAGTTTAGAAGTACACACATTAGATTGCAAAGTTTCTAACTGGTGTCAATTTTTACCCGTCAAAATTTGTAAACTTCTGTTAACAATTCTGTCAAAAAATGTAAAGTTCTGTTAACAATTCTGACGGAAGGTGCAATCTAGCACAAAACATAAACTTCAGGGTCTAACGTGTCAACTTCTAAGTGCCGTGCAAAGTGATACAGAGCATAAACTACGAGGGTGAAAAGTGTATTAACCCTTATTTTATTGTCATTCTGAGGATGAAGTTATCTTTCATGGTCGTGCATGTTTTTCTGCTTTTAGTATTGGGTGCATAATCTAGTACTAAGTTTCCTACCGCAGATGGAAAGTTAAGATGACCTTTTCTTTTACTTAAATTGATCAATTAGAACTTGGGGAATCTTGAGTTAAACTAAACATCTTCGAGAAAACTACATGCTTTACTTTGTTTTACAAGACCACCCCTTTTTTTCCTTTTTTCCTTCCAGTGCTCTGTGCTATTTCACTTTGCGTGATACATGTGAAATCATCGTAATGGTTGTCTACACAGGCTCATTGCATGAAGAATCTACTATGGTTGCAATCAAAGGGGTTATTAGATAAGAACTTGAAGCCCCCTTTTGTTTTGATGAAAGCTAACATCTATTAGTTTATTCAATTTTTCAAAAACCCTTTCCTCTATTATTCAAGGAGGCTTCATTTCTTGATTTCTTTTTTCAAGCTTCCTTGCTCCATAGCTTGGTTCTGTTGTCGTCCCACATCGCTTAGATGTGTTGTTGCCTGTGCAATTTATAAGGCCTTAGTTCCCCTCTCCTTAACACCTGGGTTTTAAGGAGTTGAATGGGCTAGGCCTTACAAGTGGTATCAGAGCTTGGTTGGGCTTGTCTTCCGGCGTGCCGAGTGTCCGGCTGCTGTGGTCCAGGGTATGCCGAGAGTCCGATTTCTGTTGTTCAGGGGATGTGTTGGAATGTCCCACATCGCCCATTTATGGCCCCTCTGTGTGGTTTATAAGACTTTAGTTCCCCTCTCCTTAACACTCTCCTTAACACCTGGGTTTTAAGGCGTTGAATGGACTGGACCTTATAAGTGGTATCAGGGCTGGTTTGTCCCCTATCTCCATAATCCACGTGTGTGCCTTTACCACACCTACGGGGGCGTGTCGTCCCACATCGCTTAGATGCGTTGTTGCCTGTGCAGTTTATAAGGCCTTAGTTCCCCTCTCCTTAACACCTGGGTTTTAAGGAGTTGAATGGGCTGAGCCTTATAAGTGGTATCAGAGCTTGGTTGGGCTTGTCTTCCGGCGTGCCGAGTGTCCGGCTACTGTGGTCTAGGGTATGCCGAGTGTCTGGCTCCTGTTGTACAGGGGGTGTGTTGGAATGTCACACATCGCCCATTTATGGCCACTCTGTGCGGTTTATAAGGCTTTAGTTCCCCTTTCCTTAACACCTGGGTTTTAGGGAGTTAAATGGACTGGGCCTTACAAGAGGTTCTGATCCGTAGGTTGTGACTCCATTCCTTATTACCTAATTGATCTGTATAGAAACAAAAGAGATGCAGTTGCCATGTTATTTACTTCTTCAAAAAGCCATAACCCCTCCCTCGTATTAATGGAGCTGTTAGAGAAGTAGCTTCATTCTTTGCTTTTGTGCTCCATCAAAGCTTCTTGCTCAATCATGTAGTTTCCGTCTATAGAGTCTCTTCCTTATTCCTAATCGATATCTACAGTTTACATAACTCTGTTACACACCTAACGTGAACATACTTCTTTCTTTCTTTTTTTCTTTTACTATATTATGAGCTTTCTTGGGCTTTAGTTCCTTTGCCTAGCATCGGTGGCTTCGCTTCCCCATTTTGTATGGTTTGGTCACTTTGTTGCATATGTATGTACACACTCGTGTAGCTATCCACCTTCCCACAAGAATACCAGTTTCTTACACGACATTCCCCATAATGCATTTGGTGAAGTGGTCAGCCCTATGAATGTTCCTTATAACTTTTTAGAGAAGTTCTCTATGACTATAAAGGGCAGTGGGCCGTTTCCTTTTAAAAATTTAGCTGCTCAAGTACTAAATAGTAGACCTGGCAATTCAGGCCGGAGTCTGTGAAACTGCCCAGAGAAGCCCGCAATTTAGCTAATTCGGGCCTAAGGAAATATCAATAATGGGTTGTTAACGGGTTTGCTAACTAACAAGTAGGCTGTGACGGATCCACGTGGACCCATTTAAAGTCCGTGAGCAGCCCGCTAACGTCAAAACCCTTAATTGAAGTTACTTCTCGCTCCACTTTTATTCTGGCCGCCCATTTCTAGGCCCCTCTCTCTCTCTCTCTTTATCTGTCTACCCCCTTCACTTTCCCCAACCAAGAGGGTTCTGATTTCGTCTCCCTCTCTCTCTCTCTATATATATATATATATATATCTCTACTAAGAGGGTTCTAATTTTTGTTTCTCTCTCTCTCTCTCTCTCTCTCTCTCTCTCTCTCTCTCTCTGCAACTAGAGTTCAAGTTTTGGATCAAAAAATGGTGATGGAAGGTAGAAGACATGGGTGACTGAAACATGCACGAACAGCACACTATGATCACGGTCAAATTGTCAAATGGAAGGTTGATTTAAAATAAAATTTTGGCCCCAGGGAAGTATAGTCATATTTATCTGTGTCCTACGATCATTGTCAAATTGTGAATCAAATCAACAATTGGTTTGCCAAGATTATGAATTGTAAATCTTATCGAATTTGAACCGTAGTATTCCATTTGTTTAGGAAATAATCATTCTATACATGTATACTATTGTATACATACAAAAACACACGTACAAAATGAACAAAATTAAAATTTTAACGGAAGTTCTATGCAATTTTAAGGCTCAAATTGTTGGAAATTTTCCACTAAAAAGCTTAAAAGTTCAATGTTCGAAATTATAAGTTGTGAATTGTGGACCACCTTGGGTTGTATGGAACTTGAATGGACTCGTGAATTGACGAATGCTAACAACCATGACTACGATTATGTGTTTGCCCTCTTCATAGAACTCCGTTCCGCTAATTACATGGATGTTTGAAAGTGCGTTGACGCAACCATTGGATAGTTCAGTGTTTTGGGCTCAGGTTATTTCATCTGAATATTTCCCGGAGTAAACGGATGCTTTATTCTCATAAGCATATGATCTTTGGAAATTCCATTATTTATTGACTTGATTAGTATGCAGTGAAGTTCAAGGTGGAGCACAAAATGCGAATTTTCATTCTTTGTGTTAAACTCTGGCTTTCGATTTCAGATAAACCACCAATTGAAGAACTTTATCAGTTTTTGGAGTTCCAACTTCCAAGGCAGTGGGCACCGGTGTTTGGAGAGCTTGCGGTAGGCCCTGAAAGGAAGCTGCAAAGTGGTGCATCTTTACAGTTCAGCTTTATGGGTCCCAAGCTCTATGTGAACACAAATCCGGTAATGCTCCAAACGGCTTAATTTTTTTTTATTAAATGCATTCATTTGTGTGTGTGTGTGTGTGTGTGTGTGCAATGTTACTAGAAATTGTTCGAACCCTAGCAATCCCCGTTTTGGATCGATCGTTCCAGATCATGGTACGCTAGCGAACTGGATTGCCTCTTCTGGCGTTCTAGCTTTAACTCATGTGATATTATTATAACACCACCAAAATCTCGTGACATTGTAAAGACACAATATTCAAGGCAATTCTTTTTTAATTTGGAATTTAATTTAGCAATACATATCACATAAAAATACGTGCTATCAGTTGACTGTATCACAAAATCTAAAGTTCCATTGGGTGGTGACCCCCAACCCATTACAGCTTTGACTTTTAATATGTATGTATGTATATATACATATATTTGTATATACATACTAGGTGACAAGCACGTGCTTCGCACGTGCTTATCCCCTCATATTAGCTTCTTTGGCTTTTACAAAAGGAAAAAGGGAAAAAGTTGTCGTGTCGAAAGATGATCATTTTGTAATTTTTCTTACAAAATTGAACGTGTCTATCCCCTTATATTAGCTTCTTTGGCTTCTGTAACCATTTTTGTGAAGGGAAAAAGAGAAAAAGCGACTGTGCCAAAAAATGATCTTGTAAAATTGGCCTATATGTAAATATGATGTCAGCAGCCGTTTATGTTCGACTTATTTTTGAAGCCATTTATAATTATGGTTGAAAAAGTTGATTGAAGCCGAACTATTTGGGCCAAAATTGACCTATGTTATAGGCACGTGCTATCCCCTCATATTAGCTTCTTTGGCCTTTACAACTAATTTGTAAAGGGGAACCCAAAAAAAACCCAGTTGGGTCAAACGATTTTGCAATTTTCCTTACAAAAGTTGACCTATATGTAAATATGCTGTAAGCAGACGATTTTGTTAACTTTATTTTGAACTAATCGTTCTTATATTAGCTTCTTTGGCTTTTACAACTATTTTTGTAAAGGGAAAAAGCCGCAGTGCCAAAAGATGATCATTTTGTAATTTTTCTTACAAACATTGACATGCGTGTAAATATTGTGCCAAAAGATGATCATTTTGTAATTTTGCTTACAAAAAATGACCTATGTGTAAATATTGTACCAAAAGATGACCATTCTGTAATTTTGGTTACAAATATTGACCTAAATGAAAATATAATGTCAACAGCCCCTTTTGTTGACTATTTTTTGAAGTGAAGTGTAATTATTTGTGAAAACGTTGATTGAACCTTAAATATTTAAACCAAAGTTGATTGAACCCTCATTATTATATTAAATATAATTTAAAGTTGACCTGAATGTAATTATTAGTCGACTTGAATGTAATTATTGAACAAATGACAGAATTAGCCTCACCCAAATTAATATATCCTTATATAGTTGTACACACGAATGAGTAATTATGATATACTAAAGGGATATTATAATATTTGAGTAACTATGCAATTACCGTAAAGGACAGAACAAATAGGGAAATACCGAAATTGGAGAAATCAATTTGAGAATTGGGCACGGAATCATAAGAGGGATAGCCTCCTTTATGTTTTTCTTACAAATATTGACCTAAATGAAAATATAATGTCAACAGCCCCTTTTGTTGACTAATTTTTGAAGTGAAGTGTAATTATTTTTGAAAAAGTTGATTGAACCTGAAATATTTAAGTCAAAATTGATTGAATCCTCATTATTATAGTAAATATAATTTCAAAAGTTGATTTGAATGTAATTATTAGTCGACTTGAATGTAATTATTGTACAAATGACAGAATTAGCCTCACCCAAATTAATATATCCTTATATAGTTTTACACACGAATGAGTAATTATGATATATTAAAGGGATATTATAGTATTTGAGTAACTATGCAATTACTGTAAAGGACAGAACAAACAGAGAAATACCGAAATTGGAGAAATCAATTTGGAAATTGGGCACGGAATCATAGGAGGGATAGCCTCCTTTATGAGAAGATATATGAACATATAAGAAAATGATCTAAAAAATTGTTTAATGTTTCAATCTACTATACTCCGTTCTGTCTTAGCGATCCACATTCCCGTTCCATGTACAGAATCAATCCGCAATCCGGGTAACCTTGTGTAAGTGTGTATCATGTGATGTCCTCGACAAGAAGCTTATATGATTGTATAGATTAGGCGATAAGTTAACACAATCATTCCTTGTCAGGTGGATGTGGGTAAGAGGCCGGTGACTGGCCTCCGACTCTATTTGGAAGGAAAAAGAAGCAACTGTTTGGCAGTTCATTTGCAGCACCTTTCCTCTCTCCCGAAAAGCTTGCAACTTCAAGACGAACCAAACAGAAACTCCCAAAACTCATATGACCGAAGATACTATGAGAAGGTCCAATGGAAGAGCTTCTCTCATATATGTACCGCCCCCGTGGAATCCGATGAAGAACTCTCCATTGTTACGGGGGCCGAATTCCAAGTTCGGGAGTCCGGTTTAAAGAAACTTCTGTTCTTACAGCTCCAATTCTCTCGAGTCATCGGTGCAATGGTGGTGAAGAGACCCGAGTGGGATGGGTCCCCCGGACTTGCCCAGAAGTCAGGAATCATATCAACATTGATCAGCACGCGTTTCTCGACGGGTCAGAAGCAACCTCCACAGCCGACCGATGTGAATATCAACTCTGCTGTGTATCCTGGTGGCCCACCGGTGCAAGCACAGACAACGAAACTTCTGAGGTTCGTTGATACAACGGAGATGACACGGGGCCCACAGGATCCACCTGGGTACTGGGTTGTATCGGGGGCGAGGCTTATCGTTGAGAGGGGTAAGATATCGCTCCGTGTCAAGTACTCACTCTTGACTGTTCTTCCACCCGATGAAGAGGTGCAATTGCAATGATATAAAGCTTTAAACGAGTATTGCAGTATTGTTGTACGGCGAAATGGTGTTTGGTTGGGATTGGTTGTGTTACAACCTGTGATGGAGCCTATCAAGGTAACGTTGGACATGGAATGTGAGATATACTGAGGTGGTTGTATATAATTTTAATTTTTTATTTTATTTTATTTTTTTAACACTTAGAGTTGCTGTATATTATTCATGTTGTTGCAGATGTTGGGGTCAATTGGTTTTGAGTTTTTTTTTTTTCCCACAAATGATGGAAAAACTAAAAAAAAAAGAAAAGAAAATAAGAAAATGGACTGGGCGTGCTTGAAGTACTGTCCAGAGTACAAGTTTTTGGATACTCTTAAGATATTGGAATTGAGTTTTTTGGGTGGGAATTACACCTTGGGAACCCACAAATAGTAGCACTCCGTGTATATAGGTTCGTGGTCTAACTCAAAAGTCCGATTCTTATTGGTTGTAGGTTATTACGTAAGATTGATATGCGTTAGCTCAAGTTACCCAAACGAGTAATACTTGGGGTATAACCAAAGTCACAACTTTTTTTGCACAACTTTCATTTTGTGTCTATCTCTCTCTTAGTGGGCACTGTGGGACCCATCAAGAGAGGGAGACACAAAATGAAGGTTGTCAACCCAAAATTTCTCGCAGAATAGATGTTACTTCACTCGTAAGTATTTTTCTGCTTACCCAGTATTGGTTGGGAAACTATAACTATAAGGTGTTGCATATATATATATATATATATGTACAGTTATAAATGCATGATGTACATCCTACTTATGTAAACTATCAGGAATTAAGATGATCGAGTGATCTTATTCTTGTGAACTAGTTACGCTATCTAATTTCTCTTTTTGTTTCAGTTAGTTGCAAACTTCATAGCACTGATTTGTAGCCCGTGGCAATACCATTCTAAGTTGCTAATCCATATGGATAACGAGGAATAATAAAAGAGTAATTTATGCTTTCCAAATTCAAATATTAAATTCACATCCTAAATGATGTGGTAGTCGGCCCATTGAATTTTGATTAGAGAATGTTAAAGTGAATCTACAGTGGTTCTAACGCCACATCATTTGGGATGTGGATTTAAGAAGTATGACGTTACTCATAATAAAATCTTTGGCCAAGGAGTGATTTTTTCTTGTGGCCAGAAAATCCAACTATAGTCTATAGCAGTTGAATCTGATACAAATTTTGACCCCAAAAAATAAAATTAGAAAATCTGATGCGAATAAATATACCAATATAATTTGTACATCTTGAGCATGATGTTATTTGGCTTACTGACTTCCTCAGATAGTCAATCAGGAGAAATTATTGAGTGCCATCAGACAGCTAAGCCTAACTGATTTGATGGTCCAGATCACTTAAAAGAGGTTAAATGTACCTTAAAGTTGATCAGATCAGGACAGCCCAGATCTATATTTCTCAGTCTTTGTGCGCTGACCTGTCTTGGTCAATTTTTTGGTCCATTTTACCTCTTTTGAATGGTCCGAAGACTCCGGATCACCAGATCAATTAATTGAGTTGGTGGTCCGGGGCCACTCAATAATTTCTCATCAATCCGGGTATTTGGATTGTAACTCTTCATGTTAGGGGTAAAATATGATCGGTTTTCCTTCGGTTTTATCAAGTTTCAATATTAACCGAAAAGGGTCGGTTTCCTCAATTTTTGTGGTTCAGTTAAATTTTAGACTATGTATTTGTTTTTTTGTAGATACCATTTGGTTTTTCTCTTGTTTGATTAACCCTTTTTACCAAAAAAGGAAAATGGTTGGTTTTCTCAATTTTTATTGGTTAGTTTTTAGGCTGTGTGTATTTAATTATCGGTCTTTCTTATACCCCTTTCTTTGGAGAAATTTTTGGGTACTCACAAGGTATCACGTGTCATGGCACTTGGTACCTCGTGCCCAATAGAAGCGCGCCACGCGAATAATGGAATCTACCAAAAAAAATTTAAATGGCCCCAAGTATTCTGTGTGGCACTACCTCATTGGGTGTGAGACACCATATAAACACTATCTCGAGGATACACAAAAACTTCGCCTTCCTTAAACCCCTTTCTTTGATGTATCTTTCACTCATTCTCAGCATATTCTCTTCTTAAGTACAAGTTAAGGGTTACTGATATACTCCTATTAACATATTTAAGATGGGATATCCAATTGGATAAAACTTAATCCTTTTTTTATTTTTTATAATTATTAATGAACACGAATTGATTACTCTCTGTAATACGTACTCAATGGGGACACGTTAAGATATATAAACAAGCTATCTAGAGAGTAGAGATGGATAGCTTAGAGGTGTGGTGTGGGGAAAGGATTTGGCATATACGTGTGGCTTTTGCATTACTTGACATGAACGTTGCTGCCTTTCCTTTCCTTTCCTCTAAAACAAAACTAACATAAACAGCTCCACATCTCTCTCTCTCTCTCTCTCTCTCTATATATATATATATATATATATATATTACTGTTACTTACATTAATTTGTTTGGGTTGAATAGGGGAGATCGATCGATCGATCGATCTAGATCATTTCGCACATCAATGGACGACGAACAGAACAAAGAGATTCCCGGGACGGTTTCTGTCACCGAGCTAGACCAGGTCCACTCGGATTTTGCTTTTGCCCTGGCTTTGCAACAACAGGTTTTAATTCTTTATATACAATCACACACACACACACATATATTATATATATATATTGTATATATATATATATATATAAACATGCACCAACATATACATGATGGTTTCTTTCCATAGGTGGACGTACATATTGCCACTGATAACCAATTAATTGAGATCATTGAGAAAATTTGAGTCTATTTTGACAACCAGCCTTTTATGGCACTCTCCAAAATAATAATAAGGGTAAATTACACAAACCTCCCCTGAGGTTTGCCTTAATTACACGGACCTCCCCTCTTGTTTTAAAAATTACACAAACCTCCCTCGAGGTTTGAATTAAGTAACAAAACACCCCCTCCCCTAATGGTCCATTAGTTTTTTTTACATTAGCATCCCCTGAAAATTACAATTAGTCCCCCTAATATTATAAAATTGTCATACTAAGCCCCATTTCTCTTATATTTTTGTTCTAATTATAAAATCCCTCCTCCTTCCTATGTTTTTGGGTTAATTTTTTTAGCATTAATTTATATCTACACAAAATACATATAAATAGGTCCAAAAATTTTTTTCCCCAAACAAACCTCTATCAAGCCCCCCCATGTATTAATTTTCTAGATCCGTCCTTGTCCCTATGCTTCAAAAGTGGACACTTAACCCCCTGTGATTGTGGACTAAAATGGAATTGTTATGATTTCACTCAAAACTGACAAAAATTCTAAAATTGGTTAAAAATATAAACACTTAACCCATTTTGTGATGTTAATTTTGGGGTTAACACTCTTTGAGTGAAATCATAACAGTTCTATTTTAGTCCACAATCACAGGGGTTAAGTGTCCACTTTTGAAGCATAGGGACAGGGGCGGATCTAGAAAATTAATACAGGGGGGCTTGATAGAGGTTTGTTCGGGGGAAAAAAAAATTGGACCTATTTATATATGTTTTGTGTAGATGATATAAATTAATGCTAAAAAAATTAACCCAAAAACATAGGAGGGAGGAGAGATTTTATAATTAGTACAAAAATATAAGAGAAAGGGGGCTTTAGTATGACAATTTTATAATATTAGGGGGGCTAATTGTAATTTTCAGGAGAGGCTAATGTAAAAAAAACTAATAGACCATTAGGGGAGGGGGCGTTTTGTTACCTAATTCAAACCTCGAGGGAGGTCTGTGTAATTTTTGAAACAAGAGGGGAGGTCCGTGTAATTAAGGTAAACCTCAGGGGAGGTTTGTGTAATTTACCCTTGTTTTTTTTTTTTGAAGAAAACCTGAAAGTAGGTTTAAGAGTAGTAATTGTTTTTATTTTTTTGAAACCCAAGAAAAGGCTCTATGCTCATTGAATGAGAAACTCAATAAGAGTAATGATTTGTGCATCGAAAATGTGCACAGAAAACGTGCATCGAAAGATCCTGGCCATAAGATGAAGCGGGCCCCGTTGTGTTTGGCAGCGGACCCAACTAATCCTGTGGCCAAGATCTTTCTATGCACGTTTTCTATGCACAACTGTCGGTGCACATAGCATTACTCATATAAGAGGTCCATTATCAATATTATTGATTCGATCAAAGATCTTGGAATTGGAATGAGTTCAAATTGCTACAGCAATACCCAGCTAGCGGCTAGCGCTAAACATCTTTAAGAAAAATTTCTAGAAAAAATCATTTTTAAAAAACTTTCACATTCCCACAAAATCCAAACATGCTCTTAGACTCTTAGTAGCGTTAAGATATTTTTTGGAATGACAACTTCAAAATACATTCTTATTTCTTACCAATTGTAATTGCATGGCAATTTTTATTAGCAACTTATTTTTGCTTATGCTTTTAAGTTGAATATGATGTTTTGCCTCTAAGGACATGAGTTGGAAGTTGACGGTCATGCTCCTCAATCTTTGCAACAAATTAATCTCATTCTTTTTGATATCTGATCTCAATTTCGATAGCAAATTAATCTCATGCATACGTTTCTATATCAATTTGATGTCCCTCTTTTTAACTTCTCTATCTCTTTAAGTGTGTGTGTGTGTGTTTTTTTTTATCAATATTAATACATGTAATTTGAGAAAAGAGTTATTTTCATACCAAACCAAACGGAACATTACTTCTTATGCGTACATTTAATCCCATGTGGATGAAATTGCTATGATTAGGAGAATGAAAGGGAAAGCAGTGATGATGAAGATGGTGATGATGATGATGATGATGATGATGATTGTAGTGAGGATGAGGAGGATGATGAAGAAGACTACTCTTCCAGTGAAAACAATGACTTTAATTTATTTGACAGCCAAGAAATGCAAGGTACATATCATAAATATTCACGTACATTCACCACATGAAATTATGTCATGTGATTATAATATAATTCATGCACGTGATCCTCACTAAAATTTGAGTAGTTAATTTGTCAATCTACAATACACGGTATGACAGTCCCATGAAAATTTTTTCGAAGGAATTAAGAATATAATTTTGAAATTATTTAAAAAAATATAATACTTCTTAGTATTTGTTTTTCCAAATTTCCTAGTTTATCCATTAATTATGTATACATAAACTTAATGAAATAATGATCAATTCGAAATCTATACCTAAAATTTCATGACTTATTGAAATATTTTTTTTTATATATTCCAATTGTACGCATTTGTAGTTTTCTTAGAGCTTTTGAATTACAAATTAAGTCAATACCTAATCTTCCCCAAACCTTAATATTAATTTTTGCCCCACTCTCAATTTTGCAGCTGAATTAGAGCTCATGGAGGAAGAAGATAGCAACAATATTGACCAGGTTCTTATTGTTAAGCATATTTGAGCTTGAATATTAGGGTAAAATTTGTTATAAATTTGTTTTGGTCATACCATAATGTGTCATAAGCGGGTCAACTCATTTAACACACATAAGAAAAGTGTTAAGATTCATGATGTCATAAGCGGGTCCAAGGCCGGCCCTACCTCTATAAATTGTAGACGTGGGCCTAAAGCCCCAAATTAGGAACAAAATTTTAGGGCCCCAATATCTAGCACTATAGACTATAGTATTGCCCAAACACAAATCCCCCTAGTTGGGCTAGCCCAGCCCTCAGCCATGTTATCTACTAAAAAAGATATGATAGAAAATCTTGATTATACAAGCTTAATTAGTAATTTTGCAGCTAAAAATGTGAGAAGGATCATGTTTTTGTGATATTGAATATTTAGATTAAGATATTTTTGCCTTTTGAAGTGAATTATTCTTAGTTAAGTGTATTTGTAAGTTCGTGTATATATATATATTTTTTTACTTTATACTTATTTAGTATGATAGTATCTTATGGTAATTGGTTCATAGTAGTATATAGAGGGCCCCCTTTTAATTATTCGCCCAAGGCCCCTAAAAACTCAAGACCGGCCCTGAGCGGGTCAACTTGTTTAACACAATTTTTTGATAAATTCGTGTCAACCTGTTTTAAAAACTACGTATGCTAATTATATATCATTAATACATTATGGATTAATATGTTCTCTTTAAATCAATTAAGTTAAATAAACAAGGTTTATGAATTCAATTACTAATTTGAAACATAAGTGATCTTACGTGGTAACCTAAGAATCAGACATGCATATTCAATTTGATTATTTTATTTCCAACCCCTTTATGCATGGTAACTTATTAAGGCTTAGTTTGGCCCCCACGTGGTGCTTCTTCTTTTTTAAAGCACAATTTAATGTTAACTCATTTGGTAACTAGTTTATGAGCTTTGCAAAAATTGAACTTAGGGCTTTTTTGGAGGGAGCTTTTAAAAGCTCTAAAATGGAGCTTTTAAAAGCCCAAGGTTGCTTTTTGGTTTCATGATGTCTTTTTGAAGAGTAGTGTGCCACTTGTATAAAATTATCAAAGAACTTAGCAATAAATTTCATAAACTCCTTTTAAAAAGCCACATGGGGCCAAACTAAGCCTAAATCACGAATAATCTTGCAGGAGATGGAGGAAGACGATATAGAAGAAGACGACATAGATCCAGACCAACTATCGTATGAGGTAAACAAAATATAGCTATTGATTTGTGTGCGCACGCACGCACACATATACGTATAGTACACACTTTTTTTTTTTTTTTTTTTTTTATACTTATACACAGTGGCGGACCCAGGATTTTGTGTTAGGGGGGGCCAAGTTTCCCCGAATTTTTTTTTTTTGAGTCATTTATACATATTTTTTATTTTTAAGTGAGACAGATAGTCGAACGAGTAGTTGTGGCAAATTGGATTTAGGCATTGTTTATCTCCTGAGTTGAATAATGGGATATTACTCTTCCCCTTCACTATTAAGAGAGACTTTTAATGTCATACGCTCACTCTAGTGAATATTGTTATTAATCTTGCAATGTTATTATTCCTAAATTTTTTTATCCCAAAATGTGATTCCTAACACATTACCATTTCAACATAATGAAAGTCAAGTGGACACTATATGTTAAGAACCTACATATGTAAAGTCACAAATTTGGGGGGCCACTATGTAAAATATTATCAAATCTTCAAAATTCTACATAAACAACCAAAATTTTAAAAAATATTGCAGGGGCCATGGCCCCCCCCCCCTAATCTCTCTATGGGTCCGCCCCTGCTTATACACACTTAAAAGGTGTGCATATTATTTTATTTCTATTTTTTATTTTATTTTATTTTGATAGATTAAAGGCGTGCATATTGTTTGGACAAAAAATCCGAGACACCTCAATAAAGTAAAGATATTAAAGTAGTTTTATAAAACACTTGAAGTAAATGACTTTATTGCCATTGTAACAACATTTGTACCCTTATTTTAAGAAGGTAATAATGATTTTTCTTGTCACCTTAAAAATTGAACACAATGCTATATCCTACTACGTCAACGAAGTAGGACAACAAACCAATGTACTTGTTCATATACGTACACCCATTTACATATATGTATGTATTTGTATTATATATTTTTCATTGTTTTAGTCCACAACATGATATTTTTTTAGCAGGATTTGATTGCTCTTGGAGAGACTGTTGGAGAAGAGAACAGAGGGCTATCAGTAGCTGAAATATCTTCATTTTTGCGTCCATGTTCCTCACAAAATTTCAATTGCAAAACTCTTAACGATCGGTAAGTCGAACTTTTTTTTTTTTAATCTACTCTCACAATTTTGATCTACTAAGGGCCTGTTTGGGAATTCCAAAATCTAGTTCATGAGTACGGGTATTACATATTGAATTATTCAGTGATATTCTGTTTGTTCATACAATTTTTATCTACTAAGGGCCTGCTTGGCATATATAAGTCATCTCCAATGCATAGGTTCAGCGTTCGAACCTCACCCCCTCCCCCCTCCAACAAAAAAAAAATAAAAAAAAAAATGAAGAAAAGAATCTCATTAACCAAACAAGAGAAAAATATTTTCCTCAATTTTTTTTTTCCCTTTCTCATTAAATTCACGAACAAACAAAACCTAAGCATACATGTTGTGATATCAAGTGTGGAGTTGTTTGAAATTAATATTATATATATATATATATATATATAGGTGTGTGATATGTCAAGTGGAATATGAAGAAGGAGAAAAGCTAGTGGCTCTTCCCTGTGATCACCAGTACCATTCAGATTGCATAAGCCAATGGTTACAAATAAAAAAGGTAAATTGCAAGTGCTCAGATCGCTTGGTGAATTTTAATTTGCTTGAATTTTGTTCAGAGAATACCAATGCACTTAATATAGTTGCCAAATTATATCAACTAGTGGTAATTTTGATATTACAAAAATCTAATCATTCAGCAATATGTCAAGGGAATTGCTATTTGCACTCCACGGATGAACAAATGCATTCCATGCAATGCATTGCATTGACTGCATGGTACTGTATGGTGTGTCATTAATACTATGAAGTGCATTAATTCAATTTGGGAGTGGGAAAAACAATTCTCGTTAAAATTATATGCCACTTTAGTTTATAGCTGAAGATTTATGGAACATAAGTAATAAATTTGAACAGCTGAAATTTTTTAAACTAAGGGTGTATTTGTCAACAAAAAGAGAATATCCTTAGATGCAAAGCAAAATAGTTCTGATTTTTTTTCCCAATTGAAATATTTTTTCTTAAAGTTTTCAATTGATTTTAAACTAATTTTTCATCTAAGTGATGCGCTCTTATACATTTTCAAAAGCACTGAAAAACATAAGTTTGTGTTATCAAACGCGCATTAGTTTCCGTGACTTTCAAGTTTCAAATAGCTTTTCACTCTTTCTAGCATTACTTTATATACACACACACACATATATATATATATATATATATATATTTTAAGCATCTTAATTTTTATTATTTGAATTTGCAGAGTTGCCCGATATGTGGGACCGAAGTTTCATCACCCAAAATTGCTAGGGGTGTTTAGGTCTTATCTTTGTTTCTTATGTACATATATTTCTCCCATTATAGTGTCCTTTTGTAAATTTCCAACATTCAAAGATTCATGATTTGTATAGATCCCCAGATTAGAATGTAAATATAAAGGGATAAAATAAATATGCAACAAGAAAAGGAGCCAAAAATAAAAATAAAAGATGTTTTAGTGGTATTTACATTGATTAATAAGTATTTACATTGACTAGTAATTACTCATATTGGTTTGAGAGAGAGAGAGAGAGGGGTGTTTCAACGGCTCATTGGAAAGCACAGCAAGTAAGGGACAAGGGTCTCAAGTTTAAAAAGTAATACAGTATGAGTAAGTGGTGTGCAAGGGCGGACCCAAAAATTCTCGAAGGTATGGACCCAAAAATTCTCGAAGGTATTGGCTGACGTTAAAATAAAAGGGTTTTTTTTGGATAATCGGGGTGTCCTGGTCAACTTGCGTTTTTCTTTCGTTTTTTATTTTATTTTATATTTTTTTTTTGGTTAAAACAAAAGAATTATATCTTTTTTGTTAACAAAATCTTCACCATCTTGTTTTAAATTTCCAATGTCCCAAAAACAGGGAAGAAAAATTCTGCCACCCCTTCGAAAACTATAAGGTTACTCACACTAAATAAATAAAGACCTATCTCTCTTAAGCTTTGGCCTTAATACACATAAATATCTTCACGTTTTAGGAATTTCACTTACCTCCTTTATTTCTTAATTTTAGTATTAGACTCCCTTAAATTTTTTGACAATTTGTTTAAGGGAGGGAAACTGACATTACATTTAAAAATAAGGGAAGTAAGTGAAATTCTGAAATGAGAAGAGATAAGTGCATTAAGGTCAAACCTGAAAGAAGACATGGAATATTAACCAGACAGCATTTTTGCTCACCCAAAAAATAGTTCACCAGTACTCATTCAAGTATCTCAATGGTCAATGCAGTAGAACCCAAGATTAAATATCATTGGCTAATGCAATGAGACTCAAGAATAAACATCATTTATTTAATCTTGAATCCCACAATATTAACCAATAAAATACTTGAATGAGCATTGATAATCTATTTTTTAGGTGAACAAAATTATTTTCTACTAACCATGTTAAGTTGTTAACACATAAAAATGGGAAAGTACTACATGAATCCACGTGCCTGTGCAAATGGTGTGCGGCGGCTATTTGGGGCAAGATGGCATCACAGTTCACACACTATATATTTTTTGGAAAATGATAGATGCACAACAAAAATCCACAACTAATTGTACAACCTGCTTAAAATTATTGGACTTCGTGCTGAAAAAGCTGTACATCCATTTTTTTGTCTTTTAGTATGTACAGTTTTTTCTCATATTTTTCAACGAAATGGGGAGAGCTCCTAGACATTTTTTTTGACACCTGTGTGGGCTGGGCTAAGGGAGTGGGTGGATGTTGTGCTTTGTGAATGAGTTGGTCTAGAACACAAGTAAAACAAAATATTCAATAAGTTTACCCTGGGCTGCAGCCCAGTTGAGTCCAGGGCTGAATCAGTCATTGGTGGTGGGGAATTTTGAAGTTTGTTATGGGACACACCAATCAAGTGTAACGACCTTAGTGTTGTGTGCGGGCTGCTGTAGGTGTTTTTGAGGTTGTAATAAGTGTTGATAGGCTACACACTATGGGAAGTTCATCCCACATCGTCTGAGTGTGGAAAAGTAATGTGTTATATATGTGTGGTTTCAATTCTCCCTAGTAACAAGTCTTTTGGGCAGTGGTCCAAGAACAAAACTGTGAGGGCTTGAACTCAACGCAGACAATATCTTACTGAGTGAGACTTGGGTTTGACATCAAGCCCCCCTCTCTCTATTACTATAACTAAAAATAAACAATAATGATATACCCACACCCACATCCACAACCATATCCAGTACATCCTGACTCTTGATTCTACGGGATCACCAGAATTAAGGGCAATTAAGGGTGGCTATGAGTGTGGATGTAGGTGTGAGTGTACCATTACTCAAAAATAAAACTATTTCCAATTTTTTAAGCTATGCCACATAACGCCTACGTGAAATTTCTTCCTTAAAGTCTAATAGATAGATAGATACATGGGTCATCTCTTCATTTTTTTCACTCTTTTTTTTTTTTTTTGGTTTCACCATTCTCAAACTGATCCTTAGAACCATGTGACATCTCTTCGAATTTCGAAGTGACGGCATTTCATATCTCTCAATAGATATAGATGCATAATAGATGTACCGTAATTTAATGTAATAGCGATCAACCATTTGCACACACAGTCTATCTTAATACAACAATGAATACAATGCACTCTCTTAGGGACCTAAAGAACAGTGGACCTAAAGAACAGTGGCGGACTCAGGATTTTATGTTAGGAGGGGGCAAGTAAAATGAGTTTGGGTTCTCTAGTAAACAAGTTATGATGATGCCAAAAATTGGTAAGCAAGATTTATGCGGGAAGATAGAATAGAAGGAGGTTTGTATGTGGTTCGGCCCCGTTAATGAGGTGACCTACGTCCACGGGTGCGTCTAAGCGCTCTCACTAGCAGATCACCGGCGGGCCTAGTGAGCCAACAAAGATGGGCGGTACTACCAGTAACACCGGCTGGGTATATGCGTATGGGTGGTGAGTTCTCTAGCGAGTAAGTATATGCTCGAAGAAGTAATTTTTCGGATCCCTCTAAGGAGGATAGGTGGGCTCTTTTATAGATGTAAGAGTCCACCCTTACATGGTAAGTTTACTAGATTAGGAAGCCTAATCTAATCACAATAGATTTGCACAACATTAGGGGAGTTTCCTAAGTGGCTTAGGAAACCATTGATTCTTTCTTGATAGAGTCATGGCCGTATAAGGAAACGATGGGAGACGCCATCTACTCCGCGCCTACCGGGGAGTCACTACGCCCCGTCCCCGAGCTGCCAAGTATCCCGGACGGTTACAGCTGAACACCTTAGAAGTTTGGGCTCCATGCTCCCATTCCGGACTATCTGGGCTATCTGCTGACCACGTGGTGGTTGGACAGTTACAGAATATTTCTGGACGTATCAGCTGCCCCCCATTTTCAAAGTTGAGATGACGCCTTGCCAGATGAACTTTAAAAATTAAGAATGTCTTCCAGATACCGACCGGGAAAAGACCGGGACCCCCGTCGGAACAGGGCCAGTTTGAAATGACCCGTCGGTATATCGACCGAGCGGTGACCCTACAGGACCGGGCCCCCCGGCGCCACGTGTCCACTGGTTAATGATCTGGTTCGGATCCAAAGCTGCCAGTTTGGAAATAACCGAATCGTCCAGGTGGCAACCGAACCATCACGTCGTGCATTCAATACTCACGCTTTTTGAGACAACGCCCCACGTGCCCGAAACGACAGTTTCGGCAGGAGAGCATGTGAGCCATCCGATCAAGTTTGATCCTAACCGTTCGCGATGCCTATATAAGGAGCACCTGTTCAATCTGCTTCTCACTGCAAATCATCAACTAAATCGCCCGAGCAAAACACTCCGAGCTCCTTCTTCTCTGCTGTTTTCGTTTCCCAAACTTCCCTCAAATGGCCTCACATATTGATCTGTCATCTGATGAAGGGCTTAGAGCTTTTCGAGAGGATTGTCACATTCCGGACGATGTTGAAGTCCGTCCGTACATTGAGGGGGAGGAAGTAGCCTTCCCTTTCGTCCTCATCAGCAGCTATTTGCTGCTTATTGTGGGACTACGCTTTCCCCTTCCGGTCTCCTTTTGTGACCTGCTTAAGGGGTTGCGCATCACGCTCTGCAAGTGCCGTCCAAACGTCGCCCGCCTCCTCTGGGGAATATCAGTGCTGAACAAGCGACTTGGGTTATTCCTCCGTTCCGTCGACATCGCCAGGTGTTACATCCTGGGCATCGACCACGGGGGTCCTTACTTGCGCCCCAGGGCCGAGGGGAGGGACCTTGTCAAAGGTCTGGACTTCCCGAACAAAAACTGGCAGCGGTACCCTTGGGTCGTGGTCTCCGGCAACTGGCTGGAGGACTCCATTCTCTGCCCTCCTGCAGTTTTTGATCCCGACCTCTGCAAACAATCTTTTGCTGCCTTCCACGGCGCGGCCCCTACTGCTGATGATACGGAGGCGATTGACCGAGCCATCGAGGCCGGCCTGTTGTTCTCTGATTTGGTCGGGGGGCATGCGGGTGATGCAGGCGCCGGACCTTCCTCCACGGCCCACGCCGCTGCGGCTTCTGGGTCGCGCTGCTATACTCGATCCATGGCCACCGGCCCGCGCGCCGCATATAGGGCCGGATCACCCGAGGGGCCAATTTCTCTGCCCACCAGCAGTGACTCCACCTCATCCGGGGATACAAGCCCGCCACCAGGACCGTCCAGGAAGGGAAAAGAGAAAGAAGTTGGTGAGGGGTCTCCACCTCCACCAAAGAAAAGTCGAATGGATCCCCCGGTCGGCCTTCACGTGCCTAGCTCTTGGACCGGCCTCTCCCTTGCTAACCTGGAGGGTCGTCTTCAGGAGGTGGAAAAGCAGACCGCTCGTCTACAGACAGGCTCGGTTATGCAGGAAGTAGATACTCACACCATCGAGCTTACTGTGAAGGAGCTGGTGGCGAGGTTGGCGGCCCTGGAGGAGGAGGTCAAGGCTCTGAAGGACAAAAGGACTTGAAGGCCTCATTTTTTTTTTTTTTCGGGGAGGCTATTATAAATGCCCCCGATTTCTGTACAGTTCACCTTCCATAGCAATAAAAAGGTCCTCGAGGCCACATCTTTCTTTCGCTATGCTCCTTTAACTGTTTATTAACTCTGTGCTACGCTGGGCAGCTAATACCCGACCGGTGTATGAGTGTGCCCGGGTTGCGGCAACTCGAGCCCGGATCACCGCTGCTCTGTACCAACCAATCGTTAGTCAGGTTAGAACCTAACAATGGTGACGTGGTCGTAACCGAACCGATTGCTGGCTAACTGAACCGTCTTGTCACGCAATTAATGCGCGCGCCTTTTGAGGCGACTCTTCACGTGACCGAAGCGACAGTTTGGGCGGGAAATCTCCTGGACCGCTGGATCCGTTCTGATCTTGGCCGTCCAGGGTCTTTATATAAGGAGTACTTGCCTCATTCCTTGCATCCCTTCCTGATCCTCTATTTTCTGCTTTCTTCCCTCTTTCCCCCGTCCTTCATTTCGGAGTGAGGCTGGAGAGAACGAATCTTGTGAGGTTCGAGCGGGAGTGGGATTTCTTCCTCCTCAGATTCTGTGCATTTTTTGAGTCGGGTGGAACTTTAATTCATCTGAACCGAGCAGGTGTTTCTTGCGCTGTTTTGGGAGAGTGTTACCTGTTGCTGAGGAGTGTCTACTCGTTACCATTCAGGTTAGTGACTCTGCCCCCCCTGTATATCAGGCTTGGGGTTTCCGATCCATACGCAGGTCGTAGTTTGTATCCGTTCCTTTCCGTCCGAGTGCCAGAGATGGAATACTCCGGCTTCAACTCTGCGTCGAGATCGGAGAGTGAACAGTATCGGTCAGGATCCCCCGGTGCCAGTCTCGACCGGCTTCCTGAGTCCCTGACCGATCATCAAAGTGGGGCCAGGATTCCCGTTCGTCTGTCCGACAGTGAGTCTACCCAGGAGGCCCCTGTTGCCTCCGTCTCGAGGGGTTCGGGCGACGAGTTGCCCAGGGGGACCGATCGTGTAGTTTTTGCTTGTGAGTCCACTTCTTCTGTACTGCGCTCCCAAGACCTTCTCCGGATCAGGGAGAGATATTCTCTTCCTGATGGTTGCGCCCTAGCCGTAAACCTCGGCGGCGCGCACCTCTATCAGTCGGGGTTTGTCACCCTGTTCGAGGACGCTATGATGGCGGGCCTCCGGCTACCCCTTCACCTTGTAGCCCGGGATATCCTGATCTATCTCGATATCGTTCCCGGGCAGTTGGCCCCCAACGGGTGGAGGTTCCTGATGGGGTGTATATCACTGTGGCCTCAAGTGTTTGGGTATGAACTTACCCTCCAGGAGTTTTTTTGGGCCCACCGACCATTCCCTGTGCACCGAGAAGTGGGGTTTTTCTCATTTTCTGCCCGTCCGGGTAGGAAAATTATTGACAATTGCCCTAGCAACAATAAAGGGTGGAAGGGCAAATTCTTCCAGGTGTCTACCCTTCGCCTCTGCGACATAGCTCCGGGGATCCAACTGAGGACATCCTGGGCTGGGGAGTTGAGGGGTAAGACCGCCCTTCCGATCTCGTCTGCTATTTTGGTCTTTAGGAACGCGATGGCTTGCTAACTGACTTCATTTCTCTGTACACAGCTGGCTCGACAGAACCACCCGAAATCCCCGAGCTGTGCCAGGCCAGGATCTGGCAACTAGCAGAGTTGCCCACCAGTGTTTGGAACGTATTATCCCGAACAGGGGACTTTGTCGAGACCTACTCCCCTGAGGAGCCCGTTCCAGCCCCCAGCTTTTCACCCCTCATCCCCGATGAGTTTCCAGATTGCCTCACTGGTACGCCCTGCACTTGTCCGTATTGTTTCTCACATTTCTGACCGTGCGATCTTGCTCTTTTGCAGAAATGGCCCCCAAGCGCAATTTGGAGCAGCTGAGGGAGAGACAGGTTGCTGCCGTCGCCGCCGCTGCTACTCGGATGGCGATCGCCCAGGGGAAGAGGCCAGCCACCGAGGCCCTGGGCGGTGAGCGCCCGCTCCGACGCATCCTCCATGGGACGGTCAATCGTCCGGACCCTGCGGGGACATCGGCTCCCCAAAGGTTGGTTGTTGAGGAGCCCGCGCCCCGGGCTGATATTCCATCCGGTCTGCCCATCGATAGGCCTGATGAGGTTCGGGAGAGGCTAGAGTCTGTCCTAATCCCGAGCCAGGTGGAAGCATGCGCCGGGCTATCTCCCCAGGACTTCCAAGGGTGGTTGTATAGCCTTTCCCATCTGGTAAGTGTTCTTTCTCCATTCAAATATTGGCCTGCTCCCTTTTTACTTGTCTAACTGATCTTCATCCTCTTGCCGCAGGTTGGCTATATGGCTGCGGAATCTAAGTCCCTCCTGTCTTCCTTGGCTGGGAAGGCCGCCGCTGCTGATGCCGCCCTTTCAAAGGAGCGGAAAGAGCTGTAAGTAGCAAAAGTTGCCTTGGCCGTCGAGACGAGCAAGACGAAGTCATTGGCCTTGAGTTTGGGTGCAGCTCAGGCGGACCTGGCAGCGGCTTTGGCCGAATTGGAGGTTTCCCGGGCCCTCACTGCGGCAGCTGAAGCCCGGGCGAAGGCGGCGACCGAGACACCTGCTGCAGGGGCCTTGGAGGGCGCGTTTGATGACGACTTCTTCCAAGGTTATGACGATCTAAAGCGGCGGGTAGCCCGGGATCACCCCGAATGGGTCCTTTCGGCCTACGAGGGGATTGACTCGGATTACTGGGATGTCGGTGAAGATCCCAGAGCTGGTGAAGCTCCTGCGGTTGGTGAAGACCCTACGGCCATTGCTGAGGCCACAGAACTCGCCCCAGGCGAGGAATTGGGGGACAAAGGACTTGCCGTACCAAGGGAGCAGACCGGGGAGACCGAGGATGTGGTCAATGTGGAAGACTGACTCCCCGGTTCCTCCTTGTTGTTTTTTATTTCATTGCTTGTAGTTTTTTTTTTATTTTTTGGGAAGGCCACTACAACTGCCCCCCAGGCTTTGTACATTTTCTTTGATTAATGAAAAGACCCCTGAGGTCAGCTTTTCATCAACTTTGTAGTGTTTTTGTACTATGCCTTTTTGCTAGTACCGTTCGGTTTTTGGCCGACCTAACATCTGCCTTAGCAAATGCTTTAGGACCGTAACCCACAGAACACCTAGTCGAACGATGTAATTCTCTGTTTTAGCCTCAACATTCCCCCTTATCCCCCTGCCCCCCAAGCATTTTGCTAAGGCGGGAGTATGAGAGTACGGGAGTAAGTAGCCATAGGGAACCGACCTGGAACATGGGTGGTTGCAGGAGCATTTGAAGCTTGCCATCGTTGGCCACCTAGGGGATTGGCCCCATCGTCGGCTGGGCCTAGGCGAAACTTAATTAATTTCCTGTTTAGGTCTAGAACCCTCTTGCCCCCGAGGTTCTTGTTAAGGCGGGGGCGTGCTGGGGACCGACCATAGGAAACTGACCTGGAACATGGGTGGTTGCAGGAGCATTTGAAGCTTGCCATCGTTGGCCACCTAGGGGATTGGCCCCATCGTCGGCTGGGCCTAGGCGAAGCTTTAGTTAATTTCCTGTTTAGGTTTAGAACCCTCTTGCCCCCGAGGTTCCTGTTAAGGCGGGGGCGTGCTGGGGACCGACCATAGGAAACTGACCTGGAACATGGGTGGTTGTAGGGTTCTTTAGTGCCTGGGTTCAGAGCCCGAGGTCCTTTCTGCCTCGGGGTGTTGCCCGAGGTCTTTTCTGCCTCGGGGTTAGGCCCGAGGTCTTTTTTGTGCCTAGGCTCGGAGCCCGAGGTCCTTTATGCCTCGGGGTGTTGCCCGAGGTCTTTTCTGCCTCGGGGTTGGGCCCGAGGTCTTTTTTGTGCCTGGGCTCGGAGCCCAAGGTCTTTTGCTTTGCACAGTGTATTGACCGGGGTGAATTTTCGAAGCAAACTTTATCAATTTTATTTGAAAAATAACAATCTGTAATAGTTGCCCAACCAAGGCTACACGAAAAGAACTTGTCCTATAGTACTAGATTCCCGTAGCCAGATGCTACTGATAATACTTGCGGAGGTGTTGCACGTTCCAGGGATGACTGAGATCGTGCCCGTCCATGTTCTGTAGCCAGTAGGTTCCCGGTCGGTTGACCCGAGTCACTATATACGGTCCTTCCCAGTTTGCTCCCAACTTCCCATGGCTTGGCACTCGGGTAGACTGGTTCACTGCCTTAAGGACGAGGTCCCCGACTTGAAAGCTACGATGCTTCACCTTGCTATTATAATACCGCGAGACCCTTTGCTTGTAAGCTGCCGCCCTGAGATAGGCCTGGTCTCTTTTTTCTTCCACCAGGTCTAGTTCTGTCCTGAGGGATTCTCCATTGTCTGGGTCATTGAAGGTAGCCACCCGATATGAGGGCAGCCCGAGCTCTGTGGGGACTACCGCCTCAAAATCATAAGTTAAGGAAAATGGGGTTTCGCCCGTAGCTGCCCGGGGTGTGGTGCGGTAGGCCCACAGGAGGGCTGGCAGTTCTTCAGCCCACAGGCCTTTGGCATTCTCAAGCCTTGTCTTAATCGACTGCAAGATTGTGCGGTTGGTCACCTCGGCCTGACCATTAGCTTGTGGATGCTCGGGAGAAGAGTAATGATTTAGTATCCCATAGCCCGAGCAGAACTGTCTAAAGATGGGTGTATCAAATTGTCTTCCATTGTCGCTGATCAGGACTCGTGGGATACCAAACCTGCTGAGGATATTTCTTTCCACAAAGAGTTGCATTTTTCGCTCGGTTATCGTTGCCAGAGGCTCGGCCTCCGCCCATTTGGTGAAGTAGTCAACAGCTATCACGGCAAACTTAACCTGCCCTTTACCTATCGGTAAGGGACCGACGATGTCAATTCCCCATTGGGCGAATGGCCAAGGACTGTGGACCGGCGTTTGGAGCTCTCCCGGTCTGTTGAACATGGGAGAGTATCGCTGGCACTTGTCACACCTTCGGACATACTCCTATGAATCTCGGGCCATGGTTGGCCAATAGTAGCCTTGTAAGAGGGCCTTTCTGGAGAGTGCCCGACCTCCTATGTGGTTCCCGCACACACCTTCATGAATTTTTGCTTGAACTTGCGTAGGGTGAACGCAGCGGAGGTACGGGATAGTGAACCCCCTCTTGTAGAGGACACCATCAAGGATATGGTATCGTGCCGCCCGGTACTTGACCCGCCTTGCTTCCTCTTTGTCGTCCGGCAGCCTTCCTGTTGTCAAAAATGTCACGATTGGATCCATCCAACTAGGTCCCGGAGTGACCGGGTCAACCTCCATGCCCTCTGAATTGATCACACTTGGCTCGGGTAGGAATTGTATCCTTATCCTAGGCAAGTCTGACTTAGATGACGAGGCGAGACGAGCCAACCGGTCAGCTCGGGTGTTTTCTTCTCTAGGTATCCGAGTGATGGAGAATCCTCGGAGTTGATTGGAAATCGTCCGGACGAGGGCCAAGTAGGCTATCATGCTGTCCTCCCGCGCTTCGTATTCTTGGTTTACCTGATTGACTACGAGCTGGGAGTCGCTGTAGCTCTGAACTTGTTGGGCACTCATTGAGATGGCCAACTGTAACTCGACCAAGAGGGCTTCGTACTCGGCCTCGTTGTTGGAGGCACGAAACCCAAACCTCAGAGCATATTCAAGCTGGATGCCATTGGGGGTAGTCAGGATGATCCCGGCCCCACTACCTTGGTGGTTGGAAGAGCCATCGACATGTAGCACCCAAGTTGGGATGCCGGAATGCAATCCGGGTGGTAAGGCTGGAGGCTCGGGTTCTTCGACCGGGTCTTCTGGGTATGTAAACTCGACCAGGAAATCAGCGACGGCTTGTCCCTTGATGGCCGTCCGAGGTCGGTAAGTTACTTCAAACTCTTCCAATTCCAATGCCCACTTGACGAGCCTCCCGGATGTGTCCGACCGAGAGAGAATTTTGCGAAGGGGCTGATCGGTCAACACTACGATGGCATGGGCCTGGAAGTACGGGCGGAGCCTTCGGGCTGAGGTGATGAGGGCGAAGGCCAACTTCTCGATACGGGAGTATCGGCTTTCCGCACCTTGCAATGCCCGGCTGGTGTAGTACACTGGGAACTGTATCCCGTGCTCTTCCCGGATGAGTGCCGAGCTAACCGCCGACGGTGACACCGCCAGGTACAGGAACAGTTCCTCTCCGGATGCCGGTGTCAACAGTAGAGGAGGTGAGGCCAGGTATTTCTTGAGTTCCTGGAATGCCTCCTCATACTCTTCGGACCACTGAAAAGCTTCGCGGAGGATTTTGAAGAACGGCAGGCACCAATTGGTAGCTCGGGACACGAATCTATTAAGTGCGGCCACCCGTCCGGCCAGGCTTTGAACTTCTTTTGTTGATTTAGGTGACCGCATGTTGATGATAGCTTGGATTTTATCGGGGTTTGCTTCGATTCCCCGCCTGTTGACTAGATGACCGAGGAACTTGCCGGACGAGACACCAAAGGTGCATTTGGACGGGTTCAACCTCATCTTGAAATTTTTTAAAATGTTGAAGGCCCCGCGTGATGCTCAAGGTGGTCGGGCTCATCCCGGTTCTTGACCAGGAGATCTTCCACGTACACTTCCATGGACTTTCCGATGAGGTCTTTGAATATGAAATTGACCAGGCGTTGATATGTGGCCCCGACGTTCTTAAGGCCGAAGGGCATGACTCTATAACAGTACGTGCCTTGATCGGTGATGAACGCTGATGTTGTCAGAATCAAGATATAAAAAGTGTTCTTTACTTTTCAAAAGATTTGTAGTGTGAAAGCAAAGGTCGAACCCACAGGGATTGGTTAACTACATCGACTTAATTTTAAAACCTAACTTTAGTTAATTATGAAAATGGATTTTTATTTGATTTTAATTAAACTAATAACAATAAAACTAAATCTAAACTATGAAAGCAATTAAAAGTGTTTTAAATAATGTTTAAGGGAACCTAAGATTGCAAATCCACCACTAGCTTCATAATAGGAATATTTATGAATTACTTTAGCTTATTACGTTGGATGATAATGGGGAATTGTAGCTATAAGCCCAATTCCTCCGACAAGAAGATATTCATGGTTCAAGCACCAACATAATCCATCTTCGGTTAGCACGAATTATCCCACACTAAACTAGGGTTGTGATCTAATCTGTCTAACCTAAGCATGGACTATTCGGATACTTGATAGCACAAATCAATAAAGCACCATCACATGTAAACAATCTAAACAAGCACAGTAAGAATAGATCGTTGAGCACATCACAGTTAAAATAGATCTAAGACAAGAATAAATTCTGAAAGAAATGATTTAATCACTAGAAGTTCGATTTATTTATAAAAATCCTCTAAACATGTGACTGTCATCCATACATAATAAAACTAAAATAAAAACATAAATAAAACCCTATTACTCGTCTAGGGCTTCATTGAAACCCTAGATCTATGATCTAGCCGTCCATGGAAGTGATGGATGGCAAGTAGTTGATGGAGGAGGCCATGGAAACCCTTGGTCTTCTTCTTCTTCTCCTTGCTTCCCTCCCTTCAATGGCTGGAAGTATGGTTGTAGAATGTGTGTATAATAGTTGTCAACAATGTCTAACCCTTTAATTGTAATAAAATAGGGTATATATAGATTTACAACAAGTTTTGGAAGCTTTCCCAACCTGAAACGAACTGAAACTGATGTAATTTACAGTCTAGACGTCGTTCAGCAGTTTCGTTTGCACAGGAGTCTTCAGTATACTGAAATACGCAACTTTGATTTTTACACATATCGCGCGAGCGCGACATTTGGTACCTCGCGCGATTCTGGGACTTTCGCGCGAGCGGATCGCGCGAGCGATTCTCTGTTTTCGCGCGCGCGGCTTGGCTTTTTCAGCTTCGTTCTTTGTGATTTTTCATCCTGTTTAGCCTGGTTTAGGTGATTTCTTCCAAAACCTGTCAGAAAATAGAAAACGAAGTAAAAATATACAAAAACAGGATAAAAAGGTACTAACAAATGCTCGTTAAGGCGTATAAATAGGATTTGTTCTCTCCCGATCACACCCCCAAACCTACATTTTGCTAGTCCTCGAGCAAAACTAAAATAAAAACTACGAATAAAAATCTATTCCATTTTCGCATGGATCACGATTGCATTTAGCATATGCAACAAGCCTTTTAAACCCCTAGGTGTCCCTAGTCGGACGAGTGAAGTCTCGTGAGGGTTCTCATCAACAAGTTACCCACAACCATCTTTATTAACTTAGAAACTTAAAAAGTTTTATTAAAACGAAAAACTAATAAACAATACTCCTTATTATAAACCAATGATTTGAAATAGAATAACGAACATAAAGAAACGTAATGAAACATCCACCTAAATCATGAAAAAAAATCTCAAGCACATGCATCGTATAAATCAATAGAGTTCCTCATACAATTGCACGTGTGTGATATGGTAGTCAAATAAACACGCACATGTCATGAACTTGGAATATAACTCGGATAACCATTTAACTATGTCTCGACTACGAATCTCACAATGTTAATTACACTCTCAAATGAAACACTCAGAAACATGTGTAATTTTTTCTAAAATATGTGAATTAAAGGAAATATGTTTTCAAAACGAGAAATGCTCACATATGACTCGAAAAAGACGCATGACATGAAAGAACAGTAGTCTCATGGATAGGATGCCAATAATCAAGAAAAATTAATCATTACCATGTTTTAATCCCCCTCCCATCGTTTTCATATCCGAACCATGTTTCCTAAGATCAAATAGGACTTTTCAAAGGTTGTAATGTGGCTCAGGTAATGAAAAAGGATATACTAGGTAGGTAATCTCAGAATGGCATTGTAAGGCATGTTCGATCTCTTTCATTCTTCTTCTACCAACTTCATCTTTTCATTCCCTTCTTTTCATTCTTTTCAATTTTTTTCTCCTTCTGTTTCTTTTCTTTTATTCTTCTTTCTACTTTCTACTTTTTTTTTTCAATCCCTATCTTTTTTTTTCTTTCCTTCTTGTTCTTTTTCTATATTCTTTTCCTCCTCGTTGCTTTTGAAACGAATATTCAATAAATAATAAGGCAACCACCCCAAACATCATCTTATCTTCTTTTTCTTCTCAATCACACATCGCCTTAACACCACTAAAAGTTGATCAATCTTTTAGTGATGAACTCCAAGTTGGCCAAATTGGAGCAAAAACAGGATAATGGTAATTAAAGAAAGAAATGACATTTTCACGGCTCAAGGGGCGAACTAAGGAAATTTTTTTCATTTATCGGTCGGTAATAAACAAAGAAGGCCTAAAATCATGTCCTAGGGTGACACGATTATTCAATGTTTACAACGGAAGATTATTTAGTATGGTAACAAATATTTTAACTTGACTATCAACCAACAAGAATAATGAGACTAAACAACAACTAGATGCGCTATTTCAATGAAATTCGACAAACACAATGTGTATTTATAACCCTCTAAAAAGAAAAGATAGGCTCAAAAGCTCACTGTGTTTAGTCTCCACCATGTGTTATCTAGAAATCCGAATCATATTATAGTTCACATCAAACATGTATTCAATCAACTACGTGCAGTGCATAAGTTTGTGTGCAAATTTATGATATAAAACTACGATTCGAACGATACATAACTTAAAACGTCATATCATAACTTCAGCAAATGTTTAATCACATCTGTCCTTTGTTTATCATTCTATAACAATCAAAGTTCTCTAACAAAGAGTATCAAATTGATATTGCAAAAACGTCGGTAATGAAAAATTTGAAAATTGGTGTGCATAAAATAATATGCATGTGTATATACCCCCAAACCTAAACCTTTCATTGTCCCTAATGAAACAATAAAATGAAAAAACGGAAAGTACGTAATAAAGGAACGATAGTACCTCGATCTCGACAAGGACAAACAGGTGAAGGTATAAGAATATAGCGATAAAGTTCAAATGTACCTGTTAATATTAGAGAAAAGAAACTAAACAAAGAAAAGATGAAAAACAACTAAAAGAAATATAAATAAATTAACCTACTCTATACGATATAACAAAACAAAGAAAACAAAATAAACATAAACTAGAAAAGAAAATAAAGCATACGATAAAAGAAAATAAAACATAACCAGAATTATGACAAGAATCAAAAATCTGATGGAAAAGGACCTACGAAACAAAAACAGAAATGGAAAAACTACCTGAGCAGGTATGGGGGAAGAATACAGAAAAGAAAAGCAAATATCAAGAAAAGGGGAAATCGCGCGAGCGGCCGTCGCGCGCGCGATTTCCAATTTTTTTTTTTTTAATTCTCTCGCGCGAGCGAGATGCCTCGCGCCCGCGACTCCAGGCGCGAGGAGAAGCAGAGAGCTCATATAAGAAAAAACAAGGAAAAACGTCTAAGGGGCAAATTCGCGCCAGCGGGCCGCGCGATCGACGTCTCGCGCGAGCGGGCCGCGGGCGCGATTCCAGTTTTTTCCATTTTTTGGTTAAAATTATGTATATAATATTAAAATAAATTAATTCCAACCCCCAAACCTACCCAGAAAAACTCTAAAACTGACCAAAACGAATCAAAAACATCCAAAAATCAAAGAAACAGATGAAATTAAGCTTGGGTTGCCTCCCAAGAAGCGCTAACTTTTACGTCTTCAGCTAGACCGTTCTAGCTCAAGACTTACGGAGGTTGAAAATCAGACTGTGTACCCCTAAGAATGTCAGGTAGAGCTCGATGGTAAGCAGAAATTACGTTGCTTCGAATTAATTCAATCGACGGTTTGTCAGTATGTTCAAATCGATTTCTTACCTTCCGAGAAGATTCAGCATTAGGGTCCGAGATATTAGGGTTCATCCACTCATCATCCGCTATATCTTTGTCGTTACTCACATTTATTGCTTTGTTAGGCTCAATATTCCGTCTTACCTCACCTTCCGTCTCACATAGGTAATCGTCATCTTTAGGAGGTTGATCCATAGCATTAAAAACGTTTAATTTTAAGTTCATATTCCCGAACGACACTTTCATCACCCCTGTTCTACAATTGACATGTGCGTTGGCCGTGGCTAAGAATGGACGGCCTAGAATGACAGGAGTGTGTTTCCTAGCATCTAGCATGGGTTCAGTGTCAAGGACCATGAAGTCGACAGGATAATAGCATTTATCAACCTTAACCAAGACATCCTCGACGATTCCTCTAGGTACTTTGACGGAACGATTCGCTAATTGAGTAGTAGCGGCCGTAGGTTTAAGTTCACCTAAACCTAATTGTTTATAGACGTGATAAGGTATGAGATTAACACTAGCTCCTAAGTCAAGGAGAGCCCGATGAATGATAGTGTCACCTATGACACATGAAATCGTAGGCGTACCAGGATCCTTATACTTCGGAGGAGCGTGTTGGAATATAGAGCTTACTTTTTCTATGAGAAAGACCTTTTTAGGTGTATGACTACGTATTTTGCGCTTTTGAGTACAAAGGTCTTTTAAACATTTAGCATAAGCGGGAATTTGTTTAATAGCATCGAGGAATGGAATATTGATTTTTACTTGTTTAAATACCTCGAGTATATCCTCAGTTTTCGACTTTTTCTTTGTAAGATTTGATGGTTCCTCAACATTAGGTGGAAAAGGTAACTTTGGAATGTAATTAGCTGGGACCGGTTCTTTATCTTTTTGAATTCTACTCTCCTCACCCTCCTTATTCAAGTTAATGTCATTTTGATCCGGAATCTTAACAACTTCATCTTCCCGAATAGTCGTCCTAGTCGATACGACGTTTACTTGTTCACTTGACCCCTTAATCTCATATTGTCCCTTAGCATTTTGAATAGTTTGCGCAGGCAACTTTCTCTCGTTTCTACGACTCACCGCAGTAGCTATTTGTCCCATTTGGGATTCAAGCTTCGCAATGGATTGTGTATGAGAGTGCACTATTTGTGCTTGTGCTTGGACTTGAGTTTCAATATTCTTAAGGGAAGCCAACACCGTCTCCTCAAAAGCGTTAGTCCTTGGGGGGTTAGGATTAGGAGGAGGGTGTTGGTATTGATTTTGTTGAAATTGGGGTCGATAAGTGTTAGGAAAATTATTTGACCTAGGCGTAGAATTATTTTGTGGGAATTGTTGCATAGCATTTACGTGTTGCTCCACAAATTCGGGAAACTGAGATGCCGATAGGCATGCAAAGATATTATGTGACGGTGCAGAACACAATTCACATACTTCTTGAGGAGGTGCGGTTGTCGCTTGATTCATTATCATAAGGTGATCAAGTTTTTTAGATAATTCTTAAAATTCAATAGAATGACTCGACTCAAACTTCACCTCTCGTTTGGATGGAGGAAGATATCCTTCCGAACGTACCGACACAGCCTGATGCATCGAGTTCTCGCTTAAAGTTTCAAAAATTTTCCAGGCCTCGTCGGCGCTTTTGTGTAGGAAAGTTCCCGCACAAACGGCATCGACGGTATTACGGACAGAGGGAATTAGTCCCTCGTAGAAGACCTGAACAAGTTGCCACTTAGGAACCTGATGATGTGGGCAAGAGCGTAATAATTCTTTAAATTTCTCCCACGTATCATAAAGTGATTCCCCATCTTGCATAACAAAGTTTGTTATGGATTTCCTTATCTGATTCGTACGCATAATAGGAAAAAACTTTTGTAAAAATGCGGTGTGTAAGGCTTCCCATGTTTTAATTGTGTTTGGTTCAAGTGATTGAAGCCAATACTTAGCTTTGTCTCTTAAAAAAAATGGAAAGAGCCGCAATTTTAATTCATCATCATTTAAGTTTTGGATTTTCAAAGTAGAGCATATGTCCTGAAAATCCCCTAAGTGTTGATATGGATCTTCATTTAGACGGCCATGGAAAGATGGAAGTAGCGAGATGGTAGACGACTTTATCTCAAAGTGAGATGTCGTCGCCTCCGGTAAGTCGATACAAGATTGTGGCGTGTAAGTAGTAGGAATAAAATAATTTATAAGTGGAGGAGGTGGTGGTATATTAGGATTATTCATATTAGCACCGTCGTTTTGATTGTTATTGTTATTTCCACCGTTAGCCATTTTAATCGGTTCGATTTTAAAAGTTCGAGTTTTCCTTAACCGTTCACGGGTACTTTGAATTTCGGCCTCAAAAAACGACGACGGAATCGGAGTTGATTCGTCGTCTTGCAACCCAGCTCTAGAAGCTTGGGTTGTGGACTTACTAGTTCTTAAGGTACGTTCAAGTTCAAGATCGAAAGATTTTAATTCTGGTTTATTTGAACGTGTACCTAACATAAACTAAAAGAAAAATAAAATAAAATAAATACTGACTAAAACAAAAAAAAAAACAAATAGCAATCACGCAACTAAGATAACAAGCACTCAACTACTGTGATGCATGAATATTATCCTGTAATGCAATGACCGCGTCAAGCCCAGCGCCCCGAGTTTCCTAGCTAATGCAGTGCAATTAACCCTTAACTAATGCAAATAGTGCGTCACAGCGCCCTGACTTACAGTGGTTTAAAGCGAGTTTCACAAGAAGCAATTTATTTTATTTTATTTATATTTTTATTTGCGTAAGCTCCTTTGATGTAACTAGCTGCTCCACTCGAAAACGTTGACTACAAAATAAAAGAACAAGTTAGTAACTAAAAATAAAACGGAAAATAAAAAAATAAAAACTAACCTAATATTTACGAATTAACTAAACTAAGATTATAAAACTAAAGGTAGTAATGCAATCCCCGGCAACGGCGCCAAAAATTGATGTTGTCAGAATCAAGATATAAAAAGTGTTCTTTACTTTTCAAAAGATTTGTAGTGTGAAAGCAAAGGTCGAACCCACAGGGATTGGTTAACTACAGCGACTTAATTTTAAAACCTAACTTTAGTTAATTATGAAAACGGATTTTGATTTGATTTTAATTAAACTAATAACAATAAAACTAAATCTAAACTATGAAAGCAATTAAAAGTGTTTTAAATAATGTTTAAGGGAACCTAGGATTGCAAATCCACCACTAGCTTCATAATAGGAATATTTATGAATTACTTTAGCTTATTACGTTGGATGATAATGGGGAATTATAGCTACAAGCCCAATTCCTCCGACAAGAAGATATTCATGGTTCAAGCACCAACATAATCCATCTTCGGTTAGCACGAATTATCCCACACTAAACTAGGGTTGTGATCTAATCCGTCTAACCTAGGCATGGACTATTCGGATACTTGATAGCACAAATCAATAAAGCACCATCACATGTAAACAATCTAAACAAGCACAGCAAGAATAGATCGTTGAGCACATCACAGTCAAAATAGATCTAAGACAAGAATAAATTCTGAAAGAAATGATTTAATCACTAGAAGTTCGATTTATTTATAAAAATCCTCTAAACATGTGACTGTCATCCATACATAATAAAACTAAAATAAAAACATAAATAAAACCCTATTACTCGTCTAGGGCTTCATTGAAACCCTAGATCTATGATCTAGCCGTCCATGGAAGTGATGGATGGCAAGTAGTTGATGGAGGAGGCCATGGAAACCCTTGGTCTTCTTCTTCTTCTCCTTGCTTCCCTCCCTTCAATGGCTGAAAGTATGGTTGTAGAATGTGTGTATAATAGTTGTCAACAATGTCTAACCCTTTAATTGTAATAAAATAGGATATATATAGATTTACAATAATTTTTGGAAGCTTTCCCAACCCGAAACGAACTGAAACTGATGTAATTTACAGTCTAGACGTCGTTCAGCAGTTTCGTTTGCACAGGAGTCTTCAGTATACTGAAATACGCAACTTTGATTTTTACACATATCGCGCGAGCGCGACATTTGGTACCTCATGCGCGCGGATCGCGCGCGCGGATCGCGCGAGCGATTCTAGGACTTTCGCGCGAGCGGATTGCGCGAGCGATTCTCTGTTTTTGCGCGCGCGACTTGGCTTTTTCAGCTTCTTTCTTTGTGCTTTTTCATCCTATTTAGCCTGGTTTAGGTGATTTCTTCCAAAACCTGTCAGAAAATAGAAAACGAAGTAAAAATATACAAAAACAGGATAAAAAGGTACTAACAAATGCTCGTTAAGGCGTATAAATAGGATTTGTTCTCTCCCGATCAAACGCCGTCTTTTCTTCGTCCCCGGGGTACATGCTGATCTGATTATACCCCGAGTAGGCGTCCATGAATGAGAGGAGTGAGTGGCCCGCTGTTGATTCGACGAGGAGGTCTATCCTGGGCAGCGGATAACTGTCCTTGGGACAGGCCTTGTTGAGGTCGGTGAAGTCTACGCACATTCTCCACTTCCCATTGCTCTTTTTGACCAGGACAACATTAGCCAACCAATCGGGATAGTAGACCTCCCGGACAGAGTTCGCCTTTAGGAGCTTCTCGACCTCCTCACTTACTGTCGTTTGTCTCTCGGGGGCCATGCCCCTCCGTTTCTGCTTCACTGGGCGGCCGTCCGGGCTGACGTTGAGACGATGGGACATCACCCGGGGATCAATCCCGGGCATGTCCTCATGACTCCAAGCGAAAACGTCCTGGTTTTGCCTCAGAACTAGGTCAACTTTTCCTTCAAGGCAGGCTCCAGTAGTGCGCCTATGTTGACCGTGCGACCTGGGTGTTCTGGATCCAGCACAACTTGTTCCAACTCCTCCATAGGTCCTATTACGTCCCTCTGGTCCCGGGGGTCCATTTCTTGGACGTTCAGTGTTTTGGTGATTGCCCCCCGGCGCAACGAGCTAACATAACAACTTCAAGCTGTGGTCTGGTCTCCTCGCAAACATCCGGGTCCCTGGGCAGTTGAGAATTTCACGGTTAAGCTGTATGTGGAGACAACTGCTCGGGCCCTGTTGAGGGTCGGCCTTCTGAGGATGACGTTGTAGGCCGAGGGGGCCTCCACTATCACAAAATTAGCCAGCATGGAAACCTGCTGCGGGTAGGGCCCCATGAAAACTGGGAGCTCGATCGTACCGAGCGGTTGAGTGCTGGAGCCGTTGAATCCGACCAGAGGAGTAGCAACCAGCCGGAGCCAATCCTGGGAGATCCCGAGTTGGTCGAATGCCGCTGTAAACATTATGTCGGACGAGCTGCCTGTGTCAACTAGTACCCTCTGGACCATATAGTTAGCTATAGAAAGCGTCACTACTAGCGGGTCGTCATGGGGGCAGTGGAGGCCCTGTACATCGTCGGACGAGAACGTTAGAACGTCAGTTGGTGAGGAGTTGGTGGATTGGACCTGCCATACATCCGCTCGGGATGCTCGGGCATGCCTCTTCCGTGCCGACTGAGAATCACCTCCGCCAGATGTTTCTCCGGAGATCACGTTAATGTGGCCGAGCGGTGGAGGGGGCTGACCGGGAGCTTGGGCTTCCTGTCGGGGCCGCCTGTCCGTTGCGACAAACTCGGCAAGATGTCCCTGCTCGATCAGCTTCTCGATTGCTATCTTCAATTTGAAGCAATCCTCCGTTTCGTGGCCGTGATCCCTGTGATAACGGAAAAACTTCTCCCGGTTTCTCTTACCGGGTGGGGCTCTGAGTTTAGCTGGCTGCAGAAGCAGCCTCTGTGCCTCTGCGGCGGCCATCACCTCATGTATAGGTCGGGAAAGGGGTGTAAAAGCCGTTAGGGGCTAATCTCTAGCATCTCTTTGATCTTGCTTCGGCTTCTTTCTCGGACCCTTCTCGAATCCCTCACGCTTGCGCTTGGCTTTTAGGGATTCATCTTCCGCCTGGCTGGCGCGTTTTGCCTTCAAAAACTCCTCGGTATCTATATACTTTCCAACTCTTTCTGAGAGTTTCACCAGAGTTGCCGGTTGGTTGCGATGAAAAGACGTGGCCACCTTGGTGTGTTGAACTCCTGAACAGAAGGCCATGATTGCGGCCGTCTCGTTGAGGTTGCGGATCAGGAGCCTCTGCTGGTTGAAATGATCCACATACTCCCTTAAAGATTCACCCTTCTGCTGCTTGACAGCTAGCAGCTGGGTGTCCGGTTGCGATCGGTCTAGCATCCCGACAAACTGGCTGATGAAGAGTTTGCCGAGGGTTTTGAAGTTGTCAACCGTCCGGGGCTTCAAGGCATGGAACCACTGTGCGACTGATCCCTTTAGGGTGCTGGGGAAAGCCAGGCACAGCAGCTCGTCTATCGTGGTGACCAGTGCCATCTGCGCCTTATAGGTGCAGATGTGGTCCACCGGACTCCCCGTGCCGTCGTATGAGCTAAGGTGCGGGGGTTTGAATTTCCGCGGTATGGGAAACTGTGTCACCCGGATGGTGTAGGGCGACTCTATTTCTGTATTCGTGAGGTCGTGACCGGACTTGCGGTTCAGCCTCTCAATTTGCTGCAGCAGCTCCTCAACCTGGGCTTTGACGTCAGTGCGCCCTGCTCTCCTATCTGTGTCTGAACGGTAGGTGGGGTCGGACAATGAGGCCTCCTCCTCAAAGTGCGTCAACCTCGGAGATAGTACCTGACTGTTGGTTTGGGTAAGCCTGTGCCTAAGGTCCCCTCGGCTCAGGACTGGAGGATCGTCGTCCGACTCCTGGGTTTTTCGTCCGGATTTTTCTGCCCTTGCTGTGCGCCTTTGATTAATGATGATTCTGGCGTCATCCACTAGGCGCACTCGGCAAGGGATGTACCGAGGCACCCTTTGAGAGCGTTTAGTGGCCTGGCTGCGCTCTCCACCTGCAGGGCGTTCCCGGTTTGGTGAGGACACCGGAGCGGATCGTGCATGCTCTTGCACCCGAGCCGGCTGGCTGACAGGAGCGCTCTTCTCAGGTCCACTCTCTGACGCGGGGCGCTTCTCATGTTGGGCCATAAGCGCGTCTATCTGCTGTTGTGCTCGACGCTGGCCCTCCAGGAGCTGCTCCAACGCCGCCATGACCTGTTCGGTGGTCATGGAGGTGGCCCGCGGCTCGATCTACAGGTTTTCCTGACCGGCTGAGTCGGTGGGGTTGTCGGTCTTCTTACCCTTCTTTAGCAGCATGTCGATCAGTCAAAGATTTTGTTGATGAGAAGACTGTGTCGTTTCCCACAGACGGCGCCAAACTAATGATGCCAAAAATTGGTAAGCAAGATTTATGCGGGAAGATAGAATAGAAGGAGGTTTGTATGTGGTTCGGCCCCGTTAATGAGGTGATCTACGTCCACAGGTGCGTCTAAGCGCTTCTCACTAGCAGATCACCGGCGGGCCTGGTGAGCCAACAAAGATGGGCGGCACTACCAGTAACACTGGCCGGGTATATGCGTATGGGTGGTGAGTTCTCTAGCGAGTAAGTATATGCTCGGAGAAGTAATTTTTCGGATCCCTCTAAGGAGGATAGGTGGGCTCTTTTATAGATGTAAGAGTCCACCCTTACATGGTAAGTTTACTAGATTAGGAAGCCTAATCTAATCACAATAGATTTGCACAACATTAGGGGAGTTTCCTAAGTGGCTTAGGAAACCATTGATTCTTTCTTGATAGAGTCATGGCCGTATAAGGAAACGATGGGAGACGCCATCTACTCCGCGCCTACTGGGGAGTCACTACGCCCCATCCCCGAGCTGCCAAGTATCCCGGACGGTTACAGCTGAACACCTCGGAAGTGTGGGCTCCATGCTCCCATTCCGGACTATCCGGGCTATCTGCTGACCACGTGGTGGTTGGACAGTTACAGAATATTTCAGGACGTATCAAGTTCTATGTGGGGGTTCGGTGCCACGCTCCCGAGGTGAAATTTTTTGGTCTATTTATACATATTTTTGGTACGAGAATGAGAGTCCGAAGAGTAGATTGGTTGATTAAATTTAGGTCATGTTTGTCTCATGAGCTAGGTAGTTGAGTATTATGCTTCCAATTCTCTATTATGGGGGACAGTTAATGCCACACCATTGAGTAAATAGTTCTTTATATGAGAACTATTAAGTTGATATTGACAATTAAGCTTGTAATACTATTTGGCCTACCAAACAACGAACTATTAAATTCAAAATGATTGTTGGTCCAGACTTTTTCATCCTTAGATTAGTCCTGCAAAACAAACTGTGGCATTTGGGCTTTTGATTTCAATTTGACTTTTTTGGATGGTTTATATTGTAAATGTAAAAAATTTGGGAGGGCCAATTTCTAAAATATTTTTAAAATGTTAAAATTACATATATATCCCACAAATTTTTAAAAAATTTGGGGGGGGGGGGGGGGGGGGGGGGGGGGGGCATGACCCCCGTTGGCCTCCACTTGGGTCTGCCTCTGCTAAAGAGCATATAGAGAATTAAAATCAGTATATTAAAAACAATGTAATTAAACAAGAATCCAAGACCCAAACCAAAACCAACTCTCACACTGATCCTTATTGGAAATTACAATGTGATGAAGTACAGGAGATGACCAATTATTAGTGCTCTCTCTCTCTCTCTCTCTCTCACACATGCTATGCCTTTCTTCCCTGGGTTTTAATATAGATATAGAAGGTGGTTTATTTATGGGGTAATTTTTTGGTGACAACTTTCATACAATTTTGATACAATCTTATAAAATATGTGTCTATCTCTCTCCTGTGTCTCTGTGGGGTCCAGTGACATCACAGGAGAGAGATAGACACATCTTTTTAGGAGGTTGAATGAAAGTTGTATGAAAGTTATCACCAAAGAATTACTCTTATTCATGAGATCAACAAATGTGACCCTCTGTTTTGAAAGATGATCCTTTTTATTCTCTAATTTTTTAGTTTTACGAATTCGCCCTGTGCATTTTAGCAATTTGACATTGTCATTTGGGTAATTGAACTGTTGTTTGGCAACTTAGAAATTAAATGGATAAAAAGGTAACTAATTAGAGCTTGAATTTTGTGACCTGTTTGAGTTGGAATGTTATTTCTATTTATTTTTATTTTGTATGTTACTACACATTTTCTTTGCAACCAAACAGATAACTTTCATTGTTTAATTTTTTTTCCCCATATATAGTGTTGCACAATATGTATCATTCATAGTGGTATAATACGTATATGTATGCGGATAAAAATAAAAAAACTAATAAAGTAAGGTTGACAAAAATGCGACAATCAATAATTTGGCGCGACACTTACTGAGAGCCGCGCGGCATTCATGGAATGCCGCCGCGGCTTTCACGGACTGCCGCAGCGGCATCCACTGACTGCCGCAAAAGATTTTTGACTGCCGCCTTCTGCAGCAGTCTGTCTATTTTCAGGAAGTACGTATTGTACCACCAAATGAGACATTTACACCTGTCTTTTACTTCGAATTCACTGAAAATACTTTGTAATTTTGTCTATAAAAGAAGGAGGATCTTCCTTGGGAGAACACACAACAATACACAAGAAGTAATTAACACTACACTAACACATGTTTTGAGAGAAAAAAGAGAGAATTTAAAAAAAAAACTAGAGAGAAGAGCTTGGAAGTTCTTCAAGGAGAGAAACTTTGAGGATAGTTTGGAGGTGATTCTCTAAACACAAGTTGTTTTTTTTTTCTTTTGAACTCCTAATCTTAAAACTACTTGGTCTTTTAAACATTTTTAGAAGTTTTATTAGGGAACTTGCAAACTTTAATTCCCCTTTCTTTTTAGTTCTTTCTTTTCTTCTTCTTTGTGTATGCTTCTCTCTTGAGATTCTTGGAAGTCTTCCATACTTCACTAGAATCTCATGAGTTGAATCCCTTGATCCCATGTGAGCTTGTGCTCCCCATGAGAGTCAAGGTTGATCATCTTCATATAAGAGCAAGTAAATGAATCTAAACCTCCACCATGGTTTGAGATTCTTTAACTTGAGGTTTCATGGAATCCCCTTTCATACTCCTTGAAAACCTGAGTATTTAGCTATGTTTGCTTAAGGCTCATGAGTATTAGTCATATCTTCATCTCCAATGACCATCAAATGGTAGGGGAAAGTAGTTTTGAGTCTAAACCCATCTCCATGGTTTAGATTCATTATCTTGAGATTTCATGAAGTCTATTCATACTTCATTTGAAATCTACAAATATAAAGGTCTTTAGCCTCCAATGACCATCAAATGGTAGGAGAAAATGGTTTAGTTTAAGTCCAACTTCATGGTTTAATAGTTGGGGTTAACAAATGAAAGTTGAACTTGACAATGAAACAGTGGGTTCATAAACCGGTTTCGATCAAGGATTTTTAGTTCGAAATCTAACCGTTGGAATCAAGTGAAACCAACGGGAAAGTGTCAATAACACAATGTTTTACCACTGTAATTTTTGTTCTAAGGAGATTTCATGTTTAAAGTGGTTTGGTCACGAGTTTTGTGAAGTCACTACAATCTGCCCAGAGTTTCTGCACAACAACACCCTTTTGAAATAAGCAAATCGGAACCTTAATAAAGTATTTGTGACCCAAAATAAAATTTTCTAAGTAGATTAATGTGTTAGGAAGTCACCCTAAAGAGAACAAAGCATTTCTGATCTTTTTGCTATTTTTAGAAAATCATGCAAGAACTCTGGACAGAAGGTTGTAGAATGCTGAGTGATGTCTGGTTTTTGTCCAATTCCCGGAGATCCGACCGTTGAAACTTGATTTCTTTTTTGGGTTAAAAACTATACACACAGAGGCATCTTGTGTCCAAAATTCATCAAGATCAAACCATGGGAACCATGCTTTTTATTTATTTAAAGTTATGATTTGCTCTCAGCAATTTTTTAGAATTCTGCAATAGTTTTAACCAATCTTATGAATAATGGCTTAGATGATATTTTCATGACTTAAGGGTCAAACCATGTTTCAATAATGATTAATTAAACTTGAATTCAAAGTTTAAGTGATCTAAATCATTGGGTATTTCATAATTTATTCTTGTTCATGAACATATTCATCCATATGGCTTGACACTTGTAATTAGGATTTATTTGCTTTAGATTCAATTGCATTTGATAAATTTAAGTTAGAAATGTGGGATTATTATTTCTAACTTTATATCTTGTATATCATGTGGACTAATCCTTTGTTTTGTAGCGCTATTAAGGTATGACTTCTTGAATCCCTCTTTAGTTTATTTTATTTTATTGATTTTATCGATTTATCAACCTTAGGTGCGGCACATTATAATTAAGATTTTGCCTTACATGTATATATGTGGATTAGAGACTCTTTTCCTAGGTTTTATTTAATCGCATACATTGCACGTTTAATATCCGCAGCGGGATCCCGGGTAAGTTCTCTTGTTCTTTATTGCATATGATGTTGCTTGCTACTTGAATTACGTGGCTTTTGAATGATATTTTGTAAATCGGTAATTTTACACCATTTTGACATGTTTGTGTAATGTATACGTATATCTATGTATTAGTTGAGGGCACATTTAGATTAATAATTTAATTAAAAGGATGTTAAGTAGAGGCCTATCGCGAGATAGGATGAGAAGGGGTGTTTTAGTCCGATGGGCTCCTTCCCTTCTCATTCCATAATCCTCGGACCTAGTTAATCTTTGGTTTCGCAAAAGATCAGTTGCTTTAAAATGGTTTCTTAATTTTCCTTTTAAAAATTAAGTGGCGACTCATTTGTTTTGAATTTGAAATTTAAAAGAACTTTAAAAAAAAAGCTGTGGGTAAGAAGACAATTGTGATATCCACAGAGAGGATGAATCCACTAGGGCTCGCACGGGAGTGAGATTTCTTCTTCCTTAGTGTGGATACCGGCATTTGGGCCCACTTTTGATTTTAAAATAATTTCTTTCATTCAAATTCAAATACGAGTCGCCACTTAATTTTTAAAGGAAATTTAAGAGACCATTTTGAAAGCACATTGATCTTTTGCGAAACCAAAGATAATCTAGGTCCGAGGATTATGGAATGAAAGGGAAAGGAGCCAGACAGACTAAAACACCCCCTTTCATCCTATCTCGTGATAGGCCTCTACTCATCATCCTTTTTAATCGAAATATTAATCTAAGCATGCCCTCAACTAGTATATATATATATATATATATATAACACCCGCATTTGTGTTATTGCATTGCATTACATTGTTATGCATGATAATGTGATGTGTCGTGCATTTTGGCACATGTTTGAGTGAGCTTAGACTCACGAGTCGATTTGGGTATCTGTGTTAGAGAACCCTCTGAGACTGTGGTGATTGAGGATTTGTTGTTGTGACGTCTCTCCGAGTATGGGACGGTCATTGTGGAACACTTTAAATGGTTATCTGGAATTAAATGTTTACCTGTGCATTTCTATATCTGTATTATTTATGGTTTAGAATTTATATCTATTGTAAGATTTTGTATCCTAGTGTCACGCCCCGACGTAGCATAAATAAGGAAAGCGTTTAATTTCCTTTATGGACCCGTAGGTCGCGACAGTTTGAAGGATCGATTCCGTCCCAAACGTCGAGCAACAATAAACAATAATCAGAGTAGAGCAATCAAAGCTTACAAATATTTTTCTAACTGATTACATATTACATCACGGGGTCTCTAAAGGCACAAACCGCCTTAAAACAAAATATTAACTAATGTTTATTACAGTCATCCTTATTACAAAATCAGTTCATAACTTAAAGCATATAATATTGACAACAGTTTTATCTTCTAAAAGCAGCCATTCTCAGTTTGCATAATCATAATGTTCAGCCTGATCATAACCTGAAAAACCTGAACACGAATGTCCAGGACGCATCAACGTCGTCAGCTTAAAGAAGCTGGTGAGTATTAAAAATATAACTTTGAATGTAAAACATACTCACTTACCTTTTTCCATTTTCAATTTTGTAAAATCAATAGCTTGACCATAGAGAAAATTTGATTTATAAAACAACGAGGATTATATATTCAAAGTCGTTAGTTTATAAAGCATATGATCGTGTATGAGACAATGTACCAAACTCATCTTACCGACTCTTTTCTCTTGACAGACACAACAACCCACTATCTCACTCCAGTATCTTTGAAACACTAAGGTAGCCACACTTTAGCAACGGGGTGCCAGGGAATGTCCAGTTTGCCTCACACTTTGGTCCGGGGTACCAGGGAGTGTCCAATGCCTCACACTTTGAATACCTAAACCGCCATGCAAATACCGGAGGAACCCTCACGCAGTATCCAGACTCGGGTATCAGGGAGTGTCGTAGGCCACACTTTAGCACTACCATGGGTGCCAGGGAATGTCCAAGTTCGGCTTCACACACTTTAACACTACTATGGGCGTTAGGGAGTGTCCAATTTTGCCACCGTCACATTTCAAAGACACTTTCACCGCAATCTCAAAACGTCACACTTTGGTACACAAAAACCAGGGAGTGTCAACCACACAATCTCAATCTCAATCTCAATCTCAATCTCAATCTCATACTCTTTCCACACTGACCATTACTCTTTTCCACACTGACTGACACCCATATGCATGTACCACTGACTCCACATGTATGTCATGAACCTTAAGCATAAAGGAATTTAATGAATTAAAGGAACACGTACATACGGGGATTGATAAGTCACAATTCATTGTTATAATCATCTACACATAATCAAATAGGATTCTGTTTTAATAAATTTCTCAAACAGAGCTTTAACAGTTCATAAAATACCACCTAAACAGTTCCTTAACACAAAATAAGCAAGATCTAGAAACTGTCAGAATTCGCGCGCGCGGGCCGCTCGCGCGATATGCCCAATTTTCCTTTTATTATAAAAACCTTTTCTTTCTGCCTGAAATCAGACACCTCGCGCTCGCGGGTCCCTCGCGCGAAAGGTCTCTCGCGCGACCCTTGCTCGCGCGACCTGCCTATTTTTCATTTTCTTTATAAAACCTTTTATATCTGCCTGAATCCACGCGGCTCGCTTGCGCGAGGGTCCGCTAGCGCGGGCCGCTCGCGCGAGATGAAGCAGAGGCTTCGTCTTCCTCGCTGGTTTCTCCCCTGTTTTTAGTTTAAGGGTCCATTTTGACCCATTTTGCAAACCCGAAACATATAAGACATATAATATGTGGATCTCTTCGATTTTTCACAAGGATTATGAATCCATGATCAATTTTACATGAATCAAACCATATCTCTCTAATTTTATGAAAAACTAAAAGGTGTGAAATTTTAATTTCTTATATACTTCCTCAATTGAACAAATTAGGCTCTAATATTTTGACAGGAGTTTCTATATATCATAATCTTTCATAATCATCTCTGAAAACAAGTTTTGGTTAAGATTGAAAATTTTCATATTTTCAAAGTATGAACATCAATGTAAATTGGCCATGGTGATTTTTCAAATCAAGCTATATAAACAAAAACAATATATGAATTACATTGGGAGTGAGTTAATAATACTCACTGTGATAAGAGGATAGAGTGTATGTTGAGAAAGATAGCAAAATAGAAGTCAAATTGGAGCTTGACTATGGAAGTCTTGAGCTTTCTCTCTCTATATTTTCTGTAGGACTCTCTCGAGCTCTCTCTAAACTCTCTGAATATCTAGTGAAAAAATGAGAATGTGTGTGTGTGAAAGTGTAATATAGAGAGAGCCCAAGAGATGAACTTGGAGGCCAAGTCTTGTGAGCCTTACTCAACAAATCCTAATTTGATTATCAATTATCCATGCTGGAGAATATACACAGATGCATACATATGTGAATGCACTCTCAAAATTTGAAGAGGCAACCTAGGCTAATAGGGGTCAAAGTAATGTTGTTTGGCAAAACAAGCTTATGGCACAACAATTACACATACAATGAAGCATCATCCAAACAAGGCCCTAACAAATGATTAGTTGCCATTAATGGCAATAAAGCATGTGTCACTTCTTGATTGGTGGAGTATCCCATATTGTGGGAGACCAACGCGGCGCGGACAGTTTTCGAACATAAACTGGTATTTTCGTGGCGTGGTGGTCACCACAAAAATATGGAAAATTCACTTTAATGAAAGAAATGATTTTCTGGTTTTATAAAAATACTGTTTGAGTTAAAAGAAAACATTTCCAACTTTTTGAAATACAATTTTGAAATTTAACACAGGCGTTGCTAAATTTTTATAAAATCGCAATTTGACCCCAACCAAAATTCTTAACTTGCAATAATTCAAGGAATAAAATTTAGAATATGAGAAATGTAATTAAATAAAGTTGTCAATACAAATTAAATATGGAAATGCAAATAAATGAAAATGCAGGTTATTACACCCTTCCTCCCTTAAACAAGATTTCGTCCCCGAAATCAAGACTAACTAGTCCTGAAACAACTCCAGGTACGTCTTCATCATCTCAGCTTCAATTTTCCACGAGGCTTCGTTCTCGTCATGGTGATTCCTCTGAACCTTCACCAACGGGATATTCTTATTTCTCAATTTCTTGATACTTTGATCTAGAATCTTCACGGGCCTCTCCTTGTAAGAAACGTTATGACTCGTCTCAATATCATCATAACTGACCACATGCGAGGGGTCTCGTATGTACTTCCTCAGCATACTCACATGAAATAAATTGTGAACCCAGACATCTTCGGTGGTAGCGCCAGTCGATAGGCCACTTTCCCGATACGATCTAAAATCTCGAACGGTCTAATGAAACGCGGAGCTAACTTCCCTCTCCTGAGGCCAAAATGTACCACTCCTCGGGTCGGTGAAACCTTAAGGAGCACGTGATCTCCAACACTAAATTCCAAATCTTTCCGGCGTCGATCGGCATAACTCTTATACCTGCTTTGAGCGGTTCTCATCCTTTCCTTGACCAAGGAAATCTTTTCGTTGGTTTCTCTAACCAAATCTGGTCCCAACAACTCTGTGTCCCCAACTTCTGCCCAACACAATGGAGAACGACATGGTCGTCTGTACAGTGCTTCGAACGGAGCCATCACGATACTCGTGTGATAACTATTGTTATAGGCAAATTCAATCAACGGTAAGTGTGTCTCCCAAGATTCTTCAAAATCGATAACACAAGCCCTAAGCATATCCTCCATGATCTGATTGACATGCTCAGTTTGTCCATCTGTCTGAGGGTGAAAAGCAGTACTCATCTTGAGCGAGGTTCCCATAGCTTCTTGCAGACTTTCCCAAAATCCAGAAGTAAAATGTGCATCACGGTCTGACACAATCGACACAGGTGCACCGTGAAGTCGCACAACTTGTTGTATGTACATTCGGCTCATCTTTTCCACCGGGTATGTCATACTGTAAGCAATGAAATGAGCAGATTTCGTCAATCGATCCACGATTACCCAAATAGCGTCATGATTCTGCTGTGATCGAGGCAATCCCACTACAAAATCCATCGTAATGTGCTCCCACTTCTAACCAGGAATAGGTAGTGGTTGCAACAATCCCGAGGGTCTCTGATGTTCGGCCTTGACTTGTTGACACGTCAAACACTTGGATACAAATTCGGCCATGTCCTTCTTCATACCTTCCCACCAAAAATTTCTCTTCAAATCTTTGTACATCTTCGTTCCTCCTGGGTGAACTGTATACCTTGATTTATGTGCTTCTTCCAGGATATCCTTCTTAAGCTCTCCAACATCTGGCACACATAATCTATCTCTGTACCGACATCCTCCATCGACGCCCACCTTCCATTCTGTCGGGTTTTTCTCTAACATCTTCGCAAACCATGCTTGAAACTTTTCATCTTCTTTCTGAGCTCCAATAATGCGGTCGATAAGAACAGGCTGTAGGATAAGACATCCAAAAATTTATCTTTCTCCTTCATCAGCACTCTGTACATCGAACTCCGCCAATGTCTCCAAAGCTTGCCACTCTCTAACCATTAAGGAGGCGATCGTCTCACGAGTCTGTCGACTCAAAGCATCAGCAACCACATTAGCTTTACCAGGGTAGTATTCTAACGTGAAGTCGTAATCTTTGATCAGCTCCATCCATCTGCGTTGCCTCATGTTCAACTCTTTCTGTGTGAACAAATATTTTAGGCTCTTGTGATCGGAGAATAAATCAAACTTCTCACCATAGAGATAGTGTCTCCAAATTTTGAGTGCAAATACTACGGCCGTCAACTCCAAATCATGAATGGGATAGTTCAACTCATTCGGCTTCAGCTGTCTGGATCCATAAGCGATAACTCTACCATCTTGCATAAGTACACACCCTAACCCTTGATATGACGCATCACTAAAGATAGTGAACTTCTCATCAAGCTTGGGTATAGCTAGTACCGGTGCGGTAGTGAGTCTCTCTTTCAATTCTAGAAAGGCACGCTCATGCTTCTCTGTCCACTCGAACTTCAAATTCTTCGTTGTCAACCCAGTTAATGGTGCAACTATTTTAGAAAATCCTTCAACAAATCTCCTGTAATAGCCTGCGAGTCCGAGAAAACTTCTAACCTCCGTAGGGTTGCTTGGCTTAACCCAGTTTGACACAGCATCTGTCTTTGACGAATCCACAGAAATTCCTTGAGATGACACCTTGTGTGCCAAAAATTTAACTTCTTGTAACCAGAACTCACACTTACTGAACTTGGCATACAAGTGGTGGTCCTTAAGCGTCTGCATCGCAATCCGTAGATGTTGCTCGTGTTCTTCTGCCGACTTAGAATAGATCAAAATATCATCTATAAAGACGATGACAAACTGATCCAAATAAGGTTTGAACACCCTGTTCATCAGATCCATAAATACTACTGGGGCATTCGTCATTCCAAACGACATCACCAAAAACTCATAGTGACCATACCGGGTTCTGAAAGCAGTCTTAGGTATGTCTTCCTTCCATACCCTCAACTGATGATATCCCGACCTTAGGTCTATCTTGGCAAATATTGTAGCTCCTTGTAGTTGATCAAACAAATCATCGATCCGAGGTAAGGGACACTTGTTCTTGATAGTCACACGGTTCAATTCTCGATAGTCAATACACAATCTCAACGTCCCATCCTTCTTTTTCACAAATAATACTGGTGCTCCCCTAGGCGACGTACTTGGACGTACATAACCGAGGTTCTCGAGCTCTTGAACTTGTTCCTTCAATTCCAATAGTTCGGTGGGGGCCATTCTGTAGGGGACCTTGGTGATCGGTACGGTACCTGGTATAAGCTCAATACAGAACTCTATCCTTCTCTCGAGCGGTAAACCAAAAATGTCTTGAAATACTTCCTCAAAATCCTTGACTACAGGTATAGACGACACTGTCGCTTCTGTACTGACGACTTCAATGTTAGCCAAACATCTTGTGAGGAACATGTCTCCCGAAGGGTTACATTGAAAATCAAAAGGTTGATTCTCATTGTCGGGGAATGTAATTCTCTTCCTCGCACAATCCAACTTCACTTGATTCTGAGAGAGCCAATCCATCCCTAGGATTATGTCGAACTCCTTCATTGAGAGGACAATCAATCTAGACAGGATCTCACGGTCTCCTATCCGTAGAGGACAGTCCTTGCACACGTGTCCTAACCTGACTGCGACTCCTAATGGTGAAGTAGCCTTCAAAGCTTTCTCTAAACGATGAGGTAAGATACCCAATCTCCGAATTGTATTAACAGATATGAACGAAAGAGCAGCACCCGTATCAAATAGCACTTTAACATGGAAGTTAAACAGAGTTAATGTACCTTCCACTGCTTGCTGATTAGGTTGAGCTTCTCCATAATCTCCTTCTTTATACACAGTTCCATCATATCCTGCTGCATCAGGGATAACAACATTCAAGTGAGTCTGACCCTGTTGACCATAAGTCACCTGCTTTGGGGCAGTGCAGAATCTGCTGATGTGACCTGGTTCACCACAGTTGAAGCAGACTATTCCTTGCTGAGCAGCACGCCTTGGTGCCTTGCAATCTCGAGCCAGATGACCAGGGTTGCCACAGTTGAAGCATTTTCCACTACTACTTCCTTCTCCTACTCGGGGTTGAGTCGGATAGGTAATAGCATGGGTCTTCTTGCTTCCGTCGAAATTCCTCTTCTGCCCTTGGGTACGATTCATTGGTGGTCTATTCCCAAAATTACCCCTTTGAGGCAGTCGGAATTCAAATTGTTTTCGGTTCACTCGAGCATCCTCTTCCAGATCAGTAGCCAAACCAACAAGTCCTTCAAACGATTTATCTAGGTGTCCGAGAGTCAGGCGACGAATCTGTGGTGTCAGCCCTTGGTTGTACTTACGGATCTTTTTCTCCTCAGTATCAACCATATGAGGGGCAAATCGAGATAGTCTCTTGAACTGAGTAGTGTACTCTTGCACTGACTTGGTTCCTTGCGTCAGATCCATGAATTCTTTCTCCCTTTTGTGCCTTTCTATAGCCGGGAAATACTTTTCCAGGAACCTTCCTTTGAATGCAGTCCAAGTCATTCCCATAGCAGCTGTGTTCCCAATAGTGGCTATCACCGAGTCCCACCAATCTGCGGCAGCATCGGTCAATTAAAATGTAGCCAATCTCCTCTTATCCATCTCGTTGCATTGGACAGCCTCAAACATACGGTCCATTTTCCTTAACCATTGTTCGTCCTTCCAAGGTTCTGCGGTACCCGCAAACTGCTCGGGCCTTAGCACACGGAATCTCTCTAGCAGTTTGTCTCCAATTTGGCGGTCTCGTCGGTTGTCATTCGTATTACTGATTCTTTCCAAACGTCTGACAAAAGCTTCGAACATCCCCGTAGGATCGGCAGCCTCGGGTGCTCCCTCAATCAAATTCTGATTCCTCCTCGGTCTCCCAGCCATTCTATGCATGATAGTGATGAAGGGATGAGAAACATGCATGAAGTAGAAATGCAACAAAATTTAAGCGATGTAAACAACATTCAAAAGAGTATATTTTATATATATAACTTCTTGTCAAGTTGATACAAAAAGCATGTATGATCAGATCAATGCCTACCCTATCTGTATGGGTTAGGACGCATGCAAGAGTTAATGTTACAAAAATGGGGTCATTGCCCTACACTCTAATGCATGTAATTACAGTTTGCAAAAAGAGATAGAACTAATAGTCAAAAGTAGTTAATATGTACAAAGTCATATCTAAAACGTCAATCGTCTCCATAAGCAGCTATCAGGAGATCTAGCGAATCGACGGGGCAAAATCGCTGCACAAAGAATGGACCAACCCCGTCATAGCCGTGAGAGGTTGACGATGAAGCAGGCACATGGGCATCTGCCTCAACTACCATCTCCTCAGGTAAGGCTTGCTCAAGTGCTAGCTCAGCCTTTAGGTCAGCGGCTAAGTCGCCTAGACCTATGCCATTCTCTACATCCTCCCTACCTAGTGGAACTAAATGAACAGCCGTAGCATCATCCTCGGCGATGGGAATTACTGGTGGGGGCATCTCTAGCTGAGCCAGATAGGCATGCACAATATGGATCTCGAGGGGGAGATAGAAAGCATCGCTATCGACCAACCTCAAAATCTCAACCAAAACCAAGCGCTGAGCCTCTGTAAAGTAACGAAGCTCTAGGCGGATACGAGTCAAGTCAACTAAGCCTACCACATGAACCTGGTGCCATAAATCAGATACTACAGTCGATGTGGCCAACTGCTCAATGGCCGCATGGTACAAGTCGAGGAAGGCTGGGACCACTGCCCCAGGTGTCACAGAGTGTCCCCCAAATCCGTCTGGTACATATAGTGGATGAGCTGGATCCATACCTGATAAAAAGGTACTACTTAAATCAGGAGAGAGATAATCTTAGGCGTTTGGGTTCTGAGTCTATCCTCCCTGTCTTAACATCGGGTGTGTGAAGCTTAAGCTAACAGATCGTGGAATCGGGTCTAAACTGGTAAACCCTAACCTGGCTAAACTATCTTGAGATAAATAATAACCTGGCTCTGATACCACTAAATCCTGTCATGCCCCGACGTAGCATAAATAAAGAAAGCGTTTAATTTCCTTTATGGACCTGTAGGTCGCGACAGTTTGAAGGATCGATTCTGTCCCAAACGTCGAGCAACAATAAACAATAATCAGAGTAGAGCAATCAAAGCTTACAAATATTTTTCTAACTTATTACATATTACAGCACGGGGTCTCTAAAGGCACAAACTGCCTTAAAATAAAATATTAACTAATGTCTATTACAGTCATCCTTATTACAAAATCAGTTCATAACTTAAAGCATATAATATTAACAACAGTTTTATCTTCTAAAAGCAGCCGTTCTCAGTTTGCATAATCATAATGTTCAGCCTGATCATAACCTGAAAAACCTGAACACGAATGTCCAGGACGCATCAACGTCGTCAGCTTCAAGAAGCTGGTGAGTATTAAAAACATAACTTTGAATGTAAAACATACTCACTTACCTTTTTCCATTTTCAATTTTGTAAAATCAATAGCTTGACCATAGAGAAAATTTGATTTATAAAACAACGAGGATTATATATTCAAAGTCGTTAGTTTATAAAGCATATGATCGTGTATGAGACAATGCACCAAACTCATCTTACCGACTCTTTTCTCTCGACAGACACAACAACCCACTATCTCACTCCAGTATCTTTGAAACACTAAGGTAGCCACACTTTAGCAACGGGGTGCCAGGGAATGTCCAGTTTGCCTCACACTTTGGTCCGGGGTACCAGGGAGTGTCCAATGCCTTACACTTTGAATACCTAAACTGCCATGCAAATACCGGAGGAACCCTCACGCAGTATCCAGACTCCGGTATCAGGGAGTGTCCGTAGGCCACACTTTAGTACTACCATGGGTGCCAGGGAATGTCCAAGTTCGGCTTCACACATTTTAACACTACTATGGGCGTCAGGGAGTGTCCAATTTTGCCACCGTCGCATTTCAAAGACACTCTCACCACAATCTCAAAACGTCACACTTTGGTACACAAAAACCAGGGAGTGTCCACCACACAATCTCAATCTCAATCTCAATCTTATACTCTTTCCACACTGACCATTACTCTTTTCCACACTGACTGACACCCATATGCATGTACCACTGACTCCACATGTATGTCATGAACCTTAAGCATAAAGGAATTTAATGAATTAAAGGAACACGTACATACGGGGATTGATAAGTCACAATTCATTGTTATAATCATCTACACATAATCAAATAGGATTCTGTTTTAATAAATTTCTCAAACAGAGCTTTAACAGTTCATAAAATACCACCCAAACAGTTCCTTAACACAAAATAAGCAAGATATAGAAACTGCCAAAAGTCGCGCGCGCTAGCCGCTCGCGCGATAGGTCGCTCGCGCGATATACCCAATTTTCCTTTTATTATAAAAACCTTTTCTTTCTGCCTAAAATCAGACACCTCGCGCTCGCGGATCACTCGCGCGAAAGGTCTCTAGCGCGACCCTCGCTCGCGCGACCTGCCTATTTTTCATTTTCTTTATAAAACCTTTTATATCTGCCTGAATCTACGCGGCTCGCTCGCGCGAGGGTCTGCTCGCGACCCTCGCTCGCGCGATCGCGCGCGCGAGATGAAGTAGAGGCTTCGTCTTCCTCGCTGGTTTCTCCCCTGTTTTCAGTTTAAGGGACCATTTTGACCCATTTTGCAAACCCGAAACATATAAGACATATAATATATGGATCTCTTCAATTTTTCAGAAGGATTATGAATCCATGATCAATTTTACATGAATCAAACCATATCTCTCTAATTTTATGAAAAACTAAAAGGTGTGAAAATTTAATTTCTTATAAACTTCTTCATATGAGCAAATTAGGCTCTAAAATTTTGACAGGAGCTTCTATATATCATAATCTTTCATAATCATCTCTGAAAACAAGTTTTGGTTAAGATTGAAAATTTTCATATTTTCAAAGTATGAACATCAATGTAAATTGGCCATGGTGATTTTTCAAATCAAGCTATATAAACAAAAACAATATATGAATTACATTGGGAGTGAGTTAATAATACTCACTGTGATAAGAGGATAGAGTGTATGTTGAGAAAGATAGCAAAATAGAAGTCAAATTGGAGCTTGACTATGGAAGTCTTGAGCTTTCTCTCTCTATATTTTCTGTAGGACTCTCTCGAGCTCTCTCTAAACTCTCTGAATATCTAGTGAAAAAATGAGAATGTGTGTGTGTGAAAGTGTAATATAGAGAGAGCCCAAGAGATGAACTTGGAGGCCAAGTCTTGTGAGCCTTACTCAACAAATCCTAATTTGATTATCAATTATCCATGCTGGAGAATATACACAGATGCATACATATGTGAATGCACTCTCAAAATTTGAAGAGGCAACCTAGGCTAATAGGGGTCAAAGTAATGTTGTTTGGCAAAACAAGCTTATGGCACAACAATTACACATACAATGAAGCATCATCCAAACAAGGCCCTAACAAATGATTAGTTGCCATTAATGGCAATAAAGCATGTGTCACTTCTTGATTGGTGGAGTATCCCATATTGTGGGAGACCAATGCGGCGCGACAGTTTTCGAACATAAACTGGTATTTTCGTGGCGTGGTGGTCACCACAAACATATGGAAAATTCACTTTAATGAAAGAAATAATTTTCTGGTTTTATAAAAATTCTGTTTGAGTTAAAAGAAAACATTTCCACCTTTTTGAAATACAATTTTGAAATTTAACACAGGCGTTGCTAAATTTTATAAAATCGCAATTTGACCCCAACCAAAATTCTTAACTTGCAATAATTCATGGAATAAAATTTAGAATATGAGAAATGTAATTAAATAAAGTAGTCAATACAAATTAAATATGGAAATGCAAATAAACGAAAATGCAGGTTATTACACCTAGTGAGGACGAATTAACACGCTATTAATTTGGTAGGCTAATTAGCAACTTCAGGAAACGTCATGTAGAAATTTGCGTTTTAGCAACCAACAGAACTTAGTCAGAAACTTTTGTAATTTTGAAGTTTCACTTGTAAAGCTATGAATTAGCTGTGTAGAAAGTTTCGGAGACTGTTTAAGAGTTTGAAAACTCGTGGGGAGGTAAACGCAATTCCCGAGAGTTTTGCCTATATATAGATAGAGACGAGTTAGATATTTTTCATTATCTTACAACCTAAGTTTCCAAAAAGAGGCCAAAGGGAGATTTTGTTTACTTTGAGCCTTCAGACGACAAACGGCGACCCTTTGTCAGTCTGTTTTCTCCTAGATTCCGTATTTGAACTCCTTGAGGTAAGGTCGTCGTTTTGATACCTATTAGGCCTTGTTTGGCCAAGTTTTTCAAAAAGTCATTTTCTAGAAATTTTTATCAAAGTTGATAATTGAAATTCTGATCGATAGGAATCGTAGTAGACGAACTTCTGCACGTTCTTTGTGCACGGGTTTTCTTTGGAACAAATTATAGGAGCGTTATTCGGAGGTGAGTGATTCAACCTTGCAATTTGGAATGATTTCTTGACATGTATTCATGTTATGTTTGAATAGCATGTGTTAATTCATAGAAATATATTGTATAGTTCATATTGGGTAATTATATTGATAAGTAGGCCCAATAGCATGGTGAAATGTTTGAATTACTGAGAGCACGATGATATGTATTTGAGCATGTTAAGTTGCTTATTTGGGTCAGAAGGAGCACGTGGTCACTAAGCCATTTTGTTGAGCCGATATAGGCATTAAGGTCGCACGATTGAAGAAAAGAATCATGGGTCTTACCCTTTCGCGTGGACCTATTGGCGAGGGGTTGCGGATTGGGAGTATGGAATATAGAGATGTGAATGCAATCATGTTTATCATTCATATGCATATGTTGATTTATTCACTAAGCGTTACCTTAAACAAATCAAAATATGTGTGGTTATTCAAATAACCGTTGGGAATTCACTTAGAAGGCGACACATAGATGTTTATCTCGTAGTTTTGAAATTGAAGCATCTGTTTCATTTGTCTAGTCAAAAGACTTGTAATAGGAATGGATGATAGCCTTGTATATGTTTTATATTTCCAAGTGTTGTAAGGATCACTTCCGAGTAGCTAGAACTTCATTTTTTTAACTTGGAGAACATGGTTTGGGTAGGTTAAGTTATTATGTATACGAACCCGGAGTTCAAATTTTAAAATGTTTGCTTGTCAACTTCATGACTTGATTTAATGTTGAGATCGTTCGAGGTCGTAGGGTCGCTTGACCTTAGGTAAAATCCTATTGCAAGAAGGATTGCTGTCAGAGGGTCATTCGACCGGTCAAAAGGGACAGTTTGATCGGTCGAAGTGCCCTCTGCTGTGAAGGATTATTGTCGGGCATCTCGACCGGTCGAAAGGGGCATCTCAACCGGTCGAAATGACCCCTGCATGAAAACTTTTTATATCCCTTTCGTAAGTTATTTAAATGTTTTGATTGTTCTTAGGGCAACTTTGGGACCCCTTTGAATACAAATTCATTCGTTTTAAAATATAATTACGTTTTCAAATTTATATGGATTTTACTGACTACGGATGTATTATTTCGAAAGAGCGACTACTCGTTGTTATCTTTAAAGTTTATTTTTCGCTGCTACAACTTTGAAAATGAGTAGGAAGAGCTTCAGTGGCGTGCCATGGGCTTCGATTTCGCTATTGTGGGATCGGGCTGTGACATTTAGTGGTATCAAAGCTATAGGTTTAGAGCCTTGGGAGCGAGTGACGTTATATGCTGAGTGACATCGAGTGGAGTGTGTAATTGTAGAGATAATATTATTTTCATGATAGAAATGCTTCATGTGCTAGCATTTGTTGGTTGTGATGAACTGTGAACATACATCTATATTGTGGCATAGCATGCATAGTCATTATGCATTGAACTCAACAGGGTAAATTCTTGAAACGTTATGGCTGATCCACCAAGAGAGTTGTCACCACATTCGCGAATGGATCAAATAGTAAATATAGTGGGAAATTTTATACAAGCGGTAAGTGAAAGAGAGCAGATGAACGTTCAGCTTCCACCAGTCGAGATTTGCTATATCAATGCACCACCAGTACCGCGACCTCAACACACAATTGTGAAACAGTTTCATAAATGGAAACTGACGTTGTACCATGGACAAGTTGATATAGACTTGGCCGACCATTGGATGATGGATATGGAAAGACATTTCCGTGAGGTGATATGCACTGACGAGGAGAAAATTTTGTGTACATCCGATACGTTGATGGTAGAAGCATTGGATTGGTGGAACAATGTGCCTGAACAAGGGAAGCTGACCACGTGGGAAGCATTCAAAGAGGAATTCAACCGACAGTTCTTTTCGCAATCAGCATTTACTCTGAAACGTCAAGAGTTTGCGAGCTTGGTTCAGGGAGATATGACCGTAGGTGAGTATGTTTCTCGTTACAATGCTTTATTACGTTTTGGGAAGACTACCATTCTGTCTGATAAAGATAAAGCTCGTAAGTTTAAGGAAGGGCTTAGGGAGAATATCTGTGGCCGCGTGGATATGTTGCAACACTCGACTGTTTCTCTAATTGAGGAAGCTACCCGCATAGCTTAGAAGAGTGTCGATCGATATCGACAAGGACAACAAGGAAAAAGAGCCAATGATAATAGAGGCAAGAATAAAGGAAATGTGAAGAAACCGTTTATGCAAAGTTCAGGATCGAATGTGGGAAGCCAAGGGGGGAGTACGTTCGTAGGGGACTAGAGACCATTGTGTCCAACATATAACCTGCGACATAGAGGAACCTGCTATCTGTTGACCACTTGCAACCTTTGCAAGTAATTGGGACACGTATCTAGGAACTGTCCTATGAATGCGAATACAACTACACTGAATACAACCTCGAACACCAAGAGCTACAACCCAGAGATGAGGGGAAAATGTTTTGAATGTGAACAACTGGAATTGCCCAAGTAAGAGACAACCGGGAATGAGTACCGGGGCATCAAGTGTGCCAAGCGGATCAAGGGTAAAACCTTGAGCGGATAAAGGGAAAGGAGTCGCGCAACAACAAGGACGATACTTCCAACTCGGGCTGGGGAATACGGATGATATAGTCGTACCACGTATTCTTCCTATTTGTTCGTATTCTACACGTATACTTATGGATTCTGGTTCAACGCATTCATTTGTATCACGTGACTTTGTAAAGCATTTAACTGTTAAATCTGAGTTGCTAGGATATGATTTGTGCGTATCATTACCCACTAGTGAACCGTTAGTTACTTCTTCGGTATTCAAGTCATGTGAGATCAGAATAGGTGATAAGGTCTCTTGAGCTTTGATTTGATTCCGTTGACACTGAATTACTTTGATGTTATCTTGGGTATGGATTGGTTGTCGGCTAATCAAGCTAGAATTGACTGTGAACAGAAACAAGTTAGTTTCTATCTGTCAGGTCAAGGAGAGTTTACATTTCAGGGAAATGGTGTGACTATACCGCCGTACTTGATATCGGCCATTCAAACAAGAAAGATGTTGAAGAAAGGTTGTTCGGGTTTCTTATTTTCGATTATTGACACACGAGTTCTTGGACCACTAGTAGAAGACATTCCAGTAGTTCGAGAATTTCTAGATGTTTTTCCCGACGAGTTACCCGATGTATTGATTGAAAGAAAGCTTGAGTTCAAAATAGAAGTAGTACCAGGGTCACAACCAGTATCCAAAGCACCGTATCAAATGACACCAATAAAATTGAAGGAATTAAAAGTTCAGTTACAGGAACTGCTTGAGAAGAGTTTCATTAGGCCTAGTGTTTCGCCATGGGGAGCTCCAGTTTTGTTTGTGAAGAAGAAGGATGGGACAATGCGTATGTGCATCGATTATCGGGAGTTACATAAGTTGACTGTCAAGAACAAATATACGTTGCCAAGGATAGATGACTTATTTGAGCAGTTACAAGGGGATCAAGTATTTTTGAAGATTAACTTAAGATTCGGTTACCATCAGTTAAAAGTCAAAGAAGAAGATGTTGAGAAGATAGCTTTCAGGACTAGATATAGTCACTTTGAATTTCTGGTTATGCCGTTTGGAGTGACTAATGCACCAGCTGCTTTCATGGATTTGATGAACTGTGTTTTCAAAGACTACTTAGATGAGTTTGTCATTGTATTTATAGATGACATTCTAATCTATTCCAAGCGTGTTGAAGATCACGAACATCATTTGAGATTAGTTTTACAACGATTACACGAGAAGAGATGGTTTAGCAAATTGAAGAAGTGTGAGTTTTGGTTGACAGAGATTGCTTTTCTTGGACATATAGTATCAGAAAAAGGAATTTCAGTGGATCCTCAGAAGATAGAAGCAGTTACCAATTGGTTGAGACCGACAAATGTGACAGAGATTCGAAGTTTCCTAGGATTGGCCGGGTACTATCAGAGGTTTGTGAAAGACTTTTCACGTATAGCAATGCCGATGACACAGTTGATGAGGAAAGATGTTGCTTTTGTATGGAGTCCAGAATGTGAGAAAAGTTTCCAAGAGTTGAAGGGTCGACTAGTGAAAGCACCAATCTTAGCCGTTCTGTCAGGGACTGAAGGGATTGTTATTTACAGTGATGCTTCATATAGGGGTTTAGGTTACGTTCTTATGCAATGTGATAAAGTCATTGCATATGTGTCAAGACAACTTAGACCACACGAAAAGAACTATCCGACACATGATCTAGAATTGGCCGCCGTGATTTTTGCATTGAAGGTTTGGCATCATTACCTATATAGGGAGAAATGTAAGATATATACGGATCATAAGAGTTTGAAGTACTTGTTCACGCAACGAGATTTGAACATGAGGCAGAGAAGATGGCTAGAGTTGATGAAGGACTATGACTTGTTAATTCAGTATCATCCAGGCAAAGCGAATGTCATCGCCGATGCTCTTAGTCGTAAAGCACCAACCAATACCGCATCAGATTTGACTTATCAGAAAGAATTGATCTGAGACATAGAGAATTTGGAGCTTGAGGTGATTCTGAGGATTGATGGCGGATTGATGTCGATGATTGTGGCACAACCACTCTTGATCCACGAGATCACGAAGAAACAACTTCAATATGTGGCTTTGAAGAAGATTTGTGATGGGATTCCGATGGGAAAGCAATTGGGATTTACTTTTGAGAACAATGTTTTGCGATTGAGAGGTAGAATTTGTGTACCCAGCGAGAAGGAGTTGAAACGGAATATCCTAGAGGAAGCACACAATGCGAAGTACACCGTTCATCCGGGGAGCACCAAGATGTATAGAGATTTGAGACATGTTTATTGGTGGCCGGGAATGAAGAGAGAAATAGCACGCTATGTTTCACGTTGTACGAGTTGTTAACAAGTGAAGGCCGAACGCCAAGTACCTTCGGCATTGTTACAACCATTACCGATAGCCGAGTGGAAATGGGAACACATAACAATGGACTTTGTTAGTGGGTTTCCGAGATCGACGAAATCAAATACCATCATTTGGGTGATCGTTGGCCGTTTGACAAAGTCGTCGTACTTCCTACCACTTAGAACAACTAAGCCGGTGACATTAGCTAAGTTATATATTCGCGAGATCGTGAGACTACATGGTATTCCAGTTACTATTGTTTTAGATAGGGATAGTAGTTTTACATCAAAGTTTTAGAGGGCCTTGCAAGAAGCAATGGGTACCAAATTGCATTTCAGTACTGCTTTTCATCCTCAGACCGATGGTCAATCAAAAAGAGTAATCTAGATTTTAGAAGACATGCTTCGGTTATGTGTACTTGATTTCTAGGGTGATTGGGAAGACCACTTGCCGTTAATTGAGTTCGCGTATAACAACAGTTTTCAGTCGAGTATTGGAATGGCTCCTTATGAAGCTTTATATGGTCGTGTATGTCGTTCACCAATTAGTTGGACAGAAGTCAGATAAAGAATGATTGATGGGCCGAAAATTGTACATGAGACGACAGACACGATAAAGGTAATACGACAACGGTTACTGACAGCTCAGAGTAGGTATAAGAGTTATGCCGACAAGGGTAGACAACCGTTGAAATTCGACGTGGGCATTTTGGTGTATTTGAAGGTGTCACCTTCAAAGGGGATTACCAGATTTGGGAGTTATGGGAAACTCAATCCGAGAGACATAGGACCTTTTGAAATAATTAGAAGAGTTGGACCCGTAGCTTATCGATTAGACTTGCCGAGCGAATATGCTCAAGTTCATAATGTGTTTCATGTATCCTTGTTACAAAAACACTTAGCGGAGGATAGAGATCAAGTGATGACTCCAACGCCGAATGAGATTCAGAGTGATTTGACATATGTTGCGTATCCGGTAGAGATCTTGGATCGGAAGGATCAAGTCTTGCGAAATAAAGTGATATCGAAAGTGAAAGTGTTATGGCGTAGCCAAACGACAGAAGAGATGACATGGGAAATCAAAGATGAGATGCGTACTCAGTTTCTGCACCTATTCGAAACATGAGGTACAAGTTTGGGGACAAACTTCTTTTAAGGGGGAGAGTATTATAACACCCGCATTTGTGTTATTGCATTTCATTACATTGTCATGCATGATAATGTGATGTGTTGTGCATTTTGGCACATGTTTGAGTGAGCTTAGACTCATGAGTCGATTTGGGTATCTGTTTTAAAGAACCCTTTGAGACTGTGGTGATTGAGGATTTGTTGTTGTGACATCTCTCCGAGTATGGGACGGTCACTGTGGAACACTTTAAATGGTTATGTGGAATTAAATGTTTACCTGTGTATTTCTATATCTGTATTATTTCTAGTTTAGAATTTATATCTATTGTTAGATTTAGTATCCTGGTGAGGACAAATTAACACGCTATTAATTTGGTAGGCTAATTAGCAACTTCAGGAAACGTCATGTAGAAATTCACGTTTTAGCAACCAAACGAAACTTAGTCAGAAACTTTTATAATTTTGAAGTTTCACTTGTAAAGCTATGAATTAGCTGTGTAGAAAGTTTTGAATATTGTTTAAGAGTTTTGAAAACTCGTGGGGGAGTAAATGCAATTCCCTAGAGTTTTGCCTATATATAGATAGAGATGAGTAAGATATTTTCATTAGCTTACAACCTAAGTTTCCAAAAAGAGGCAAAATGGAGATTTTGTTTGCTTCGAGCCTTCTGACGACAAACAGCGACCCTTTATCAGTCTGTTTTCTTCTAGATTCCGTATTTGAACTCCTTGAGGTAAGGCCGTCGTTTTGATACCTATTAGGCCTTGTTTGGCCAAGTTTTTCGAAAAGTCATTTTCTAGAAATTTTCATAAAAGTTGATAATTGAAATTCTAATCGATAGGAATCGTAGTAGATGGTCTTCTGCACGTTCTTTGTGTAGGGGTTTTCTTTGGAACAAATTATAGGAGCGTTATTCGGAGGTGAGTGATTCAACCTTGCAATTTGGAATGATTTCTTGACATGTATTCATGTTATGTTTGAATAGCATGTGTTAATTCATAGAGATATATTGTGTAGTTCATATTGGGCAATTATATTGATAAGTAGGCCCAATAGCATGGTGAAATGTTTTAATTACCGAGAGCACGGTGATATGTATTTGAGCATGTTAAGTTGCTTATTTGGGTCAGAAGGAGCACGTGGTCACTAAGCCATTTTGTGGAGCCGATATAGGCATTAAGGTCGCACGATTGAAGAAAAGAATCGTGGGTCTTACCCTTTCGCGTGGACTTATTGGTGAGGAGTCGCGGATTGGGAGTATGGAATGTGCACGTGAGTCTCCCGCGACTAGTATGAAATGTAGAGATGTGAATGCAATCATGTTTATCATTCATTTGCATATGTTGATCTATTCACTAAGCGTTAGGTTAAACAAATCAAAATATGTGTGGTTATTCAAATAACCATTGTAGGTAAGAATACTAGCGAGGAATCGGGAAAGTGATCGCGCGATGTTGGGAGTTCACTTAGAAGGTGACACATAGATGTTTATCTCGTAGTTTTGAAATTGAAGTGTCTGTTTCATTTGTTTAGTTAAGAGACTTATAATAGGAATGGATGATAGCCTTGTATATGTTTTATATTTTCAAGTGTTGTAAGGATCACTTCCGAGTAGCTAGAACTTCGTTTTGTTTTAACTTGGAGAGCATGGTTTGGGTGGGTTAAGTTATTATGTATATGAACCCGGAGTTCACGTTTTAAAATGTTTGCTTGTCAACTTCATGCCTTGATTTAATGCTGAGATCGTTCGAGGTCGTAGGGTCGCTTGACCTTAGGCAAAATCCTAGTGCAAGAAGGATTGCTGTCAGAGGGTCATTCGACCGGTTGAAAGGGACAGTCCGACCGGTCGAAAGGGACAGTCCGACCGATCGAAGTGTCCTCTGCCGTGAAGAATTATTGTCGAGGGTCATCCGACCGGTCGAAAGGGGCATCTTAACCGGTCGAAATGACCCCTGCATGAAAACTTTTATATCCCTTCCGCAACTTATTTAAATGTTTTGATTGGTTTTTAGGGCACCTTTGGGACCCCTTTAAATATAAATTCATTTGTTTCAAAATATAATTACGTTTTCAAATTTATACGGATTTTACTGACTTCAAATGTATTGTTTCAAAAGAGCGACTACTCGTTATCTTTAAAGTTTATTTTCCGCTGCTACAACTTTGAAATGAGTAGGAAGAGGCTCGGTGGCGTGCCACGGGCTTCGATTCCGCTATTGTGGGATTGGGCTGTGACAACATATATATAAATAATACATTACACAAGCATGTTGAAAAGGGTGCAAAATTGCTAACGACAAAATATCATTCATAAGCCACGTAATTCAAATAGCAAGCAATATGATATGCAAATAGGGAACTTGAAAACATACCCGGGATCTAGCCGCGAAATAGAAACGTGCAATGTATACATATAAAATAAAACCTAAGAAAAGGTCTCTAACGCATATAAACACACAAGGCAAGAACCTAGGCTAATGTGTCGCGCATGAGGTTTAAAATCAATTAAAATCAAAGAAGTAAATCAAACTAGAGAAGGAGTTGAGAAATTGTACCTCAAATGCGCTACAAAACAAAGATTAGTACACATGCCTTGATCAAAGATATCAAATAATCAACCCTAAGCTTCTAGCTTAAATCTATCAATCATGGAAAGAATTGACAAAACTATGAATTCCTTTTGATTAGTTGGAGCCATAGCACCTCTATGGATATACAAGCCTCAACTGGGAGCCAATGTAATATCCATATAGGGGTTCTATAATCCCAATATGATCATAAGGAATCTATGTTTATGTTCAATTAGTTTCAACTAAGCCCAATTTTATCCAAGAACTAGTTCTAATCATAAGCATCAATATACATGAATGAATGAATGAATATGAACAAGAATGAGATATGAATTTATTCACTAATTTGGATCACTTAGTCTCTGTATTTAAGCTAAATTATCATTATTCAAGACATGATTTGGGTCCCAAGGCATTAGGAAACCATTCAAGTTAAAATCAATGAGACTAGACAAAAACAGTGACTGTTTCTCATAAATTACAGAGAGCAGACCTGACTTTAAAAGATAGAAAACCCATATTTCCAACAATTGGATCTTAATGATTTTTGGGTATGATATGCCTCTGTGAGTCTAGTTTCTAACCCAAAAAGAAAATCAAGGTTTGAACGGTCAGATCTCTGCGAATATGGAAAACACTAGACATCACTCATGAATCTACAACTCTCTGTCCAAAGACTTGGTATGATTTTCTAAAAATAGTAAACAAATGAGAAATACTTAGATCTTTTAAGGGTATCTTCCTAACACATTGAAATACTTAGAAAAAATTATTTTGGGTCAAGAAAGATCGATTAGGGTTCTGATTTATTAATTTTAAAACAGACTTACTGTTCTGAAATTTTGGACAGAGAGTTGCTTGTTTTGAAATCACAAGACCAAACCATCTTAGACATGGAATTTCATCAAAAAACAAAATCACAGAGATACTTAAATGGGTTATGAACATCTCCAATTGGTCTCATCCAATTCCAATGAACCATGATTTTATAAAAAATCTTTGATCGCAGTTGGTTTATGGATTCAGTGTACCTTTATTGAATTGGCGTTCATATTTCGAATCAAACTTGTTCCATGATTCTAGAGAGAACTAGGATCAAGTATGATGATGCCAAAAATTGGTAAGAGAGATTAAGAAAAAAGATATGGTGACACAATCAATTGTATGTGATTCGGCCTCGTTAATGAGGTGACCTACATCCACGGGTGCGTCAGTGCGCTTCACTAGCAGATCACCGACGGGCCTGGTGAGCCAACAATTGGGCGACACTACCAGTAATACCGGCCGGGTGTATGCGTATGGAATCAGTACAGCTGCTATTCTTTAGGTTAAGAATGCGATTCCCCCTTGATGGGGGTGGGTGGTCCCTTTTATAGGTGCAAGAGACCACCCGCACAAGGCAACCGATCAGATAAGGAAGCCCAATCTAATTTTAATTTGATGAGCATAAATCATGGGAGGTTTCGTAAGTGGTTTAGGAAACTATTAGACTTTCCATTAGTCTTCTGATTGATTTAGGAAACTGTTGAGCGGCTTGACTGTCAAACTGAGCCTTGTGGAGAGCTGCTACGCCGCATGCCCGGGCTGTGCGAGCAGACCGAGCGATAACACTTCGAAAGACCTCGGGATCAGTGGACCACCAGCTCCCTTTCTAGATAATCCGGGTCCTTTGCTGCTGAGATGGAGGTTTGACTGTAGCATAATATTTCTGGGCGTATCAGTTGCCCCCCATTTTCGAAGTCGATGTGATGTCCCATCAGATGAGGTTCGAAAATTAAGACTGCTTCCGAGGAACCGTCCGATAAGAGGTCGGGACTCTACCTGGGGTGGGACCGATCATAGCGGTCAGCTGGGGTATGGACAGAGCGGTGGCCTGTGAGTCCGGGTTCTACCTCTGCCACATGTCAGATGGTCACTAGCCTGGTCAGGATCCAACGATGCCAGCGTGGAAGTAACCGGGCCATTTTTGTGGTAACCGAACCGTCCCGTCATACATTTAATGCGTGCGCCTTTTGAGGCGACGCTTTGGGTGCCCGAGGTGACAACTGTCAGCCACTTTGGGCGGGAAAGCGTATGAGCCGTTGGATCTGTTTTGATCTGAACCTTCCGTAGTTCCTATATAAAGGATACTTGTCCATTTCTTCATTTCTTTGCTTCAAAGATATAGATTATCGAGCGGTTTGAGAGCGAACAAGATTCCCGATCCCTTTTCTGCGCTAAACTTTGTAAGTCTTTCCTTTCCAACTTCAGTTCATCACTCTTTTCCTTCTTTTTCCCTTTTTCTCTTCTTTTCTGAGCGAGGCTGGAGAAAGTGAACCCACTTAGGTTAGAACTGGAGTGGGATTTTTTCTTTCTTAGGTTCTGTTCTTTCTTCCAATCAGGAGGTTCGTTCGGTAGGTTGAACCGAGCGGGTGTTCCCGGGGTAGTCTTGAGAGAGTGTCACCTAGTGCTAAGTATCATTCACTCTTTGCCTTTTGGGTTAGTGACATTGCCCCCTTTGTATACTCGGCTCGGGGTTCCTGACCCATACTTAGGCCGTAACCTGCTTCCACATCCTACTATAAGAGTACCAGAAATGGAACATTCCAGCTTCGATTTTGCTTCCCGATAAGAGGATAAAATGTACCGATCGGGAAGTCCTGACACTAGCCTAGATCCACCATCTGCTTCTCCATCTGACCACCAGAGTGAAGGCAGGATCCCAATCCGTCTCTCCGGCGATGAGTCGGACCAGGAAGCACCCGTTGCTTCCGTTTCCCGGGGTTCAGGTGACTAGACACCAGGGGAACCCGACCTCGAGGTAGCCTTCTCCAGCGAATTTATCCCGTCCACCCTGCGTACTGAAGATCTCGGGCACATTAGGGATAGGTACGGCCTTCCTGACTACTGCTCCTTGGCGGTGAGTGTCGGTGGGCCCAAATCTACCAGCGGGGTTTCACTACCCTATATGAGGACATCCTCATGGCTGGGTTCCGCATCCCCCTCCATTCGGTCGCTCGGGATGTCCTGATATACATGGGGATTGCCCCAGGATAGTTGGCCCCGAACGGTTGGAGATTCCTCATGGGGTCTATCTCCCTATGGCCCCAAGTTTCCGAGAGAACATCCTCTCTTTAATAAAGAAAATGCCTCTATTTTGACCAACATATCGTATTTAAAAACTAGATCTGATGGTTAAAATAGAGATCTCTCTTTAATAAAGAGAGGGATCCATCTTTAGAACCTAACTGTGTATATATATATATATCAATTTTTTTTTATTTTATTTTTTCAAATTACAAGAGAAAGGAGTTGAGTTAAATACGTGACCTATACAATGAAGGGGCTTGAGACCCAACTTTGTGCCAAACGAGGTATACTCAATTTGCTTATGTCCAAGCTTAATGATGGAGAAAAAAGTTTTGCATTTACTAAGGCCAAAAAAAAGGTAAAAAAAAAAAGGGAATGATATGAATGGTATGATTGACATATCCTATCAACTAGATTCAGACTCGTGCGATGCACGAGCAAACATTTTCTACATTTAATATACAGATTTTTTTTAGTGATATAGTTATTTTAATGAACTATACAATTATTTACTTTTATTTAATTAACTTATTTTTGCTGAATCTCTTAAAAAATTGAGGTAATGACACGTGACATAATATATCTTTCATTTTATAAAAGAAAACTAGCTCTTGATCTGTGCAATGCTCGGGAAAAATGTTTAGTCAAGATTTTTTGGTATTGGTATGATATTTTTTATTTTAAAAAAATATAAAAGAAAAATGTTGATAAATCATAAGTGATAGAAAATCCTACTATGTTCGTATAGTACTTCTGGTGGAAGCATTTTTATTACGTGCATATATTTGTATGTACGTATGTAATCAATGTTGGTAGAAAATCCAAGCAGCCATGATAGTATCTTTTTTCAATTAATATCCCTCAAAAAACTGATTTTTATTATTTAGGAAATAAAAAAAATGCAAATTAGAAAAATTGTGGTCATGCCATGTGGCATGAGAGATTTTTATTACAATTATTTTAGGAAATAAACAAATTTAAAAACCAAAAAAATTATGCTCATGCCATGTGGCATGAGAGGCTTCAATATTATAATATACAGATATTTTGATTTAAAAAAAGATATAAAAGAAAATTTTTGATAAATCACAAGTGATAAAAAATCTTACTATGTTCCTATAGTACTTCTGGTGGAAGTATTTTTATTACGTGCATATATGTGTATAGGATAGCACTTCAGTGCTGTTAGTTTTGTTCGCCTCACAAATAAACAGTAAAACTGGGCAGTTTTTGAAAACCTGCTTATGCAAAAGCAGTTTTTCTGTTCATTTTGTGAGAGGAACAACACAAACATCATTGTTTTAACAGCACTGAAGTGCTATCCATTTGTATGTACGTATGTAATCAATGTTGGTAGTAAATTCAACCATCCATCATAGTATCTTTTTTCAATTAATGTCCCTCAAAAAACTGATTTTTAGGGAGATGAAGAGTTGGAAAAATTATTTTAGGAAATACAAAAATGCAAATTAGAAAAATTGTGGTCATGCCACGTGGCATGAGAGACTTTTATTACAATTATTTTAGGAAATAAAAAAAATTTAAAAACCAGAAAAATTATACTCATGCCAGGTGGCATGAGAGGCATCCATATTATAATATACAAATGTTTTGATTTAAAAAAATATAAAAGAAAAAAGTTAATAAATCACAAGTGGTAGAAAATCCTACTATGTTCGTATAGTACTTCTGGTGGTAGTATTTTTATTAGGTGCATATATTTGTATGTACGTATGTAATCAATGGTGGTAGAAAATCCAACCATCCATGATAGTATATTTTTTCAATTAATGTCCCTCAAAAAACTGATTTTTAGAGAGATGAAGAGTTGGAAAAATTATTTTAGGAAATAAAAAAATTGCAAATTAGAAAATTTGTTGTCATGTCACGTGACATGAGAAACTTTTATTACAATTATTTTCGGAAATAAAAAAATTTAAAAATCAGAAAAATTATGCTCATGCCACGTGGCATGAGAGGCTTCCATATTATAATATATAGATTAGCTTTTTAACACGTGCAATGCATGGGAGATTTTTTTTTTATAGTATGAATTGAAAATTAAATTGAGTGCATGTGTTATAATTAATAAAGAAGCCAAATTGTGTAACAGATCTAATTAATGGTGTAATTAAGAAGAAATAAAGGTATCTTATTATATTATTATAATATGGAAGTCTCAAGTGCCATATGGCATAAAGAGAGGCAATGTCAGAAAAATTTTAAAATTTTGTTCATTAAATTACTACAAACATCTCATTATTAACATCAATACCCAATACATCATTGATTACATACACACACATATATGCACCTAGATATGAAAATACTACCACCAAAATTATACAATCATGGTAGGATTTTCTACCACCTGTGATTTATTGACTTATATATATATATATATATTTTTAAATCAAAATATCATACCAACACCAGAAAATTTTCTTCCGTGCATTGCACGGGTCAAGAGCTAGTATTATTATAATATGGAAGCCTCAAAATACCATGTGTCAAACTAATGGGAACCAAGGTAAATCCATATTGAGGCTTCCCAAATTTATTTTATACATTTTATTTCTTCTTAATTTCACTGTTAATTAAGCATGTTACACATTTTCTTTCCTTATTAATTATAATATCACTCAATTCAATTTCCAATTTATCCTTAACAATTTCTCCCGTGCATTGCACGAGTTGAAAAGCTAGTAGAATAAATTTGGGAATCCTCAATATAGATTTTCCTTGGTTGCCCATTAGTTTGATATGTGGCACTTTGAGGCTTGCATATTATAATATTATAATAAGACTAGCTTTTCGATCTGTGCAATACACGGGAGAATTTATTTATTTTCCTTTATTATTATTATTATTATTTGAGTCTTACCTAGATCACGGCTGAATACAACGCATACACACCTCACACACGCACACAAACTTAACCCAACCCCTCCCTACAGCCTCACAATGGCCCATAGTAAAGCCCAACAGGGGCAACTTATTCCGACTAAATGCACGGGTGGGGGGGGGGGGAGGGTAAGAACTTCTCCCAAGGAAAATCGAACCCTTGACCTCTCCACTAGATAGATCAATGTGATACCATTTGACCACTTGGGTCGTTGGTACAGGAGAAATTTTTTAAAATGAGTTGAAAATTGAATTGAGTGGTGTTATAATTGGTAAGGAGAGAAAATGTGTAACAGACCTAATTAACTGTGTAATTAAGAATAAATAAAAGGTATAGAATAAATTTGGAAATCCTCAACATAGATTTGCTTTGGTTGTCTATTAGTTTGACACGTGGTACTTTGAGGCTTCCATATTATAATAATAAATAAGATAAATCTACGATCTATATATAAAGACTGATGCAAACCAAGTATTTACAAGTTGCCACATCACCATCCTCTCCTTTACAAAAAATCCTACGTGGCAATTTCTCCCCATTTTGCTAAATTTTCCTTATTTTTAATTTTATAAATTAATTTGTTCTTTTTTTTTTTGGTTACATATGTATAGATAGATAGATAGATAGATAGATAGATAGATAGATACACATCGCTATACGCGCAGATTTAATTAATAGTAGTATTCTAATAGACCACTATTAAATTGTGCTATTTAATATCTCTTCCCAGATCACAAGTTTCCACAAAGAATATATACATATTATTAATACGCATCTATCTATACTAATAGAGCCCTTCTTATGAGGGATCCCTTATTTTATTGAAATTAATGAGGACTTATAATCCCGAATGTTGGAGATTATTTAATCAATGCAGTAAAAGTGAAATTCACTGTGCATTAAATGATATTTAATGGCCAGAATTAGAAGTCCTCATTTTAATAAAATGAAGGATCCCTCATAAGAAGCCTTCCCTCTATACTATATCTAAAAGGAGAGCTAAATCCTCTCCTCTAACCTATACCACTTGGCATTTTATATTTTTTCATTTGCCACATCATTTTCTAACTTTCCCATGTGGCATGTTTCCTCACTTCTTCTTTTTCTTTTTTCTTTTTTGTTTTGATTTTATCTTATCTATTTAGTGTATCTAAAGAGACAATTATTTCCCTTCCTCTCACCTATGCGACTTTGCATTTTATATGATTTCCTTTTTTCCTATGTGACATTTCTCCTTTTTTTTACTTCTATTTTTTCCCAAAGATTTTACTTTGTATGATTTTATCTATTCCTTCACTCTTTCATTTACCTCACCGGTTAAATGAATTGACTTCTTATTCTCTCTCTTGTTTTTATTTCTTCATTCATTAATTTACTTCTCTCTCTCTCTCTCTCTCTCTCTCTCTCTCTCCCCCCTAAAAGCTTAGTACTTAATGTGATATTAAAATTTATAAGACCTTTTTAATTCTCAATCATTTACCAATATAAGTGTCTTTTGAATCAAAACTAACTCTCTCTCTCTCTCTCTCTCTCTCTCTCTCTCATAAAAGCTTAGTACTTAATGTGATATTAAAATTTGTAAGACTTTTTCCAATTCTCAATTATTTACCAATACAAGTGTCATTGAACCAAAACTCTTTCTCTCTCATAAAGGCTTAGTACTGAATGTGATATTAAAATTTGTAAGATCTTTTCCAATTCTCAATTATTTACTAATATAAGTGTCTTTGAACCAAACAATTTTATGTCCTCATTCATTCATTTACCTCACTGATTTTTATTTTATTTTATTTTATTTATTTATTTTATGGAATTTACCTCACCGACTCTGTGTGTGTTTGTGTGTGAGAGAGAGAGAGATAAAAGTTTAATACTACTTAATGTGATATTAAAATTTGTAAGACCTACCAAATGGGCCTAGACCATGTGGTATCACTCCATCTCTCTCAAGTGGGAGGTGGAGGGTTCGAATCTCCCCATGGGGGAGTGGGGAGGGGTTTTCCTCTGGCATTGTAGAATTAGCCCAGTTCCCTAATCTGTTGATATCTGTTGGGCTATGCCTTGCTTGGGTTGTATGTGTGCGTGCGTCCTCCATGTAAGTGATCAAAAAACATAAAAATTGTAAGACCTTTTCCAATTCTCTACCATTTACCAATATAAGTGTCTTTGAACCAAACAGTAGTCTAATTGTTTTAATATGAGGACAATTCATTCTCTCTCTTTTATCTATTCAGTATACAATATATCTTTTACGTACATGTGTATCTCCATGTGTTAGTAATGACTATTCTATTTTATGATTTGCAGATAAAGGGAGAAAAAGGCATTGCAGACCTGAAAAAGATGCTTCAAAAAATCCTTCTGCTGTTAAATATCTAGCCAATAAAGTGAGATTTTTCCCCAATTTTTCCTTCTTTATTGCACATTTTAATTAACATAAGTATGTATTCTCTGAAATTTTGTAATCAGCTGCTAATATATTATCTACTATGCTCTATTTTTCTTTTTATTCTTTCTTTTTACCATTTTCACTTAACATATTTTTGTAGTCATTTATGTCCATATGTAATCTCCCTACAAATCCACGTTGCCAATATACGTAGTCAACAAATTCCAGAAAGAAAAATAAAAAATCATCAATATACACATTCACCTCTCATGATTACCAAACATGTTGATAACTACTTATCAACAAGACTGCAGTTCTTAATAATCAACTTGTTGACATTCTTGAGGGAATGCATACTCTTTATCATATGGTAGATTCTATCTTGACAATATATGTTCACAACCCTATGAATATGACATACCCAAGATACGCAAGTGTTGATCTTACAAGACCTTACTGATTGGTAAGTCAAAGCAGTCACATCCATAGTCTGTGTCCATAATCGTCTCAAGATTGAGAACACGTACCTTATGCAAGTTATGAGTTCCTATCGACTGTTGATAATTTTATATGTCAATAGGAATCTCATGGTCCGTCAATGCACTATAAGCACTAGCATATTAACTAAGAGTCACACTCTAGTGATCGAGATTCATCACTCCATTCAATGGTAGTTAATAATGCTACAAAGTATACCTGATGAGATATCCACTCTCATCATCCACTGTGACAAGTTCTAAGTATCAAAGAATAGTAATCCATATCTTTTTTGTATGTATCCCATACATACATAAATTGCCTATTATGATACTTATGGATTACAACATTTATCTCATGAAACATACACAATGAAATGTATGAATGATCCCATATATAAAAATGCCAAATATCACATACATAAAGACCAGGTTTGAGGGCGCAATCCCAATAGTAACACACACCAGTTGGGTACACCTGGTACCAAGAAGGATACATTTGGTTCGAGGGGACCTTGTGGTTTCTGAATAGGCATAATTGATGGTCTTTTCAATAAGTCCATCGTTTTTGGTGGCATAATCGTAGGTGCTATCATATGACACTTCAATTTTTGCTTAGGTTCAGGTCCTGATTCAGGCCTACTATACGGCATATTCCTTCTCTATCCATAAAATGGATGTATTGTCATATTATTTTGGTAATGTCCCTTACAATTAGGGAAAAACCTCGAATATCCAGCAAACATTGGACCAAAGGCCATCGAGGCCTGATATATTGGTCCCTCAAATTGTCCTTTTTTTACATGCATCATAGGTTGTGGCAACAAGCCAGTTGATGACATAGGTTGCATGCTTGAAGCTTGTCCTTTAGGCTTATTTTCCTTGATATCTCTTTTCTTACACATATCAGCATATTCATCCCCGCACCTAACACATAACTGCGTGAGAATGATTTGATCAAGATTTGGCCCCACAGCCTCATGCTTAGCCAATTCTTCCAGTTCTTTGCATGCTTCACCTCATTCATCTTTTCTCTTTGCTCAATCTTTGACATGAGAAACTTAGTGGATACTATAGCCTGAACCATGTTGATTAAGACCTCATGCACTATTGGGAATGGATCTTCATCAATCCCCATAGCTTGCTTTTCTTGCTGAGGAAACCTTAACTTCCCTTTCTTGATCGACTCCTGGATCTTGTCTCGAAACACAGCACACTTATTAGTGAGGTGTGTCCAAGTATTATGCCAGTTGCAATATTTTTTCTTATCTTTCATTTCTTCAATAGAAGGTAACTTAACATCATCGGGTAATTTTATAACTTTAGCCTCCAAAAGATGATAAAAAATTCCATCCACTTTATAAATATCAAAATAATATATTTTGAAACATCCTTTTGCTTTATATGATTCAACAGATACATTCTTTTTCACCAAACTCTTACAGATGAAAGGTTCATTACCTATTATTTGAGCAGCATCTATCTCATAGTTAAGGTCTTTATAATAGGTTTTAAGTGAAGAGGCATTCTTTTCAGTCTCTTCTTCTAGCAGAGCTTCATACCTAGAGACTCGAGCAGTTAATTCAACCAAATCTCTAAATTCTGTAGCATCGAACTTTTTTCTATGCCTAAATTCAAGACCATTCTGTGCTAACTTCACAAATTTAGGTTCTGGAAAAATAATTTTATAGTTGGTCCTTGCTCTCTTAAACCTATTTATAAACTGAGTAGCCTTTTCAATAGGCTTTTGACTTAACCTAGCCAAATCAGTCATTGAGACTTCTGGTTCTGTTTGAAAAAATTGAGCATGAAACAAATCCTCCATTTGAGCCCAATTTTGAGCATAATTTGGGGCTAAATTAATGAACCATGTGAAGGCTATGTCAGTTAACGAATTAGCAAACATCCTAAGTTTTAAAATTCATTAGAAGCAGCATCAACACATTGACTTGTAAATTTTTGCAATGTGTTCAATTGTGGACTGACTTCCATCACCAGAGAACAAGGTGAATGTAGGAAATTTGAAGCTTTGAGGCAGTTCAATCCTATCTATCCAATAGGATAGGGTTTCCTATACACAAGAGTCTATACTCCTCCACACAGGAGTATGTACTCCTCTAGCAATATGATCACATATCTCATGAATGAGATTAATTATTTCTCTCAACCAAATTTGGTTGTTGTCGAATTGGTTGTCCCATGGGTGGAACAACATTTGGGGCAACAAGTGGTGGTTGAAAGTTTTCTATCCTCCTATAAGGTTCATTGTTAACCCTTCTCCCATATCCTAACTCTGGTTCGAACATAGGGTTATTATTCACCCTCCTATTTTGACCCATATTAAAGTCCCTAGGTCTTCTATCTTCTACACTCGTTGGCCTAAATATTGGTCTTGGAAACCCCCATTCTGATACGCTTGAGGCCCTTCAAACATAGGCCCTACATTATTTTGAACGGGTATACATAAACTTTCTTGTGTATTTGGCCTTATATTATGTAATACCCTGTATTTTCAATAATTATTTATGCATAGAAATTCTATATATTTCCTTTAACCAAACTTTAAATTTCACTATTCAATCGATTGAAGTTCTTTCGAGCGATCGAACATTTCAAAGTTCAAGCAATCGAACCCTGTTCAATCTATCGAAATCCTACCGACCTGAATTTATGACATGGTCCCTACTTCAATCGATCAAACCCCTTTTTAATCGATCAAAGCTAATCGATCTGAGTTCGAGCGATCGAACTGTCTTCGATCGATCGAACCTATAATTATCATAATTCCAGGTTTCACGAAAACGATGCCACCTGCACCCCATCCTCCCCTATATATTCATTGTGTTCGTGTGTGTTAGTGTGTTTGGAGAACTAGAGAGCTAAAGAGAGTTGTGTGTTTGTGTTTTGTCATCTATATACATATACTCACATCCATATATATAGAACTTGTAGAAGACGAAGTTTGAGCAATCGAACCAAGTAAAATTGATCGAACACACTAAGGCTCAATCGATCGAAATGACTGCAATCGATCGAGATGCTTCAATCGACTGCACTTTCCTCAAGCGATTGAGTTGACTTTAATCGATCGAACCTAGAAGAACATGGATGTGTTCCTTTATGTTTATCATTCATAATGCCTAGATATTTAATTTATGTTCCCTATACCTATTATGCAATATTATGGATTACGGAGGTAATGGGATACGATAATGAGATTAAGATAATTAAGGTGAATAACGTAGTCAAATTAAGAACGTTAGTAATGATAAGGCGTGATAACGAGATAAGGTTTGAGATAACGTGGTGGGTAACATTGGATAATTCTAGTGTTTAAGCCAGTGGGGTATTGGTGACCATTAGTTTAAGCATGTCAGTATCATGAGTTGGTCGTGAACACATCTGCGTGGGATGTGAGCATTATGTATTGTGCTAGCAAGAAGTTATTGATGCATATTGATTATGAACGGACGATACTCGCAAGTGTTCTTAAAAGTGGTGAACAATAAGAGTTCTTAAAAGCGGTGAACAAGAGTATTGGTGCGTCCATAGACTAGTCATTATATGAGAGCAATGTACAGTGCTCATAAGAGTTCTTAAAAGTGGTAAACAGTGAGAGTTCTTAAAAGCGGTGAACAAGAGCACTAGTATGTCGTGATGATATTATCAGTTTGGTACAATCAATCTTAGAGTTGGAAGATGATGAGAATCGGTTAATGATGTGTCAGAATAAAAGAGGAAAGACATTAGTTATATCACTGCTACATATCATGCATGACTGGTGAATACGTTATTTCTATGAGACTGTATTAGTTAGTTCTCACTTAGCTTTCAGTAAGTTGATGACCTTTATTGCCTGGACATTCCTCGTCCAGACTACCCTGTCCTTAACAATGTAGGTGGTGGAACCTACGGTGATGGCTACTACCCAGAGTTGGATTATGTAGAGGGTGGCCCTACTAATGACGGTTATGCCAGAGACGCCTACTACACTGACGACTGCCCTTATGCCAACAGAAGACTTGAATATTGTAATACCCGTAAAATTTAGAATATATGGAAATAGATTTTCGGGGTTAGTCCTACATTTATCCTTGTATCCCATATTTTAATATTGTGATTTCAATTTTTGTAGCCACTAGATATTTTAACTATAGATTAGATTATATATATATATATATATATCGTTGTCACTAATATCAAAACTATAAGTTATATTATATTCGTACCCGATGCCATTTTAACTTCGTAAGCTATAATTAGGATTATAAATAGCATTAATGTTTTTATTTTAACCCCAAACATTAAATATAGACCTAGATTGTAATACATAAACTCGAACAATAATGCGTAGACTCGGACTGAATTAACACGCGAACCCGTAATTATACCTGTATTGCATGTATCCGAGAGTGCGCGTAATTCTAGATGCATTGCGTCAGTCACATCTCACAATTTAGAGAGAGTACCAACCACCCCAACTACTACCTTATACACCCATGTCTCCCCTTACCCAAACCCAACCACCTAAACCCCTTCCACACTCAATCTCCATGCTTCCCAAACCACCACCCATGCCTTCCTTACACCCCCAACCACCTTCACCACTCCAACACTCCACCCCCTCACCTCCTTTAACCACCCCCTTACATACCATAGTCTATATATGTGTGAGGTGTGAGTGTATATGCATGCATGTATATGTGTTGTGTGTGCCGAGAGAGAGAGAGAGAGAGAGAGAGAGAGAGAGTGTGTGTGTGTGCAAAGTATGTGTTGCGTACGTGTGTATGCATGTGAGTGAGTATAGTGTGGGTATGTGTGGCGTGCAAAAGTGGTGGAGTTGAGTGCATGTGTATATAATACATATGTGTGTGTAGTATGTAGTGGTGTATACATGTCTTGTGAATAAGAGTGGCAGTGAGGGTGTTGAGTGGTTTGTTGTGTGTGTGTGAGTTAAGTGTTGTGTTGTATGCATGTGTACATAATATATATGTATGTGTGTGTGTGTGTATTATATATATATATATATATATATGCATGTATAGATTGATCAACCCAACCCCCAACTTTTTCCCTCCCCTATAAATATAACCAACTCTCCTCCCTTATTTCCTTTACAACACAAGAGAAGGAAAAGAAGAAGAAATAAAGGAGAAAGCTTAACTGAGCCTACCCCGAGCCACACCGCGGCCTCGAACTTACGGTGAGTTCCTAACTCACTTGGTATACTAGAATAATGCCCGTATTATTTTTCATTTATTATTATTATTCTTGGAGAAAATTATGCTTAACATGTGGTGTCCCTAATCTAGGTCTACATTATGATTTCTATTATCACTGTTGCTATTATTACTATTATTTATTATTATTACTATCTTATTAATTAGTCTAAAACCTCACATTGTAACATGTAGTGTCCCTAACCTAGGTCCATATTATGATTCTATTATTATTATTATTATTATTATTATTATTATTATTATTATCAAATAAACCTCATGCTTTTGTTGTACCCCGAACATGTTTATGTTCGTATTATTATTCCGTTAATATTATTAATATTATTATTTATTTCAGTTTTAGCCTTATGTTAATATGTTGTCCTCCGAGCTTATTATTCATATTATTATTATTATGTTTATTATTATTATTATTATTTATTCCGATTAAAGCTCATGTTAATATGTTATACACTGAATATATATATATATATATATATATTAAGGTTTGATTTATTAGTATTTTGTTTATTACTTATATTATTATTATTTACTCCAGTAAAACCTCATGTTAATATGTTATACCACGAACATATTATTCCGTCATTATTATTATTATTATTATTATTATTATTTTGATTTATTATAATTATCAGTTTGATTAACACCATGCTTTAACATGTTGTACTACGAGCTTACGGCCTGTATTATATTTCAAGAAGAGTCCATGTTTAATTAACTTGTACCTTGTACATATCACAAGAAACACCTCACGTAGAACTCGGTGTCATAACATCAAGTCGACGTGCTCGTGTACAAAGTCGAACGGTCGCGGAGACCAAGTTCATATGCATTTGGAAATAAGTGTAGTCGACTGCGGTGGTCCAAAATTTAATATGTAGTGAGTCGGTACTGTCAAATGGAATTACAGGATCACATGTTGTGGACACGCGGAATTCCGCTTTCCTTTTGTTTGTTTTGAAAGGAAAAATGTTGATTTGAAGAAAAGAAGGTCTGTTGAAAACAGATACAGAGTCGCCACTTGGTCTTTAAAGAACCAAGAAACCTAGTTTGAATTACCCAAATGGATAAAGGGCACCGGCCTTTCATAACCAAAGAACTTGGCTCGGGGTTTTGGTACGAGAGAGGAAGGAGCCTTTGTCACGACTAAAATACCCTCAACTCGCCCCGTTTTTCGACGGGCCTCAATTATCATCCAAATAATGATCTTATACGTACTATGTTTGGTTCGACAATTAATACTATGATAGTATATTACATCTCATAAGAATCTTGAAATGGAAGATCAAAAGATAAGATATCATTCATAAGATCTAAGCCAAATATCATACAATGTAAAGTGAAAGATCACACAAATAAACCTAGGAAGAGTTGTCTAATCATATATCAAGCAATCAAGTTTTCCTAATCTAGGAGGGGATGTGAATTGTTCTTGAAACAAATAAATCAAAGAAATCAAAAATATGCTTAGCAAGCTAGTATGATGAATGTTAATCTTTGAGAAAAGAAGATCTCTCGATCCCCGGGACGGATGAGTGTAGTCATCCCAATTTTGACCAAACGTCGAATTAAGGGAAGTACAACCTCTAAGATCCGATGATGACAAGCGTCTAATTAATCTAGGACTTCCAAAGATGATTCAAACTCCTCCGAAAGCTCTTGCAATTCCAAAACAAAAAGGAAAAAGAAAGAAAAGGAAAGACAGAAGAAAACGGCGCACAGTGACCTCTGCGGCAGTCACGGGCTGTCGTACGACAGTCCATGGAGTGCCGCGTGGCATTCTGTGAGTGCCGTTAATTCCAAAAAATGCCGCGAAAAAAATGAAAATTTCAAAACTGGACGGTAGTCCATAAAACTTCACCGACATTCACTGAATGCCGCTCTGGCACACACTGAGTGCCACAACGGCACTCACTGAATGCCGCCTTTTTGTAATAGCCAGTTGTAAAACAGCACACTTTGTACCTTCAAGAAAGGACATCCGGGGTTAGGGTTTTGCCCCTGAAATGGTTGGAATACCACTCCAAAATCTGCCTATATAAGGAAGGTGTATATCCTAATACAAAAGGACTTGGAATATTAGAATGTTAGGATCCCAATATTGATTCTCCTTCACAATTTTCCAAATTAAGAGAGTAATAGAGAGATTTGTTTGGAAGAGTTAGAAGAAGAGTTTGATCATTACTTGGAAGGCCTTGAAGAAACTAAAAAGTTGAGGATACTTAGGGGTAAAACTCTTAACTAATTAGTTTATTTAGTAGTTCAATCACAATATTTAGATACTTAGGATCTTTTACACATTTTCAAAACTTCTCTTCCCACCTCATTTCATCACACACCATATATATTGTGATTGAACTTTCATCTCATTAGTTTGGATCAAAGTAAGTTTAGTGTTTGAAGCTTAAAATAAATCTTGAAATAGAACCTTGGCCTTTTTTTGCTTGTGTTTGTTTAGATTCATGAGACTTTCAATGTCTTATTTGAATCTTAGCATTCAAAACCCAATATTCTCATAAACTTATGATTTATGAGAGGATTGAGGTTGATTTTATTATATGGAGTCAATGAGTCCAAACTTCATCTATAGTTTGAACTCATTACTTTGAGGTTTTATGAAGTCTCTTATACTTCATTGAAATCCACAAGTTCAAATGTCTTTAGTCTCCAATGACCATCAAATGTTAGGAGAAATAATTTGAATCTAAGCCTATCTTCATGGTTTAGGTCCCTTGTATTGAGGTTTTATGAAGCTTCTTCATACTTTTAACCAATCCTGAGCACATATAATGGCCTATACTATCTTCGGAGTCAGGGAGCTCCTAAATGCATCAAGAACTCGCCCTCCAGTACTAAATGCAGACTCAGATGCCACTATACTGATAAGAATTGCCAATACATAGCGGGTCATCTGCGAAAGGATAGGAAATCGAGACAAATTAACCCTCCACCAGTTCAAGATGTCAAAGTCATCATCATCATCTTCGGTAGCCTCACCAAGATACATATCCAATTCTGACTTAGCATCAACATTCCCACTATCAAGTTTAAACTGATTGTACTCTTTTTTCAATAAATCTCTCCTCTTATTAGTAGGCTCTAGCCGCTCCACATCCATTGTCACACTAGATCGCCTAGTTGATGGTCGGGAAGATGAAGATGAAGATGTGGTGAATTTGGGTGAGTTTAGTTGTTCATACTCTTTAAACATATTATATGTTGCATCTTTCACCAACAAAAAGAGATTGTGTCCCCCAAATTCCCCATACATTTTCTTAATGGCAAACTCCACAAATCCAAACTTGTGACGAGGATCCAATACCATAGCAATAAAAATCAACAAGTTCATATTTTCCGGATCTCCCCAATACTTGTCATACTTAGCCTTCATCTTTGTTGCCATAAAACTCATTTCAATGTCATTACTAGATTGCATCTCTTTCAACAAAGTCAAAACATCACTAATTTCACTGACGAATGAATTGGATGTGACATATAGAGAGCCAGAGATCCTCAATGTTAGGTGATAAAAATGTTCTAAAAATCGAACTAAACGCCTTACATTAGCCCAATCTTCCTCAGTTGGCACCCCTTTTCCCTCACTAGCCGTTAGATCAGAGTTATAAGTTGAATCTTGCAAGCTATACCTCTCAAAGGCTCTCTCAAACTTCTCCGCGGTATCTAACATTAAATATGTGGAGTTCCACCTAGTGGGAACATCAAGGCATAATAATTTCTTACTCTCAATCTTCTCAAACTCAACACACTCTTTAAATCTTCTTAATCTAGCTAGTGATTGCCTAACAAATCTCACAGCCGCACAAACTCGAGCAACAGACTCACCTACTTCTTTGACACCATCAATAACCACAAGGTTTATAATGTGTGCTGTGCACCTCACATGAAGATGCTTACCACCTAACACATTTGTTCCCCAAGTGTCAAACCTCCTCTTCAGGAATGCAACTGCCACATCATTAGAACTCGCATTATCGACCGTAATGGCCAACACTTTATCAATATCCCAATCAAGTAAGCATTTCTCAATTGCAATTCCAATGTCCTCACCTCTATGACTTTTAATTGGACAAAAATTCAAAAAAAAATTTTGCAATGTCCAATTGTTATCAATAAAGTGTGCTGTGAGAACCATATAATTGATTCTTTGCAAAGATGACCACGTATCTGTTGTAAGACAAACCCACCTATTCGATTCCTTCAACAAGATTTTTAATTTTGACCTCTCTTGCAAATAGAGATCATAACAATCTCTATTAATAGTTCTTCGTGATGGAAGGCGAAATTCAGGTGGTAATGAAATTGAGACAAATTTTTGAAACCCGGGATGCTCAACAAAACTAAATGAGAGCTCATCAGTAATTAACATCTCACCGAGTGCCTTCCTAGCAGCCTCACACTCAAATCGCCAAGTGCCCAATGTACTACCCCCTGTTTCACTACCGCCTGATTGAAACCCAGTAAGTTTTGTTTGGCTAAGGTCGTGGTTGTATGGGTTTGCCTTACAACTAACCAAGTGATTTTTCAATGAACCAGTCCCACATGTTTTTGGATCAGCCGCATATAGTTTCCCACAATAGTTACACTTTGCTTTCTTCTCACCTTTCTCATCAGCGTACTTAGTAAAATGACTCCAAACCACCGATCTTGGTTTTATCTCTTTCCTTTTTTTTCCCAGTAACGAATTTACAGTGTCATTGTCAATGTCGTCATTGGCATTGTCATTGTCGATATCAATGTCAATGTTTACACTTTCTTTCGACATAGTAGAGAAAAGTTTTAAATGTTACCTAAGTTAGAGAGAAAAGTTCAAAGACAACATAAGTTTAAGCCCATTTCAATATTAAACAAAAGATAAGACCCAAATTAGCACCGAATATTGTAACAAATTTATTCATTTAAGTATTCTGAGGAACTTGTAGTTTATTGACTTATGCTTATGCTTTATTCATTTAATTATTTTGGATGGGTCCCTTGTGTTCAAACCACATTTTTGAGAATCCGAATACTCAAGTTTTGGCAACCATTCATATCATGCTTAGCATATAGAAAAATACTGCATGATCCACCTAAATTAAATGGAATTTGATACATCTACTAAACAAGTCATACTTTATCATAGTTGGTTCAATACACAACCAAAAGCATCAAAGGGATGAGGATGAATGGCTTAATGGGAAATCAGATGTTAACAAGAAGCAGATTGAGAAAGATGTTATAGTCCATGTTACTTATTATCACTTGCAACAAGATTGAGGCAATGAGTTTCCTTGTCTAGTGTCCACACTCCACATTGTGGATAAAACACGTGGGTTCATCTGATTTACATTTGGTAATTTCCTCATTGCCATAGGTTCTAAGGTTGCCACAAAGGCCCTACAATTACATTATCTTTTGAAGTATCACATCTTGATCCTCTAAATCAAAACATTTCATTTCATTGGCCTATAGAAAAATGAGGGCAACCACAATTAAAAAACAATTTGTCACGCCCCGACGTAGCATAATACAGGAAAGCATTTAATTTCCTTTATGGACTCGTAGGTCGTGACAAGTGAGTATGACCAATTGTCCCTGCAACAAATAACTTAACAACATTTCTAAAAGAAAGGATACTAATAAACATAAGCTCGATAATTAAAAACTTACTAACTATTACATAGGTCGAGGTCTTAGGCACAAACGCCCTTATTCAAATTCTAACAAGGTTTATTACAACTCTGAAAGGAAAGACATAAGGAAAATAAAACAGCTCTTCTGGAACACCTCCGGTCATCTAACTAGCATAGTCAACGAACTCTGGCTGCTCCTGACCTGGAAAATCTGGACATAGAGTCCAGGACGCATCGACGCCGTCAGCTTATGAAAGCTGGTGAGTAAAATAAACATGTGCTCGCAATATATATATATATATATATATAAGCATATAGAACAAAGGTATAAATTAACATTAACAGTAATATATTCAAGGTTCCAATATCAACATAAATCACGGGGGAATATAGTAAGAAATAAATACGAAATTGTACATGAATTGTGTAATATCTTAACTTGCCAATTCTTTTCTTTAAAACAACCCAATTCAATCAACACATCATCTCAGATACCAGGAGTAAATAACTACTCAGTCATCCAATTCACACGCTACACTATCGCCTCCAATACCAGGAATACTATCCGATCGGTATTGAAGTCACACACCACACTACTGCCTCAGATACCAGGAATACTATCCGATCGATATCTAGGCCGATCACAACCGACCATTGCTCCGGATATCAGGAATACTATCCGATCAATATCCGAAACGCGCGACTTAGATACCAGGAATACTATCCGATCGATATCTAAGTCGTACACAGCACTATCACCATCGCTTCGGATATCAGGAATACTATCCGATCAATATCCGAAACGCGCGCCTTAAATACCAGGAATACTATCCGATCGATATCTAAGTCGTACACAACACTGTCGCCTCCAATACCAGGAATACTATCCGATCGATATTGAGGTCGCACACCAAACCGCCACCCTTTACTCTTTTCACGCTTTATTCCACACATGCATGTTTGACACAACCTCGACCCTAATATGTATGTCAATGTTCACAGTTTGTAGCAACAGTTATTAATCTCAAGCTGAATATTCGTTTTAACATCAATATCGATCTTAAACATTCTTACAAGTCTAATTTCTAACAGTGAGCCTTTAAAACAGTATATTTGCAAATCAGCTCCTTGAAATTTCCCAAAACATTTTCCAAACAGTCCCTTAGACAAAAATACAGAAATTGCTCAAAACTGCCACCTCGCGCGAGCGGATCGCGCGAGCGAGGGAGAGGTGATGTCGCGCGAGCAAAGGGGAAGGACGGATCGCGCGAGCGGATCGTGCGCGAAGGGACAGAACAGGTCACGCGAGCGGGTCGCGCGAGCGAAGGGGAAGGACGGATCACGCGAGCGGGTCGCGCGCGCGAAGGGACAGAACAGGTCGCGCGAGCGAACCTCGCGCGAGCGGGTCGCGCGCGCGAGTTCTTGCAGAATGTCATCTTCTTCGTTTTTCCCCTGTTTTCAATTTCAAAGCCATTACAGACCCATTTTCAGATTCTGATCGTACCAGGACATGTAATATATGGTTCTCTTCCGTTTTCCGCGTAGATTAAGAATACGCGATCAATTTTAACTAATACGGATTGTATCTCTTAATATTTGCGATTAAAGTGAGGGTGTCAAAACTTTAAATCAATGGTACGTCGCAATACGGACGAATTATTGCGTAGGATTCGAACCACAGCTTATTGGGACTAAGATCTTTCATTTCCAATTCACGGAATTGAATTTGGTTGAGTTTTTGCAAAACTCCAATTTTAAGCTTCCATGGTGTATCACACATATATACACATATATACACACATATACACTGAATTATACATATATATATATATATGTGTGGCGAGTGAGTTTATAATACTCACAGAGTCTAATTACACAGAGAATTGAGACCAAGAGTTTCCGCCGAGAATTCCGCCGTTAGAAATTACCCCTCCGTTCTTGATATATATAAGTCTCCAAGTATGAATGTGCGTATGTATATATATATATACTGTTTGTGGGTGTGTGATCAAGAGAGTGATTGAGAGAATGGAGAGAATTGAGAGAGTTAAGAGAAGCAGAGAGTGAGAGATGAGAGACTGATATAGTGATTATATAGACAGCCCAAAAATTGGGCTCCAAGCAATGACTAGAAGTCATATGGTGTGGTTGAGCTCACGTGCTCCCACACCTAAAACGCGATATACACGCAAGTTCAGATCAAAACTGGTATTTTCTGGTTTAAAATAAAATACAGAAAATTATATTAATGTAGGAATTAAATTCCCGGTTTAAACAAAAATATAGATATTGATTTTAAAACCATAGAAAGTATTTTGGAAATTACAGTTTGACCCCAAACAAAATATTATAAATAGAAATAAAATGGAAATATTCATTTATTAATGGAAAAGAAACTACAGGGTGTTACACAATTAAAACCGAGAAGAATGAGTGCAAACATTTCATTTCATTTCAGCGTAGGGCAAAGTCAAGGGCAAGCACAATTAAAAAACAATTTGTTTGCAGAAAAGCTAAATTAAAATCGAGAAGATTAGAAGAATACCAAATTGAGAGTATGAGACTTCAAATCTACTGTATACTGCAATCTCTGATTCTCTCAAGGAACCCCCAATTTGAGAATTGAAAACCTGCAAAAAAAAATTAATAATAATAATAATAATAATAATGAAATGGTAAACCTAAAACCCCCACTGTCACACAGTCACAATGTGTAGTGTGTGCATCTCTCCTAAGTCTAACTGTCTAAGTCCTAAGTTGGACCTTTGTAGTTTGTCATTGTCACATTGTGTGTGTAACACTGTAACAGTGTGATGAGTGGGAAAGAGAGAGGGAGACTGGGAGAGAGAGGGAGAGATCAAGAACAAATCCTAAACAAAAAAAATACAGAAATACAGATGATCACAAATCACAAATCCCTAAATCCCTAATCACAAATCAAGAACAAAAAAAAAACAATACAGATCAATACCTAATCACAAATACTTTTGAAGTTAAAAGCCCCTAAGTTCCTAACCCTAAATACCTAATTACAAATCAATAGATTCAAATTATTCAATACAGATCAAGAACAAGAAAAAAATTAAAAAAAAATACAGAATAATGAAAAAAATCGGAGGGGATTCCGATTACCTGTGGCAATGGCCGTAGGCCCACAGTGCTCTGAAGCCTCTGATGAACCGGCCGACGCTATGGTGGTGGTGGTGGTGGTGCGGCGCTGTGGTGGCGGTGGTGGTGTGGCGCTGTGGTGGCGGTGGTGGTCCGATGATGTGGTTGAGACTGAGAGTCTGAATCGTCTGAGAGAGACTGAGAGTCTGAATTGTCTGATTGTGACTGTGAGAGAGTCAGAGACTTGAGAGTTGAGAACTTGAGAGAGACTGAGAGAGAGAGAGAGAGAGAGAGAGAGAGAGAGAGAGAGAGAGAGAGAGAGAGAGCAGAGGCAGAGCTGACTCAGCTGAGCAGAGGCCCGCCGCCCGCCGTTTGGGGCTTGGAGTTGGGAGGTCTACAAAAGTTTTTAAGTTTTAACCCTAATGTTCTCACTTGGTTTTTATATGGAAATAGAACTTCGGTTATTCGGGTTCGACCCGAACTTAATTTTATTTCCGAAAACCAAACTAAACTTATTAAAATGGTTCGATTTCGAACTGCAATAAGTTCAGTTCGGTTATAATCCGAACCGAAAATTTTAAAACTTCGGGTTCGGGTCGGTTTTTCGGGTTGGCCCGAAGTGTGCCCACCCCTAGTGTAGAATTGACAAATAGTAGTAAAATATAAATGAAGTTATTCTGACACTAAGTATTGTAAAAATTGTGAAAAGAAAGGAAATATATACTTTATTTAACACAAAATAAAGTACAGATCCTAACCTCAAAGAGAACTTCGAAGTAGTATTCTACTCCTAAGGAAATGAAAAGACAGAATAACAACAGAAATGTATTTTCGAAGAGTTGGTTGGTGCCTTTGAGTGTGTTTTGTTGTCCATCTCTTCTTCTATTTATATGATCTCGAAGAAACTGCTCTTTTATATTTCCACGTGCTATAACCTGTTGCTTTAAACTGCTTGCTCTCCTTTCAGCACGTGTCTTGACAGTTCCTCTCTGAATTTGAACCTTGTTAAACAATGAACTGCTCGCGGCCACGTGAGTTATTTGAATTCTTCCACGTGTTAAGCTTTCATATCTTATTCAGTAGACATCTCCACAGACTCCACGTGTCATCCAATTGCTGGCCTGGATTTTTATGATATAAATACTCTCTAAAATGTTGGGCCAAAATTTCTAACAGTTAAAGTTTTTGGAGCAACTAGTGACTCAACATATTTCATACGCGTAGGCTATGTTTGGCATGCCAGAAATATTTATCATATCAGACATATAAAGGCCAGGGCTGACCCTGAGCAAAGGCGAAGAAAGCCAGAAACTAGAGCCCCCAAATCCAACCGTTGCGTAGTATTCCAGCCCAAAATGTAGTCTAAGTGTATCCCTACATGATTTTTAGGATTCTAACCCAATGCCTAATTTCCACAATCATCATTTAATAAAGGCGAAGGAAGCCAGAAACTAGAGCCCCCAAATCCAACCGTTGCGTAGTATTCCAGCCCAAAATGTAGTCTAAGTGTATCCCTACATGATTTTTAGGATTCTAACCCAATGCCTAATTTCTTTGCCCTAACTCTTGATCTCTCATATAAATTTTCATTTATTTGTTTTTCTTTGAGAATGGACTTTGGATGACAGATGCAATTTTTTTTTAGAGTTCATAAGTGATTATTGAACTTTAAAAGTTAAAGTGAAATTACAAATTTTTTTTTTTACACCATTTTTTAGAGTTCATCAATGACTATAAAACTCTAAAAGTTAAAGTAAAACTACAGTTTTTTTTTTCTTTCACCTGAACCGTAGAAGCAAAAACTGTGCCAAACGGGCCCACAAATGCCAAACGCGTTGTCATAAAGGGACTGAAAGCAAAAGATGCCTGTTCGTGGAAAAAAAAAAATGTAAAAACAGACCCCAATCAATGAAAATGGTTGGCGACCAATTTGGTTCATACATTTGACCGTCAAGTCCACAGACTACTTTTTTGTCAACTACTTCATTGAGAAAGAAAGGAGCAAATTATGGAATCACTGTCAATCAATGGAACAAAATTTCTGACTTTTCCAAGAAAGGGAACCATAGTGAGCAAAATTTTTATTTTATTTTATTTTTTTTGAAGGGACAAAAAAAAAAGTGCAAGTAAAAATAAATACCCACAGAGTTTAAGGAAACGGATGGAATCAGAACAATCGGAATCAAAGTTTTGTTAAAAAATACTTTGAGGATAATTTTTTTGATAACTTTCTTATAATACGTTTCTTCGTATTTTGTAAGTATTATTGATCGTGGGGTTAAGAACTTGGGATGGAGAGCACACAAACTTGGGGCGAAGCAGATGATTAAATTTAATTTAAAAGATGATAATAATTAAAAACACTTTTGACGAACATAAGAGGTTGTTTGATAAGGTTATGTGGTTTATAAGTGAACAAGTTCTATAAATTTCAATATTGATAAGTGCCAATTTCTTGACTAGGACTATAAGAGTCTGTCGCACTAGTAACTCTCTTAAAAGTGATTTTCTTAAAACTCACATAACCTTCAACATAACCTTGGTTCTGCTTATATATATATATATATATAAATTAGAACATAACATTGGTCTAACTAGTGGGCTTAACACTCGTTGACCCAATTTAAAAAAATAATAAAATAAAATAAAATAAAAATTAGTCCGGCTTTGGATGCCCTAAACATAAAAGTACAAGCCAATTAATTGAATGAAGCCTTCCACGAAACTAATGTGAATCTGGTTTCAGACTCTGACCTCAACGTACTCTAATACTTTTGGTTAATATTCTTAGAGAAAGAAACAAGTCATGGAATAATTAAGATGGATACCAAACGCAGCCTTATGTTAGAATGTGCAGCTTCGTTTTGGCCACTGCGTTACATAAACTTAGGCGTATATACATTAAAAAAAAAAATTTAAATAATTCAGAGAAGTCATGGGAAAACATCATATGTTAATTACAATTTTTTTAAAAAAAAAAAAAGTTCAATGGGAGATAGGGATTCGAACTTATTGTTCTTATAGCTCAGAAAAAGTTGGTGCCGACCAAGTTGAATAAGTCCTCAGATAAATAACTTTTAATGAGTCTTCTAAGAAGTATATAATATACATACATATTCCTTTCGTTTATGAATTAACACAAAAGTTTTAGGATAAGTCTAAAGTCCTATTTAGAAACCAGTAATCAAAGATAAAAATCGTGTTCTATTAGCGTTAACAAGTTACTTAGTTTAAAATAGTTATTGTAATTTTTTTTATAGCAATATTATTGTAATTTTATTACTGCTATTTGATGTAATTCTCTATTACATTTTTATCACTTTGTTTGACTCGAATGAATTACAGCTTAGAATTAATAGTTATTGTAAAAATATGTTTATGGCAATATTATTGTAATTTTATTACTGCTATTTGATGTAAGTCTATTTCATTTTTATCACTTTGTTTGACTCGAATGAATTACATGTATGAATATTATGAAATCGATATATCATGGCTACCTACTTCTACCAAATATTACGTTCTTTTAAAATTATTATTATTATTATTATTATTATTATTATTATGAATTTAAGGGTGTAAGAAAAACCATTTAGACCGAACCGACCATTTCGGTCAATTTACACCGAAGAATTCACGCATAAATACGAATCAAATCGCCACAATATACTAAAGCCATTCAAAATTGATCTAATTGAACGGAATACATCCCTACTCGATTCGTATGGATATTAAAAAAAGTACAATAAATCACGAGAATGAGATACCCCTTCCACTGGAATTTTGTACTCTAGGGATAAGCAATTACAATATCCAAATCCTGCTAAAATGTTGGACCAAACATTAGCTAGAATGGTTTGAATAGGAATAAAATATATATATTCCCAACCTTGACAACTCCATCCAAAATGAAATTTGAAGTCATTCTAAAAACGTAATGGTAAATCTATTGTTTGTTAAAATTAACATGATGATGGTTCTATTTCTATACAATATTACAACCAGATAAAAAAAATGTGGGGAATAAGACAGATCATCCTATTTTTGGTAATTTCATTTTCATTTTTCTATTTGGTTTTTGCTAAAAAAAAAATAAATGTAAAAACCAGCATCAATCTTGTTGATTTGAAAACAATCTGGTTAGATAGAGCATTAGACATTTAGACTTGTGCACAAAAACACACGGATAGGGGTGTACACAAGTTGAGCCGCTCAATAAGGGCTCGCGGCTTGGCTTAATAACAGCTCAGTTCGGCTCGACTTGTACAATAAACGAGTCAAACTCGAGCTTGAAAACAAAGCTCGTTTAATAAACGAGCCAAGCTTGAGCACACACGGGCTCGGCTCAACAAGGCTCACGAACAGTTCGATTAAGGCTCCTATAGTAGGCTCGTGAAAAATCTCTTTAATAAGTTCGATAAGGGCTTGTTTAATTATATATATATATATATATATGATAATCATAAAAATATAATATATGTATACTACAAAGTATTTAAAATTGTAAGAATATTATATATGTATATGATAATCATAAAAATATAATAAATGTATAATGCAAAGTATTTAAAATAGAAAATATTGGTATTATAATGTGCATAGTCCGAAATTCACGTGTCAAGAAATTATTTTAGGTAAATATATATATATATATATATATATGCCCACTGTTAAGCATTGAGTTTGGTTCATGGATTTCGGTTGACAACTTAAACTTGCTACTATATACGGGTGTACACGAGTTGAGCTGCTCAACAAGGGCTCGCGGCTCAGCTCGATAACAGCTAGGCTCGGCTCGACTAGGCTCGGCTCGACTTGGCTCGGCTCGACTTGGCTCGATAATAAACAAGTCAAGCTCAAGTTGAGCATGATGCCAACTCTTAAAGCTCGGCTTAATTACAACTATAGACATGAGTAAAGCTAGAGACACAAAAGGGTTACAAAGAGATGCTCACAAAAGGATGTGGTATCCCATGTGGCAGTAGGACCCACCACACTTAACTCAATCTATTGAATGTCATTTACAAAAACTTTTGTGAGCATATCTTTGTGACTCTTTGATGTCTCAAACATTATTCAAAACGGATATAGACCAGTGCACTTATAAAGTCTACAAAAGCGCGATTAGTGCTACCAACCAGCCCCTAACGTACATACGTTACATTGCATAGTTTAATTTTCATACATACAAACTATGAGACCCGTGCAATACACGGGTTAGTCGAATGCTATTTTTCTTTTTAATAGTATTCACTTTGAAATTAATAGAACTAAATAGCTTATATTTTAGTATTAAAAAAAATCACCTTTGACAAAAATTTGTAGTTTATAGTCTGTAATGGGTCCCACAACAACCTACATGCATTTCATATATATTTTTTTCACTTGATATAAAATAATAAGACTTTAACCATATTGTTTCATTAGTTTATATACAGATTAAACTTGAAAAAAAAAAAAGAAAATAAAAGAAAAGAAAAGAAATTACAACTTTTCTTTTTTTTTTTTTCTTTAAACTATAACCATATTGTTTCATTACTTTAACCATATTGTTCATTCGTTCCGGAAGAGTTGTAATTTCTTTTCTTTTCTTTTTTTTTCTTTTCTTTTCTTTCTTTTCTTTTTTTTTTTGGTGGTAAACAATAGTTGTGGATCAAATTATTAATTTATCTATCTTTTATTTATGAGCTTCATGACTCTCCCCAAATAAAACGAAAATATTAATCTATACTTTATTTTTATTTCGACATTATATATAACAAATAAATGAAAAAAAAAACTTGAATATATATATATATACACACACATTTATACAGTAGTAGTAGAATATGCTGTCATATATTTATAAATGTATGTTATTAAACACTAATATGTACTTTATTATCCTTTAACTGAATATATCTTTTCTGGTGTAGTTTTAAATTTTATTAGGTTTTTTTTTTTTGTTAGATTTTGTAAACATTATGACATATATCTGGCAAATAAAAATAGATGATTTTTGAGCTTCTAAAAATTAAAATAATAGTAACAAAAATAGTCTAAAAAAATATTTGATTTGTATTATCAATGTCAATACGACCAAAAAAATAATGTATGCATCATAAACGTCAAAAGAATTGAAAACTTACTATTAGTAATTGTGTTGTTTTGAGTAATGCTATGCTTCCTAGCTTTTACATTTCAAATATCTGATATTTCTTGTGTCAAATATGGTACGACATGCCATGAAGCCAAATTTTGACAAGCCATTTGGCATGGGCTTGGAGTGCGCCATGTTTGGTCAGTCATGCCAAATAATGGAATTGGTATTGGAATTAGGTGGTGGGTTAGAGTTGTCTAAGGTGACTAAAAAATGAAATAGATCCAAAAGTAACTGAATTATGGAATATCACTATAAAGTGAATTAATTGCATTTAATTGAGTTTTTGAAAATTTGGGAGAAGTTTATGGTGATAGGGAAATGAAATTAGATTGAAACGTAACAAATTATAGAATATCATTAAATGAATTAATTGAATTTAATAGGGGTGGTGAAAGAGAAGAGAATATCACTATAAGTGAATAATTGTTTCAACCAATTATATAATATCATTATATGAATTAATTGAACTTAATAGGGGTGATGAAAGAGAAGAGAATATCAGTATAAGTGAATAATTTGTATTTAATGGGGGAGACAAATAGGAAATTAAATAAATGAAAGAAAATGAAAATAGGCTGCTAACGATGAGATGAAAGTAAATGGTTGAATCATTTACAAATGATGGAATATATCTATAGCTGTACATATGAGGGAGAAAGTGTATATTTATAATGTGTTGACATGTGGTGTTCATGGATTTCGTATTATAATAATACTAGCTTCTAAACCCGTGCAATGCACGGGCAAACATTTATATATAAATTTTTTATTTTATATTTGATGGTTTAAAAAAAGTGATTATTTTTCCGTTTCATTGGATGTAAATATTTACTTTAGGAATCAAAAAGAGGAAGAAAAAAAATAAAAAAAGTTGGCTTTAGAGAATATGCTAAAATATCAATCATATGCGAACCACGACCCATGTGGCCGAGTGGTAAGCCTTTGGAGGAGGTTAGGTGTTCGAAATTTCGAATCATGGGGGAGTGACCACTGAGGATTTACCCGGTTGTTCCTCAATACCTCGTGGGATTAGTCGAGGTGCGCGCAAGCTGACCCGGACACCCAAGGTCACCAAAAAAAAAAAAAAAACAATCATAACGCGTGATGAGTACTGTCTTTGCAAAGGAAAACTATAATACCCGATGAATAAAAGTCTCTAGTCTCTCGTGATAGTACTTCATGAGCTACAAAATCGTACCACTGGAGAAATAGAGAAAACCAACCCCATAGGTCAAACAACTTAAGATTAACTTGAAAAAAAATGCAAAGGGACTGCCAAAATTAAAAATCAAAAGAAAAAAAATTATATCACATATACTAAGATCCCTTTAGAGATCCTTATTAAGACCAAAAAAAAAAGATAAAGCAAAACACACTTACATGTATATATGTTTACATATATTAGCTCATAGATGTTATACCGGAGTAGAAGATCAATCTTTGCTTGTATTCTCTTTTCGATAGCGTCCAATGTATGTGACAATTGCGTGATGAATGATACCTTTGATATGCACGCTTGCAGAAAAAGTATTTTCACTTATTTCGCACAACGTGTACGTTGGAGGACGTATTCGTAATCATGGGGAAATTTCAGTAAGAATGGCTTTGAATGAAATCTTGAATACTTTCCCCTTATATTCCATTTTTTCTCTGCAACAAACAATTGTTTTGAAATAAACAAAAACAACAAATGAGATAAAATCCAAGGTCACCATATATATGATGGTAAAATCTTTGGCAATTTGTTACTTATTTATTCTCTGTCACTCATTGTTTTAGTTGATTAGATTTATTTCTAACTTCAATGGGATCAACTATGTAAGCCTCAAAAGAAAACAATTGAATATTAACATGCAGATAGTCGATAACCCGTGTCATGCACGGGCTTTACGCTTACCTGAGCCCATTGCCAAATAGTATAACATCTCTTATCAACTAAACTTCGTAAAGCTATTTTTTGTGCCTCCAAAACCAAATTATATTTCTAATTATTTTTTAATTTTCAAATGCCAAACTTTTTCAATCAGCTTTTCTAAACTATTGTAAAGCAAAACTATTTATCTTTTAGTGTCTAGAACAAAGCTGATTTCAGCATTTATTTTGAAAAAATAAAACATTTTAACAATTGTTTTGAAATAAACAAAAACAACAAATAAGATAAAATCCAAGGTCACCATATATATCATTATAGATTATACTGTTTCTCGGGGGTCAGTTCTTGTTTTGATTTTTTATCATTACGGATGACAAAGATATTAAAGGAAAAGAAAATAACACACAAATGAATTTTTTTTTTATTCAGTAAATAAGGGAAATGGTAGAAAAATGGGTGGAAACGAAGAAGATAATTGGTGAAAATATAAGAATTAAAATTCTGGTGAATTACACTAACACATAAGGATAATTTGACCCCCTATCATGCATTTTGCAGTAACACCCCTTCAGTTAGGATGTCATCCAAGAAACAAATACTTTTGTATCATGTGACCAACTCATGAAATCAAAGTGTAAACAACATGACATTTTCCCCTATATTGAGTTGTTGAAAATTTTAATCCAAAATTACTTGTCCATAAAATTTCAACAGGTCAAATTACTTGTCCATGAAGCCAAATTTTGACAAGCCATTTGGCATGGGCTTGGAGTGCGCCATGTTTGGTCAGTCATGCCAAATAATGGAATTGGTATTGGAATTAGGTGGTGGGTTAGAGTTGTCTAAGGTGACTAAAAAATGAAATAGATCCAAAAGTAACTGAATTATGGAATATCACTATAAAGTGAATTAATTGCATTTAATTGAGTTTTTGAAAATTTGGGAGAAGTTTATGGTGATAGGGAAATGAAATTAGATTGAAACGTAACAAATTATAGAATATCATTAAATGAATTAATTGAATTTAATAGGGGTGGTGAAAGAGAAGAGAATATCACTATAAGTGAATAATTGTTTCAACCAATTATATAATATCATTATATGAATTAATTGAACTTAATAGGGGTGATGAAAGAGAAGAGAATATCAGTATAAGTGAATAATTTGTATTTAATGGGGGAGACAAATAGGAAATTAAATAAATGAAAGAAAATGAAAATAGGCTGCTAACGATGAGATGAAAGTAAATGGTTGAATCATTTACAAATGATGGAATATATCTATAGCTGTACATATGAGGGAGAAAGTGTATATTTATAATGTGTTGACATGTGGTGTTCATGGATTTCGTATTATAATAATATAATATAGACGTAAAATTTATTATCGTTTGACCTATATACTCTCTCTCTCTCATTATATACATATACAAGCTATGAGCCTCGTGCAATCTACGGGTTAGTTGAAAACAAATTTTTTTTTATAGTATTCACTTTGAAATTAGTAGAACTAAATAGCTTAATATTTTAGTAAAAAAAAACCACATTTGACAAAAGTCTGTAGTTTATAGTATGCAGTGAGTCCCATAACAACGTACATGCATTTTATATTGTTTTTTTCACTTGATATAAATAATAAGACTTTAACCATATTGTTTCATTAATTTATATACAGAATAAACTTTAAAAAAAAAAAAAAAAAGAAGAAGAAGGAGAAGAAGAAGAAGAAGATTAGATTCGTTCCGAAGAGTTGTAAATTTTTTTTTTGTGGTGAAAAATAGTTGTGCATCAAATTATTATTTTATCTAACTTTTATTTATGATCTTCATGACTCTCCATGTAACACCCGTACCCAGAAAACGGTTAATTATTATCTAAATATGTATTAATTAATATAATTAGTGTATATAAAGATTAAGGGGAGGCTTAGGACTCACCCATAAAAAAGTGTACAGTAAGTAGTGTTAGGAAACTGCGTTCCCAGAATTCGTTAACAGTGCGCATAAGTTGGTACTGCAAAAAAATTACGTGATAACTACAATAACCCTACAAGGGCGTAACTAAGGTTACCTTAAACTGCTAAAACGGATTACTGTAGTAGACGAATCGAGAACACGGGCTCGATGACAGCTCACGATCTTCTACCGTATTCTTTTGCTGCCAGAATATCGAACTGAGTGTGGGCTCTTTCGAAATCCTTTCTGTTTTCTGCTGTCCCTCTTTTTCGCTCTCTTTTCTATTCCGAGTTATAATTCTCTATATAGAAAAACGCAAACTGAGAAGAAAGCCAAAGCAGCATATATATAGGCTACGATAGGGACCATAAGAAGTCAATAAGGAATAGGCTTCCTTATGGAATTAGGAAACCCTAATTCGAACTGAATCAGATTCATATTTTCATAAATTATAATTCATACCACTAAAGAATTATAATTGCACTCCTACCCTTATCTCAAAAATATATTTCGAGCTCCATGTTATTAAATGCTTATTATCTCCCCATGTTAAGATTACAGATATCCATTAATTAAGTATAATTACTGACAATCATATTTAATTAATTTCTTAAAATTCCTTGAGATCCTCTGCTTAACTTATCTGATATGTCGGATACAAAATCCACCTGCAGGGTTTGACATAATCAAAACTTATAAGCTTTCTTAAGGGGACATCATCAATCCCAAAATTGAGACATAGATTCCATCATTAATTAATATCCACTACACAATTAATATTGCCACCCAATCCAATGAGATATTGACCTATTTAAGGATCTCACCCTTTTAGGAATCAAAGTGTAAATATCAAATGTACGTGTCTACAAATTAACTTAGGATTTAGAGCATAAGCACTCATAATAGCCATGAGGTATTAATTATCTTATAAGTCAGTATAAAGATAATTACCCCAAGTCAGTCCCGTTTAATACACAAAGTGTACCAGCATAGTGAGTTGAAACTATACCGTTTTCCGTAGTCAAGACAAACCTACTACAACACCATGCTGCAGTCCTACCGATGGTGTGTCCAATCCCATCTAAGACTGTAAATCAAAATCTTACATTCTATAATATCTGATGGCCTGATCTTCCGTGTGTAAGCCGAACTCTACACACCAAACCACTTACTATATAGAATAAGAGACACAGATGCATAATATTAAATAAATAATATAATACAAACGTTGCCCACACAGATTCTCATAAAAAAATGGATTAACTGATTTTATTAAATGAATAATAAATCAACTACATAAAGTATGGCTTTTAGTATATATCCGTAACAAGTAGCACAGTTGAAACGTTTCCAGTGAGGTGAGGCAGGTAATGACGTGGAACTCAGTGAAGGGTCCGGACAAAATAATTTGCATTTAAATGTTTAGATGCATTTTATATGGCTAAATGACTATATATTTAAATGCTTTCATATTACGTATTGTTATATGTGTTAGCTTTTGGTACTAGTTTGGGGTACCCAGATAGAGGCATAACTGAAAAAGTGCATAATTAGTAGGCATGATAAAAACTTTATAAAATAATTGGGACCACATTTGGGACCCATACGGAATTTAGACAAACACCCACTTAGATAATTGAGTAGTTAATGGAATGTTTGGGGGATTCATAATAGAGTTTGAAAGTTGAGGGGAGGTAAATAGAAATTGAAGTCATGAGTCATGACTTGAGTTTCTAGAGAAAGACAAGTGTCTTCCTTGTTTTAACAAAACAAGAAAACAGTTGGAGAAGAGAGAGAGAAGAGGCACCGAGTAAGGGAGAGAGACAGAGAAGAGAGCTCCGTTGCCGTTTCCTCGTTGTGCCGTTGCCGTCGTTTGTCCAATTCGCGAACGAAAGCTATATTCAGACTCATGGAGGTGAGATAGTCATTTATATGTCATAATCGTCAATTTTGGATATCCATTTTAATCTATAACACGTGGTTTGTGTAGGATTTACTCCGGAGGGAGAATTATGCTAGAATTTGGTGAAATTCAGCTTTTCTAGCTTAATTTGGGTAGAATTCAGCTAAGGTGAATTTTCTAACTAAAAGTTGATTGAGGTTTTATGTGTTTAATGCTTCAATTATAATTACAGGTGAAAATTCATGCTTAGTAGTTATGCAAATGCTCAATTATATGAAAATTGTTGTGATTATATGTTTATATGCTTATATGATTATGTGGTAATCAATGAACACCGGGGAAATAATTCTCTGTTGGGAGTAATAAGGGAGGAGAAGGAGAAGAATCCGATAAATACGGAAGTCCAAGGAATAGAAGTGACACGGGACCAAGGGAAGGTCTCTGGGTCTGAATGAGTCATTGAACCGGTGGTTCGGCGATTACAAATATAGAATATGTGTCTTATTGTAGCATTGCACATGTTAAGCATTCAATCATGATTAGATTGCTCACTAAGCGTAATGCTTAAGAAAATTATTTTTTATTTTTGTTGTGGTACATAATAACCACCGCAGGTTCAGACCAGATTTCGTAGAGGAGATGAAGAGTACACGGGGAAGGGCTGGGAGTTACTGAGAGTTCCTTGTAATTAGTTTTGAAAGAGTTGTATCCATTAGGATTTCAAAACTTATGTAAATTATCACTTGTGTAATATGCTAGTTGTTAACTGGACTCTCGTAGTTAGTGTGGTTTTTGTGACTCGCGTCTCATGTCGAGAGATCAACAATGATTAGTTATGTTAATAAATGTGATGCAAGTGCTTTCATGTTGGGTCTAATTGAATTGGCTGAAAATTTCTTATGTGGTTGCTGCAGAATGCTCTGCTAATGCAAACCAGTCGACTGATTGGGGTGCATAGTCGACTAGATTTGCCAATGTTTCATAACAACTTTTATAAAATTCTAAACCAGTCGACCGGATTGCCAATGCAGTCGACTTTCTTTGCTCAAATTGGGGAGAGCTCCCTTCCATGACTGTAAGCTCATCAAGGTTTCAGCACAGCTTTAATTTAGGCAAATGGGGGTTAGAGAAGAGCTCTTTTTCCTTGATGTTTCTTTCAGTGGGTTCAAGTTTTTGAGGTTGGAGGTTTAGTGGGAGATTTTAACTCTAGAAAAACACTTAAAAAAAAACAAATATGATATCAATCAAAGATTAAATAGCAAAAGACCGTTCGCTTCGCTCATTACCCTCCTACTCTATAATCTCTTCCTCTCTTTGGTCGTGATAGATTACAGAGTTACCTCCCGGAGGGAGCTCGGCCTTACCGCCTCAACCTCTGGTTATACTCATCTTTCAGACTTCGTTATAACCTCCGGCTCTCGAGTTCTCGCTACGCTCTAATTATCGACTGCGCTATTAATTCGTCTTACAGACTTCGTTTATTAGCTTGTCCCTAATATGGAGGTAACTCTGTAATCTCTCTCTTCCCTTCGGTTCGGGAGAGCTTATAGAGTTCCCTTTCAGGGACTGGAGGGTAACTGTTCGCTAGCTCACTGTTCCCCTCGCGTCTTAAAACTCAGTCGACCGGACTAAGGTAGTTGATCGGATTAGGGGACTCACAAGAATGAGGTCTTTGCAATATGCATTTCCAGTCGAACGGACACCCAACTAGTCGACCGGATTTGCCAGTTTTGAAATATAAATATTTTCTTATGAACCTGTTTGGTATTTCTTAAAACCACATTTTTAATTGGTGTTTAGAATGGATAATTCTTTTGTTACACGGTTCTGATCTGCACGTGGCGGGTTGGGGTGTGACAAATTTTGGTATCAGAGCAATAAGCTAGAGCCTTTGGGAACGAGAGATGTATGACGCGTAATGTGCACACAACAATACATAGTTGCATAAACATGCATGCATGTTTACTTAGCATGCTTTTAATGTTGATTAGCATGCCATGTGCTTCTTAAAAGGAACGTGTGTGTGTGTGTATGTGTGTGTGTGTGTGTGTGTGTGTGTGTGTGTGTGTGTGTGTGTGTGTATTATAATGTGGGTGCCAGGCAACTTGTCTGGAGGTGAGAACCCAAATTGAATGAAACGACTCGAAAGGGTTATGAAGGGTTAGTACTGGTAGCTGAAACTCGTATGGTTGAGGAGAGACCAGTGCAACCGAATTCAAATCCGAGGGAGGAAATTGTTACTATTTCAAAATTCCATAAACAAAAGCCATCAATATTCCATGGGGAGGCAGACTCGATGAGGGCAAATTTCTGGATCCTACTTTGGTCTTGCACATCTTGATAGATCGCATTGTAACAAAACATCAAACACAAAACAATCAAGCCAAATATAATTCAAAAATTTAGATCCTACTTTGTTCTTGCACATCTTAATAGATCGCATTGTACCAAAGCATCATTACTCTATCAAGAATCATATCGAGAAGGCATAATACCAAGCACCTAATAGAAAATAACCTTCAATCTGCTTAAAGTGCTCTTCTTATTTTCTTAATTTAAAGTCAAAAAGCTATCAAACACAAAACAATCAAGTCAAATATAAAAGTTAACTTTGTTGCTATATATGAATTAAGAATTCATATACATGAATTAGAGAAACAAAATCAATGAATTAACTTTGTTGCTATTAGGGGAATACACGAGTAAGCTTGAATAGGATGCCAAGCTCAAGCTTGAATAGGATGCCAACTCTTAAAACTCGGTTCGAGTTTGAAAAGCTCGGTTCGATTACAGCACTGTGACATCCCATGTGGCAGTAAGACCCACCACATTTAGCTCAATCCATATAATGCCACTTACAAAAACTTTTGTGAGCATATCTTTGTGACCTTTGCAGTTCGTTTGGTATGCCACAAACTAGAAAAGAATTGATTTGCAATTCTTGTTTCTGGCAATTCTTGTGTTTGATTTGACAAAAGAATTGATTTTTAATTCTAGCCAATTCTCACCAATTCTTGTTTTAACCCAAAAACAAATCCTATTACTTTTGGTAGGATTTGGTGAGAAATGATTTCACTTTAAGTGAAACAATGTGATATACCAAACTTACCCCTATATATTTCACACCTCCTCTTTTTATATGGGCAATGTAGTAAATGGCCGTGATTCATTTCATTTCATTTCTCTTTCAAACCAAATATGAGAAATAGAATTGCAAATCAATTCTATTCATTTTTTTTCTTTTCTTTTCTCTCCAATTCAATTCAATTTTAGAATGGTACCAATCGGAGTGTTGATGTCTTGGAACATTATTCAAACGGATATAGACTAGTATGGTTATCAAAAAAAAAAAAAAAAAAAAAAAAACCGGATATAGACTAGTACACTTATAAAGTCTACAAAAGCGCAGTTAGTGCTCTACCAAACAGTCCCTAACGTACATGAGTTACGTTTCATAGTTTCCTTTTCATACATATAGCTGACCTGCAAAACCAGTCTTGATAAGAGAGACAGAGAGAGAGAGGGAGAGAGATTATGTGATCTTGTTCGAGTCTTCTGAAACTTTGCTACTTGTATTTCAAATATTTTTCTCTGTTTTTCCCGAAATTACAATTCAAGAATTAAGCTGAGAGAGAGAGAGAGAGAGAGAGAGAGAGAGAGAGAGAGGAAAAAGCAATGAAGTACCGAAACAGTGGGAAAGTGTCGACCAAATGGATATTCGTTTTCTGCATCTTCAGCTTCGCTCTCGGCATGCTTTTCACCAACAGGTCTCTCTCTCTCTCTCTCTCTCTCTCTCTCTCTCCTAATTTATGGGATAGTTGTCTAAAATGGCAAATACATAGCCTTATTTTCAAACTGGACAAATGAATTCCAATCTAGGGCTAAGTAATTTCGATGATCCTGTTGAAGTTTTATCGAAGCCTTGTTTGGATGCGTTTAATTCGAATTGGGAATCAAAATTTGTTGTTGTTTTTGTTTATTTATAGGTTTTGGCCTCCACCTGAATCCGAGAGTCAGATCATGTCTAGTCGGCGACGTGAACAAGAATTGCACATTGTTTCCGACGACTGTGCTACAAAGAAGGTATATATGTTTTTTTTTTGTGTGTGTGTGTGAATCTAATCTAAGATTCTAAATGTAATTTTGTATAATAATCTCTCTGCGTTACTCTGTTTTGTGCGTGGTCTGTGTTTTGATCAGGATAATGATTTGAGGAGAGAGGTTCACGAAACCCATGAAGCCATTGAGTGAGTATATCAAATCACTGTTTATAAAATTGTATTTACATGTGGTTTTGTATATTTACTAAGTTTTATCTCTGTCATTTCATTGACTATATGTGGAGTTTATCTCTCCATTATGTTGTGTTTGGTTTAAGATCCCATGAAATTTGAATCCTTTCTTTTGCATTGAATTGCAACATAAAAAATTGGCATTTTTAAAAAATAATTTTTTTTTTTTTGGTAATTCACAGAAGGAAAATTATTTCCCTCTTGTTTTCCTTTATGCTTAAATAACACTACGAATTAAAAGTCTTCATAAACACAATCAAAACTTATGAGAAGAGGAAGGGAAGTGAATCTCACAACTGGATTTTATTTTCAAACCTTATTTCCTTTTCCTTCCCTTTTATTCACAGTTTTACTTATCAACCTAACAACAAAATGTATCTCCTCAGTGTTTTCATTTCCTGTTCCTCACTTAAAACATGAACCAAACAAAGCATCAAAGAAATCTTGTTAGTAATCATAGCGGACTGGTATGAGGTGGCTCATTCTTAATTTTTTTTTTTGCCATGTGTGCAAAACAAGTAATTAGGAGAATTTTTTTAAAAGATTATTTGGAATACTGTTTCATAAGAGCCCGATCGTTTGTGTGTTTGAGTGGATTAATAGACGGCCACAGTGCGATGAAGGAAAATTTAGAAATGATCTTTCCTACATAGAGTCTTATCTTGTTTTATTTTATTTTATTTTTCTGCTCTTGAGTTGATTTGATCATCAATATGGTTTTTTCTGTGAATAATTGGAGGCCCATCAGATCATTGGATAGTACAATAGCTAAGCTTCATATGGACCTGGCTTCCAGTCAAAGCTCTCATGAGAAGGGGAGCATTGAGAATTTACCTGTGGTTACTGCATCACATAATAAACTGTCGAGAAAAAAGGCATTCATGGTTATTGGAATAAACACTGCTTTCAGCAGCAGAAAGAGGCGTGATTCAGTCAGAGAAACCTGGATGCCTCGAGGTATTGACATCATTATCCGTGAATTCAGTGTCTACACACAAACAAACACACATGAACACACACACACACGCGCGCACACACACAGACACACACACACATTTATATATATATATACTATGTTGCATGACTCGGATCGTGTCGGGTACGGGTACGTGTCTGAGCATTAGATTTCCGCAAATCATGAATCGTAGGATTGTGGGACATAACAATTAGTCTATATTCCCTATATTTCTAAGAGAACATAGTGTTTTCACATGTGCATTCATTCTTTTGAAAAGAACTTCGTTGCAAAAAGAGTACAAGAAGAGACTTTAGTATACAATTATATAAGTAGCTAACATGCTTCTTGGTGTGTGTTAACCAATCTTGTCAAACACATATTCTACTTCAACCTGTAAAGAAGAGTCCATGTAACATAGTATTTATATCAACTTAAATGTATAAATATATATCTATATATATGTGCTATGAGTTAGGTTGCTTGGCGTAGCCCAATTCACCTTCTTGTGTTTGGTAAGGTGAAAAGCTACTTCAGCTAGAGCAAGAAAAGGGGATTGTTGTCCGTTTTATGATCGGCCACAGGTATATTTCCCTTCAGCCTTTTGATATACGTTTACTATGGTTTTGGGAAGCATCTGCCATTGTGATCTATTGCATCTAGGTGATTGTTTAATTTAATATCTGTTGTTACTATTTTGATAAATGAAGTCAAATTTATGCGTCAAAATGTTATTTGTTTGGATGGAGTGATTAAGAGATGGCATTTTAAAATCCATAAAATGGAGTTATAAAAATTACCTGCATTCAATGATTTCAATCTGAGCAATCTTATTAGCAATATCTTGATGTGGACTTGCGGATAAAAATCCATGAAGAATTACCAAGTAGAAAAGATAAACTTAATGCTAGGGAACACAAAAATAGGATTAGGGAGAGTGCAACTCTCGTTTTCAATCTGTTTTTTTTTTTTTTTTTTTAAATCAGCATCATGTTTGGCAAAAACCCAACTGAAGGGTGATTTTTGTTTGGGTACGGACTCCGGTGCAATAATAGGACATCAATTGAATATATGAAGCTGGTTCTCTTATGGACTGCCTATCCGGTTCTTTGCCTTCTCGAACAGCCCCTTAAAGGTTGAACTTGCAGACCCTTTGGTTGCAGAATTTTCTTTTTCTATGTGTTCCTTTTTCCAAGGAATTCACTGTTTAGTTTCTGAAATGTGTATGCCAAGAATGTTTCTCTACCTAATTAATGTTTTTATTTATATGGCCAAGTTTCAGCATATCTGACACAGTTATTTCGGCCAAGTTGCAGCATATCTGACACAGTTATTTCTCAAATTAGTGATGTCTGCTAAATTTTGAGCATAAATCCACCAAATGACATTTACTTTAGCCATCACTTGTAGTGATTGGAGAAATGCTGTTCGAAATTTCTTAGATACCCGAAAATAAGTATTTGGTTTTATGCTTCCAAAGTTTCAACCAAATCAAACAGTCACTTGGAATCCTCCTATTGTGTCATTCTTACATAACCTCTTCTCCTTTTGAGACGTTCAATTGATTGAGTCGTCACTATATTGTCTAACAATTATTGCTTCTTGATTGCATGAACCTTCGAATTTGAAATTGGACTTGGCTGGCTGTAAACAGATGTTCTTCTTGTTCTGTAAAGGGACTAATTTAAAGAGGTGTTGACTGTTTTCTAAAGTCTGCAATTTAAGTTTTTGTAGTTGGTGGATATATCTTTGTTTTCCAAGATAATATGGTCATTTATGCTAGTGAGGTGAGATTCATTTGAATGAAAATATGTTTGTGAAGTAGTAGATGATAAAAAAGCATGCCAACATATTAAAGATTTTAATGTTTGATTTCATATTTTTTTGTAATTAGAATTCAACATGAATTTCTATCTATCTCATCATAGTAATGTTTAAAATTGTTCTCTGCTCTCATTGATAAGCGTATTCTTTCTTTCGACATCACATGTGGATGATCCACGTACAGATTTGGGTAGGGGTTGCACCCATACTGATGTCATATCGTATCGGCACACGTACTTGGGGTCATATTTTCCTCATTAATGGGTCAATTTCAGAGTGGTCATTAGAACACTATGAAATAGTTAAGCTTGGTGCATAAAGTAAAAGGATATGCTTTACAAGGTGGCCACTACATTCCTAGCAAAGTTTGTCGTGTGAATCTGAACTTGATATACTTTTTTTTCGTACGTATTAATTTCACATGCAAGCGCAATTGTAGTGCTATTTGTTTCCGTAATGTCTGAACTGAAATAATGGTAGACAATTTTTCACGTCAAAAAGTAGGTTCCCATCGAAATGTAGTAGGATTTAAAGGTTAGAGACTAGAAAGAAAAAAAGGAATGAAAAGGTTAAGAGGCCAGAATGAAAAAGCATATCTTGATTGTAAGATGCCTTGAAGGTGAAATAGTGGTAGAAAAAATTGGCTAATTTCGAATCTTCGATGACCCAAGATGAACATAGGGTACTTGGCCAACTTATTTTTTTCCTTTTCATCTTCAGCATTGTTAAGTTTGTGCGGTAGTCATGTGTCCAAGAGTAAATGCATACACCTTTTCTCTTCTTAGCCAAAAAATAAAGCACACACCTTTTCTCTGCTTCTTACCTATAAAACAAGGACTTAAAACTCTTCTACTGATTGATGCAGTGCAACATCTAATAGCATTTTAGATCGTGCAATTGACTCAGAGGACACCCAGCATAAAGATTTTCTTAGACTTGTAAGAAACAAGCATTTCTGTTGGTTTTCTTGAAGAAAATTACATCTTGCACTCTTTTTTCTTTTTAGTTTCAGCTGTTCAAAACAATGGTTCATTGCTGTTGCAGGAGCATGTTGAGGGGTATCACGAATTATCTGCAAAGACAAAAACATTCTTTTCAATTGCAGTTGCAACATGGGATGCTGATTTTTATGTCAAGGTGGATGACGATGTTCACGTCAATTTGGGTAGATGCTCATTCTTCTTTTTTTGTTGTTGATATTTTCGTATTGCCACAACGACCTCCCCTTTGTTTTGGATAATATCGATGACCTCCTTTGCGAGGAACAGTTCATAAATGCTGTTAGATGGATATGCAATTTACAGAGATGCCTCTATGGATTTATATCATATTAAATGGAAAATTGAAGATATAAAAAGACGAGTAAACCTTTTTTGTACATTTAAAAAGAATAGATTTGTCGAAGTAGGGTACTGTATTTATATCATATGAAATGGAAAATTGAAGATATAAAAGACGGTAAACCTATTTTGTACATTTAAAAAGGATAGATTTGTCCAATTTAGGGTACTATTATACAATTTACATCCTTCCGTCTGAGTAGTAAGGGTATTAAATTCAAATAACACATACATAGGGGCTAATTTGTCAATTTAGCGTGAAAAGTGCTGACATCAGAAGATTCCATCCACTTCTGGTAATGTCAGTTGAAGAAGGGGAGGTCATTGATATATTATGTAAAGTAGAGGGAAAGCTGTTGATTTAAAGACAAATCTCAGCGGAGGTCAGTGATTTTTAGCCTTTCTCTTATATATGCTGGCTGGAGCTACACAAATGTTCAAATTTCCTTCGAGTCGGTGGGTTCATCAGATTTTCACCAATGTAGTGTGGCGTCAGTCCCATGGTAGTATTAATAACATGAGCTTCCGTATTGGTTGTGATAATGCAGGTATGCTAGCTTCAACTCTTGCCCGCCACCGTTCCAAGCCCAGAGTGTATATAGGATGTATGAAATCCGGGCCTGTCCTTTCTCAAAAGTAAATGTTCGTTAAGCTTTCTTGTCAGCAGCACGATATAGCTTTTTAATTGAGTACTTTTGTTTTTTCCTTGTGTGTGCCCTTGTATTTCTCTTCTTCATGTTGTTGAAGAAGATTGAGTATATAATATAATGCAAGTGTAATATAATTGTATCATGCCTTTGGGGACTCATGGTTTTCATGTTTGTCTTTGTTTTTTTTTCATTTTTTTTAGGAATGTTAAATATCACGAACCCGAATATTGGAAATTTGGAGAGGAGGGGAATAAATACTTTCGGCATGCAACTGGGCAGATTTATGCCATCTCAAGGGACCTGGCAACATATATCTCCACGAACCAGTAAGATTCAACAATGCTTTTCAATTTTTTCACAATTAAGTGGTGTAGCAGAGTCCATTTTGAATTTCCAGTCTATAGTAATTTAATTTCACTATGACTTGTACATTTAAAACGAGAGATATGGTAGTCTTGTTGTACCCTTTTTTTTTTTCGTCTTTCCCCGGGAAAGTATGTTGTAGTTGTTGATGTGTCAACTGCGTTTTTAACAAGTGAAAGTTCTAGACAAGCACCAAAAGGGGGTCCAGCCCTAAGTGGTAATGGCTATCCTTAGGGCCTGTTTTGGAATGCTTAATACAGAATCTGGTTTGGTGCCTACAAACTGTTCATAGAGATGTTAGACTGCGCTCGGACTCTTGGCCAAAAAAATACGGATATTCATCGAAGACTTGAATTTATAGAACTGATTCACTTATGAACCACAGAACCGGTTCGTTGCCTTTTCAAAAAGCCCTAAAGGTCCTAACAGCAAACCTGAACCATTAGAAGAAAATTGAAACAACATAAAAGAAAAGTAAAAAACACTTCCATAGGATCCTCCTCTGCAATTCATCTCACATAGAGTGTAAAGACTTCGGAAATTTGGTGGAGATTTAGAATTTAAATCAGTTTTTGACAATTGCTTTTAACTTGTAGATCAGTGTCTGTCGACCTTCAGTGGTTCATCTTCTCCTCACCCACTCAAATGCTCCACATGAGGTTGAGGTACAACTTACCTAGCGTTGTTGTGAACCTGTTCATCCCACAGTTTTAAAGCCATCATCACGTCAATGACTCCTCCAACCGTACTCGGCACAACCCACTAGACATCATAAGGGAAAATATTCATAGCCAGCTCAAAATGAAAGAGGAGATGATTGGTTCTCTTTCCACGTTACTGCGCATGCAATACCAATTAGAAAGGATTCCTTACTCTTAAGACTCTGGTTCAGGGATTTAGTGAGAGAAAGGACAGGAAGACACTAAGTAAAACAATTTCATTGTTCACTTAATAAGGAAAATAGTTAGGAGAATAGAAAGGAAATACATTAGAAGATTTGAACTTTATGAGCCACTTCCCTCTTATTTAAGCATGAAGGTAACCACAAGAGAACTAGTTTTCCTTCCTTTTTTTCTTTTCCTTCTTTAAATCCGCAAGCCTAATAGAGTCACGAAGTAAAACCTCTAAAGGTATTTTTAGAAACAAGGGACACCACCTATGGCACCAAGATGGTCCAAATATTTTTTCAAGAAAAGCCTAGTTGCTTGCCCCCCGCAAGTACACTATGCAGTAGGACCTCAATAAAAACTGGTCATGTTGATTCAACTCCGTAGGGTTCTCCATCTCGACAAAAAATAACTCTGAAGTCTGAACTATGTGTTACAATTGTGTCCTGCATTATCTTATCCACTGCATTGTGTTGTAATACTGAAGTTGCTTAACCATTATAATCCAGAAAAAAAAAACAGTTATTTTGCTATCTTTGAAAACACATTTTTTTGCCTTCTTCCTGATTATTACAAAACAAAGTGTTTACTTTAGGTCAGATAGTAGATTGTTATGTTTTGCAGTATATATTCCAAGTGGTCAAAAATAGAGTGGCAATCATTCCTTTTTAATGTGAACATAATCAGATAGGCTGAGGAGCCTCGGCCACCACTGCTGGGTGTAGCACCCCCAAGAATTATTTGGCGTTGCTGTGACACAATTTTATTTGATGATATGATATAATGTCCTAGTAATGTGGAGTAATGTGGTCCTTAATTTTAGGTAGACATGATAAAAACTCACTATCCCCACTTATAGGGGAGAAATTATTCAACGAGCCCGTCATCACGTTGCTGTGGTTTGCCCAGTCAATCTTTAATCATATACATGCCCCCTGAATAATTTCTCTGACCACATTAATAGGATGATATTTTGTTATGGGAGCACTGAAAATTTCTCCAAACTCAGAAAAACACGTGTCACCCACATGGGGGTGCGGCTGGGAATGCCGCACCTCTCGGTGGCCGAGGATCCGAACCCAATCAGCTAACACATCCACTGGTGATTATATGTTTCGCTGTCCCTTGAATTTTATTACCCTTATGCTTAATTGTTATATTAGGTAGATTATCATTTCTTGAATGGCACAATTTTCCTAAATGAAGCCATGCAAGATCATCGTCTTTTTTAGCTAAAATAAATTGCATTAGTGTGTTGTGTGTGAGAACTGGTGATTCTGATTTTCAGGCCTATTTTGCACAAGTTTGCGAACGAAGATGTGTCACTTGGTTCCTGGTTTATAGGTCTTGAAGTTGAGCATATTGATGATCGCAACATGTGTTGTGGGACTCCACCTGGTGCGTGTTATTACACACACACATGTAAACATCTATATATATATATATATATATTCTTTCTTTGTTACCTGCCCATATGGGTTGTAATATTTTTTTGTCGAGTTCTTTTCAGATTGTGAGTGGAAGGCACAAGCCGGTAATGTGTGCATTGCTTCGTTTGATTGGAGCTGCAGTGGAATTTGTAAATCGGTTGAAAGAATCAAGCATGTTCACGCAAGGTGTGGCGAAGAATCTGCAGCTATTTGGAATGCTCAATTGTAGTAAACAATGAAAGATCACCATATGGAATCCACTTTCTTTCTCAAATCACCTTGGATAATTCTCCCTTCTTGACAGCCAGAGCACACGAAAGTCATTTGCAACGAGCTCATCAACATGGATTTACATAGAGAATTTATGTATATATATATATATATATATTGTACTTCAAGCACAAAAGTACGTGCTCGGAAGAAGTCATCTCACAGTTGGTGGGTTGGTTGCACTTTAAAATGTCTCTCGGTATATTTATCTCTTTCAACATTTATAGGTATAGGAGTGAGTTTGTGTGTAGAAGCTGGTTTTGTCTTCTTTTTTTTTTTTGGGGACAATGTATTGTCTTTGATGTTGGAAAGGCAGAAATTAGACTTGTCTTCAGAGTGTTTTCACAAAGGCTTGCGCAGTTGAATGAGGTACTCTCTCCTTTTGGTTTCACTTTTGTTTTTTATTTTTAAATAAATATATTTATACGTTGGTATTTTACTTTTGGTGTGCTTTATGGTTGGGTTGGAGGAAATTACGGATAAATGATTGTAGCTCTCTTGATAATTCTTTGTTCAAGATTATTGTGGATGTTTGTTTAGAAGTTGGTTATGAAGTATTTAAGTTGCAGTGGTAGAGGTTGACAAGTTTTGTAGGAGAGGCCAAACTAAGCTAAATAATTCTATGCTTCATAGTGACGTATATGGAAATGATATTTGCTAATTCTGAAATGCAAATTTAATGACTCTTTTGTGAATTTCAACTATCTAAGAAATGTTAGGTGATTGTGAAGAAATTTTAAACTTGTCATTATTGCCCCTTTTATTCACTATCGCGCATCGGGTGAAATGTATTAACTATTAAGTCGGAGACTTCATATAATAAAGGGTAAACTTGAAAATTACCTAATGAAAGTACATTGAGTTGTCAAATGGTTCTCTCTAAATGGAATAAATGACAAATTGGGATGGAGGGAGGGAGTAATTAGTTTTCATCAATTTTTACTTCCACCCTCCCCCCACCCCATGATCCACACAAGGAAAAATGGGTTATTAGTATTTTCTTTTTCTATTATGAAACCAAACAATCCTTTGAAAGCTTGGGGGCCATGCTTGTTAAGGTGTGTCTACATATTTGGAATGCATTCTCACAAATTGTAATTACTTTAATGCTTCATTTGGTATAAAAGTGATATTCATTTATTTATTTTCACTAAAAGTACATGTCCAGTATTGACATATTTTACGTATAAAGAGAAAAAAAAAAAACTGATTAGAGATATTGATGGAGAGAGAAACATTCTAAAGTGAGTAATTTACTTTAAAAGTTAAGGAGCACGGGGTTTCAGCACCTCCCAACTCATGGCATCGTGTGCAAAATACCATCTCCAACTCAAGAGTAGAAGCAAGTAAGATTTTCTTTTGTGAAAAAGTAAAAATTTTATTAGAATGCATCTTTAAAATAAGTTGCCAATAAAAATGATTGAACTAAAGTTGTCATTTTTCGAACATATAATTATTTGTTTGTAAGTACATAAAATCGTTGAACAACCAACTAAAAAACTCGGCTTTCTTCTTCTTCTTCTTTTTTTTTTTTTTTTCCTTTCAGAATTTCATATCAGATATGGATCTCGTTTAAAAGATAAAGATCTCGATTTCACGATTCCAAAAACATAAATTTTTATGAAAAACGAGTTTGAAAATCGGAAGTTATAGAATTTCAAAGTTCAAAAAAAAAAAACTAATGATAAACAATAACTAACTCTCATAGAGTAAAAATCATGAAAATACGGAAAAAAAAAACAGAAAAAGATAAAAAGGTAAAAAGAAAAAAAGAAAAAAAGAGTGTGAAATGACTCTAATTAGCACCTAAAAAGTAGTGAAAGAGCTTTAGCTAAAATAACTAAAAACTTTAAATTTTTGCTTGTACAGTTGTACTACCCTCATTTTGAGAGATTTTTCACCAAAAAAACCCTGAATAATTCTGTTTTTTTTTTTTTTTTTTTTTTTTTTTTTTTTACTGCTCAACTTTTCTTATTATTTTTTGGGCCAAGTTACTATGATCAAGCAGATAAAAAACTACAGCTACTAATTAGGAATTTAGGAGCATAAAAAAAGAAGGATTTATTACTAGATAGACTTGTGAGAGCTGAATTATATTTGGATACATAGATGATGATAGAACAAGAAGTGGGGGAAAATTTACCAAATCTTCACATCATTTTGGAACCAAATGGGAAAAAAAAGAATGACCTTTATATCAGAAATTCTCTTCCACTCTGTTCCTCCATAATAGAAGAGAATTCACAGGGTTGAACTCATCTTCCAAGTTTTGGAACAACTGTTGGGGAACAGAGAGAAAAAATGAAATATAAACCACAATACATCAAATGGACTCAGCTACACAAACACACACACACACAAAAAAAAAAAAAAAAAAAATACATAACCATTGATCCTTTTGCACTACCTCGGACCTGAGACTTGCTGTGAAGACATGTTAGAAAAGGAGTTGCGTATTGGAGTAGCATTTGCTCGTGCCTGCAATTCTAACTCATTCCTGTCATTAACGACGTTGGATCTTCGGCCATAGAACCGCAAAATATTCAACGACCCAATCTGGGGCTCGCCCAAAGGTAGTCCGCCTTCCAACATTCCAACAACATTAGCCATGGACGGTCTCAGAAATGGGTCTTCATGCACACAACAAAGAGCCACTCTCACTAGCCTCTCTACGTCTTCGCTAGTCACACGTCCCTCAAGTCTCGGATCAGCAAGCTCCAAATACCTCATTTGCTCGTGCATTTCCAACGCGAATGATGGGAAAAAAATTCGTTCGACTCCTCCAAACGAGGAATTTGATCTACTATTTCCACTGCTACTGTCATTTTCAATGCTATCGCGCACTATTTGCAATGACCAATTCTTCCTTCCCCTCACTATTTCTAGTAATACCATTCCGTAGCTATAAACATCGGTCTTATCGGATATTGAAGAGCTTGTGAGCCACTCTGGTGCAAGATACCCTCGGGTGCCTCTCAAAGTTGTAAATAAACCAGATTGTTCGGGACTTAACAGCTTCGAAAGACCAAAATCCGAGATTTTCACTTGTACATTGTCGTGCAAGAGAATGTTCTCTGGCTTCACATCACAGTGAATGATCTTGTGCTCACACCCAGTGTGCAAATAAGCAAGCCCACGTGCCGTTCCAAGTGCAATTTCAAATCTCTCTTGCCATTCCAAAACAGGTCCACTACCAAACAGAGCTCTATCCAATGAGCCCCGGTTCATGTACTCGAATACTAGAAATCGTTGTTGATGTTGTGTACAGAAACCTTTCATTCTCACCAAATTGACATGGTGGATATTCCCAATAACCGCAATCTCGGAACAGAATTCCTTGTTTCCTTGAGCACCCAAACTAGTAATCTTCTTCACCGCCACAACGGTTTTGTCCTGAAGAGTGCCTTTGTATACAACCCCAAATCCACCAGAACCAATTTGGGTATTGAAATTCTCAGTGACAGCCACAAGATCATTGTATTCAAACTTCATCGGCAAACCAGGTATGGATGTAATTTGAAGCTCTCCCGAAGAAGATGAGTTTCTGCGGCCTAATTTCGAGACAGCTTGTTCAGACCGCCTTTTTCTTCTGACCCAAAAAATTACAATAACCACAAGAGCTAATAACAACAATAACCCAAATGAAGGTAATAGAATTAAACCAATAAGTGGGAAATTTTTGTTATTATCATTTGGGTTTTCAGGTGAAGGTACATACAGAGCCTTTATATAGCCCAATCGATCGGTACCACTCGACAGAAACGAACCCAAATAATTTTGGAGTAAATAACAAGAACCAGAAGAACTTTGATGGAACAAGCCTAAACAAGAACAGTTCTGAGAACATACATTTTCACAAACAGATAAATTCACACCAAGCATCACAGGATCAATAAAATCAATAGCGAAATAGTCCATACCATTGCTCAGTTTTATATACGAAAACGACATATTCGATACACTTCCATTATTACCGGATTCACAAGTTGCCGGCGGCAATGAGTAATAACTATTCCCCGGCGCACAATTTCCAGTCTGAGGATCGGTGTGAAAATTTGGCGGACACCAGCAACCTCCGGCAGAGCAGAGTCCGATTTGGCCGCAAATGAAAGGAATTCGACAATTATCAGATGGTCCCCCAAATTGCTGAATCCAATTAGTATTACCCGCAAAACTCGAAACAACAAATTGTCCATTAGGTTGCAATTTCGCAACCGTAAAAGAATCAGATTCCCCCAAATCCATTCGCATCACAAGTATCGAATTCGAAACGTTTAAATTAAACAAATACAAACCACTTCCATTGATTTCCATGTACGAAACTTCCAAACTTGAATCCCTGTAAGCCTTTGATTCCATAGATAGCTTCCAATAGGTAAGCCCATTCCACTGCAATATCGCATCTTTGCCTGTGACCAGAAATCGATAATCGCCGGCGGTCAGGTCACTGTCGTTGACGGCACCTACGAGTGAATCTCCGGCGAACAATCGCTGGCCTGAAACAACCGTGTCCGTCGGATTTCTGAAACTTTCCCATAGCGACGAATTGAACCGATCGAGGAGTACCAAATTACCAGAATCCTGAAGCTGTAAGAGAGCGACGGCGGAGTCAAACGGCGGCGTTGACCAGATCAGTTTTCCGGCGTCGTCGGTGATGGAGAGGCCGTCTACGGTGAGTCGGAGGGTGGCGGAGTCGGACATCAAGGAGTTACGATTGGCGGACCAGACGACGGCGCCGGATGGCGCGTGGACGACGGAGAAGTAGAAGGATCGGAGTTCGGGCTTGGGACTTGAGATGATGGCTTTGAAGACGCCGCCACGGGAGGCCAAGAAGGCGCCGGAAAGGTCGATGAATTTGAAGTTGGAGGCGGTGAAGTTGGTGGCTGTGGAGATGAATTCGGAGTAGAGGGTGGCTGAGATTGCTAGAGTTGGTAGTGGTAGGAGGAGGGTGCATGATAAGAGGAAGAGGAGGATGGTATTGGTGTAGGATAGAGTGGTTGTGATGATGATGAAAGAAGAGCCCATGCAGACAAAGAAGAGATTGAAATTTTATTAGTATTATTAATTTTTTTTTTTTGGTCTGGGATGAGAAAATTTTGATATGGTGTGTTGTGGGGTTTAAACTGTTTGATTTACTTAATTGTTTTGGAGTTGACTTATTAGAAGTCTGCTTCGCCGTGGACTTGGACCCGTGTATAGCAGGGGATTTATATATATATATATATATATATTTACTATACTACAAGAATAGATAAGATAAGCACGTAAAAAAATATAAACTTTCTATTTTACTCTTATTAGATTGAAAAATTACTTATTTGCCAAGGAATTCTCTCCTTGACTTTCCAAAAACATATTCGTAGCCTTCATTCCTCCATGTATGGACTATATCAGCTACAGCTGTCATTCATCTGTACATCTACGTAAGTGATTCTTTTTTTTTTTTGTTTCCCGGGTTCAACCTCTCCTTTCTCTTCAACAATCTCTCTCTCTCTCATCCTTCACTTGTTCTCGATTTCTCTCTCTCATCATCTCTTTCTTCTACTGTCTTGTCTTTCTCTTCGTCTTCTCTAATTTTGGCTCTTTCTTTCTCTATCTCTTTGATGCTTATGTTCCAGCCGATCTGGTTGAAGATGATATCAAGGAAGAAAGGAGTCTCGCGTTGTCGATGTTTAATTCCTAAAACCCTAACTTGAAGCAACCACCGATTTTCAAAGTCATCACGGGACACCGTTTCCTCGACGATTAATTACGGAGTCATCAGATCTATCTAATTTTTCTTATATTCAGGTAATTAAGGTCGACGACACGTACTTTCCCCATCTACTGATTGTGTATCTCGATGGGTTTATAGATGTGCATGTCAATATGATTGTGTCACTCTGTTTGGTTAATAAAAATTGAACGGATTTGATTTTGAATATGATACATACCCCAGATTTATCCAGCTCAGCACAAGTGGATTAATCATTAATTAGCTAAAGTAGTTAAGCAATAATTCTGTTCAACAACTTGTAACATCATTTTTTTGATATAAATCATTTTATGGTCTGTAATGTGAAAACAAGATATTGAATCAAGGATTTCTTTTTTCTCTCTCTAAACTTCTCTGGGTCTCTCTCTCTCTCCTCATCTTCTTCTTCTTTTTTCTTTCTTCTTCTCCTCTGTGAATTCTTGAGTTCTTGACCTAATTTGTAAACTGAGCTTAACAATTGGTATCAGAGCCATCGGTTCTCGGAATCAATGGCCGACGACGTGAGATCAAACGATGTGAAGAAATTGGAAGATGCAATTAAGAATCTGCAGCAACAACTCCAAGATTCTAATCAGAAACATGACCGAATCGTATCTAAACTGAATATCAACCATGAGAAAGATCTGGCCAACCTTCGAAGCATGATGACTGGGTTGAATCTTCAACACAACGAACTTCGAAATCAATCTCAGAGATGCGATTTTCAGTCACAACATTTCAGACAAAGTTAACCAAAATCGATTTTCCTCGTTTTGATGGAGAAGACTTGGAAGGGTGATTATTTAGATGCGATCAATTCTTTGAAATTGATCAAACTCCATAAAATCTTAAGGTCAAAATGGCAGTGATTCACCTAGAAGGCAGGGCCCTACAGTGGCATCATAACTTCATGAAAGGGAAAACACAAGTGGAGAACATTAAGTGAAGTGATTACATTCAAGCCTTGGGATCCAGATTTGGGGAACTCATCTAAGAAGATCCTACGTCCGACCTCAAGAATCTCAGGCAAGAAGGTACCCTTCAAGAATACATAGAAAATTTTGAACAAGTACTTCACAAAGTTAATTTGAGTCCTGAATATTCTGTGAGTTGTTTCTTGGCTGGACTTAGAACTGAGATTCAGATGCCTGTATGAATGTTTAATCCAAAAACTCTATACGAAGCCTATTCTTTAGCCAAACTTCAAGAAGCCACCCTTTTAGCCACAAACTCTTACTCAAGACCACCTCTCAAGAATCTGGAGAGAATCTTATGGCTAGATACTCATCCAACAGTTAAAACCCGCCTTCTCATGTGAGAAGCTTTTCACAATAGCATTACCATTTGAATTTTAACATTGGGGCCATCAGAAAGATAAGAAAGTGTCCAGCAATTAAACATCCGCTTCTTCATCATTGAAATGATGAATAAGTCGTTGAAGAACTGGGAATGCTTGTCTCACCTAAAACAAGCTAGTGTCATCATAATTGAAGTGACAAACCCACCTAACATCATTAGAACTCAGAAGGTTGACAATTTATTCTCTGTTTGGTTACGGCTTTAGAGAAGGAAAAGTATTAATTTCATAGTGTTTTCCTCGCTCCATAAATAATATTAGCAATTAGAAAATTTCATAATACTAAGGTTCTGTTTGGTTCTTTCTTGTTTTCCTTTTCCCTCACTAAATCTAAGATTCTAACAAAGTCAAAGTTTGGAATTATACCTTGGTCCTAGAGAGGTGAGATTTTTCTTAGGAGAGCATTTTTTCTCACTCAAAAGTAGTCACCCATTGTTCACCCGGGCTTATACTGACTGATATGTGTTTCATTTCAGTAGTTATGCTAATGGTACAAAGGCAAAATGAGAATGAAAAGGGGCACATGTCTCTCAATAGAAGCCTGAGTGAATAATGAGTGATAATTTTTTAGTGAGGAAAAATGCACTATTTTCTTAGTATCTTCTTGGACAAATGCATCATCATTAATTGTCGGTATCGCTCTTCCATGTGAACTCATATATTACGTCACTGAGTGCCCTTAAAATTTCACTTGATTTTTTTTATTTTTATTTTATTTATTTATTTATTTTTATTTTTTTTTAATTTCATATCAACAATGCTACTTATTTGATAGATCTTGTTGAGTAGATTCCAAAAATCTAATTTTTGTAGAAAAATATTTTGTATGTTGAAAGTCAACAGAAGATATGTATTTTAAAAGTTTAAAAGAAGTTTTTTTTTTTTGTAACATGTCTCTCACGTTTCAGAATCTCACATCTCATTTTTTTAGCGAGAAGACTTGGAGGGGTATTTTTGTCCAATAATTTGCCAATGAAACTTTTCTTAAACACTAAACAGTTTGTCCTTATCTTAAAAATATTTCAAGTATTATCCTTAGAGTAATACTGTGCTTCACAAATTTCAATCCCAAAAATACTTTTCAAATGATATGAAAATAGGACCAGGTCTAATATAGTAGTACCAGTTGAATTTTAATTAAAAGTTATGTATCTAGTTTCACTGTTACATCATTTATCATTTGGAAAATATTTTTATAATAAAAATTTGGCCATAGCATTACTCTTATCCTTATCAGGAACTCTTCCAAAAAGACTACCTAGCTGCTTTATTGCCTATACTCAGTGTTTATGTCAAAGAGCTGACTGTTGACGAAGTAGTTGTTGAAACTAAAAAAGAAGGGTAATTAAGGTTTAGTTTATTTTAGAATACTTTTTTAACATTATGTTTAACAATAAAAGAAAATTTAGTGAAAAGTCCCTCAATATATAACTGGAGAAAAAAAACTCAATGATTTTGTGAAATTTCACTAGATTAGTGAGAAATTTCACAAAATCATTGAGATTTTGTTGCCCAATTATGCATATGAGGACTTTTCACTCAAAAGGTTTCTATTTTGTACTTTAACCAATAATTTTTTCTAACGGGGACTTAACATCAATTACAACCAAATAAAAGAACTCCAAATGTGATGATCTTGCTTTCACTGTGCAAATATAGAACCATGAACAACACTACATGTGTACACGCTCCTGGTAGCGTTAATCCTCCCACCGACGCCAGTTGCCATCGGTAACTTCCCATCCGAGCTGCTCTCAATCTGAATCATCCCTAGGTTTGTTCCCGATAAATTGATTTCCCTAATTTCTCTGGTTTTCTTTCATTTAGTATTCTCTCTCTTCCCTGGTTTGGGTCTGTCTTGAACTCCTTTACCCCTTTTTGGGTTGTTGTCAATTGTTGCTTGCTGTTCCTACATCTTCCCTATCCATGGTCCCAGCTTGGAGAAAGGTAGGGGGCTTATGCCTTGCTTGGCTTAATGGAGTGGACCTTGTTGTTTCTGCCACTAATAGCAGTATGATTTGTGGAATAGTATTTTCTGACCCACTGGGGTCTCCGTGGGTCTTCACCATGGTCTATGGCCCCCCTTACTGGAAAGATAAATCTCGTTATTGGAACAATATGAATATTTGTGCAGATGCTGTTACAGGACCTTGGCTCATTATGGGTGATTTCAACAGTATTACCAGTCAAGACGATAAGAGAGGAGGTAGACCTTTTGCAAACTCCTCTTCTCGAGGTTTTTCAGGCTTTATGGATTCAAAAAAGCTAATTCACTTAGGTTTCAACGACAATAAGTTTACATGGGACAATGGCAGGCCATGGTGGGCCAATATTCGACAACGATTGGATAGAGGCATCTCAAACCTTTCATGGAGAAAAAGTTTTTCCAAAGCGACCATGAGGAATTTACCTTCACAGATTCAGACCATTCTCCAATTACTCTGAATACGGTTGGGGAAAAAGTGTGGAAATCTAAGACCTTCAAGTTTGAGGAAATGTGGACTCACAATACGAGCTGTGCTCTTGTGGTGGAGCAAGCCTAGAAGTTCACCCCTACTCACGGGTCCCCAGCCTTCCGTCTGTGTCAAAAGATTAAGGCAGTGAGAATGGCCTTGCAGCTTTGGAATAGAAACCATTTTGGCAAAGTCCGAAACCATTTTGGCAAAATCCAAAACCACTTTTCAAATGAAAAGCTATTGAATCTATCCAAGCGCTTGATCCTACAGATGACAACATTTGTAAGATCGAAGCTCTCAAACTTGATTTGGCTGAGAACTTAAGAAGAGATGAAGTTATGTGGAAACACAAATCTCGTGTTAAATGGCTTGAAGATGGTGATCGAAACACTCGTTTTTTTTTTCATATCTCGACAATTATCAGGAGGAGGAATACTATTGACTTCCTGAAATTAGAGAATGGATTATGGACTGAGGATCCATCGAAAATTAGCAATGCTTTCATTTCTAGGTTCCAAGACACCTTCCGATCCTCAAACCCAGACTTTCCACATGATCTTGAAGGACTGATTCAAGATGTGATCACCCTAGAAGAGAACGACAAAATTAGTTCAACTCCAAATGAAGAGGAGATTAAAGAAGCCATGTTCCAAATTGGATCAACTAAAGCTCCAGGCCCCGATGTCATCAGTTTTCTATAAGACCTATTGGAATATTGTAAAATTTGATGTGGTGGAAACTGTTCACAGCTTTTTCAGGGGAGGCTTTATCTTAAAAGATCTAAACCATACCAATTTAGCTTTCATTCCCAAAGTTCCCAATGCTTCTTCCCCCAACCAATTTAGACCTATTAGCCTTTGTATTATTATTTATAAGGTCATCTCAAAATTTTTATCTAATAGGCTCAAACCTCTCTTTGGGAAAATCATTTCTCCTATGCAATCGGCCTTTGTCCCGGGTAGGGTAATCCATGATAATTCCACCATTGTCCAAGAAATTGTTCATTCCATGAAACATAAGAAAGGAAAGGGGGGGCTTATGGCTATTAAATTTGATATGGAGAAAGCTTATGACGGAATAGAATGGTCCTTTCTCATTAAAGTACTAAAATGTCTAGGCTTTTCAAAAGCTTGGTGTTATTGGATTGAACAATGTATATCTACTGCTTCTTTCTCGGCTCTTATTAATGGTAGTCTCTTTGGTTTCTTTAAACCGGAAAGAGGACTTTGTCAAGGAGATCCCCTTTCCCCTTTTTATTCATTCTTTGTTATGAGGTTTTGTCCAGGATCATTCAACGTGGGGCTGATCAAGGGCTCATTAAAGGAATCATAGCTTCCAGAAACAGTCCACTGTTTAACCATATGCTCTTCGCGGATGATCTCATCGGTTTTGGGATTGCCAATCCTGATGAAACAAGTAATATTTTGGAGTGTATTAGAAAATATGGAAGGTAGTCAAGACAGAAAATTAATAAAGCCAAATCCAAAATTTTGGTCAGCAGAAATACCTGCCCTGATGTCGCCAAAGCTATTAGAAGAGAAACAAATCTCAAGAAAGCCCCCCCAAATGCTAAGTACTTGGGCTTGCCTTTGACGATTATGGGATTGAAGAGTCGAGTGTTTGATGATATTATTCTTAAAGTGAAAAGCAGACTCAAAGGGTGGAAAACATCTCTTCTTTCTCAAGCCAACAAAACTACACTAATCAAAACAGTAACACAAGCTATGCCAGTTTACTCAATGTCTGTTTTTCCTTTGCCAGTGAATTTGTGTAACAAATTAGATAAGATGATACGCTATTTCTGGTGGGGCCATACTGATGATGCAAGGAAAAATCAACTTTGTCTCAAAGCTTGGGACGTCATTTTCCTTCCAAAATTTTTTGGAGGATTGGGATTACGAAGAATGACAGATTACAATAAGGCGCTTTTGGCAAAACTTGGTTGTAATATCTTGACTCAGGAAGGAAAACCATGGGTTCAACTCATCAAAGGTAAATATCTTCAGGGGAACAACAATTTACGGACCCACAGGAAACATAATACATTGTGGGTTTGGCAAGGTATCTCGGCTTTAAGCGATTTCATTACAAAAGGTGCATGTAATCTTATTGGAAAAGGCTCTAGCATCAATATTTGGGAAGACCCTTGGATCCCCTCTCTGCCGGGGTTTAAAGCAAGCTCTTTATCGGAGAATAGACCTCCCCTTACTCACGTGAATGAACTAATTTTGACCAATGAGGGTAGATGGAATCTTGATTTGTTGAATAGTATTTTTACTAAGGAATCAGTCTAAGCCATTCGAAAGATAGCAATTCCGTCAGGAAGGAACTTCGATAAACTCATTTGGACCCATGATAATAAAGGTAGTTTTTCTGTTAAATCCGCTTAGTTAGTGGACCAAAAATCTAGGATGATAGCATCCTCTGATTTTCCCCCGCAAAGTTGGAAGCATCTTTGGAATTCCAAACTGCTTATTCGCCTCAAAGTTTTCCTTTGGAAAATCGTTACACACTCTATTCCAATAAAAGCAATCATTGCTGCTCGTTTTCCCGTGGACAACACCTCTTGCCCTCTTTGTGGACACCCAGTGGAAACTCTTGAACACTTGTTTCTAAACTGCCCTATTACTAGAGTGGCATGGAGATCATCCAGCTGACCACTTGACCCTGATTCATTCTCAATTGATGGTATCGAAAGTTGGATCAAGGTGATCACAAAGCCTAAGGCTGTACTGGGCTTAATCAATGAAGAAGCCAGGAATTTCACCATCTTTGCAGCCACTTTGATGTACCAAATTTGGTTGTTAAGGAATAAAGTCCCTTTTCAGGAAGGTAATTTTGAGCTCCCCCAATGGTGTTCTCACGTTGCATCTTTTGCTTTTGAACATCAAGTAGCCTAAAGGAAAATCTGTAAGACTCTTAGAAATCTGTTTGAGGGATGGATCCCTCCCCCTTCTGATTGGGCCAAAGCAAATTTTGATGTTGCCATCCGTGACTATTTGACGGTCCTTGCTATCATCATCCGAGATGACCAGGCTAGAGTCATCTATGCAAAAACAGTTAAAGAGGAAGCCATGGACCCAGCTCTTGCCGAGGCCAAACGGCAACCCTGGCCATTTTTCGGAGGCAGCTTGCCTTGGTTTAAAGAACATCATTTTTGAAGGGGACTCCATTATTGTCTGCACCCCCCTCATGGATTGGAACTGCACACCTTTTTGGACTATTGAGACACCCATTCTTAAAGGAAGAAGACTTCTCTCATCTTCTTTTGATTGCTGGAAAGTTGATAAAATTCATAGAAATGCCAATTTTGCGGCCCACAACTTAGCTCGTTGGGCTTGTCTTGGTAATTGTTTTGGGACTATCCCAATTGTTGATATTCCTCAGCATGTTTTTGAGGAAGATCTTCAATTGAGGTAGGGTTGGTTTATTTGCTTTTGTACTCTAGTATATATATATATATATATATATATATAGGGTAAAAAGCATTTTGCACCCCTAATGTATACACCGTTTTGGACTTTGCACCCTAATGTTTCAATTTTCTCAAATTGGCCCTTTATGTATATAGCGAGTTGCAATGTGGCCCTTCCGTCAGAATTTCCGTCATAAACTAACGAAAAATCGCCCATGTGCAAGTCATGTGACTTATTTAAGGGCATTTTAGTCATTCACCATAAATTAAAAGCATTTTGCACCCTTAATGTTTGGTTCCTTTAGCGATTTGCACCCTTAATGTTTAAGTCGTTTGGAAATAAACCCCCCCCAAAAAAAAGGTGTTCTTGCATAATTATTGAGTTTTAATTAGTTTAAATTTCTAAAAATAAAATTTTAGACTATTAAATTTTTGTATAATGTACACTGTGTGGGATCCTAGGGCAAGATTTGGAAAATTATTGCAATCATTTTGATATTTTAACAATAATGCCAGGGGCACTAACAAATCTCACTAACACTCACATCCACACTCTATCTCTCTCCTAGTGGCACTTTAGGTCCACTGCAGACCCCACAGTGCCACTAGGAGAGAGATAGAGTGTGGGTGTGAATGTTAGTAAAATTTGTTACTCATATTTTTAAGCATAAATAATATGTTATGTACGTGTTTTTAATTGCTTAAAATATCCAAAACTGAATATTAATTTTTTAAATTAGTTTTTGCAATCGCTTTAATTGCTTAAAATATCTAAAATAATTTGCACTTTAGCAAATAATTAATTTTTGCAATCGATTTGCACTTTAGCAAATAATTTAATCAAGTTTCCCTTAGTGTACTAAACACATTGTGTTAATTCCATAAATTAACAATCAATCAAAGATATTTTAAGCAATTTAAAATAATGTACAAAACATTATTTAGGTGCTCTAAAATATTCCTTTAAAACATCTTAAAAGGAAATAAACCCCCAAGAATTTTATATAGTCCCACACAGTGTTCCTAACATCCCTGATTAATTTCAAAAAGCAATAATATATTTTAGATATTTTAAGCAATTAAAGCGATTGCAAAAACTAATTTAAAAAATTAATATTCAGTTTTGGATATTTTAAGCAATTAAAAACACGTACATAACATATTATTATGCTTAAAAATATGAGTAACAAATTTTACTAACATTCACACCCACACTCTATCTCTCTCCTAGTGGCACTGTGGGGTCTGCAGTGGACCTAAAGTGCCACTAGGAGAGAGATAGAGTGTGGATGTGAGTGTTAGTGAGATTTGTTAGTGCCCCTAGCATTATTGTTAAAATATCAAAATGATTGCAATAATTTTCCAAATCTTGCCCTAGGATCCCACACAGTGTACATTATACAAAAATTTAATAGTCTAAAATTTTATTTTTAGAAATTTAAACTAATTAAAACTCAATAATTATGCAAGAACACCTTTTTTTTGGTGGGGGGGGGGGGGGGGGGGGGGGGGGTTTATTTCCAAACGACTTAAACATTAAGGGTGCAAATCGCTAAAGGAACCAAACATTAAGGGTGCAAAATGCTTTTAATTTATGGTGAATGACTAAAATGCCCTTAAATAAGTCACATGACTTGCACATGGGCGATTTTTCGTTAGTTTATGACGGAAATTCTGACGGAAGGGCCACATTGCAACTCGCTATACACATAAAGGGCCAATTTGAGAAAATTGAAACATTAGGGTGCAAAGTCCAAAACGGTGTATACATTAGGGGTGCAAAATGCTTTTTACCCATATATAAATATATAGGGTTAATTACACAAACCTCCACGGAGTTTTGCTTTAATTACACTGACCTCTTTAGGTAATTATAAGCGATTATTAATTACCTAAATCCAACAATATCCTTGTTCATACTAGAAAAATAGAAATAATTACACAAAACTCCCTTGAGATATGACCTAATTGCACGGATCTCCCTTTAATTAGGGTCCCAAATTGGAACAAAATATAAAAATAAAATAAACAAGAGTTCCAATTAAAAATAATAAAAAAAATTATATGTAATATGTTGGTCTAACAAACCACCTCACATTTTAGAAGGAAAAAAAAAACATAGAAGTAATGATTGTAATCATCACACCCGAAATATCTGTAGCAATAATCCTAAACACATTTCGTTTTTCGCTTTTCTTAATTTTTTTCAATCCAAATTGTTTTATCATCACTCCAAACTTTACAAAGAAAAGTGTTTCTCTCATTCAATCTACATGAACCAAACAAAGCCTCAAAACAAAAAAAAAAAACACCGAAAAAAAAACAAAATTATAACATTCCCGCATGGTTATATCAAGAACCCTAATCCGTGAATAGTCCAGTTCTATTTTTTTTTTTCAAGTGATAAGTACATGAGTTTTTGAATTATTTGGCATTTAGTCTATTTTTAAACTAAAAATAAGGTTATTGACAAATTTACCTCCATTTTACACACGTAGAATATGCTATTTTGCCCCTCGGCACATTTTTCAAGGCAATTTTTTATTTTTATTTTTATTTTTCTAATTTTAAAATGCCATAACTTTCAAACAACAACTCCATTTTGAATAAAATTTACATATTTGTAATCTAAAAAAAATGTCTATCAAACAAGATCCACAGTGACTATGAAAAAATGAAAAAAAAAAAAATCATGTCACTGTCGAACCAGTATAATGTAATCTCACTGTCTTTGTGACAATGATATTTTACTATCCTTGAAAAATTATTTTTCTATTTGATGATATGTCATTGTCTTGACCTTGGGCAATATATAAAGGCAAGTAATATATGTAAATTGAACATTATTTTACGATTAATTGGTCAGTTTGAAGCAATGTTACTGTCGATGACATGTTACTCTCTTTTGTGCAATACAATGCCACTAATCTTGATGATACGTTACAATTTTTACTTGAGCAATAAACGTAAAGAGTAACATTTGAAATAACAATGTTAGGGGCACAAACAAATCTCACAAACACTTACACCTACAATCTATCTCTCTCCTGGGTGGCACTGTGGGATCCACTGAAATTATTTGGACCACACAGTGCTACCCAAGAGAGAGATAGACTGTGAGTGTAAGTGTTTGTGAGATTTGTTTGTGCCCAAATATTACCCCATCTGAAAAGTAGCTATAATTTTGCCAATTTTTTTTGGCGACAGTGACATGCTACTATTCTTGCAAAAACGTTTTTTTTTTTTTAATTTGATAATATGTTACTCTTGGGTAGTATTGTAAAGGTACTAAAATCTATAAATTGGCCATAATTATATAATTATTTGGTCAATTTGAAGCATGTCATTGTCTTTACCTAGGCAACACTATAAAGACAGTATCAACTGCTAAAATGACCAAAACTTTGCAATTCTTTTGTCGTTTTGGACAAATTTTTTTTTTTGATTTGGACTAATTTTTTGAGATCTAAGCAATGGAAGTGTTGATTTTATAGAAACAAAATATTTTATTTTTTTGATCTCTACTTTTGAGCAGCAAAATTTTGATATTTTTATTTTATTTATTTATTTAATAAAGAATTTGTTTCTATAATGTCTGAACTATTCACTGATTTTACAATGCAAGCACAATTGTAGTGTTATTTGTTTCCGTAATGTTTGAACTAAAATACTGGTTAGTCAATTTTTCACGTCAGAAAGTAGGTTTCTGATGTTGTCAGGTATAGGCTAAGCTGGTGTCAACAAAGAAATGAGCAGTACATGATGGTTCCTCAGAGCTTCGTCCTGCACAGAAGACAGAAGAAAGACTCAAGGGGGGATAACTTCCCTGAGTCTCCTCCGATGATAAAGTTAATCACTTAAGAGAGAGAGAGAGAGAGAGAGAGAGAGAGAGAGAGAGAGAGAGAGAGGTTATGAAGGATAGTGAGAGGGAGAGAGATTGTGTACCTTTCCAGACTCTGCCCATGTATATTGTCACGACCCAGCGAAGCAAAATAAGAAAAAAAATTTCATTTCTGTTTTGGACCCGTGCGTCATGACAGGTGATGGATCGCTTGTCCTGTACTTAACATAACATGCATGTACCAGAAAACAGAGTATATAAAGCAACAGGGAAGATATATATATATATATACTATTACAACTTCAAATAATATTTCATTGTCCTAAATAAAATATCCTTAAGGCGCAACCGCATTATTCAAATTAAAAATATTATCCATATCCTTATTACAAATTTATTAAATTATAAAAGTAACGCTACAGGCTTCTCTAGCTGGCATAATCATATTGCCTTGTATAATCATTTCTTGAATAATTTGGATGTCCAGGACAAATTAAAGTCGTCAGCTAATAAAAGCCGAGTGAGTATAAATGTATATAAAAGTACATTAACAGTTATTATTAATGTTCAGTAGCTTAGAGCACGGTTAATCGATTATTCCAGTCATCTTATAATAACAATTAGTAACAGTTTGAGTAATTTATATTTAAGACGACCGTGCATGAACAATGAAACCATCTTATCTCACTAACTCTTTTATCTCGATCACAATCTCTTGACTCATTCTATCCACGTAGAACCATCCGGCACAGTGCCATTAATTTAGAAGGTCTATCGATATGTCTGCCGTGTTTAAGTTGGCCTGGACGTACCTAGACATTCAATGTTACAATAACTTGTCGAAAACTTTAATTAATCTACTATATCTGAAGTGGCCTGAAATAATTTAAAGCTACCACCTGACTAGGCTACCGTATCAAAATAGGACTGGGCTCAGTCCTCTTAAATAATCTACCGTATCTACAACTGTCTGGAATAATTAAGGCTATCACAAGACTCTGACTGACCTACCGTATCTAGAGCGGCTTGGGCTCAATCTTGAAGGAAAAATAGGTTTAAAATTATTTATTTAAACGCGCAGCAAAAATAACAAAGTTCAAAAACTTTTTGGCATGCCCGGATCTACTACTTATTAACTCTATAGATGTGTAGAAGAGAGGGACACGAATTATACTTAATTGTCTTGAACCCAATTCTGAATCTTTAACCTTGTTAATGGTGCAGCAACTCCGATTAGGTGATCTTCACCCTATGTCTCCTATGGATGCTATCGGAGAGGCTAGAGTTGGTGGGAACTCTAATAGGGAGGATAAGAAGGCCAAGTAAACCCTAAAATAGTTTCTGCAGCTCGGGTATAGAAAAATGATGATTAATTTAATTCTGTACGTAGCTACCCTATTTATAGATTTCCAAACCAACTTTAAGCATTCGATCGATCGAAGTGGCTTAGATCGATCGAACCTTCGATCGATTGAAGGTTCTTCAATCAATCGAACATGTCTAGACTTCAATCAATCGAAACACTTTCGATCAATCGAACTTGTCTTGACAAGATCCTCAAGTGCCTTTTCAAGCATCCTAGTAGAGCTAAGAGTGGGACTTCCTAGTCTCTTTATTGTTGGCCCATAACGGTTGATAATTCCCATGATCAAACTCTTTTATCAGCAAACTAACAAACTGATCGGGTAACATTTATTCCACTATAAAACGAAAACTGAACTCCAAGGCAAAAGAACATATCCGAAGCGATAACTAGACTTGTATGGTGTACTAATGTCCCTCTAATGTTAGCATTCGTAATCATATCCAGGTAGTCGGGTAAACAGTTACTGTCAACCTGAATCATGATTACTACTTGTATTCCTTGAGTCCCATTCACCTGTCATGATTACCAAACATGTTGATAACTACTTATCAACAAGACTGTAGTTCTCAGTAATCAATTTGGTGACATTCTCAAGGGAATGCTTACTCATTATCAGAGGGTATATTCTATTTTGACAATATATGTGCACAACCCTATGAACATGACATACCTAAGATAACCAGGTGTTAATTTTTTATAGACTTCACTGATTGGTAAGTCAAAGCAGCCACATCCACAGTCTGTGTTTATAATCGTCTCAAGATTAAGAACACGAACTTTATACAAGTTATGAGTTCCTATCGACTACTAACAGTATTAAGTGTCAATGGGAAAACTCAGGTCCATCAATGCACTATAAGCACTAGTATATTAACCAAGAGTTATACTTTAGTGATTTAGATTTATCACTCCATCCAATGGTAGTAATCATGCTACAGTGTAAACTTGAAGAGATATCCAGTCTCATCATCCACTGTGACAAATTCTAAATATCAAAGTATAGTAGTTCGTATCTCACTTGTATGTATCTCTTACTTACATGAATTACTTACTATGATACTTAAGGATTAACAATCATCTTATGGAAGAAACATACATAACAAAATGTAAAGTTGATATCCATATATTAAAATGTCAATGTCTCATACATAAAGTAATGGTTTGAGACTTGCACTCATAACCATTCAGGACTACATCTGAGACCTAGACTATCTAGATGACGATCAAAGACCTTATGTGGCAAGACCTTTGTAAATGGATCTGCAAGATTGTCATTGTTGGCAATCTTGGTGACAGTTACATATCTACGTTGAACAATATCTCGAATTAGATGATATTTTTGCTCTATGTGCTTTCCCTTTATGTGGTTCCTTGGCTCTTTAGATTGAGCCACTGCCCCACTATTATCACAGTATAGCGTAATAGGTGACAACAACACTGGTACAACCTCAATTTCCATGAGGAACTTCTTGAACCAGACAGCTTCCTTTATGGCTTCACAAGAAGCCACATACTCAGCTTTTGTAGTTGAGTCTGTAATGCATTTCTGCTTAATGGTCCTCCAACAAACAGCACCACCTCCCAAGGTAAGGAGATGTTCGAATGTCGACTTTCTCAAATCTTTATCTGACATAAAGTCCGAGTTAGTTTATCCCACTGGAATCAACTCATCACCGCTGTAGATAAACATGTAATCTTTAATCCTTCTCAAGTACTTAAGAATGTGCTTAATGGCTGTCTAGTGTTCTAGACCTGGATTCGATTGATATCTGCTAGCCATGCTAATGGAAAAGCAGATATCTGGTCTAGTGCATAACATTGAATACATAAGACTTTCCATTGCCGAAGCATAGGGAACTCCTGCCATGCGATTCTTCTCCTCCTGTGTCTTTGGTCACTGATCCTTGGAGAACTCTAAACCATGCCTGAAAGGTAATAAACCTTTCTTTGAATTATCCATGGAAAACCTAGTTAGTACCTTCTTGATATAACTAGCTTGAGATAATTCCATTATCTTTCACTTACGATCACGAAATAGCTTTATCCCGGATATAGCTCACCTCTCCTAGATCCTTCATATCGAAAGTACTAGCAAGCCAAACTGTAACCGTTGATAATGCTGCTAAATCATTCCCAATTAGTAGAATGTCATCAATGTAAAGAACAAGAAAAGTCACCACTTTTTCTTCACACTTCTTATATACATAAGGCTCATCCAGATTCTGCATGAAACCAAACAACTTGACTGCTTGGTCAAATCAGATGTTCCAACTCCTGGATGCCTGCTTAAGCCCATAAATTGAATTTCACAACTTGCATACCAAGTTACCTTTCCCACCAGTTATGAACCCTTCTAGTTGTTGCATATCGATGTCCTCCTTAAGATTGCCATTCAAGAATGCAGTCTTGACGTCCATCTGCCAGATCTCATAATCTAGGCATGCCACAATGGATAAGAGTATTCTGATGGACTTGAGCATGGCTATCAGTGATAAGGTTTCCTCATAGTCATTGCCCTTCTTCTGAGTATAACCTTTCGCAACAAGCCTTGCTTAAAGGTCTTAACCTTTCCATCAGATGTTCTTTTCTTCTTGTAGACCCACTTATAGAGTGGATTTAATGTTGGCCGGAAGTTCTACAAGATTCCAGACCTGATCAGAATCCATAGATTCCAATTCATCCTTTATAGCTTTAACCCAATGAGTTGAATCAACATCAACCATTGCCTCTTCGTACGTGGTAGGATCAGATTTAGATTCTATGAAGACTGCTTCAAAAGCTTCTCCTAAGAACATGTATCTATCAGGCTAGCTGTCCATCCTCCCACTACAACCAGGTATTGATGTAGAAATGGGTTTCTTGTCTTATATCGTTATCAACTACGGGTAGGATTGAGGGCTTTCCTTCTATCTCTTTAAGATCTATCATTCCCTTAGGTTTATGGTTCATGATATAATCATCCTATAAGAAGACAAGATTTGTACTAACAAACACTTTATCTTGGATTATAAAAATACCATCAATAAGTACCCTTTGGATACCCTACAAAGTAACATACTTCTAATCTAGAATTCAACTTGCTTTTATATCCTTTCAGCACATGTGCTGGACAGCCCCATATCCAGAGATGTTACAAAGAAGGCTTGCGCTCAATCCATATCTCCCGTGGTGTCCTGGGAATAGATTTGCTTGGTACTAGATTTAGTATGTAAGCAACGATTTCTAAAGCATAACCCCAAAGAAATAATGGCAACTCAGAATAACATATCATCAACCTAGTCATGTCTAAAAGAGTCCGGCTCCTTCTCTCTGCTACACCGTTTGCTGTGGCATATTAGGTGCAATCAACTGTGACATAATCCCATTTTGTACGAGGTGATCAATAAATTGATTAGAGAGGTACTCGCCACCTCAATCAGATCGAACGACTTTGATATGTGTGCCCAATTACTTTTCCACTTCAGCCCTAAACAAAGACTTCAAACTTATGCTGCATTAGGTACACATATCCATACCTAGAGTGGTCATCAGTAAATGTTATAAAATACACATAACCACTCCTTGCTCTAATATTTATTGGTCTACACACATTAGTACGAACTAATTTCAACAATGCATTGGTCCTATTGCCCTTTGCGAGAAAGGGCCTTTTGGTCATCTTACCCTCTAAACATGACTCGCAGACTTCCATTAGTTCAAGAACCAAATCGCCTAAGATCCCTTCTTTGACTAGTCTGCCAATCCTAATTAGATTGATATGGCCAAGCCTCATAGCCAACGTCTTGTTGGGTTAGTGGAAGGTTCCTTTCTTTTAGATGGTAGAGTTACCACTGAGTTATTAAGTTCCATATTAGAATCATTAGAAATACTTGGAGTGATCACATACAAGCCATTAGTTTTAACACCGGAATATATAAAAGAACCATTTCTTTTAATGACAACTTCTGTTTTAAAATGAAAAGAATAATTTTTATTCGATAACTCTGAAATAGAAATTAAAGTGCATCTCATTAAAAGGACGTAAAGTACATCTGATAAAAATATTGTCTTATTGTCCAAAAACTCTAAAACTACGACCCCTATAGCAACTGTGGAAACGGTTGCACTAGATCCCAGAGTTCGCATGATCTCCCTATCACTGCATTTTCTGGTTGATCTGAACTCCTACAACGAATTACAGATATGGTTAATCGCACCAGAATCAATGCACCAAGTGTTTAAAGTATCCGTTATAAAACTTACTTCAATCACATGTGATTCAATCATACCTTGAACTCTTGTAGCTAAGAATTCTGGACAATTCCTCTTCCAGTGGCCCTTCTCACCGCATTGGTAACACTTTTCCTTGCCTTGGCTATCCACCTTTCCCTTGCCCTTACATTTTCTCTTAGATTTTGCAATCTTAGGGACAGGTCCAACACTTGGATTGCCAGTGCCAGCCTTCTTCTTCCCTTTCTTAACTTTCAGTATAGATCGGGAGGAGGAAGAGGTTTTCTTAACGTTTAAAACATTGCCCCCAAGTTTGATCACCCCCTCCACTGCCAGTAAAGAACTCATTAATTTGCCCATTGAGAAATTTATTTAATTCATATTAGAGTTAAGTTTAAATTGAGCAAATGAAGGCGACAACGAATTGAGGATCATATCAACTTGGGTCTATGCATCGATGTTGGCTCCCACAGTCTCCAGCTTGTTCAAATAACCAATCATTTTTTAAACATGTTCTTTGACTGGAGTCCCTTTCGACATCTTCGCACTCATTATCTTCTGCATGGCAACCTGTCTAGCAGGCCTGCCATGCACCCCAAGCATTTCTTTTAGGGATTTGATAATGGCACTGGTAAAATCATTCGATTAGAATTGGTGTTGCAACACACCAGCCATAGAGGGCAAAATGTAGCAACGGGCCATTCCATTTGATTTCTTATATTTATCAAACTCGCATCTAGCAGTAGCCAAAGCATCTGCAGCGGGTTTTTTCAGGGCATGGGGTGGTGAGGACGTAAATGTAATCCTCCGTAGTTAAAATGATGTCAAGGTTACGTTTCCATTCAATATAGTTGTTTCCAGTTAACTTGTTTCGAGTGAGTATAGTGGCAAGTGGGCTAAATGCAGATCTAGACATTATGATTACTAAATAATCAAATAGACAAAATAAATATGGATATCAAAATTCGACAGTTTGGAATAAAAGAATCCTTAAAACTCTTATTTTAAAACAAAGTCGTCGGAATATCAAAACGAAAAAGTAAAGCCTCCGTGTGGAGGTCAATACTCGATCTTTTGATTAATCATAACTTGTCCACTATGCAACTCTTGCAAAAAAAATTATGACTCCCGACCCTTTTTGATCTCTAAGTTTCTGAATAATGCCCTGTGTGGGATTTCTTATTCATAGCTTAGCTAGTGTATATAGGATCCAATCACAACCGCCTCAAGTAGTGCCTCTGTGTGGTGGTCACCCTTTAACACGTCTGATTGATCCTATCTATAGAAAGTTCATATCTAATAACCAATGAGTATTGTATCCTTCGTATGGAATGATCAACCATGGCTAGGTGACACATAATACTCCACTTATCTTACAATGAACCATTAATGAAAGATCGTGGGTGTTATAAATAAGACCCTCTCACACTAGATTTAATAAATAAGGATTTTGCTTTTGGAAAAAAATCTTTCTACACATTACCCATAAACATCCAATGTTTACTAATGCGTTGAAACAATCTTTGATTTTTATTTTAGAAAACTTGTTTTGCGTGCATGCAAGTAGTAACAATATGTAATATGCCAATCACAACTAAGCATATAAAACAAAAAACTAAAATTAAAATAAAAGCATCCAAACGATGCCTCTATCTCCCATGGCTCTCTCTCAGTGAGTATTGCTATAGGCATCGAATACTATCGAGATTTTGCACCGAAGTAGTGGTCCTTACATGTTTTATTGTTTGTCTGTCCAAGCAAGATATGGTCGGGTCGGGTCGGGTCAATTTTTTTCCCATTCCGTTTATAATTCTTGGGGCTAAATAAGGCTATACAGTTGTATCTCTCTCTCTCTCTCTCTTAGAGCTGTAATTTGCAGAGAAACCATTTGCACAATCTCAGGTTCGACTCTCTCACTCTCTCTGTCTCTCAAAGTGATGACTCTTTCTCTCTTCTCAAGCTTAGGGCTGTGATTTGGGAGAGGAAATCGTCAATTTTGGGGCTGACGGGCTGCGATTTGGGCAGGTTTGAACCACCCTCTTTCTCTCTCTCTCTCATTTCCTCGTATGTTCCTTTCATATATGTATATGTACTCACTATTAGGGTTCTCTTGTGTATGTTGTAGCTAATTGTTTTGTAAACTATTTAATTTATTAATTTGATTAATGAGTCATGATTTATTGTCTAAATTCATGTCGAATTAATTAGTAGGTTGGCTTATGGGATGTGAAATTGCTTCAATTTCTTTTTATGCAGTTGTGTAGTTAGTGAAATTTTCAATTTTGAAAGAAGTTTTAGGTGAGTTGATTGTACAAGTCTTACTTCAGAGATAGTGAATAATAATTTCTGGTTAGGCTTTGAGGTAGATTAGTTATGAGCTGAGTTGAGAACTATTGTGCTTGGATCCCAATTGTTTACATTGATTGATGTATTCAGACTTATCTGCCAATTGCAAGGATTATAGTTTTGTCCAAAGAAAGTATTGATGGTGTGCATTCTAATATGAACTTATTATCTATTTGTGATAATATGTGATACATCTTAGTGGTTGTCAAACGTAAACACACTTTTGGATCTAGATCGAGGAAAGCGGCTTGCTGACAGAAATGATCTCGTGTTTCTTGCTTTTTTCTTAATGAAAGGTTCAACGTTGAGAACTATGAGTCCCAATTTAAGTTAGAAATCTCATTTGTTCTGTTTATTTGTCATTTCCACTTAAGTTAACACAATGGTTCCAATAATTTAGATTTTATCTCTCACATAGGCCTAGTGATCTCTAGTCTTCCATGGTTCCAATTAAATAATGAAGTTAGTTCTATGCCAATGATGAGTATCCAAATTTAGCTTCTTTTTCCATAATATTGGGTATATATGGCCTACGAATTAGAATAGCATTTCAAGTTTTTAACTTCTAATGCACGATGGATTAATTATGGTATTAATTATTGCAGGTATTAATCATGCCGTATTACATTGTAACACGTGGCCGCATGTGTGGCATATTTAAAACTTGAGAAGAGTGTGAAGCTTAAGTAAAGTATTATCCTAATGCAAGACATAAGAGATACAATACTCTTATCGAGGCAGAAGCAGCTTGGCTCAAGAATATTGATTACATGACTGAAGTGGCTTCATTTTGGGTTATTTGTTCACTAAAGTATTAAATTACATGTAGTCTGGCACTTGCAAGACAAAAAAATTGAACTAGTTTGTTGTAGTCTACTGAACATGTTGGTTGGCAATATATGTACCTTGATGAATGGTTGATGGTTATCATACTTTCATTTTTAGTTCCTGTGTACTCATGAAAATCATATAATTACATGGTTTCTATTTGATCACTTTCAAGAGAGACAAGAAACACCTATTCAAATCTACAATGATCAACACAGAAAGCAACTAAAGAAGGTGTTTGCACCATAAAATAATATTAAAAATGGGCCCACCAAATCTAATGAAGAATTACACGTGGAATGTGTATGAAAGGCAGGCTGATGGAGAAAGTGTGCTGATTCAACACGATAATGCCAAAATCTAGGGTGCAAGCCACGTCAGTGGCAGGGTAGTTATTGACGGTTATGTTGAATCTAACAAATAACACGTGTAACACTGAAGTGATGATAGATGTAGTCATGGACTAGACCCATTATTCCCAAATCATGGAGATAGTGGATGATTTCTCAGGAAAGTGGCAGCGATTTCAGCCATGGTTATTTAAAGGAACAAAGGAATTGAGAAGAATGATCCAGGAGATCAAGAATGATTAGCATATTTTTATGTTTGGCATCATGTATTTCCTTTATCTTTATCTTTAATTGTCAGTTTATTAAGAGTAGCTTTATAATTAAACCCAGTTAGAAGGCAAGATTACCACTTCTAATTGTACTGTATCCTTCAACAGATTTAATGGAGTTCGTTCTCTGCTTTCCTTCTAATAGTCTCAGTTTTCTTCACATTTTAAGTCCTTAATCTTTGGTTAAGGCAATCTAAACTTATTTACAGAAATCTCGTTCCTCTATTTCTCTACTCGTTTGATTCGCCAAATTGTTCGTTTGGAGAGGACATTTATCTGGCACGCCCGTACTTTAATGATTGCATAATTTTTACCATACAATTTTTGGCACACCCGGTGGGACATTTGTGAAGAATTGAGTAGTTCATCATGCCACCAAAAAAGAATTTGACAAAAGATAAAGGGGTCACAGCGCTACCAGAAATGGATGCGCCGATGGTAGAAGAAAACATTGAAGGGGAGGTTCATGGTAATACCAGTGACTAGTCTCACACTGGTAGTCATGAATCACTCCAACAACTACTTGGAAATGTTGAGACCACTATAAGTGGGCCAGAACAACAGGCTCTGAAGGATTATACAGCATCAATGTGTTTCAATTTGGACAGTGTGCTACTTGATTGGTTGCAAGCCAATTCGCAATAAATATCTATAATTGTGAAACCATTCACGGACATGATGCTGAAGATGGGGGACAAGATTACTAAAAGTATTGACCAGTAAATGTCATACATGATAGAAAAATTTGGCCTAACATTTTCTTCAAAGGGCAATGCCCTGAAGGAACCTATACAAGTCCCTATAAACCAGGCTCCACAACTGAGTTATGGGAATGTGAAGCTTCTTGCCCGTCCTTCAGCGCCTTGTTTTATGGCTCATCCTGGATCTGGTATGTTTAACATCACATCAAGTTCTAATAACCAACCAAGTTCGAATCAGATAGGACAGGGTATAGGGCCTTTAGGGATTCAACGGGCATCAAATGGTCCTACTATAAGCAATCACCTTGGGTTCTAAGTTGGACAAATGATGGTCCCATTCCATCAGCCCGGTTACTATGATGGTACCTAACCATAAACTGCTATTTTTTCAATAGGAGGGTCATCAGCCCAGCACTTGTTGCCACACATAGGTCCACCTATCCAATCAGGGGCTAACATGGCAAGTTCATCCCAAGCCCAGACTTATCAGAATGGGGGACACTTTCATCAGTCAGGATGGCAGCTTGGGTGGTGTTATCAGCCAATAGAACAGACTGGGAAACAACAGCAATCAATAATGTAGACTGGGGGCAATCCAGTGTTAGGGGTATATACTAAAAGCCTTGCTTTATGTAGTTAATTTATTATTCATTTAATAAAATCAGTTAATCCATTTTTATGAGAATCTGTGTGGGCAATGTTTATATTATATTAATTGTTTATTTAATATTATGTATGTGTGTCTTTCATTCTACATAGTAGGTGGTTTGGTGTGTAGAGTTTGGCTTACACATGGAAGATCAGACCATCGGATCTTGTAAAATGTAAGATTTTGGTTTATAGTCTTAGATGGGATTGGACACACCATCGGTAGGACTGTATCATGGTGTTGTAGTAGGTTTGTCTTGACTGCAGGAAACGGTATAGTTTCAACTCACCATACTGGTACACTTTGTGTATTAAACAAGACCGACTTGGGATAATTATCTTTATACTGACTTATAAGATAATTAATACCTCATGACTATTATGAGTGCCTATGCTCTAAATTCTAAGTTAATTTATAGACACGTACATTTGATATTTACACTTTGATCCCTAAAATGGTGAGATCCTTAAATGGGTCAATATCTCATTAGATTGGGTGACAATATTAATTGTGTGGTGGATATTAATTAATGATGGAATCCATGTCTCAATTTTGGGATTGATGATATCCCCTTGAGAAAGCTTATAAGTTTTTATTATGTCAAACCTTGTAGGTGGATTTTGTATCCGACATATCAGATAAGTTAAGCAGAGAATCTCAAGGAATTTTAAGAGATTAATTAAATATGATTTTCAGTAATTATATTTAATTAATGGATATTTGTAATCTTAACATGGGGAGATAATAAGCATTGAATAACATAGAGCTCGAAATATATTTTTAAGATAAGGGTAGGAGTGCAATCATAATTCTTTAGTGGTATGAATTATAATTTATGGAAATAGGAATCTGATTCAGTTCGAATTAGGGTTTCCTAATCCCATAAGGAGGCCTATTCTTTATTGACTTCTTATGGTCCCTATCGTAGCCTATATATATATGCTGGTTTGGCTCTCTTCTCAGTTTGCATTTTTCCACCAAGAGTATTATAACTCGGAATAGAAAAGAGAGCGTAAAAAGAGAGAGCAGAAACATAAAGGATTTCGAAGAACCCATACTCAGTTCGATATTCTGGCAGCAAAGGAATACAGTAGAAGATCGTGAGCTGTTATCGAGCCAGTGTTCTCGATTCGTCTACTACATCAATTCGTTTTAGCAGTTTAAGGTAACCCTAGTTCTGCCCTTATAGGGTTATTATAGTTTTCACGTAATTTTTACAGTACCAACTTATACGCGCTGTCAACGGATTCTGGGAACGCAGTTTCCTAACACACAGGCCACTGTTAGGACACACTAGAAGGCACTAACAGCCGACAACACCAGTAGGAGTCCAATGTCAGCAACCCATGGTGCACAATGGAGGACCTGATCTTCCAATCCATCGGCCTACTGGAAACGAGCTTCGTAATCCCTTTCACCATGATTTTTATGGCCATTTTCCTTTGGGGATAAATAGGGATGAAATGGTAGATGTCATTAGAGAACAAGTACATGGGCATGTTAGGGAGCATGTCAATGACCAACTGAGAGCACAGTTTGGGGCAGTGTTTAGGGCCCCTATATGTCCACAATACCAAAAACTGTACCCAGACTTCATTGATAGAATGTCTGAGTTCCCAAGATACTTTAGAATACCTGAATTCACTTTGTTCTCAGGTGGAGACAGATAGAATACCTTGGAGCACATTGCTCGTTTCACAGCACAATGTGGTGAGGTTTTTTATAATGACATGTTAAAATTGAGGTTGTTTGCCAATTCACTTGCTGGTTGCTTATACTTGGTATGGGAACCTCCCTACAGGCTCTGTCCAAACTTGGCAAGATATGGAATGAATCTTTCATAGCCAGTTGTATCAAATTGACTCAGTTGTGACTATTGCCGATTTGGCTAGATTAAAACAAAATACAAGAGAGGATGTAGAGACATTCATCACTAGCTTTAAATTTGCACGCAATAGGTGTAATGCTAGATTTCCAGAGGAAGAATACGTGCGATTAGTTGTTGATAATTAAAAATCTACACTTAGAATGCAGTTTGTGGGACAACAGTTTATCGACTTATAACATGTTGTTGATGTTGTGGCATGATACGAAAAGTGATGGATGAGAAAAATCAAAGAAAAATAGTACAAGGGGTGTGTATTACAAGGAACATCATCAGCCTGCGCAATTGGTGGAAGTCAAAGATGACGCTCAAGTTGACAAAGAAAATGAAAATGCATATGAATGTGCCGCAGTTGAAATGACTGCTCAAAAGCCATTCATATGTGATGTCTATGTAAAATAGCCCAAGCACAACAGAAGAATACTACCAGTCAGACAGATAAGCCTAATAAAAAGTATGATTTTGATATTAATAGGGCTGACTTGATTTTTGACTTGTTAGTAAAGAAAATAATATCAAATTGACACATAATTTGCCAATGAACGATGAAGCAAAAGGGAGCACTTATTGTAAGTGGCATAACAAATGGACTCATAGTACTAATAATTATACAATGTGCCGTGAGTCCGTACAAAAGTGGATAAAAAATGGAACTATAAAATTTCCTAATGATAAGCCTGTGCAACAGGTTGATAAAAACCCGTTCGTGGCTGAAGCGCATGTCAATATGGTATCGGCCGATTTTACCAACATGATAAAGCCAGTCAAACCACAATGGAAGATTAAGAATGTTGCTAAAATAGAGAGGACAAAAAGTGTGGTCTTGAGGCCTAGAGTCCAGTCTAGAAGCCTCAACCCAGAAGCACCACCATTCAAAACAAAGACAAGAGTGTATTATCATGCTCCTAATCCTTATGATTCATACATTATGACAAGGAGGTCTTTGCACGCATTAGCATAAGCCAACAAACAACCAATTTTCTATATCAGTTGTGCAGAGATATTGGCAGTTCCACTCTGAAAATAGACCAATGCTCTTGAGGATGAAGAAAGAATCTTCAAAAGAGGAAGTAATCAGAGGAAGGTAATCCAACGTCCAGGAGGTTTTCGGATCACAATAAATAAAGGCGGCCCTGATAAGGGTAAAGGGGTAGCAATATACTAGATAAGTAAACAGAGCAGGCCAAGTCAGGAAGGTAATCATCATTCACAAGTTTGGGTAAATGGTTCAGTCAATCAAGGTCACAAAAGAGGTTCATAGCCCGCGATGTATCCCAAGAATGGTGTTACCTCCTATACCCTAGGACAGGCATTAGATGTATGTTCAGCATCCTAAATTCCCTCAGTACCATGATCCACCATTTTTAACTCGAACTCAAAAGAGGTGTTTACTGTGAAAAAAGGCTGTCTAGAAGAAAAAACAATCGTCTATCCAAAGATTTGAAGGCACCTCTAACCAATGGGTTCGTAAAATTGAAACAAGCCTGGGAAATCAGGATGATGACAAGAAAATAGAAGTTATTAAAGAAATGGGGGATGATCTATCAGAATTTGATGAGCATATTGGGTATGAAAATATGAAAAGGATAAACTACCAGCCTTTAGAAGAAGACAACCTTGATCAGTCTGAATTTGGGACTTTGGTTCAGGGTGATGGAGACCTCTAGATGGCCAGATTCAGACTGATGTCGAGCAATCAGTAAATCTTTTGAGATCAGGCCATTCAGAAGATGAAGATAATCTCGATCAGTCTAAATTTTAGGTATTGACCCAGGATGATGAAGATCTTATAAATGATCAGATTCAAACTGATGCCGAACTATCAGTAGACTTGTTAAGTCCAGATCAGCTAGAGAACATCAATACAAAATAGGATGACATATCCCGGTTAGGAAGATCACTGCTATCTTTCTATGATAACAAGGTTTATACAATGCCATATGCTTTTGTGGCTCGTGATTAGCAGCCTTATGGCCTAGAAGGGGACGTTAGTGACGACTCAAAACCTATGGTGTGCATCATGGAAGAAGCCCAAACATTAAAACCCGCTATTCAAAATGTGCCAATTTCATAATCAAAGCAGAAAATGGCTATCGTGTTTTATAAGCCAAATGCTGGAATGGCTAAACACTTAAAACCATTATATGTTAAGGCCAATTTTAACGGTGTACCAGTGTCAAAAGTGTTGGTAGACAATGGAGCTTCTGTTAACATGTTGCCTTTACATGTGCTTAAAAAGTTGCAGTAAACCAGCATCAATGATCTAATAGACACTAATGTGGCCATAGTAGGGTTTTCTGGGGCATTAGTACAACCAAGAGGAGTGCTCCCAGTCATAGTGCCATTGGAAGCAGGATCGCCTTAACGGAATTTTTTTATAGTAAATACCACTTCTTAGTATAATGCACTACTGGGTCGTGACTAGATCCACACAGCTTGGTGCGTGCCATCCACCTTACACCAATGTTTTATTTTTTGGAATGAAGAAGAGATGAGCCAGAAATCGTTGAAGCCAACAAGAAACCATTTCTGATTGAATCTCATATGGCCGAAGCAAAGTTCTATGATATGGATATTGCACCATTACAATTTTGGGGAGTTGATAAGAATGGCCGTCCCAAGGGGATCGCTCCCATAGTAAGCAAAGGAAGCCATGAATATCGCGAGCTACTATATTTTGAGAAAATTCATCCCGACCTCCTATCTGGCAAAGAGGAGAGTCATCCCAAGGTAGTATAGCGTCCAGTATCAGAAGGCCTCATTCCAGTGCCTACTTAAGGTCTTTTCAACAGCCCACTGAGGACAGTACATTCTGGAAAAACCCTTGGTTGAAAATCATCAACCAAGGGTACTTAGCTTCGGAACAGTTTTGTCCCATTCGAACTATAAATTGTGCGAATGGCCTTGGCTGGCAGATATGGTCGTGGGTATTTTGAATAGCTTGACCTACATACCTGCTGATCAATTTCATAACGATAGGATCCCACCGGAACGATCAATGCTGATATCAATCCCAAAGTCTTTCAAGATGAAAAGTGGCAAGGACAGATCGTTCCTATCGTCGCATTGGTCCTAACTAGTGTAGTCATATGGTTGCCACTTCGTTTAAACTTTGCAACCCTGAATATATGCCTCAACAATATTTAGAATGTCATAGGATTGGATAAGGATTCAATGTTCAGTGCTCTTGTATTTAGTCCTTATGTTGTTAACGTGTTTGTTTAGTTGAAATTGTGTCCTTGTGTTTCGTGCTTATGTTGTTAACGTGTTTGTTTAGTTGAAGTTTCATTCTTATGTTGTTAACATGATTGTTTATAGTTTTTCCCCCCTCCTTATTGTTTTTATTGATATCAATGAATTTGGAAAATGTCACAATTGTGCTTTTAGTTCTGGGTAAACTTTTGTGAAAGTGTAACATAAAGTTTAAAGATATTCATATTTCCCCAACATCCTGCGATGTGAGTGGTATCATATGCAGTGGTCGGTAGTATCATGACCACTACTACAATATTCGGTACCACTCTCATATCATTTGGGATATCTTTTGGCCGTCGCCCCAGTATATTCTAATAAAAAAAATTATTAGAGTATTGACGTTAAGTTGATAAAGTCTCAATCAACTCTCAAGTCTCAATCTCATATATATATATATATATATATACACGTTAAGTTGATAAAGTCCTAATTTCACTACACTATTGAGATATGTCCCACATATTGATCCTGTGTCGAGGGTACGTACTATAGACTTTGATAACCAAGTGTGTGTACATATATACTATTAATTGGTCGTGTCCGTGGGTATAGTGCAAAGAAAAAAGAAGAAGAGAATTTGACTAAAATGTGTTTGATAAAAAAAAAACAGCCAAAAATCCACTAAAAACTTTAAGTGAATTTTTTTTACTGAAAGTAATCACTAAATGTAGTCTATTTGAGTACTTGAAACACTCTTTTCAGTATTACAAATTCAATTGCTTAAAATTTTCAGCACTTAATTTTCAATTTTATCAAACGGAGCCTAAGTCTCAAATGCACAGTAAAACTAAGCCTCAATTAGCCACCAATATGGGTCCCATGTGCTACATAAAATGCTCAAATCATAGTAATGTCAAACTAATTCCCAAATAAATAAATTTAAAGAAAATGCAATGCAATTCTTTTACATCCAGATTAATGTACTTACACTATATATATAGATCTAATTATTAATCAACCTCCAAAGTCCTATTATTCTCAAATAAATGGTATCTCAAAATTGAATTACACCTTGAATGCTATATAAGTTCATTCAATAATTAAACGCAACACAAACCATCAGAGTCTCTACTTAAACCAACATTATAATAATAGCATAATTTTGCTCCGTCTATCAAGCCAATTTACAAATCCTCTTAACATATATATATATATATATATATATATGTGTGTGTACACATATGCGTGTGTACAAACGTAGTCATATATATTGGCCATTCTATTTCTACTTTGCAAGCAAGGTCGATATATGGATATGAGTTGGAGCTGGTACTTCAAGCTATATCATATTGCAAACAAGGTCTCTAATTTTTATTTATTCATTTTTTTGTTGGGTTATGTTCAAATTGATTCAAGTGACAAAGTAAGCTTAATCAGAGTCCACTGATCATGAGATCAAACAAGTGGTTAGAGCATTTCATCCCCATAGTCAGAATTACAAGCGATGGCAAAACTGAAATCCTTGGATTAGATTTGAAACGCATGGTCAGTTATGCACAACTCAAATTGAAACAAAAATTGAAACCCAAATCAAACTTTTGTATATATGTATATATGTATATTTATGCATATATGTATGTATTTATATGCATGCATATCTGTGTTTGCAGGTGGTGGTGGCGGTGGCGGTGGACTATTCACGTCGGCGGCAGAAGGCAGTGGGGAGAAGAGCTTCATTCCGGCGGTGGTGTGGAGGCGGCGAGTTGAACCGAGAGTGAGAGAGAGGGAGTGAAAATAGACAAGTGCAAATTAGGGCTCAAAAACGTCATAGACGTTTCATTTTCTCCACTTAATAGCGTCAGTACAAAGCACGCCATGAATGGCGTTTTTTCTAATTACGTCATTATTAATTTTATTTTATTTTCTTTTTTAGTAAATATGTTTTAAAAAAAGGGAAACAAAAAAAAAGAAAAAAAAAAAGATAAGTGAAGGGCGTGTTTTGTAATACCGCCATTACATAAAATTCATTTTTCTCAATTTCATTTTCTAAAATTCAGAATGAATTTTGTATTTTCTAAAATTCATTTTTCTCAATTTCCATAAAACGTTTTTATTTTTTGGAAATGGAAAAAATTCAATTACTAATGGCGTGATTAGGAAAAAACGCCATTCTAATAGCGTTTTTTCAAATGATGTTATTCTTATTATTAGCGTTTTTTGAAAGAACGTTATTTTATATTTTAATGGCATTTTTGCTAAGAACGTTTTACCCTATTATGTCTTTACGTTAAAATATGCCCTAGTTTAATAATTAAGTTTTTTTGAAGCAATTTTTTTTTAAAACAAGTCCAAAATGGGGTGTCTATCTATCAACCACTATCTCAGGTTCACCTCTTAAATTACTCTCTGAAGAGAGAGAGAGAGAGAGAGAGAGAGAGAGACAGAGAGAGAGAGAGAGAGAGATTTTGAACTGCAATTTATCGATGCAAAATGGTTTACTCAGTGATTTGAGCTCTTAATTTGGTTAATTTCTCTCTCTGTAAATACATATAAGAATCACTTTGGTGTAAATTCATTTGAATTCGATGAACTCTAAACTAGATAGATAGATTCATTGTTTGTTTCAGTCAGATAGATACATGATGATGCCTAAAACTGGTAAGAAAGGTTTTAAGTGAAAATATGACAAGAACAATTTGTATGTGGTTCGGTCCCGTTAACAAGGTGACCTACGTCCACGGTTGCGTCTATGCGCTTCTCACTAGCAGATCACCGGTGGGCCTGGTGAACCAACAATTAGGGGCGGCACTACCAGTAATACCGGCCGGGTGTATGCGTTTGAAGGTGAGTTCTCTGTTTTGGCTTGTAAGCTAGAGAATAATGATCGGATCCCCCTTTGACAGGGTAGGTGGGCTCTTTTATAGATTCAAGAGTCTACCTCTACATGGTAAGTTGATAAGATTAGGAAGCCTAATCTAATCACAATAGATTTACATGATTTTAGGGGAGTTTCCTAAGTGGTTTAGGAAACTATCATATCTCCTTTTGCAGGCTTGTAGTTGATTTAGGAAACTGATGTTCTCCTCGGGGACTGATCTGCACCTCCTGGTAAGTTGCCGCACCGTACGCCCGAGCTGTGCAAGTATCCCGAGCGGTGCCGCATGTTGATCTCAGGAGCACTGACCGCAAGCTCCCCCTTCTGGATAGTCCGGGTCATTCTGCTGACGTGGCAGTTTGGCCTTAACAGAATATTTCTAAACATACCAGCTGCCCCCCATTTTTGAAGTTGATGTGATGCTCCATCAGATGAAGTTTAAAAATTAAGTATGCGTCCGATAAACCGTTCGGTAATAAACCGGGATTCTGCCGGGGACAGGCTCGGCTGGAGTGATCGGCTGGGATACAGACCGAGCGGTGACCATGTGAGCCCGAGTTCTTCCCATGCCATGTGTCCACTGATCACTGGCCTGGTCAGGATCCAACGACGCCAGCGTAGGAGTAACTGAACCATTTATGTGGCAACCGAACCGTCCCATCGGACATTTAATGCCCACGTCTTTCGAGGCGATGCCCCACGTGGCTGAAGTGACAGTTCTGGCGGGAAAATATATGAGCCGTTCGATCAGTTTTGATCTGAGCCGTCCAAGGTTTCTATATAAGGAGCACCTGTTCATTCCATGGATGCCTACTGTTTGAAGATTGTATTTACCGAGCGGTCTTTGAGAACGAACTACTCCCGAGCTCTTTTCCTCTTCTTCTCTACAACCTAGGCTTCTCCCCATGGCTTCCCGCATTGACCTGACCTCCAACGAAGGAATGACCGCTTTCAGGAGGGACTGCGAGATCCCTGAAGATGTCGGGATCCGTTCTTACATTGAAGGAGAAGAGGTGGCCTTCCCTTCGGTCATTATTAGCAGTTATCTTTTGCTAATAGTGGGGCTATGCTTCCCTTTCTCTACCTCCTTCTGTGATCTCTTATAGGGATTACGCTTTCCATTGAACAAGTGTCGTCCAAATCTCGCCCGCCTTCTTTGGGGCATATTGGCACTGAATGAGCGACTCGGGATACGCCTCCGCTCTATGGACGTCGCCAGGTGCTATCTCTTGAGCATCGACCGCAGGGATCCTTACCTACGCGCCGGAGCGGAAGGAAAGCATCTTGTCCGGGATCTGGACTTCTCCAACAAGAACTGGCGTCAATACCCTTGGGTTATTGTCTCTAGTAACTGGTTGGTGGACCCCTCCATGTACCCCCCTGCGGCCTTTGACCCTGAACTGTGCAAGAGGTCCTTTGCCGCTTTCCGTGACATCTCCTCCGCTGTGGCTGATATGGAGGAGATCAACCGAGCGGTTGAGGCCGTCCTCAATTTTTCCGATTTGATCGGGGCATGCAGGCCGGAAGCCATGGAGCGGGTATAGTAACCGACCAGGAAGGGTGGGAGCTCGGGTGTGGGGTATTGCCACGTGTCAGGGGATAATTGGCCTAGTCGGGATCCAGTGGAGTCGGTTCAGATGTAACCGAATAGTTGCATGGTAACCGGACTGTCACGTCACGCATTTAATGCGCACGTCTTTTGAGGCGACCCTTCACGTGCCCGAGGTGACAGTTATCGGCGACTCTTGGCGGGAAAACTCCTGAGCCGTCGGATCTGATAGATCTAGACCGTCCGCTATTCCTATATAAGGAACACTCGGCCCTCTCTTCAGTATCTACTGCCAAGTAAGAGGATTTACCGAATGGTTTTGAGAGCATCCAAGATTCCCGAGTAAGATTCCCGAGTTCTTTTCTGCGATAACTTTTGTAAGTCTTTCCTTCCCGTCTTCAGTTCTTCATTCTCTTCTTCTTTTCTTGAACTAAGCTAGAGGGAGTAAACCCACTTGGGTTAGTACGAGCTTGGGATTTCTTCTTCCTTCGATTTTGTCATTTCTTTCAGTCTGGGGGTACGCTAGGACAGATTGATCGAGCGGGAGTTCCTGAGGAAGTCTTGAGTGAGTGTTGTGTTTCTTCTCGAATCTTATGTGACCTACCCTTTAGGTTGTTAGATCTACCTCCCTTGTACATCAAATTTGGAGTTCTTGACCCATTCTCGGGTCGTCTGCCCTTTAGGCCATCCACAGACGTAGTTATGTGTCACTCGGACTTTAACTCATCGTCCCGGTCGGAAGACGAGTAGCTACGATCCGGGTCTATGAGTACAAGCCCAGATCCTCCTTCTTCAGCCCCCTCTGACCAGCACAGTGAGGGAATAATCCCCGCCTGGGCGCTTTACGAGGAGGTACACCGGGATTCTCTTACAGTCTCGACGTCTCTGGGGTCCGGCGATGAAGGGTCTGTGCCGAACAGTCCCGGAGTCTTATTCGCGGGTGAGTCCATCGTTAGTATCCTGCGTGGTCCTGACCTGGATTGAATCAGAGACCGTTATGATCTTCCTTTCCCCCTCTCTTGCTCTAACCACAACAGCGGAGCCCACTTCCATGTGTCGGGCTTCGTCACGTTGTACGAAGATGCCTTCATGGCGGGCCTTCGCTTGCTTCTTCACCCAGTCGCCCGGGATGCGCTCATTTACCTCGGGATATCCCCCAGCAGCTTGCCCCGAACGGCTGGCGATACTTGATGGGGTGCATCTCTTTGTGGCCCCAAGTCCTTGGGTATGAGCTTACTCTTCAGGAGTTCTTCTGGACCCACCGGCCTTTCCCAGTGCACGGGGAGGTCGGCTTCTTCTTGCTCTCAGCTAGGCAAGGGCGGAAGATAATTATGAATTGCCCAAGCAACAACAAAGGGTGGAAGAATAAGTTCTTCCAAGTATCTACCCTAGGTCTGTGCGAGAAGGCGCCAGGCGTTCAACTGAGGACCACCTGGGCGAGTAAGCTGAGGAGTAAGTCCGAGCACTCTTTCTTCCTTGCTCAGTTTCCTTACCCAGCCTTGACTAAACCATTTGTCTGTTTTATAGTGGGAGCAGTGGACCCGCCGAGTCTCCCCGACGAGCTTCCAGCGCGGGTCTTGTCTCTAGCGCAGGACCCAACTGACATCAATAAAGTGCTGACCCGGTCGGGGGGCCCGAAGACCTACTACAAGCCCCAGCACGACTTCACAGCTCCCATTCTCCCAGTAATCATCCCTAGTAAACACCATTTCTTGACCGTCTGGTTTTTCTATACTGTTGAATCCTGACATGCTTCTGGTTCTGCAGAAATGGCTCCCAAGAACACGGCGTCGTTGAAGGAGAAAGAGACAGCCTTGATGGCTCGGGCTGGCCAGAAGAGGAAGAAACCAGCCTCCGCTGAGGGCTAGCCCTTGAAGAGGATCTCCCGGGGGATCTCCATCTGGGCTAGGGAGGAAGCTGCTGCTACTTACACGCCCGTGGTAACAATTGCTGCACTGCCACCACCACATACTAGTGCGACCGCTGCCGCGCCTTCAACACTCTCCCCAGCGGCCAGACCGTCCGGGGCCTCTCTCCCAACCCTGGCGGAAACTCGGGCGGGCCCCTCTTCGTTGTCGGAGACTGAAACGGCAGATGATGTCCGTAGAAGGGTGCGGCCCGGGTTGCTACAGAGTCAGGTTGACAGGTGCGCCCTGATGAGCCCCGAGGCCATTATCGAGTGGCTATATAACATCGGTCACTTAGTAAGTTTCTTCTTGGAATATGAACATTAATTTTCTCTCCATGCACTTACTGACGTTTCCTTGTTTTTACAGGTTAGCTGTATTGTTGTTGGGGCCGAGGCCACCCTTCGCGGCATTGCTTAGAGGTTGGCTGCCGCTGAGGCTAACCTTTCTGTGGAGAGGGCTGCTCGAGAGTCGGCGGAGTTTACCCTCACCGTGGAGAAAGAAATATCGTGGGTGATCGCCCTGGAGCTGGGAGAGGTCCGTGATTCCTTGTCCACCGAGCGGGCTGCCCGGAAGGCTGCGGAGGCTAAGGCGGCGGCTGCGGAGGCCGAGAGGATTACCGCCGATAGGATTGCTGAGGCCAAGGTTGCTGCCTCAGAGTCCACGAAGACCTCCACCGAGAAGGATCTCGAAGCTATGACGGCCACGCTCTCAGAGCTTACTGCTGCTCGGGAGGCTGAAGCCAGAGAAGCTTAGGAGGAATTCGAGGCTGGGTTCCTCACAGGCTACGCCGACCTGGCAAAGCGGGCTGTTGCTGACCACCCAGACTGGGACCTATTCGGGTACTCCTGGGCCGAGTCCGATTACTGGAAGGAAGGCCAAGATGACTCCGAGGTCGTCGCTGAAATCGAGGTTGCCACTGAAGCCAAGGTTGCCACTGAAGCCGAGATTGCCACTGAAGCGGAGCCGGCCGGGGGCCCCTTCGTTGATGAGCAGGCCGCGGAGGAGAAGGAAGTGGTGGTGGTAGACTAGTTTTTGTTTTTTGTTTCTTGTTGTAGTTTTTTTGTGGGGAGGCTACTACAACTGCCCTCCAGGCTTTGTACAGTTTAAACTTCAATTAATAAAAAGGCCCTCGTGGTCAAACTTTCCATTAACTGTCTTTCTTTCCTTGTTTCCTGTACTCTGCCTGCTTGTGATTGCTAGTGCCCGTTAGGTTTTTGGCCAACCTAACACCTGCCTTAGCAAATGTTTTAGGACTGTAACCAACAGAACACCTAGTCTTTCTGACCTGTTCAAAAGGTACGTCCGGTGTATTATAGGATATCCTTTATTACCGTCCGGGATATTCCGGTGTTTCATAGGTGTATCCTATTTTACCATTCGGGATATATCTCTGATCACTGTAAGTACTCAGGAATACCTTCCAAGTTCTTGTAGTGACCGGTGTGATTCCCTGTTTTGGCCTAACATTCCCCTGCCCCCCTAAGCATTTTGCTAAGGCGGGATCGCATGAGTGAGTGGCCGTAGGGAACCGACCTGGAACATGGGTGGTTGTAGGGTCATTTGAAGCTTGCCATCGTCGGCCACCTAGGGGTTTGGCCTCGTCGTCGGCTGGACCTAAGCGAAACTTAAGTAATTTCCAGTTTAGGTCTAGTATCTTCTTGCCCCCGAGCATCCTGTGAAGGCGGGGGCTTGTTGAGGAGCGACCATAGGAAACCGACCTGGAACATGGGTGGTTGCAGGGTCATTTTGTGCCTGGGTTCGGGGCCCGAGGTCTTCTTAAGTGCCTGGGTTCAGAGCCCGAGGTCTTTTTAGGTGCCTGGGTTGTTAGCCAAGGTCTTTTGTGCCTTGGGGTTAGGCCCAAGGTCTTTGGTGCCTCGAGGTTAGGCTCGAGGTCTTCTGAGTATTGCACAGTGCATTGACAGGAGTAATCTTAAGGTACATTTTGCAATTTTATTGAAAAACAAAAATTCATAATGGTTGCTCAATCAGAGCTACAAAAGCAAATTTCTCTACCAACACTAAATTTCTCCCGGAGGTCAGATGCTACTGGTAATACTTGCGGAGGTGTTGAACATTCCAAGGATGAGAGAGATCGTGCCCGTTGTAGACACCCCAATTTTGACCGAACTATTAAACTTAGTGGGGATTTACCTCTAGAAACCAATGATGAATAATGTCCCGACGATTTTCTTCAAGTTCATCGCTTCGACTTCTGAAAAGCTTCAAGCTCCCAAAACTTGCTCCTAATATCCCTAGATTTGGCCAATCACTGACCATCTGTCTCGAGCTCACTAGATCATGGGTTACTTTCTAAAAAAAAAATGGAATAGATTAAATAATAATAATAATAATGATATTTTATAAAAATAACATTGTTTCTCATTTTCTTAGATTCAAAAAGAAAAACAAAAAGAAGAAAAAGATACTATTTGGTGACTCATATGATTAATTTAGATTTAAAATGAAAAATGTGTCTATACATATATATATATATAAGAAAAGGAAAATAATAAAAGAAAGTATCCCATGTGATTTGGAGAGTTAGAGATTCCTTGGCATATTCCTAATCCAAAGTAAATACCCAAAAAGCCCTTTGTTGGGCACTAATCTCCCATGTGCTTTGAAGATGCTCTAGAATGTTCCTTTATTCTAGCCAACTTAAATGCCCTTCAAGTTTCTTGGAATTACATAGAAGTGCCATGGAGAGTTAGAGATGCCATAGAATATTCCTAACCCACCCCAAATTGACCTATCTACCCTTATCTTGGCCCCTAAGATAATGAAAGTCTATAAAAAAACCCATTTCTCTCATTTTGGGGGAGACACTTGAATGGTATAGAAAAAATATTGGGAGAGCTTTAGAGGAAAGAAATATAGAGAGAGAAACTCTACCAATTATTTTATCCAAATCCCACCAAAACTCTACCCAACCATCAAATCACCATTGAAGGAGCTTGAAGCTTGAGGAAGAAGAAGAGGAAAAGCTTGAGGAATTCAACATCTCTACAAGTTTTGAGAAGATCTAGAGGTAAAGCCTTCAAATCTATATATATATAATAATAATAATTCAATCACAAGTTCATAGTTCTAGGAAATTTTACACATTTTCAAAACCTCTCTTCCTACCCCATTTCATCACACACCACTTAGAACTTGTGATTGAATTTCATAATATTTCATTAATTTGGATCCAAAATAGAGCTTTGGATTTATGAATAAAAGAGTTTTAACTTGAAATTTTCAAATAATATTGTGATTTCCTTTATTTTGTTTGTATTCTTCTCAAGAAATCTATGAGATCTTCAATATCTCATTAGATTTGTTTGAGTTTGGTCCTCTAATTCCCTATGATCTTATGATTTATATGGGGATTAAAGTGGATTATGATCATCTCTACACATAGTTGGTTGAGTTCAAGTCTTAGTTCATGACTTGAAATCTCCTCATTAAAAATCTTGTGGGGATTCATGCTATATCCCATGGAGGTTTATGTGGATTTGTTTTCCTTTAGTCTCCAATGACCATCAAATGGTAGGAGAAATATTTTAAGTTTAAGACCATCTCTATGGCTTAGACTAACTTCTTCCTTGGGTTTTTGGAAGTTCTTCATACTTCATCCAAAACCTACATGTATGTGTGTCTTTAGCCTCCAATGACCACCAAGTGGTAGGAGTAATGATTTGAACTCAAGTTTTGGTCCATAAGTTTGAGGTCATTGTTTGAGATTTTGTGAAGTCCATTTCATACTTCATTAAAAGTCCATAAGTTTAAAGAGGTCCTTAGTCTTCAATGACCATAAAATGGTAGAAGAAATGATTTGGTTTAAGCCCAACATTATGATTCAATAGTTGAGGTCAACCAACAAAGTTGCAAAACGAAAACAGTGATTTCACAAACTGTTTTTGATCAAAGATTTTTAGTTCGAAATCTAACCGTTGAAATCAAGTGAAACCAACGGGAAAGTGTCAATAACACATTGTTTTACCACTGTAATTTGTGTTTTGGTAAGATTTTATGTTTAGAATGGTTTGATCATGAGTTTTGTGAGACAACCACAATCTGTCCAGAATTTCAGAACAGTTTCAGAACAGCAAATCGATTTTAAAATTGATAGATCAGAGATCTAACCAAGTTTTCATGACCTCTAATAATTTTTTATAAGAACTTTAATGTGTTAAGAAGGTTTCCTAAAAAGAATGAAGCAATTCAGATTTGTTTGCTATTTTTAAAAATCATACAAGATCTCTGGACAGAGAGTTGTAAAATCCTAAGTGAGGTCTAGTATTTTCTGTATTCCCAGAGATCTAACCGTTCAAACCTTGATATTCATTTTGGGTTAGAAACTAGACTCACAGAGGCATAACATATCCAAATATCAGTCCGATCCAACCATTGGAAGTATTTTATTCCTATTTTTGAACATCTGGCCTGCTCTCTGTAATTCATAAAAAACTTCTACTATTTTTGTCTAATCTTGTTTATTTCAACTCAAATGGTCTCTTAATGTCTTAGGACTCAAACCATGTTTTGAATAATGATAATTTAGATTAAACCCAGAGGCTTAGGGATCCAAATTAGTGAATAAATTCATATCTCATTCTTGTTCATATTCATGCATACATGGTAATATTCATAAGTAGGACTTATCTCTTGTCTTAGTTGAATCTAGTTGAACATGACTTAGGATTAATTACTCTTTGATATTATATCTTGTCTAAGGCATGTGTACTAACCTTTGTTTTGTAGCGCATTTGAGGTACAATTTCTCATCCCTTCTCTAGTTTAATTCATTTCGTTGATTTTTGAATTGATCTTCGACTCCATGTGCGACACCTTAGCCTAGGTTTTGCCTTATGTGTATATATGTGATAGAGGCCTTTTCTTAGGATTTTTGTTCTCGCATGCATTGCACGTTTAATATTCGCGGCCGGATCCCGGGTATGTTTTCTAGTTCTCTATTGCATATCATGTTGCTTACTACTTGAATTACGTGGCTTATGAATGATATTTTGCCGTTAGCAATTTTACACCATTTCCAACATGCTTGTGTTATGTATACCTATATATGTATTAATTGAGGGCATGCTTAGATTATTAATTTGATTAAAAAGGATGTTGAGTAGAGGCCTATCGCGAGATAGGATGAAAGGGGGTGTTTTAGTCCGCCGGGCTCCTTCCCCTTTCATTCCATAATCCCCGGACCCAGTTTATCTTTGGTTTCGCAAAAGATCAGTTCGCTTAAAAATGGTTTCTTAATTTTCCTTTTAAAAATTAAGTGGCGACTCGTATTTGATTTTGATGTGAAAAATGTTTTAAAAGTGGGTAAGAAAACCTGCGATATCCACACCCGTCCATGCTCTGTAACCAGTAAGTTCCCGGTCGATTGACCCGGGTTACTTTATATGGTCCTTCCCAGTTTGGCCCCAATTTCCCATGGCTCGGGATTCGGGTAGACTGGTTCACCGCCTTGAGGACGAGGTCTCCGACTTGAAAACTGCGGTGCTTCACCTTGCTATTATAGTATCGAGAAACCCGTTGCTTGTAGGCGGCTACCTTTAGGTAGGCTTGATCCCTCCTTTCCTCCACTAGATCTAGTTCTGATCGGAGGGCTTCTTCGTTATCCGGCGCACTGAAGTTGGCCACCCGATACGTAGGCAACCCGAGTTCTGTTGAGACCACTGCCTCAAACCCGTAAGTTAAAGAGAATGACGTTTCGCCTGTTGCCGCGGGGGTGTAGTACGGTAGGCCCACAGGAGGGTTGGTAGCTCTGCAGCCCATAGCCCTTTGGCACCTTCAAGCCTTGTTTTGATTGAGTGCAAGATTGTTCGGTTGGTTACTTCGGCTTGACCGTTGGCTTGTGGGTGCTCGGGGGAGGAGTAATGATTCAGTATTCCGTATCCCGAGGAGAATTGTCCGAAGGTGGGTGTCAAACTGTCTACCATTGTCACTGACCAGGATCCGGGGAATGCCGAACCTGCTGAGAATATTCCTTTCCACGAAGCTCTCCATCTTCCGCTTGGTTATCATCACCAAGGGCTCGGCCTCCGCCCATTTGGTGAAGTAATCAACAGCTATCATGGCAAATTTAACCTGCCCTTTCCCCACAGGTAAGGGACCAACGATGTCGAATCCCCACTGGGCGAACGGCCAGGGGCTGTGGATTGGTGTCTGGAGTTCTCCCGGTTGGTTGATCATGGGAGAGTGTCTCTGGCACTTGTCACACCTCCGAACATACTCTTGGGAATCCCGGGCTATGGTCGGCCAGTAGTAACCTTGCAGTAGGGCCTTTCTTGAGAGTGCCCGGCCTCCGATGTGGTTCTCGCATACTCCTTCATGGATTTCGAACAGTATTGCTAGGACCTGTGCGGGGTGAACACAGCGGAGGTACGGGATAGTAAACCCTCTCTGGTAGAGAATGGCGTCGAGGAGGTTGTAACGGGTTGCCCGGTATTTAACCCGGCGGGCTTCTTCTTTGTCGTCAGGTAGCGCCCCTGTTGTCAGGAATGTCACTAGTGGGTCCATCCAGCTGGGTCCCAGAGTGACCGGGTCTACCTCCATGCCTTCTAAGTTGATCACACTTGGCTCAGGTAGGTATTGTATCCTTATCCCGGGCAAGTCTGACTCAGAAGACGAAGTAAGGCGAGCCAGCCTGTCGGCTCGGGTATTCTCCTCTCTGGGTATCTGCTTGATGGAGAATCCTCAGAGTTGCTTGGAAACCGTTCGGACAAGGGCCAAGTAGGCTACCATGCTGTCTTCCCGCGCTTCGTACTCTTGGTTAACCTGATTGACCACGAGCTGGGAGTCACTGTAGCCCTGAACCTATTGTACGCTTATAGAGATGGCCAACTGCAACTCGACCAAGAGAGCTTCGTATTCGGCCTCGTTGTTGGAGGCGCGGAACCCAAACCTTAGTACAAATTCGAGCTGGATACCGTCGGGGTGGTCAGGATAATTCTTGCCCCACTACCCTACTGATTGGAGGAACCGTCCACATGCAGTACCCAGGTTGGGATGCCTGAGTGTAACCCAGGCGGTAAGGCCGGGGGCTCAGACTCTTTGACCTGATCCTCAGGATATGTAAACTCGACTAAAAAATCCGCTACGGCTTGTCCCTTGATAGCTGTCCGGGGTCGGTAGATCACTTCAAACTCTTCCAGTTCCAATGCCCACTTGACAAGCCTCCCGGACGTGTCTGGATGACTGAGGATTCTACAGAGAGGTTGGTCCATGAGGACAACAATGGCATGGGCCTGAAAATATGGGCAGAGCCTTCGGGTCGAGGTGATAAGGGCGAACACCAGCTTTTCGATGCGAGAGTACCTGCCCTCTGCGCCCTGTAACGCCCGGCTAGTGTAATACACAGGGAACTATATCCCATGCTCTTCCCGAATGAGTGCCGAGCTAACCACCGATGGTGACACTGCTAGGTATAGAAACAGTTCTTCCCCGGGCACGGGTGTTAAGAGTAGAGGAGGAGACGCCGGGTACTTCTTGAGTTCCTGGAATGCCTCCTCACACTCTTCTGACCATTGAAATGCTTTGTGGAGGATTTTGAAGAATGGCAGGCACCGGTCGGTAGCTCGGGAGACATATCTATTTAACGCGGCCACCCGTCCGGCTAAGCTCTGAACCTCCTTCGTTGGTTTGGGCGACCGCATGTTGATGATGGCTTTGATCTTCTCGGGGTTTGCCTCAATCCCCCTTCTACTGACTAGATGGCCAAGAAATTTCCCGGACGAGACACCGAAGGTGCATTTGGCCGGGTTCAACCTCATCTTGAATTTTCTCAAAATGCTGAAAGCCCCTGCCAGATGTTCAAGGTGGTCGGGCTCGTCCAAGCTCTTGACCAGCAAATCATCCACATATACCTCCATGGTCTTTCCGATGAGATCTTTGAACATGTAGTTGACCAGGCGTTGGTAGGTAGCCCCAGCGTTCTTGAGACCGAAGGGCATAACCTTGTAGCAATACGTGCCTTTGTCAGTGATGAACGCAGTCTTTTCTTCGTCCCCGGGGTACATGCTGATCTGGTTGTACCCCGAGTAAGCGTCCATGAATGACAGGAGTGAGTGACCTGCGGTGGAGTCCACAAGGAGGTGTATTCTGTGCAGCGGATAGCAGTCCTTGGGGCAGGCCTTGTTGAGGTCGGTGAAGTCCACACACATTCTCCACTTCCCGCGTTGCTTTTCTTGACAAGAACAACGTTAGCTAACCAGTCGGGATAGTGGACCTCTCGGATGGACTTCGCCTTTAGGAGCTTCTCGACCTCCTCACTCACTGCCTTCTGTCTCTCGGGGGCCATGCCCCTTCTCTTCTGCTTGACTGGGCGACAATCCGGGCTGACATTGAGACGGTGGGACATTACCAGGGGATCAATCCCAGGCATGTCCTCATGACTTCAATCAAAAACATCTTGATTTTGCCTCAAGAACTGAGCCAGTTTTTCCTTCAAGCCGGGCTACAGTAGGGTACCTATGCTGATCGTGCGGTCCGGGTACTCAGGGTCCAGCATCACTTGTTCCAGTTCTTCCATCGAACCTATCATGTCACTCTGGTCCCGAGGATCCATCTCTTGGACGTTCAAAGTTTCCGTGATTGCCCCCCGGTGCAACGAGCTGACATAACAACTCCGGGCGGTGCTCTGATCTCCACGCAAGCATCCGGGTCCTTGGGGAGTTGGGAACTTCACTGTTAAGTTGTAGGTGGAGACGACCGCTCTGGCATTGTTGAGGGTTGGCCTTCCAAGGATGACGTTGTACGCCAACGGGGCTTCTACGATCACAAAATTAGTGAGCACGGAGGCCTGCTGTGGGTAGGTCCCCATGAGAACTGGAAGCTCGATTGTCCCGAGCGGTTGTGTGTTGGAGTTGTTGAATCCGACCAGGGGGTAGCAACAGGCCGAAGCCGATCCCTGGCGATCCCGAGTTGATCGAATGCTGACATTAACATAATGTCGGACAAGCTGCCTGTGTCCACTAGCACTCTCTTGACCATATAGTTTTCTATAGAAAGCGTTACTATTAGAGGGTCATCATGGGGGCAGTGGACGCCCTGCAGGTCGTCGAATGTGAAGGTAAGAACATCAGTTGGGGAGGAACCGGTGGATTGGACCTGCCAGACATCCGCTCGGGATGCCCGCACATGCCTCTTCTGTGTCGACTGTGAATCACTGCCACCCGACGTCCCTCCGGAGATCACGTGGATGTGGCCAAGTGGTGGTGGCCGATCGGGAGCTCGGTTATCCTGTCGAGGTCGTCCGTCTGCAGTGACGAACTCCGCGAGGTGTCCCTGCTCGATCAGCTTTTCTATTACTATCTTTAATTTAAAGCAATCCTCCGTTCCATGGCCGTGATCCTTGTGGTAGCGGCAGAATTTGTCCCGATTCCTCTTACCGGGGGGTGCTCTGAGTTTGGTTGGCTGCTGAAGCAACCTCTGCGCTTCCGCGGCGGCCATGACTTCATGTATGGGCCGAGAAAGGGGTGTGAAAGCGATCGGGGGCTGACCCCGGGCATCATTCTGATCTTGCTTTGGCTTCTTTCTCGACCTCTTCTTGAATCCTTCACGCTTGCGCTTGGCCTTCGGGGATTCGTCTCCCGCCTGGCCGGCGCGCTTCGCCTTCAGGAACTCTTCAGTATTTATGTATTTTCCGACCCTCTCCGAGAGTTCCACCAGGGTTGCCGGCCGGTCACGATGGAATGACGCAGCAACCTTAGTGTGTTGAACTCCCGAGCAGAAGGCCATGATTGTGGCCGTTTTCGTTGAGGTTGCGGATCAGGAGCCTTTGTTGGTTGAAACGGTCCACGTACTCCCTCAGGGACTCTCATTTGCGCTGCTTGAGGATCAGCAGCTGAGTGTCCGATTGCGACCGGTCGAGCATCCCGACAAATTAGCTGATGAACAGCTTGCCGAGGGCTTGGAAGTTGTCGACCGTCCGGGGTTTCAAAGAGTGAAACCACTGTGCGGCTGGCCCCTTGAGAGTATCGGGAAAGGCCAGGCACAGGAGCTCGTCCATCGTGGTGACCAGTGCCATCTGCGCCTTGTAGGTGCGGATGTGGTCCACCGGGCTCCTTGTGCCATCATAGGAGCTGAGGTGAGGGGGTTTGAACTTCCGTAGAATGGGAAACTGTGTCACTCGAGCGGTATAGGGTGACTCAGTCTCCGTTTTGGTGAGGTCGTGACCAGACTTGCGGTTCAGCCTCTCGATCTGCTGTTGCAGTTCCTCGACCTGGGCTTTGACATCACTCTACCCTGTTCTCCTATCCGTGTCTGAGCGGTAGGTTGGGTCGGATGACGAGGCCTCTTCCTCAAAGCGTGTCGACTTCGGGGATAGAGCCCGTCTCTGGGTCCGGGAAAGTCTGTGCCTAAGATCCCCCCCGACTCAGGGCCGGAGGGTCATCGGCCGATTCCCGGGCTCTCCGTCCGGACTCCTCCCCTCTGGCCGCGCGACGTCGATCGATGATAATTCTGGCATCCTCCACTCGGTGAGGATTGGGCCGAGGTCGTCTTTGCGAGCGCCTGGTGGCCTGGCTGCACTCTCCGTCCGCAGGGCGTTCCCGAACCGGCGGGGATACCGGTGCAGAACGGGCTTGCCTTCGTGCTCGAGGGGGCCTATGAACAGGGGCGCTCTTCTCGGGCTGATTCTATGATGCGAGGCGCTTCTCCCGTTGGGCCATAAGCGCCTCTATCTGTTCCTGTGTTTGGCGCTGGCCCTCCAAGAGTTGTGCCAGTGCTGCCGTTATCTGCTCGGTCGTCATGGAGGCAGCCTGCTGTTCAGGCTGCGGGTTCTCCTGACCGGTCTGATTAGCGGGTTTCTTACTCGTCTTTGGCGGCATATTTGATCAGTTGAGAATTTGTTGATAAGAAGACTCGGTCGTTTTCCACAGACGGCGCCAAACTGATGATGCCTAAAACTGGTAAGAAAGGTTTTAAGTGAAAATATGACAAAAACAATTTGTATGTGGTTCGGTCCCGTTAACAAGGTTACCTATGTCCACGGTTGCGTCTGTGCGCTTCTCACTAACAGATCACCGGTGGGCCTGGTGAACCAATAATTAGGGGCGGCACTACCAGTAATACCGGCCGGGTGTATGCGTTTGAAGGTGAGTTCTCTGTTTTGGCTTGTAAGCTAGAGAATAATAATCGGATCCCCTTTTGGAGAAATTATTCAGTGAGCCCGTCACGCCACGTCAGCATGCTGACGTGGTGTGACCATCTAATCTTAACCACCCAATTGCCCCCTCCTTTATGGGGGATCATGACAAGTGGTTAGTGAAATTTTAAATTTTAAATCTGTTAGCCACTTGTCATGATCCCCCATAAAGGAGGGGGCAAGTGGGTGGTTAAGATTAGATGGTCACACCACGTCAGCATGCTGACGTGGCGTGACGGGCTCACTGAATAATTTCTCCCCCTTTTGACAGGGTAGGTGGGCTCTTTTATAGATGCAAGAGTCCACCTCTACATGGTAAGTAGATAAGATTAGGAAGCCTAATCTAATCACAATAGATTTACATGATTTTAGGGGAGTTTTCTAAGTGGTTTAGGAAATTGTCATATCTCCTTTTGCAAGCTTGTAGTTGATTCAGGAAACTGTTGTTCTCCTCGGGACTGATCTGCACCTCCTGGTAAGTTGCCGCACCGCACGCCCGGGCTGTGCAAGCATCCCGAGCGGTGCTGCCTGTTGATCTCAGGAGCGCTGATCGCAAGCTCCCCTTCCGGATAGTCCGGGTCATTCTGCTGACGTGGCGGTTTGGCCTTAAAAGAATATTTCTGGACATACCAATACATATAAGTATCTCTTGGGTATAGGTAGATTCAAGTTACTTAGATGTGATTGAACTTTCAGTCCATCGCCCAAAGAGCTCTGAAATTGTCTGAGACCATGGTCCTCTGATGGAAGAATTAGATGGAGTTTTACGAACTTGAAATTGTTTGATTAGTTTGAGTAAAACATCCAGAGAACCCCAGTTTACATGTATGTAGAGGTATCAATCGGGTCGGGTTGGCCCGGCCCGGCCCGAGCCCGGCCCAATTTTTCCGGGCTAAAAGCCCGGCCCGAGCACTTTTGTCCGGTCCGGGGTGGACACCCTTTGTCCCGTCCACGGCCCGGCCCGCTCCTTAGCCCGAAACCCGGCCCGGACCGCTCACCTGCTAGCCCGGCCCAAAGCCCGGATTAATTTGCCGTTGTGGCCTGGCCCGGCCCAGCCCGAAGCCCGGCCCGGTAGGCCCGCCCGAGCCCATAACGGCTAGTTTGGCCATTTTTTAAATATTTTTCCACTTTTTACCCCTCTAACGGCTATAAAACGGCTAGTTTTGGGGGTAAAAATGTAAATGTGCTTTTTGACTTCCCAAAATGCCCCTTAGCCCATTTTCTATAAATACCAAACCTCCCACAACATATTTTCTCATACAAAAATCAATTATCTCTCTCTATTCTCTACTTTCTCTATACTACTCCATAAACTACAAGTCTACAAGCACTTCTACTCTACAAGTTGGTGATTCAATTATCAAAGCTCTAATTTGTAAAGGCACTTCGCCACTTCTAGTCTTCTACAACTTGAACTTACAAGCTCTCAAGTCTCAAGTCTTATTATAATTTATAGTTGTTCACTTCTTCTTCTACTACTATAAGTTGAGGTAAATTTATTTATTGTTTCATTTCTTGCTTTATTAGTTGCTTATTTAATTGTTAGTATATTTAATCTTTTATATTTCTTTCCCCTCTTTTTTTTATTTAAAAAAAAATGGCATCTCACTCAAGATCTTCAAAAACTAGGGAAGGCCCAACTTATGACTTTAAAAATTTAGATTATGGGGAAAGAAATGAGATTAATGATTTGGAATTGGAGGATGATGACGACGTTGAAATTATGGGGTCTAATCCATCTGAACCATCTCCTTCAAATCCTAATGATCCCAGTCCCACCACTGAAAGAAAATTAAAATCACCTGTTTGGTTATTTTTTAAATTAAATGACGAAAAAATGGAGCTATTTGCAAAATATGCGGACTTAAATTTACTTACAAAGGTGGAGGAAATAATACACTTAAAAGGCACACCATAAACAAACATAAAGGTGCATGGGAAGCAGATACCGCTCAAGCGGGCGGCCTAGTACAATCCCAAATTTCTGCTTCTACTGGCACAAGTGTTGGAACTTTTCTTTATAATAAAAAAAAAATGAGGGAAGGCTTGGCAAAATTTGTTTGTGCATCCGATATGTTTTTTACTTTAGTTGAAGAAGAGTGCTTTACACGTTTTATTCAAACTTTTTTACAACCCGCCTACCAACCTATTACTAGAAATACTCTTAGAAGTGATATACAATCTGTTTTTCAACAAACCAAAAAAAAATTAATTGAGGATTTTTCTACTTTTAATTGTACAATTGCATGCACTTCTGATTTGTGGACTGGTTGTAATAAAACGGGATATATATGTATAACGGTTCATTTTGTAGATGAAAATTGGAATATGAATAAAAATCTCATTGCTTTTCGTGCATTAGACTATCCCCATACTAGTGAAAATATATATAACTATATAATCAATGTTTTTAATGAGTATGATATTATGAAAAAAATTATAAGCATTACTTTTGACAATGCTAGTGCTAATACAAATGCTATTAATATGTTTAAAGATCTTATGCGCCCAATGTTGAATGGAAAATTATTTCATGGTCGTTGTGTATGCCATATCATTAATTTGATTATCCAAGATGGATTAACAAAAATTAATGATCACATACATAAAATTAGAGAGGCAGTGGTCTTTTGTTGTTCAACGTCTAGCCGTCTACAAGCATTTTATGGTGTTTGTAAACAAAATCGTCTTAATCCAAAGAAATTGCAAACTGATATTAAAACTCGTTGGAATTCTACTTATCTTATGATAGATTCTTGTAAAAAGTATAGTAATATTATTACTCAATTTGTCAATGTTAATTATCCATCACTAAACTTGACTTCAAACGATTGGGAGATGGCATTTGACTTTCATGGATTTTTAGAAGTATTTTACAATGCTACAAATAAACTTTCCGGTGTTTACTATTCTACTTCTTGTTTAGTTCTTATGGAATTATATAATATGGCTCATACATTTCATAGTTATAAACAAAAAAATGACATTTTTATTGATATTTGCGAGAAAATGGAAAAAAAGTTTAAAAAATATTGGTCTAACATTCCACCTGTATTTTACTTATCTGCAATCTTGGATCCTAGAATCAATTTTGATGGTGTTTGTGAAATGGTTAAACAAATATCTGAATTGATGCAAGGACCAGATGGTGAGCCTGGTCTAGAAATAACTACTTTTGAAATGGAAAATACTTTGGAATCTTTATTTCATATTTACTATGAAAAATATACATATAAAGAAAGTGCTACTTCTTCTTCTACTTCTAATATTGAGTTAAGTTCGGGAGCGTCAGGTGGTTATTGGGCGAGCCAGTTTCTCAGTCGAAAGAAACAAAAGGGTATTAGTCAATCATTTGTAAGTAGCTCTAACATTCTTGGTGAATTAAATAAGTATCGAGAAACCGAATGGGAAAGCCGATTAACCAACGAGGAAATGGTCGATTTAAATCTTTTGACATGGTGGAAAGAACATGTAAGAGCTTTCCCTGTTCTTTCCATCATGGCTCGTGATCTACTAACTCATCCGGCTTCCACAGTTGCATCGGAGTCTGCTTTTAGTGTAGGTGGAAGGGTGCTAGAGGAAAGGAGGAGCAGATTATCTCCTGATATACTTGACTGCTTGATGTGCTTGAAGGATTGGGACCGTGCACAATATCGAACTCAAAACCGCCAAGATCCTATTCTTGAAGACTTCGCAAATTTGGAAGTTACGGAAGAAAATTGAAGAATGAAGATTTGAAGAATGAATATGAGAGTTGAAGATCATTTAGTTCCAAACAAATCAATTGTAATACTCCTGGCCCGCATGAGTATAAACTGTGAACGGCTTTTAAAAAAAAAAAAATCCAATTCTGTAAAATGTAATCTTTACTTTTTATTATACAAATTAATGATAAGTAATCTTTATTTTTTATTAGACTATAATTTTAAATATCAAATACTAGTAATCTCTTTAATTTTCATTGAATAATAAAAATTCTTTACTATTTTTTTTAATGAACTTTTTTTTAGGCTTTTAGTAATCACTAATCATTAATGAATAAATCTTTACTTTTTATTATACAAATTATTAAAATTAATGATAATAATCTTTACTTTTTATTAGACTACAATTTTTAAATATCAAATACTAGTAATCTCTTTAATTTTTATTGAATAATAAATATTCTTTACTTTTTTTTTTTGAATGAACTTTTTTTACTAATCACTAATCATTAATGAATAAATCTTTACTTTTTATTGTACAATTTATGATAAGTAATCTTTATTTTTTATTAGACTATAATTTTTAAATATCAAATAATAGTAATCTCATTAATTTTTATTGAATAATAAATATTATTTACTTTTTTTTTTTTGTTAAACAAACTTTTTTTTAGTAATCACTAATCATTAAAGCATAAACAAAACATATATATATATATAAATAAAAATTAAAAAAAAAAAAAAAAAAGTAAAAACTCCCCCCGAGCCCGTCCATGAGCCCGGCCCGGCCCGTCCTCTAGCCCGTCCACGAGCCCGTCCACTAGCCCGGCCCGGCCCGGCCCTAAGCCCGGCCCTAGTGAGCCCGGGCCACCGGTCCGGGGCGGACATCCCCCCTCCCTTCCCAAGCCCGGCCCGGCCCGATTTAAGGTGAGGCCCGGCCCGGCCCTCTAGCCCGGTTAGGCCCGCTTTGACCGAGCCGGACCCGGCCCGTTTGACACCACTACATGTATGAGATATATTTGAGTAGATGATTAAAGAGATGAGAGAGAAAGTGTGGGTTTAATTTTAGACTTAAATAATGAATATTAAGTTTAGTTGAAAAGCAGCAGAAAGATGGATGGTAGAGTGGCAATCTAGCTTCGTAGATAACATCCGTTTAGACTCTAGACAAACTCTGACAAGGTTGGCCAATGTTACTCCTGATATGTGGAAGGGGATAAGTGTTATTAGGCCAAACTTTCAGGGAGGTAGGTGGTATTTACCTTAAGGTTATTTCAAATGCAAGAAATGTTGTCATATGTAGTGATTTATGGATACACAATTATTGATACAGTATGTGACAAAATTACCAAAGTATTTGAAATTTAAATTTGGGAAGCATAAGTCTAAGCTTTACAAAGAAATGTGTTTTCCTTTCTTTTCTCTCATTCAATCTATGAACCAAATAGAGCCTTAAAAAATAAAAATATACGCGCAGGATTAGAACTACAAAAGAATTAGGGTAGAGAATTATCAAAATCCAGTATACGCAGTAAGATTTACATCACACCTCACAACTCTCAAAATGGTTAGAAAACTTCACGGAGAAAAACTAGTATAGCATTTTTGATAAAGAAAATCCTATCCCAAAAAATATGTAAATAGATCAAAAAAATCACATGGATTTAAGTTGCTGCCCTCGAACTTCCATGTGAGTCCACTATAAAGGGCCTCGCTTGAAGATTTAACCTAGAGCCCAAATGATCGGTCAGACCCTATACTCAACCTAAAATCAGTGTTGTGTTTTGATCCCCAAAAATAGAAAAACTTCAACCAACCCATCTCTCTCACACAAAAATCTTCATAGACTCTTACTTACGAGTAATGCTAGGCACACAATAAATTGTATAATTAATTGCACAAACTTATAGCACAAAGGTTGGACCTTGTGCTGAAAAGTCGGCCTGCACACTCAAAAAGATGTGTGCAGACTTTTCAGCACAAATTCCAACCTTATACTGCATATTTGTGTAATTAATTATACAATTTACTGTACACCTAGACAAAGAATTTATAAAACATAGATTGAATGAAAATAGTCAAAGGCACGTTACACCCATACATTGCCAATGTTAGCATCCACCAGCCAACTACTCAAAGTAGGACCCAATTATGAGCAAGTCGGAGGAGAAGGCTTCTAGCTTATGATAAGTCAACCCAAAACAATTTATAAAGCAAGCACAGTTCAAACCAACGCAATAATGAAGACACGCAAAAGTCAACACCGTATCCTATTTTCTTATCTCCAAAAATTAAAAATAACTTCTCCTTTTTTATTTTTTTTTGGGTGCTTTGATTTTTAGTCCATTAAGCTCTACCTATCTAGAAATAGATCCATTTTCAAATTGAATCTATAAATTAGTCCCTCATCTATTTTAAGGACATACATATCCCCACTCCAATAAATTAGGATTTTGAAATTCAAAACCCAGATTTGTTATATATATATATATATATAGAAAGAGAGAAAAATATCACCACTCTCATAAATGAGGGTTTTGAAATTCAAAACTTAGATTATTATATATATATATATATACATATATTGAAAGAATTAACAGAGAAAAAATTTTGAGAGAGAGAAAAGAAAAGTGGGAAATTCCCCACTTTAAACATCACAGACCACAAGTGAGAAATTTATCAATAACATAATACGAATTATATATATTATTGCGAGAAATTCTCACTTCTAATCATAACGAGAAATTTCTCACTTTAAAAGGTATCACTGACCATAAGATTTTAAGATTTGGTGAGAAATTTCTCACTTTTTGGTGAGAAATTCTCAATTCTAGAATTTTTATGAAAGTTTAATAATATAAATTTCTCACCAAAAAAAAAAAAAAAAACCAAATTTCTCACCTTTCCTAAAGTTGAAAAGAAAAAAAAAAATCAAATATATACTAGATCGCCAACCTTTCCTTTCTAGATCTAGGGTGGAATCCTTTTAATTGGTATTTGCCCTTTTATTACATTGAAGTTTGTTCATGATTGCAAAAAACGCATCTAACAAGTTTTTTTTTTTTTTTTTGTCAATCCAATACAACTCAAAATCTTTAAAAAAAAAAAGTAAATACATAACGGAAGAGACACTAAACTTGATCTTATCAAACAATGGCTAAATGGTTTCAGATCAACATGCTAAAAGGGGCTCTTTATTTCAATGGCTCTTGAGGTCAGATTCACAATTGAAAAGCAAAAGAGGCATACCAACCTGGTATGATACAACATTGTGGGCACATCAACTATATATATTTGTTGCCTCCTAAAGGCGTCCCCTATAAAACCTCTGGCTAAATCTGCAATACGCTCCCCAGACAAATTAACTTTATTTGTTGCCGCCACCACCTTCGAATCCACCGAGAAGACAGTCCTTCAATGGGAGACAATGGCTTCGGAGGACCACCACAATCCAGATCACCATAGCCAGACTGGAAGACGAGTTTCGCAACATTTTGTTCACTCACAACTATCAAAAAGATAGATAGAGAGAGAGAGAGAGATCGTGAGAGACAGAGTGACATAATGATCAGAGAGAGTGAAACGTATGTTACATTTATTTGGTTTCCAATTTAATATTCCTAATTTTAAGGTGATGGTATATACACGTATATGTATATATCTAATGAAAGGGTAATTTTGTCTGAAAAAAATACAGATATTTGGGGAAAAGGACCAATTTTTAATTTAGAACATAAATTAAGGATCAATTTACAACTTCGAAAAGTTAAAGGTACTAAATAAATGTTGACCCTATATTCAAAGACTAAATTGTATATTTCTATTTTTTTTTATAACAAAAATAACTTCTCCTTTAAAGCCTTCACTAACTGTTGTCGCAAAAGTGAACGCATCTTAATGTGCCAAAAAGTGAAACCATTTTGACTATTAAACATTTCTATTTCGTATTTTGTTGAAGTCATTGAACTAATAATTTTTTTTTTTTTTTTTGGGTTGAGGAAATTGAACTAATAGTTCTAATATCACTTTATTGTGATAGGATTCCCAAATAGACATGTGTAACAAAATAGAGTATAATATAAAAAAAATAAAGAAAAGAATAGCAACTACAAAACAACACCAAATATACATAATTTGACAACACGTCTAAATTCACGGGCAATGAATACAAAGAATTCATTAACGGCCTGTTTGGTTCGTAAATTTTTAGGGTGAATTTTGATTCCACCCGAAGATTACTAGTAATCTAAAAATATATCCTTGTTTGGTTCATAGAATATTTAATGAATTGTGGGTCCCACTAGATTTAGAATCCACCCAAAGATGGAAAATATGGTGGATTCTAAATCCTAGCTTGGAGGTGGTATTCCTAAGGATTACTGGGGTTTTGATTTACCATTTTCATATACCTAAACTAGCCTTTATTAGACTATTAAACAAACAAATAATGTGATCATAAGAAATTTATGATTATAATTATAATTATTTTCTAAATAAAATGGAGAGATGGTAGATGAGATTGTTTATGATGATTTCTTATACTTGAAACATTATATTTGATGTTAGTTTAATGACTGAATTCAAATTTTGGTTGCCAAATGTTAATGATTGAAAAGTCTATATGATATTACAATAACTACATATTTCGCATATTGTGATTTGTAAGTTAGACCTATACATATTATATGCTTAAAAATATAATATATCTTTTGTTATTATACAAATATATTTTAACTACATGCAATAGTTTAGACTCATGCTCATGTCTTAATTACTCTATTTATCTCATTTTTTATGTGTCATTGATTTGTAAATTTATACCATTATTTTTTTAATCACCCTCCATTTTTAGAGGGTTGACAATTTGATTTTAACTCATACATTCTTTTAGCCTTCAAGGGTAGCTTAGGTATTTTACAATATTTCTATTTCATTTTCCTAGACCCAACCAAACACTGGAGCAGCATAAATAGAGAAAAATAAATTTCCTTTATGGGTCCATAGGGAATGACAAGTGAAAGTCACTGATAATCCACACCACACAGTACTAGTCCACAAGAACAACAGGAACAGTAAACCACTGAAATATAAACACGATTCTATCTATTACAATCATCAGAGTATGGTCCACAGGATCACAACAGGTCTGGAGACAATATATGCCCAAGTACCCGTTAAACTACAAAGTACAACAGTAAAAGAAAAGTAGTAATATAAACTACTATCTATCTTCAGGTCTTCAGCTGGCGTACGGATAGGCGTCAGCATAACTGGTATCAGTGGGGCCATTCTCTACGTAACTCCCTTCAGGGTAATCGTTATTGCCATAAGTTCCGTCATCTGCATTGTAAAGTACAGGATAGTCTGGACGGGGAATGTCCAGGCAATAAAGGCCGTCAGCTTGTTGAAAGCTGAGTGAGCACTAACTAACGCAGTGTAGACACCCCATTTTGTCGGCTATCAGATTTAGGAGACCCATAGCTTGGTGGTTCACAATGATCGTAAAAGACTCAAAAGGACTCTCGGAAGTCAGCTCTATCTCTCAGAATGCTCAGAATGACCAAAATGCCCCTGAAAGCCCGAAAACTCCCAGATTTGGTCCCAAAGTTCTGAAAACATACTACGTCGTAAGAAAAGTGATAAAATAAGTTTTTAAATAAAACCGGAAGAAATCGTCAGCTCCCAGAGACCCCCGGAAGTCCCGGAAGTTCCCGGAAAGTCCCCGTTGACCGGTTTGACCAAGGTTTGACTAGGTTTGACCAAGGTTTGACCAAGTTTGACCAAGTTTGACCAGAATCGTCCGAATTCACCAGAATCATTTTAAATCATGAGAAAAGTATTAAAACAAGTTCCAAAAGAAAATCGAGCGAAAACATCAGCTCCTGGGAGCTCCCAGAGGTTCCCAGAACTTCCCGGGAATCCCAAGTTTGACCAGTTTGACCAAGATTTGACTTCGGAATCGGGGCACCGAAACAATTTTCAAATATTTTTCATGGATACTAGAGGTCAATAGCTTTCCAACGGTATATCGCACATAATTCCTGGATTTAAAACGAATTTATTTTGAATTTCCGAAGGTGGAAAAGGCGATCAAATCAGCTTTTATCGCGAATACCGCGAAACTTTTCAAAGTGACCTATCCCTGAACTATTTTTTATGTAAAGTAGACTCCATTACCTTTCCAACGGTATATCACAACCTCAATTTGGAGTTCGTATGCATTTTCTGTGAATTTCGGACGAAATAGGGCCTTTTCGCGAATACCGGAACCTCTGGGGGCCTAAACGTAATTTTCTGGGCTTCTGAGGAGCAGTGCCGCCGCGGCACTGGCCCACTGCCGCCGCGGCACTCAAACCTCGCAGAGTCCATTTTTGTAATTTTTTTGGGGGTCCAATTTGATTAATTGAAAGCCAAAACGACATAGTTTTATGTTCACAGTTGTTTGAGACCAATGGGAGTACTTCTAAAACCCCAAAACCACCCCAAATTGGCCTATTTAAACCCCCCATTGCTCTTCATTTTGGGGGGGCCAAGTGCAAAGCTTGAAAACTTGTAGAGAAGAAGAGAGATAGAGATAGGTTTAGAAGAGAGAAAGGGAGCTTCTCCCATTGATTTTCCATAAGAAAGTGAGTTTTATTCTTGTTTTCTTCCATCATCTTTCTATATACTTCACATTCAAAGTCCACTCCAACCCTCATTCTTGAGCATTCATGAGATAGGAAGCTACTTCCATGTCCAAATGTCAAAATCTATGAGTGAAACACCAAGCTACAAGTCCAAAATCACATTGATTATCATCTATTGATTGCTATTTACTTGCTTTGATTATATATATGTTCATCTCTCCTTATCTCATTTCTTTTTCTTTTCTTTATTTACTTACTAGTTCATCATCATCTAAGTGATGACATGAAGTTTGGGGTGAGTGAATCCTTATGGATAGTAGCTCTTGACCTCAAAAACATGTTTGATAGATGATGATCATAACCTCAATACTTCCAAGGTATTCTTGGAATGTATTGAAGTTATGCCCAAAAATAAAATAAATCTCTCCAACAATCTTGGAGGTTCTTAAATGATGAGTTTGATGTAGGTATTCTAAGTGGCTATGATCCTTATTGAGTATTGAAAATGTGCTTTCAAAACATCTATTTCAAAACCCCTCTCAATCCCTCTCATTTGGTTTCAAGAAACAAAACTTTGTTTTCTCCAAAATCTTCAAAACAATGAGTCAAAACAGTGAGTGAGTTGAGTTCAAAGATTTCTCTAGAACTCAATACTCAACATATGGATGCAAGGCCACTTGGAAAGTCTTCCTAACTCATTGGAGAACACCCATGATTTTTGGTTTGACTTGGAAGTACTTGGAAATGGTCCATTTGGGTCCCAACATTCCTTCCAAACATTCTGTTTTTTGCTGTCACAGCAGCTAGGTCAACTTACGACCTCTTTTCCAGAAAACTTTTCCAAAAGGGGTGATCCTAACTTATTTTTCCATTAGAATTCAATGTCTTAGGAAACTTTCTGTATAAAATGGGCCTCTAGATCATTCTTTTTCATTTTCTAAGAATTTCTAACATTTCAGTCGACAGTACGAACTCTGTTTCTGAGTGACCTCTATTGTTTATATAATTTCTCTCAATCTGTGATAGATATTCAAGATTGGCCTTTTGGGTTGTGTTCTAGACACGAAAAGGAACATCTCCATAAAAAATCATGCATTGAAAACATTCCTAACCCCTCTTTTCATTTTCTACAAGATCATGTTACTGTTCTGTCCACTATTCACAGCAAGTACATTTCAACTTTCATTCTTTGTTTTGATGCTCATATGCATTCCAAATTAGTTCATATCTTAGGAAGTAGTCCATACTACATTTGTACACATCCCATGTTAATTTCATTCATTCATTCATGCACATTTTAGACTTCTAAGTCATTCTAGGAATCCATGTACACAAAAACACACTACAACCTTTGCACATTTTAGATACATACATTGCATTCATGCAAGATTTGGGGTTTTTGTAACTCTTAATCTAAGGAGATTATAAGGAATGAACTCGATCACCCGATCATGCTTCCCCTTTGATCTAATCATCCTTTCTCATCCGTCCCGGGGATTGAGAGATCTTCTTTTCCTAAGATTAACATGCATCATTCTAGCCTTGCTAAGCATATTTTGATTTCTTTGATTATTTGTTCCAAGAACAATTCATGTCCCCTTTAGATTAGCGAACCCTTGATTAATTGATATATGATTAGACAATTTTTCCTAGGTTTGTTTGTGTGATCTTTCACTTTACATTGCATGATATTTGATTTAGATCCTATGAATGATATTTTATCTTTAGATCTTCCATTTCAAGTTTCTTATGTGATGTAATATACTATCATAGTATTATTTGTCGAACCATACATAGTATAAGATGATTATTTGGATGCTAATTGAGGCCCGTCGAAAGACGGGGCGAGTTGAGGGTGTTTTAGTCGCGACAAAGGCTCCTTCCTCTCTCGTACCAAAACCCCGAACCAAGTTCTTTGGTTATGAAGGGCCGGTGCCCTTATCCGCTTGGGTGAGTCAAAATTAGGTTTCTTGGTTCCTTAAAGACCAAGTGGCGACTCTGTATCTGTTTTCAACAGACCTTTCGTTTTCTTTCCTTGATTCAAATCAATTTCAAAACAATCTCAAACAAGAGAGAAGCGGTGGAATCCCGGTATCCACAATCTGGCGACTCTGCTGGGGAATTTTATTTTAAAACAAAATAATACAGAGGTTTGACTCATAAGAAGCATCCTTAAAATCATCTTTTTACTGTGTCTGGTTCACCGCATTGCACTCTGCATTTTACCCTCCCGACTGTGTCTGAAACGCGGCGCTGACATTGTTCAGGTCTTGCTGTGCCAGGGCACAAGTCACCGTTGATACTGTACCTTCCAAGGTATATCAAAAAGAGTAAAAACCCACGTACTGTCTCCCTGACGGTATATTGGAACTCTCGTCAACGGACCCTCTTTGACTAAACCCAGCCTTTGCATATAGATTCCTGTAGAACCTTTCATAGGGCTGTTGATTTATCTTTTCAGATAGGACAATGTGATATAACTGCTGTATGCCCTGGTGGGATTACCTGTGCGGTGTAGATGCTTATGTGGCATGAGGCAGTAACCTCTTTCTTATGATTCCCAAGGCAATCACTCACATGTGATCACATTGAGTTGACCTGCCTAGGCACCATGACAAAGATGTCTGCTCCACGCTCACAAAGATATACACCGCAAACCTTGTTTGTTGGTCCTAAGTCATAGGAGTATGAAAACTTGCTAGACAGTATGATCACCATCATCACCTATTCCCGTCATACTTACCAGTTTCTCCCAGAAACTCTGTCCAGATATCCCAGATATAACCATACTTACCAGTTTCTCCCAGAAACTCTGTCCAGATATCCCAGATATAACCATACTAACCAGTTTCTCCCAGAAACTCTGTCCGGATATCCCGACTATAACCATATTAACCAGTTTCTCCCAGAAACTCTGTCCGGATATCCCAGATATAACTGTATTAACCAGCTTTTCCCAGATACCCCGCTCAAATTGCCCAGAAATACCAGGAACTGTGTCCGGATTTCCCAATTTCTCCTAGAAGCTCAGCCCAAATCAACCAGAAATCTCTATTTCTCCTAGAAACTCAAATGACTTCTAGAAATTTCTCCGAATCTTCCAAATCCCTATTTTTCCCAGAAACTCTGTCTAAAATTCCCGAAGTATCCCGGAAATCCCTGTTATCCCTTGGTGATCACACTGGAAAGTAAGGTTAGCACACTCTGTATGGCTAGGACCTTATTTGTTTAGCTGTTATCTGTTAGAAATAGGAGCATCATATAGATTAGGACTTGCATCCGCATGCTTGTCTCATACGCATACACGATTCGTGTCAATCTACATGCACACGCATCTTGTCAGTCTCACACATGTCAGTCTCCACACATCAAATGCATACGTATCATTATCCTCACCCATCTCGATCATTGTACAAAAGTCATAAACTTACAGCAACCGTCCTTGGTTTGCATCATTAAATCCTGCAAAATTCTGATCATCCCCTCCCGCTAGGAGTCCATAAGAAGTATTTTGTGCCTCTGTTAATTTGGGCTTTTACTTCTATTTGCAGAAAACATAACCCCGGGTAAGGACACCTCTGTACCTTCCCAAATTCATTGTCTCAATCGTGGGCTAGCCCAGGCTATCATAAACTCGCCAATGGCCTACCAAGCTCTGGAGGGGAAAGTGGACAAACTACAAACCACTGTTGAACAACTAAGTTTAAGGATAAGCCGATTCGAGAAGATGGTGCAGAGCATCGATAAAGGGAAGTATGGGTTGCCCAACGCCATCTATCCAAGCCCGTTTCCACATCCGAATCTCTACTTGTATCCAAACCCACACTTTAGCCTTGGTAATCCTAGTCCATATCCAAATCCAAGAGCCACTCCAAGGACCCACTTGAACTCAAAGTCTAACAAAACCCGCAACCCAAGAACCTTCACCAACTTGGGTATGCCATTGTCCGTTATCCTTGATAACCTCATCAAAAAGGGGCACCTCCGACTCCTTCAGCCTCGTGCTGACATCCCTCCGCCTAGTTGTGACCTGTCCAAAATTTGTGCCTACCACCAAGGCCCAGGCCATGACACCGATAGCTGCGTGCGCCTTCGCCATGATATCCAAGACCTCCTCGATCAAAAAATCATCGAGCCATCGCCCATCCAACCCTATGTCAACCAAAGTGTCAGCTTCATCGAACCTAAAGCCCCTGGCTTACCTGTTCAAATGATCCCCTTCGCTGAGGAACCTGCGCCGGTGAAGTGATGGTGTTTGGAGCTCTTGCTAGAGAGCCAAATGAAGATGCTCTTTTAAAAAAAAATAATAAAAAGAATAAGTGAGTCACTGTGACATTCCATTTGAGACCGGGTCGAGTCCAGTCGAGTCTGTTGTGTGTTTTGTCTATTTCAAGTTTAGTCTTGTGGTTGAGTCTGTTTGTCATCAAGTTGTTAATGAGTCTGTAATCCTTCTCTACTGATGGAATGAAGTCTCATTTTGCCTAATCTGATGTGCCCAGTCATAGATGCATGAATCGTTGAACTGAAGTGTCACTTTTCAAATTACCATGGATATTACTATGCTAAAAAAAAATAGTTTTCTTTATTTTTAACTCAAATAGAAAATCCTGAAAGGTCAAAGTCAATTTTGCACTGACACTGATGAAGAGCTAGAATTGAATAGTCTTACTTTAAGAATGTAAAGATGCTCTTGCCTCAATCTTGAAAAGACATACTTGGAACTGACTTGGGGCTTGCCCAACACCCTTTCCCACCATTTCGAAGCCTTAAGCCCAATCCAATTGGGAGCCACGCAATCTGTCCGATTGAAAGCAATGCGAACTTAGCCCTTGATGGTAGCCAAACATTTCAGTGAGTTTCATCTCCACTTTCAAAAAAAAAAAAAAGAAAAGAAAGAAAAAGAAAAGAAAAGAAAAGAAAAAGCTCGCTAGGTTGAAAACCCGAAAGGGTACCTAGGCAAAAGTTAGAGCTGAAAAAGGTGTTGATTTCCAAAATCTGACCCTAGCCAGTCAAAATGTTGGAGAAATTTTGATGAAACAAATGAGATAATCATACGCTTCAAGATACATCTTAAGAACGTGCCAAGACCACGTTTCAAAAGGCACGGAATGACCACAAATAAATTCCGAGAGCTGACATGCACATTCTGGAATTCTGAGATTGCGATTGAAAGATCTCACAAGAATCGACTACATTAAAAAGCAAAATTGACTGGCTAGGCGAAAGTGAAAAGGATCAATCCTCAAAACAAAACAAAAAGAAAAAGAAAAAGAAAAGAAAGGGAGATTGAAACTGAATTCTTTTATTCAATGCTACCACAAGTGGCTCAAGTTTGAACTTCTTTGACGATTGGTTTGAAAAACCCTCATACCTCAAACCCCTTGTTTCAAGCCATGCCTTGAACTACGCTCGACCTGATTCCCGCTCGGGGATACGTAGGCAACCACATCGGTTCGGTCGCTCCACCAACAAAATAACCTTTGCTTTCAAGCCTTGCCTTGAACTACGCTCGACCTGATTCCCGCTCGGGGATACGTAGGCAACCACATCGGTTCGGTCGCTCCACCAACAAAATAACCTTTGCTTTCAAGCCTTGCCTTGAACTACGCTCGACCTGATTCCCGCTCGGGGATACGTAGGCAACCACATCGGTTCGGTCGCTCCACCAACAAAATAACCTTTGCTTTCAAGCCTTGCCTTGAACTACGCTCGACCTGATTCCCACTCGGGGATACGTAGGCAACCGCATCGGTTCGGTCACCCCACCTACCCAAAAATCAACCCGCTTCTTCCCAACCATGCCCGAACTACGTTGGACCTGATCCCCACTTGGGGGTACGTAGGCAGACTTTCAAAAAAGAAAAAAAAGAAGGATGGCTCGCTAGGTCGAAAATCCGAAAGGACGCCTAGGCAAAAATTAGAGTTAAATCCAAGGTGAGCAATAACAAAAGAGAGAAAAGAGCTTGCTAGGTCACCTCACTGGTGCCTAGGCAAAAGTTATGAGCATTTGAGAGATTAAAGTCACGGTCCATGCCTCAAGCCAGAAAATCACCTTCCACACTAGGGGCAAACTTCGGCTACCCGCCTCGTTTGCCTGACTTTTACTACCTACCCTTCACACAAGGGGCAAACTTCGGTCACCTACCTCGTTTTCCCAAAACCTCCAATGAACCTTCCTCCAAACTAGGGGCAAACTTCGGTCATTTACCTCGTTTGCCTACCGATCCCACTTCATGCCCTTCAAACTAGGGGCAAACTTTGTTTGCCACCCGATCCCTATACACTAATGGTAAGCCTTCAAGTCACAAACATTGTCTTGAACAGATGGAAATGGAGCGTCTTTCATTCCATAAGCTAAGGCACTAATTCAAAGCACATCTTGAGAGAAGCAAAGAAATTGATTAGATCAGTAGGGAGGAATTTTCAAAAATAAGATTCACCATCAAAGTGATGCCACGTTAAGGAGAGAAGTAAACACAAAAGAGAAATGGTACATCATTTATGACAAAAGCACATTAAGTTTTGGCAAGTCGACCTTGTTTCATTTTGGTGTCAAATGTGTCGTCCTCGTGCGTCAATGTCTGTCAAGTTTTTGAGTCTGTTGTAGTCTCAAATGTGTAAATCAAAAGTGACTAATAAAATTTTCAAATCAAGTTATAAAGAGCATGCCAATACAAGCAGGAGTACCAAACACCATTACTGCACTGGTCAAGGCGTCAGCGTAAGAAGCGTCAAAACTTGGGGAAGATTTCATCCCTTTCCAAACTGCCAAAAGTTAACCATTATCTTCTAGCAACATAAGTCCATGAGTGGCTGTTGATCTTTCATATTTCTTCATACAACATAAGTCCATGAGTGGCTGTTGATGATCTTCATTTCTCCAAGCAACATAAGTCCATGAGTGGCTGTTGATCTTATTTCTTCATGCAACATAAGTCCATGAGTGGCTGTTGATGATCTTCATTTCTCCAAGCAACATAAGTCCATGAGTGGCTGTTGATCTTTCATCTTTCATGCAACATAAGTCCATGAGTGGCTGTTGATGATCTTCTTTCATCCGAGCAACATAAGTCCATGAGTGGCTGTTGATCTTTCGTCTTTCTTCATGCAACATAAGTCCATGAGTGGCTGTTGATCTTTTGTCTTTCTTCATGCAACATAAGTCCATAACTGGCTGTTGATGATCTTCCTTTCTCCTAGCAACATAAAGTGGCTGTTGACTGTCTTCCTTCGCTCATGCAACATAAGTCCATGAGTGGCTGTTGATGATCTTCTTTCATTTATCCAACATAAGTCCATGAGTGGTAGTTGATCACCCTCCTCCTTCAAAATCAAAACCTTAACTGCCGCAGACCATCTCCGTATCCCTCATCACAAATAGAATGATACCTTGACTCCCATTCAACGGGCGTATTTCCTTCTTCCTAGTAGAGTGCATTATCCATTCCAGTGGCCCATCTCAGCCAAGACCACAAAAGAAACCACATTCATCCCTAGCAGAGTCACTTCACCCCCTCAAGTAGATGCAATCCCCAGCAAGCATATCAATTCAACAGTTCTTCTAATCAAGGTTAGTCCAACCATTGATTCAATCCACGACAGTCACAGTAGTTCACTGTCGACTCGTCATATCGATTCGTACATCGTCAGTTCAATCTAGGATAGTCACAGTAGTTCACTGTCGACTCGCCTTCTCGATTAGTACATCGTCAGTTCAATCTAGGATAGTCACAGTAGTTCACTGTCGACTCGTCATATCGATTCGTACATCGTCAGTGCAATCCATGACAGTCATAATATCGACTCGTCATCACGATTTGTTCATTCACCCGCCCTCTAGATTGAGGCAAATCCTTCTTCATCAGCCCTCTAGATTGAGGCAAACCCTTCACCATCCGCCCTCTAGATTGAGGCAAACCCTTCATCACCTGCCCTCTAGATTGAGGCAAATCCTTCATCACCAGCCCTCTAGATTGAGGCAAATCCTTCATCATTAGCCCTCTAGATTGAGGCAAATCCTTCATCACCAGCCCTCTAGATTGAGGCAAATCCTTCTTCATCAGCCCTCTAGATTGAGGCAAACCCTTCACCATCCGCCCTCTAGATTGAGGCAAACCCTTCATCACCAGCCCTCTAGATTGAGGCAAATCCTCCATCACCAGCCCTCTAAATTGAGGCAAATCCTTCATCACCAGCCCTCTAGATTGAGGCAAACCCTTCGTCATCAGCCCTCTAGATTGAGGCAAATTCTTCATCATCAGCCCTCTAGATTGAGGCAAATTCTTCATCACCAGCCCTTTAGATTGAGGCAAACCCTTCATCATCCGCCCTCTAGATTGAGGCAAATCCTCCATCACCAGCCCTCTAGATTGAGGCGAATCCTTCATCACCAGCCCTCAAGATTGAGGCAAATCTTTCATTATAAACCCTTTAGGTTCGGGTAGAACTTCCACATCTATCAATCATTTTAGAGAGATTCTCAGAGAGTCCCCTACCATCTTCAGCAGAAGATAACAGAAGTCCGAACCAATTCTTCGAACTTTGTAATCATATGGATCGGCCAGCGATTAAAAAAATCACTCGCAGTCAAATCACCCCGATTCCCAGGGCAAGCACTGTCTATTCGCAATTCAAGGACCCGTGTCCAAACAAATATCATGAACTTCCTCACCAACTCAATTATCGTGAGCTTCCTCACTCCTTCGTCTAAAATTATAAGCTTCCTCACTTGTCGTGAGCTTCCTAACTCCTCTGTCCAAAATCATGAGCTTCCTCACCGCTCAATTCTTGTGAGCTTCCTCACTCATCGTGAGCTTTCTCACATCGTGAGCTCCTTACTTATTGTGAGCTTCATCACTCATTTGTCCAAAATCATGAGTCCCCCTCACCTACCTATTGATTATTGTGAGCTTCCTTGCATGTCACTTATCGTGAGCTTTCTCACTTATCGTGAGCTTCCTCACTCCTTTATCCAAAATCATGAGCTTCTTCACTTATTATGAGCTTTCTCACTTGTCGCTCTTGAGCTTTCTCACTCTGGTTTCCTCAAACTGTCAGGACTCCGCGTCTGATCCGTTTTGCTTACAAAGCACACTTCCTAAAGTCCAGAAGTTTGCCCCTAGACCCAGAGTCTTCTAAACCTTGATGTCCTTATCCGAGTCATCACAGTCACAAACACTAGCATAACACCAGCCCACTCGGGGTGGCACACCCCACAGCACTTGCTCATACTAGGGTCATAACACTAGACATGATAGGACTCATGACACAATTCATATCACATCCATGCATTGCATATCACTCTTATTGCATAGCATCCGCCTGATTGTTGTGTATGTGCATGTGTGATTTATTCCTTTGAGCTCCGAACTACGTCCTGATCTGATTCCTCTCGGGATACGTAGGCAGCTCACGCAGAGCACGACCAACACTAGCCTCAGCATCATTGCATCTTTTGCAACGCTTTTATCCTAAATCTATAGCCTCCAAAAGTCCTGTCTCTTCAAAACTTTGGCACTCGCTTGCGACATGCGTTGCCTCGCAAGTTCATGCCAAAGAGGGGCAAACTGTAGACACCCCATTTTGTCGGCTATCAGATTTAGGAGACCCATAGCTTGGTGGTTCACAATGATCGTAAAAGACTCAAAAGGACTCTCGGAAGTCAGCTCTATCTCTCAGAATGCTCAGAATGACCAAAATGCCCCTGAAAGCCTGAAAACTCCCAGATTTGGTCCCAAAGTTCTGAAAACATACTACGTCGTAAGAAAAGTGATAAAATAAGTTTTTAAATAAAACCGGAAGAAATCGTCAGCTCCCAGAGACCCCCGGAAGTCCCGGAAGTTCCCGGAAAGTCCCCGTTGACCGGTTTGACCAAGGTTTGACTAGGTTTGACCAAGGTTTGACCAGGTTTGACCAAGTTTGACCAAGTTTGACCGGAATTGTCCGAATTCACCAGAATCATTTTAAATCATGAGAAAAGTATTAAAACAAGTTCCAAAAGAAAATCGAGCGAAAACATCAGCTCCTGGGAGCTCCCAGAGGTTCCCAGAACTTCCCGGGAATCCCAAGTTTGACCAGTTTGACCAAGATTTGACTTCGGAATCGGGGCACCGAAACAATTTTCAAATATTTTTCATGGATACTAGAGGTCAATAGCTTTCCAACGGTATATCGCACATAATTCCTGGATTTAAAACGAATTTATTTTGAATTTCCGAAGGTGGAAAAGGCGATCAAATCAGCTTTTATCGCGAATACCGCGAAACTTTTCAAAGTGACCTATCCCCGAACTATTTTTTATGTAAAGTAGACTCCATTACCTTTCCAACGGTATATCACAACCTCAATTTGGAGTTCGTATGCATTTTCTGTGAATTTCGGACGAAATAGGGCCTTTTCGCGAATACCGGAACCTCTGGGGGCCTAAACGTAATTTTCTGGGCTTCTGAGGAGCAGTGCCGCCGCGGCACTGGCCCACTGCCGCCGCGGCACTGGTCCAGTGCCGCCGCGGCACTCAAACCTCGCAGAGTCCATTTTTGTAATTTTTTTGGGGGTCCAATTTGATTAATTGAAAGCCAAAACGACATAGTTTTATGTTCACAGTTGTTTGGGACCAATGGGAGTACTTCTAAAACCCCAAAACCACCCCAAATTGGCCTATTTAAACCCCCCATTGCTCTTCATTTTGGGGGGGCCAAGTGCAAAGCTTGAAAACTTGTAGAGAAGAAGAGAGATAGAGATAGGTTTAGAAGAGAGAAAGAGAGCTTCTCCCATTGATTTTCCATAAGAAAGTGAGTTTTATTCTTGTTTTCTTCCATCATCCTTCTATATACTTCACATTCAAAGTCCACTCCAACCCTCATTCTTGAGCATTCATGAGATAGGAAGCTACTTCCATGTCCAAATGTCAAAATCTATGAGTGAAACACCAAGCTACAAGTCCAAAATCACATTGATTATCATCTATTGATTGCTATTTACTTGCTTTGATTATATATATGTTCATCTCTCCTTATCTCATTTCTTTTTCTTTTCTTTATTTACTTACTAGTTCATCATCATCTAATTGATGACATGAAGTTTGGGGTGAGTGAATCCTTATGGATAGTAGCTCTTGACCTCAAAAACATGTTTGATAGATGATGATCATAACCTCAATACTTCCAAGGTATTCTTGGAATGTATTGAAGTTATGCCCAAAAATAAAATAAATCTCTCCAACAATCTTGGAGGTTCTTAAATGATGAGTTTGATGTAGGTATTCTAAGTGGCTATGATCCTTATTGAGTATTGAAAATGTGCTTTCAAAACATCTATTTCAAAACCCCTCTCAATCCCTCTCATTTGGTTTCAAGAAACAAAACTTTGTTTTCTCCAAAATCTTCAAAACAATGAGTCAAAACAGTGAGTGAGTTGAGTTCAAAGATTTCTCTAGAACTCAATACTCAACATATGGATGCAAGGCCACTTGGAAAGTCTTCCTAACTCATTGGAGAACACCCATGATTTTTGGTTTGACTTGGAAGTACTTGGAAATGGTCCATTTGGGTCCCAACATTCCTTCCAAACATTCTGTTTTTTGCTGTCACAGCAGCTAGGTCAACTTACGACCTCTTTTCCAGAAAACTTTTCCAAAAGGGGTGATCCTAACTTATTTTTCCATTAGAATTCAATGTCTTAGAAAACTTTCTGTATAAAATGGGCCTCTAGATCATTCTTTTTCATTTTCTAAGATTTTCTAACATTTCAGTCGACAGTACGAACTCTGTTTCTGAGTGACCTCTATTGTTTATATAATTTCTCTCAATCTGTGATAGATATTCAAGATTGGCCTTTTGGGTTGTGTTCTAGACACAAAAAGGAACATCTCCATAAAAAATCATGCATTGAAAACATTCCTAACCCCTCTTTTCATTTTCTACAAGATCATGTTACTGTTCTGTCCACTATTCACAGCAAGTACATTTCAACTTTCATTCTTTGTTTTGATGCTCATATGCATTCCAAATTAGTTCATATCTTAGGAAGTAGTCCATACTACATTTGTACACATCCCATGTTAATTTCATTCATTCATTCATGCACATTTTAGACTTCTAAGTCATTCTAGGAATCCATGTACACAAAAACACACTACAACCTTTGCACATTTTAGATACATACATTGCATTCATGCAAGATTTGGGGTTTTTGTAACTCTTAATCTAAGGAGATTATAAGGAATGAACTCGATCACCCGATCATGCTTCCCCTTTGATCTAATCATCCTTTCTCATCCGTCCCGGGGATTGAGAGAACTTCTTTTCCTAAGATTAACATGCATCATTCTAGCCTTGCTAAGCATATTTTGATTTCTTTGATTATTTGTTCCAAGAACAATTCATGTCCCCTTTAGATTAGCGAACCCTTGATTAATTGATATATGATTAGACGATTTTTCCTAGGTTTGTTTGTGTGATCTTTCACTTTACATTGCATGATATTTGATTTAGATCCTATGAATGATATTTTATCTTTAGATCTTCCATTTCAAGTTTCTTATGTGATGTAATATACTATCATAGTATTATTTGTCGAACCATACATAGTATAAGATGATTATTTGGATGCTAATTGAGGCCCGTCGAAAGACGGGGCGAGTTGAGGGTGTTTTAGTCGCGACAAAGGCTCCTTCCTCTCTCGTACCAAAACCCCGAACCAAGTTCTTTGATTATGAAGGGCCGGTGCCCTTATCCGCTTGGGTGAGTCAAAATTAGGTTTCTTGGTTCCTTAAAGACCAAGTGGCGACTCTGTATCTGTTTTCAACAGACCTTTCGTTTTCTTTCCTTGATTCAAATCAATTTCAAAACAATCTCAAACAAGAGAGAAGCGGTGGAATCCCGGTATCCACACGCAGTCTCATAGAAATAACATATTTACAGTTATGAACAATAGATGACAGTGATATGAACTATATCTCTTCCTCTTTTATTCAGACATATCATTAATCGATTCTTATTAATTCCCACTCTAAGACTGATCTCACCATTCCCAACTGACTCTCTCTCTCGAACTAATTATATCAGCACAACATACCAGTGCTCTTGTTCACCGCTTTTAAGAACTCTTGCGAGCACCCATATATCGTTCTCATATAATGACTGGTCCATGGATGTACCCATACTCTTGTTCACCGCTTTTAAGAACTCTTACTGTTCACCGCTTTTAAGAACGCTTGCGAGTACTGTACATACATAGCTCTGGTAATTAATTCAAATCATGGGCGTGCCACATCTACTCTTGTTCACCGCTTTTAAGAACTCTTACTGTTCGCCGCTTTTAAGAATGCTTGCGAGTACTGTGCACCCATAATTCTCACGGTCCTGATCAAATCCTTGACATACACTTATTGGATTCAATCTGAGCGAATCATCAGCTCGACTTACACAACCTTGAACCTACCAATCATCTTACTGACTTAACTCCCAGTTATCCAATACTACGTAGTGTTATCATCTCGAACTTATCTTGTTATCGCGTCGTACTATTACTAACGTTCCGAACCCGACTACGTTACTGACTATGTTATCTCAATCTCATTATCGTAACCCATTACCTCCGTAATCCATAATATCGCATAATAGGAACATGAAACAACAATTAAACAACTACGCACTATGCATTATAAACTGAAAGGAATACATTCATGTTCTGCTAGGTTCGATCGATTGAGATCATCTCGATCGCTCGAAGAAAGTGCTGTTCGATTGATTGAAGTCTTCTCGATCAATCGAAGTGAAGGTAGTCTCGATCGATTGAAGTATTCTCGATCAATTGAGACTCAGGGATGTTCGATCGAATGAACTCAGTTCGATCGATCGAACTTCGTGTTCCACAGATTCTGCCAGTGAACATGCAGAATGTGCTAGGGGGTGTTTGGGCTATATTTACTACGTCCAGAATACGTAAAACATCACAACTAAGCTACCGAGTGAGTTTGGAACTCACCGAAAGTCGTTAAGGGCGCGTTTGGCTTGTTTGAAAGCTTCCAAGCTTTAATGGTGGCTCCTCTTTCTTTCTCTTCTCTTCTCGGTCTCTCTCTGCCTCCTTCTCTTTCTCTCCTTCTTCTTGTTCTTCTTCTTCTCTATCTCTTCTTCTTCTGAGTATACATATCTTTATGTGTGTGTATATATTTATATATATATATATGGATGTATGTGTATAATATATAGATAACACACACTCACACTCTCTCAACTCTCACAATTTCAGTAAACACACAACACCCACGAGACTAATGTATATATAGGGGGAATGGGGGTGTAGGTGGCAGCATTTGCACAGAAACTGGAATTCTGGTAATTGCACTCTCGATCGATCGAACTCAGATCGGTCAGTTAGATCGATTGAAAAAGGGTTTGATCGATCGAAGTGGGGACCACGTATTAAATTTATGTCGGTAGGGTTTCGATCGCTCGAAAAAGGGTTTGATCGCTTGAACTTATGGGATGCTCGATCGCTCGAAAGAGCTTCGATCGATCGAAGATGAAATTTCATGAATGGTCAAGGGAAGTATATAGAATCTCTGTGCATAAATATTTATTGGAAATACAGGGTATTACATCATCCACCACTCAACAAAAGATTTCATCCTAGAAATCGAAAACACACAAGGTCTAAAACAAAAATGGAAACTTCTCACGCATTTCTAACTCTTGCTCCCATGAAGCTTCTCCTTCATCATGATGTTTCCACTGGATCTTGACTAACGAAATTTCTTTGTTTCTAAGCTTCTTGATCCCACGATCTAAAATACGAACAGGTCCTTCGTTGAATGTAACGTTGTCGTTGACTTCAATATCTTCGAAGTTGATCTCGTGTGCTGGATTGTGAACACATTTCCTCAACATACTGATGTGGAAAACGTTGTGCACTCCTAACATCTTTGGCGACAATGCAAGTCTATAAGCAACTTTTCCAACACGTTCTAGAATCTCGAATGGTCCGATAAATCGCGGCGATAACTTACCTCCCTTCTGACCGAATCTGACGATTCCTCGAACTGGAGAAATTTGAGTAGCACGTGATCTCCAACGGCAAACTCTAAATCTTTGCGTCGCTTGTCAGCATAACTCATGTGTCTAGTCTGGGCTGTCTTCATCTTCTCACGTACAATCTGAATCTTCTCATTGGTTTCTCGTACCATCTCTGGCCCAAGAAGTTGAGTATCTCCGACTTCAGTCCAACATAGCGGCGATCGGCAAGGTCTTCTGTACAAAGCTTCGAACGGCGCCATTCCTATGCTCGAATGATAACTGTTGTTATAAGCGAACTCTATCAAAGGTAAGTGCGTCTCCCAAGAATTCTCAAAATCAATAACACAAGCACGTAACATATCTTCCATTACTTGGTTAACTCGTTCAGTTTGCCCATCGGTCTGTGGATGAAAAGCTGAACTCAAGTTCAATGTTGTTCCCATCGCTGTTTGGAGACTCTTCCAAAACTCTGCTTTAAAGCGTGAATCTCGATCTGACACAATAGATACAGGTACCCCGTGTAACCGTATCACGTGCTGTAGATACATCCGGCTTAACCGTTCTACTGGATACGTCATACTATAGGCAATAAAATGTGCTGTCTTCGTAAGTCGATCCACGATTACCCAAATAGCGTCGTGGTTTTGCTGTGACTTTGGCAATCCTACCACAAAATCCATGGTGATATGTTCCCATTTCCATTGAGGAATTGGTAACGACTGTAAAAGTCCAGATGGTTTCTGATGTTCTGCCTTTACTAGTTTACAAGTAAGACACTGAGAAACATACTCAGCCACTTCTCGCTTCATTCCCTCCCACCAGAAATTCCTTTTCAGATCCTTGTACATCTTTGTACCTCCAGGATGAATAGTCATTCATGACTTATGAGCTTCATCCAATATGTCTTTTCGAAGATTTTCCTTATTAGGTACACAGAGTCTACCTTTACATCGTAAGGCTCCGTCTGTACTAACATTCCAGATTCTGGTTCTTTAGCTGACATCTTGGCGAACCATAACTTCAAATCTTCTGCTATCTGCTGAGCTGCTATGATACGGCTAATCAAAGTTGGTTGTACCATAAGACATCCAAAATGCTGTCCTTCCATTGGTTCCACTGGCTAAAGTTCGAATTCAGTTAACACCTCCAATGCTTGCCATTCTCGAATTAATAATGCAGCGATCACTAGTCGAGGTTTACGACTCAAAGCATCCGCTACGACATTTGCTTTACCTGGATGGTATTGCAATGAAAAGTCATAGTCCTTGAGTAACTCCATCCATCTTCGTTGTCGCATGTTTAACTCCTTCTGAGAGAACAAATACTTCATGCTCTTTTGATCGGAAAATAGATCAAACTTTTCTCCGTACAGATAGTGTCTCCAAATCTTTAAGGCAAACACTATTGCTGCCAATTCCAAATCATGCGTAGGATAATTCTTCTCATGTACCTTCAGTTGTCTTGATCCATATGCAATCACATTCCCGTTTTGCATAAGCACACAACCAAATCCTTGGTGCGATGCATCACTGTAGATCACATACCTTTCACCACTCTTAGGTATTGCGAGTACTGGTGCAGAAGTCAATCTCTCTTTTAACTCCTGAAATGCACCCTCATGCTTGTTCGTCCATTCATACTTCGTCTCCTTCCTTGTCAAATCTGTTAAAGGTCCTGCTATCTTGGAAAATCCTTCAACGAATCTTCTGTAGTATCCTGCTAAACCTAGAAAACTTTTAACCTCTGTTGCATTGGTTGGTTGGTTCCAGTTTAAGACTGCATCGATCTTAGATGAGTCCACAGAGATACCATCCTGAGATATAACATGTCCCAAGAATTTGACCTCTTGTAGCCAAAATTCACACTTGCTGAACTTTGCATATAACTTACTATCTCGAAGTGTCTGTAAAGCAATCTGTAAATGCTCCTTATGATCTTCCTCCGTCTTTGAATAAATCAAAATGTCGTCGATGAATACTATGATGAATTTATCCAGATATGGTCTGAATACTCTATTCATCAAGTCCATAAATACTGCTGGCGCATTCGTCAATCCAAAAGGCATAACTAAAAACTCATAATGCCCGTATCTTGTCCTGAATGCTGTCTTCGAAACATCCTCCGGTCGAACTAATAACTGATGATATCCAGAACGAAGATCGATCTTTGAAAAGATCCTGGATCCTTGTAACTGATCGAATAGGTCATCTATCCGAGGAAGTGGATATCTATTCTTGATCGTAACCTTGTTCAACTCCCTGTAGTCTATACAGAGTCGAAGTGTTCCGTCTTTCTTCTTCATAAATAGAACTGGTGCTCCCCAAGGTAACGTACTCGGGTGAATAAATCCTAAATCTTCAAGTTCCTGAACTTGCTTCTTCAGTTCCAACATCTCAGTTGGCGCCATCCTATATGGTGTCTTGGAAATAGGCAATGTTCCGGGTATTAATTCCACACAAAAGTCTATTTCTCTTTTCGGTGGAAGTCCTTTAATATCCTGAAATACATCCTAAAAATCTTGTACAGTAGGAATCTGATCCATCGTGAGTTTTGTATTCGTACTCCCGATTGTAGCCAAACTACTCGTAAGGAACATGTCGCTCGTTGACTGACACTGAAATCTGATCGTCGGCTTTCCTTGTATCGGAAATACAATTGTCCTAGTAGGGCAATCTAGATTGGCACTATACTTAGTTAACTAATCCATTCCTAGGATAATGTCGAACTCGGACATTGACAGAACTACCAAGTCTGCTGGAAGATTCCTATCTCCCAAAGTCAATGGGCAATCTTTACATACTTTACCCAACTTGACAGTCATTCCTAATGGTGACACAGCATTAAGTGCTGGCTCAAGTGTCTGGGGTTCTAAACCCAATTGACGCACAATCTTAACAGCAATAAATGAGCGTGCAGCTCCAGTATCAAATAAAGCTTTAACTGGACTATGAAAGAGTACCAGCGTACCTTCCAAATGTTGCTGCTCGTCAGCATTAAAGCCTACTTCTCCTGGGATGATAGCATTCATCCTTGTCGGATCTGGTGGTCCTTGAATTCCTTGAACTGGTGCTCCATAATACTCTCCTCGAGGTGCACGACAATCTTTACTTAGATGTCCCGGCTTGTTGCAATTCCGACAGACAACATCCATTCTGCGGTCAGTTCTAGCGACTGTACAGAATCTGGCGATGTGCCCTGGCTTCCCACAATTAAAACATCCTCCGCTATTGCTTGGCGGGGCTGTTAGCAGTGCCTGAGGCTGTGGTCCCTGCTGGTGATATTATTGGGATCGAGTATAGCCCTGTTGTGGCTTTCTGGTTCCTTCCCAGGTTCTCTTGTTCCTTTGGAAATTACTCTGTGGCTCCAACCTTGGGTATTTCTTGGCAGCTGGTTTTGGAAATTCCTCTGTTGAAACCCTCTTGACGGCTGGGGTCGATTCATCTGTGGTTGCTGTGCTAGATAAGCATCCTTTTCCAATCCTGCAGCAAATCTGACGATCCCTTCGAATGATTGATTCAGATGACCAACCATCATATGTCTGAGATGGGGGTTCAATCCTTGGTGAAATCTCTTCACCTTCTTCTGTGGAGTGTCTATCATATGTTGAGCAAATCTGGATAGACGCTCAAACTGTGTTGTGTATTCTCGTACAGTCCATCCTCCTTGAACTAGATTGAGAAAATTCTTCTCTTGTTGATCTCTCTCATCTTCGGGAAAATACTTCTCCAAAAATCATCCTTTGAATGTCTCCCATGGCATAGCTTTAGCAGTATCGATCCCAATAGTGGCTCGCTCGGCTTCCCACCAATCTGCGGCGGCATAAGTGAGCTGAAACGTAGCAAGACGACGCTTCTCTTGTTCACTGCATTCTAAAGCTTCAAATATTAACTCCATTTCTCTTATCCATTGTTCTGCTTTCCATGGTTCTGTTAGTCCATCGAACTTCTCAGGACGTAACCCATGAAAATTTGCTAACAACTTATCTCCAGTCTGTCTCGGTGGCAGTGGTGCAATAGTTCTCTGGTGAGTGGAGTGATTGTACGTGTCTCCCACATGCTCCATCCTTTGCATAAAGGCTTCAAAAATTCCTGTTAGATCCATTCCTTCCGGAATAGGTGCTCCAATTCGCGCTTGGTGATTCCTCAAGGGTCCGACCATAATGATAAAATGAGTTGCTCACCTACAAGAGACCTAATGATTAGCTGAAAGTCTTCTCGTAGAAACGAAATCAAGATAAGACAAGAAGCAACAAGAACTAACAGTTCTATCAACAACACATGACAATCTAAACATACAACCACATATCAAAAGTACCGCTCATATATACCAAAAGATGTACCGCATAGTACACACTAGTCAAACTGTGTACCACGTAGAATATAAGTAACAACAGTGCTAAGGTCAACTATACAATACCATGACTACTGCTAATATCTATACAATGCTATGGTCAATAGCTATCTCTCAAGCTCCCAAAATCTTGGTGGACAACATGTCCTGATAAAAACTAACAAAAACTAGGTCCTGACTCAAAAATCGTCAGCGTCTGATCCTGCTGGTGGTGCCTCATCCTCTGAATCAAGATCCATCTCCTCGAGTGGATCGTCCTCAACTGGTGCAACAAGATCTCCGACCACCACTCCTATATCCCAATCCTCTATCACCTCTGCATCATCGTCCTCCATCACTTCTACTATCGCCTGGTTAGCGACATCGACTGCTACTGCGGCGAATCTATCGGCTATATCAAGGGCTCCTGCTATCGCGGCCTCTCCTATAACAAAACCAGCTGGCTGAACAATCATCTCTGCTATCCATCCTACTGCCATATCGTCCATGACTGCCATATGCATAATGGGTCCGGCTGGTATCTGAAGCACGACGGGTACCTCTGGCACAACTACCTCCTCATCGGGCACATCCTCGTCTACGACCATGTCTGCCGCAATAGCCTCCGGGGCCTGTACTGGATCCTCTGGCTCAAACTCTGGTTCCTCGGGGTCATCCTCTGGCTCATCATCTATAGGCTCCTCCTCTCTATCTCCGTCCATGTCCTCATCGGGATGCTCATCCTCTGGGTCTGGGTCCTCATCTCCCTGAATCGGCTCAGGCTCTGGAACTGGTACGTCGAGCACTGGTGATGGTGGTGCTACTGGTACTAGTGTAACTACAGGCTCTGGTGGACCGGCTACAATAGCTCTCAACTCGATCTCATCCATCTCTGGCTTACTCCGAACCAACCGTAACATCTCCTGACAAATGTCTCTACCAACTCTCGCAGAATGGTAAGCATCCATACGCATCTGCGTCGGGTGAGTCCTCTCGGTCACATAAAGCGCTCTCCACATATCCTCCTCTAAATGTCGACTAGCTATCTGGCACACGTGCTCACGATAAAACTCTGGGTCAGCTGGCTCCACGGTATCCCCATGGATCACGTGTCCTCTATAAGTATCGGTAACAAACTGATGGAACTCTGGATCCATGCTATCCTGCAAAGGAAAACTATCTATCGTCAGACAGACGAACTTATCTTAAACTCATATCTCATCTCAGAAAATCTTAACATACTAGGACCAGATGGTGTGGAAACGTTAGTGAACGATAGTATCAGAACCTAAAGCTCTGATACCCAAAAAACCCTGTCACGCCCCAGAGCAGCATAAATAGAGAAAAATAAATTTCCTTTATGGGTCCATAGGGAATGACAAGTGAAAGTCACTGATAATCCACACCACACAGTACTAGTCCACAAGAACAACAGGAACAGTAAACCACTGAAATATAAACACGATTCTATCTATTACAATCATCAGAGTATGGTCCACAGGATCACAATAGGTCTGGAGACAATATATGCCCAAGTACCCGTTAAACTACAAAGTACAACAGTAAAAGAAAAGTAGTAATATAAACTACTATCTATCTTCAGGTCTTCAGCTGGCGTACGGATAGGCGTCAGCATAACTGGCATCAGTGGGGCCATTCTCTACGTAAATCCCTTCAAGGTAATCGTTATCGCCATAAGTTCCGTCATCTGCATTGTAAAGGACAGGATAGTCTGGACGAGGAATGTCCAGGCAATAAAGGCCGTCAGCTTGTTGAAAGCTGAGTGAGCACTAACTAACGCAGTCTCATAGAAATAACATATTTACAGTTATGAACAATAGATGACAGTGATATGAAATATATCCCTCCTCTTTTATTCAGACATATCATTAATCGATTCTTATTAATTCCCACTCTAAGACTGATCTCACCATTCCCAACTGACTCTCTCTCTCGAACTGATTATATCAGCACAACATACCAGTGCTCTTGTTCACTGCTTTTAAGAACTCTTGCGAGCACCCATACATCGTTCTCATATAATGACTGGTCCATGGATGTACCCATACTCTTGTTCACCGCTTTTAAGAACTCTTACTGTTCACCGCTTTTAAGAACGCTTGCGAGTACTGTACATACATAGCTCTGGTAATTCAAATCATGGGCGTGCCATATCTACTCTTGTTCACCGCTTTTAAGAACGCTTGCGAGTACTGTGCACCCATAATTCTCACGGTCCTGATCAAATCCTTGACATACACTTATTGGATTCAATCTGAGCGAATCATCAGCTTGACTTACACAACCTTGAACCTACCAATCATCTTACTGACTTAACTCCTAGTTATCCAATACTACGTAGTGTTATCATCTCGAACTTATCTCGTTATCGCGTCGTACTATTACTAACGTTCCGAACCCGACTACGTTACTGACTATGTTATCTCAATCTCATTATCGTAACCCATTACCTCCATAATCCATAATATCGCATAATAGGAATATGAAACAACAATTAAACAACTACGCACTATGCATTATAAACTGAAAGGAATACATTCATGTTCTGCTAGGTTCGATCAATTGAGATCATCTCGATCGCTCGAAGAAAGTGCTGTTCGATCGATTGAAGTCTTCTCGATCGATCGAAGTGAAGGTAGTCTCGATCGATTGAAGTATTCTCGATCGATTGAGACTCAGGGATGTTCGATCGATTGAACTCAGTTCGATCGATCGAACTTTGTGTTCCACAGATTCTGCCAGTGAACATACAGAATGTGCTAGGGGGTGTTTGGGCTATATTTACTACGTCCAGAATACGTAAAACATCACAACTAAGCTACCGAGTGAGTTTGGAACTCACCGAAAGTCGTTAAGGACGCGTTTGGCTTGTTTGAAAGCTTCCAAGCTTTAATGGTGGCTCCTCTTTCTTTCTCTTCTCCTCTCGGTCTCTCTCTGCCTCCTTCTCTTTCTCTCCTTCTTCTTGTTCTTCTTCTTCTCTATCTCTTCTTCTTCTGAGTATACATATCTTTATGTGTGTGTGTATATATTTATATATATATATATGGATGTATGTGTATAATATATAGATAACACACACTCACACTCTCTCAACTCTCACAATTTCAGTAAACACACAACACCCACGAGACTAATGTATATATAGGGGGAATGGGGGTGTAGGTGGCAGCATTTGCGCAGAAACTGGAATTCTGATAATTGCACTCTCGATCGATCGAATGATTCTCGATCGATCGAACTCAGATCGGTCAGTTAGATCGATTGAAAAAGGGTTTGATCGATCGAAGTGGGGACCACGTATTAAATTTATGTCGGTAGGGTTTCGATCGCTCGAAAAAGGGTTCGATCGCTTGAACTTATGGGATGCTCGATCGCTCGAAAGAGCTTCGATCGATCGAAGATGAAATTTCATGAATGGTCAAGGGAAGTATATAGAATCTCTGTGCATAAATATTTATTGGAAATACAGGGTATTACAGATGAACTGCAAGCACTAGATCAAAATCATACATGGGATTTGGTTCACCTTCCACCCGATAAGAATGCTATGGGATTCAAGTGGGTCTACAAAATCAAAACCCACTCTGACGGGTCCATTGATCACTACAAGGCACGTCTGGTTGCCAAGGGTTTTAGACAGGAATATAGAATTGATTATGAGGAGACATTTGCCCCAGTTACCCGTCTCACTTCAGTTCGCAGTCTCATTGTTGTGGCTGCAATCCAGCGCTGGGAATTATTTCAGATGGATGTTAAAAATGCCTTTCTCAATGGCGATCTCACTGAAGAAGTCTACATGCGCCCTCCTCTAGGTTATCATCATCCTCCTAATCAGGTTTGTAGGCTTCGCAGGGCTTTTTATGGTCTTAAGCAGGCCCCCCGAGCTTGGTTTGCCAAGTTCAGCACAATTGTTCAAAATTTTGTATTTTCTTCTAGCTCTCATGACACTGCTCTTTTCATTCAAAAAACTGTTTGTGGTACTATTCTCTTGCTTCTCTACGTGGATGACATGATTATCACAGGGGATGACTTATCAGGTAACTCAGATCTTAAGCGCTATCTCAGCCAACATGTTGAGATGAAAGATCTCGGTAAACTCAATTACTTTTTGGGACTTGAGATCACTTCCAGTTCAGATGGATACTATCTTTCACAGGCTAAGTACTCTTCTGACCTTCTCACTCACGCGGGAATCACAGATAATAAGACCAGTCCTACTCCTCTTGAGCTTAATTCTAAGCTAACACCTATGGATGGTACTCTTTTAGATGATCCCACATTGTAGCGCTAGTTGGTTGGAAGTCTAGTCTATCTCACAGTCACGCGACCCGACATTGCTTATGCAGTTTATATTGTCAGCTAATTTCTCTTAGCTCCCCGATCCACTCATTATGTTGTTGTACTTCGTATACTTCGCTACATCAAGGGGACCATGTTTCATGGCCTACACTTTTCTGCATCCTCTTCCCTTGATCTCTGTGGTTATTCAGATGCCGATTGGGCTGGAGATCCTACTGATCGACGATCTACTACCGGATACTGCTTCTTTCTTGGCAATTCCCTTATCTCTTGGCGTAGTAAAAAGCAAACCGTTGTTGCTCGGTCCAGTACAGAAGCAGAATATCGTGCCCTAGCCGATGCCACTCAAGAACTCCTCTGGCTTCGATGGTTACTTGAGGACATGGGTGTTACTCACACCACTGCCACTACTATTTACTGTGACAATCAGAGTGCCATTCAGATTGCCCGTAATGACGTATTTCACAAACGTACCAAACATATTGAGCTGGATTGCCATTTTGTGCGTCAACATCTAACTCAGGGCACTATTTGTCTCATTTCTGTTTCCTCTGCCGACCAGACAGCTGATATCTTTACCAAAGCCCATCCTCCAGGACGGCTTCAGGATTTAGTTTCCAAACTCAAGTTGATCTCGATATTACCACCTTGAGTTTGAGGGGGGATGTTAGCATATTAATCTAGATTCATTGTAGTTGTGTATCGTATCATATTAGGTGTCTAGGTTCATTGTACTTTAATTAGTTGTACTATTGTACTTCTGCACTATCTTCTTTCCCTATTTGTCTTCTCATGGCCTATATTAAGGCCTCTCCTCTTTATTGTAAAGACACACTGAATATATACAATTCCTATACTTTATCAATAGAAACAAAAAAGTAAATCCTAAGTGGGTTAGGAAAAGGTTAATTCCTTAAATAGTTAAAATTTTAAATGTGACTTTTAAGGACAATGAGAGTGTATATATATACAGTCAGGTTTTAGAGAGGGTGTCATCTCTTTAATAAAAAGAGGCTCTCTGTTTTAGCCGTCGAATCGTGTTTTCATTAAGGGTAGTTTTGGTATTTCACAGTTTTAAACACGATCCGACGGCCAAAACAGAGGCCCTCTCTTTATTCTCTTTAGAGAATTTTCGTACGTATGTATATACACATATTTATACATCGGGCTACATACACTGTAACACCCGTACCCGGGAAAGGGTTAATTACTATTTTTTATATTCATTAATTCATGTAATTAGTGTATAAATGGGTTAAGGGGAGGCTTTGGACTCACCCGTATGAAAAGTGTTCAGTAAAGGACACCATTTGAAAAAGTCCCCAGTGAGGTGGGACATGTATTGGAATGGAACCTAGTGAAGGGCCGGATATTAATATTTGCATTTTAAATGATTAAATGCATTTTTATATGATTATATGGATATTTGTTAAGTTAATTCCATATTACATTGTTATATGTTAGCAATTGGTATTAGTTTGGACACCCAAATAAGGATATAACTGAAAAAGATTGATAATTAGTAGGTGTGATAACAACTTCACAAAATATATGGGACCCACGTTGGGAGCCATGCGGAACTAAGAAAAATACTCATAGGATAATTGGGTAGTTAATGGAATGTTTGAGGGATTTCATAATAGGAACTTAAGAAAATCTGGGGATATAAACGAAAAGAGGAGAAATTGAGGCTTTGACACCTCACTACAAGTTGCATGTGTGTTGTCATATGAGATTAGTCTCATTACTGAAAAATTAAAGAAAAGATCAGGGAGAGATCGGGAGAGAAGATGGAAACGAGACGCCGACACCATTTTCTTGCAGTTCCGTCGCCGTCGTTTGCCGGATTTACGATTCGAGACAACTTTTGGACTCGTGGAGGTAAGAGGATCAGATGCACGTAACTTGTTTTATTTTCGGCAATGTTTTTCCGGTAACCGTTCTTGATAGACGATATTTGTTATACCAAAACTATGTAGGTTTCACTTTGGGTAGAAATTGAACAAGATTTGTCAATAAATTCCTCATTTCTAGCTTGAATTTGGGTAGATCTTGCTAAGGTGAGTTTTCTAACCAAAATGGTGATTGTAGTTTAAGGTGTTCAATGATTCTATTTATATTTGAGTTATAGAAATCATGCTTAGAAGCTGTGGAATTGTTAAATTGTGATTTACATGTCAATTGTATGAAAAGTTGCTATGATTATGTGCTTACATGCTTATATGGTTATGTGGTATTCAATGAGCACTGGGTAAATGATTCATCGTTGGGAGTAATAAGGGTGGTGAAGATGAAGAATCCGAGAAATACGGAAGTCCAAGGAATAGAAGTGACCACGAAACCAAGGGAGGTCTTCGGGTTTGATTGAATCATTGAACCGGTGACTCGGCGATTACGGATATGAATTATGCGTTATTTGTAGCATTGCACATGTTAAACATTTAATCATGTTTAGATTATTCACTAAGTGTAATGCTTAAAAAAACCGTTTTCCTTTTCTGTTGTGGTAAATAACAACCACCGCAGGTATGGAGCCATTTTCGGAGAGAAAGTAACGTGCTTGGGAACGGGGGGGGGGGGGGGGGGGAGAGATTTGGGACTTGTAATTATGTTTTTAACTTGTAATATGGTCTAACTTGTGGCTTGAAGCCTTGACTCGTGGTTGTAGAGTTGGAGGGATTGAGAACTAGTTGGGATTCTATAACTTATGTGTTTAATGTATATTTAAGGAAACTTATGTAATTCTCTATGTTAGTAGTTGTTTTTGGGCAAGAGGATGGAGGACTTGAGGGTTGCCTTTGTAAATTCTATGTATGGCTTTAAGCAGCATCTATGGATATGCGTAAGTTGTATGTTTGGATCATACCGGCAAGTCCGGATACATGTGTTGTAGATTTTAATCAAGTTCCTTTTTGTAAACAAATGTTTAATTTACGAAGTTTGGTTCTCTTGTCGGAAGGTTTATGTAAATGCTTGCTTAGTTAAATGAAAACTTGAGTTCAAATACTTAATTTAACTCAAGAAAGTTGGAGTTTATGCTTAAGAATGCTTAGAAATGGTTTGATGTGGTTTCTCAATGTTCTAAGTTGTTGGTTTTAGTTTTAAGTTCATTTCCAACAAGATTTCATGAGTTGCTAGCTTTTGACAAGAGTAGAACTTTAAAACTTGTTTTGAACCAAAAAGGAGTTGTTTTCATGGTGGATTTGATTAAATCATGAGTGTGCGTATGTTTCACATGCTTGGTTAATGTTAGAATGTGTTTGGGGATGTGGTTGGAATGTTACTTGAGGATTCCATGAGGTTTGATAAAGTTTTTAGTATGTTTGGACTGGTATAGTAAGAGTTTTCTGTCAAAAATTGGGTTCTGCAGGACCAGATCTATCTGGGTCATGAGCGGATCGATCTGGAGCACCTGGAGGGTCCAGAAATTGTAATACCCATACCCAGAAAATGGAAGTAATATTTATTTCCATGCATTAATTAGTATAATTAATCGCATGTGATATTTGGATAAGTTTCAGTTACCCTGATGTGATAAGTGCTTTGATAAGGGCACAGTTGGACAGATGTGAAATGGGAGCCACGGGAGGTCCAGATTAGATGAATTGCATTTAGTTGCATTTATGTGATTAAATGAAAAATTGTTTAATTGTTTTAATATTTTATTGCTACTTATGATCTTTTATGGTGCCAGTTTGGGTAACCGTGTGAGGACGGATTGGAATATGGTTCATAATTAGTAGGCTAATTAGTAACTTTATAAAATATTTGGGACCACTTTTGGGACCCATACGTGACATAGACATATACACACTTAGATATTTGGTAGTTAATATAAAGTTTAGAGGGTTTCATAATAGGACTTTAGAAACATATGGGGGTGTAAATAAAAATATGATGAAATTGTCATATATCCTTTGTATATGTTAGTCGGTTAGTAAAATAATATTAAAATAACAAAAGAAATCAAAACATAAGTTTAAAGTTTCAGAGAGTTAGGTTCAGCGGAGGAGAAAAAAAAGAAATAAAGGGTTTCGCGCCATTTTGTCTCCGTAGCTTCGCCGTGTGACCTCTATTTCGCGAACTGAAGTCATATTCGGACTCGTGAAGGTGAGAGGATTATTTCTATGTCTTTCTTTTTCAATTTTGCTAATGTTTTTCTGCGACCCATTTTAAGGGGTGATACATATATGTGATATATATATGTAGGAATATCATTGGGAGTATCTAGAGCTAGTTTTGCGAAGGAGGTTGGGATTTCTAGGCTTATTTGAGACTTATTTGTGAGGTGAGTGTCCTAATCCCGAAATTGGATGTTTAATGTTATTTATTTGTTATTAAATGCTTTTAAATGCTTAATTATTGATTAAGTAGAAAAGCATGTGATTAGTTTGTATTTAACATGTTCAAAAATACTGAAATTGTCATGTTGACATGTTGAGTTGCTTATGTGCTTATTTGGGTCAAAGGTGTCAATTGATAATCACCATTATTTAGCCCATATATAAGGGACGCCCATTCCTCAGAGAAAAGGGGGATGATGATGAAATCCTCAGAGAAAAGGGGGATGATGATGAAATCCTCAGAGAAAAGGGGACGGTGGTGACGACCACAACGAATTGACTACGGTCACAAGAGAGTGTGTGATATCGCTTTTAAAGCGACGACAAAGTGAGAATGGCCCAGAATCAAGGGTCCAATACGATGGTGATTGATTATTTGACACGCCAGCGACCATTTATTATTGTGAATGCATAATTGGTGTTATGATTCATTAAATATTCCAATTGCATGATTAGTACCACGTACTCAGTAAGCGAAAGCTTAATCAATTTTTGTGGCGAATGACCACGCAGGTACGGACGAGCATCACAGTGAGAAGCGTTGAACTGTGGGGGGGTTCTGGGATAGGTTGAGATTAATAGTTAATGTTTAATATATTCACATGTAAATGAGTTTAGATAAGTATTTATATTCCTAGTGTTTGGATTTTTGGAGATAAGTTTATGTTTTAGCTTTTATTAAATCCTTGTAATATAAATTGTGGATTGAAGTTTTTAAAGTATTTTTCAAGTGTTTCGGGTGATATTTTGGTATTTCAATTCTTGTTTAACAGGAGGAAATGGTGCTGTAATAGGGGAAACTCTGTCCAAGTACCATTCAATGATTTTAAAACTTTATTTTATTTCTTTTTATTATTTTATTTGAAAAAAGAGCTATTTTATCCCTAGTATCTCACTTTAAAATATTATTTTCGAAACGTTAAAAATGATTGCTTGGTTTGTTGGCCTTGTTACATGTGTCCTAGCCCGCGGGGGCGGGTTGGGGTGTGACAGAAATTATATTCTGTGAAAACCGGATTGTTCCGATTTTGGGGCAGATCGATCTGCAGGCCATTTTGCTGCACTGTCGACTTTTACGAAAACGGTCATAAATCTCTCTAGAAAACTCAGATTCGTGCACCATTTTTTGCGTTGGAACCGAGACTCAAAGACCTATCTTTTGGTATAAAATTTTCTATACCTTATTAATTACCATTTTACCCTTGGGTGTTATTTTGTAACCATAGAGTTGTTTTAGGTTGATTAACATACGCGTTTCCTAGGAATTCACATGTTTTTTTGCAAATTAATGTAATTGGATGCTTGTAGTATTGTTACACGTGTCCTACTCTACACGAGGTAGGTTGGGGTATGACAATTTTTGGTATCATAGCATTAGGCTAAGCCTTTAGGGACGAGAGACGTATACGACGCGTAGTGTGCACACAATGACACGTAGTTGCATAAACATGCATACACGTTTACCTAGCTGTAGACACCCCATTTTGTCGGCTATCAGATTTAGGAGACCCATAGCTTGGTGGTTCACAATGATCGTAAAAGACTCAAAAGGAATCCTGGAAGTCAGCTCTATCTCTCAGAATGCTCAAAATGACCAAAATGCCCCTAAAAGCCCGAAAACTCCCAAATTTGGTCCCAAAGTTCTGAAAACATGCTATGTCATAAGAAAAGCGATAAAATGAGTTTCTAAGAGAAATCGGGTGAAATCGTCAGCTCCCAGAGACCCCCGGAAGTCCCGGAAGTTCCCGAAAAGTCCCCGTTGACCGGTTTGACCAAGGTTTGACTAGGTTTGACCAAGGTTTGACCAGGTTTGACCAAGTTTGACCAAGTTTGACCGAAATTGTCCAAATTCACCAGAATCATTAGAAAAGTATTAAAATAAGTTTTAAAAGAGAATCGAGCGAAAACGTCGGCTCCTGGGAGCTCCCAGAGGTTCCTAGAACTTCCCGGGAATCCCAGGTTTGACCAGTTTGACCAAGATTTGACTTTGGAATCGGGGCACCAAAACAATTTTCAAATATTTTTCATGGATACTAGAGGTCAATAGCTTTCCAACGGTATATCGCACATAATTTCTGGATTTAAAACGAATTTATTTTGAATTTCCGAAGGTGAAAAAGGCGATCAAATCAGCTTTTATCGCGAATACCGCAAAACTTTTCAAAGTGACCTATCCCCGAACTATTTTTTATGTAAAGTAGACTCCATTACCTTTCCAACGGTATATCACAACCTCAATTTGGAGTTCTTATGCATTTTCTGTGAATTTCGGACGAAATAGGGCCTTTTCGCGAATACCGGAACCTCTGGGGGCCTAAACGTAATTTTCTGGGCTTCTGAGGAGCAGTGCCGCCGCGGCACTGGCCCAGTGCCGCCGCGGCACTCATCTCTCGCAGAGTCCATTTTTGTAATTTTTTTGGGGGTCCAATTTGATTAATTGAAAGCCAAAACGACATAGTTTTATGTTCACAGTTGTTTGGGACCAATGGGAGTACTTCTAAAACCCCAAAACCACCCCAAATTGGCCTATTTAAACCCCCCATTGCTCTTCATTTTGGGGGGGCCAAGTGCAAAGCTTGAAAACTTGTAGAGAAGAAGAGAGATAGAGATAGGTTTAGAAGAGAGAAAGGGAGCTTCTCCCATTGATTTTCCATAAGAAAGTGAGTTTTATTCTTGTTTTCTTCCATCATCCTTCTATATACTTCACATTCAAAGTCCACTCCAACCCTCATTCTTGAGCATTCATGAGATAGGAAGCTACTTCCATGTCCAAATGTCAAAATCTATGAGTGAAACACCAAGCTACAAGTCCAAAATCACATTGATTATCATCTATTGATTGCTATTTACTTGCTTTGATTATATATATGCTCATCTCTCCTTATCTCATTTCTTTTTCTTTTCTTTATTTACTTACTAGTTCATCATCATCTAAGTGATGACATGAAGTTTGGGGTGAGTGAATCCTTATGGATAGTAGCTCTTGACCTCAAAAACATGTTTGATAGATGATGATCATAACCTCAATACTTCCAAGGTATTCTTGAAATGTATTGAAGTTATGTTCAAAAAATAAAAATAAATCTCTCCAACAATCTTGGAGGTTCTTGATGATGAGTTTAATGTTGACATTTTAAGTGGCTATAATCCTTATTGAGTATTGAAAATGTGCTTTCAAAACATCTATTTCAAAACCCCTCTCAATCCCTCTCATTTGGTTTCAAGAAACAAAACTTTGTTTTCTCCAAAATCTTCAAAACAATGAGTCAAAACAGTGAGTGAGTTGAGTTCAAAGATTTCTCTAGAACTCAATACTCAACATATGGATGCAAGGCCACTTGGAAAGTCTTCCTAACTCATTGGAGAACACCCATGATTTTTGGTTTGACTTGGAAGTACTTGGAAATGGTCCATTTGGGCCCCAACATTCCTTCCAAACATTCTGTTTTTGCTGTCACAGCAGCTAGGTCAACTTACGACCTCTTTTCCAGAAAACTTTTCCAAAAGGGGTGGTCCTAACTTATTTTTCCCTTAAAATTCAATGTCTTAGGGAACTTTATGTATAAAATGGGCCTCTAGATCATTCTTTTTCATTTTCTAAGATTTTCTAACATTTCAGTTTACAGTACGAACTCTGTTTCTGAGTGACCTCTATTGTTTATATCATTTCTCTCAATCTGTGATATCTATTCAAGATTGGCCTTTTGGGTTGTGTTCTAGACACAATAAGGAACATCTCCATAAAAAATCATGCATTGAAAACATTCCTAACCTCTCTTTTCAATTTCCAAAAGATGATGCTACTGTTCTGTCCACTATTCACAGCAAGCACATTTTAACTTTCATTCTTTGATTTGATGCTTATATGCATTCCAAATTAGTTCATATCTTAGGAAGTAGTTCATACTACATTTGTACATATCCCATGTTGATTTAATCCATTCATTCATGCACATTTTAGACTTCTAAGTCATTTTAGAAATCCATGTACACAAAACACACTACAACCTTTGCACATTTTTAGATACATACAATGCATTCATGCAAGATTTGGGGTTTTTGTAACTCTTAATCTAAGAAGATTATAAGGAATGAACTTGATCACACATTCATGCTTCCCCTCGATCTAATCATCCTTTCTCATCCGTCCCGGGGATTGAGAAATCTTCTTTTCTCAAAATTAACATGCATCATTTTAGCTTGCTAAGCATATTTTGATTTCTTTGATTATTTGTTTCAAGAACAATTCATGTCCCCTTTAGATTAAGGAAACTAATTACTTGATACATGATTAGACGATTTTTCCTAGGTTTATTTGTGTGATCTTTCACTTTACATTGTATGATATTTGGCTTAGATCTTATGAATGATATCTTATCTTTAGATCTTTCATTTCAAGTTTCTTATGTAATGTAGTATACTATCATAGTATTACTTGCCGAACCATACATAGTATAAGATGATTATTTGGATGCTAATTGAGGCCCGTCGAAAGATGGGGCGAGTTGAGGATGTTTTAGTTGCGACAAAGGCTCCTTCCTCTCTCGTACCAAAACCCCGAACCAAGTTCTTTGGTTATGAAGGGCCGGTGCCCTTTATCTATTTGGGTGAGTCAAAATTAGGTTTCTTGGTTCCTTAAAGACCAAGTGGCGACTCTGTATCTGTTTTCAACAGACCTTTCGTTTTCTTTCCTTGATTCAAATCAATTTCAAAGCAATCTCGAACAAGAGAAGTGGTCCACCTCCGGTATCCACAATCTGGCGACTCTGCTGGGGATTTTTATTTTAAAACAAAATAATACAGAGGTTTGACTCATAAGAAGCATCCTTAAAATCATCTTTTTACTGTGTTTGGTTCACCGCATTGCACTCTTGCATTTCCCCCCTCCGACTGTGTCTGAAACGCGGCGCTGACATTGTTCAGGTCTTGCTGTGCCAGGGCATAAGTCACCGTTGATACTGTACCTTCCAAGGTATATCAAAAAGAGTAAAAACCTCCGTACTGTCTCCCCGACGGTATATTGGAACTCTCGTCAACGGACCCTCTTTGACTAAACCCAGCCTTTTCATTTAGATTCCTGTAGAACCTTTCGTAGGACTGTTCATTTATCTTTTCAGATAGGACAATGTGATATAACTGCTGTATGCCCTGGCGGGATTACCTGCGCGATGTAGACGCTTATGTGGCATAGAACAGAACCTCTTTTCTTATGATTCCCAAGGCAATCACTCACATGTGATCACATTGAGTTGACTTGCCTAGGCACCATGATAAGGATGTCTGCTCCATGCTCACAAAGATATACACCGCAAACCTTGTTTGTTGGTCCTAAGACATAGGAGTATGAAAACTTGCTAGACAGTATGATCACCATCATCACCTATCCTCGTCGTATACCCCTATTTCTTCCAGAAACTCTACCCAACTCATCAGGATATCCCTGTTTCCCCTAGGAACTCTGTCCGAATCACCCAGATTTCCTAGAAATCCCTATTTCTCCCCAGAATACCCAGAAACTTCAATTTTCCTTAGAAACTCCGATATACTTGTTTCTCCCAGAAACTCTGTCTGACTTACCCAGTTATACCTATTTTCTCAGAAGCTCTGTCCAAATCTCCCAGAATACCCAGAAACTTCAATTTTCCTTAGAAACTCCGATATACTTGTTTCTCCCAGAAACTCTATCTGACTTACCCAGTTATACCTATTTTCCCAGAAGCTCTGTCCAAATCTCTCAGATTACCCAGAAATCTCAATTTCTCCCAGAAATTCTGGTATACTTGTTTCTCCCAGAAACTCTGTCCAACTTACCCGAGTTTTCATGTTTTTCCATAAGCTCTATCCAAATCTTCAAGATTTCCCAAAAATTCCAACAACTCCATCCAAACTTCCCAAAAATGCCTAGATGTACCAATTTCTCCCAGAAATTCTGATTTCCCAATTTCTCCTAGAAGCTCAGTCCAAATCAACCAGAAATCCCTATTTCTCCTAAAAAAAAACTCAAATGACTTCTAGAAATTTTTCCAAATCTTTCAAATCCCTATTTCTCCCAGAAACTCTGTCCAAAATTTCCGAAGTATCCCGGAAATCCCTGTTATCCCTTGGTGATCATACTGGAAAGAAAGGTTAGCACACTTTGTATGATTAGGACCTTACTTGCTTAACTGCTATATGTTAGAAGTAGAGGCATCATATAGATTAGGGTTCGCATCCGCATGATTGTCTCATATGCATACACAATTCATGTCAGTTTGCACACACATATATCTCATAAGTCCACACAATCTATCCCTTCTCATCATCACATGATCATCGATCTTCATCCTCCGAGTCTGATCCTTGTCATTTCAATTTGTAAGACATCACAGGTCCCAAACGTCGTCCTGCTACATTTTCTTCTTGGGATTAACAGCCCTCCCAGAAGCAAACCTATGGATCACAAAAGCTTGGAAACTCGAGTCGCCAAGATGAGAATCACTATGACTCAGCTTTCGGATCACCTCACCCAGGTCCTACGATTTCTTGAGAAAATGAGACCAGAAGTTCGCATTCACTCCGCTTGGACTCGTACACCGAATGATCAACTAATCAGAATAACTGTGGATGCTAGAATGACCGCTATGGAACCTGCTGTTGAGAAGATCAGGGACGAGCTTGCAGAAATGATAGATATGATACGGCATTTGGCTAACCCACCACCCTCGATTCTGCTATCTTCCCGGTCAGCACCTTGTACTGAATGGTTTGGAAAATTAGCTGATCTTTGGATACATAGTTTGGATCAAGAAGCTCTTGACAAGCTCACCAGAATAAAGGATGCCATCAAAGAGGGAAAGTTCAGGAATAATGAACCCCAACACCAGTCCAAGGGACCTAACTACTCCCTAGACTCCCCAGATATCCATGCACCTAACCACCAACCAATGGCCTACTCTCTCCGTCCATACCAGTCCATTCCACCAAATCGCCCAAAAGGCCCTCGCAAATTCTCCAGACTTGATATTCCCCTCTCCACAGCCTTAAACCACCTACTCAAAAAGGGCCACCTGCGACTCCTCCCTCACAAACCACTACCGGATCCCATACCCTCTCACTACAACATGAGCCTACAATGTGCTTACCACCAAAATCTAGGCCATGCCACCGATCAGTGCATCCGCCTTCGCCATGATATTCAAAATCTCATAGAGGATGCACCCCATCCTAATGCCATCTCCTATCTTGGCTTGGACCAACCGCTCGACTGATCCCCTTCGCTGAGGCCCATGAATGTTGAACCTGTGCCGGTGAAGTGATGGTGTTTGGAATTCTTGCTAGAAAACCAAATGAAGGTGCTCTTTAGAAAAAAAAAAAAGAAATAAAAAGAATAAGTGAGTCACTGTGACATTCCATTTGAGACCAGGTCGAGTCCAGTCGAGTCAGTTGTGTGTTTGTCTATTTCAAGTTTAAGTCTTGTAGTCGAGTCCGTCTCTCATCGAGTTGTTAATGAGTCTGTAACCTTTCTCTTTGGATGGAATGAAGTCTCGTTTTGCCTAATCTGATGTGCCTAGTCATAGATGCATGAATCGTTGAACCGAAGTGTCACTTTTCAAATTACCATGGATATTACTGTGCTAAAAAAAATATTTTTTTTTTACTCGAACAAAAAAATCCTGAAAGGTCAAAGTCAATTTTGCGCTGACACTGAAGAAGAGCTGAGAATTGAATAGTCTTACTTTAAGAATTTAAAAATGCTTTTGCTCAAATCTCAAAAAGACATGCTTGGAACTGACTTGGGGCTTGCCCAACACCCTTTTCCCACCATTTCGAAGCCTTAAGCCCAATCCAATTGGGAGCCACGCAATCTGTCCGATTGAAAGCAATGCAAACTTAGCCCTTGATGATAGCCAAACATTTCAGTGAGTTTCATCTCCACTTTCAAAAAAAAAAAAGAAAAAAAGAAAAGAAAAGAAAAAGCTCGCTAGGTTGAAAACCCGAAAGGGCACCTAGGCAAAAGTTAGAGCTGAAAAAGGTGTTGATTTCCAAAATCTGACCCTAGCCAGTAGAAATGTTAGAGAAAATTTTGATGAAACAAATGAGAGAATCATACGCTTCAAGATACGTCTTAAAAACGTGCCAAGATCACAATTCAAAAGGCACGGAATGACCACAAATAAATTCCGAAAGCTAACATGCACATTCTGGAATTCTGAGATTGCAATTGAAAGATCTCACAAGAATCGACTACATTAAAAAGCAAAATTGACTGGCTAGGCGAAAGTGAAAACGATCAATCCTCAAAACAAAACAAAAAGAAAAAGAAAAAGAAAAGAAAGGGAGATTGAAACTGAATCTTTTTTATTCAAAGCTACCACAAGTGGCTCAAGTTTGAACTTCTTTGACGATTGGTTTGAAAAACCCTCATACCTCAAACCCCTTATTTCAAGCCTTGCCTTGAACTACGCTCGACCTGATTCCCACTCGGGGATACGTAGGCAACCACATAGGTTCGGTCAACACCATCATAATCAAACCAATTTCCTTCAAGCCTTGCCTTGAACTACGCTCGACCTGATTCCCACTCGGGGATACGTAGGCAACCGCATCGGTTCGGTCACCCCACCTACCCAAAAATCAACCCGCTTCTTCCCAACCATGCCCAAACTACGTTGGACCTGATCCCCACTTGGGGGTACGTAGGCAGACTTTAAAAAAAAAAAAAAAAAAAAAAGGTATGGCTCGCTAGGTCGAAAATCTGAAAGGACGCCTAGGCAAAAATTAGAGTTAAATCCAAGGTGAGCAATAACAAAAGAGAGAAAAGAGCTTGCTAGGTCACCTCACTGGTGCCTAGGCAAAAGTTATGAGCATTTGAGAGATTAAAGTCACGGTCCATGCCTCAAGCCAGAAAATCACCTTCCACACTAGGGGCAAACTTCGGCTACCCGCCTCGTTTGCCTGACTTTTACTATGCACCCTTCATACAAGGGGCAAACTTTGGTCACCTACCTCGTTTGCCCAAAACCTCCAATGAACCTTCCTCCAAACTAGGGGCAAACTTCGGTCATTTACCTCGTTTGCCTATCGATCCCACTTCATGCCCTTCAAACTAGGGGCAAACTTCGTTTGCCACCCAATCCCTATAAGCCTTCAAGTCACAAGCATTGTCTTGAACAGATTGGAAATGGAGCATATTTTATTCCATAAGCTAAGGCACTAATTCAAAGCACATCTTGGGAGAAGCAAAGAAATTGATTAGATCAGTAGGGAGGAATTTTCAAAATAAGATTCACCATCAAAGTGATGCCACATTAAGGTAAGAAGTAAACACAAAAGAGAAACGGTACATCATTTATGACAAGAGCACATTAAGTTTTGGCAAATCGAGCTTGTTTCATTTCAATGTCGAATGCGTCGCCCTCGTGCGTCGGTGTCTGTCAGTTCCTGAGTCTGTCATAGTCTTTTTCAGGAAAAGGATCAGTCGTAGTCTCAAATGTGTAAGTCAACAGTGACGAATAATGAATTTTTCAAATCAAGTTATATAGAGCATTCTAATGACAATACAAGCAGGAGTACCAAACACTATTACTGCACCAGTCAAGGCGTCAGCATGAGAAGCGTCCAAACTTGGGGAAAATTTCATCCCTTTCCAAACCGTCGAAAGTTGACCATCATCTTTCTTTGTTCATGCAACATAAGTCCATGAGTGGCTGTTGATTCATCATCTTTCCTCGTTCATGCAACATAAGTCCATGAGTGGCTGTTGATGATCTTCTTTCATCTGTGCAACATAAGTCCATGAGTGGCTGTTGACCATCATCTTTCTTCGTTCATGCAACATAAGTCCATGAGTGGCTGTTGATGATCTTCTTTCATCTGTGCAACATAAGTCCATGAGTGGCTGTTGACCATCATCTTTCTTCGTTCATGCAACATAAGTCCACGAGTGGCTGTTGATGATCTTTATTTCTCCTAGCAACATAATTCCATGAGTGGCTGTTGATTCATCATCTTTCCTCGTTCATGCAACATAAGTCCATGAGTGGCTGTTGATGATCTTCATTTCTCCTAGCAACATAAGTCCATGAGTGGCTGTTGATCCATCATCTTTCTTCGTTCATGCAACATAAGTCTGTGAGTGGCTGTTGATGATCTTCCTTCGTCCAAGCAACATAAGTCCATGAGTGGCTGTTGGTCATCCTCCTTCATTCATGCAACATAAGTCCACGAATGGCTGTTGATGATCTTCTTTTCTCCTAGCAACATAAGTCCATAAGTGGCTATTGATCTCTCTTTCTTCATGCAACATAAGTCCACGAATGGCTGTTGATGATCTTCCTTTCTCCTAGCAACATAAGTCCATGAGTGGCTGTTGGTCATCCTCCTTCATTCATGCAACATAAGTCCATAAGTTGCTATTGATTATCACCCCCCATCAGTGTCAAACCACCGCAAATCATCTCTGTCACAAATAAGAATGATACCTTCACTCCGATTTAACGAACGTATTTCCTTCTTCCTAGTAGAGTATGTTATCCTTCAGCTCCCGGAGGCCCCGACCGGCCCTCTTGGATTGAGCGCCGACATATTTGATCAACCGTGAGAGATTCAGAGATAGATCCTGGTTCCCGATCAAGAAGAGAGATTCTCAGAGAGTCCCCTACCATCCCCTGCAGAAGATAACAGAAGTCCGGACCGATTCTCTGGCTTGTCATCATAAGGATCTGCCAACGATTAAAAACATCATCCACAGTCAAATCACCCTGATTCCCAGGGCAAGCACTATCTATTCACAATTCAAGGATCCGTGTCCACTGATCATCATGAGCTTTCTCATCTGTCCATTTTTATCACAAAATCCCTCGGTCACCTTTGGCTGTCGTCTGCTAAACAAAGCACATCTGATCTGCCTCACTCGTTTGCAAAGCACACTTCCCCAAATTCCAGAAGTCTGCCCCTAAACCCAGAGACTTCTAAACCTTGATGTCCTTATCCGAGTCACCCACCGCATCACAGTCGCAAACACTAGCACAACACCAGCCCACTCGGAGTGGCACACCCCACAGCACTTGCTCATATAAGGGTCACAACACTAGACATGATAGGACTCATGACATAATTCATATCACATCCATACATTGCATATCACTCTTATAGCATAGCATCCGCCTGATTGTTGTGTATGTGCATGTATGAGTGGTTCCTTGCCCTGAACTACGTCCTGGCCTGATTCCCCTTGGGATACGTAGGCAGCTCACACAGAGCACGACCAGCACTAGCCTCAGCATCATTGCATCTTTTGCAACGCTTTTATCCTAAATCTATAGCCTCCAAAAGACCTGTCTCTTCAAAACTTTGGCACTCGCTTGCGACATGCGTTGCCTCGCAAGTTCATGCCAAAGAGGGGCAAACTGTAGACACCCTATTTTGTCGGCTATCAGATTTAGGAGACCCATAGCTTGGTGGTTCACAATGATCGTAAAAGACTCAAAAGGACTCCTGGAAGTCAGCTCTATCTCTCAGAATGCTCAAAATGACCAAAATGCCCCTAAAAGCCCGAAAACTCCCAGATTTGGTCCCAAAGTTCTGAAAACATGCTATGTCATAAGAAAAGCGATAAAATGAGTTCCTAAGAGAAATCGGGCGAAATCGTCAGCTCCCAGAGACCCCCGGAAGTCCCGGAAGTTCCCGAAAAGTCCCCGTTGACCGGTTTGACCAAGGTTTGACTAGGTTTGACCAAGGTTTGACCAAGTTTGACCAAGTTTGACCAAAATTGTCCAAATTCACCAGAATCATTAGAAAAGTATTAAAATAAGTTTTAAAAGAGAATCGAGCGAAAACGTCGACTCCTGGGAGCTCCCAGAGGTTCCTAGAACTTCCCGGGAATCCCAAGTTTGACCAGTTTGACCAAGATTTGACTTTGGAATCGGGGCACCAAAACAATTTTCAAATATTTTTCATGGATACTAGAGGTCAATAGCTTTCCAACGGTATATCGCACATAATTTCTGGATTTAAAACGAATTTATTTTGAATTTCCGAAGGTGAAAAAGGCGATCAAATCAGCTTTTATCGCGAATACCGCAAAACTTTTCAAAGTGACCTATCCCCAAACTATTTTTTATGTAAAGTAGACTCCATTACCTTTCCAACGGTATATCACAACCTCAATTTGGAGTTCTTATGCATTTTCTGTGAATTTCGGACGAAATAGGGCCTTTTCGCGAATACCGGAACCTCTGGGGGCCTAAACGTAATTTTCTGGGCTTCTGAGGAGCAGTGCCGCCGCGGCACTGGCCCAGTGTCGCCGCGGCACTCATCCCTCGCAGAGTCCATTTTTGTAATTTTTTTGGGGGTCCAATTTGATTAATTGAAAGCCAAAACGACATAGTTTTATGTTCACAGTTGTTTGGGACCTATGGGAGTACTTCTAAAACCCCAAAACCACCCCCAAATTGGCCTATTTAAACCCCCCATTGCTCTTCATTTTGGGGGGGCCAAGTGCAAAGCTTGAAAAGTTGTAGAGAAGAAGAGAGATAGAGATAGGTTTAGAAGAGAAAAAGGGAGCTTCTCCCATTGATTTTCCATAAGAAAGTGAGTTTTATTCTTATTTTCTTCCATCATCCTTCTATATACTTCACATTCAAAGTCCACTCCAACCCTCATTCTTGAGCATTCATGAGATAGGAAGCTACTTCCATGTCCAAATGTCAAAATTTATGAGTGAAACACCAAGCTACAAGTCCAAAATCACATTGATTATCATCTATTGATTGCTATTTACTTGCTTTGATTATATTTATGCTCATCTCTCCTTATCTCATTTCTTTTTCTTTTCTTTATTTACTTACTAGTTCATCATCATCTAAGTGATGACATGAAGTTTGGGGTGAGTGAATCCTTATGGATAGTAGCTCTTGACCTCAAAAATATGTTTGATAGATGATGATCATAACCTCAATACTTCCAAGGTATTCTTGAAATGTATTGAAGTTATGTTCAAAAAATAAAAATAAATCTCTCCAACAATCTTGGAGGTTCTTGATGATGAGTTTAATGTTGACATTTTAAGTGGCTATAATCCTTATTGAGTATTGAAAATGTGCTTTCAAAACATCTATTTCAAAACCCCTCTCAATCCCTCTCATTTGGTTTCAAGAAACAAAACTTTGTTTTCTCCAAAATCTTCAAAACAATGAGTCAAAACAGTGAGTGAGTTGAGTTCAAAGATTTCTCTAGAACTCAATACTCAACATATGGATGCAAGGCCACTTGGAAAGTCTTCCTAACTCATTGGAGAACACCCATGATTTTTGGTTTGACTTGGAAGTACTTGGAAATGGTCCATTTGGGCCCCAACATTCCTTCCAAACATTCTGTTTTTGCTGTCACAGCAGCTAGGTCAACTTACGACCTCTTTTCCAGAAAACTTTTCCAAAAGGGGTGGTCCTAACTTATTTTTCCCTTAAAATTCAATGTCTTAGGGAACTTTATGTATACAATGGGCCTCTAGATCATTCTTTTTCATTTTCTAAGATTTTCTAACATTTCAGTTTACAGTACGAACTCTGTTTCTGAGTGACCTCTATTGTTTATATCATTTCTCTCAATATGTGATATCTATTCAAGATTGGCCTTTTGGGTTGTGTTCTAGACACAATAAGGAACATCTCCATAAGAAATAATGCATTGAAAACATTCCTAACCCCTCTTTTCAATTTCCAAAAGATGATGCTACTGTTCTGTCCACTATTCACAGCAAGCACATTTTAACTTTCATTCTTTGATTTGATGCTTATATGCATTCCAAATTAGTTCATATCTTAGGAAGTAGTTCATACTACATTTGTACATATCCCATGTTTATTTAATCCATTCATTCATGCACATTTTAGACTTCTAAGTCATTTTAGAAATCCATGTACACAAAACACACTACAACCTTTGCACATTTTTAGATACATACAATGCATTCATGCAAGATTTGGGGTTTTTGTAACTCTTAATCTAAGAAGATTATAAGGAATGAACTTGATCACACATTCATGCTTCCCCTCGATCTAATCATCCTTTCTCATCCGTCCCGGGGATTGAGAAATCTTCTTTTCTCAAAATTAACATGCATCATTTTAGCTTGCTAAGCATATTTTGATTTCTTTGATTATTTGTTTCAAGAACAATTCATGTCCCCTTTTGATTAAGGAAACTAATTACTTGATACATGATTAGACGATTTTTCCTAGGTTTATTTGTGTGATCTTTCACTTTACATTGTATGATATTTGGCTTAGATCTTATGAATGATATCTTATCTTTAGATCTTTCATTTCAAGTTTCTTATGTAATGTAGTATACTATCATAGTATTACTTGCCGAACCATACATAGTATAAGATGATTATTTGGATGCTAATTGAGGCCCGTCGAAAGATGGGGCGAGTTGAGGATGTTTTAGTCGCGACAAAGGCTCCTTCCTCTCTCGTACCAAAACCCCGAACCAAGTTCTTTAGTTATGAAGGGCCGGTGCCCTTTATCCATTTGGGTGAGTCAAAATTAGGTTTCTTGGTTCCTTAAAGACCAAGTGGCGACTCTGTATCTGTTTTCAACAGACCTTTCGTTTTCTTTCCTTGATTCAAATCAATTTCAAAGCAATCTCGAACAAGAGAAGTGGTCCACCTCCGGTATCCACACTAGCATGCTTTTAAATGTTGATCAGCATGTCATGTGTTTCTTAAAAGTAACGTGCATGTGTGTACTATATGTGGGTGCCAGGCATAATGTCTGGAGGCGGCACCTCAAACCAAATAGAACGGGTTAAAAGAGCGATCGAAGGGTTAGTTCAAGTAGCTGAAACTCATGTGGTTGAGGAATGACCAGTACAACCAAATCCGAATCTGAGGGAAGACATTGTTATCATTTCAAAATTTCACAAACAAAAGTTAACCATATTCCACGGGGAAGCCGATCAGATGAAGGCAAATTTTTGGATCTCAGATATGGAGAAAATCTTCAGGGTTCTAACATGTACAGAGGAACAAAAGGTGTTGTTTGCAGCCGATACACTGAAGGATGAAGCACAATATTGGTGGCGTACTAAGCTGGGTCCGGGTCAACCGACTACTTGGGATCAATTCTTTGAGATATTTAACGAACAATATTTTCCAAAATCGTTTGGAGACTAGAAAGCTCAGGAGTTTATGGAATTGGTACAAGGGGGAAAGTCAGTTCGGGAATACTCAACACAATTTACCAGTTTGGCGAGGTTTGCAGGGGATATTATAACGACTGAGAAGGTGAAGGCAAGAAAGTTTGTAGCGGGACTCCGGGGTAACATTCGAGGGCAAGTGACCGTATTCCGTCCAGAGACCTATGCTAAGGCATTGGATATTGCTTCTATCGCTGAAAGAGATCTCGAGTACACTTCAAACTTACCACTACCACCAAGTCAACAAAACAAAAGGGCTGGGTCAAGTCAGTTCAGTATTCAAGGGGGTGCAAAAAGGCAGAGTTCAGGAGGATCATCAGCTAGTATTGGTAGTGGTTCCAGTAGAAATAAACCGAGGTGTCAGACTTGTCAGAAATTTCATTGGGGCTGATGCAATCAACTTCCAAATTCAATCATTTGCAATGTTTGTCAACGACCGGGACATATTGCCAGAAATTGTCCAACTCAGAATGTGGATATGAGGGGTCGATGTTTCACTTGTAAGGATTTGGGACATCAAGCTAAGGGTTGTCTAACCAAGCGTCAGGAAGCTTTCAGTTCCGGTTCATATGTATCTAGTGCCATTATACCAAGGACTACTCAACCTCCAAGGAGGGAGCAGCGAGAGGCAAGATCATATCAGCTCAGGCCAAGAGAGACCACTTCTGTCGATACCATTGTTTCATGTATGATTCTCATTTGCTCACACCTAGCAAATGTACTCATAGATTCGGGATCTATATACTTGTTCATATCACATCATTTTGCTAAGTACCTAGATAAACCATTAGAGTTTTTGGACTATGATTTATTTGTTACAATAACATTAGGGGTTCCGATGATTAGCTCAGGGGTGTTTAGGAAATGTGATATAAACATAGGTGGTCAAAGCTTAACAGTTGATTTAGTACCGTTAATTGTTCAACACTTTGATGTTATATTGGGTATGGATTGGTTAGCGGCTAATTATGCAAATATCGATTCTACCAACAAAGGTGTAGTATTCCGTATTCCGAACCAAGATATGTTTTATTTTCAAGGCAAGGGTGTTGTGTCACCGCCATATATAGTGTCAGCTATTGAGGCATGCCGTTTGTTTAAAAAAAGCTGCCGAGGGTTCTTGTATAGTATTCTGGATACTAGGGGTAATGATTTGAAACTTGAGGATATTCTGATAGTTAGAAAATTTCCGGATATGTTCCCATAAGAATTACCTAGTGTGTTAATTGATCGAGAAATTGAGTTTGGTATTGATGTTATGCTGGGAACTCAACCAATTTCACGAGCACCATATCGAATGGCACCGATTGAGTTAAAAGAGTTAAAGATTCAGTTGCAAGAGTTGCTAGATAAAGGTTTCATTCGGCCTAGTGTATCTCCATGGGGCGCACCTGTATTATTTGTGAAAAAGAAGGATGGTACAATGCGAATGTGCATTGACTTCCGGGAGATTAGCAAGGTAATAATCAAGAATAAATACCCATTGCCACATATTGATGACTTATTTGACCAGCTTCAAGGGGCTCAGGTATTTTCAAAGATAGACTTGAGATCGAGATATCACCAATTGAAAGTCAAAGCAGAGGATTTAGAGAAGACCGCCTTTTGGACTCGATACAGACACTATAAGTTTTTAGTGATGCCATTTGGGGTTGCCAATGTGCCTGCCGCCTTTATGGATTTGATGAACCGTGTTTTCAAATCGTACTTGGATGAGTTCGTAATAGTGTTCACTGATGACATTCTCACTCATTCCAAGAGCCTAGAGGATCATGAGCAACATTTGAGATTAGTTTTGCAAGGACTCCGAGAAAAATAGTTATTTGGGAAATTGAAGATGAGTGAGTTTTGGTTGACAAGTGTCACTTTTCTAGGGCACGTGATTTCTAAAGAAGGTATTTCTGTAGACCCACAGAAGATTGAAGTCGTTATGAATTGGTCAAGGCCGATTAATGTGTCTGAGATTCAAAGTTTCTTGGGGTTAGCCGGATACTACAGAAGATTCGTCAAAGATTTCTCTCGAATTGCGACTCCAATGACGAGATTGATGAGAAAAGACATACCTTTTGAATGGAATAAGAAGTGTGAAGATTGCTTCTTAGCATTAAAGGAGACATTAACAACGGCACCAATACTTACAATTCCAACAAGTATAAAAAATTTTAGAATTTAAATGTGTGCTTCTCATCAAGGCCTGGGATGTGTGTTAACTTAAGGTGACAAGGTAATAGCCTATGCTTCAAGACAGTTGAGACCACACAAGAAAAATTACCCAACACACGATCTAGAGTTAGCGACAGTAATCTTCGCCTTGAAGATTTGGAGACATTACCTATACGGAGAGACATATGAGATCTTCACCGACCACAAGAGTCTAAAATATCTATTCACTCAGAGGGCCTTAACATGCGACAAAGAAGATGGTTGGAACTCATGAAAGACTATGATTTGAAGATTCAATATCACCCGGGAAAAATGAATGTGGTCGTCGATGCCTTAAGCCGGAAATTGTCAGAAAACTTAGCTTATGCCTTAACCAGACAAGAAGGGTTGGTGAAAGAATTCAAACAACTAAAACTTGAAGTAGTTCCTAGAATTGAAGGTGGGTTGATGGCTACGATTGTTGCACAACCGAGTCTTATTGATGAGATAAAATCTAATCAACTTCTAGATCCAGAGTACAAGAAAATTGTGGATGAATTACCCGAGGGTAGAAGGCTGGAGTTTAGTTTTGAAGGTGGTGTTCTAAGATATATTAATCGATTATGTGTACCTAAAGTTGGGGATCTGAGAAATAAAATTATGGAGGAAGCTCACAATACCAAGCATTTAATACACCCGGGTAGTACCAAAATGTACTGAGACCTACGGGAGATTTACTGGTGGAGTGGATGAAGCGAGAAGTCACAGAATTTGTTGCTAAGTACATGACTTGTCAAAAAGTAAAGATGGAACATCAACAACCTTGGGGTAAGCTACACCCGCTAGAGATACCGGAGTGGAAGTGGGAACATATTACAATGGATTTCGTATCGGGATTTCCAAAATCGACAAAGTCAAATGATAGTATTTGGGTTATTGTAGACCGATTAACTAAGTCAGCCCATTTACTACCTATTAAGATCAAGGATCTGTCAAAACTTGCAGAGATTATATCAGAGAGATTATACGGCTTCATGGAGCACCAGTTTCTAGTGTCGGACCGTGATACTCGATTTGTGTCAAGATTTTGGGAGAGCTTGCAAAGAGCTATGGGAACATCTTTACATTTCAGTATTGCGTTTCATCCCCAGATTGATGGTCAATTCGAGAGGGTGATTCATATTTTGGAAGATATGTTAAGGGTATGTGTTATGGATTTTAAAGCTGATTGGGAAACTCATTTGTCGTTGATTGAATTTTCTTACAACAATAGCTTTCAAACTAGTATTAGAATGTGCCTTATGAGGCATTGTATAGAAGAAAGTGTAGATCGCCGATTTGTTGGACGAAATTTGGTAAAAAATAGCTTTTGGTACTGGAGATAGTTCAAATCACTACCAACAAGATTCGATTGATTAAACGGTTACAAACGGCTCAGAGTCGTTATAAAAGTTATGCGGATACGGGTAGAAGACCATTGGAATTTGAGGTTGGTGACTATGTGATTCTAAAGGTATCACCTTTGAAAGGCATAGTACGTTTTGGTAAGCGAGGTAAGCTCAGTCCGAGATACGTTGGACCTTATTTGATTCTTAACCGGGTGGGACCATTGGCTTATCGGTTGGAATTACCACAAGAGTTGGCGAATGTTCATAACGTGTTCCACGTGTCAATGCTTCGACATTATATGCCGGATTCGAACCATGTTATCGTTTTGGAACCATTAGAGAGTCGGGAAGATTTGACTTATGTGGAGCACCCAGTGCAGATTCCTGATAGAAAAGATCAAGTATTAAGAACCAAGGTGATTCCACTTATTATGGTTCAATGGCAGAGCCATTCAGTCGAGGAGGCTACTTGGGAGTGGGAGGATGAAATCCGAGCCAAGTACCCGCATCTCTTTGATTCTTGAGGTAAGAGTAAGTTTGGGGACCAAACTTTCTTTTAGGAAGGTAGAAATGTAACACCCGTACCCGGGAAAAGGGTTAATTACTATTTTTTATATGCATTAATTCATGTAATTAGTGTATAAATGGGTTAAGGGGAGGCTTTGGACTCACCCGTATGAAAAGTGTTCAATAAAGGACACCATTTGAAAAAGTCCCCAATGAGGTGGGACAAGTATTGGAATGGGACCCAATGAAAGGATGGATATTAATATTTGCATTTTAAATGATTAAATGCATTTTTATATGATTATATGGATATTTGTTAAGTTGCTTCCATATTATATTGTTATATGTTAGCAATTGGTATTAGTTTGGACACCCAAATAAGGGTATAACTGAAAAAGATTGATAATTAGTATGTACGATAGCAACTTCACAAAATATATGAGACCCACGTTGGAACCCATGCGGAACTTAGATAAATACTCATAGGATAATTGGGTAGTTAATGGAATGTTTGGGGGATTTCATAATAGAAACTTAAGAAAAGCCAGGGGTATAAACGAAACGAGGAAAAATTGAGGCTTTGACATCTCACTACAAGTTGCATGTGTGTGTTGTCATATGAGATTAGACTCATTACTAAAAAATTAATGAAAAGATAAGGGAGAGCTCGGGAGAGAAGACGGAAACGAGACGCCGACACCATTTTCTTGTCGTTCCGTCGCCGTCGTTCGCCGAATTTACGATTCGAAACTACTTTTGGACTCGTGGAGGTAAGAGGATCACAGGCACGTAACTTGTTTTTATTTTCGGCAATGTTTTTCCGATAACCGTTCTTGATAGACGATATTTGTTTTACCAAAACTATGTAGGATTCACTTTGGGGTAGAAATTGAGCAAGATTGTGAATAAAATTTTCATTTCTAGCTTGAATTTGGGTAGATCTTGCTAAGGTGAGTTTTCCAACCAAAAAGGTGATTGTAGTTTAAGATGTTCAATAATTCTATTTATGTTTGAGTTATAGAAATCATGCTTAGAAGCTATGGAATTGCTAAATTGTGATTTACGTGTCAATTGTATGAAAAGTTGCTATGATTATGTGCTTACATGCTTATATGGTTATGTGGTATTCAATGAGCACCGGGTAAATGATTCATCGTTGGGAGTAACAAGGGTGGTGAAGAGTAAGAATCTGAGAAATACGGAAGTCCAAGGAATAGAAGTGACCAGGGGACCAAGGGAGGTCTTCGGGTTTGAATAAATCATTGAACCGGTGACTCGGCGATTACGGATATGGAATTATGCGTTATTTGTAGCATTGCATAAGTTAAACATTCAATCATGTTTACATTATTCACTAAGCATAATGCTTAAGAAAACTGTTTTCCTTTTCTGTTGTGGTAAATAATAACCACCGCAGGTACGGAGCCATTTCCGGAGAGAAAGTAATGTGCTCGGGAACGGGGGAAAGATTTGGGACTTGTAATTATGTTTTTAACTTGTAATATGGTGTAACTTGTGGCTTGAGATCCTTAACTTGTGACTTGAAACCTTGACTCGTGGTTGTAGAGTTGGAGGGATTGAGAACTAGTTCGGATTCTATAACTTATGTGTTTAATGTATACTTGAGGAAACTTATGTAATTCTCTATATTAGTAGTTATTTTTGGGCAAGATGAATGGAAGACTTGAGGGTTTCCTTTGTAAATTCTATGTATGGCTTTTAGTTGCATCTATGGATATGCGTAAGTTGTGTGTTTGAATCATATCGGCAAGTCCGGATATATGTGTTGTAGATTTTAATCAAGTTCCTTTTTGTAAACAAATCTTTTACGAAGTTTGTGTTAGGAAACTGCGTTCCCAGAATCCGTTGACAGTGGGTATAAGTTGGTACTGCAAAAAATTTCATGAAATCTATAATAACCCTACAAGGGCGGAACTAGGGTTACCTTGAACTGCAAAATTGGATTGCTGTAGTAGACGAATCGAGAACACGGGCTCGATAACAGCTCACGATCTTCTACCGTATTCCTTTGCTGCCAGAATATCGAACTGAGTGTGGGCTCTTTCGAAATCCTTTTAGTTTTCTGCTCTTCCCTCTTTACGTTCTATTTTCTATTCCCAGTTATAACACTCTCTTTGATTGCTGTGACGATTCAATCCTGATCACATTGATCCGACAAAGATGTGTTCGTCAGGAGGATTGTCAGGAGGATCAAACGATCTCCGATTTACTTGAATTTTTAACAGCAGCTCCGTCTCGACGTCAGGAACGTTGTGTAAATAATTCAGCAACTTTCGATCAGTATCGAGCAGTCCGAAGCTCTTTTAGTGAGCGTTGTCCGACGCTAGCGATCTACACTCCTATGTCTCTTGAATGCTCACAGAGACTAGGGTTTGGTGGAAACCCTTCTAGAAGAAAGCTAGGAGGTCAAGGGAAGCTTAGAATATGAAATCATGCAACCTGAGAGAAGAGCCAAGGCAGCATATATATAGGCTACGATAGGGACCATAAGAAGTCAATAAGGAATAGGCTTTCTTATGGAATTAGGAAACCCTAATTCGAACTGAATCAGATTCCTATTTTCATAAATTATAATTCATACCACTAAAGAATTATAATTGCACTCCTACCCTTATCTCAAAAATATATTTCGAGCTCCATGTTATTAAATGCTTATTATCTCCCCATGTTAAGATTACAGATATCCATTAATTAAATATAATTACTGACAATCATATTTAATTAATTTCTTAAAATTCCTTGAGATCCTCTGCTTAACTTATCTGATATGTCGGATACAAAATCCACCTGCAGGGTTTGACATAATCAAAACTTATAAGCTTTCTCAAGGGGATATCATCAATCCCAAAATTGAGACATGGATTCCATCATTAATTAATATCCACCACACAATTAATATTGTCACCCAATCCAATGAGATATTGACCCATTTAAGGATCTCACCCTTTTAGGGATCAAAGTATAAATATCAAATGTACGTGTCTATAAATTAAATCAGGATTTAGAGCATAGGCACTCATAATAGCCATGATGTATTAATTATCTTATAAGTCAGTATAAAGATAATTACCCCCAGTCGGTCCTGTTTAATACACAAAATGTACCAGCATGGTGAGTTGAAACTATACCGTTTCCCGCAGTCAAGACAAACCTACTACAACACCATGCTGCAGTCCTACCGATGGTGTGTCCAATCCCATCTAAGACTGTAAACCAAAATCTTATATTCTATAATATGTGATGGCCTGATCTTCCGTGTGTAAGCCGAACTCTACACACCAAATCACCTACTATATAGAATGAGAGACACACATTAAATAAATAATATAATACAAACATTGCCCACACAGATTCTCATAAAAATGGATTAACTGATTTTATTAAATGAATAATAAATCAACTACATAAAGCATGGCTTTTAGTATATATCCCTAACAATCTCCCACATTGACTCAAAGCCATGAAGTGACACACCTCACTCCAACTAATGGCTCTACCTCCTAGGGTAAACACATATCCTAAGGTAGACTTTCTGGAATCCCTATCTGACATGAAATCAGAATCTGTGTACCTAATGGGTACAAGACTGTCTGCTTGGTAAACTAACATATAGTCTCGAGTCCTTTTCAGGTACTTGAGAATATTTTTCACCGCAGTCCAATGTTCTTGCCCTGGATTAGAGTGATATCTACTAACCATGCCAACAGCAAAGCAGATGTCAGGTCTAGTACATAGCATAGATTACATTAGGCTTCCTACTGCCGTGGCATAAGGAACTGCCTTCATCTTCTCTATCTCATCAGGTATCTTAGGACACTGATCCTTAGATAGAGTAATTCCGTGTCTGAAGGGAAGGAATCCCTTCTTGGAATCTTGCATGCTAAACCTTGCAAGAATATTGTCAATATAAGTGCCTTGTGACAAGCCCAACATCCTATTTTTGCGATCTCGCATAAGCTTGATCCCTAGGATATGACCGGCTTCTCCCAAGTCCTTCATATCGAATTGACTGGATAACCATACCCTTACAGAAGATAATACCCCCACATCGTTTCCGATTAGCAAGATATCATCCACATATAGTACTAAGAACACCACCACTCTTCCATCATGTTTCTTGTACACACAAGATTCATCCGCACATTGATCAAAACCAGAAGACTTGATTGCTTGATCAAAGCGGATATTCCAAGACCTAGATGCCTGCTTAAGTCCATAAATGGACTTCTTAAGCTTGCACAACATGTGTTCTTGGCCCTTCGCAATGAACCCGTCTGGTTGCATCATATAGATGCACTCGTCAAGATTTCCATTTAAAAATGCTGTCTTGACATCCATTTGCCAAATTTCATAATCAAAATGTGCAGCAATGGATAAGAGAATCCGGATAGACTTCAGCATTGCCACCGGCGAAAAAGTTTCCTCATAATCGATTCCTTCTTTTTGAGTGAACCCTTTCGCAACAAGCCTTGCTTTAAAGGTTTCCACCTTACCATCTGCTCCTCTCTTCTTCTTATAGATCTATTTACATCCAATGTGTTTTATTTCATTGGGTGGTTCTACAAGATCCCAGACTTGATTGGAGTACATGGACTCCATTTCAGACTTCGTAGCCTTTTGCCAAAGATTTGCATCTTTATCTTGGAGTGCTTCATTGTAGTTACAGGGGTCAGTACCTTGTTCATCAGGGACCCGGTCATAAGACTCTCCCAAGAACATATACCGGTCAAGTCGAATAATAACCCTCCCACTACGACGAGGCACAACCCGTGTCTGTGCATCACTGATATTTCGTTGTGAAGATTCTGAACCTAATACACCATTATCTACACGTTGTACTGGTTCAGGAACCTGCGTGTTAATGGTTGGTTCGGGATCTACACGAGTTTCGATAATCCTCCCACTACGATGTGGTAATGGAATATCGATAACTCTTTCTTGTGGTGTTTTTTCTCGTACCGTTGGTATCGAAGAAGTATGTCTCGGTGTCTTTCCTCTCATTTCCTCTAGAACAATACGGCTTCTGGGCTTGTGGTCCATAACATAGTCCTCTTCTAAGAATATGGCATTGGTGCTAACAATAACCTTCTGATCCTTAGGACTATAAAACAGACCACCTTTAGTTCCTCTTGGATACCCAACAAAGAAACATACTTCTGTTCTTGATTCTAAATTTTCTGCGTTCCCTTTTAGCACATGTGCTGGACTACCCCAGATCCGAACATGCCGCAGACTAGGCTTTCGCCCAGTCCACAATTCCGTGGGAGTAGTAGGTACTGACTTAGAAGGTACCAAGTTTAGAATGTATGCGGCTGTCTCTAACGCGTGTCCCCAAAAGGAAATTGGTAAATCCGAATAACTCATCATAGATCTTACCATGTCCATAAGAGTCCTGTTCCTTCTTTCTGCCACACCGTTCTGCTGAGGCATACTGGGTGCAGACAATTGGGATGTAATCCCTTGTTCCAATAAGTATTCCCTAAACTCTCCCAAGAGGTACTCTCCACCACGATCAAATCGTAGTGTCTTGATACATTTACCTAGACGCTTCTCCATTTCAGCCTTGAAGTCTTTGAATTTCTCAAAGCATTCAGACTTACGCCGCATCAAATAAATGTACCCATACCTTGAGTAATCATCGATGAAAGTGACAAAGTACTCAAATCCCCCTCTTGCTTGGATAGCCATAGGACCACACAAATCAGAGTAAACCAGTTCCAACGGCTCTTTTGCTCTATAGCCCTTGGCCGAGAATAGCCTCTTGGTCATTTTACCTTCCAACTAGGATTCACAAACTGGAAGTGCCTCCACTTCCAATGAGCCTAATGGCCCATTTTGAACCAGTCTTTGAATCCTTTTCAAATTAATATGACCAAGGCGTAAGTGCCAAAGATGCGTTTGGTTCATCCTCGAAGGTTCTTTTCTCTTAAATGGCAAACTATTTGTGTTATTCAATTCATTAAGTTGCAGTATAGGAGACATATGATTTATAATATAAGGATCATCCACCAATTGACCAGAACAAATAAAACGTTTATTTTCTTTAATAACTACTACTTTATTAAAATGAACTGAATATCCATTCTTTACTAAACTAGAAACTGAAACTAAATTCCTTCTAATAGAAGGTACATAAAAGCAATTTCTTAATATTAAATTCCTATCTCTACCAAAACTAAGATGTAGATCTCCTACTGCAACTACTGCTACTCTCGTAGCATTTCCCATATATAGATAAATCTCTCCATCACTGAGCTGCCAGGTTCCCTGGAACCCCTGCAAAGAATTGCATACATGATCAGTGGCTCCCGTATTTACCTTGATTGTTCTGTCTGGCGAGATAAACTGGACATTGCTTCTTCCAGTGTCCTGGCTGCTTGCAAACAAAACATTTGCCTTTAGGCTTTCCCGATTGTCCTCGTGGCCTTTGGATTGGCGGAGGACCCGCGGCCTTCTTTTGAGCCTTTTTCATTTTCTTCTTGTCTTTCGGCTTTGAAGTAGAACCTTTCTCAAATACAAGAGCACTCCCTGACTTTCTGCTGAGACCCTCAGCTGCCTGAAGTTCTTTAAGCAGCTCCGCCAAGGTATATTTAAATTTATTCATGCTGTAATTGAGGCGGAATTGCTTAAAAGACTCTGGCAGTGACTGGAGTACGATATCGACCTGGGTTTCCCCGTCAATTTCAGCTCCAAGGATCTCTAGTTCATTAAGAAGAGATATCATCTTAAGAACATGATCCCTTACAAGCGTCCCCTCAGCCATGGTTGTGTTCATCAAGTCTATCATAGCAACCTGCCTAGTAGCACGACTTTGATCCCTGAACATCTCTCGGAGGCTCTCCATCATGTCATAGGCACTGATCATTGACTGATGCTGATGTTGCAGAACATTTGACATGGATGTCAAAATGTAACACCGCGCCATCTCATCAGCCTTGACCCATTTCTTGTGAGCTTGGGTTTCCTCAGCGGTTGCCCCCTCACCAGGTTGCTCAGGACATTCTTGAGTAAGCACAAACTTGTACTCTTCAGCAGTTAACACAATATCCAAATTCCTTTTCCAGTCTATATAGTTTGGTCCAGTAAGTTTGTTTTCTTTAAGTATAACAGCAAGTGGATTGATTGTACCCATTTAAAAGCCTGAGAATCACATAACATAAATAATTATGTTTGGGCAAAATTTACTATGGATTCGAGTTGAAAATATTGGTTCCCTCTACCATATTTGAAAGGAATCCGCCAGCAACCTGATACACCGCGAATAGTATGACTCGATGGGAAGCCATATACTATCCATCATTTGTTCAGATAGACAATTGCCTTTTAATTTTACTATCCAGGCAATGTACTTTGCCTAATAAAATTAAACTGCTGACTTGCTTTGGTCCTATAAATAATAACAGTGACTCAGATGGAGAGGATATTATTATTTATAGCTAAGTGTATACCATCACTTAATTCTAGGTCAAGAGTTCTGTGAGGAACACCTCTGATGGAGAGGTGACCCACACCAACAATCACCCAAAATATTCTTTTAAAGAAGTTTGTACTGATGATTCTATGATCAACTACATCCGATGGGGAGGATGACACTAGAGCCATCACATAAAATTAATCATATCATCTACAAACCAGTGATGGAGACCATGGGATTTATACTTGATAAATTCCCTCTCCCACTTAGAATTTTTAAAAAAATTTGAGGGTTATAATTTTTTAGAAAAACTTTTAATTTAATTAATAAAAAATAATGGAATACTTGACAAGGATTAATTCATCCTTACTTGTGAAACCCACATGTGTAGATAATAAAATTATTCTATTCTCATGATTTTAGAAAATAAGTACTTATGTTTTCAAATTATGGAATTAGTTTTATTTCTAAATACACATGTAGTTGTCCATCATTTTAAATTAATATAGATTAAACATGCAGCTAGACATCTGAAATAGGTCTAGGAACAATTATCCATGTTGTCCTATTCATTAAATATGAAACAATAATAATCATTCAATCACACATAAATAAGGAAACCACAATAAAATAGGAATCCCACTATTATGGTCAAGCTGCAACTCTTGTGAAGAAATCTTCATGGAACCCGATTAGCTCTATGTCGCAACTACGCAACTGCCTTCCAGAACTGTTTTCTGAAATAGCCTCCAGAAATTGCCTCTAGATTGCTTTCTGAAACTGCTTGTAAACTATCTTCACGAACTGTCTTCACGGATTTACTTGAGATATATTACACAAACCCTATGCCTCCATAAAGGAGTTCACATGCTATTTCTTTGCAGTAAATTAACCACACATCAATCAAGCATGGGATCCAATACACACAAATCCTATGCCTCCATAAAGGAGTTCACATGCTATATTAAAACAGCAAAACTAACCACGGATAAAACAATCGTGGGATCCAATCACACAAAATCAGTGACCATAATAGTGGAATAAGAACGCTGCAAAACAAGGGTTAGCACAGCTCTACGTTCTATGCATCCATCAAAAAACGCATAAGATCTGTTTTATTGGACAACATGGTTGCGTCCAACCCATACGCAGAATCAACGTTGCTCTGATACCACTGTTAGGAAACTGTGTTCCCAGAATCCGTTGACAGTGGGTATAAGTTGGTACTGCAAAAAATTACATGAAATCTATAATAACCCTACAAGGGCGGAACTAGGGTTACCTTGAACTGCAAAATTGGATTGCTGTAGTAGATGAATCGAGAACACAGGCTCGATAACAGCTCACGATCTTCTACCGTATTCTTTTGCTGCCAGAATATCGAACTGGGTGTGGCTCTTTCGAAATCCTTTTAGTTTTCTGCTCTTCCCTCTTTACGTTCTATTTTCTATTCCCAGTTATAACACTCTCTTTGATTGCTGTGACGATTCAATCCTGATCACATTGATCCGACAAATATGTGTTCGTCAGGAGGATAAAACGATCTCCGATTTACTTGAATTTTTAACAGCAGCTCCGTCTCAACGTCAGGAACGTTGTGTAAATAATTCAGCAACTTTCGATCAGTATCGAGCAGTCCGAAGCTCTTTTAGTGAGCGTTGTCCGACGCTAGCGATCTACACTCCTATGTCTCTTAAATGCTCACAGAGACTAGGGTTTGGTGGAAACCCTTCTAGAAGAAAGCTAGGAGGTCAAGGGAAGCTTAGAATATGAAATCATGCAACCTGAGAGAAGAGCCAAGGCAGCATATATATAGGCTACGATAGGGACCATAAGAAGTCAATAAGGAATAGGCTTTCTTATGGAATTAGGAAACCCTAATTCGAACTGAATCAGATTCCTATTTCCATAAATTATAATTCATACCACTAAAGAATTATAATTGCACTCCTACCCTTATCTCAAAAATATATTTCGAGCTCCATGTTATTAAATGCTTATTATCTCCCCATGTTAAGATTACAGATATCCATTAATTAAATATAATTACTGACAATCATATTTAATTAATTTCTTAAAATTCCTTGAGATCCTCTGCTTAACTTATCTGATATGTCGGATACAAAATCCATCTGCAGGGTTTGACATAATCAAAACTTATAAGCTTTCTCAAGGGGATATCATCAATCCCAAAATTGAGACATGGATTCCATCATTAATTAATATCCACCACACAATTAATATTGTCACCCAATCCAATGAGATATTGACCCATTTAAGGATCTCACCCTTTTAGGGATCAAAGTATAAATATCAAATGTACGTGTCTATAAATTAAATTAGAATTTAGAGCATAAGCACTCATAATAGCCATGAGGTATTAATTATCTTATAAGTCAGTATAAAGATAATTACCCCAAGTCAGTCCTGTTTAATACACAAAATGTACCAGCATGGTGAGTTGAAACTATACTGTTTCCCGCAGTCAAGACAAACCTACTACAACACCATGCTGCAGTCCTACCGATGGTGTGTCCAATCCCATCTAAGACTGTAAACCAAAATCTTACATTCTCTAATATCTGATGGCCTGATCTTCCGCGTGTAAGCCGAACTCTACACACCAAATCACCTACTATATAGAATGAGAGACACACATTAAATAAATAATATAATACAAACATTGCCCACACAGATTCTCATAAAAATGGATTAACTAATTTTATTAAATGAATAATAAATCAACTACATAAAGCATGGCTTTTAGTATATATCCCTAACAGTTTGGTTCTCTTATCGGAAGGTTTATGTAAATGCTTGCATAGTTAAATGAAAACTTGAGTTCAAATATTTAATTTGACTCAAGAAAGTTGGAGTTTATGCTTAAGAATGTTTGGAATTGGTTTGATGTGGTTTCTCAATGTTCTAAGTTGTTGGTTTTAGTTTTAAGTTCATTTCCAACAAAATTTCATGAGTTACTAGCTTTTGACAAGATTAGAACTTCAAAACTTGTTTTGAACCAAAAGGAGTTGTGTTCATAGTGGATTTGATTAAATCATGAGTGTGCATATGTTTCATATGCTTGGTTAATGTTACAATGCGTTTGGGGATGTGTTTGGAATGTTACTTGAAGATTCCATGAGGTTTGATGAAGTTTTGGTTATGTTTAGACTAGTATAGCAAGAGTTTTCTATCAAAAATTGGGTTCTGCAAGAATCGGACCGATTCGGGTCATGAGCGGATCGATCTAGAGCACCTGGAGGGGCCAGAAACTACATTATGTCAAAACCGGATCGATCCGGTTTTGGGGCGTATCGATCCGCAAGCCATTTTGCTGTAATGTCGACTTTTACGAAAACGATCATAACTCTCTCTAGAAAACTTGGATTCGCACGCCGTTTTTTTGCGTTGGAACCGGGACTCAAAGAACTATCTTTTGATATAAAATTTGCTATACCTTATTAATTACCATTTTACCCTTGGGGGCTGTTTTAACCATAGAGTTGTTTTATGTTGATTAACACATGCGTTTCCTAGTAATTCTCATGTTTCTTTGCAAATTAATGTAATTGGGCGCTTGTAGCATTGTTACATGTGTCCTACTCCGTACGAGGGGGGTTGGGGGTGTGATATACACATTGATTAATTGAATGTTTTACTTTTGATAAATATTTTAGAAAAAAAGCAATTTATACATTTTTTTTTCATTAATCAATTTTGACATTCTAAACTACTTTCATTTTCACAAAATTTTTCATAGACTCTGACCATTTTACAACACAAAATGAAAATAGCTAATTAATGACTCCCAGTCCTATCAAAATGAAAATCAGCAAGTGGAGCTTTTAGAAGCAAAGCCTCGATTAGGAAAAGCCATTACGCTCTAGCCGCTGAACCTTTCTTGCCCTTTGACTTCATATCCTTGCTTGAGTTTGATGGTCACTATTATCTATATGAATTATCATGTGTGCTATATAGATTTCTATAGTACATACTTGTGTCTATATATATATATGTTGCTTACATCCACTATAGCTAATGCTTACATGTTGAATGTTGATTAATTGAATGTTATACTTACAAGTATTGTTTGTAAAAAAATATGAATTCTTATTTTTTTTTTCTTCATAAATTGACTTCGATTTTCTTAAAAAACAAGTATTAAAAGCCCCATTTAATTAAATTATTGTAACGTTTCGAGTTTTTATTTTCAACTTTGATTTTTATTTTTGGAATGAATTCACTTAAATTAGCAATGCAATACATGAAAAAATAAAATTCGGAACATTAACGAATCAGGCTTTTTTTTTTTTGTTGTTGTTGTTGTTGTGTCAAATTACATCTATACATACCCCAGGCAGCATCCACGTTCCCGCTACTCAAAGTAGGACTATAATATAAACAAGGGGCAATTAGCAATTAAACCAAATTAAGAGATATATTATGGTTTTAGTCCAGTTAGAAAAAGGTTGTAGTATTACGTCTATACCTTGCTACTTTGACACAATTAATACCCCTAAGATTTTGCACATCAGTGACAAAAACATAAGCAACACCACCATCACCTCCGGTAACCACCGCCACAACCTCGCCTGACCTCCGGCAACCACCACCATGACCTCACCTGACCTACGGCGACCTTGTCTAACCTCCGACGACCTCGCCTGACCTTCGACGATCATGAACACTGCTTTGTTTGACCTCTCCAATGACCGCAACCACTACCCCTCCTGACCTTCTGCGATCACCACCATAAATATATCTGGCCTCCGACGACCTCTATCACGACCTCACCTAATTAATTTCTTCACAACCAAGCTACAAACATCCAGATTGGGGGCACACCACTGCATCTCCATCACCTCTATCACAAAAGTTTGATAAATTTCTCAGAAAAAATTTGAGAAATTTTTTGAACTTTTTTTGAGAAATTTATCAAACTTTTGTGTACTATATTTCTCATGTCTGATCTTGAAAAAAAAAACTAAGAGACAGTGAGAGAGAAAGGAGTGCAGAAGAAGAAGAACCACGACCTCACCTGATTAATCTCTTCACAACCAAGCAATAAACATCTAGATTAGGGGCAACACCACAGCATCTCCGTTATCTCTGTAAAAAAAAAGTTTGATAAATTTCTCAAACCATTTTGAGAAATTTATCCGACTTTTATGCATTACAATTTCTCAAGGCTGGTCTTGAAAAAAAACTAAGAGAGAGAGAGAGAGAGAGAGAGAGAGGTGCAGAAGAAGAAGAAGAAGAAGGCATCACAGAGTTCAAATCTAGATCTAGATCTCAAATCTCATAGTGGTGATCGTGATGGTGATGGCGATGATGATCATCGGCGATGGTGGTGGTGGAGACGTCAATGGCGATGGTAGTGGTGGCGATCCACGATGATGGTTGTGGTGGAGACGCGATGGTAATATTGGTGGTGGTGGTAGCGACGACGGCGATGGTGGTGTTGGTCGGCGATCATCGCGATGGCGATGGTGATCTGATCGTATTTCTCTCTCTCTCTCATTGTGATTTCTCTCTCTAACTGGAAATGAACGAAAGGGGCGTATTGGTCATAACTAGAATTAGTTGAGTTTATCCCCAACAACTTCCACCAAATATGTCCTTGTCCCCAAAAAAATTTCCCCTGTGTCTTATAACCAAATAATTATCCTAATTTGGTATTTAGTACCAAATTTCTATATAAGGAATAGAAAGTAGGCAAAAGTTCCTAGAAGCAATATTACCAAGAGTTTAAAGTTCAGTTTAATTATTAATTTGTTAAAAAGTACATGAAATGTGAAATTTCACTTAATATTAATGTATGAAGTACTATTCCCTAACTAGGAATTGTATTGTCCTTAACAATAAAATAAGATGCCATAATGGACTTATCATTAAATCCCCCTATAAACAAATACGCTTTGTGAAAGAAGTTAACCCAAAACAATATATTAACCCGTGAACAGAGTTCCTACCATTGCGATAATTGACGAGTTATGCCATGATTTCCAAATTTGGGATATTTCAAATACAATAAAGGTGGTCATATGCAGTGATTTATATTGCCACAATTATTATCACAGTATGTGATACAATTGTCAAAATATTTGAAAAATAAATTTTAAATTTAAATTTGGAAAGCATAGCATTACTCAACTAGAGCCGATCCTGACTGCCTAGGGCCTTCTTTTTTGGCTTAATTAGGGTCCCAAATTGTAACAAAAAATAAATATTAAAATAAAAAAGAGTCCCAATTGAAAATGAAAAAAATTATATGTAATATGTTGGTCTAACAAACCACCTCACATTTTAGAAGAAAAATTTCAAGCCATGATTGCAATCATCACACCCGAAATATCTATAGCAATACTCCTACACGCAGTTCAATTTTCTCTTTTCTGAGTTTTTTTCAATCCAAATTGTTTTATCATCAGTCAGGTTCTACAAAAAAAGAGTCACACAAATTGTTTAGCTCTTAATATGGGACAAGAGAGAGTTTACATATATATATATATATATGAAAAAGTTCTAAAGTGAACATGGTCGGGTGAACATGACTTTTAAACCTAAAAGAACTGGCGGGTCAGCAGGGCGCGCAGGTCAGCAGGGCGCGCAGCTCGCTGGTTCTTTAAGGTTTAAAAGTATGTTCACTGAATAAGTTTACTCAACCATGTTCACTTAAGAACCTGGCTATATATATATATATATATATACACACTAATTCGAGCCCTGCGCGTTGCGCATGAAATTTAATTGTGTCGTTTCGTGTGGTTAAATAGTTGTTAAAAGTATATAATAAGATGTTAAAACAGTTAAATAGGAAATTATAAATGTAACTATTTAATCTAAAACTCTTCTTACGGAAGAAGTTGATAATTCTGACTATCTTATAAATGAGTAGTAAATGTACCTAATAAAGCGCCACTAAAAATATACTCCCTCCGTCCCATAATAAGTGTCCACATTTCCTTTTTTGGATGTCCCATATTAAGTGTCCACTTTCCTAAATTGTCATATAGCTTTTACTTATTTTCCAAAACTATCCTTATAATAAAGACAACGTAGCATTTATTTGTGGTCCCACAGCAAGCAAAAAGTCAAACACCCATCACATCTAAGGGTAAAATTGGAAAGTGACCCTTGAATGAACAAAAAAAATTAATATAATGCAACTTTCTTAAACAATGTGCAAAATAGAAGTGGACACTTATTATGGGACGGAGGGAGTATGACACAATTAGGATATTTCCTCTAAAAAAAGGGGCATGAATGTGTTTGTAGGCCTTAATTGATATTCGAATACAATCTATAAATCATGAATTTGAGGGAAGAAATTGACCAAAATGTAAATATTAGTGATCAATTCATAATAGCTACTAAAATAGCCACTTTATTTGACATTTTAAATATACAAGAACTTAAATTTTAGAGGAGAAGTTGACCAAATGTGAATTTAGTGACCAATTCCTAAATAGCCACTAAATAGCTACTTTTTAAAACTTTTTTAAAGTGAATAATAAATATCCCAAAACTTGTTGACCTAAATGCCATTACACATATTACAATATATGAATCATAAGTTTGAGAGAAGAAGTTGAGCAAATTTTAAATATTAGTGACCAATTCCTAAACAACCACTAAAATAGTCACTTTTTTTTTTGACTTTTTATGAAGTGAATAATAAATATCCCAAAATTTATTGACCCAAATGTTATTAGACACAAGTTGTTGATTGAAACCTCATTTGAGAGAAGAAGTTGACCAAATTGTAAATATTAGTGATCATTTCCTAAATAGCCACAAAAATAGCCACTTCTGCTGACTTTTTTTGAAGTCAATAATAACTATCCCAAAAATTGTTGACCCAAATGTAATTAGACACAAGATTGTTGATTAAAATCTCATTATTATATTAAATAAAATTTCAAAAGTTGACTGAATGTAATTATTTGTTCAAAATGACAGATTTAGCCTCACACAAATCAATATATCCTTACAATGTACCAATAGATATATGAGTAATTATGATGTAGTGAAGGGCAAAATAGGAAGTTCATATTTTTTGACGTACTTGCTTCTTCATTTTTATAGTATAGTAGATATATATAGTATTATGGAAGAATTAGTGAAAAATTCCTCAAAGGACAAATTGGTTTTACCATTTTATAAAAAGAATAAGAGAGGTGAAGTGCCAAATTTACCCCCAAAAGGAATCTCAGCCATGACACACGCGCCCCAATCCTTCCCCGGGCTGCTCACACGGTATGAGTGTTGTACCGTCTCATACCCTATTTCGAAAATATTTTTTAAACTTTAACCTCCACAACTTTTTATCTACAACTCTATTTTTTTTTTACAAATTTTATACCATAAGAATCGTGTCGACGAGAGCTACAAAACTAATACCATTGTTGATATGTTTTGAGCAAAAACAAATAAATGTGAAATTTTACTTTATATACAATTTTTTTTGGACTGTATCTCAGAATCTAATCACCTCTGTGACATGGGTGGGGTTAGTGGGTTAGAGAGTTAGTAAAACACGCACAAACAAGGGGGGACCAAACCCCACTTTAAAGAAATTGTCTCACTTGATCACCTCCCTAAAAAGGCTCGAACCCACAACCTCCCCATTGGGGCTGGGGATGGGTCCTGGCCAGCTCGGCTTGCGAGCTAGTTCTTGATATACATGAATATTAAGAAATTTTACTTAATGTTAATATTCATGTATTTTTCAAGTCGATATGCTTTGAGCCAAAAAAAAAAAGGAAAAAAAAAAAAAGAATTTTCACATGCTTGTTCCTAGGGAGAGTTTTAATGAAACTTTATAAGAATTTCCGCGTTTGATTTGATTAAAAAACTGTGTTTATATAATTGATTGTGAAAACTTATTACATTCCAAAAAACAAATAAGTAAAATTTCACTTGATAAACATGAATATTAAGTGAAATTTCACTGAACTCGTACATAAATATTAAGTGAAATTTCACTTAACAATGCATGTAGATTTTGTTTTGTTTTTTTTTCCCCTTCCCTCAAAGCATATCAATAATGATACTAATTTGCAGCTCTCATCGATACGATTTCAACAATATAAAATTTGAGAAAAATTAAATTAAAATTTAAAAATTATAAAAGTCTAAAATTTAGAAAATATTTTCAAAATACGGAACAACAATCATACCATGCAAGCGCGTGGGATAAGGAGGCGAGCACGTGACGTGCGCGTTAATTGTTTTTTTGCTCCGGGAACAATATGGGGCGCGTGTGCCGTGTGGACCAAATCAGCTATGAATACAACCTCCAAAAAGTCAACCCATGACAATTAATAAAGCTATCGGAGTCCAAAACACCCAAAATCAACACCTTTAACTCATCCCCAAATTTAAAAAAAAAAAAAAAAAAACAAAACAAAACCAGCTCATCTTCTTCAATGTATGCTGTTTGCTCCTGGAGCAATGTGGATGACAAAACTTTTAGTCATCCTTGTTGTCGCAAAAGTACACGCAGCTTAATGTGCCAAAGTAAAACCATTTTGGCTATTAAACTCTTCTAAGTACTTATTTTGTGGAAGTCATTGAACTGAATTATTAATAGGGAATTGTTATTTCCACTCCATCATTGAACCAATGCACTCCATAGTACCACTATTAGAGCATGTGGTACCATGTATGTAATGCATGACATGCATGTACCACATGCTTTAAGAATGGTACCATGGAGTGCCTTAGTTCAATGATGGAGTGGAAATAGCATCACCCTTATTAATATTACTTCCGGTCCCAGTTTTTTTTGTGATCGGGTGCCCTCAAATAAAGAATAGCAAAGACAAACAAAGAAAAGAATAGCAGCGACAACACGCCTAAATGTACAGGGCGAAGAGTAACAGATAATTCACAAATATAAAGATGTGTACACAAAAAGTTATGGTTCTCAGTAACATGAAGATATGTACATATAGGGCTTGTTTATTTGGCGGATAATTAAGAGGGATTAGACTATTTTAGTCCAATTCGGGTCAATACCTTGTTTGTTTGGTCATTTTAAGTGTAAGTTAACCCAAGGGATAGTAGTATGTGGTTAAAAATAGTACCATGTAGGAGGTATTACACAATACCAGAGGAGGGGGTGTATTAAAAACGCGGGGATAAGGGTTCACTGGGATTGTGATGTAAAATGACTAACTTGCCCCTGCCATATAAAAGGGACCAATCAATCCTTATTCGTGTATTTCTCACTTTCTTTTGAGAGAGAGAGAGAGAGAGAGAGAGAGAGAGAGAGAGAGGACGACGAGGTGACACAGACGCATAGATCTGCAAAGGGATGACGAAGGAGCCGAGCTTCATTCATCTTCGTCATCGAGCTTCATCACCTTCTCGGATTTGAGGTTCATTAACATATCTCATTTTTTTTTTTGTTGTTGTTGTTGTTGTTGTTATTGTTGCTGTTATTGTTGTTAGAGTTTTGCAGATTCACTAAAAAAAAAAAGTAGATCTAAGTATATAATACATTTTTTCTCCTTTAGATATACAAGTTCATAACTCAAATTTATTGAAATGTAAAAGGTTTGCCTTAGATCTAACTTAAGATCGCAGATCTAGGTTAGTTTTTGGGTTGTCTCAAGAGTTCAATTTTCTCAAGAGTTTTCTTTTCTGCTGCTTGATTGTCCAATGTTTTTTGGCTAGGATTCTGAAATTTATATGATACATGAGACATTCTACTTAGATATATAGTTTTGAAGTTAAATATGTTGAAAATCTTCACTAGATCTCCGATCAGTTTAAACCCCCAACTCTGGTAGTAACCAAGCAGAGCTTAGAAATGAAGGCATGTCCACCAATATTTGATCTTTACACCCCTTCAGATAAAGTTGTATCATGTATGTAAAGCAGGTTTTAATTTCACTTTTGATTCTGTATTGTTGGGCATGGAATTATAGAAGTTGATAGATTAGGGTTTGTTAGTTCAGTCATCATTTTCTTTGTTTTTAAATATCTTCTTTGGCCTGAATTTTCCAAAAGACCTCTTCGTATATTTGAAATCTTGTCCGGTACATCATCATCAGATAATAGGTGGGTAATACCACCAGGATCCGAGTGAGAAGAGAGATCAAGTGTGAGGTTTGGCTCAGGGCACTTTGGGTGGAAATTTACCCTCCACTAAGCACAAATCTCTTCATCACTGTAAGAAATTATGGGTCATTTTGTACACCCACATACATTGGATCGAGTACAATGGGTCTTGGCCTTGGTGACCTAGGGTGTATGCCTATATATATTTATATTGCACACAAATATTAGGGTTACACACACTATAATCATGTAGCCGGCCTCTCTCTCTCCCCCTCTCTCTCACGGTTTTCTCTCTCTAAAGCCATCACTATGGAGCTTGGGGATTTAGCGCGTGACATTGACGGAGACCGCTCTAGTAGCGTCTTCTACGACTTATGCGAAGCACAAGAGAGTACACGGAGGCCAACAAGGAGCAGCAGTTCGTGGGTGAAGTTGTTGGGTTAGTACCAACACCGTTTGGCGATCTATTGGGTTATTCCGCTAAGTAACGAACCTATTACCCGACTCGTATGCTTGCGTGCATAATTATCTACATTGGTATCAGAGTCATATATGTTGTTGATTCGCCCGTATATCACCAAAAACGAATCCACCATTGATGGATTTTGAACTTTTTACAAAAATTTTGAAAATTTGATTTTCAAGTGAGTCTAATACAAAACTCCAATTGGGGTTCAAATTTTTTATATGGTTGTTCCTTATGGTCCCTAGAGTCCCCCCCATGAAGTCTCATGGGTTGATTATCTCACATGAGGGAGAAATCACAAACCCAAGATTCGGTTTTGGGTTGAAAATGAAAATTTTTCAGAACTTTGCTCTCTGTTTTCATAAAATCAAGTTGTTTAATCAATCTGTTTTTTGGCATAATCTTGTAGTACTCTGTGAGAGCTTTCCAACGATATAAAATTTGTAAATTTTCGACGAAAAACGAGTGAGATATGAGCTTACAAAGTAGGAGGGTTGAGCAGCCCCCAAAACCCAGATTGGTTTTGTTTTGGAGAAGATGAACCAGAGATTGGCTATGTCCTAGGGCTGCACAAAAACCCGTTACCCAAAGACCCGACCCGACCCGACCCGACCCGACCCGATTGGGTCGGGTCTGAAATGAAATGGTTCGGGTCCAGTCAAAAGCCAAATATTTCGGGTCGGTTCGGTTCGGGTCTGGGTCGGGTCTGGGTCTGGTTTGGTCCAGCCAATAGACAAACTGTTTTTGCTAATTAATTGTTTATTTTGTTGACAAAGTACTCATTTTTCTTTTCATTATATTCATGAATATATAAAACATAACCACTTTATTAATTTGAACTTTTATAGGTTGCACATCATTATATCCATGAATATATAAAACATTATATATACTTTTCTAATGGTGGGAATTAATTTTCATGACTTTCCACCCTCATCAATTTTTTTAATGGATATATTATACATAGAAGAATAGGTATCCACTAATGAATATAAATAAAAATACTAATAAAATAAAATATAAGAAAAAATATATATTTTTTAAAAAAAAAAAAAAACTGGGTTGTGGCCCAGACCCAACCCGACCCGAACCAAAGTTACTGGGTCGGGTCGGTCCGGGTCCAAACCTTATCGGTTCGGGGTCTGGGTCTCAAAATATGGAACCATTCATAATCGGGTCGGTTCCGATTCTGTAGGGACCCGACCCGACCCGGCCCATGTGCAGTCCTACTATGTCCACTCTCGTTGAGGAGAGTGGGGCCCACTCGCTGGCTGACGTTAGTTCGGCGACCATGGGTCCGAAGAGTGGAGGTCTATCTCTAGGCCCCGGTCCATAATATATATTTATATATTTTTATTGAAAAAAATATTTAATTATTTTGTAATTAAAGCAGTTTCTGTCATTAAATTAAATAGTTTTTAATATTTTAAATTGTTTTAATTGCTTTAAAATTTTGAAAAAATATGAAAAATTAATATTTTATTTTTCCTATATTATGGACGCTGAATGGGACTAGAAATAATTTTATGATAAATTATTTCATTATTTTTGGTATTTTAGAGCATAAAATATATATTTTATATGTGTTTTTAATTGCTTAAAATAGCTAAAATACACTATTAATTTTTGTAATTAATATGAGAAATAAGGGACACTATTTAGAAACCATATAAAAGTTTATGGGACCCATAGATAATTGTTGGTAAATTATCTTAATCATATTAATATTTTAGATAGGGGTGTTCACGAGTCGGGTGAGTCGGGTTTGGCCTTCATCCGCTCATCCATCCGAACATAGTCGGGCTTGCCCTCCTTCCACCCGTCATCCACTCGCTTTGTCGGGTGCACCCGACTCGTCGGGTGCACCCGACTCGTCGGGTGGTCGGATGAGTCGGGTCGAGTCGGGTGAAACCCGACTATCTCATTTGTCTCAATCAAGTATTTGCTTTACACATGACTTTGTCTACATTTTCTTTTTTCTTTTTTTATTTTTATTTTTTTTCTTTGAATGTATTTATCTAGATATTCATGGGCTAACCAAAGCTCTGACGAAACAAAAAATAAAAACATAATCATGTGCTAGTTTAATGGTTTTAAGATTTTTATATCTCCGCTAGTGATATATATATATTTTATTGATATAAGAATATAACATATATATTTAACGACTTTATAATACATAACACATATACTAATATAAGTGTCACGCCCCGACGTAGCATAAATAAGGAAAGCGTTTAATTTCCTTTATGGACCCGTAGGTCGCGACAGTTTGAAGGATCGATTTCCGTCCCAAACGTCAAACAACAAAACATAATAATCAGAGTAAAGCAATCAAGGCTTACAAAAATTTTCTATCTTATTACATCTTATAAACCGGGGTCAACTAAGGCACAAACCGCCTTGAAAATAAAATAATAACTTAGAGTCTGTTACAGTTATCCTTAAAACAAAACAGTTTAAAACTCCAACAAATAAACTTAATGCATAAAATAAACAGTTTCTTTATTCCAGATGCAGCCATTCTCAATTAGCATAGTCGTATGATTCCTCCTGATTGTAACCTGAAAAGCCTGAACACGAATGTCCAGGACGCATCAACGTCGTCAGCTTCAAGAAGCTGGTGAGTATTAAAAACATGACTTTGAATGTAAATCATACCCATTTACCTTTTTCCATTATTAAATTTTAGAAAGAATTCACTTTATAAAACAACAAGGAATATAATAAAAGTTGTTCATTCATAAATACAGATACTCGTGAAATGAGACAATGCACCACACTCATCTCGCCGACTCTTTTCTCTCGACATCCACAACAACCCACTATCCTACTGCTGGTATCTTTGAAACACTCAGATAGCCACACTTTAGCAACGGGGCGCAAGGGAGTGTCCAGTTTGCCTCACACTTTGGTCCGGGGTACCAGGGAGTGTCCAATGCCTCACACTTTGAATACCCTAACCGCCATGCAAATACCGGGGCGACCCCTCACACACTATCCAGACTTGAGTTATCAGGGAGTGTCCGTAGGCCACACTTTAGCACTACCATGGGTGCCAGGGAATGTCCGAGTTCGGCTTCACACACTTTAACGCTTCCATGGGCGTCAGGGAGTGTCCTTATTTGCCACCGTCGCATTTCAAAGATACCCTCTTCCACAAACTCTACCACAACCACAACCACAACCACGACCACAAACTCATACTCAACCATAACCACAACCACAACCACAAACACAATCTCATACCCTTTCCACACTACCATTACTCTTTTCCACACAGACTGACACCCCTATGCATGTACCACTGACCCACATGAATGGTATGCACTTAAACAAAAATGCAGAATTACGAAACAACACGCGTACGGGAATTCATGAGTTATACTACAATGGTTAGATCACTTAAACATAACCAATTAGAGTTCTGATCAACTAAATTCCCAAACATAGCCTTAACAGTATATAAATTCCATCCAAACAGTCCCTTAATAGAAAAACAGACAAAAGCAGAAACTGCAACACCTCGCGCGCGCGGGCCGCTCGCGCGAAGGGTCGCTCGCGCGGGCCGCTCGCGCGATAAGCCCATTTTTCATTTTATTAATAACCTTTTCTGACCGCCTGAGGAAAGTAAGGTCGCGCGCGCGGATCGCTCGCGCGAAGGGGTCCTCGCGCGACCCTCGCTCGCGCGACCAGCCAATTTTCAATTATATATATATGAATTCTTACGTCTGCCTGGGGAAGGCTACCTCGCGCGCGCGGGCCGCTCGCGCGAAGGGTCGCTCGCGCGGGCCGCTCGCGCGATTCTCGCGCGCGCGATCGTGGCGCGAGATGAAGCTGAGGCTTCGTCTTCTTCCCCCAGACTTCCCTGTTTCAGCAAAACAGGGGTCTTTTTGACCCATTTTCAGATTCAATACTTCATAGGTCGTGTAATATATGGTTCTCTTTAGTTTTTCACAAGGATTTCGAATATGAAGTCAATTTTACATGATTCAACACATAGCTTACCAATTTTATGAAAAACTAAAAAGTGTCAAAACTAATTTTCTTATATACTTTCTTATGTGAACAAATTAAGCTCTAAAACTTTGGGTATAGTATATATGACATGTAATCTATCATATTCATCTAACAAAACGGGTTTTGGTTGAGTTTGGGAAATCTCCATTTTTCAAGCCATGAACTTCAACGTACAAATATCAATGGTGATATACAACATTAACAATTACACAGCAAATAATTATGAAATTACAGTCTTAGTGAGTTTAGAATACTCACTGAGTTGTAGAAGAAGTGTGTTGTTGAGAAAGAAAGAGAAATTAAGAAAACCCAATTGAAGCTTTGGCTATGGTGGTGTGCTTTCTCTCTTTACAAAATAACCACTGCAATTCTCTTCTCTCTCTCTGAAACTCTCTGAATATTCTAGTTTGTATAGATACAAGTGTAGTTTATGAAAGAGGGTGTGAGGTATAAGTAGCAAAATTCAACTTGGTGCCCAAGTTGTGTGAACATTACTCTACAAATGAGTTTTAGTTCTTAATTAGCTAAAGACCACAAATATCACAGATATAGATACGTATATGGATGTATAGGATTGCTGTGAATTAGAGTAGGGGTCAATTAGGTGCATAGGGGTTCAAGCTAGAGTTGTTTGGGAATCTAGCTTTTGGCACAAAAATAACACACACAAGCTAGACATTCCCAAACAAGTGCAAGGCAATCATTAGTAGCCATAAATGGAAATAAAGCAAGTGTCCAAATCGGTCACTTCCAATATCTGGGGAAATTTAGCACAGCGCGGACAGTTTTGGACACAAACTGGTATTTTCGGGGCGCGGTGGTCACCACAAAAATACGGGAAATTCATTTTAACTAAAGAATTGATTTACTGGTTTTATAAAAATACTGATTGAGTCAAAAGAAGTTGCTTTCACCGTTTTGAAATACAGATTCTGAAATCCCCACAGGTATTACTAACTTTTGTAAAATTGCAGTTTGGCTCCCAATAGAATTTAAATGTGAATTAGATAAGACATTAATATTCCAAACAAGCGACTGGAATTAAAATAAAAGCAGACCATGCTAATAGAATTTAAATATGCCAATGCAAATACACATAAATTAAATATGGGCATGACTTTTAAATTAAATGGAAATGCAGGTTATTACACCCTTCCTCCCTTAAACAGGATTTCGCCCCCGAAATCAAGACTAACTAGTCCTGAAACAACTCTGGGTACTTCTTCCTCATATCAGCTTCAACTTCCCACGATGCTTCGTTCTCGTCATGGTGATTCCACTGAACCTTCACCAACGGGATATCTTTATTCCTCAACTTCTTGATACTCTGATCTAAAATCTTCACGGGCCTTTCCTTGTAAGAAACGTTATGACTTGTCTCAATGTCGTCATAACTAACCACATGTGAGGGGTCTCGTATGTATTTTCTCAACATACTCACGTGAAACACGTTGTGAACCCCGGACATCTTCGGTGGTAGCGCTAGTCGATAAGCTACTTTCCCGACACGTTCCAAAATCTCAAACGGTCCGATGAAACGCGGAGCTAACTTTCCTCTCTTGAGACCAAAACGTACCACTCCTCGGGTTGGTGAAACCTTAAGGAGTACGTGATCTCCAACACTAAACTCCAAATCCTTCCGACGTCGATCGGCATAACTCTTATACCGACTCTGAGCGGTTCTCATCCTCTCCTGGACCAAAGTAATCTTCTCATTGGTTTCTCTTACCAAATCTGGTCCCAGCAACTCTGTATCCCCAACTTCAGCCCAACACAAAGGGGAACGACATGGTCGTCCGTACAGTGCTTCGAACGGAGCCATACCGATACTCGTGTGGTAACTGTTGTTATAGGCGAATTCAACCAATGGCAAGTGTGTCTCCCAAGATTCTTCGAAATCGATCACACAAGCCCTGAGCATATCTTCCATGATCTGATTAACACGCTCAGTCTGCCCATCTGTCTGAGGGTGAAAAGCAGTACTCATCTTGAGCGAAGTTCCCATAGCTTCTTGCAGACTTTCCCAAAATCCAGAGGTAAAACGTGCGTCACGGTCTGACACAATCGACACAGGTGCACCGTGAAGTCGCACAACTTGTTGTATGTACATCCGGCTCATCTTGTCTACCGGGTATGTCATACTATAAGCGATGAAATGAGCTGACTTCGTCAATCGATCCACGATTACCCAAATGGCGTCATGATTCTGCTGCGACCGGGGTAATCCTACTATAAAATCCATCGAAATGTGCTCCCACTTCCAACCAGGAATAGGTAGCGGTTGCAACAATCCCGACGGTCTCTGATGTTCAGCTTTAACTTGCTGACACGTCAAACACTTGGATACAAATTCGGCCACATCTTTCTTCATACCTTCCCACCAGAAATTTCTCTTTAGATCTTTATACATCTTCGTTCCTCCCGGGTGAACTGTATATCTTGACTTATGTGCTTCTTCCAGGATATCCTTCCTTAACTCTTCATTACCTGGCACACATAATCTATTCCTGCACCGATATCCTCCATCGACTCCCACTTTCCATTCTGTCGGGTCTTTTTCTGACATCTTCACGAACCACGTCTGAAACTTCTCATCTTCTTTTTGAGCTCCAATAATGCGGTCGATAAGAACAGGCTGTAAGATAAGACATCCGAACAATTGTCCTTCTCCTTCTTCAGCACTCTGTACATCGAATTCCGCCAAAGTCTCCAACGCTCGCCACTCTCTAACCATTAAGGAGGCGGTCGTCTCACGAGTCTGTCGACTCAGGGCATCAGCAACCACATTAGCTTTACCCGGGTGGTATTCTAACGTGAAGTCATAATCTTTAATCAGCTCCATCCATCTGCGCTGCCTCATGTTCAACTCTTTCTGTGTGAACAAGTACTTTAGGCTCTTGTGATCAGAGAACAAATCAAACTTCTCACCGTAGAGATAGTGTCTCCAAATCTTGAGTGCGAAAACTACTGCCGCCAATTCCAAATCATGAATGGGATAGTTCAACTCGTTCGGCTTCAGCTGTCTGGATCCATAGGCTATCACCCTACCATCTTGCATAAGTGCACACCCTAACCCTTGATATGATGCGTCACTAAAGATAGTGAACTTCTCATCAGGCTTGGGTATTGCTAGTACCGGTGCGGTAGTGAGTCTCTCTTTCAACTCTAGAAAGGCTCGCTCATGCTTCTCTGTCCATTCGAACTTCAAATTCTTCTTCGTCAACCCAGTTAAAGGTGCTGCTATTTTTGAGAATCCCTCAACGAATCTCCTGTAATAGCCTGCGAGTCCAAGAAAACTCCGAACTTCCGTAGGGTTGCTCGGTCTAACCCAATTTGATACAGCATCGGTCTTGGACGAATCCACTGAAATCCCTTGAGATGATACCTTGTGTCCCAGAAATTTCACTTCTTGCAACCAGAACTCACACTTACTGAACTTGGCATATAACTGATGGTCCTTGAGCGTTTGCATCGCAATCCGTAGATGTTGCTCGTGTTCTTCTCCTGACTTAGAATAGATCAAAATATCATCAATAAAGACGATGACAAACTGATCTAAATAAGGCTTGAACACTCTGTTCATCAAATCCATGAATACTGCCGGGGCATTCGTCATTCCAAACGGCATTACCAGAAATTCATAATGACCATATCAGGTTCTGAAAGCAGTCTTAGGTATGTCTTCCTTCCGTACCCTTAACTGATGATATCCCGACCTAAGGTCTATCTTGGAAAATGTCGTAGCTCCTTGTAGTTGATCAAACAAATCATCAATCCGAGGCAAGGGATACTTGTTCTTGATAGTCACACGGTTCAGTTCTCTGTAGTCGATACACAATCTGAGTGTCCCGTCCTTCTTCTTTACAAATAACACCGGTGCTCCCCAAGGCGATGTACTTGGGCGTACAAAACCTAGGTTCTCGAGCTCTTGAACTTGTTCCTTTAATTCCAACAGTTCTGTGGGGGCCATTCTGTAGGGAACCTTGGTGATCGGTACGGTACCCGGTATAAGCTCGATACAGAACTCTATACTTCTCTCAGGCGGTAGACCAGAAACATCTTCAAACACTTCTTCGAAGTCCTTGACTACAGGTATAGATGACGCTGTCACCTCTGTACTGATGACTTCGATGTTGGCTAAGCATCTCGTGAGGAACATATCTCCCGTAGGGTTACATTAAAAATCAAAGGGTTGATTCTCATTGTCGGGGAATGTAATTATCTTCCTTGCACAATCCAACTTCACTTGATTCTGAGAGAGCCAATCCATTCCTAGGATTATGTCGAACTCCTTCATTGATAGGACAATCAATCTAGCAGGGATTTCACGGTCTCCTAACCGTAAGGGACAATCCTTGCACACGTGTCCTAATCTGACCGCAGCTCCTAATGGCGAAGTAGCCTTCAAAGCTTTCTCTAAGCGATGAGGTAAAATACCCAATCTTCGAATTGTATTAACAGATATGAACGAAAGAGCAGCACCCGTATCAAATAACACTTTAACATGGGAGTTAAACAGAGTTAATGTACCTTCCACTGCTTGCTGATCAGGTTGAGCTTCTCCATAATTTCCTTCTTCATACGCAGTTCCATCATATCCAGCGGCATCAGGGATAACAGCATTCAAGCGAGTCTGACCCTGTTGACCATAAGTCACCTGTTTAGGAGCAGTACAGAACCTGCTGATGTGACCTGGTTCACCACAGTTGAAGCAGACTATCCCTTGCTGAGTAGCACGCCTTGGTGCCTTGCAATCACGAGCCAAATGACCAGGGTTGCCACAGTTGAAACACTTTCCACTACTACTTCCTTCTCCTACTCGAGGTTGAGTCGGATAGGTAATAGCCTGGGTCTTCTTGCTTCCATCGAAATTCCTCTTCTGCCCTTGGGTACGGTTCATTGGTGGTCTATTCCCAAAATTACCCCTTTGAGGCGGTCGGAATTCAAATTGTTTTCGGCTCACTCGAGCATCCTCTTCCAGATCGGTAGCCAAACCAACAAGTCCTTCAAACGATTTATCCAAGTGGCCGAGAGTCAAGCGGCGAATCTGCGGTGTCAGCCCTTGATTAAACTTCCGGATCTTCTTCTCCTCGGTATCAACCAGGTGTGGGGCAAACCGAGACAGTCTTTTAAATTGTTTTAATTGCTTTAAAATTTTGAAAAAATATGAAAAATTAATATTTTATTTTTCCTATATTATGGACGCTGAATGGGACTAGAAATAATTTTATGATAAATTATTTCATTATTTTTGGTATTTTAGAGCATAAAATATATATTTTATATGTGTTTTTAATTGCTTAAAATAGCTAAAATACACTATTAATTTTTGTAATTAATATGAGACATAAGGGACACTATTTAGAAACCATATAAAAGTTTATGGGACCCATAGATAATTGTTGGTAAATTATCTTAATCATATTAATATTTTAGATAGGGGTGTTCACGAGTCGGGTGAGTCGGGTTTGGCCTTCATCCGCTCATCCATCCGAACATAGTCGGGCTTGCCCTCCTTCCACCCGTCATCCACTCGCTTTGTCGGGTGCACCCGACTCGTCGGGTGGTCGGATGAGTCGGGTCGAGTCGGGTGAAACCCGACTATCTCATTTGTCTCAATCAAGTATTTGCTTTACACATGACTTTGTCTACATTTTCTTTTTTCTTTTTTTATTTTTATTTTTTTTCTTTGAATGTATTTATCTAGATATTCATGGGCTAACCAAAGCTCTGACGAAACAAAAAATAAAAACATAATCATGTGCTAGTTTAATGGTTTTAAGATTTTTATATCTCCGCTAGTGATATATATATTTTATTGATATAAGAATATAACATATATATTTAACGACTTTATAATACATAACACATATACTAATATAAGTGTCACGCCCCGACGTAGCATAAATAAGGAAAGCGTTTAATTTCCTTTATGGACCCGTAGGTCGCGACAGTTTGAAGGATCGATTTCCGTCCCAAACGTCAAACAACAAAACATAATAATCAGAGTAAAGCAATCAAGGCTTACAAAAATTTTCTATCTTATTACATCTTATAAACCGGGGTCAACTAAGGCACAAACCGCCTTGAAAATAAAATAATAACTTAGAGTCTGTTACAGTTATCCTTAAAACAAAACAGTTTAAAACTCCAACAAATAAACTTAATGCATAAAATAAACAGTTTCTTTATTCCAGATGCAGCCATTCTCAATTAGCATAGTCGTATGATTCCTCCTGATTGTAACCTGAAAAGCCTGAACACGAATGTCCAGGACGCATCAACGTCGTCAGCTTCAAGAAGCTGGTGAGTATTAAAAACATGACTTTGAATGTAAATCATACCCATTTACCTTTTTCCATTATTAAATTTTAGAAAGAATTCACTTTATAAAACAACAAGGAATATAATAAAAGTTGTTCATTCATAAATACAGATACTCGTGAAATGAGACAATGCACCACACTCATCTCGCCGACTCTTTTCTCTCGACATCCACAACAACCCACTATCCTACTCCTGGTATCTTTGAAACACTCAGATAGCCACACTTTAGCAACGGGGCGCAAGGGAGTGTCCAGTTTGCCTCACACTTTGGTCCGGGGTACCAGGGAGTGTCCAATGCCTCACACTTTGAATACCCTAACCGCCATGCAAATACCGGGGCGACCCCTCACACACTATCCAGACTTGAGTTATCAGGGAGTGTCCGTAGGCCACACTTTAGTACTACCATGGGTGCCAGGGAATGTCCGAGTTCGGCTTCACACACTTTAACGCTTCCATGGGCGTCAGGGAGTGTCCTTATTTGCCACCGTCGCATTTCAAAGATACCCTCTTCCACAAACTCTACCACAACCACAACCACAACCACGACCACAAACTCATACTCAACCATAACCACAACCACAACCACAAACACAATCTCATACCCTTTCCACACTACCATTACTCTTTTCCACACAGACTGACACCCCTATGCATGTACCACTGACCCACATGAATGGTATGCACTTAAACAAAAATGCAGAATTACGAAACAACACGCGTACGGGAATTCATGAGTTATACTACAATGGTTAGATCACTTAAACATAACCAATTAGAGTTCTGATCAACTAAATTCCCAAACATAGCCTTAACAGTATATAAATTCCATCCAAACAGTCCCTTAATAGAAAAACAGACAAAAACAGAAACTGCAACACCTCGCGCGCGCGGGCCGCTCGCGCGAAGGGTCGCTCGCGCGGGCCGCTCGCGCGATAAGCCCATTTTTCATTTTATTAATAACCTTTTCTGACCGCCTGAGGAAAGCAAGGTCGCGCGCGCGGATCGCTCGCGCGAAGGGGTCCTCGCGCGACCCTCGCTCGCGCGACCAGCCAATTTTCAATTATATATATATGAATTCTTACGTCTGCCTGGGGAAGGCTACCTCACGCGCGCGGGCCGCTCGCGCGAAGGGTCGCTCGCGCGGGCCGCTCGCGCGATTCTCGCGCGCGCGATCGTGGCGCGAGATGAAGCTGAGGCTTCGTCTTCTTCCCCCAGACTTCCCTGTTTCAGCAAAACAGGGGTCTTTTTGACCCATTTTCAGATTCAATACTTCATAGGTCGTGTAATATATGGTTCTCTTTAGTTTTTCACAAGGATTTCGAATATGAAGTCAATTTTACATGATTCAACACATAGCTTACCAATTTTATGAAAAACTAAAAAGTGTCAAAATTAATTTTCTTATATACTTTCTTATGTGAACAAATTAAGCTCTAAAACTTTGGGTATAGTATATATGACATGTAATCTATCATATTCATCTAACAAAACGGGTTTTGGTTGAGTTTGGGAAATCTCCATTTTTCAAGCCATGAACTTCAACGTACAAATATCAATGGTGATATACAACATTAACAATTACACAGCAAATAATTATGAAATTACAGTCTTAGTGAGTTTAGAATACTCACTGAGTTGTAGAAGAAGTGTGTTGTTGAGAAAGAAAGAGAAATTAAGAAAACCCAATTGAAGCTTTGGCTATGGTGGTGTGCTTTCTCTCTTTACAAAATAACCACTGCAATTCTCTTCTCTCTCTCTGAAACTCTCTGAATATTCTAGTTTGTATAGATACAAGTGTAGTTTATGAAAGAGGGTGTGAGGTATAAGTAGCAAAATTCAACTTGGTGCCCAAGTTGTGTGAACATTACTCTACAAATGAGTTTTAGTTCTTAATTAGCTAAAGACCACAAATATCACAGATATAGATACGTATATGGATGTATAGGATTGCTGTGAATTAGAGTAGGGGTCAATTAGGTGCATAGGGGTTCAAGCTAGAGTTGTTTGGGAATCTAGCTTTTGGCACAAAAATAACACACACAAGCTAGACATTCCCAAACAAGTGCAAGGCAATCATTAGTAGCCATAAATGGAAATAAAGCAAGTGTCCAAATCGGTCACTTCCAATATCTGGGGAAATTTAGCACAGCGCGGACAGTTTTGGACACAAACTGGTATTTTCGGGGCGCGGTGGTCACCACAAAAATACGGGAAATTCATTTTAACTAAAGAATTGATTTACTGGTTTTATAAAAATACTGATTGAGTCAAAAGAAGTTGCTTTCACCGTTTTGAAATACAGATTCTGAAATCCCCACAGGTATTACTAACTTTTGTAAAATTGCAGTTTGGCTCCCAATAGAATTTAAATGTGAATTAGATAAGACATTAATATTCCAAACAAGTGACTGGAATTAAAATAAAAGCAGACCATGCTAATAGAATTTAAATATGCCAATGCAAATACACATAAATTAAATATGGGCATGACTTTTAAATTAAATGGAAATGCAGGTTATTACAATAAGCATATTATATATATATATATATATTAAAGACTATATAATACATAATGCATATATTGATATAAGCATATTACATATATATTTTTAAAAAATTAAGTGTGTTTCGAGTCGGGTCGGGTGAATCGGGTTTTCACCCCCCTAGACCCGTGACTCCACCCGAAACTGTCGGATTTCCACCCCCAAGACCCGTGACTCCACCCACATTGTTTAAAAACCAAAAAAAAGTCTACGGGTGAGTCGGGTGGGCGGGTGGTTTTTGAACAACCCTAATTTTAGAGCATATAAACATGTGTTTTTGTACAAGTATTAAATTGCTTAAAATATTTTTATTGATTATTAGTTCAAGAAATTAACACAATGTGTTTAGAACACTAGTGGCAGCTTGAAAAGTTTTTAGTGAATTTTCTCGCTCTTTGGGATATATTTTAGAGCATATATTGTGTTTGAGTACGCAATATTAATTGCTTGAAATATAACAATTAAGTTGTTAATTTTTGAACTTAATGAATGGTATTTTTGTACACTATTTGGAGACTTGAGAAAATTTTGTGAATTATCTCATTTTTTGTTTTAGTATTTTAGAGCATGAAATTTATGCTTATGGGCATTTATTTAATTGCTTAAAATAGCCAAAATACGCTATTAATTTTTGAAATTAATACGGCGTGTTTAGAACACCATATTAGACCACGGAAAATCCTTGGAGATCAAATTCCTTAAAATTTTTGGTTTTTTTTGGAAATTTAGTTACTCATAGTTAAATTTATTTAACTAGATCAATTTATTTGGTTAAATTGATTCAAAATATTTTTGGGCCTTGATAAAATTCTGGAAAATTCGTTATTTATAATGAAAAATCAGTTTTTCAGTTATTTAAATTTTCCATGAGGTTTTAAATTAATTTGTTAATTTAAAAGCCCTTAATGAATTGGTTTTAAAATATGTTTTAAAACTTAAAATTGTGTTAAAAATAGTGAAAAATCTAGGATTTTTCATTAATTTTACTTATCTGATATGGGAGCTATCGGGGCAATGCAATAATTATTTATTGCACGTTGTATTATTTTAGAGGTTCATTGCATAGTTGGTCATATTTAATTATTGATGTTTGTGAGTGGATGACCCGAGACCTCTAAACCTCCTCCTTAAATGGAGTGATGGATTAATCCATTCATTTTTTTAAATAGACCACATGAGTGCTTAGTGTATGTGATTAATGCATTAATTTGGATAAAATGAATGGACGATTAATTGACAATTTGTGGAGCTTATGTCCTCACGATGTATGTTTAAGGTTGTTCTTGTATATGTTTATGAACAAAGCATCCCTATTTTTTTATGGGCTATAAATGTAATGTGAGGATGAGAGTTTTATTTCTTGTATTGGAAAAGCCTACTTATAAAGAGATGGTTTTCTTTGTTCATACATCATACACTTGAATTACCTTAGCATGAGCTCTAAGTTGTCAATTCGGACCCACGTGGGGGTCCATGCGCACTTTTGTTGGATGACACACTTTATATTATTGTGGATGATCTTAGATAGGTAATTGTACCATCTAATTGATGCTTGTTTAGAAAAATCAATTATAAAAGGTTTCTCTTGATTTACAAAATTAAGATTTGATTAATGAGCAATAGCAAATTTTTTGGACTTAAATTGTAAAGAGGGGAAAACTCATTTGTTTTTGGATTTTAAAACAAATTTTATGAAATGTGCAAATAATAATGTTAATCCCTTGCGCATGTTCTCAAATGTTTTTTCAAACCATACTTCGTTAATCTTTACAAAGATAACAAGTTTAAAAGAGACTAATTTTTGTAATATGGCACTGCAAAGTAACACGCCTACAGGATGAGTAAGCGCTTATGGGTTTTAAACTTATTCTATGATCCAACCTATTGAACCAAATAATGGGCCTCTGGTCCAACATCATTATAACCTTAATAGCCTATAATATTTGGCTCGAGAAGGATCACAGCACGCGCTTTATGATAAGCAGCATGCACCATGATCTTGTTGGGAAGTATATGTACTACTCAATAGCCAAAGAATTGTGAGATCAACTCGAATTTGTTTTCGATGGCACATTCACCACTAGATTAAGCATCTAGTTATGAAGATCGGAAAAGTAAAGGATATTATCCAAGTACACAATGACTGCTAAGGTCGATGACAGGTATAATTCGTGATTTCAGATTACTCGGAACATCTTTACTGGCGAACTGCAGTTTCAGGCTATGGTTATTTCTTTGTCGGATTCGCGGGTCCATAGAAAACAAATCATGATCCACAACGGAAATGTTAAATTTTTGTTTTTTGACATTTTTCGACATGTTGAGCTGAATACAGTGTGCCAAAAAGGTAAGGTGAACCGTATAACTACACTTTTGACCATGACTTCCATAAGTGGAAGTAAGAGCAAGGCTAGTGAACCTAAAAGCAATGGTAAGGGTAAACCCGCCTAGAGGCAGGGTGGGGCAAGTAAGTTTGCCCCCAAGGCTAATAAGGTGGAAGAACACAGTTGAAGGCGTTTTTCAATTCGGTGGTAATAGGATGGACATTTTTGGGAGTTAGTGTTACTAGGACATGGTTATCTAAGGATAACTACTTAAGAATTGTTTTATTAAATTTTAGTTCCCTCTGTTATTCATTTATTCTGAGACATGGCTTGCTGGACTTGAACGCATAGGATGAAATAAGATGACTTGATTAGCTCGAGAAGCCCTTGGGCCCACTCGCTAAGGTTGACCTACCTATGTGTGAGTCTTGCTTAGTTGGCAAAGTAAGCCGACAGACTTTTAGAATGGCTATTAGAGCTACTTAAGCATTAGAGTTAGTTCACTCAGATATCTGTGGACCTGCGGTTGTAAAGGCACGTCATGGCGCCTCTTATTTTCTCATTTTTTTATATTAATGATTTCACGCGATATGAGAATCGTGAGTACTTATCTAATCAGTTCTGGGAACTGTGTGAGGAAAAAAGGAGAAACGTAGACAACTTCCTATTCTGGAAACTCTGCAACAATATGGTATTGTAGAAAAAAAAAAAAGGAATAAGACATTCCAAGATATGGCTAGGACTATGGCGCAAGTCAACCTCCCAATGTTGTTTTGGGGGGATGTCCTCTTGATTGCTGCCTACATACTAAAGTGCCTCTTCTCAGTCAGTTCCTTCTACCCCTTATGAGCTATGGAAAGGCAGAAAGCTCATTTTTGGAGCATTTATGCCCGTGGAGCTCAAGAGGTTATGTTCACTATACCTCGTATAAGTTCGAGAAACTACGCTTGAGAGCTAGAAAGCATACCTTTATAAGGTATTCTAACAGCTCGACAACCTATGTTATATATAATGAACAGACGGGTATAGGAATGACAGAAATGGTACCACATGGTATTGAGAATGACTTTCCCAGACATGTATTACTAAGAGATATCTTGACCTCTATAAGTTGGAGGATGTTGAAGACAACATACCATCCTTAAGAGAGGGTGGAGAGATTGAGATTCCACATCTAGTAATCGCTGAAAAATGGTACTAGTCTCCAGCCAAGTGGGAGTACACCGCTAGACGCTAGTGGGAGTGTAGCAGATAGTGGGAGTGCACCACTAGGCACTCAAGATTTTCAGGTAGTACACTATATGGTGATGAGGAAATGGTTCCCTATCGCTGTTTTAAAATTGAGGAAGACATTTTCATATGTGTACAAATATGTGCACAAGTGGATGAGGATGAGCCTGCTTCTTTTGTTGAAGCATTTTTCTTCGTCTGCTGAAGCTGAGTGGATAGTTACTATGCCAGATGAGATAAGCTTTATGGATGCAAATAAGGTCTGGGAGTTAGTTGACATTCTGCTTGTGCGTAAGGCTGGAGATTAGTGTGTTTTCAAAATCTAACGCAAGGCAGATGGTTCAATTGACAAGTATGAGGCGCATTGTGGCGATAGTTTGTGACCAGAGAGGGTATAGACCATGGAAACATGTTCTCCCAAAAGGGTGAGATCTGACTCCATTCACCTCATCCTAGAAATTGTCACATATTTAGTTTTGGAACCTTTTTTAGTTGGATGTTTAAACTGTTCTTTTCTCAATGGAGAACTAGATGCGAGATAAATATGGACCAGCCAATTGGTGTTGTAACCAAACGAAATGAGCGCAGAAGTATGCCATCTCAAATGTTCCATTTATTATCTCAAGCTAGATACGTCTAGGCAGTGGTACAATGTGTGTACATTAAATGGTCCAAGAAAGGTGTTCTAATTCTTTGTATGTTGATAACATCCTTATAACTGGGCGTGAGATGAGTTCCATTGTCGCCACTTGAGAGTGGTTGTCCTCTCAGTTTGAGATTGAGGATATGGGTGATGCCAACTATGAGTTGGGAGTTTAGACTGTGAGATATTGTTCTCAAAAGCTCATCTATTTGTTTCAAGGGACTTAGAAGTGAGGGCTGTTGAATGATTTTTCACATGAAAAGCTGTAAACCCATTGACATCCCAATTTTAAAGGGACCCACCTTGACCTTAGATCAATGTCTTAAGAATAATGAGAAGAGGAAACAAATGTCCAGTTTACCATATGCATCAGCAATAGGGAATCTGAAGTATGCCAATGTGTGTACTCAGTCAGATGTCTGCTATGCGATTGGTTTAATTAGTTGTTGTTGTAGCAACCCTGGTCCGATCACTAGAGAGTAGTGAAGACTATCTTGCGATATGTTTGCATGACCGTGAACCTTGCCTTATGTTGTCCATAATAGAAGTATAATTTGTGGTGTGCTTACTAGCTGTTTGAGAAGCTGTTTTGGTTGAAGAGTTTTTGCAGTGGCTAAGCTCTTCATCTCATAAGCGATGAGGTTGTGATGATCTATGGTGATGGCATAGAAGCCTGAGCATATGCAAAAGATCTCAAAAACCATTCTAGCACGTAGACATTCTTTTTTGTCACATTTGAGATGTTGTTTGCGCAAAGGGAAGTTGTCTTGATGCACATCTCCACCTGGGGATTTGATGTGCTTAGACATGTTATTGTGTCGTTGATATTATTATTCAAGTTTTTTTTTATCAGTTAATAATAAACTAGTTGGTTTTTATACATATATATTTGTTATATGAATGGATTGAATGCACATTTCTAATATGTCACCGGGCTTGAATCGACCTGCTCACATGGGTGATTCACCTTGGAACCGAGATAGCAAACTAGGACAAGTGTGTCCATGGCGCTTAGATGGCGAGCAAGATGAGACATTTGTGTTCATGGCGCTTAGATAGCTAGCTAGGACATATGTGTCCATAGCGCTTAGAAAGCGAGCTTGAACACTTATATCTATGCAATGTAAGAACAATGAGCTAGATATAAACCCTTATTACCCTTATATGTCGCCTTAGATGGAGCTAAGATGAGACCTTTATATTTGGTCGAACATAGAGAGATCTCACGACTCTATGTAGCCTGTTTACAACCGAATGTGAGTTTTGAGACTGGCGCCAAGAGAGGCGACTGTGCTGGAAAACTCAGGTTAGACGTTTTGTGTAACGTCTAGACTAAGATTCGTATGGTGTTACTTGTTTTTCCAAACACAAAGTGACATGCCCATTTTTTTATGGAAGAATGCCATAGCATACATTTCATACTGTATGTGCTTTTGCGATCGACTGTGGAGCAGTAAATGGATTCCTTTTCATTGCTGTGTGAGCCATGTAGCATATGCCAAGACATTGGTTATCCTACAAACTGGTTGCCTTCATGAATTGAGACTATGTCATGAAGAGGACGCTTGATGACAACTACTTTAGTATGTTATCCTAGGACGAAGAGATAATTCCGTTCTATGGGGTGTGTTTGGCAAGCGATTAAGTTAGTCGGATTGACATGTGGGCTCAGGAAAGACCATTCAATAGCATACCATGTTTTTGTGACTCATTAGCAGGCCTACGACAATCATATTTTGTTACTGATATGTCATGTGTACATTACATTGAGGTGGTGGAGCACTTTTTTTCACTGAGGGATTGAGAATGCTATGTCCGGTGTGGTTGAACTGTCTAAGGCTTACACAAGAAGCTTCCGAGTGATATGTCTTGCTGGATATGGTGATGATTTGGCATTGGCATTACACTCTTGTCGCTATACTTAATTTTTGTAAGGTCGCACGTTCTATTTTCCTGTATGAAGAGATGAGAAGTTCTGTTTCGAGAGATTGTTTTAGTAACAAGCCCTATGTGGGTGAACATACATTAGACCGGGTACAATGGACCTTGGCTTTGGTGACCTAGGGTGTGTGCCTATATATATTTATATTGCACACACATATTAGGGTTACACACACTACAATCATGTAACCGGCCTCTCCCTCTCTCTCTCTCTCTCTCTCTCCCCCTCTCTCTCACGGTTTTCTCTCTCTAAAGCCATCAGCATGGAGCATGTGGATTTAGCGCGTGACATTGACGAAGACCGCTCTAGTAGCGTCGTCTACTACTTATGCGATGCACAAGAGAGTAAATGGAGGCTAACAAGGAGTAGCAGTTCAAGGGTGAAGTTGTTGGGTTTGTAACAACACCGTTCGACGATCAGTTGGGTTATTCCGCTAGGTAACGAACCTATACTCGATGCTTGTGTGCATAATTATGTACAATCACCAAAGGCTTTATTGAAGATATTGCTCTTCTAACCCAAGGTTTATTGATAGTATGTTGATCAAACTTTTTACATAGTTTCACCAGTTCACTACTGCACTCCCCAATCAATTTCCTGTAGAATTGTAGAGGAAAGATCAATATTCCAGAAAGTGTACATATGTTTGTTTAAAAATGTATTAGGAGAAATATGATTTCCTTTATGTTCTTCTTCTTTTTCTTTAATTAACTTTTTTCCCAACCCTTTGGTGGCAGTCCAATATGAATCACTTAGGTCTCTCATGGTAACCTTATTATTTTGGTTTTTATTTTTAATTTTTTGAATTAATCACAGTCAACTACAAATACAAAAAAAAAAATTGAAAATCAAAACCATTACGTTACCATGCGAGTCCTTGGTGGACATCCTATTTTCAAAATCTGTCCATTCAAGAAATTCAGTGTTAGATATCGAAATACTTTTTGCATCAATTGCTTCATAACATGGCTAAGAATCGATCCATCGATCTACCTTAAAGAAGATTGGTGCATTGATCTCTTATATAGACATTGGTGGAGTGTCTTTATTCACTGAGAAATCAATGTGTGTACTATAGCAAGTCCTCTCATATTTGTCCACAAAAATGGTGCAAATAGTGGTTGAAGAAGGTGGTTTGATAGTGACAGGACTTGGATGGATAGAATTGTGTAATATTTCCTCTTTGTTTTTCTCGCATCTGCATTCTTGTGCAATCTCTAACTCCATCTCCATTGCTATATTACATAGAAATTATAATTATTTCAATAAAAATATTTCGTAAAACTAGGGGTGCAACTTGAACTCTTTGATTGTTTGAATTATTGTTGGACTCTTTGATTGTTTGAATTATTTTTTTTTCTTTTCTAGTGAAGTTGAATATTTGTTCATGACTTGAGTTGCAGAATATTCATGGAGATAACTACCTATTGAGCTTGGTGTGGCTACTTTGACGCTGTTGAAGCATCTAACATGGGGAGAGAGAATTGGAAAACGGAAAACAGAGGACAATTTTTAAGAGTAGTGCTACATACACACACTTTTTGACACACAGCTTTAAATACATGTACTTTGTGCTATGTAAGTGATGTACAAAAAGTATGAAAAATTCAAACAGCACAAAGTACATGTGTTTAAAGCATAGTGTGTCAAAAAGTGTGTGTACCAAACATTCCCCTTTTTTTAATAGTTGTATTTTATTAAACTTGATGGTTGTAATTTATTGACGTTTGTTGCACTTTGATAAACTAATTTGTTGTAATTCATTAATGTTGATTGTATTTTATTAAACTTTGTTTATGTTTGGAATTGACACTATGGAGTTTTAATACTTTCGAATAAAGTCTTATAGTTGATATTATAGAAAATACTTGATTTGAAGGTATTTTGGCAATTTGGTTATTTTTTCACAAAAGGGTATTTTTTTGGAAAGTTTTAGATTTATCCAGGTTTATACCATGGTCATCCAAACACAGTATTGAACTATTTGAATTTTATCCCCAGTATTATTTTGTGATATGCGTAGAAATATCCTTCCACAGTCAAACCTCCGCGTCAACAGCAAAGGACTCGGATCATCCGGGAAGGAAGCCGGTGGCCCACTGATCCCGGGGTCTTTCGAGTACTACCGCTCGGGATGCTTGCACAGCCTGGGAATACGGATCAGCAGGTCTCCACCAGGCGCCGATTGACAGCCAAGCTGCTCATCATTTTCCTAAATCAGTCAGAAGACTAATGTAGACAGCTTCCTAAGCCGTTTAGGAAACTCCCCCATGATTTGTGCTCATCATCTTGTAATTAGATTAGGTTTCCTTATCTAATCAGTTGCCTAATGTGGGTGGTCTCTTGCACCTATAAAAGGGACCACTCACCCCCATTGAAGGGGATCGCATTCTTAAAAAATAGAATAGCATATACACTCATCTGATAAGCATATACCCGACCAGTATTACTGGTAGTACCACCCCCAATTGTTGGCTCACCAGGCCCGCCGGTGATCTGCTAGTACAGCGCACTGACGCACCCGTGGACATAGGTCACCTCGTTAATGGGGCCAAACCACATATAACCGTTTGTGTTACAATCTCTCTCTCTTGCCAATTTTCGGCATCATCAGTTTGGCGCCGTCTGTGGGAAACCGAAAAAGTTTTTCACTAACAAATTCTTGACTGATCAACATGCCGCCAAAGATGGGTAAGAAAGCTACTACTTTGACCGATCAGGAGAACATGTAGCTCGAGCAGCAGGCCGCCTCCATGACCTCTGAGCAGATGACGACAGCACTCGCGCAACTCCTGGAAGGCCAACGGCAAACCCAGCAGCAAATCGAAGCGTTGTTGGCCCTGCAGGAGAAGCGCCCTCAATCAGAGCACCAGACCAGGAAAAGTGTAACCAATCGGGAGCCCGAAAGAGTCCGGAATCATACCCACTCTGCGCCGGTATCCCCATCGGATTGGGAGCACGCCGGGGAAGGTGACCGTAGCGGAGTGCTCAAGCACCCCAGGAGGCGAGCTCGGACCAATCCTCGTCGGGTTGAAAATGCCAGGGACATCATCAACAGGCGATGCGCCTCTGGGGAGGGATCAGGGCTGAAACCCAGGGAATCAGCCAAGGACCCTCCGGTTCGGAGCCGGGGAGATCTTAGGCATACGATTACCCTGAGCCAGAGTCAGATTCTATCCCCAAGGTCAACACGATTCGAAGAGAAAGCCTCATCGTCTGATCCGACTTACGGCTCGGATATTGAACAGAAGACCGAGCGGGAAGATGTGAATGCTCAAATACAGGGCCTGCAGAAATAAGTCGAACGGCTGAGTCGCAAGCAGCGTCCTGACCATACCAGCATAGAGACCGAGTCATCTTATACCGCTCGGGTCACCGGGTTCCCCATCCCGCACAAGTTCATGCCACCGCATCTCAGCTCTTACGATGGGGTAGGGAGCCCAGTGGATCACATTCGAACCTACAGGGGCCAGATGGTGTTGGTTACCACCGTCGACGAATTGCTGTGCCTGGCCTTCCCTAGCACTCTCAAGGGGCAAGTAGTGCAGTGGTTCCACGCCCTCTAGCCTCGAACGGTTGATGACTTCAAGACGCTGAGCAAGCTGTTCATCAGCCAGTTCGTAGGAATGCTCGATTGATTGCAACAGGATACTCAGTTGTTGACTGTCAAACAGCAGAAGGGTGAGTCCCTAAGGGAGTATGTGGATCGCTTCAATTAGCAGAGGCTCCAGATCCGTAATTTGAACGAGATACCGGCCATTATGGCCTTCTGCTCGGGAGTTCAACACACCAAGTTTGCTACATCGTTCCATCGGAACTGACTAGCAACCCTGGTAGAGCTCTCGGAGAGGGTCAAAAAGTACATAGACACGGAAGAGTTCCTCAAGTCCAAACGCGCCGATTTTGTGGGAGACGAGTCCCCAAAAGCCAAACGGCGGCGTGAGGACTCTGAGAAGGGCCCGATTAAAAAACCCAAGCAAGAGTAGTAGAGAGGAGATTGGGATCAGCCCCATATCGCTTTCACGCCTCTGTCCCGACCAATCCATGAGGTTATGGCCGCCGCCGAGGAGCAGAGGTTGCTTCAATAGCTGGCAAAGCTTAAAGCCCTGCCCGAGAAGAGAAATCGGGACAAGTTTTGTCGCTTCCATATAGACCACAGCCACAACACAGAGGACTGCTTCAAGTTAAAGATAGCAATTGAAAAATTGATCGAGCAAGGTCATCTGGCAGAGTACGTCACAACAGATGGACGACCTGCGCAAGGAGCCCGAGCTCCCGGTCAAATACAGCCTCTCGGTTAAATCAATGTGATTTCTAGAGGAACGTCAGGCGACGGGGACTCACAGTCAGCATGGAAGAGGTATGCTCGGGCATCCCGGGCGGATGTCTGGCAGGTCCAATCCATCGGCTCCACGCTAACTGATGTTTTGACATTCACATCCGACGATTTGCAGGGCCTCCACTGCCCCCATGATGACCCATTGGTTGTGACGCTTTATATAGCCAACTATGTGGTCAAGAGGGTATTGGTAGACACAGGTAGCTCGACCGACATCATGTTCGTGATAGCGTTCGATCAGCTCGGGATAGCCAGGGATCACCTCCGACCGGTTTCTACTCCCCTGGTAGGTTTTAATGGATCCAGCACCCAACCGCTCGGTACTGTGGAGCTTCTTGTTCTTATGGGGACTTACCCTCAGCAGACCTCCCTACTGGCAAATTTTGTGATCGTGGAGACCCCGTATGCCTATAATGTCATCCTCGGTAGGCCTATACTCAACAAAGCCAGGGCCGTCGTGTCCACTCATTGTTTGATGATTAAGTTCCGGACTCCTCACGGACCCGGGAGCCTCCGTGGAGATCAGGCGACCGCCCAGAGTTTCTATGATAGTTCCCTCCAGCGGGGCATCATCACCGCGATATTGAACGTCCATGAGATGGACCCGAGGGACCAGAATGATAGAGTGGGCCCGAGCGAAGAATTGGAGCAAGTGACGTTGAACCCACAATTCCCAGACCGAATGGTCAGCATCGGCACCCTTCTGGAGCCCCGCCTTAGGGAGAAGCTGATCCAATTCCTGCAGTAGAGTCAAGATGTGTTCGCCTGGTGCCACGAAGATATGCCTGGGATTGATCCCCGAGTAGTGTCTCATCGGCTCAACGTCGACCCAGACTCCCGGCCTGTGAAGCAGAAGAGACGGGGCATGGCCCCCGAGAGACAGAAAGCAGTGTGTGAGGAGGTCGAGAAGCTCCTCAAAGCCCACTCCATACGAGAAGTCCACTATCCCGACTGACTGGCCGATGTAGTACTTGTTAAGAAGAGCAACGGGAAGTGGAGAATGTGCGTGGACTTCATTGACCTGAATAAAGCCTGCCCCAAGGACTGCTATTCGTTACCCAGGATAGACCTCCTTGTGGATTCCACGGCTGGCCATTCACTCCTCTCGTTCATGGACACTTACTTTGGGTACAATCAGATCAGCATGTACTCCGGGGATGAAGAAAAGACCTCGTTCATCACGGATCAGGGGACCTACTGCTACAAATTCATGCCCTTTGGCCTCAAAAATGCCAGGGCAACTTATCAACGCCTGGTCAATCATATATTCAAGGACCTGATCGGTAAATCGATGGAGGTATACGTCGATGATCTGCTGGTCAAAATCCGGGACGAGTCTGACCATCTGGAACATTTGGCCGGGGCCTTTAGCATTTTGAGAAAGTTCGGGATGAGGTTGAACCCGGCCAAGTGCACCTTTGGCGTCTTATCCTGAAAGTTCTTGCGACACCTGGTCAGTAGGCGGGGAATCGAAGCAAACCCCAAGAAAATCCAGGCCGTCATCAACATGCGGTCGCCCAGGTCAACCAAAGATGTACAGAGTCTGGCGGACGGGTTGCCGCGTTGAACAGGTTCGTGTTCTGAGCGACCGATCGATGCCTACCATTCTTCAAGATCCTCCGTAAGGCATTTGAATGGTCAGAGGAGTGTGAGGAGGTGTTCCAGGAACTCAAGAAGTACTTGGCATCCCCTCCTCTACTCTCAACACCCGTACTGGGAGAAGAATTATTTCTATACCTGGCAGTATCACCCTCAGTGGTTAGCTCGGCACTCATTAGGGAAGAGCACGGGATACAATTTCCAGTGTACTATACTAGCCGGGCACTCCAAGGCGCGGAGAGCAGATACTCCCATATCGAAAAACTTGCATTCGCCATCATCACCTCCGCCCTAAGACTCCGTCCGTACTTTCAGGCCCATGTTATTGTGGTCCTTACTGACCAACCTCTCCATAGGATCTTGACCAGGCCTGACACGTCCAGGAGGCTCGTCAAGTGGGCCGTGGAGTTAGAAGAATTTGAAGTGGCATACCTCCCCCGGATGGCGATCAAAGGACAAGCAGTGGCAGACTTTCTGGTTGAGTTCAGATATCCAGAAGACCTGGTTGAAGAGATTGACCCACCGGTCCTACCGCCTGGGTTACAGGCTGACATCCCCACCTAGGTCCTGTATGTGGACGGATCCTCAAACCAACAAGGTAGCGGGGCAGGAATCATCCTGACTACTCCCAACGGCATCCAGCTCGAGTATGCCCTAAGGTTTGGGTTTCGCGCCTCTAATAACGAGGTTGAGTATGAAGCCCTATTGGTCGGATTACAGTTGGCCACTTGTATGGGTGCGCAACAGGTCCAGGGTTACAGTGACTCTCAGCTCGTGGTTAATCAAGTCAACCAAGAGTACAAAGCTCGGGGAGACAACATGGTAGCCTATCTAGCCCTTGTCCGAGCGGTTTCGAAGAAGCTTCAAGGCCTGTCCATCACGCAGATACCTAGAGAGGAAAATACCAGGGCCGACTGGTTAGCCCGCCTCGCTTCGTCTTCTGAGTCAGACGTGCCCGGGATATGGATAGAATACTTACCCAAGCCAAGTGTGATCAACTGAATCCATGGAGGTGGAACCAGATGCCTTGGGACCCAGTTGGATGGACCCAATCATGGCATTCCTGACAACGGGCGCGTTACCAAACGAGAAGGAGGAGGCCCACCGTGTCAGGTTTCGGGCGGCTCGTTATCATCTTATAGACGGCATCCTCTACAAAAGGGGATTCTCTGTACCGTATCGCCGCTGCGTTCATCCCGCACAGGTCCAATCAGTGTTGTGCGAAATCCATGAAGGAGTGTGCGGGAATCACATCGGAGGCCGGGCACTCTCTAGAAAGGCCTTATTGCAAGGATATTACTGGCCGACAATGGCCCGAGATTCTCAGGAGTATGTCAAAAGATGTGACAAATGTCAGAGGTACTCTCCCATGATCAACCGACCGGGAGAACTTCAAACACTGATCCAAAGCCCATGGCCCTTTGCCCAGTGGGGTATCGATATTGTCGGACCCCTACCGATGGAAAAAGGACAGGTCAAGTTCGCAGTCATTGCCGTTGACTACTTTACCAAGTGGGCGAAGGCCGAGCCCTTGGCAACAATAACCGAGCGCAAAATGGAAAGCTTCATGGAGAAGAACATCCTCAGTAGGTTCGGCATTCCCCGAGTTCTGGTCAGCGACAACGGCAGGCAATTCGACACCTCGTTGTTCAGGCAGTTCTGCTCGGGCTATGGAATACTTAATCACTACTCCTCTCCCGAGCACCCTCAAGCCAAGGTGACAAACCGGACGATCCGGCAGTCGATCAAAACAAGACTTGAAAGCGCCAAAGGACTGTGGGCAGAAGAACTGCCAACCCTCCTATGGGCCTACCGAACTACACCCCGAGCGGCAACAGGTGAGACGCTGTTCTCCTTAACCTATGGGTTCGAGGCAGTGGTTTCCACAGAGCTCTGGTTGCCTACTTACGGGTGGCGAATGACAGTATGCCCGACAACGTGGATGCGCTCAGAACAGAACTGGACTTGGTAGAGGAGAAAAGAGATCGGACGTATCTAAAAGTTACAGCCTACAAGTAGAGGGTGTCCCGGTACTATAATAGCAAGGTGAAGCATCGCAGTTTTCAAGTAGGAGACCTCGTCCTTAAGGCAGTGAACCAGTCTACCCGAATCCCAAGCCATGGGAAGTTGGGGCCAAACTGGGAAGGTTCATATTACCCGAGTAAATCGACCGGGAACTTACTGACTTCAGAGCCTGGATAGACGTGATCTGTCTCACCCTTAGAATGTGCAACACCTCCGGAAGTACTATCAGTAACCCTGAGGCAGGGGCAGTTTAGCACTGGTTAGGAAATTTTTGTAGCTCCATTTAAGCATTCTTTATAAATTTTTGAATAAAATAAAAGATTGTACTTTGCAAAATTACTCCTTTTTTAGTGTCCCGTGCAATGTTGAAAGTCCTCGAGCCTAACCCCGAGGCAAAAGACCTTAGCTCAAAACCAAGGCACAAAGACCTCGGGCCTAACCCCGAGGCAAAAGACCTTGGCTCAAAACCAAGGCGCAAAGACCGCGGGCCTAACCCCGAGGCAAAAGACCTTGGCTCAAAACTAAGGCGCAAACACCTCGGGCCTAACCCCGAGGCAACGGCTTCGCCTAGGCCCAACCAGCGGCGGGGGCAAATCCCCTGGGTGGTTGATGATGGCAAACCTCAAATGACCCTGCAACCACCCATATTCCAGGTCGGTTTCCTACGGCCATTCACTCCCGCACACCTGCCTTAGCAAAATGCTTGGGGGCAGGGGACTGGGCTAAAATAGAAAATCACATCGGTCATTAAAAGCACTCAGAATCCTAACATTCCCAAGTACTTACAGTGATCAGATATAACCGGACGGTGAAACAAGGTTTTCCTATAACACCCTCGGGCCAGCCCGGACAGTAGACAGGACAAGTTCCTATGATACACCGGGCAGTCACCTTCGAAACAGGTCGGTAAGACCAGCTGTTCAACCAGTTACGGTCCTAAATCATTTGCTAAGGCAGGGATTGGTCAAAACTAGGTGGACACTGGCAATCACAAACAGCCACACAAGTATAAAAAAAATAGTAAACAATTTATGGAAGGTTGGTCTCAAGGACCTTTTCATTAATTAAAAACTATTTGTACAGGGCTTGGGGGGCAATTATAGTAGCCTCCTCCCCCCCCGCCCAAAAAATATATATATATATATATATTATTACAATACAGAAGAAAACGGGTCAGGACCTCAGTCGTCCACTTCGACCACGTCTTCGGTCTCCCCGGCCTCCTCTCCCGGGTCAGCTCCTCCTCTTGGTGCAGAGCCTCCGCCCGGGGCAACCTCCTCAGCAGGGCCGGCGTCAGCAGTGGGGCCCTCGCTCGCAGTAGGACCTACATCCCAGAAGTCAGAATCAATCTCTTTATAGGACGAGATGTCCCATTCGGGGTGATCCCGGGATACTCTGCGCTTCAAGTCTTCATAGCCTGGAAGCAGCCATCATCAAAAGCTTCCTCCTGGGCCCCCGCCGCTGTCGCCTCTCGCAGCTTCTTCTCCCGTGCCTCTGCTGCCGCTGCACTGGCCCGAGCAGCATCTAGGTTAGCCTGGATGGTAGCCAGCTTGGCTTGAGTAGCTCCAAGGCTCAAGGCCAAACCCTTCACCTTGTCCTTCTCTACGGCCAGAGCGGTGCCCCTAGCTTCTGAGATAGCCCGCTCCTCAGACAAAGCGGCTTCAGCAGCAGCGGCCCTCCTGGCCAGGGAAGGTAAGAAGGACTCAGCCCCAGCGCCCATGCATTCGACCTGCAAAAAGTTAAAACCGAGCGGTCAGAGAACCAGCACAGTTGACAAAATAAGTTAATAAAAAAGAAATAAAGGCAGGAGAACTCACCATGTGAGAGAGGCTATATAGCCAGCTTTGGAAGACCTCAGGAGACATGTTTTCACATGCCTCCACTTGGCTGGGAATCAGGCCAGGCCTCACCCATTCCCTGATCTCGGTCGAGGCAGTTATCGGTGCCACGACCTGCACCCCCGCCCGGGGGGCAGTCTCTTGAACTACTACGACGTGGGGCGTTGAGGTCCCCACTGGCTCAGGACGGACACCGTGCCGGATCCGCCTCAGTGGGTGCTCTCCACCCAGGGCCTCGGCGGCGGGCCTTTTTCCTTGAGTCACCGCCATCCAGCGCGACAGCAGTAGCGGCGGCAGCAGCTTGCCTCTCCCTCAGTTGTTTCATATTTCTCTTCGGAGCCATCTCTGTAAAAAAAGAAAAGATTGAACAGTTAATAATCAGTATGGAAGACGGGGAATGAGTACTCCGGGAGGCAGCAAAGCTCAAGCACTTACCAGGAATAATAGCAGGGAATACTGGAGCTTCTGTGGGCTGAACCGGGTTGTCAGTGGCTCGGAAGTCACCTGTCCGGGTTAACACGTTCTAAATGTTCACCGGCCGGTCTGCCAAACTCCTGATCTGGGCCTGGCACTCGTCAGGAATGCTCGGTGGGCTGGTTGATCCCGCTGCGAAGCCAAAAACAAAATGGCTAGTCGTAGAAATTGAAAGCAAAGTAAAAAAGTAAGCAAAAAGTGAAACTGAACGGGCTTACCCCTCAACTCTCCCGCCCAGGAAATCCTCATCTGGATCCCGGGAGCTGGTTCGCAGAGCCCGAGGGTGGAAACTTGGAAGAACTTGTTCTTCCACCCTTTGTTGTTGGTCGGGCAGTTGACCAAGATCTTCCTACCCTGAAGAGCCCCGAGGGAAAAGAACCCGGTCTCTCCATGTACGGGGAACGGTCGGTGCGTCCAAAGTAATTCCTGGATGGAGAGTTCATAGCCGAAGACTTGGGGCCACAGAGAGATGGACCCCATCAAGAACCTCTAATCGTTCGGGGCCAGTTGGCCCGGGACAATCCCCAAGTAGATCAGGACGTCCCGAGCAACCGGATGGAGGGGGAAGCGAAATCCAGCCATGAGGAAGTCCTCATACAGGGTGGTGAAACCCCGCTGGTAGATTTGGGCCCTACCAACACTCACCGCTAAGGAGCAGTGGTCAGGAAGGCCGTATCTATCCCTAATGCGCCCGAGATCCTCAGTACGCAATGTAGACGGGATGAATTCGCTAGAGAAGGCCACCTCGGGGTCGGGTTCCCCTTGTGTTCCGTCGCCTGAATCCCCGGACGTGGAAGCAATGGGGGCTTCCTGGTCCGACTCATCCTCGAAGATACGGATCAAGATTCTGCCTTCACTGTGCTGGTCAGAGGGGGACGCGGATGGCAGACTCAGGCTTGTGTCCGACTCCTCTGACCCGGACCGCTCGTCCTCCGACCGGGAGGATGAGTTAAAACCGGAGTGACACATTCTTGGGATTTCAATAGCTGGAGCGGGAAGAAGATGACGACCAAGGTATGGGTCAGGAACCCCGAGCCTGGTATACATGGGGGGCAAGGTCACTAACCTAAAAGGCAGGGAGTAGATGGTCCTAAACACAAGATGGCACTCTCTCAAGACTACCCCGAAAAAACCCACTCGGTTCAACCGCCCTAATGTGCCACCTGACTAAAAGAAAAAGCAGAATCTAAGGAGGAAAAAATCCCACTCCCGTTCAAAGCCTACAGGGCTCGCTCCCTCCAGCCTTACCGCGGAAAGAAAAGAGAAAGGGAAAGAGAAGGGAAAGAGTGATAAATTGAAGCTCGGACAGGAAAGGGACTTACAGAAATCGACGCAAGAAAAGCGCTCAGGAATCTGGATCGGAAACTTTCTCGCTCTCAACCACTCGGGAATATGTGTCTTTGCAGCAAAGAGTTGAAAGAATGAATAAGTGTTCCTTTATATAAGAGACACGGACGATTTTGATCAAAACAGATTCAACGGCTCATACATTTTCCCGCCCAAAGTGACTGACAGCTGTCACCTCGGGCACGTGAAGCGTCGCCTCAAAAGGTGCGCGCATTAAATGCTGAGGAGACGGTTTGGTTACCATGGAAACGGTCCGGTTACATCCACGCTGGCCTCGTTTGTTCCTGACTAGGCCAGTCACCAGTTGACACGTGGCAGAGGAAGGACCCGGGCCCACGAAGTCACCGCTCGGTCCATACCTCGGCTGACCATTACGACCTGCCCACCCGGGGTTGGGTCCCTGGCTTTTACCGGACGGTTCCTCGAAAGCAGTCTTAATTTTCAAACTTCATCTGATGAGATATCACATCAACTCCGAAAATGGGAGGCAGCTGATATGGCCAGAAATAACCTTCTACAGTCAAACCTCTGCATCAACAGCAACGGACCCGGATCATCCAGGAAGGAAGCCGGTGGCCCACTGATCCCGGGGTCTTTCGAGTGCTACCGCTCGGGATGCTCGCACAGCCTGGGAATGCGACTCAGCAGGTCTCCACCAGGCGCCGATTGACAGCCAAGCTGCTCAGCATTTTCCTAAATCAGTCAGAAGACTAATGTAGACAGTTTCCTAAGCCGTTTAGGAAACTCCCCCATGATTTGTGCTCATCATCTTATAATTAGATTAGGTTTCCTTATCTAATCAGTTGCCTAATGCGGGTGGTCTCTTGCACCTATAAAAGGGGCCACTCATCCCCATTGAAGGGGATCGCATTCTTAAAAAGTAGAATAGCATATACACTCATCTGATACGCATATACCCGACCGGTATTACTGGAAGTGTCGCCCCCAATTATTGGCTCACCAGGCCCGCCGGTGATCTGCTTATACAACGCACTGACGCACCCGTGGACGTAGGTCACCTCGTTAACGGGGCCAAACCACATACAACCGTTTGTGTTACAATCTCTCTCTCTTACCAATTTTTGACATCATCATTTTGTACGCACCAAATACAGTATAAAAATAATACTGCAATATTTTATCCCATAGTTAGTTACCCCAAAATAACTAACTACACTTAATATAATACCCCTTTATTCTATCTGCCAAACAAACAAGGCGAAAGAGTGTTATGGTTCTCGCAAACATCTCTCAACAATATGCTCTCATAATGGGCCCCACAAGTCCAATAATCGACTCTCGTATCACGCAAATGAGTTCTTACTACAGTACAAATATATTTATAGGCAGACATGTTGGTTTTTTTTTTCCTAAGAGCAGACATGTTGGTTAATTGAATGTTCCAACCTCAAAAAATGACTTCTAATATTTCATCGCAAATATATTATATTTGTCAGTTAAAACTAATTTCATTTCCTTACAAATCATCGTGGAATGTTTTAAAATTTTACACCATAAGTTTAAAAATACTAAAGTTACCAGAATTGAACTGCATACTAATGGGTTGAGGCAACCAATTCATGTTTTAGTGGTTGAAACATCGATCCAATCAATTAAATCACTTCTATATTAATTATTATTATGAATATATTTATTGTTTATAGCAAATGTATGGCTATATTTATTTAAGTGCTTTCTGTTTCTAAAAAACATAAAAAATCAAGATCAAAGTAAATTAGTTGTATATATTATTAACTCATGTCAAATGCTTATTAAGGTTAAAAGCCTTTAAGATTTATTCATTTATTTATTTATTTTTTTGCAATTTTCAAGATGATAAAATCGCCTTAACCAATTGACTTTTGAATAGTTTAGTAAATCAATATTGATTTTTGTGATTCCTATTAGAAAAATAGTCCAATTAAAGAATCGCAGAAGACTGCTCGTTTTATCAATATTTGAGTTTTTGTAATAGTTTTTATATATAGCATTATGATACATTATCTATAAAAAAAAAAATCTATACAAATAGATCCATTTTTTTGTTCTCGAGGCGCTATTCTAATCCCTTGTAAACTCAACCACCGCAAATGTGCAAATCCATATTCCAAGCTCCGCACTTGCCAAATTCTCAACTTCGAAAATATTCATCCACCTCTCCTCGACACCGTTTTGATAATAATAGAAAATAGTAAATGAAAAATTACACATCTAGTTAGCTCATGTTTTTTTTTTTTGGTCCAAAAGTTAGCCCCATGTTAGCCCATGTGTATTACAATATTGAGTCAGGTGTTCCGTTTTGAAATTATCCACTACTCTCCAAGGGAGACATCTTATGTTTTCTTTCGTGGATTTTTAGGAAATCAGTTTTTTGATCAAAAAAAAAAAAAGTTAGCGTCCACCTGGCCGCTGCCCAAAGTATGACCAGATCAAGAATTTGACGCAGAAGTCTTATTCTAAAAAGTCAACTCAAATCAATTAATAAGGTGAACAGTGTTCAAACCATTGCAATATTGTACATACCTCCAAAATCAACACCATATCCTATTTTCTCATCCTCTCTCTCACAGTTCTTATTTTTTCCGTAAAATATTTAATTAATTTGAAAGTTTAAATGCTCCGTAACTTTCATTTCTATAAACTCATCGCGAAATATTTTATAATAGAATAATGTTAGGTGTATATACTTTTGTACACATTTTGTGATACACTGTGCTTTAAATACATGCACCTTATTCTGTTTGAATTTTTTACACGTTTCTGTGCACTACTTACACAGTACAGGGTACAAGCATTTAAAGCACAGTGTGTCAAAAAATATGTACACCTAACATTATTGTATAGTAAGATATTTTGCGTTGTGATTTTATATAAATGAAAGCTGTTTAAACTTTCATATTAATTAAATATTTTAAGGAAAAATTAGAACTGAGAGAGAGAATGAGAAAATATGATATGGACACTAATCTGTTAAGGAAAAAATGAATAATGTATTAAATATATAGGTTAAAAGATTAATTTTCAAAAGTTGAGGCGGGCAATGTCTTCCTCCATCCGCCTCTGATTATAACTATGGATAAATTTATTGTATATAGCAACTATACGACTATATTTTGTCCAAGTGTTTTTTTTTTTGGTTCTAAAAAGAAATCATATCTAAAATAGATCAGTGGTATTATTAAGGGAGAATTAAGTTGAAGTCCCCAGGAACTCTAATCCATGAATAGTCCAGTTCCAAATTTTTTTTTTTTTTTCCAAGTGATAGATTCTTGAGTTTTTGAATTGTTTGGTATTAAGTCAATTTTTAAACTGAAAATAAGATTATGGACAAATTTGCCCCCAATTCACATACGTAGAACATGCTGTTTTTCCACCTCAGTACGTTTTTTAAGGCAATTTTTTATTTTTATTTGGAACACTTTGAAATGCCATAACATTGAAACAACTTCATTTTGAATAAAATTTATATATCTGTAATCTAGGAGAAAACATCTATCAAACCATATTCATAATAACTATAACAAACGAAAAAAAAAAAAAAATCATATTACTGTCGGACCAATATAATGTAATGTCACTGTTTTTGTGACAGTGATATTTTACTATCCTTGAAAAAATATTTTACCATAAGTAAGCATGATCATGTATTCAAGAGAATTAGGATTTGCGTGCGTACTTATCATGTTAGGATAAGTCGGTGCCGTTTTCCATTAGGAACTTCTTACAGGGCTAATGAGGCTTATTAGGACTCTCTTCCGTGATACTCCAGTAGCGTAAGATCCCTTGTTAGACTTTATCAAGGGTTGGACCTGGGGTTAGTCGTGTTAGGGCTCATAGGCTCAATAGAAGTTTTTTCGTTCCAATACTCCTACGTCAATCTAGACCAGTGGGACCCGTTCTAAACACGTGGCTAAGGCGAAAGTAGTGGGGTAATTTATGTCATATCAGTGTCCACCATCTAGTGATGTTGATAAAAGTCGACAAATAATAAATCGACTGAAACCAAATCGACCAAACACTGATCAGTCAATTATTTAAAAAAGTGCACAAATTTAAACCTACCAATATAGCTTAAAACCGACCTATCAAAATCAAATAGTCGGTTTTAAAACCATTAAAACCCAAAAAAAGAAAAAAGAAAAAAGAAAAAAAAAAACGACCACAAAAGCCCCTAACACCTGCCCTTGACTTCAAGTATGGTGGATTGTCAACCTTCAATCCTCATAAGCTTTGCCCGCTCGACACTACCAAATAGTTGCTGGAATGCATGGACCAACTTTTGAATTGGTTGGGGTACTGGGCAAAGATCATAATCCCAAGTATGAAAACGTAAACAAGTCGGTGTTGTAGCCTTCTTATAATAAGTCAACTCACAATAATTAATAAACCAAACACAATTCAAACCCTTTGCAATAATGCACAAACCCACAACAATCAACCATATCACATTTTCTCATCCTCCAATTTTAATTTTTAATTTTTTATTTTTAAAAATAATAAATTTCCAAACACACCCTTCCCTCCTCCTCTCTCTTTCTCTCTTCTTCTTCTTCTTCTTCTACTACTTCTATTTTTAATTTTAAAATTTTTTTTTTTCCTCTACTCACACTTCTGCATGGGCTCTCCTTTCATCACCATCCTCACAAACACTCTATCCTACACCCTCCTCCTCTTATCCTGCGCACTCCTCCTACCTCTAGCAATCTCAGCCCCCCTCTACTCCGAATTCATCTCCACAGCCACGAACTTCACCGCCTCCAACTTCAAATTCATCGACCTTTCCGGCGCCTTCTTGGCCTCCCGTGGCGGCGTCTTCGAAGCCATCATCTCAAGTCCCAAGCCCGAACTCCGATCCTTCTACTTCTCCGTCATCCACGCGCCTTCCGGCGCCGTCGTCTGGTCCGCCAATCGTAACTCCTCGATCTCCGATTCCGCCACTCTCCGCCTCACCGTCAACGGCCTCTCCATCACCGACGACGCCGGAATACTGATCTGGTCAACACCGTCGTTCGACTCCGCCGTCGCTCTCTTACAGCTTCAGGATTCTGGTAATTTGGTACTCCTCGATCGGTTCAATTCGTCGCTATGGGAAAGTTTCAGAAATCCGACGGACACGGTTGTTTCAGGCCAGCGATTGTTCGCCGGAGAGTCACTCGTAGGTGCCGTCAACGACAGTGACCTGACCGCCGGCGATTATCGATTTCTGGTCACAGGCAAAGATGCGATATTGCAGTGGAATGGGCTTACCTATTGGAAGCTATCTATGGAATCAAAGGCTTACAGGGATTCAAGTTTGGAAGTTTCGTACATGGAAATCAATGGAAGTGGTTTGTATTTGTTTAATTTAAACGTTTCGAATTCGATACTTGTGATGCGAATGGATTTGGGGGAATCTGATTCTTTTAGGGTTGCGAAATTGCAATCTAATGGACAATTTGTTGTTTCGAGTTTTGCGGGTAATACTAATTGGAATCAGCAATTTGGGGGACCATCTGATAATTGTCGAATTCCTTTCATTTGCGGCCAAATCGGACTCTGCTCCGCTGGAATTTGTGCGTGTCCGCCCAATTTTCACACCAAACCTCAGACTGGAAATTGTGCGCCGGCGGACAGTTCTTACTCTCTACGGCCGGCGACTTGTGAATCGAATTCGAATATGTCGTTTTCGTATATAAAACTGAGCAATGGTGTGGACTATTTCGCTATTGATTTTATTGATCCTGTGATGCTTGGTGTGAATTTATCTGTTTGTGAAAATGTATGTTCTCAGAACTGTTCTTGTTTAGGCTTGTTCCATCAAAGTTCTTCTGGTTCTTGTTATTTACTCCAAAATTATTTGGGTTCGTTTCTGTCGAGTGGTAACAATCGATTGGGCTATATAAAGGCTCTGTATGTACCTCCACCTGAAAACCAAAATGGTAATAACAGAAATTTCCCACTTATTGGTTTAATTCTAATACCTTCATCTGGGGGGTTGTTGTTATTAGCTCTTGTGGTTATTGTAATTGTTTTGGTCAGAAGAAAGAGGCGGTCTGACCAAGCTGTGGTGAAATTAGGCAGTAGAAACTCATCTTCTTCGGGAGAGCTTGAAATAACGTATATACCTGGTTTGCCGGTGAAGTTTGAATACGATGATCTTGTGGCTGCCACTGAGAATTTCAGTACTCAAATTGGTTGTGGCGGATTTGGGGTTGTGTATAAAGGCACTCTTCAGGACAACACCGTTGTAGCGGTGAAGAAGATTACTAGTTTGGGTGCTCAAGGAAAGAAGGAATTCTGTTCCGAGATTGCGGTTATTGGGAATATCCACCATATCAACTTGGTGAGACTGAAAGGTTTCTGTGCACAACACCGACAAAGATTTCTAGTCTACGAGTACATGAACCGGGGTTCACTGGATAAACCTCTGTTTGGTAATGGACCGGTTTTGGAATGGCAGGAGAGATTTGATATTGCTCTTGGAACAGCACGGGGGCTTGCTTATTTGCACACTGGGTGCGAGCACAAGATCGTTCACTGTGATGTGAAGCCCGAGAACATTCTCTTGCATGACAACGTGCAAGTGAAAATCTCGGATTTTGGGCTTTCGAAGCTTTTAAGTCCCGAACAATCTGGTTTGTTTACAACTATGAGAGGCACCCGAGGCTATCTTGCACCGGAGTGGCTTACTAGTTCCGCAATATCTGATAAAACGGATGTTTATAGTTACGGAATGGTATTACTAGAAATTGTGAGGGGAAGAAAGAATTGCTCATTGCAAGAAGTGAGCCACAGCATAGAAAATGATAGCAGTAGTGGATATAGTCGATCAAATTCCTCGTTTGAAGGAGTCCAACGAATTTATTTCCCATTATTCGCATTGGAAATGCACCAGCGAATGAGGTATTTGGAGCTTGCTGACCCAAGACTTGGGGGACGGGTCACGAGTGAGGAGGTAGAGAGGCTAGTGAGAGTGGCTCTTTGTTGTGTGCACGAAGACCCGTTTCTGAGACCGTCCATGGCTAATGTTGTTGGAATGTTGGAAGGCGGACTACCTTTGGGCGAGCCCCGTATTGGGTCGTTGAACTTTCTGCGATTCTATGGCCGAAGATTCACCGAAGTATCAACAATGGAAGGCCACAATGAAATGAATGAGTTTGAATGGCAAGCACAAGCAAATGCTACTCCTAATAGCACTACAAGTGGCTCACACAACTCTTTTTCTTACATGTCTTCACAGCAAGTCTCAGGTCCGAGGTAGTGCGAAAGCGTCAATGGTTTTGTATTTTATTTTATTATTATTTTTTTTGTTTAGCATTTTTTGTAGCTGAGTCCATGGATTAGGTGATTCCACTTGATGGGGCTGCCAAGTCAATTGTTGTTTATGTGGTTTACCATTGTAAATATTTCAGTTTTTCTCCAACAGTTGTCCTAAAGTTTGGAAGATGAGTTCAATCATGTGAATTCTCTTCTATTCTTGAGGAACAACAGAGTGGAAGAGAGTTTCTGATGTAAAGGTCATTTTTTTTTTTGGGTACAATTTGGTTATAAATTTAGGTGAAGATTTGGTGAATTTTCCGCCAATTATTGTTGTTTACTGTTCTATTTATTCAAATATATTTTATAGCTTGCACATGTCTATGTAGTAATGAATGCTTCATTTTTTTATGCTCCAAGTAGCTGTATTTAAAAAATAAATAATTTTTTTTTTGATCTGGCGTCTACTTGATATGATAGCAACTTAGCCCAAAATATAGCAAGAAAAGTTAAGCAGGAAGGAAAAAAAAAATATATATATATATATATATTTAGGCAAAAAGTTCTTAGAAATAATTTCAAGAGTTTAAAGTTCAATTTAATTCTTATTATTTTGTATAAAATTCCCTCAAAGGTCGAGTTAAGTGAAATAATATTCATATATGCCAACTGAAATTTTACTTAATATTTTTGTATGACGGACCTTTTCCTAATCAAGAATCTTAATTGTCATTGACTCTAATATTATTATTATTATTATTTTTTTATTCATAATGTCTTTTTCACTAATTACTCAAAAAAAAAAAAAAAAAAATTATTTAATGGGCTTCATTCCAAATTAGGGTTGGGTGCAAAGACGAAAATGATAGAAAATATTGTAGTAATTAGATGACCAGAATAATTCAAACCTAAAATTCCAAAAAAGAATAAACCAAAACTAAGATTTCCTACCAAGACCCTTGTGATCTAGTGGCATCAATCCCTCTCCCTTAAGTAGGAGAGAGAGGGTTTGAATCCCATTAGGATTTACTCCGTATTTACATGCCCCTTTGTTATGTCCTTAAGTCGGAATGAGTGGTCATTGTTGAACTTTGGTGTGCGCCATTGAGAGGCTTGAGGTGGGGCTGGGTTGGGTTGGGTTGGATTGGGAGGCGAGTATCTGGGCGATTTTAATGTTTATATAGCTGTGTCCATGGATTACGTGAATCCATTTCACGAGGCTGCCAAGTATATATTGCTGTTTGTGGTTTTTAGCATTGTAAATATTTCAGTTTTTCCTCTTTTCCCCAGGAATTTATTCTAAACATTGGAAGATGAGTTCTCATAGTTTTGAGGAACGTGGGAGAGAGATTCATAGGGCCGGCCCTGACAAATAAGGGGCCTTAAGTGAAACATTAAGACGGGGTGGCCCTTGAAGCGAAAATTTTTGGGTCTATTTATATATATTTGTGGGTATAATTAAATATATTATAGTGTTAATTTGCGAGTTTTCTTCCATCATTTTTGAGAATTCGGAAGTTCTGTAATTGAAATCTTTATTGCATGTATTGAATTCGGAGGTTTCCAATATTTTCTTGGACTCTATTACAATTTGTTCAACATATTATAAATAAAAAAATTTTATTTTGGGCCCTACTCAGTATTTTTCGGAGGCCTATAGAAGAGCAACAAATGAACAAGATTTTGGGGGCCTTAGGCGGTGGCCTACCCCGCCTATAGGCAGGGCTGACCCTGGAGGTTCATATATAAAGATTCTTCTTTGAGTAATACAAGGTAAACCTAAAGTTTGTAAAGAATACACAAGCTGATGTGGCGATAAAATTTTGAAATTAAATCTATCGATATGTTTTCATAGTTGGTAAGTAAAAATGTATTCTTTTGGTGATCCACGTCAGCAGATATATGTTTTACGTGTACCTACCATTTCTCTTTTTCTTTGATTATCCATTTTAATTCCAAATTGATGTAAAGATTTGATATGTGGCAAAAAATTTCTCTTAATTATTGTTGTCACTCAAGTATATTTCAGCTTGCACAAGTCTAGCTAGTAATTAATCAATCCTTCATTTTCCCATAGAATGGATCTTCTGATGACTCTCCATACAACAAAATCAAAGACAGCTCTAATAATTAAACATGACTATGATAGTGTTTTCAAACTTGGTTTTCCTTGTTTGGGCTGCAAGTGATGACTTTAGCAAACCTATATGACGAGGGAGGAATGCTTTTTTCTACAAAATTTTAATCAAAGAGTCAAGATTTAAACATTATTCTAAAAAATGTATCTTAGCCATATGAAAGGTGAGACATTTGGATCCAAATTTGCTCTCACCTTTTGAAACACTGTACAAGACTTCGAATTTAAAAAACAAGAGGGACTATCACAACAAACACCATCACCACTCATATCTTTCTCTGTCTCTCTCACGGTCTCACCACCACTACCACCAGCATGTCGCCACCACCTTACCACATAAAGACCAATTTTAAAAATTATCACCCCCCGCCCCCCCATAATATTTAAGCTTCTTTAAATGAATTCAGATTATATTTTCAAATATCACATTTTAAAATTAAAAATTATATCTCTTACCTCCAAAAGGTCTAAAACTAATTCTACATCTTTACTCTCTATTTTAATTGGGAAATCTGTTAACCAAAAAATAATAGAATTGGAGAATATTTGTGAATTTTTTTGAGAGATATTGTGAATATTGATCAATTGGGGTACTTGTGAATTTGTTGAATTGGGGAATTTATGTATAATATAAGTAGACCCAAAAAAATTCAGCAAAAAGAAAAAAAGGATCCAAAAAATTCGCCTTTAGGACCTGCCTCCGAAGTCTCGTATAGCTTAGGCCACCCTAGGGATGGGCATTCGATTATTTAGATTCAATTTTGGCTAATTCGGTTCGATTTGGGAACTAATAAACTTAAACCGAACTGAAATTTTTAATTCGATTGGGTTTTTAACCGAACTAAAATTTGAAATTCGGTTTGATAGGGTTCGGTTTCGGTTAACTGAACTATTTGCCCACTCCCAGGCCCCCCTGACAAAAAATCCTGACTCCGTCCCTGTTAATTTATTGGCAATTTTTTTTTCTTTTATACCACTCAAATCTCTCTCATCACCACTACCCCCATCGCCACCACCTTATAGGCAAACTTTTTTATTTTTATTTTGTTCTTTTTTCTTTTCAATAATTTTTTTTGGAGGTGTTAGGATATAATAGTTCAGATATATTATGTCTAGATATAGTATGTCTAGGTTCAATGAACTTATTTAAGTATGCCTAATTATCTCATTTTCCTTATTATGTTATTTTCTCTTTTATTATGATCCTCTTCCCGCCTATATAAAGGCTTCATATTGTAATGGTTTATACACAACTCAATAATACATTTTGGTATTATTCTCTTAACTCTCTCTCTAATACTTTAATATGGTATCAGAGCCATCGGTCTTTCTATGGTAATCTCTCAATCATATTCCGTTTAACCGGCGGGCGGGTGACAACCTTGTCACCCATAAGACCTTTGTCATCACCATCATCTCACCGACCGCCACCACCGTCCAGCCTCCTCCTCTGCCTTAGTTTGATTGGACCACCACCTCTACTCTGTCCAACCTGACGATATCATGCTGGTGTTTCCCGGTTTGGTTCCAGTCAACGTTTCCATTCGTTTTCTCTTAGCCCAACTTGACGCTATCTTGCTAGTGTTTTCCGGTCTGGTTCTAGTCAGCGCTTGCATCGTTGGTTCTCCTGTTCCAACTCGTTGCAATCATGCCGGTGTTTCCCGGTCCAGTTCCAGTCAGCATTTCCATTGTTTGTTCTCATAGACCAACTCGACGCTATCATCTGGTGTTTCCTGGTCTAGTTTCGGTCATCGCCTTCATTGTTGGATTGCATAGACTTTTTTTCACTACACTTTTATTGTCCCTCATCAGCTCCGCTCGGTCAACGTTGACCCGCCAACTGTAGGATTTGGTTTCCAAACTCAAGCTGGTTTCAATATCACACCTTGAGTTTGAGGGGGGCTGTTAGAATATAATAGTCCAGATACATTATGTCTAGATACAATATGTCCAAATACATATGTTTAGGTTCAACGTACTTATTTAATTGCATGCCTAATTGTCTCATTTTCCTTATTAGGTTATCCTTTCCTTTATTAGGATCCTCTCACAGCCTATATAAAGGGTTCGATCATATTGTAATGATTTACACACAACTTAATAATACATTTTGATATTATACTCTCAACTCTCTCTCATACTTTAACAAGGGGAGGGGTGGCATGTGTATGCGACCAAATCCATTCAATTTCTAAAAGATGACAAATATCATTATTATTATTACTGATAATTAATTTCCTACCGAATCCAAACTCAAAATTCCAAGAAAGATCGAGTTATCCCCAACCCAATAATTGGACACAAGATTTCTCACTACTCTTTGTTTCCATATATGGACTATGGTACCAAAAATCCGAAGAAGAAGCACAAGGATTCTCTTTCAACTTCAACTTCTGGAACAACCATTAAATTAGAGCAACATACAGAATAATAAAAGCAAAACAAAATGAATGTTCCTACAACTTTACTGAATTAATGTCCTGATCATAAACACTTGATCCTCTTGTATCGATCCAAAAAGCAAGATACACAAAAAGAAATAAGAAATTACTAAAATTTTTTAATAATTAATTGGTGGAATATCAAGTTGAATTAATGGTACAATTTTATTTTAAAAAAAATAGATGACCCAAAATTTTATTATTAGTGGAATTTTTTGGGGTTAAAGTCACGTCCATAGTGTTTTCCCTCACATTTAAGATAAAATAAAAACATTAAACATTGTATGAAATTAAGAATTGATGAAGAAAAGTGACATTCCAGAACAAAATTTTAATATAATTTTACCCATTTTTTTCTTTTCTTTTTTATTCCTTGTTTTCCACAACAATATATAAAACATTCGAAAAGTACTTTTTATTATTTTATCTCTTTAAAAACTAAGCAAAATCTAAAGGTGTAATTTCAGGCTTAGTGTAGTTGGTAAAAAGACTCTCCAAGTCATGCTCATATCAGGGTTCGAACCTTGCCTCCCTCCCCCAAGTCCTAACAAATTGTGTTAAATTTCTCAAGACTAGAATACCGCTTGAGCGAGCTGCTCGAGTGAGGCATCGATGGATTGGTTTCTAGAAACTCACTTAATAGGGTGTTTGCCCGAGCGAGCCCTGCGAGCAAATAAGGGAATTATATGTTCCTAAGTGGATTAGGTTAGCAGTACTTTTGGATAAGTTTCCATGCATGAATTAGTCTCCTAATTAGATAGAATTGATTGTAGAGAAATGTTTCCTGATGAAGAAGTATTTTCATGTGGGTAAATCTTCTTCTACTAGGATTATGCAAAGTATATTCTATATATTGGATGATATGATGTATAGAGAGATGATGAGAACTTGAATTAGAGATAAAATTTTGGAGAGAGAGAGCTTAGAAAAGAGTTAGAATACTTAGAAAAGAGTTAGAATATGTGTGTATGGTGAGGCATCTACTGTGAAGGAGGGTTTGCATTCTCAATCAATAAATGAGTCATTCTTTGTGGTGGGATTAGCCCAGTGGGGGTGAACCACATAGAAATCTTCTGTACCGATTTTCTTTTGGCCCTTTTCTATTTCATGTGTGTTCACTATTTGATTGATTTTGTGGTCTTGGGCACAAGAAGTAGTATTAGAGTTAACAATGGGAAAAATCCATCATGGAAGACACCTTATTCAGAAAGAGAGATTGAACTGTCAATTGAAGTGAAAAATAATTCTTAAACTACCATATGAACTCTACAAATCACCAAAAAATACAGAAAGTTTTCTAAAATATTGAAGTTTAATGGAAAAATAAATATAGACCAAATGCAGTGAGAAAAAATATCTGAAATAAATACTCAAAGTCAACCAATCTGTTGTGGTGTAAAAACATAATGTTTTCAAAGAATGTTTGTGTCAAGTAAGTGTCGTTTCAAACTTCCTAAAATTAAATAAAAAATCATGGGTGAGCCTCAATGAGTTACGAAGACTATACAAGTGGTTTCATCATCATCCATGAAGTGTTGAACTCAGAATAGCATTTTAAAGACATATGGCTCATTATTTTGGGTGTTTATGCGAAATCAAGGTTTTGATATTTGAAAACAAGTTTTGAGGGTCTAAGATGGGTTTTGAAATAGAGGTTTTGAGAGGTTTTTTTCAGTGCTAATGAAGAGATTATAACCGCTTAGAATGCCATTCTTGAACTCAACTCAAGAGTTTGAAAATAGAGGTTTTGATCAAAGTTTCTTCAAGAAATCATCATCAAGATTCAACTAGTGTGTTTGTGTATATGACAAACAACATCTATCTAGTAAAGTTTTGAGCATTTGGGATACTATTCATAAGGATTCATTTTCTCAAGAACTATACTTTCACTTATATAATGTCGACTAAGAAATCAAAGAAAATGAAAATGAAATGAGACGAAAAGAGATGAACAATGTGTAGCACCTATAAATTCCATTTCCCTAATATTAAATAAAAACCAGTTTTATTTTATTATTGTGTATTATTTCTAGTAGTTATATGATTTTAATAAATATTTTATACATGTGTTATTATTTACAAATGCAATGCCTTCAATTTCGTAATCCTTAGTAATTTTACTTGTGTTATTACTTAAGACTGCACCCCTAAGATACCCTACGTTTTGAGATTAAAATCATTAATAAAATCCAGTGTCACATCGCCTACATTTTTATCACTAATATTTATGTTTGGGATTTTTTTTCCTAAAACTAATCGGACCAACTAATTGGACTAGACTGAACCAATCTACGTAACTAAATCAACAAACTGATCTATCTCAATCAAATTATTGAAGTTCAATCATCATTTTCACATGGCTGAAATTTGCGCGGCGTGTGCATCAACTACCTGCCACAAATTTAACTTACTTCATTGATTGTTTTTTTATTTTATTTTATTTTTTATTTTTTTTATTTATTTTTATATATATGCCCGTATAATGCATGAGCACAACACATAGCATTCCTCTTACAGTGCAAGTTTCAAATTCACAAACACAAAGCTTTCAAAGATCTCTCACTCTCATTTCCCTCCCAACCATTCAACCGCACACACAAACATATGCATTCCGGAAATTCAAGAAGAAGAAGAAAATACAGAAGAATAAGAATATCACAGTGAACTCAAGCTTCCAAAGCCATAGTCATTACCATTTCAAGCCAGAGTTTATATTTCGGAATTGTTTGGTTGGAAAATTTGTAAGTGTGTGAGCGTGCCAGGCAAGCAAGTTGTCAATGTGTATGATAAAAACTGCGCCTCACCAGGAAGATTATGGTGACGTTCGATGCCTTAACAAGGACTTCAAACGTGTGAGATGAAATACAAAGAAGAAGAAGAAGAAGAAGAAGAAGAAGAAGAAGAAGAGAAATGGGAGTTCGAAGGATACCTTCGAAGTGGTTGAACTATTCTATAACTACTCCTACGAATTGCATTAAAGGAAAGTAAAGTATTGAAGGAATACTAAACTAAAACTAAACTAATGTAAAATAAAGTAATAGCCATGGTGGCCAAATGAAAAAGATTACATAATGTTGAAATGTTTGTTGGTCAAGGATCCATTACAAGGAGTACACAACATCTATTTATAGATGAATTACATAACCACTTATTTGAATTTGAACATTTCCCTCCTATTACATTAACTAACAATTCAAATTCCTACAACTTCTAGAAAGTTAACTACCAATTAGTGAGAGATGCTCCTACAATGACAAGTGTCTTCAAATGACTTCCATATATCTCTATCATCATCATTGATATTCACCACTTTTGATGTACTCCTACGATGACAAGTGTCCTGTAAGAAATTTATAAATGGCTTCCATGGTAAGCCAAAGTAGCTAATAATAATAATAATAATAATAATAATAATAATAATATATAGTAGTATAATTATATTTTATGGTATAAACATAAGCCCCCCTGGTTCTTTGAAAATGAAGCATACGTAATTTTTGAAGAACCAATTTCTTGATTTTCATATAATAATGTAACTTACTTCGAAGCCAACAAAACAACTTCGAACACAAAAAATAGCTTTAAAGTAGCATTTGTGGCTAAAATCGTAACTTCAATCACAAAGTAAATGGCTTTAAAATTGCCTCGAATCCAATCAAATAATTTCGAACATTAAATAAATGACTGTAAACTTGCTTCGAAGTCAATGTAATAGCTTTGAACACAAAAGAGTGGCTTTAAACTTGATTCGAAGCCAATACAATAGCCTTGAATGCAAAAATAATGACTTTTAACTTACTTCGAAGCCAATAAAAAATATTTGAACACAAAACAATAGCTTCAAAGTTGCTTCGAAGCCAATGAAAAGGATTTGATCATGAAATGATAGCTTGACATTGTATTCGAAATAAATATAGGAGGTTCGAAAATAAAGGACTTTAATTTTGCTTTGAAGCCAAAATAAAAGCCTTAAACACATTATAAATTGTTTTTAAATTGGTTCAAAATCAATAGATTAACTTTGAATACCAAAAAATGGCTTTAAAGTTAATTCGAAGCCAATATAGTTGCTTCGAACACTAGATAGGTTGCTTTTAAACTAATTTGAAGTCAATGTAATATCCTCTAAAATAAACTGTTTCGAAGCCAATATGATAACTTTGAACACAAATAAACCACCTTAACCTAGCTTCGAAACCAATAAGAAAACTTTGAACAAAATGAATTTGTTTTAAAATGGCTTTGAAGCCAATAAAGGTATTTTTGAAAATACTTCTATTTAACCAACTACTATTGGTATATCATCAATCGAATAAACTTTTGGTTTGAACATGTAACCAATCAAAGAACTAATCATACACCAACACCAAGCCAAAATTACTACCAAACATGGTTTTGGCTAACTTGTTGGAATGGAAAATGATATCCATACTTTATTTGGACTTTAGGAACTTCTATGCCACTGATTAACTCTAGACATTTAACAAGCATTTCGAATGGGTGTCATGTACTTCAAGTCTTCAACACTGGCTTCTACATCACCAAATGTGACTTGTACTTAGGCCCATTTCCTTTATATACACTATTGTGTGTATAGTGTATATTACTTCAACATCTACAACACAATCTAGAATTTGATGCATGTAAATTTGGCTCGAGCAAATTTCAACAAAACCAACTCTGTGCTTACTTCTGTCTGTTAGTTGGAGCCACGCATGAACAACAGTCTTGGTCCTATTAGACCAATTAAAGCAGTGATCAACTAATTCGATGATCGAATTAGTATTTATATTGGTGTCAATAATCTCTTCCCTTTGATAATAATCTTGCCATAGAATAATTCACGTAGTCATAATCCATTTTTGATGAGCACCACATAGCCAAAGTGGGTATTGACCATCTAAAGCCAAAGTATAAAGTGACTTAAATAAGTCATAAATTTCAACCCTTTGTGTAGTGTCGAAAAACCCAAATTTATGAACAAAAGCATGTTCATGATCCTCAACCATATTTGGTTGTACAATGGACCCCCCGAGTGTATTTTGATCACAATCATTTGGTTGATTAACCAATAGAGGTGATGATGGTGTTGGTGATTTTCTTGTTTCCACCATTAAAGGATCATGAAGATCCTTCATAATAAATTAAGGGATTTTCCCCTCGCTGTGTTGGTCGGAGGGGGTCCCGGAAGACGAATCTAGACTGGTATCCGGCGTTCCTGATCGTAACTGCTTGTCCTCCGACCGGGAAGACGAGTCGAAGTCAGAGTGACACATCTCTGAGTTCTGTGTGTCTGGATAAGGGAGCAAGTGGCGGCCTAAGTATGGGTCCGCAACCCCATGTCTAAGGTATAAGGGGGGCAGGACTACGAGCCTAAGGGGTAAGGTGTACAAGGTCCTAACGGTCAAGCAACACTCGTGCAAAACTGACACAGGACAACCCGATCGGTTAAACCACCCACCTACACCTCCTAACCTAAATGAAGAAACAAAATCTATGGAAAAAGAAATCCCATTCCCGCTCTACACCCAAGGGATTCGTTCCCTCCAGCCTTACTTCGAAGAGAAAAAGGAAAAGAAGAAGATGGAAAGGAACAATGAATCGAAATTGAGGAATGGAGACTTACAAGGAATAACGCAGAAAAGAGCTGGAGAAGCTATGTTGGGTACTTTTTGCTCTCAAAACCACTCGTGGAATCTACTTCTTGGCAGCAGGAACTAGCGAAATAAGCAAGTGTTCCTTATATAGGAAGCACGGACGGTCCAGATTAAGCCAGATCTAACGGCCAGGAAACTTTCCCGCCAAAACTGTCCGACAACTGTCACCTCAGGCACGTGGAGCGTCGCCTCAAAAGGTGCGCGCATTAAATGTATGACGAGACGGTTCGGTTACCATGTAAGCAGCTCAGTTTCTCCTATGCTGGCCTCGCTGGATCTTGACCAGGCCAATGACCAGTTGACACGTGGCTAAAGTCGGACTTGGGCCACAGGTCACCGCTCGGTCCACACCCGAGTGGACCGGCACGACCGATTTCATCCCGGGGAAGGTCCCAACCTCGTAATCGGACGGTACTACCAAAGCCGTCCTAATTTTCAAACCTTATCTGATGGGACATCACATCAACTTCGAAAATGGGGGACAACTGATATGTCTAGAAATATTCAGCCAATGTCAAACTGCCACATTGGCATTCAAGACCCCGAACTATCCAGAATAGGCGCCTATGGCCCATCAATCCCGAGGTCATCGACTATGACTGTTCGGAGTGTTTCAACGGCTCAGGCGTACAGCGCAGCTGCTCTTCACGAGGTGCAGCTTGGCAACCAAGCTATTCCACGGTTTTCTAATCCGATCAGAAGACTGTTGGGAAGAATGATCAGTTTCCTAAACCACTTAGGAAACTCCCCTAAATTTATGTAAATCAGTTGCAATCAGATTAGGCTTAAAAGAGTTTGGTAAAAGATAATTCTATTATTTACACAATAGGTTTATATAGAGTTACAAGAGAAAAACAAGAAAGGAAATAAAATCAAGACATTAAAAGATAAAAATCATAATGGTCAACATGACCCAAAAAATATCTCCTAATCACGGATATAATTGCTTAATTTCAACAGGCTTCCTAATCTGATTACTTACCATGTACAAGAGGACTCTTGCATCTATAAAAGAGCCCGCCTACCTTCTTTACGGGGGAGAGCATTCTAACCAAAAGAATAGCATAAAATTCTCACTCATACGCATACACCCGGTCGGTTTTACTGGTAGTGTCGCCCAACTGTTGGCTCACCAGGCCCGCCGGTGATCTGCTAGTGAAGCGCACTAATGGAACCGTGGATGTAGGTCACCTCGTTAACGGGACCGAACCACATACAAGCTCTTGTGTCCCCATATCTCTCTTTGAATCTCTCTTACCAACTTTTGGCATCATCAAGTAGAAATTTGGGATTGTACTAGGCCGCCCGCTTGAGCGGTACTGGCCTCCCATGCACCTTTATACTTGTTTATGATGTGCCTTTTTAGTGTGTTATTTCCTCCACCTTTATAAGAAAATTTGAGTCTGCATATTTTGCAAATAGCTCCATTTTTTTTTCATCATTTAATTTAAGAAATAACCAAATGGGTGATTTTAATTTTCTTGCAGTGGTGGGAACATTAGGATTTGAAGGAGATGGATTAGACTCCATAATTTCAACTTCGTGATCATCCTCCTCCAATTCCAAATCATTAATCTCATTTTTTTTCCCTATAATCTATATTTTCAAAGTCATAAGTTGGCCCTTCTCTAGTATTTGAAGGTCTTGAATAAGATGGCATTTTTTTTAAAATAAAAAAAATAAGGGAAAGAAATATAAAAGATTAAAAATAACAACAATTAAATAAGCAACTAAAGCAAGAAACAAAACAATAAATAAATTTACCTCAACTTATAGTAGTAGAAGAAGAAGTGAAGAACTATAAATTATAATAAGACTTGAGATTTACGAGCTTCTAAGTTGTAGAAGACTAGAAGTGCTTTTACAAACTAGAGCTTTGAATCACCAACTTGTAGAGTAGAAGTGCTTGTAGACTTGTAGTTTATGGACTTGTAGAGAGAAAATAGAGACTAGAAAGAGATAATTCATTTTGGGGAAAATTGGTGAAAGGGTCATTAAGAGGAGCTTTATTGGGATTAAAGACAGTTTAAAATACACATTGGAAGCAAGTCCTGCTAGAAAAAGACAAAAGAAATAAATTTGAAAAAACCACATTTACCCTCGCCACACGCGCCACATGCGCATGATCCCTGCCTGCCACACGCGCCACATGCGCATGATTCTGGCCTTCCCACGCGCCTCACGCGTATGTTTGCTTTCCAAACTGCTTGCACCATGTGAGTGTTGCACTATATAATTTCAATTTCGAAAAAATGATTTTAAACTTTAAACCTCCATAACTTTTGTTCTACAAGTCCATTTTTTGTAAATTTTATACCGTTGGAATCGTGTCGACGAGATCTACAAAACTAGTACCATTGTTGATATGTTTTGAGCAAAAAAAAAAATTCAAATTCTTACAAATATAAATAATAAGTGAAATTTCACCATAACAACTAGTCATTGTTGATAAGGGATTTTTGCCTAGCAAAATCAATCTGATGCGCAAGAGGATTGTGGATGATGCAAAATGTATGGTATGCGGGCACAAGGCGGAATCGGCCGGTTACTCATGCTCTTTGCTGGTGTTCACATGCTAAAGTTCTTTGGGAGAGATTTTTCCCTACAGAATTTAGGTAGATAGGGTCCCCAAGGTGCATGGAGTGGTCAGATTGGCTTACGGAATTTTTGACAGCCAAAAATTCTGATCAAATCATGGATGATTTGGCAAAGGCAAAATAAATGGGTAATGGAGGGCATTGGAATGTTGACTGATGAGGTGGCGATGGTGATATCAGGATACGTGGATGAACTTAAAGCTATGAGAGCTTTGGAGCCTTCGTGTAACTCTGTTGCCCAGGCCAGAAGTGGGTTGGTCCGAGACATGGGAGACTTAAACTCAATAATATTGTTCATCTTAAGTCAAATTTGACTTAGGAATTCTGAACTGAAATTACATTCAATACTATATTTTTTACTAAGAAAATTTACACAACCCCTTCTAAAACTGAACAGTTCCCCCCACTAAAAGAATTAAGTGAAATTTCACGGAAAAAGTTAGATGAAATTTCATTTATGACAAATCAAAGTTAAGTAAATTTTACTCATCTTAAGTCAAATTTGACTTAGGATCATTCTGAACTGAAAATTACATTCAATACTGTATTTTTTCACTAAGAAAATTTACACAACTTCTTCTGAACCTGAACAGTTCCCCCCACTAAAAGAATTAAGTGAAATTTCACGGAGAAAGTTAAGTGAAATTTCATTTATATATGACAAATCAAAGTTAACTAAAATTTACTCAACTTAAGTCAAATTTGACTTAGGATCATTCTGAACTGAAATTTCAACTTAATAATAAATTTCATTAGCTACCTGCATAAAATTATCAAACAACTTAATAGTAAATTTTATTAGCTACTTTTAAAAATCGCGTGGGGGCCAAACTAAGCCCTAATCTATACTTAAAGTATTTAATTTGCCCCTTTTTAAACTAAGAAATCTTACAATAGAGAAAATTTCAACCTCCATAAATATTAAGTGAAATTTCACTTAATATTTCATAGTGAAATTTCACTTAATATTTCATGTACTTAGTGAAATTTCACTTATTATTCATATATGTAAAATTTTGAATTTTTTTTTTTGCTCAAAACATATCAACAATGGTACTAGTTTTGTAGATCTCGTCGACACGATTCCAGTGGTATAAAATTTGCAAAAAATGGAGTTGTAGATCAAAAGTTATAAAGGTTTAAAGTTTAAAAATATTTTTCGAAATTAGAAATTATACAGTACTATGCTCACACCATGTGAGTGACTTGGGAGACATTTCCCCAGGTTTAGCGCGCGTGTTGGGCAGGTTAGTGCATGTGGGAGAATTTCTTGCGTGTTGTGTGCGGTTGACTTGGTTATTTTACAATTCCTTTAAGGGTAGTTTGGTCTGATGAAAAGAGTAAAATGGATTTGAAAAGTGACGTTTTAATATTGTGGATGTAGGTTAAAAATGGGCCTGTGCTTTTGTCCTTAGTGAGTTTATTGTTAATGGGCTGTCTTTTAATCCAATTATGCCCAATTTTAAGGACCTTAAGCCTAGCCTCCCTTGATTTTGTGTGAGAAAATATATTTTGGGAAGTTTGTATTTATAGAAAATGGGCTAAGGGGTATTTTGGAAAGTTAAAATTTGCATTTTTACCTCCAAAATTAGCCGTTTTATAGTCATTAGAGGGGTAAAAAGTGGGGAAAAATTTTTGAAAAAAGGCCAAACTAACCGTTATGGCCTCGGGCGGGCTTGCCGGGCCATAACGGCTAGTTCATTCGGGTTTTTGGGCCGGGCTTTCTGGGCGGACTTGCAAGCTAGCAGACCAGGCCTGATTTCAGGCTAACAAGTGGTCCAAGTTATGGACGAGATTAGTTGTATCCGGCCCAGACCGAATAGAATTACTCGGACCTACCGAGCTAGGCAGGGCTTTTAGCCCTGATAAATCGGAGAGCCCGGTCCAGGCCAACTAGACCCGATTGACACATCTAGATGACAACGTTAATGAATGGTTTTTTCACTGCAAGTGTACAATTATTTACTCATAGTTTGCAAACATGGATATATGAGTGATAAATTCGCACTATAACATAGGCAATAAGTAGGAGATTTTCAACAATCAATCCATGTTTGCTAATTACGATGTAGTCATCAATTTCATACTCCATAACGCCAATAATTCTAATCAGAAGTGACGATAAACACGAGTATTAAATTTCATACTCATATTAGACTTAGATTGACACATTTTACAGAAACCCTATTTTTGCACTTTAATTAAACAATACTACCATAAGTTGTAATACCCTAATTTGCAGAAACCACATATGAGTAAACCAAAATCACAACAATCTCAAAAGCCCTATTTTTGGAGTCTTAGGTTAAGAGTACTTTGAACACCCCCCCCCCCCCCCCCGTTACAACACACACACACACACACACACACAAAAACCCTAATCTATTGTCGGGTGAGTCAATACCACGATTTTTGCCCAATTTGTTTTACCCTGATATAATGATTTTTATTAAAAAAATAAAAAATAAAAAAATTGTTTGATTGTGATTAACAAAGATGCATAGTGTGAAAAAGTTGTGAATGGTTCAGACAAAAGTTTTAACTTTTACACTACGTACCCTTCCTTCCCCATAATCTAGTCAGCGTAAGAAATGAGCGTGAAGCTTCGATTGTCGTCGTCGGAGTGGCAGTATAAGACTTCACGCAAGGACGGAGAAGATGAGGTCTGTTGATTATGCAATGGTTTGTTGATTTGATCGTATCAAATTTTGAAAACCCTAAATTTGGGGTTTTAATCACATCTAACGAGGACTCCTACGTAATCATTTATGGGGAAACGAAATTATGTAGTTGGAGTTTTAATCACAATTTGAAAGGAGAGGAATAGAATGCGCGCGATGGTGAGGGATAGTTATGTCCAGGTCTTTTTTGTGGACCTTAGACTGAAACATTTTAAAGACTGGACCAATTGCAAGAAAGTTACCACTTAGGATTTTATACTAATTAACTCTTAAATTAATTGCTAAAAAAAAAATGATTAAAGAAAAAGCTCATATTTTATTATTATTATTAATTTTTTATGTAATTTTGCTTGACTTGGTCATGATGTGGCTTCCTCCTCTCCTCTCCTTGCGCCTGCAGGGTGCGGTAATCATAGATGAGGGGGACTACCTTTGGTTTTGTATTTGTTTTCATTCTTTTTGGTGGTGTTTATGCTAAATTTGCTTATGATACCATTTATCGGTTTGTGGTCATTTGTACAGGGGAGTTTGATTTCATCAGCCTGTATTGGAGTTGTGTTGGTTTGTGGAGGCTTGGGTTAGTGGCCGGTTTGGAAGTCTGATGGGTTTTTTTGGTTGCCCAAGCCACATGATAATTTTTGTAACATTTTACCTATTAATGAAAATACTGATAATAATAATAATTATTATAATTAGTTTGCAAAGGACTAAAATATAAGCAAATATCTAGAAAGCACGGACAAGGACACGTGACACGCGATTCGATACGACATTGTCAAGTCGATATGTCAAATTCTAAAAAAAAAAGGACACGACACGTCAGGAATACCTTTATTTTAAAATATTTTTTCAAAATATATTTTAATGTAATGTACTTACAAGTTTAAAATACTCACTAGTCTAGTTCTTGACACTGTTAGATTTTAAAAAATAAAAATTTACGTAAATTTTAGAGAAATAACCATTAAAAATAATCTCCCATTACTTATAGAAACACTAATTAAAATTAACATAGGAAAAGCAATACTGTCAAAGTGGCAACAAATGAATCACAAATATGAACAATAGCACGTCAAAATCAAACCATTATCATTATCATCAAGAAGGACCGATGAAGCTGCATGTGAATAAAAAAGTCACATAAGGCTAAAAAAAAAAAAAAGAAAGGGAAAAGCAACAAGTGGCTTCAGGCTTCATCCAAAAACATAAAAAATTGCATGAGTCGTAAAAGTTATCATTGAATCATAAAAATTAACAATAGAGAATAGTAGCAGGCAACATCTGAAGCCAAAAAGACTGAAACAATAAATAAAAACATGGGTTTTCAGTGTGAACCTGACGGCTGCGACATGTTCGAGTTCGAGTAAGAGGAAGAGGGGCTTCACTGAGGTAGGGGCTTCGTCATACGCCATGACGCTACGATGGAGTCGAGTCGAGTTGATGACGTAGGAGGCTCGCCTAAGGTGTCGCGATGCTGGGAGTTGAGTCGACAAGGTCTGCCATCACAAGGTGGGCGAGGGTTTCTATTTCTCTCTTACGGTTTCTATTTATCGAGCTGGTGTGGGTTTGTAAATTGAAAAGGGTCTTTTAAGTTCACTTAAAAAAAAAAAATAAAGTTTCTAGTGTCCTGTGAGTGTCCACGCGTGTCACAATTAAATTATTAAATTGGAGCATCCAACCTAAATCAATTGGTAATGGGTGGAGTAGCCCTTTGAACTTATATATTGAGTAGTTATGTTATAACTCTCCGATCATGTGGGACAAACAATCTCAACACGCCCTCGCACGTGTGGCATGACTGAGAGCTAAACACGTGGATTACTGAGATAGGTGACGTGGAGCACACGTGGACAAATTGGCCTAACAATAACTTGCTCTAGTACCATGTTAAATTAGAGTATCTAATCCAAAATCAATTGACAATGGATGGAGTAGCCTCTTGAACCTATATATTGAGTAGCTAGGTTATAAGTCCCCTATGTAGGACAAACAATCTCAACACAAACGTGTCTCGAACGCATCCGGGGGTCAAAAATAAATAACACAAAGTAGGGCACACTTTTGAGGTGTCAGACAAATTGGTGATATACTGCATTCGGGATTCTGTGTTGGCAATATAGGCATATTTTAACCAGTTCATATACACATGGTAGGACCAAGGAAATAGTGACCCAAGGCTGGCACACTCCACCATTGGCCAATATTTGTTCAAACAGCCTTGATCAATGAAATCGGGCATCAGTTCAATAAGGAGAAATGCTAGACACAAATCACACCCTAAATCATACTCTATTATTTAAATGCATGTACTCTGTGTTATTTGAACTTTTTATATTTTTCTGTGGACCACTTACACAGCACAGAGTACATGAATTTAAAGCAAAGATGTGGTTTGGGGTGTGATTTGGATCAATCAGGCTGTCACCATGATTTGGTGTATGACTATATCAAATCATGTAGCCACGTGGATGAGTCAGCCTTAGCATCAATACGTAGGTGGTGTTTGTTATTGCGTTTGGCTCTTGAGAACTGAGTTCTACGAGCTTGAATCATTGATTTGAGTGTTTGGTTTCCCAAATTGGGATGGCCAAACGTGGTTCTTAGGATTGCAAAACGTAGATAGTAATAAGCAGGGTCTTGGATGCTTTTCCAGACCTGAGATATCCTGTTCACTCACATGGCTGCAAAATTCCAAGGTTGTCCCTCATCTTTTCTCTTTATTACTTCCTTATCCTAATATCCCAAAACTTGCATACCTCTTCACGTGACATTTTCCGCCAAGTACAGTCATCAAAAGTTAAAAAAAATATAAAAAAAGTTAAAAAGTGTACTGTTAATTCTTAATGAATGTACTAACTAGTTTTTGATTAATTGTATAATTTAGTAGTATATTAACTGTTAATTAACTTGTAAAACTTTAATTTTTCAATATAAATATAAAAATTAGTAGCATATTTCAATTATTAATTAGAGTATTTAAGAAATTAATAGTTAATTAAGAGTGAGTATATTGACATACCACTAACATACAAATATGACAATCTAAGGGCACAATTGACTTTTGTACATTTAAAATTACGTTCTATTTTTTGGAACCAAATATATTCATAAGTTGTTCTGATAATATAATTAGTTGTAAAACATATCAATTAAACACTCAAATCATAATAAACAGTTCTGCTTTTAAGCAGATCTACCAATCACGATCAAAATCGCATAAGCATAAGTAGAGACAAACGGGCCTGTTTGACCAGTTGGTCATGGTTTGTTTGATCCATTAGATAAGTCAGCCTTAGGGTCAGTCCGAGGCTTGTTTGGTCACGATTTATTTATTTATTTATTTATTTTTGCATTGGGCTGGTTAATTGGCACTCCGAATATTTTGGCTACTTTTTGGAAAGCTGATACAGATTGAATCCACGCTTGAGAAGAGTACCAATCCCTACAACCTCTCACTGGTGATACGTTACCACATTATTATGATAATGTTATCTTTTAGGAAGGATTTATATATATATATATACGCAAATTCTCCAGAAAGGGCATCCTCTTTTTATTAAAGAGAGGACCTTTGTTTTGACCATCAGATCGTGTTTAAAAACTAGATTTGACGGCCAAAACAGAGGTCTTCTCTTTATTAAAGAGAGAGAGTCATCTTTAGAGCCCGTCTGTGTGTATATATATATATATATATATATTATCAAGAATATGAAAAAGATATTATCAGATTAGGAAAGATAATATTTCAAGATCTTTTACTTGCTTGGGAAGTCAGTCGAATCAAGACCAATATTCGGACTAGATTCAAAATATATATATGCACATGTTTATATATATATATATATATATATTATTTCAAACATATTGAAAATATTATCAGTTTTGGGGAGATAAATCTGATATTTTACCAGATTGTTAGTGAAGACTTTTCATTTCCATATCTTTACAGCTTCAGCCATGCCTATAAATACAGCAGCTCGGCCAAGCTTTCAGATTACTCCGCGTCATCTCGATACACCGCATTTCAAAACATCCAAAAAATCTGTCTTTTCCTTTCAATTAAATAAGAATTCAGCCTTTTTTTTTTTTTTTTTTTTTTTTTAAATTTCTGTTATTTTCTTTTCTTCACTTGTATGACTTGTATGCTTCAATACTGCCATAGGATTTTCAGTGAGGGTACTTTCCTACTCACTTTTTACAATCGCCCATTAGAAGTTAGATTTTCAAAACTTTTGTATCACTCACCAAGTGATTTTAAGAAATTAGTTTGCACTCTCAAACCACTTTTAATTCTAACACGTCGTGTAAAACTACAAACAAACAACTACTGGTGTCATATTTTAGAAAGCTATTAATGGAACACATTTACGACATAAACATATATCTCAAGAATAACATATAATTATTGTGTCTCTGCTGCTATGAGGTTCTTTGTCTCATAGTTCTTTGAGAGATTGTGATTGTGGTTCTTATCTTTTGCTTTTACTAATGCTACTGCTTTTTAATTTTTTTTTTTTGTTTTTTTTGTTATTCTTATTGTTATTGTTATTTTTATTGTTAGAAATTTAATACACGGAATCAAATTCCCCCAAATAAACACAGACATGAGCAGTAATTAACATGCACACCAAAGAAAAGACACAGAGATTTCTACGTGGTTCGGCCAAACATCTGCCTACGTTCACACCCGAGAGATCCATTCTTTCACTATTGAGTAAAACATGGTACAAGATACAACTGAGTTAAATCACATAACCCAACCCTCACACCCTTTTTATACCTACTCTCAATATCCTATTGAATCCTCACTCTCTCATCCTAGATCATGCACCCCCATAAGGGGAGACCCCTCAACTTGGCACACCAAGGGCTTCCTAAATTCCTAGACAATATCCCCTTATGTAGAGTTTGCAATCCATTACTTATTGGATAAGTAATACAACTCTATTACAAAGGAAACTAAATCACAATAGGAATCTAATCAAATCACAATCTCTAAATTAATAGAATTATCTCACATGTGATATAATCCTAACATTTATTTTAATATTTTAGTAAATTTCTATTGATATTTATTTTGGGATGTGGGTGTGATTAATTGGCATTTTGGCAGAGGTCTTGGGGAACTAATTTGTGGGGGTAGTGAATGTCCTAATATTGTACTGGGCTATGGCCAAGTGTGCTTTTGTTGGGGACAATACTTGTACTCTTGTTGGTTGTCCCTATATTCTATGTATCAATGAAACTAGTTCTTATTGCCGTTCCATAAAAAAAAATGTCAAAAAGAGATTTAGGATTTTGTTAATGTAGGTTCTATGGTTTGTTTTGATCCTTGTATGCATGTTTTTGGACTGCAATGACTTATAGAATGAACAAGTTAATTTAATTAGTTATAAAAATATGCCTATTATTTTTATATCATGTTAATTGACAATGGATGTTTCGGCCTACCATTTTCTTTTCTACCAGAGAGTCTTTTAATTAGTTATAAAAAATATACCTATTATTTTTATGAGAATGGAATTGGCCTCACATGATTTTACTCTATCAAATAAAAATTAACGACGACTGCTCGATGACTAGAGAAGGGAAAATTCACATTTTGGGACAGCCCAAGTTTTGATTTTAACATATTATGATTTGATTCCAACATTTTGTGAGTTTGAAAACAACTTATATTTTAAAACCAATATTTTTCAAAATCAAACATTTTGAGACCAAATCAACAAATGTTGGGACCAAAATTTTGGACAGTATTATCATACTGCCTAAGACACTAGGCTGTATCATAGAAGGTCTCCGACAAAAGACTTAATTTTATGCTATATTCAAATTCGGTACCTTAATAGAGACTCTGGTCATTAAACATGCTCTTTTTATATTTCTAGGCTAAATTAAAATTTTGTATCCTGCAATTTAGGCAAAGTTTTATTTTGGGCTATTTAGTTTCAATTGTAGCACTTTGATCTTTGTTATTTTGAATTAGTTTCAATATAGGCCCTGCTTCTAACTCCATTAGTGTAACTTGGTAAAAATTTTTGCATTTTTTGGGCCTTAAAGTTTATGCAAAGTTTCATTTTAGTCCCTAGAGTTCTGGAGAAGTTTCACTTTTGGGTCCTGGAGTTTTCAAAGCACATGAGTGTGCCATTAAGTTACACTTACGTAGTTAGAGGTAGGACCTACATTGAAACTAATTCAAAATTATATGGACCAAAGTGTTGTACTACCTCCGTCCCATTTCATGTGTCCATCTTGGGGAATCCAACTATTTAAGGGGACAAAAAGAATCTACACCTACTTTCCACAATTGTCCATAATCATTGCAGTTCTTTTTTTTATTTTGTTTTGGTGTTGATTGCAAGGAAGGGTAGTTTGGGAGACTAAGTAAAATTTGCATACTAATTTAGAAAAGTTGACAACAATTTTGGGACATCCCAAAAAAGAAAGATGAATACATAAAATGGGACGGAGGGAGTAATTGAAACTAGAGAGTCCAAAGTAAAACTTTGTGCAAACTAAATAATACAAAAATGTAATTTAACACCATATTTCTATTTTCTTTTTTGACATATTTTTTATTGAACGGCTGTAAGAACTAGTTTCATTGATAATTACCTCGACACATAGGATATAGGAACAACCAACAAGTGTCCAAGCATTGCCTCAATAAAAGCTCACTTGGCCATAACCTACAAGCTCTGATCCCCAAGACATCTGGCAATCACACACCCCCAAGTGCCCAACGGCAATTTTTGTTGAAGTGAATTTTTCAACTGCTGCATAATTTTAATTAGACTTAGGTTCAATGAGGCAAAAGAAAAGGAAAGAATACAAAAAAACAAAAAGGACAATAGAGGAAGTGAAAATTATCTCTCTCTCATTTCTTTATTGTGCTTATTTTCTAATTGAGTAAGTCTTTGGGCACAAACAAATCTCAAAAATAATTTACACATAACATAATATGTCTATCCCTCTCCTAGTATGATCCACTGATACTGTGGGGTCCACACACAATAAGAAAAAGGGCCTTCGACCACGGAAGAAAAATGACAATTATAAAAACTGTCGTTAATTTCCTATGGTTTTAAGAACAAGCGTGGTTAATTAACGATGATTGAACCGAGTTTAATTATCCACGGTTCAACCGTGATGAATTACCAACAGTTTTGTACAACTGTGATTAATTAACCACAGATTTAAACCAACCGTGGTAAATTAACCACAGTTTTAAAATCGTGGCTAATGTGGTGTATAAGTAGTTAAATTAATTAGGGTAACAAAACACAAACTAGCTGTTCATATAAGTCAGTCACAAAACACAATGAACTGTGCGATTGAAGTACTCTCTCTCTTCAGTCATTGCCGTCTCTCTCTCTAGTCATCGTCTATCTCTCACTTGCCGTTGAAGTGTGCGATTGAAGTGTGTCTGTGCATGTGCGATTGAAGTGTGTGTTCCCTCTCTCCGGTCATTGCCGTGTCTCTTTCAGGTCATTGTCTCTCTCTCACTTGCCATTGAAGTGTGTGTTCTTTCTCAGAAGTTAAACTTAAACCCTAACTTTGCCGATGTATATGTGTGATTGAAGTGTGCGATTGAAGTGTGTGTTCTCTCTCTCCGGTCATTGCCGTGCCTTTTCCGCTCATCGTCTCTCTCTCACTTGCCATTGAAGTGTGTGTTCTCTCTCACAAGTTAAACTTAAACCCTAATTTTGCCGATGTATATGTGTGATTGATTTCTTTGAGACGAGTTTCTCCGAAATTGATTTCTTTAACCCTAACTCTTCGCTTTGCCGCGATTGATGGAACACACATTGGTGCACGTGTACCGGTGGATTCACAAATTCCATATTGGGGTAAGAAAATTGAACCAACCCAAAATGTAATGTGCGCATGTTCTTTTGACATGCGCTTTACATTTGTAATGTCCAGTTGGGAAGGAACGGCAAATGATTCTAGGATATTTCTTGAATGTGTCAATAATCCTGAAAACAATTTTCCAACTCCGCCAAGAGGTAGTTACTTTAATTCTTGCTTGTATTTGATGCTTTTCTTTAGTGCAAAATATGTATGTATTTTTATATGTTATTTTTCCTATAGAAAAGTATTACTCCCTCTGTCCCATAATAAGTGTCCACATTTCCTTTTTTGGATGTCTCACAATAAGTGTCCACTTTCCTAAATTGGTATATATTTTTTACTTACTTTCCAAAACTACCCTTATAATAAAGCTAAAGTAACATTTATTTGTGATCCCAAAACAAGCAAAAAGTCAAACACCCATCACATCCAAGGGTAAAATTGGAAAGTGACTCTTTAATGAACCAAAAAAAATAATATATTACAACTTTCTTAAAAAATAAGCAAAATAGAAGTGGACACTTATTATGGGACGGAGGGAGTATCTCGTTGATTCTGGATATACCAATATGACGGGTTTTTTATCTCCATATCGTGGAGAAAGATATCATTTGCATGATTTTAGAGGTAACGACCGTCAACCAAGTGCACGTGAAGAGCTATTCAATTATCGCCATTCTTCATTGCAGAATGTTATAGAGCGTTGCTTTGGAGTATTAAAGGCTCGTTTTCCCATTTTAAAACAAATGCCTCCTTATCCACTCCGCACACAGAAGTACATTCCAAATGCATGTTGCACTGTTCACAACTTTATACGAATGCATGTAACGGTTGATTGATTATTTGAGGAATTTACAACTGATCAAGTCATTGTTGATGACATTGGTGGAGATGGTGTAGGAAGTAGTACAAATGTCCCTGTTGAGATTGATGTGAGTCAAAGTCAGTTGCGTCGAATGGCTCGTCTAAGGGACCAAATTGCTAATCAACTTTGGGCGAGTGTTCAACGTGATTAACTTGTTTTTTGGGATTTATTTTGCTTATATCTAGATAAAATTTGTTTGTAAAACTATTTTTAATTGTTATGTTACTTGTTTAATTGTAGGAACTATGTCTATTTGAATGTAATGGCTTGGATATTATTCATTTGTATGGAAAATGTAATGGTTTAATTCATCACATGTTTGTCAACAGATTAAATTATTTGTTTACACAGATAAAAACACAAAACGAGACTCCTAAAAAAAAAACCTTGGGGAGGTTAGTGTAATTATGAAAACCACATGGGAGATCTGTGTAATTAGACCTAGACTCGGGGGAGGTCACAGTAGTTTTCTTAAATGTATTTTGGGAGGCATTTTTTGAGAAAGAGATTTGACATTGATACCGTTACCAAACACGTTTCTTGTTTTTGTTTTCTTTTTAAAAACAAATCACTAATGTTACCGAACAAGTTTTTGTTTTTTGTTTTAAAAAAAAAAAAAAAACAGAAACTAGTTATCGTTTTTAAAAAACTGAAAACTGAAAACAGAAAACGTTACCATGCGAGCCCTTAATTATTTTCATTTTTAATTTTCCTATTAGAATTCCATAGAAAAAAATACCTGCCCTCGAAGTTCACTACTGGAAATAGAGATAGCGATGCAATACAAGGAAATCATTTGGTTGCACTTTCTGATGGTTCATCTGCGAATGAGCTTAAAAGAGATTATTATTTTGGTAGTGTGGTTGAGCCAAAGTTGCTTATACCTATATAATTAGGTGTTCTAGGTACTTGTAGATACTACTTTACAAAGTAACACTTGATTAAATAAAGCTTAGCTTTTAATGCCTTCACTAAAGTTTGTGAACCCACTTGACTCAGTGCTTAATACTGTTCTGCAGGCTGGTGATTACCACTAAGCACATGGCTTGATAGTTTCCGTGCTTACTACTTATGCTACATATATCTACTTCTACTATACTATAAAAATAGATGAGCAGGGACGTTAAAAAATGTGAACTTCCCCTTTTGCCCTTATTGTGGGGTCCATTCCCATGTAGTCCAAAATAAATTGGGCATCTTTTATTATGGTAGCCGAGAGTATTGATAGGAAGTATGATACTATCCAAACTTAATTTGATATGGATACGGAAAGTCTATGATTATCAATTAGGTGGCATGAATATTGGGAAGTCTTCATCAGCAAGAAAAGCAAGTAGTAGTATATATCATATGTATATGTGTGTATAACATATACTTGTGGGCAATGATATACACTCGGGTTGGTTTTTCTAGTGAGAGAGGAAAAAAATATTATGAGGGTTTTTTCCTTTGGGGTATTGAGTGAGTGTGTACAAGGGTTTGTGAATTGGGTTATGTGATTTAATCCTAGGTTTCTTGTACGAGTTTTTATTTTCAATATTAAGGAAATATCTCTTGGGGTGTGGACGTAGGCAGGGTTTTGCCGAACCACGTAGAATTCCCTTGTGTTATTTTTCAATTCTTTTTCCCTTGTTATTTTCTTTTCATTGTGTGCTCGTTTAATTCTGCTGCGTAAGTCTCAACAAGTGGTATCAAAGCCAAGGTTCGGTGTGCCAGTCAATTCACCATGAAGGCGATGATCAACTCACAATTTACGGTGGAGCAGTTTAATGGAAAGGGCAGTTTTACTCTCTGGCAGAGAAGAGTAAAAGACATTCTTGTGCAACAAGGCTTGTACAAGGCTTTGAAGGGAAAGGATGGAAAGCCGGAGGCCATGAAAGATGACGAGTGGGAGGAGTTGGAGTTGCGGTGTGTTAGCACGATCCGACTCTGTATTGCTGATAACATTATCAATAATGTTATGGATGAAGATTCTGCGTCAGGCTTGTGGGAAAAGTTGGAAAAACTCTATATGGCCAAGAGTTTGACTAACAAATTGCATCTGAAGCGACAATTGTATCTGCTGAAGATCGCAGAAGCCAGGGATCTCATGGAACACATGAGTGTGTTCAACGGGTATTTGGATCAACTGTGGAAAGTTGATGTCAAGATTGAGGAAGAAGATATAGCTCTCCTACTTCTTACCTCTCTTCCAAATTCATATGACTACCTCGTGACTGCGTTGTTGTATGGTAAAGATACAGTGGTTTTGGAGCAGGTGGAGGCTTCACTAGTGTCCCACGACACTCAGAGAAAGACAACTAGTGAGGGTGGACATGAAGCTACTTTGGCTGTAGCAAGTGAGAATCAAAGAAGGACGAAAGATAGACCTGAAGGTAGCAGCAGGGTTAGATCTAGTTCTAAACGGAGAGAAGTCCAATGCTATCTGTGCAAAGAAATGGGTCACATCAAGAAATTTTGTCCTCAACGTAAGGGGAAGGACAATGGTGGGAAAGATGGTGATGGTGAAAATTCTTTGGTTTTATTAGGAGATGATGGAGATGTTCTCACAGTCTCCGAAGGTATGCACACTATTTCTCGTGATGATTGGATTTTGGATTCTGGTTGTACAAATCATATATGCTTCAGGAAGGAATATTTTAATGAGTTCCAAAAAGGTAATTTGGGGAAGGTGTCATTGGGTGACGGGTCCTCATGCAAAATTATGGGTATTGGGACGGTTAGAATTAAAATGTTCGATGGAGTGATTCGTACTTTGGGTGGTGTGAGATATGTCCCAAAGATGCGAAAAAATCTATTATCACTAAGCCAGATGGATTCCATGGGGTGTAGGTATTCTGCTGCAGGTGGAGCCATGAAATTCACACGTGGCTGCATGCTTCTTATGAAGGGAGAAAAGTGTGGTGGGTTGTATCGTCTGGTTGGAAGTACAGTGAAAAACTCGATTGGTAAATGGGTATGGCGCGAGCGAGAAAAAGAGTACTCTAGACGTGTTTCTCTTGCGGTGGAGGCGAAGACGCAGGTGACAAGTTTCCAAGGAGTAGACGATGGTGAGAGAACAAATACTGCTGGTGGTGGAGGGGGTGGATCGAGACCCTACTCCGACATTAATGGATAAAATTAATGGAAGACAATTACACATGTCATTGGCCGTGGTGAATCAATTTGTGATTATATTGATTCGGTATGTGTAATTGGAATTTTTTAGGTCAATGGTTTGTGCATCTTGATGGATTGATCAAGGTGGGATATTTTTTTTTCTCTCATGGGTATGGAGGTGGAGATTTGTGGGGTCCATTCCCATGTAGTCCAAAATAAATTGGGCATATTTTATTATGGTAGCCGAGAGTATTGATAGGAAGTATGATACTATCCAAACTTAATTTGATATGGATATGGAAAGTCTATGATTATCAATTAGGTGGCATGAATATTGGGAAGTCTTCATCAGCAAGAAAAGCAAGTAGTAGTATATATCATATGTATATGTGTGTATAACATATACTTGTGGGCAATGATATACACTCGGGTTGGTTTTTCTAGTGAGAGAGAGGAAAAAAACATTGTGAGGGTTTTTTCCTTTGGAGTATTGAGTGAGTGTATACAAGGGTTTGTGAATTGGGTTATGTGATTTAATCCTAGGTTTCTTGTACCAGTTTTCATTCTCAACATTAAGGAAATATCTCTTGGGGTGTGGACGTAGGCAGGGTTTTGCCGAACCACGTAGAATTCTCTTGTGTTATTTTTCAATTGTTTTTCCCTTGTTATTTTCTTTTCATTGTGTGCTCGTTTAATTCCGCTGCGTAAATCTCAACACTTATTTGTCTGAAAAATTACTCATCAGATTCTGTAAGTGGGTCTGAGTTTTTGGTGTTTATTCTAATCAGATTCTACCATTTAGAATTGTTGGGTTTCATTTAATTTTCAAAAGTTTTGTCAAGTTACACCGTGGCTGATTTGCCGTTGCAGTACCGTCTGAGCATCAACTATATTCGATTCAACATCAACTGGATAGTTGATTTCAACTGCTGCCTCAGTAAATAGTAAGATACTTTTCAGCTTACTCTGTATTTCTTGTATAGATCACAAGAACTCATTTTAAAAAAAATCAGAGAAGTTTGCAGGTTACTTAAATTGGAACTTCACCCATAGTGTTCCTTATATAGTATATTTACAGATAGCTGTACACGTCAAATCTATTTCAAAAATTACTTCTTTTTTGAATTTTGTATGATTTTCCTTGGTCATCTTATGTCAATTTCTTCAGCTCATTACTATGATGAGCTAAAGAGAAAGGGTTGTGCTTTTGGCAGCAATAAGATTTGAAGATTAATTAATTGTTCTATTAGTCATAGCAAAGAAATTAGGTCCTTGATAAAGAACCTTGTGGTATGGGAGGATACCGGGAATCTAACCCGCAACTTTTCATTCATATAGAAATTATCGGTTTAAATTTGCTCACAAGAAATGTTAGATAGAGCATAACTTGAGAAAATATACAAAGATTTACTAATCATGTCCAGCAATTTTTCTAATCTAATAAAAAAGAGGTACTAATCATCCCCATATTCTATTCAACTATATTGCCTTTGTTCCTCTACAGGCTCAATGACATTTTTAGACTTACATATTTTTTTTAGTTACATATTAGTCTTTTTTTTAGGCGAACTTGTCATAACTTGTTTATTTTCTTTGGAACGAAACTTATAACAGTCTACCTTAATGTTCGTTCTTATCGTTGCTATGATGAACTAATACATGTTGACGACAAACTTAGTTGGTCCAATACGATTGTCATTATGAAGTAAAATTCATGGTTGTTTCGCAGCATTAGGTTTGGGCAGTGCTATTACTCGGGGTTGAAGTTAAAAAATTCGTGAGAATTCTAAACTCCAGTAAGATATATGTGCACTAGACATTAGACATGTATACTTTACTTAGTACTACTTTTTCTTTTCAACAGATTCATTAGCCTTGGTGAGTAGCGGCATTTATTATACTCGTATTTATATTTAGTTTTACCACTACTTCCATTGTTATAAAATTGTGAATCAATTTTTGTAGCTATTTTAATTTCATTTATTGATAGTGAGTGATGATGCCGAAATTTGGACTAGAGCTACAAGAAATCGACAAGAGAAATTGTGTGTGATTTGGCCCTATTAATGAAGAGACCTACGTCCATGTGTGAGTCAGAGTACTTGCACTATGATATGAAATCGCCTGTGGCCTTTGGTGAACCAACAAAGGGATGGAGCTACCAGAGACCGATTGGGCAATGTGTATGTATGTATAAGATAAAGTTGCAATACCCTCTTAAGGGGGTGAGGGATTCCTTTTAATGTTTAAGAAACCCTCTCATACATGGGAAGTAAACTGATAAGGAACACAATTTTATTAAGACTGAATAGCATAAATCATGTGAATTTCCTAATTGGTTTAGGAAACTTTCTAAACATCCAATTAGTCTTCTAGCTGGCGTAGGAAACCATTTGGTGCATTCTGGATCACGTTCTGGGCTGGGCCGTGCTGTATCCATGGCGGACCGGGCCTGCGCTGTAATCCCGACCTGTTGGTGGGGCCTCATGACGCCAGGTCTACTACTCGGAACAAGCCTAGAGATGACACAATCAGTCCCTTGATAAACCAGGCACTCCTTGGTATGGTGGGTTAGCTTTGCTTTTACTGAACATATTTGTACGTATCAGCTGTCCCCCATTTTCAAGGCTAATGTGATGCTTCATTAGATAAGATTGGAAATCCGTATAGCTCGGGTAACCATCTGAGACACAGCTCAGGAAACTGTTCGGGGGTCGGACCGGTCGTCTTGGTAAATCAGGGTTGGACCGATACCTCAAGAGCTTGGGGTCGGTACCTACCACATGTCAAGAAGTGGTTGGTATGGTCAGGATCCAACTAGACTGGTGCAAAGGTTACCAGATCATCACAATCGAATCGGCTTGTCAAGTCATGAAATTAATGTACACATTTTTTGAAGTGGCGCCGGGTAGCCCGAGGCTCCAGATGTCGATTGTTAGGTAGGAAATTCCCTAGACTGTCGGATCTGGATGGATCTGGGCCACTCATGCTGCCTATATAAGGGACATTGGCAAGTCCTCATTCCATTTGCTGTCCACAAGAAAATACTAAGCGTTATTTTCTATCCCGAGGTTTACTGTAAGTCTTCTTTTGCTCGGTTTCTATCTTTATTCATTCTTTTCATTTCATTCTTCCCCTTTTTTCTATTTTCGAGCAACTCTAGAGCGTAGGAATCCAGTAGGCTTTGTGAGGGAGTAGGATTTCTATTTCCTCATATTTTGTTTTTTCTTAGGTCAAGGGACTCCCTTGCCTTGATAGAGTGGTACAATCGGCCGGTGAGCCAGAGTTCTTCCTTTTTTGAGTGTTTCTTAGCTGTTCGGACCTTATACGCCCTACCATTTAGGCTTCTTTGACTTCTACAGCTTTACCTTAGACTAGGGGTTCAGGACCCCTACCTAGGTTGCCAGTTACTTCCCTGACCTATGACAGAAACTTTAGAAATGCGTCACTCTGATTTTAACTCATCTTCCCCATCGGAGGACGAGCAATCGAGGTCTGGGACCCCGAGCACTAGCTTTTACTCTCCTTCAATAACTATTTTAGACCACCATAGTAAAGGTAGGATTCCCATTCAGGTGCCCAACAATGAGATGAGCTAGGGGCTCTAGGTAGCCTCTGAGTTGCAGGGGTCGGGCGGTGAGGCATCAGTCTCAAACAAACCTGACGTTGCATTTCTTGTAAGTGAATTACTAGTAGTCTACTCGCCTCTAACTTAAGTCGACTTAGGGATAAATACGATATTCCTGGTCATTGTTCTTTGGCAATACCCACCAGCGGGGTTCATCTGCACCAACCAGGTTTCGTTACCCTATACGAGGATGCATTTATCATGGGCCTTCGCCTTCCTCTCCACTCGCTTGCCCGAAATATGTTGATCTATATCGACATTGCCCCCAAGTAGCTCGCCCCGAATGGCTGAAGATTTTTGATAGGGGTAATTCACCTCTGGCCCCAAGTCCACGGGTACGAGCTTACCCTCCAAAAGTTCTTATGGACCTGCCGGCCATTGTCGTTGCACGTGGAGTTTGGTTTTTTCCTCTGGGCACCCGGCAAGGGAGAAAGATAATAGATAAGTGCCCGAGCAACAACAAGGGATGGAAGAAAAAATTCTTCCAAGTGTCCACCCTCGGGCTTTGCGATGATGATCTGGGAATTCAACTAAGGACCTCCTGGGCGGGAAAGTTGAGGAGTAAGCTCTAGTCTCGAGTCTATTTTCCTTCTTGTTTTGCTGTTGTAGTAGAGCTAACCAATCTCTGTTATATTTTGTAGTGGGGTCCACCAACCCACTAAGCATACCCGACGTGTGCCAGGACTAGATGAGGGCATTGGCTTAGGATCCCACTGACGTCACTGATTTGTTAACCCGGATGGGAGCCCGAAAAGTCAGCGACGAGCCTGACAAGCCCTTTGAAGCACCTATCTTTCCTTCTATTATTCTTAGTAAGTCTCTATCTCTTGGATTCTCTTTATTGCCTCTCCAGCAATTTTTCATTGCTTTGCCCGATTATTTACTCACCTATTTTTTTGATTCTATAGATGTGGAACCAAGGAGAGATCCTGAAGCATTGAGGGCGAAGGAGGCCACCGTGGTCGCTTGGGTAAGTGAGAGGAGAAAGAGAACAGTTACTGAGCCTACCGTCGACGGTCAGCAACTCAAGCAGATCAGACATGTGCTATGCCAGGGACCGATCGAGACGTCGACTTCGAGGGTAGAGGTGGTGCATGACACTACCCCTGGGAGAGACGTACCGAGATACAGATTGTGGATTCCTCGGAGATTCGGGAGAGAATTCGGCCAGTTCTTCTCCGGGTCAGGTTGAGATGTGTACGGGGATGCCCCTCAGCCGCTCCTAGGGTGGCTCTATAGCCTTTCTCATTTCATAAGTAACTCGCCCCATTTCTTTCCATTTTTTGTTGCCTTGTTCCTTCGCATACGATAAATGACTAGTTTCTGTTTCCTTTTTACAAGTCAGTTATAGTGGCCAAGGCTGAATCCTACCTGCCCAACTTTGCTGAGAGGGCGGCCGCTGCTGAGGTAACTCTTTTGAATGAGAGGTTGGTGCTGGAGTCTAAGAAAAATGCCTTGGCTCTGGAGAAGGACAAGGTGAAGGGGATAGCCCTGAGCCTGGGGAAGCTCAGACCGAGTTGGAGACTACCTTGGCGGATCTGAATATCGCCCAAGAGAGTTTGACGGTCACTGAGGCTGAGAAAAATGCCATGGATGAGGCGACGACCGCACACGAGGAGGTGGAGAGAGCTCTAGAGGGCGATTTTGACGACGACTTCTTTCAGGGCTACTCGAACTTAAAGAGGAGGGTGACTTTGGACCATCCCGAGTGGGACCTCACAGCTTACTCAGGAGTGGATTTTGACAACTTAGACATGGGGCCCCTTGTTGCTAACGGAGCTGCCGCTGAGGAGGAGACGCCTGCTAGGAGTGTTGCTCTCGACGGAGAGGTCAGGGAGACCGACGGTGAGGTGGTCATCATGGATGATCCTGAGTAAGGGGCATGCCCGTCCACTTCTGGACCACCTCGCCCAATTGCTCTAGGCTTTTTATTTATTTATGGGAAGGCTGCTATAATTGCCCCCCCAGGTAATGTACTTTTTCCAAACTATCAATGAAAAGGCCCCTTGATGGTGCTTTTTGGCATACTGTGAATGTTTGTACTTATACATTTTTTGCTTGTTTGTGTTTGCTTGTGCCTGACCAGTTATCTAGCTTCGTTATGACCCTGCCTTAGCAAAAGGTTCTGAAACCATGATTGGTAGTGAATACTCGGTCTTATGGGGACCTGTAAAGGCTTTTAAATTTCCCAAGCCGTTGATGACTAGGAGATTTTAGGTCTGTAGTCCTTGACCGGAGTAGTGTAGGAGCTTTAAGTCCTGTAAGTACCTGCTCGGTTTGCACTCTGAGCGTTGTAGGCGCTTGGGAATGTTTAAGGGTTTACACTTAGTTAATTTTGAGTCCTGTAAATGCCCTGTCTGACTACTTGTTTTGTTCATTATTCCCTCCTGCCCCCCAAGCTTTTGCTAAGGTGGGTGTTTATAGAGGTAATGACTGTAGGTAGCTTACCTAAAACGTTGGTAGTTCTAGGATCTTTTGACTCCTCTATTGTTGGCCACCTAGGGGATTTGTCCCCACCGTAGGTTACATACCTAAGTGGAGTTAGTACCTCGGGTGTGATCCCGAGGTCTTTTATTGCGGTTTGGGTGTGATCCTAATGTATTTTCTTATGCCTCAGGTGTGATCCTGAGGATTTTTGTTGTTATGAAATCTAATAGGGAACACTGTTTGTAATAAAAATTCTTTAGTCAATCTGGAAAACTACTCTAAGTGCTTGGAAAGAGCTACAACTTATTTAAAGAAAACATAAAAATCCCTAACGAATATTGATTATGATTTTATTGAAAGTACTTTCGTAGATGCTCTACGTTCCAGGGGTGCCATAGATCCTGCCCTTCTAGTGTCCGTAACCAATAAGTTCTTTGTCAGTTGACCCGGGTAAACTTATAGGGCCCTTCCTAGTTTGGCCCCAGTTTCCATGGCTCGAGTTTTTGGTGGACTGGTTTACTACTTTAAGGACGTGGTCCTCCACCTGGAAGTGTGGTGCTTTACTTTGCCATTAAAGTACTGTGAGAACCCTTGCTTATAGGCCGCCACCCTGAGATATGCCCGATCTCTTTTTTCTTCTATTAAGTCGAGCTCCCCTCTAAGGGCTTCATTGTTGCCTTGTTCACTGTAGTTTATCACCTGATATGTTGGTAGTCCCATTTCTGTGGGAACCACTGTGTCGAAGCCATAGGTGAGTGAGAACGGGGTCTCTCCTGTTACGGCTCGGGGAGTAGTACAATAGGCCCACAGAAGGGTCGATAGTTCCTTTGCCCAGAGTTCCTTGGCATTTTTAAGCCTAGATTTAATGGACTGTAGAATCGTTTGGTTTGTTACCTTGGCTTGTCCATTAGCTTGATGATGATCGGGAGAAGAGTAGTGATTTGATATCCTATACCCCGAACAGAACTGCCTAAATACCGGTGTGTCAAACTATCTACCGTTATCACTGACCAGTAACTAGGGCACGCCAAACCTGCTAAGGATGTTCTTTTCAACAAAATTTTCCATCTTCTTTTCGGTTATTGTTGCCAAGGACTTGGCTTCTGCCCACTTGGTGAAGTAGTCCACTATGATGACAGCAAGCTTGATCTGACCCTTTGCCATGGGGAGCGGCCCGACTATGTCGATGCCCCACTGAGCAAATGGCCAAGGGCTGAGGATTGGAGTTTGTAGCTCTGCCACGAGGTTGATCATGCTCGCATGCCTCTGGCACTTGTCACACTGCTTAACATAATCTCAGGAGTCCCGGGCCATTGTTGGCCAGTAGTAACCTTGCAATAGGGTCCTACAGGACAGTGTCCGGCCTCCAATGTGGTATCCACACACTTCTTCATGTATTTCATATAAGATTTCATTGACCTGGGTAGGGTGGATGCATCAGAGGTTGGGGATAAAAAATCCCCTCTTGTAAAGTACACCATCGACAAAGTGGTACCTGGCTGCTCGATATTTGACCCGTCGAGCTTCATCTTTCTCGGTCGGGAGACTCCTGATTGTGAGGAACACTATGATAGGATCCATCCAGCTAGGTCCTAAATCGACTGGGTCTACCTCCATACCTTCTGATTTGGACATACTGGGTTTGGGCAGGTATTCTACACTTATTCTGTGAAGGTCTGACTCAGAAGATGTTGCTAGGCATGCTAACCAGTTGACCTGTGCATTTTCTTCCCTTGTGATCGGTGTGATAGATAACCATTTGAGTTTGCTGGTAACCCTCCTGACAAGGGTTAGGTAAGCCATATGTTATCCTTCCGGGGTTGATATTACTATCGGACTTAATTGACAACCAGTTGGGAGTCACTGTAAACCTGAACTTGTTGCACGTCTATTGAGGTAGCCAATGGCAGCCCGACCAATAGGGCTTCATACTCGGCTTCGTTGCTGGAAGCCTAGAACCCGAACCTTAGGGCATACTCAAGCTGGATCCTGTCGGGTATGGTCAGGATGATTCCTACCCCGCTACCCTGCTTGTTGGAGGAGCACCCAGGTCGGGATCTTAGCCCGTAGGACAGGTGGCAAGTTGTGCGGGACAAATTCCTCGATCGACTTTTCTGGATATATGAATTCGACAAGGAAGTCTACGATTGTCTGTCCTTTGATTGCTGTCTGAGGCCTATAAATTAGCTCAAACTCTTCTAACTCTAGGGCCCACTTCATGAGTCTCCTAGATGTTTCAGGTCAGCACAGAATCCTGGGTAGAGGATGATTCGTAAGGACGACTATGGTATAAGCTTGGGAGTATAGACGAAGTCGTCGGGCATAAGTGATGAGAGGAAAGGCTAATTTATCTATTCATGAATACCGACTTTCTACTCCTTGGACTGCCCGACTGGTGTAGTGTACCGGATATTGTATCCTATGCTCATCTCTAACCAGTGTCGAGCTGACCGCTGAGGGTGACAATGCCAAATATAAAAACAATACCTTCTTTAGGATGGGTGTTGAGAGTAGAGGAGGCGAGGCCAGATACTGCTTGAGCTCCTGGAATGCCTTCTCAAACTCTTCCAACCACTGAAAGGCCTTGCGTAAAATTTTGAAGAATGGCAAGTATCGATCAGTTGCTCGGAACACGAACCTGTTCAATGCTGCTCTGTCAGACTTTGAACCTCCTTAGTTGATCTGGGTGACTACATGTTGATGATAGCTTGGATTTTCTCTAGGTTTGCCTCAATTCCCAGCCTGCTAACTAGGTGTCCCAAGAGCTTCTCGGATGAGACTCTAAATGCACACTTAGTCGGGTTCAAGTTCATCTAGAATTTTCTTAGGATGCTAAAGGCCCCAACTAAGTGCTCTAGATGATCGGTCTCATCCCGACTCTTAACCAGGAGATCATCAATGTATACCTCTATTGTCTTCCCGATTAAGTCTCTGAACATGTGGTTGACCAAGTATTGATAAGTTGCTCCTGTGTTCTTGAGGTCGAAGGGCATTACTTTGTAGCAATAGGTTCCTTGGTCGGTAATGAAGGAGGTCTTATCTTCATCACTAGGGTACATGCAGAACTGATTATACCAGGAGTATGCATCTATAAATGAGAGCAGTGAATGTCATTACGTCCACCAGGAGATTTATCTGCGGTAGCGGGTAGCAATCCTTGGGACATGCTTCATTCAAATCGGTAATATCTATGCAGAGCCTCCATTTGTTGCTCTTCTCGACCAGAACAACATTTGCCAACCAGTAGGGATGTTGAATTTTATAGACTAACTTGACTTTGAGGAGCTTCCCAACCTCCTTGCATGTTGCTTCTTGTCTTTCAGGGGCCATCCCCTTCTCTTTTGCTTAACTGGGTGGAAGCTCGAATCAACATTGAGTCGATGGGACATGACCCGGGGGTCAATTCCAGGCATGTCCTCGTGGCTCCATGCAAAGATGTCTTGATTCTGTCTCAGGAACTATACTAGCTTTTCTCTGAGGTCTGGTTCTAGGAGAGTGCCAATACCGATGGACCGATTGAGAAACCTGGGGTCCAAAGTTACTTGACATAGTTCTTCAACTGGGCTGACTCCATCCCTGACATTCCTTGGGTCAAAGTCTTTAAAATTTAGTGCTTCAAAAAATTGCACCCTTATGCAAGGGACTAACATAATAGCTATGGGCGGTGGTTTGATCTCTCCTTAGGCTTCCCGGTCCCTGCGGGGTTGAGAACTTGATGATCAGGCTGTAAGTTGACATAACTGATCTGGCTTTGTTGAGTGTTGGTCTCTCGAGAATGACTTTGTAAGCGGACGGGGCCTCTACCATAACGAAGTTTGCAAGCACAGAGGCCTACTGTGGGTACATCCCCATTAGAATCGACAGCTCGATCATCCCGTGTGGTTGTGTATTGGATCCATTGAATCCCACCAATAGAGTGGCCACTGGTCGGAGCTAGTCCCTTGATATTCTAAATTGATCAAATGCTAAAGCAAAGAGTATGTTAGAGGAGCTTTCCATGTCCATGAGTACCCTCTTGACCATGTACTTGGCTATAGAAAGCGTTACCACCAGTGGATCATCATGGGGGTAGTGTATATCTCGAATATCACTAGATGAGAATGTTAGGGTATCGGTCGGAGGGCAGTTGACTAGTTAGACTTGAACGACATCCGCTTAGGATGCCCGGACATGCCTTTTCCTTGCCGATTGTAAGTCTCCTCCACCTAAATGTTCCTCCAAAGACCACATTGATATGGCCCAGGGGTGGTTGATGCTCAGGTGCCCGGGCATCTTGTCACAGTTATCTGTCTGTGGTGATAAACTCGGCTAGATGACCCTGCTCAATGAGTTTCTCTATAGCAATTTTGAGTTTAAAGCAGTCCTTGGTGTCATGGGCGTGGTCTTTGTGGTAGCGGCAATACTTGTCCCGATTCCTCTTCTTAGGCAGATTCTTCAACTTGGTTGGTTTCTTGAGCAGATTTTGAGCCTCACCAGCTACCATGACTTCTTGGATGGGTTGGGAAAGGGGTGTAAAAGAGATTGGGGTCTGATCCGAACCACCCCGTTGCTGATCCTTCTTTTAAATCTTTCCCGAGCTCTTCTTAGAGCCCTCCCGTTTTCATTTGACTCTCGGGGAATCATCTTCCGCAAAGTTTGAATGCTTGGACTTCAAGAACTCATTGGTGTTACTGTACTTCCTAACCCTCTCTAAGAGTTCAACCAAGGTTGCTGGTCATTGATGGTAAAACAATGTGGCGACTTTCGTGTTCTGAACCCCCGAGCAGATGGCTGTGATTGGGACCATCTCATTTAGGTCATGAATTTGAACCTTTTGCTAGTTGAATCGATCGACGTAATCCTTCAAGGACTCTCCCTTTTGCTGCTTGACAACTAGTAGTTGGGTATCTTACTGCGGTTGGCTAAGCATACCCATGAACTAGCTGACAAAAAGCCTGTTGAGTTCCTTGAAGTCATTAATCGATCGGGGCCTAAGGGAGTGGAACCACTATGTGGCTGGGCCCTTTAGAGTGCTGGGAAAGGGCAGGTAGTGCAGTTCATTGACGTTGGTCGCTAGTGCCATCTGAGCCTTATAGGTCCGAATATGGTCAACTGGACTTCCCGAACCGTCATAATTGTCAAGATGAGGCTATTTAAATTTGCGTGGAATGGAAAATCCTGTGACTTGGTCGGTGAATGGTGACCCAGTCTCTGTGTTGGTATAATCGCGACTTAGCTTTCGACCTAGCTTCTTGATATGTTTCTCCAAGTCATTGATGCAGGCTTTTATGTCATCCAGTCCGATATCTCGCCCGGTATCACTATGTTAGGTCCAGTCAGAGGAAGAGGCTTCTTCCTCAAGTGCATTGTCCTCAGGATAAGGCTTGTCTTTGACTTTGGTTGATCGCGTGCCTAAGGTTACTTTGGCTCCTAGCCGGTTGATCCTAGACTGATTCCTAGGTCAAGCGCTCTTGCCCCTTCCCTCTGGCGGTGCTCCTGCCATGAAGAGAAATTGTGTATGGTTCGGCCTTGTTAATGAAGAGACCTACGTCCACGTGTGTGTCAGAACACTTGCACTATGATATGAAATTGCCAATGGCCTTTGGTAAACCAACAAAGGGGTGGAGCTACCAGAGACTGGCTAGGCAATGTGTATGTGCGTATAAGGTAAAGTTGTGATCCCCACTTATAGGGGTGAAGGGTTCCTTTTATAGTTTAAAAAACCCTCTCGTATATGGCAAGTAAATTGATAAGGGAACACAATCCGATTAGGACTGATTAGCATAAATCACGTGAGTTTCCTAATTGGTTTAGGAAACTTTCTAAACATCGAATTGGTCTTCTAGTTGGCGTAGGAAATGGTTTGGTGCATTCTGGATCATGTCTGGGGTTGGACCGTGCTGTATTCGTGGCAGGCTAGGTCGATGCTGTAATACCGACTTGTTGGTTGGGCCTTGGGATGAGCCTTGAGATGACACGATCAGTCCCTCGTTGAACCAGGCACTCCTCAGTATGGTGGATAAGCTTTGCTTTCACTGAACATTTTTGTATGTATCAGTGAGCTTATGGAGATTGCAAACTTTGATTACTTTAAGGTACAAGTATGAATTACATGTCAACAAGATATTCAAGAAATTCATTTCAGAGTAGAATTCTCCAAATATTAAAGTTAAGTTAGTAAAGTGTTTGACACACTCTATACTATTAGCGTATTCATATTGAATATAAGGTTCCCTTTTTGCAAATATTTGAGGAGGATCAGTTCTAATTTGGACAATTTACAAGTACTGAAAATCCACAAGTAAACATAATCATGAGTATCAACAAGAGATTGAAGAAATTCATCTCAGAGTGGAATTCTTTAAATATTAAAAGGAAAGTTAGTTAAGTATTGACACACTCTTCTGTACTATTAGCATATCCATATTGACTATAGTGTTCCCTCTCTACAAATTTTTGAGGAGGATCAGTTATGAATATTTTGTAAGATTATAAAAAATTTGTTACAAGGCTTTAGTACAAACGCAGTGAAATATTTTAGTATTAAACAAAGAACCAAAACAAACTGAGTTAAGTGCAGGCCTTGAAAGTTTAAATGAAGGGAAAGTTAGGGTTATGGTTACTTAGGCTTTCCGGTTGGAGTGGAATATAATTTGATGATTACGTTGATGGGAGTAGTTATGTTTATTGAGAAGACGTAGTGTGTAGTTAATCTTCTTCCCACGTATTTTCTTTTTGGGTAAGAGTGATCTATTCTATGTGGGAAAAAGATTAACTACACACTTTATCTTCTCAGTACACATATCAACTTCACTTGTTATTTACAATGTCACATTTAACATGATGTGAACATATATGTATGAAAGCAAAGTAAATTAAGAGTAGGTCCTAAAAGTTTGAATGGAGTAAAAGTTAGGGTTATGGTTAGTTAGCGATTATGCTAAAGGCTGAGATAAGAAGTAGTTGGAGACTCTTTTTCCCTTTTTGGGCTCAGCTTAGTTTCCCCCTCATTCATATGTAGATTAAGAACAATTCTTTAGTAGAAATGCATTCAAATAGTTGAGTATTAAACAAAGGCCGAAAATAGGGGAATGGGCTTATCAATTTGGATTATATAGAATATGTTTTGTTAATGAAACTCAATAGCCTTTAGAGCTATAGTTAATAAACGAAGAATAGTGACTGAATTAGAGGAACCAACAAAAAAAAAACCAAGGCTGAGATAAATGGAGTAAAAGTTTAAACGCAGTAAAAGTTAAGGAACAAGAATGAAGAAATAAAAGTGCTGCAACATAAGTAAAGTATGTGTATTTAAGGTCAAAATTTTATGGTTCCTATTCTTCATTATGATGAAATTTTATGAGGATGATTTTAAGGATGAGGGGAGATTAAGGTGAAAATTCAAAGTTTCATGTTCTTCACTCTAATTTAGTTGTTTGGTTGGACACTGGTACTTTATTACAGATTTTAGTTGTCATTCTTTCTGCTTTTTTTTTTTTGGATACATTGCATTGCTACATCTCTGGACCGATACTTTTGAGTGTACAAATTTCCTTCTCACTCTTTGACCGTAAGATCAATGACATGTACTTTCCCTAGCAATTGACTATGTACCTCTTCATGAAATTAGATTTTTGCGAAGTTTTTGTGGCATATGTTTCAAACCGTCGTGAAAAGCTATTTAGGGCATTTGGAGATATCATTACACTTAGAAAAGCGAAAAATGAATACACAGCATGGCCATCTGCCGATGTAATACATCCATTACCGAACATAGTTTTTTCAAGTTTCATGCAAACTTACCCATTGTAACAAATTTATACTTATGGTTTCTTTTGTACTCTTGTTTACAGGTTCATGAGGAATAAGGAGCACCGAATTTCTACATCAGTTTTATTTTGTTTTACTCTATTTTCAACTAGTAGGTAACACTTCTAGACTTTGTATGGCTTTCCATGTATCAAGATATTGTGGAGATTGAAATGTTTTGATGTTTTGGGATGTAAACCATTACTTATTACTGTTGTGGTTACAATTTTACTTGGGTGTTATGTTTTTTGCATTTACGTGCTAAATAAATTCGAGAAACAGGTTTTAGGTACTAAGAAATAAAAAAATTATTTCGCTCATCACAGCTATAACTTTTAATCATAGTTGTAACGTTTGTTAAAATATTCAAAAGTGCATTTAGTGATAGTTTACAAACTGTGACTACTCTTCCTGATATGAACCACGCCAACAATGTGACGAAACCCGTAACACGATTAATGCCTCGGACCGTTCTACTGTCAGATTCGAATGAAAACCGCAACCCAACACCTATAACAGATGCGGACCTTGGTATAAAGGATGTAGACGCCACAATCAAGGATGGAAAACTCGATTGATAAGTCCAGGTATGAACGCCACAGAGTAAATCTGATAAGTTCAAATAGTTCTTCAAAGAACCAAAGAGAAAACTCTCATAATATTATTAATGATCAAAACTGAATATTAGAAACCCTAAAACTGTTTAAATAGCTGAGGCTTACGGTTGGGCCCTATAAGCTTACAAAATATTATGACCCAATATATTTCACCCCAAAACTAAAATAAAAACAAACTAACAAATATGAAAAGTTCTTAAGTTGGCATGCAAGCCTATAATTTATTCTAGAGCTTGAATCATGGACACCCAACCTTGTGGATCACTAGTATCCTCCTTTGGGCCACAAAGATTAGTCTCAACCCAAATTTGTTGAACCAGCCCATTGAGATTGTCCTTGAACCGTTTTGCTCGCGCCCTTGTAACTGACCAATTGGCACTTGGTTCGGGTCCGCATTCCACCTTGTGCTAGCCGCCATGTTCTCATCATTCCCCTCCTCTTGAAAAGGATTTGTCCTTAAATCGTCACCTACATCAAAAGGAGATAAATCAGCAACATTAAAAGTAGTACCAACATTATACTCACTAGGCAACTCTAGCTTGTAGGCATTATCATTGATGCGCTCAAGAACTTGAAAAGGACCATCGCCTCGGGGAATCAATTTAGAACGCCTTTGTGCAAGAAATCTTTCTTTTCGCATGTGTACCCAAACCCAATCTCCGGGTTCAAAGATGATATTGCGTCGCCCTTTGTTAGCTTGCGTTGTATATTGCTCTGTTCTTCGCTCAATATTGAGCCTTGCTTTCTCATGAATCTGCTTAACAAAATCTGCTTTCTTTTTTGCCATCTAAATTAACACGCTCAGTAATAAGAAATAAATCCAAAGGAGTTAAAGGATAAAAACCATACACAATTTCAAAGGGTGAAAATTTAGTAGCACAATGGATAGTACAATTATAAGCAAACTCAACATGTGGTAAACATTCTTCCCATGTTTTGATGTTCTTTTTAATAATAGCCCTTAACAAAGTAGATAAAGTCCTATTTACTACATCAGTTTGACCATCAGTTTGTGGATGACAAGTAGTAGAAAATAATAGCTTAGTCCCCAACTTACACCACAAGGTCTTCCAAAAGTAACTCAAGAACTTAACATCTCTATCTGAAACAATGGTTCTAGGCATACCATGTAATCTCACAATCTACTTAAAGAACAAATCAGCAACATGTGAAGCATCATCAGTTTTGAGACATGGAATAAAATGCGCCATCTTGGAAAATCTATCCACAACCACAAAAATTAAGTCTCGACCATGTTTAGTCCTAGGTAAACCTAACACAAAATCCATTGAAATATCAATCCATGGTTCACTAGGAATTGGAAGAGGTGTGTATAAGCCATGGGGTTGTACTCTAGATTTCGCTCGCCTACATGTGACATATCTACCACAAATCCTCTCAACATCTTGTTTCATGCGTGGCCAATAGAAGTGTTCTTGCAAAACGGCTAATGTTTTAACTACCCCAAAATATCCCATTAACCCTCCCCCATGTGACTCTCTCACAAGCAACTCTTTCACAGAACAATTTGGAATGCACAATTTATTTTCTCGAAATAAAAACTCCTCATGCCTATAGAATTTATTATGGGCAATTTTCTCACAAGATTCAAACTCTTCACTAAAATCTAGGTCTAAAGGATACAATTCTTTAATATGTTCAAAACCAAGAATCTTAGCATCAAGAGTGGAGATTAGAATGTACCTTTGAGAAAGTGCATCGGCAACGATGTTCTCCTTACCTTGTTTATATCGAATGACATATGGAAACGTCTCAATGAATTCAACCCATCATGCATGTCTCTTGTTCAGCTTGTGTTGGACTTTAAGGTGCTTTAAAGACTCATGATTGGTGTGAATCATGAACTCTTTTGGCCACAAGTAATGCTACCATGTCTCCAAAGCTCGAACCAATGCGTACATCTCTTTGTCATAAGTGGGATAGTTTAAGGCAGCCCCACTTAACTTCTCACTAAAATATGCAGTTGGTCTTCCTTCTTACAGAAGCACGGCGCCAATACCTAATCCTGAAGCATCACATTCAATTTTAAAAGTTTTTGTAAAGTTAGGTAAAGCAAGTAAAGGTGCATGAGTTAATTTTTCCTTGAGTAATTGAAATGCCTTCTCTTGCTCTTCCCCCCATTTGAACCCAACATTTTTCTTGATGACTTCGGTTATTGGTGCAGCTATACTACTGAAGTCTTTTACGAACCTTCTGTAAAAACTAGCAAGTCCATGAAAACTTCGCACATTACTTACACTAGATGGGCTTGGCCATTCTTGGATAGCACGAATCTTTTCTTCATCAACTTGTATTCCTTGTGTACACACAACAAAACTAAGAAACACAAGCTTATCGGTGCAAAAAGTGCACTTCTTTAGGTTAGCAAACAACTCTTCCTTTCTAAGTACATCTAACACAAGTTTTAAATGCTTCAAATGCTCTTCCAAGTTTTTCTATAAATAAGGATATCATCAAAATAAATAACTACAAATTTTCCAATGAATGCACGCAAAACATGGTTCATCAATCTCATGAAATTACTAAGAGCATTAGTTAATCCAAAAGGCATAACTAACCATTCATACAAACCATATTTGGTTTTAAATGCAGTTTTCCATTCATCGCCTTCCTTCATTCTAATTTGATGATACCCACTTTTCAAATCAATCTTAGAAAATATACAAGAACCATGCAACTCATCTAACATATCATCTAAGCGAGGAATAGGGTGTCGATACTTTACCGTTATGTTGTTGACGGATCGGTAATCAACGCACATTCTCCACGTCCCATCCTTCTTAGGAACCAAAATCACCGGAACGGCGCATGGACTCATACTTTCTCTTACATACCCCTTTTCCATCAACTCACTGACCTGCTTTTGTAGCTCCTTTGTCTCCTCGGGATTGCTTCTATAGGCTGGTCGGTTTGGAATGGTAGCACCGAGCACGAAATCAATTTGATGTTCAATCCCTCAAATAGGGGGTAAACCATGTGGAATCTCCTCAGGAAAGACATCACCAAACTCCTGCAAAAGAGAAACAACAGAACTAGGCAAAGATGAGTCAATTTGGTAAGTGTTTAAAAATGCCTCTTTGTACAAAAGTACAATCATAGGCTGATTTGAAAACAACGCTCATATGATCTCACTCGCTTTTGCATAAAAATTCTTTTGGTTTCCCTCTAATTTTCCTTCAATGGCTGTATTTTTCTTTTCTTTTTCTCTCTCAATTTTCTCACTCTTTTTCTTTTGTTCACTTTCTTTCTTTTGATCACTCTCCTTTTGCAACCTCACTTGATCTTCATAAACTTGCTTCGGTGTCAAAGGCACTAAAGTGATTGTCCTTTGATTAAGCACGAATGAGTATTTATTTGTGAAACCATCATGCTTAACACGTCGGTCAAATTGCCATGGCCTCCCTAACAATAAGTGTCCAACTTGCATCGAAACCACATCACTCTAAACTTCATCTTCATATTTCCCAATACGAAAAGGAACTAATACCTGTTTAGTCACCCTTACTTCTCCACTATCATTGAGCCATTACAATTTATAAGGTCGTGGGTGCTTGATTGTTGGCAGCCCTAATTTCTCCACTAGAGTTGTGCTAGCAACGTTAGTGCAACTCCCCCCATTGATGATCATACTCCATACCTTATCTTTGACATGACATCTCGTATGAAAAATGTACTCCCATTGCGCCTCATCATCTTCTTTAACTTGCATATTTAGAGCTCTCCTTGCCATTAACAAATCCCCTTGGGCAGCGTACTCTTCATCATCGGCATCCTCCAACGGTGGCCCAGATTCGTTGTCATCTTCATCTTTGGTTTCAATCTCACCATTATCTCATAACACCATAACACTCTTGTTCGACCATTGGCTAGCTATATGTCCCCTACCTTGGCACTTAAAACACTTAATATCATGGTTCCGAGAAGTAGACGAATCGGATTTACCTTGATTTCCATGGCTGGCCACCTCTTGTTTTTGCTCAGTTTTTGGCTTCACCAAAGGCTGCTTATCATCTATTTTCTAATTATTTGGTTTCCAAGCAGATGTATTGAAATTTTGGCTTGGACGTCTGCTGTTGCCCTCCTCTTGAGTTGATTCTCAATTTTAATAGTCATGTGTACCATATCCTCCAATTCAACATAGTGTTGCAATTCCACTGCATTGGCAATTTCTCGATTCAACCCAACTAAGAATCTAGCCATTGTAGCCTCTCGATCCTCCTCTACATTCGGTCGAATCATAGCAACTTCCATCTCTTTATAATATTATTCTACACTCCTATTACCTTGCCTCAAACTTTGTAACCTGTTATACAACTCCCGATAGTAGTAGCTTGGAATGAATCGCTTCCTCATAATAGTTTTCATCTCCTCCGATGTCTCTATTGGATGCTCCCTATTTCTCCTCCTATTTAGTACCAATTGATCCCACCAAATAATAGCATAATCAGAAAATTCAATGGCAGCAAGTTTTACTTTCTTAATCTTAGAGTAAGTGTGGCAATTGAATACTAATTCCAACTTCTTCTCCCATTCAAGATATGCTTCCGGATCAGTCTTTCCTTGAAACGAAGGAATCTTCATCTTAATACTACCCAAACTATTATCTTCCCGATTCCTAGCTTCTCTAAACCTAACTTTTCTACCTCGACCACCATATCTCCTATGATTATCTATTGACTTCTGATCATTTTCTTCATCAAAGTCTTCCCTAAAATACTCCTCATCTTCAACTCTCACTCCCCTTGGTTGAACTCTCTCCATTCTTTGTACATTATGAACATTTTGTTGTTGCCTCTATGGTGTACCCTCTTCAACTCTATCCAATCTCTCATGCATCAGTTCCAATTCTGCCCTCATCATCCGCCTCATCTCCTTCACTAAAGCTTGCATTTGTAGATTCGTAACAACCGGCTGTTGAGCCTCTTCATCTGTGACTTTTCCCTGATTTTGAGCCATAATCCCTACAGGAACAGATTAGAAATAAAACAGATACTCACTACACTCCCTCGCATGTTTCACTCAAGAAAATGATTCACTCGTGTTTACATTTTACCCTCTTATGTGCTCACCACTCTTGCCTTTTTCCACTAGTAGTAATTCTCACTCGATTCTCATGAAACTGATCAAACAATGTACAGAATTTCTTAGTAACAATCCACACTGAAACTAGACCAATCAAATTTGGAAGTTGAAAGCACGACTAAAACGAACGCGGATGACTAGGTTTCTAATAGCACAAAAAAATGGAATTTTCGAAAAAACATTTTCACACTATGACTATGGAGTGAGGTCAGATTCGGACTCCTTAGACCCCAAATATCGTAAAACAAAAATAAAATTTTATGCCGAGTTTTTGTATTTTTTTTTCAGCCTACCGATCTCTTCTCTTCTTCTTCTTTTTTTTTTCCTTTTCTTTTTTTTTTTTGAATAGTCAGAGAGACTTCACAGTTCACGTATTTGTTTTAGAAACCCTAATTCCTGAGAAGGAAAAGACCACAATAACAACGATCACGAGAATGAATAAACACGAAGTAACAAGAGAAAATCACAGACCAGATTCACAAATCCTAGACACGAAATTCCATATCGTAATCGAACACCTTTTTTTTATACGGTTCAGAAACGAGAACTAATAAGAAAATGAAAAAAAAAATAGAAACAAAAACGAATAAGAACAGAACCAGCAGAAACGAATGAGAACAGAAATGAAAAAGATAGGATAAACCTGAGACTAGAACTGTGCTCTGATACCAACTGATACGAACCACGCCAACAATGTGACAAAACCCGTAACACGATTAATGCCTCGGACCGTTCTACTGACAGATTCGAATGAAAATTGCAACCCAATACCTATAACAGATGTGAACCTTGGTATAAAGGATGTAGATGCCACAATCAAGGATGGAAAACTCGATTGATAAGTCCAGGTATGAACACCACAGAGTAAATCTGATAAGTTCGAATAGTTCTTCAAAGAACCAAAGAGAAAACTCTCACAATATTATTAATGATCAAAAGTGAATATTACAAACCATAAAACTGTTTAAATAGCTGAGGCTTATTGTTGGGCCCTATAAGCTTACGAAATATTATGGCCCAATATAATTCACCCCAAAACTAAAATAAAAATAAACTAACAAATATGAAAAGTTCCTAAGTTGGCATGCAAGCCTATAATTTATTCTAGAGCTTGAATCATGGACACCCAGCCATGTGGATCACTAGTATCCTCCTTTGGGCTACAAAGATTAGTCTCAATCCAAATTTGTTGAACCAGCCCATTGAGATTGTCCTTGAACCGTTTTGCTCACGCCCTTGTAATTGGACCAATTGGCACGTGGTTTAGGTCCATATTCTACCTTGTGCTAGCCTCCATGTTCTCATCACTTCCTGTGCCCTATTTAAACCAAGCATTAGCAAAGGCTTTGAGACTGTTACAATTACAACAAGCAATACCCATGGTTTCTTCAACCGTTGCCCTAACCGTCACGTAAAATAAAAGAATCCAACAATTTTGGTCAATTATTTATGATGGGTGTAACCGTCACAAACATCGTGGGTAAAACTATTCGCCACAATTGGTAAACTGTGGCATATCAATAACCACAACAGCTGATTTCACAGGTGGAAAAATTGTGATAAAATGGTCGCAAAAATTTTTACCCACGGTTTCTACAACCTTTGGCGATAGTTTGTAAACTATCGCGAAGGGTCATTTTTCTTGTAGTGACTTAGGATAAAGATAGACACATTATGGTGTTTGTGGATTGTCTTTGTGAGATTTGTTTGTGCCCAAAGATTTGTTCTTTCTAATTTGTTTGAAGTTGATAGCAAAGAGGATTGACATCATACCACATGGCACCAGATAACGAGTTTCCTCACAGAAGTTGGCGAAATTGTTGATAGATAAGAAAAAAATTATAACAATGATACTGTGGACATGCAGAATCGGTCGTCCACTCTTTCAGTTTGTTTGAAATTGATTTGAAAAAGGTCTATTGAAAACAGATACAGAGTCGCCACTTGGTTTTTAGGGAACCAAGAAACCCAATTTGACTCACCTAAATGGATAAAGGGCACCGGCCCTTCATAACCAAAGAACTTGGTTCGGGGTTTTGGTACGAGAGAGGAAGGAGCCTTTGCCATGACTAAAACACCATCAACTCGCCCCGTCTTTCAACGGGCCTCATTTAGCATCCAAATAATCATCTTATACTATGTTTGGTTCAAAAATTAATACTATGACGATATATTACATCACATAATAATCTTGAAATGGACGATCAAAAGATAAGATATCATTTATAAGATCTAAGCCAAGTATCACACAATGCAAAGTGAAAGATCACACAGACAAACCTAGGAAAAATCATCTAATCAAATATCAAGTAATAAAGTTTTCCTAATCTAAAGGGGACATGAATTGTTCTTGAAACAAATTAATCAAAGAAATTAAAAATATGCTTAGCAAGCTAATATGATGCATGTTAATCTTTAAGTAAAGAAGATCTCTCAATCCCCGGGATGGATGAGAAAGGAAGTTTTGATCGAGAAGGAGCATGAACGTGTGACCAAGTTTATTCCTTATAATCTTCTTAGATTAGGAGTCAAAAAAAATCCCAAATCTTGCATGGATGCAATGAATGGTCATATAATGTGCAAAGGTTGTAGAGTGTTTGTGTACATGAATTTTCTAAAGTGACTTAGAAGTCTAAAATATGAATGAATGCATGAAGAAAAATCATCATGGGATATGTACAAATATAGTATGGACCACTTCCTAAGATATGAACTAATTTGAAGTACATATAAGCATCAAGTCCAAGAATGAAAGTAAAAGTATACTTACTATGAATAGTTGACAGAACAGTGACTTGACCTTGTAGAAATTGAAAAGAGGGGTAAGAAATGTTTTCAAAGCATGATTTTTCGTGGACATTATCCTTATTGTGTCTAGAACACATATGAAAAAGCCAAAATTCAATAACTATTAGAGATTGAGAGAAATCATATAAACAATAGAGGTCACTTAGAAACAGAATTTGTACTGTCGACTGAGATGTCAAAAAAGCTTAGAAAATTAAAACAAAGCATCTAGTGGCCCATATTATATGAAAAGTTCCCCAAGACACTGAAGTTCAAGGAAAAAATGAGTTAGGACCACTTCTTTTGAAAAAGGTTTCTGGAAAACAAGTTGAAACTCAACCAAGCTGTTGTGACAATAAAAACAGAATGTCTGGAAGGAATGTTTGGGCCAAAATGGGACCCTTCCAAGTGTTTCCAAGTCAAGCCAAAAATCATGGGTGTTCTCTAACAAGTTAGGAAGACTTTCCAAGTTGTCTTGTAATCCCCCTTTAAGTATTGAGTTCTAGAGAAATCTTTGAACTCAGATTTTTCACTATTTTGATGATTTTTGAGAAGAAAAGGGTTTTATTGCTTGAAGCCAAAAGAGGGGTTTAATAGGGGTTTTAAAATAGTGGTTTTGAGAGTATATTTTCAGCACTTAAATGAGGGTTATAACCACTTACAATATCAACATTAGACTTGTATCAAGAACCTCCAAGATTGTTAGAGGGTATTATTTTTATTTTGAAGATAACTGCAAGAATATATAGGGATGTATTGAAGTTAGGATCATCTATCAAACATGTTTTTGAGGTCAAGAGCTACTATCCATAAGGATTCACTCACACACCATGTCATCACTTAGATGATGATGGATTAGTAAGTAATCAAAGAAAAATAAAAATGAAATGGGATAAGGAGAGATGAACAAACATAAATAAAGCAAGTAAAAAGCAATTAATAGTTGATGATCATTAAGATATTGGACTTGTAGCTTGGTGTTTCACTTATATATAAAGACTTTGGACATGGAAGTAGCTTCCTATCTCATGAATGCTCACAAAAATGATGGTTGGATGTATTGAATGTGAAGTAAATGGGAGTAATGAAGTAGAAAACAAAGTTTAGAACTCACTTTTTAGTTGAAAATCAAAGAAGGAAGCTTCTTTTCTCTCTATTCTAACCTTATCTCTACAACTTTCTCTCTAAAACTTTTCTAAGCTTTCATTTGTCACCCCCTAAATGATAAGTCAAGGGGGGTTTATATAGGCCAATTTGGGGGTGGTTTTGGGATTTAAAGAGTGCTCACATTGGCTCCAAATATCTGTTAACAAGGAACGTCATTTTGGTTTTCAATTAATCAAAATGGACCCCCAAATTAAATTACAAAAATGGATAGTTCTGGGGGAGAGTGCTGTGGTGGCACTGGGCCTGTACTGTGATGGTAGTGGGCCAGTGCTGTGGTGGCACTGCTCCTCCAATGTCCAGATAATGTTTTTAAGCCCCTAGAGGTTCTGTTATTCGCGAAAAGACCTATTTTGTCAGAAATTCACAGAAAATGCATATGAACTCCAAACTGATATTGTGATATACCGTTAGAAAGGTAATGAAGTCTACTTTACATAAAAAATAGTTCAGAGATAGGTCACTTTGAAAAGTTTTGCGGTAATTGTGATAAAATTCGATTTAATCGCCCACCTTACCTTCGGAAATTCATAATAAATTCGTTTTAAATCCAAGAATTATGTGCGATATACCATTGAAAATCTATTGACCTCTAGTATCCATGAAAAATGTTTGAAAAATGATACAGTGCTCCGGTTTTAAAGTCAACTCTTGGTCAAACTAGGGACCTCAAGGAAGTTCTGGGAACCTCTGGGAGCCCTCAAGGGCTGACGTTTTCATCCGATTTTCTTTTAAAACTCGTTTTAGTACTTTCCACATGATCTAGAATGATCTCAGAACTTTTCGGCAAATTTGGATGATTTCAGTCAGACCCTGGTCAAACCTGGTCAAACCTTAGTCAAACTAGTCAACGGGGACTTTCCGGGAACGTCCGAGACTTTCGGAGGTGTCTGGGAGCTGACGATTTCATCCGATTTTGCTTTAAAAACTCAGTTTACCACTTTTCTTACGACGTAGCATGTTTCTAGAACTTTCGGTCTGAATCTGGGAGTTTTTGGGCTTTTAGGGGTATTTTGGTCATTCTGAGCATCTTGAGAGATAGCATCTTGAGAGATAGAACTAACTTCCAGGAGTCCTTTTTCGAGTCTTTTTCTATCATCGTGAATCACCAAGCTATGAGTCTCTCAAATCTGATAGCCGACAAAATGGGATATCTACAAATACGTATAAAAATAATCAGCTAATGAGAGTAAAGCTCCGAGGCCACACCAAAGAACACCAAGCCACCGAGGGGGGCTCGTCATCTCATTTCTAAGGAAGTGGCCGGCAGATCCTGAACTATTTATTTGGTCCTACAGGTCCCGACCTACGGGTTAGGAATGCATCCTGAGTACTACTTGCCACAGGCATAGCTAAGTCAGGCCCCAGAATGTGCTATAGAAACTTCCAAACAGTTTCCAACACCAGCTAGAAGACTAATGGAATGAAAAGATAGTTTCCTAATCTCATTAGGAAACTCACATAGATTGTGTTTCCTTATCGAAATAGTTTCCATTTATGAGGAGGTCTCTTGCATGTATAAAAGAGGCCCCTCACTCCCTACATGGGGAGATCCTTCTACATAATACAGAGAACACCTTCGTTCTACTTGCTCGGCCGACCTCTAGTAGCTCCAGACCGTTGTTGGTTCACCAAAGGTCACCGGTCACTTTACAGTATAATAAAAGTGCTAAGACACACCTGTGGACGTAGGTCTCTTCATTAACAGGGCTGAATCATATACAAATCTTCTCTTATTTTCTTTTCTTACCTTACACAAAAAATAGGCATCATCAGTTTGGCGCCGCTTGTGGGAAACGACAGTTTTCCTAAAACAAATCTCTTAATTGATCACCATGCCTCCTAGTAAGAACAAGAAGGTTACTTAGCAAGCCGGCCAAGTGGATCCACTGGCCCCAGAGCCGGCAGGGGTCGTCCTGACCTCTGAACAAATTAATGCAACTCTCGCGCAACTTTTGGAGGGGCAGTGTCAAACCCAATAGTAGATCAAAGCTCTACTAGTCCAACAAAGTCACCCCCATAGGCTAGATCGCAGGCCGAGATGCTAGGCATGGTCAGGAACCCATACGGACTCGACAACGTGCCCGGACCAATCTGAGCCATGTGGCGGATGCATGAGAAACCATAAACGATAAGAGTGCTCAGAGAGGGTTGGGAGGTACATTAACACCGAGGAGTTTTTGAAGTCTAAGAGCTCAGGCTTCGCAGATGACAAATTTGTCAAACCCAAGCGAAAGCACGAAGGCTTTAAGAAGGGCCCGGGTATGAAGCAAAGATAGAACCAGCAAAAGGGCAGTCGGGATCAGACCCCGATAGCCTTCACTCCTTTTTTATAGCCTATTCAAGAAGTAATGGGCACCACAAAAATCAAGAGCTTACTCAAAAAGGTGATGAAGTTAAAGAGCCACCCAAGAAACGGAACTGGGATAAATATTGTCAATACCATAAGGACAATTGTCATGATACTGAGGACTGCTTCAAAACTAAAAATTGCCATTGAAAGGCTCATTGAGAAGGGTCATCTTGCTGAGTTTGTTAATAGCAACACATCACACATGGCAAGACGCCTGACCTCTCGAGTATCAGTAACCTTCAGTAACATCAACATGGTCTCTAGAGTAATGTCGGGAGGAAGCGACTCATAGTCAGCTAGGAAGAGGCATGCCTAGGCATCCTGGGCGGATAGCGCATGTATCCGATTCGTTAGCCATCCGCCAATCGACGTCTCACATTCTCATCCAGCGATATCCAAGGCATACACTACCCCCATAATGATCCCCTAGTGATGACACTCACAATCGCTAATTACATGGTCAAACGAGTGTTGGTCGACACCGAAAGTTCCATAGATATACTTTTTGCCTCAGTGTTTGACCAGCTAAGAATCTCAAGAGACAGACTCCGACCAGTGGCAACCTCTCTGGTGGGGTTTAACGAGTTTAGTACATAACTACTTGGCATGATCGAGCTACGGTGTTAATGGAAACTCATCCACAGTAGGTTTTGGAGCTAGTCAGCTTCATGGTCATAGAAGCCCCCTCTATGTACAATGTCATCCTCGGAAGGTCTACCCTCAATCGGGTCAAAGCAGTTGTATCGACCTACAGCCTGGTAGTCAAATTCATGACCCCATAGGGAATAGGGACTTTGAGAGGAGATCAAGTCGTAGCTCAGAGTTGTTATGTCACCTCTCTATGCAAAGGCGCAGCACCGGAGACCCTGAATATTGAGGAAATGGACCTAAGGAAGGAAAAAGACAGAGTAAGCTCCGTAGAGGAGCTCATCTAGATAATTCTAGATCCCTAGACCCCCGACCAAGTTATCGGTGTCGGGCCACTCCTGGAACTAGATCTTCAAGAAAGGCTAGTCTAGTTCTTGAAGAAAAATTAGGACATTTTTGCGTGGAGTCACAAAGACATGCCAGGAATTGGTCCCTAGGTCATGTCCCACAGACTTAATGTGGATCCGAACTTCCGCCCGGTCAAGCAGAAGCAGAGGCGTATGGCCTCAAAAAGATAAGAAGTGGTTTGAGAAACTCCTCGGGGTCGAGTTAATCCATGAGGTATAGTACCCCGACTAGTTAAACAATATTGTCTTGGTGAAGAAAAGTAATGGCAAGTGGAGGCTTTGTGTAGACTTCATTGGCTTGAATAAGGCTAGTCCTACAGATTGTTACCCACTGCAACGGATAGACCTATTGGTGGATGCAACGGCATACCATTCGCTCATTTCGTTCATGGAAACCTACTCTGGATACAATCAGATCTACATATATCCTAGAGATGAAGAGAAGGCCTCTTTCATTACGGACTAAGGAACCTACTACTATCGGGTAATGCCATTTGACCTCAAGAATGCAGGCGCCACCTACCAACGCTTGGTCAGCTACATGTTCACGGATTTAATCATGAAAAGCATGAAAGTATTCGTTGATGACCTCCTAGTCAAGATCTTGGATGAGGTCGATCATCTTAAGCACTTGGCTGCGGCTTTTGGCATACTCAGAAAGAGTGTGAAGAAGCATTTCAGGAACTCAAGAAATACATGGCTGCTCCTCCTCTACTCTTAACGCCTATTCCAAAGGAAGAACTACTTTTATACCTAGCAGTGTCAGTTCGGCAATAAGGCATTGGTCAAAAAAGTGCATGGGATACAGTATCTAGTATACTACACTAGCTGGGTACTTTAAGGCGCAGAAAATTGGATTCCTGTATAGAGAAGCTCGCCTTCGCCCTCATCACCTCAGCCCGATGAATTTGCCCGTATTTCCAGGCTTATACCACAATCATCCTTACGGATTAGCCCTTGCACAGGATTCTATGTTGACCTAAGACAATTGGGAGACTCATAAAGTGGGCATTGGAGCTGGAGGAGTTTGAAGTAATTTATAGACCTCAGACAACTATTAAAGGATAGGTAGTATCATATTTCCTTTTCGAGTTTAATTATCTAGAAGACTCGATCAAGGAGTCTGCCTTGCCTTACCTACCACCCGAGCTACAACCTGGGATCTCGACTTGGGTGCTTTACATAGACGAATCTTCCAACAAGCAAGGCAGTGGGGCAGGAATTATCCTAACCATACCCAAGGGAATTCAGCTCGAATACCCTCAGGTTTGGGTTCCAAGCATGCAACAACGAAGTTGAGTACGAATCTCTACTGGTCGGGTTACAGTTGGCTACTTCAATGGGCGCCCAATAGGTCAAAGTGCATAGCGATTCTTAGTTGGTTGTCAATCAAGTCTTACAACAATATGAAGCCAGAGAGGATAGTATGGTGGCCCACCTGACTCTAGTAAGGAAGGTTACTAGTGGACTTAAAGGTTTATCCATCACACAGATTCCAAGGGAAGAAAATACACAAGCCGGCCGGTTAGCACGACTAGTATCCTCTTCAGAGTCATATCACTATGGAATCATAGTAGAATATCTACCCAAGCCTAGTGGAATAATTTTGAATGATTTTAATTTTTGTGTCATTTGTTATGTAGATGAAAATTGATGGTCTACTTATCGTAAGAGAAATTTAACTTGATATTTATGTTGTATGCTTTTTTCTATTCACCTTGCTATTGTTGATCTTTGAGTTGATTTTAGAAAGAGATATTAATAAACATTTATGTTTTAGGACGGGCAAATCGGTGTTTGAGTTCACTTAAGAGCGGTTCTTTTTATTATCAATATAAGTCTACATTGGTTAGCACAATGAAGCTTTTCAGAGATTTGAAGCTTAGGGACAAACATATAAAGGTGTTTTGAAACGAACTCCATTTTGGAATTTCTACAAACAGTTTATTGATGGAAAAGTTGTGTCTGACAAGCCATGATGAAGTTTCTTTAATGATTTTAAGATCATATAGTAGAGAGGATGGGAAGTTTCTAATAGGTCCAAAATTGATGTAGATAACTGATTGGACTTATTTTTGAAATTCAATCGGGGCCTATTCGAATGTCAACCAGTTATAGCAAGAAACCGGACACTGGATTTGTTGCTAGGAGGTTTTCAGGAGATTAAAGGCCTATATTAGGCGATATTAGAGATGCTTAGTTGTAGCGAAGGGAAAGACTGATGATGATGTAGAAGATGTTGTGCGATTGCTCTACCTTCATTTAATTCTGTCTCTTCTCTTTTCGACTTCCGATAACACTCTTAAGTGGGTGTTCATTCAATATGTTAAAGATATTGATAGAATGAAGATGTATTCATGGGCTTCTGCTGTTAGGGATGACTTAATCTCTGCAATTGAAAGAGGTTCACAAAATCTCTTGAAGATTAGCGGATGTGTTCTTGTATTGCAGGTATTATGTTTGTATGTTTAATTTGTTGCATTTTTTGTTAGTTTTTATTATTGTTTAACAATTTAGTGATTAATTGTTAATATTTGAATTTATAATATTGGCTTTTAGAACACACCATGTAGATGGAACCATTAGTCGATGATGCTGCACCACGTTATGTGAAGAGGGATCTGTTGAGGCTTCTAAAGTGCCTAAAACAGAATTAGTTGTCCAGGTTGGAGAGAGATAAGGTGTGGTTGTCATAAGTCAAATTTCACTTATTATAAATTATCATAAGTAAATTATGGGTTAGGATTGTAAATGTGAAATGTTGAATGTAAATCAATGAAACATCATATTTTTTTTATGTGGATTGTTAATGGGCATTTGACTTATTTTTTATTATAAGTAGAACATAAGTGAAATTTGACTTAGGATAAATATATTGTAAGTCTTATATGATATGAAAATCTTATTTGCTGAAATAAAAAACAAATTTTGTAGGTGTTACATAAATCCCTGCAAATGACATAAAAGGAGAAAAAGATGTATGGAAAGTATGGTTTACAAGTGTTGGGTGAGACGAATGAAAGTATTAGTAGCTCTGAGACTGATGGGGATGAGAGTGAAAGTGAGATAAAATTAGGAGTTTCTTCAGGTGTGTTAGCTAATGATGAGGCTGAATATGTGGGTTCAAATGAGGATGGAGAAGAAGATTGCAAGAGCGAACGTGAGGATGACTTGTTTCCGAGGGAAGTTGGGGAGTCCGAATCAGTTAGTTTGTTCTAAAGAAGAGGCGACGCAATAATGTTGCTGTTGGAGGAAGAAGAAGCTATTAGTGACAATGTCTATTTCTCGGATTGAGCTTGCAAAGAACATGAGATCCATTTTGTAGGAAAGGCAGTTGATCAGAAATAATTGTACAGTAGTGGTAATGAAGTGTTTGATACTACGTACTACAGATGATAATGTAGATGGGAAAGGGACAGAGACTCCCCAAAGAATAGCTGACTTGAGAGCTAATGTATATGATAGTAGAAAACAGATTCTTCTTCAAAACGGAGTGATATGAAATGGGATGTTCAGCAATCAAGGTCTACTATTAAGAAATTTTAGAAAATAAACAAGTGTCTAAGAGAAGAGATGGAAGTTGTAGTGGGAGATTTGAGAGGTAAGAACATTTAACTCATGGAAAAAGCTGAAGCAGTAGTGAGGGGGGCAAACTTATAGATGGGGTATCTTCTTGGGCAGAATTTATCTGACTTGCAGTCGATGAGGGACGAACTGTGGGTTACTAGAAAGGAAAATAGTGTCTTGACCGCAAGGGTGAAGTACCTAAATGGCCTAATTGCTGAGAGTGAATGCCAAGTTGCAGACCTTGTAGTACAAGTCGACCGTGTAACATTTTCTGATGGACTGGAAGTTGCAAAGTCTTATACAGATCCAAAAATGCAGAGTGCGTAAAAACCCCAATTTTAACTGACCATCGAATTCAGGGAATGGTTACATCTAGACTGATGATGACAATGACCGGCAAAATTCGAAAGCCTTCCAAGTGATTCAAATCTTTTCGGAAAATTCTTCAGCCCTAATGAAAAGCGTTTAAAAGAAAATGGGAGAAATTGGATATTCAGGGAAACCCAAATATGAAATATGTATGAGAGAAATAGTCTGAAAATTAATTTCAAAATAAATATAAAAGAATTTGGAAAAGAAAAAAAAAGGGGAGAATAAAGAATTTTGAAATAGAAAAGGAAAGGAAAAGAAAAGAAAATATAGTAGAATATATTAGTATATAAGTATGAAAGTACGTATTTTAGTGTATATCTTGAAAATAAAACAAAAAGGGGATAAATTCAACTTACTGAGTGCCACCCGCTGTAACAGCCTGTTTTTCTCAAATACGTATGGAATATTCTTGCACATGTGTTTTCACCCGAAACTACCAATTTAACCCCACTGAAAATGGCCTATATAAGGAGGCCTTCACCTCCATTACATGGATCCTCCTCTCCCATCTTACAAAAATATGTAGAAGACTAGAGAGATTTAAGAGAGAAATCAAGAGATTTTGAAGAATTGAAGAGTTTTCTTTGAAGAATTTGAAGAAGAATTTGAAGAAGAACTTGAAGAACAAGAGAGATATAAGAGGATTTTTGATTTAGACTTTTCAACAAACTTTGATTTTGTTTTCTCTTGTTTATGTTATCTTTAGAGATTCATGAGACTTTCAATGTCTCGTTTGAATCCACTTTGAATTCGGCCCTTTGATTTTCTATCGTCTCATGACTTATATGGAAATCTAGGTTGATTATGTTCACATCCTCACATAACTATGGGATCCAAGACTAGAAGTTGGAACCTCTAGTTTGAAATCTTCATGGAATCCTTCTCATAATCCATGAAGGTTCATATGAATTCGGTCACATATAGTCTCCAAGGACCATTAACTTTGGAGGAGCACTAATAAAAATGGATCTATATTCCTCAAGGAACATATATTTGGGAGGAATTAGGTGTAGTTTAAGTTTAGTTAAGATTTTGAATACCAATTCCACAAATGGTGCAGTGAACTCATGAACTCACTGAGATCAAGGATTTTTAACGAAATCATGGTCCATGAGAATTGAGTGAGACCAAGTGGAGAGTGTTCATAACTCTTATATGTATCCTTATGATCTTTTCCTTGGTGAAATGTTATACTTAGGATGGTTTGACCTTATGATTTGTGAGTAAGTTACTCTCTGTCCAAAATTTCAGAATAGTAAGTTCATTTTAAAATGAGTAAATCGAAGCCTTGATAAAGTTTTCTTGATCTCAAATAAAATTTTCTAGGTAGTTCAATGTGTTAGGAAGATACCCTAAAAAGATCAAAGTGATTCTGATACCTTTACTATTTTTAGAAAGTCATACAAAAACTCTGGACCAAGAGTTAAAAATTACTGAGTGATGTCTAGTTATGACCCTATTCCTAGAGATTTAACCTTTGGATATTTGATTTTCTTTTCGGGTTAGAAACTATACCCACATAGTCATAACATACTCAAAAATCATTAAGATCCAACCGTTGGAAGTATTTTATTTCCATTTTGGAAAGTCTACTTTGCTCTCTGTAATTCTTACAATTTTGTCACAGTTTTGATAAAACTTCAACAACTTTAATCTAATGGACTCCTAATGTCCTAGGATTCAAACCATGTTCTAATAATGACAATTAAGTTTAAATCCAGAGTTTAAATGATCCAAATCAATGAGTAGTTCATAGATCACTCTTGTCCATGCTCATGCATTCATCCTTGTATGTTGACACTTGAAGCTAGGGCTCATCTTTGAATAGGTTGCATTTGATTGAACCTAATTGAATATAACTATGAGTTCTCTATGATCATGTTGGAACTACACCATCTCGATATGGACATTGTATTGGCTCCTAGTTGAGACTTACATATCCATGGAAGTGTTGTATTTCCAACTACGTAGAGCATTCATAATTATATCAACTCTTTCTATGCTTAGTGGATTTAAGCTAGAAATTTATGCATGTTACTTAGGATTCTAAAGTTCAAAGCATGTGGACTAACCCTTTGTTTTGTAGCGCTTTCAAGGTACAATCTCTTCAATCTCTCTAGTTTGTTTTACTTATTGATTTGATTGGTTTTTCGACTCCATGAGCGACACCTTAGATTAGGTCTTGCCTTATATGTATATGTGATTAGAGACCTTTTCTTAGGTTTTATTTTCTTGCATGCATCGCACGTTTAATATTCGCGGCGGGATCCTGAGTAGGTTCTCTAGTTTCCTATTGCATATCATGTTGCTTGCTAACTAAATTACATGGTTTTGGATGTTGTTTTATCGTTAGCAATCTTGCACCCTTTTAGACATGCTTTTGTAATGTGTACGTATATATATATATATTAGTTGAGGACATACTTAGATTAATAATTCAATTAAAAATGATGTTGAGTAGAGGCCTATCACGAGATAGGATGAGAGGGGGTGTTTTAGTCTGCCGGACTCCTTCCCCCTCATTTCATAATCCCGGACCTAGTTTATCTTTGGTTTCGTAAAAGATCGATTTGCTTTTTAAATGGTTTCTTTATTTTCCTTTAAAAAAATTAAGTGGCGACTCATATTTGAATTTTGAATTTGAAAAAAGTTTTAAATGAAAAGCGTGGGTAAAACTGCAAGTATCCACAGAGTGTTGTGAACCTCACGGTCTATCACGCCCCAAAAATCGAAGCGCAAGGAAAGAGAAAAGATAGAGAGATAAGAATTAAAATCCAATCAACAATGCAGAAGCGACCTTGGAATCCCATGGGAATTTCTATAAGGATGACTTACTAACACATACGCCAAAATGATATTATATGCCAACGAATCAAACGAAGATAAAAGCATTTGAAAATTAAATTAAAAGACTATCCGAACAAGCACTAGTTCAAGGGATACAACAAAAAGTTTCATGAGAATAATTACTTAAAAAAAATGAGGTCTTAAAATATGTGAAAGAGTATTCATCTTTGATAGATGAAGAACATTAATGCAACATATGGAACTTATGCTTGTTATTTAAATCAAAAACGAAAATTTGAAAATGTGTGCTATAGTGTAAAAGCACTACTCATATGCTTTTGAAATCATGAAAGAAAACCTTGTTTTGGTGGATAAATAACCTTAATATCATATAAGAAGCTTAAGTTCTTAATTAGACTGAACATGGAGTTCAAAAAATATGAGCCATACGCCAAAAGTACTATTGACATTTAGTTTTTACTATTCACTACTCACCGAAAACTAAAATGTGAGCAATTTTTACTATTCCATTGTTTTAGCTAAGTATGGAAAATTCACAAGAACATTATATAACCTTCAAATGGAGTTTCTAACAAGAAAAATGTCGACGACAAGTCGACGGAAAGAAGTTTAATAAGCATAATTTAAAATAACAAAATCCGGCAAGGATTTAATTTAAAAGGCAACAAGTCCGGCAAGGACGAAACCAAGAATTATCGAATCCAGAAAGGATTTAAATGAATATAAACACATGCATGAAACTTTGAAAGAGAGACGAATATCTCGGCAACATACATAGATAAGACAACTAATCCAACAAGCATGAAAGGCATGACTAATAGTTGTCTACTGTAATACCCTGTATTTTGGTATATTAATAAGACCTGGTATTTCATTTCTATACTCGTATAAACTTTCTCTTTCCTTTAGTAAAATTTGGTTACCAATCGATTGCCAAGTTTCCCAATCCATTGCCACTTTTCGGATACCAATCGATTGACATCAATCCAGTCGATTGCCATCAGACCGACCTGAATTCATGACGTGTCAATATCCCAATCGATTGCCATTCATCCCAATCGATTGACTACAAATATCTGTTCCCAATCGATTGACTGGTGTCCCAATCGATTGACATAAGCTGAGAAATATTTTCTTCTTTCCTTCAGCTTTAAACGTGTGGCACTCCCTTATCTCTATATATATGTCTCATTTATTGGCCTTGGGGCTGTTTTCAAACCATTGAGAGAGAGAGAGACATACCTCTTGAGATATATACATACATATATCTATATCTATACACACCTCACACACACTCACTGCCCTTGGCAGCTGGGAGGAAGAAGAATAAATAGAAAGAAGGAGGAGAAGCAAGAGAAGAGAGAGAACCCGACAGAGAGGAAGAAGAAAGAGAAGAAGAAGAGAGGAAGCTTGGATTTTCAAAACACACACACCCAAACGCACCCTAAGTGAGTTCTAACTCACTTGGTCCCTCTATATGAAGTTTATATAAGTTATTATGAAGCTTAGATGGGTTAAATGCTTGTAGTGTACGTTTAATTATGCTGTTTTTACAATCTGCTGGAGAAGACGTAGTACCAATCGATTGACATAATCTCAATCGATTGACATCAGTCGTATCCCAATCGATTGAATAGGATTTCAATCGATTGACATTCCAATCGATTGCCTGTTTTTTTCAATCGATTGATATAACTTTTTGTCCCAATCGATTGAACCTCTGTACCAATCGATTGGCATGATCAGAACATAATTTCCTTTGCCTATTTATTATATAAGAGGTTTAGTTGTTCGAATTCCGATGCGGACATCCATTATACGATTTGGGGGATATCAGGGATAATGTGACAACACAGATAAGTATGATTAATGACAAATGTATAAATCTGACGACGTAAGATACTATAAAATTCTTGTATGAGTTCGATGTCCGTTTTCTTCATTCAGAGTAGTCAGGCCACATTGGGAATTGTCATGTGTCGATGTTAGAATGGAACGTAAGTAGGTTTGATAAGTTCTGGGAATAGTACGGGGCGTGACAGGGTTTTTGGTATCAGAGCTTAGGTTCAGTACTCTAGGTTGTGATACTTTTGTTCACTAAGTATTTCCACACCATCTGGTCCTAGTATGATAGAATTTCTTTGAGATGAGATATAAGTATAAGATAAGTTCGTCTTCCTGACGATAGATAGTTTCCTTTGCAGGATAGCATGGATCCGGAGTTTCACCAGTTTGTGACTGATGCTTATGGAGGACATATTATCCATGGAGATGCCGTGGAGCCAGCTGACCCAGAGTTTTATCGTGAGCATGTGTGCCAGATAGCTAGTCGACATTTAGAGGAAGACATATGGAGAGCGCTTTATGTGACCAGGAGTACTCACCCGACACAGATGCGCATGGATGCTTACCATACTGCGAGGGTCGGTAGAGACATTTGCCAGGAGATGTTGCGACTAGTTTTGAGTAAGCCAGAGATGGATGAGATTGAGTTAAGAGCCATTGTAGCCGGTCCACCAGAGCCTGTAGTTGCACCAGCTCCAGCAGCCCCACCATCACCAGTGCCCGACGTACCCGTCCCAGAGCCAGAGCCTGAGCCGATTGAGGATGAGGAGGATCTAGAGCCTGAGGATGAGCATCCCGATGAGGACATGGATGGAGATGGAGAGGAGGAGCCAATAGATGACGAGGACCCAGTAGAGGATGAGCATGCAGACGATGCAGATGATGAACCTGAGGATGACCCCGAGGAGCCAGAGTTTGAGCCAGAGGATCCAGTACCAGACCCAGAGGCTATTGAGGCAGACGTAGTAGTAGATGAGGAGGATGACCCCGAGGAGATAGTTGTGCCAGAGGTACCCATTGTGCTTCAGATACCAGCTGGACCTATTATGCATATGGCAGCCATGGCCGATATGGCAGTAGGATGGATAGCTCAGATGGTAGCACAGCCAGCAGATTTTATTATGGGAGAGGTGGCTATAGCAGGAGCTCTTGACATAGCTGACGATTTTGCTGCAGTAGCTGTTGATGTCGCTAACTAGGCGATAGCAGACGTGATGGAGGACGATGATGCAGAGATGATAGAGGATTGGGATATAGGGGTAGTAGTCGGGGATCTTGTCGCACCAGTTGAGGATGATCCACTCGAGGAGATGGATATAGACATAGAGGACGAGGCACCACCAGCAGGATCAGATACTGACGACTTTTGAGTCAGGATCGGCAGGGTGTAGATTTTGTTAGTTTATATTAGGACATGTTGTCCACCAGATTTTTGGGAGCTTGAGAGATAGCTATTGACCATAGCTTTGTATAGTATTAGCTGACTTTAGTTGTTGTAACTCTTGTCCGATATGGTACACAGTTTGACTAGTGTGTACTATACGGTACATCTTTTGATATATATATATATACGAGCGGTACTTCTGTTATTGTTTGGTTGTTGCGTTGTGCTGTGTTGTTTAGTAGAATGGTTAGTTTTGCTGTTTCTTGTTCTATCTTGAGTTCGTTTCTATGAGAAGACTTTCAGCTGATCAATATGTCTCTTGTAGGCGATACTCGTTAGCATCATGATAGGACCCTTGAGAAATCACCAAGCACGTAATGGAGCACCTATTCCGGAAGGGATGGATCCGACGGGAATTTTCGAAGCATTTATGCAGAGGATGGAGCATGTGGGGGATACATATAATCACTCCACCCACCAGAGACCTCTTGCACCCCCGCCACCAAGACAGACTGGAGATAAGATGTTAGCAAATTTTTGTGGGTTACGTCCCGAAAAGTTTGATGAACTAACAGAACCTTGGAAAGCAGAACAATGGATAAGAGAGATGGAGTTAATATTTGAAGCATTGGAATGCAACGAACAAGAGAAACGTCGTCTTGCTACGTTTCAGCTCACTTATGCCGCCGCAGATTGGTGGGAAGCTGAGTGAGCCACAATTGGGATCGATGCCGCTAGAGCTATGTCGTGGGAGACATTCAAAGGCAGATTTTTGGATAAGTATTTTCCAGAAGATGAGAGAGATCAACAGGAAAGGAACTTTCTCAATTTGATCCAAGGAGAATGGAATGTACGGGAATACACAACACAGTTCAAGCGTTTATCCAGATTTGCTCAGCATATGATAGACACTCCGCAGAAGAAGGTGAAGAGATTTCACCAAGGACTGAACCCCCACCTCAGACATATGATGGTTGGTCATCTGAACCAGTCGTATGAGGAAATTGTTAGATTTGCTATAGGATTAGAAAAGGATGCTAATCCAGTACAGCAATCACAGACAAATCAACCTCAGTTATCATGAGGGTTTCAACAGAGAAATTTCCCTAATCGATCACTGAGAAATACCCAAGGATGGAGACCTCAGGAAAATTTTCAAGGAAACAAGAGAATCTGGGAAGGAGCCAGGAAACCTCAGCAAGGTTATAATCGACCCCAGCAAAATCAACAGCGAGAACTACAGCCGCAGGCATTACTAACAGCCCCACCAAGCAATAGTGGAGGATGTTTTAACTGTGGAAAGCCAGGACATATTTCAAGGAACTGCACCGTCTACAGATCCAATCGCAGGCCAGATATTGTCTGTCGCAACTGCAACAAACCAGGACACTTGAGCAAGGATTATCGTGCGCCACGAGGAGGATACTACGGGGCACCAGTTTAAGGAATTCAAGGACCTCCAGATCAGGCAAGGATGAATGCTATTATCCCAGGAGAAGCAGGCTTTAATGCTGATGAGCAGCAACATTTGGAAGGTACACTTGTACTCTTTCATAGTCCAGTTAAAGCTTTATTTAATACTAGAGCCGCACGTTCTTTTATTGCTGTTAAGATTGTGCGTCAATTGGGTTTAGAACCCCAGACACTTGAGTCAACACTGAATGCTGTGTCACCATTGGGAGTGACAGTTAAGTTGAGTAAAGTGTGTAGAGATTGCCCATTGACTTTGGGAGATAGGAATCTTCCAGAAGACTTGGTAGTTCTGTCGATGTCAGAATTCGATGTTATCCTAGGGATGGATTGGTTAACTAAATAGGGTGCCAATTTGGATTGCCCTACTAGGACGATTGTATTTCCAATACAAGGAAAGCCGACGATCAGATTTTAGTGTCAACCGACAAGCGACCTGTTTCTTACGAGTGGTTTGTCTACGATCATTAGTACGAGTACGGAGCTTACGATGGATCAAATTCTTATTGAACGAGACTTTCTAGATGTATTTTAGGATATTAAAGGACTTCCACCGAAAAGAGAAATAGACTTCTGCGTGGAATTAGTACCTGGTACATTGCCTATTTCTAAGACTCCATATAGGATGGCACCAACCGAGATGTTGGAACTAAAGAAGCAAGTTCAAGAACTCGAGGATCTAGGATTTGTTCATCCGAGTACGTCGCCTTGGGGAGCACCAGTTCTGTTTGTAAAGAAGAAGGACAGAACACTTCGACTCTGTATAGACTACAGGGAGTTGAACAAGGTTACGATTAAGAATAGATATCCATTACCTCGGATTGATGATCTATTCGACCAGTTACAAGGATCTAGGATCTTTTCCAAGATCGATTTACGTTCAGGATACCATCAATTGTTAGTTCGACCAGAGGATGTATCGAAGACTGCATTCAGGACAAGATACGGGCATTACGAGTTTCTAGTTATGCCTTTTGGATTGACGAATGCGCCAGCAGTATTTATGGACTTGATGAATAGAGTATTCAGACTATATCTGGATAAATTCATTATTGTGTTCATTGATGATATACTGATCTACTCAAAGACAGAAGAGGATCACAAGGAGCATTTACAAGTTGCCTTGCAGACACTTCGAGATAACAAGTTGTATGCAAAGTTCAGCAAGTGTGAGTTTTGGCTACAGGAAGTCAAATTCTTGGGACATGTTATATCTCAGGAAGGTATTTCGGTAGACTCATCTAAGATTGATGCAGTCTTAAGCTGGAACAGACCGACGAATGCGACCGAAGTCAGAAGTTTCCTCGGTTTAGCAGGATATTACAGAAGATTCGTCGAAGGATTTTCCAAGATAGCAGGACCCTTGACAAACTTAACCAGGAAAGAGATGAAGTATGAATGGACAGACAAGCATGAGGGTGCATTTCAGGAGTTAAAAGAAAGATTGACTTCTGCACCAGTACTCGCATTACCTAAGAGTAGAGAAAAGTATGTGATCTATAGTGATGCATCGTACCAAGGACTTGGATGTGTGCTTATGCAAGATGGAAATGTTATCACATATGGATCAAGACAATTGAAGGTACATGAGAAAAATTATCCTACGCATGATCTGGAATTAGCAGCAATAGTGTTTGCATTAAAAATTTGAGACACTATCTCTATGGAGAAAAGTTTGACTTGTTTTCCGATCATAAGAGCTTGAAGTATTTGTTCTCTCAAAAGGAGTTGAATATGAGACAACGAAGGTGGATGGAATTACTCAAAGACTATGACTTTTCTTTGCAATACCATCCAGGTAAAGCAAATGTCGTAGCCGATGCTTTGAGCCGTAAACCTCGACTAGTGATCGCTGCATTACTAATTAGAGAATGGAGAGCATTAGAAGAAATTGCCGAATTTGATCTTCAGCCAGTGGAGCCAATGAAAGGACAACATTTTGGATGTCTTATGGTACAACCGACTTTGATCAGTCGTATCATGGAGGCTCAACAAACAGCAAAGGATTTGAAGTTATGGTTCGCCAAGATGTCAGCCAAGGAACCAGAAGTCTGGAGTATTAGTACAGACGGAGCTTTACGATGTAAAGGTAGACTCTGTGTACCTAATGAAGAAAATCTCCGAAAAGACATATTGGATGAAGCTCATAAGTCACGGATGACGATTCATCCCGGAAGTACGAAGATGTACAAGGACTTGAAGAGAAATTTCTGGTGGGAAGGAATGAAGCGAAAAGTGGCTGAGTATGTAGCTCAGTGTCTTACTTGTAAACAAGTAAAGGCAGAACATCAGAAACCACCTGGACTTCTACAGCCGTTACCTATTCCTCAATGGAAATGGGAACACATAACCATGGATTTCATGGTAGGATTGCCAAAGTCACAGAAGAATCACGATGCTATATGGGTAATCGTGGATCGACTTACTAAGACGGCACATTTTATTGCCTATAGCATGACGTATTCAGTAGAACGTTTGAGCCGAATGTATCTACAACACGTTGTACGATTACATGGAGTGCCTGTATCTATTGTGTCAGATCGAGATTCGCGTTTTACTGCAGAATTTTGGAAGAGTCTCCAGACAACGATGGGAACGACATTGAACTTGAGTTCAGCTTTTCATCCGTAGACTGATGGACAGACTGAAAGAATTAATCAAGTGATGGAAGATATGTTACGTGCTTGTGTCATTGATTTTGAGAGTTCTTGGGAGATGCACTTACCTCTGATTGAGTTCGCCTATAATAATAGTTATCATTCAAGCATAGATATGGCGCCATTCGAAGCTTTGTACGGAAGACCTTGCCGATCGCCGCTATGTTGGACCGAAGTTGGAGATAGTCAACTTCTTGGGCCAGAGATGGTACGAGAAACCAGTGAGAAGATTCAAGTCGTACGTGAGAAGATGAAGACAGCCCAGACCACATACAAGAGTTATGCTGACAAGCGACGCAAAGACTTGGAGTTTGCCGTTGGGGATCACGTATTACTCAAGGTTTCACCTGTTCGAGGAATCGTTAGATTTGGTCAGAAAAGGGGCAAATTATCACCAAGATTCATTGGACCATTTGAGATTCTAGAGTGTGTTGGGAAGGTCGCTTATCGCCTTGCGTTACCACCAAAGATGTCAAGAGTGCACAACGTTTTTCACATCAGTATGCTGAGGAAGTGTGTTCACAACCCAGCGCACGAGATCAACTTTGAGGATATCGAAGTCAACAGCGACGTTACGTTCAATGAAGGACCTGTTCGTATTCTGGATTGAGGGATCAAGAAACTCAGGAACAAAGAGATTCCGTTAGTCAAAATTCAGTGGAAGCATCATGATGATGGAGAAGCTTCGTGGGAACTAGAGTCAGAGATGCGCGAGAAGTTTTCGTTTTTGTTTTAGATCTTGTTGCTTTTGATTTCGAGGACGAAATCTTTTGTTGAGTGGTGGATGATGTAATACCCTGTATTTTGGTATATTAATAAGACCTGGTATTTCATTTCTATACTCGTATAAACTTTCTCTTTCCTTTAGTGAAATTTGGTTACCAATCGATTGCCAAGTTTCCCAATCGATTGCCACTTTTCGGATACCAATCGATTGACATCAATCCAATCGATTGCCATCAGACCGACCTGAATTCATGACGTGTCAATATCCCAATCGATTGCCATTCATCCCAATCGATTGACATTATTCCAATCGATTGACTACAAATATCTGTTCCCAATCGATTGACTGGTGTCCCAATCGATTGACATAAGCTGAGAAATATTTTCTTCTTTCCTTCAGCTTTAAACGTGTGGCACTCCCTTATCTCTATATATATGTCTCATTTATTGGCCTTGGGGCTGTTTTCAGACCATTGAGAGAGAGAGAGACATACCTCTTGAGATATATACATACATATATCTATATCTATACACACCTCACACACACTCACTGCCCTTGGCAGCTGGGAGGAAGAAGAAGAAACAGAAAGAAGGAGGAGAAGCAAGAGAAGAGAGAGAACCCGACAGAGAGGAAGAAGAAAGAGAAGAAGAAGAGAGGAAGCTTGGATTTTTAAAACACACACACCCAAACGCACCCTAAGTGAGTTCTAACTCACTTGGTCCCTCTATATGAAGTTTATATAAGTTATTATGAAGCTTAGATGGGTTAAATGCTTGTAGTGTACGTTTAATTATGCTATTTTTACAATCTGCTGGAGAAGACGTAGTACCAATCGATTGACATAATCTCAATCGATTGACATCAGTCGTATCCCAATCAATTGAATAGGATTTCAATCGATTGACATTCCAATCGATTGCCTGTTTTTTTCAATCGATTGATATAACTTTTTGTCCCAATCGATTGAACCTCTGTACCAATCGATTGGCATGATCAGAACATAATTTCCTTTGCCTATTTATTATATAAGAGGTTTAGTTGTTCGAATTCCGATGCGGACATCCATTATACAATTTGGGGGATATCAGGGATAATGTGACAACACAGATAAGTATGATTAATGACAAATGTATAAATCTGACGACGTAAGATACTATGAAATTCTTGTATGAGTTCGATGTCCGTTTTCTTCATTCAGAGTAGTCAGGCCACATTGGGAATTGTCATGTGTCGATGTTAGAATGGAACGTAAGTAGGTTTGATAAGTTCTGGGAATAGTACGGGGCGTGACATCTACCAAATTACAACAAGGGTCCCCTTAGAAAAAAAATATGAAAATTTAGGTACAAGAAGTTTTGTAATAAATTAATACAACAATTTTCCTTTTAGAGCATTAAACTATTACAAACTTTCCCAAATAGCTAAAATTCACAAGAGAGCTATCCATATACATAACTAAGCATGAGTCTTTAAAATAGAACAAAATGTATCAAAGTCTATGTATCTTGTCATATGTGCCCTTTGCCCTTATCAAGCTCTCCTGAAAAAAAAAAGGTTTTATCATTTTTATGAGAACGACGACTCGTAGAAAACATTGTAACAAGTCTATATGCTATCCGTGACTTAAATGAAATGAGGTCAATGGATCGCCACTATGGCTACAATGAAATGATCAGAGCCTCAAGGCTATGCATGATATGTACACACCTCTGTCATTACCGGACTATAAGCCACCAGCACATGGAGTGTAGCATACAAACTTCCGGGAGTTAACCGAATATAATTGGAGTTTGAATGTTTCTAAGGGTCATTCTCCCTGTCTCACATCATAACCCATATTCGGATTTCTTAAATAAAATTCCCTCACATGGGGTTTTTCTCTTTCGTAAAATAAAGTATTTATGTCGTGATAATGAAATGTGTGTTGATTAGGCCTCAATGCTCAATGCATGAAATGACGAAATGACAATATGATTTGAGCATGAAATGACAATATGATCAATCAACACACTTGATGTCATAACTACAATAATCGACATATCCAATAACAATAAATAAATGAAATGAGAATTATTCAAAAGTCACAATTTCATACATATTACCACGACTTCCAACTAATGTCCTAACATGCTTTTGCACATAAAGGGATCATTCTAATCACATCTAACACCACATAACATGCAAGTAATTAAATTTGAACATATAACTAACAAAGAGGCATAATTTCTCAAATTTGGGGGAAACACCTAGAACATGTGTTTAAGTTCTCTCCTAGCATATAAATGAACTCAAAGCATCTTAGACAAGCATAACATATAGAAATGGGACAATGTAAATCTACCTCAATGAAAATTTTCTAAAATAAATGGAAATCATCACCCAACATGCAAGGAAACCCAAAAGCTTCAAAATGACTCCAAGTAGTGAAAGAGAGAAGTCCAAGATAACCCAAGGACACTTTCAAAGCAAAAACCCTTCAAGATTTCTCCATGGATGAAAGCTAGGTCTTCTAACTCTATGAAATTCGGATAGACTATGTAAATGGCCAAAAAATGAAATTTTGAAGGTATCTCTAGGTAGCTCTTGAAAATCTAAGACTATTTTGTGAAATAGCAAAACTCACAAAAATCACTCTTTAAAGGCCTATTTGAAGCTTCAAGGAAGTTGTGAAAATGGTTGTTCTTGATATACCCAACAAGTATAGATATAGAGAGAAGGAGGAGAAGAGGAAAGAGAGAGAGAAAGAAAGAAAAAAGTGAAAAATGAAGAGAGAGAGAGAGAGAGAGAGAGAGAGAGAGAGAGGGGGGGAATGGCCGGCCATTTAGGGGGGAAGTGGGGCCCACTAATTTGCTTTGGTTTTTGTTTTCCCTCTTTTTTGAATTGAAATGGTATATAGCATATGTGTGTGTGTGGTCTAGTTTTACATACCCAAATTAAAACATGTACCCATTTTAGCACTAAGATTGTAAATAATAATAATAATAATAATAATAATAAAAAAAAAAAAAATAGGAAGAGAAAAGTAAATAAATAAACATAGTGGCACAAGTTAAGAAAATTTAATTCCGGCACAAGTTAAGAAAATTTAACATAAGCATTTAAAAGATAGATTTACCCTTAATTAAAATTTTGAGTTATGACACAGTCAGCCTTGAAAGAGCGAAGAAGAATGAAAGAAGTGCACTTGATATGGTTGAACGGTTAGAGAGGTCGAAACTGGAAGAATGCATGCTTTTGGCAAATAAGTATAACAATGTTCAAATGAGAAATGGTGAACTTGAGAGGAAGTTGGTGGATGTTTATGTACAGATGAAAGCACTTCAGGTATATAAAAAAGAAGTAGTAGTTTTAATTATTATTATATGATATGCTGAATTTTACTTATTATAGTTTGCTTTCTGGTTGTAGGTTATGGATAGTATTGGGACAAATGTTGAGAAACGGATTAATAATCTCGGTGCTGAAAAGATGCCACAATAGGTATAATGTTGAATTAAAATCATTCATTGGATATTTTTCTTTATCATTTGTTGGTGTATTAAATTTGGAAAACCATTGCCGGCGAAGGAACGATCAATGAGTAAGTCCACTCAAGAGATCAGGGTTTTGAAATGGAAGAAAGCAGCATTTATTAGGGAGTCTTACTCATTTTATAGAAGGAGAAGGTTGATTAAACGGCTACGAAAGAAGAAAAGGCTCGAGGGTTTTGTTTATCCTTCAAACAAGAAGGGGTGTGTAGATACTGATGGAGAATGTAAGAAAGTGGAGGGAAATTTTATCCCTCTGGTTGATGAGCCTATAGATGATCCTATAGTTGAGCCTACAGTTAAGCCTATATTTGTGGATTTAGAAACAATGGAAACCCCTCTGACACATTGAAGAGATAGGTTTGTTATTCCCACCTTTGCTGAAGTCTTTCGTCTTCTTGGAAAGGTTGACCAAGAGAAGCTGCATATGATTTTTATGTTTGATAGAAAGTAAGACTAGTATAATTCGAAGTACTTGTTCTTTACTACTTTTTCTTCCTATTATTCATTTAATTTATTTATTACATGTTTTAGCCTGATAATTTTTAGTTAATGAAATCCGATTCATAATGTTTTAAATGTAGTGGAGAAGTTTACTGCCCTGATGATGGTGGTGTGGACTATATCACGCTGAAAGATGTTGTTGCCATAATCCTTGAAAGGGAAATACCAAACAATGTAAGATTCATATTATATGTTAAGTAATTATCTAAGTTTTTAAGTGCGCTTTGTTTTTTGTTTGTTCCTTTTGTTGAAATGTCCCTCGGTTATATTAAGGGAAATTTCACTTAATATTTTTATCTTTTGTACTTCAGTAAACTGATTTGAATTAGAACTTTTGGAGAAGTTGCTATAAGTAAGTAAAGATCTATGGTTTTAAGTAGACTTTGTTTTTTGGGTTGTTTCTTATGTTGATGTCCTTTAGACATATTTAGTGAAATTTTACGTAATATTTTGATCTGTTTGATTCAGTTTTTTGATTATAATTAGAAAATTGTGTACAAGTGTCTATAAGTAAAGATATATGGTTTTAAGTGAATTCTTCTTTCTTTCTTTTTTATCCTTTTGTCGAAATGTTCGTTGGACATATCAAGTGAAATTTGACTTAATATTTTTATGTGTTTCTTCATTGAGTTTTTAGTTAAGATTGATTGGTGCAAATGTAATGTGGTATTAATAAGGATATTACTGTACTCAGTATTTGTTATTTGTCTTTTGTTATTAAATGTCCTTTCATCCATACCGTAGGTAATGGAGGCATATTCTGATCTTCTAATGTTGGACCAAGCAAGCAAAGCTCGTGAGGAAAGTGAAGCGAGTACTTGTGGACAATGTTACATATTCAAAAGCTTAATTTTGGTAAGAATTCAATATATTCAATGTTCCTTATATACAATATGTGTTAACTATTTGTTTATGATCATGATGGGATGCGATATGGAAAAAAGGTGAGGTTTATCTTGACAAGTATTTTTACCGGTTACTTTCGAAAGCATCATCAACAGCACAATTTGGAGTGTTCCCTTTACTTTGTAAGGGTAATGGGTTGATTGCTAATTACTGGATCTTGGTAGTGATAGAGTGGGAGGAGAAGAAGTGGAGATACTACAATTCCTTATCGCCGAGAAGAATCGGATTGCCAGACCAATATTTGCAAGATGCTCAAACTTTGGTGATGGTCAAACTTGTTATTTAGTAACATTATTGAATATTTTTCTTATAACATTAGTGGAATTGTTATTAAGTAACAGTATTGAATATTTTTCTTAACATTAGTGGAATTGTAAACTTGTTTTAATGTTCTTTATTTGTTTTCAGATGGAATATGAAAAACAGTACTTTAAGGGCAATCTAGGTGATAAAGAAGAGTTTGAAAGTCCAGATTTTGAAATGATGTTGGATGTTGTTCGTGATACACCACAAATAGTGGGCCAGAACGTGAGTAAACTAGGACTCTCTTTCAACAATTTTTTTAAACATACTAATATATTAGCTTGTTTTAAACTACAGGGTCGATTGTGGTGTGATCGTTATGGCAGTGATGGAGAAGAACATCCATGGAGAAGTAATCACGAAGAAGTGTGTAGGAAAGAGGTTGAGAGCACATATAATCCACAGCTTGCTTAATACCGTGGGTAGATCTTGGAGCATAGATGCTTATGTTAAAAATCAGAACCGTCTGTTGTCACAGTCGTCTTTTACGTTGATGACATCTTAGGTAGAATCTGTTTGGTTTTTGGGTTCTCATGTGATTAGAATTATTTTGGTAACCATCATTTTTAGGAAGTATAATTCATATGCTACAATGTGATAGTTTTGGTAGAATGTGCACAGTTATTGTGATCAAACTTGTGGTTGATTTTGTTGAATTAGTATTGTGATGTAAAAAATTGGATGTTTGTTATATGAAATGTTTATAGAATTTCAGATATAGCTTAATACTGTGACAAGTCAACCGTTATGAGAAATTGTTCTTAAGATATAGCTTTACTTTTTACCCGACGATGATGATTCCAGAAAGTTTTCTATCTAATCTGATTTTTATAATATTGATTGATGTTTGTGTTATTATAACATCCCATCTATGTTGACTGATGTGCGTACTAATACAATTAGATCCGCTCTTCATAGACAAACTTGGGATTTACAATCCAAGGTAAGATCAGTTTAGGATCACGGGATCCTTTTCTATCAGATAGGAAGGGGTGTTGCACAAAATGTACTTCTAAGTAATTGCCCCATAGATCCTATATCTATCTATGTGAAGAAGGCAGTTGTGTTCAAGATTGAGAAAAATGAGAAGATGACTGAATTGTGTGGAAGTTATGTCAAATTTATCTTAGGATGTATGCTGCATAATAGCTAAACCAAATACTTCACATTCAAATATTGATGTGTTTGTTCAGTGAGTTGCACATAAGGATGAGTCTTAAGCATCAATAATTCCTCTACATCTCATTATGTGTCCAATATCATAAGAGAAATTTAACTTAGGATATTGAATGTGAAGAATTATAGGTTCATTTTTAATTCAAAACAATCTCACTAATCATATTACTGAATTGTGTGGAAGTTATGTCAACTTTCCCTTAGGATGTATGCTACATAATAGCCAAACCAAGTATTTCACACACAAATACTGATGTGTTTGTTTGGTGAGTTGAACATAAGGATGAGGCTTAAGAATCAACTGCTCTATATCTTATTCTGTATCCAATATCATAAGACAAATTTAACTTAGGATACTGAATGTGAAAATTTATAGGTTCATTTTATTTCAAAGCAATCTCACTAATCATATGATATGGGCAAGAGTGTTAAGTGATAAATCATACATATTGAATGAAAATTTAGTAAATGCGCGATCAATTGAATAGTATAAGTAAGAGAAATGAACTCATTTTATTTCATTGAAGTCTAAACAGTGAATGACAATTGCATGATCAACCAAGGTTTAATTTGTGATATTATTTCAATGTTTTATTTATAAAATTGAAACTTTATAGTGGCTCTTTGCTAGTTTTCTTGTTATGATATCCAATAATACCACACCTACCACACTTATTCTTTCTCACAACACCTCCTTCAAATCTCGATGGGATCCTACTTTTCTTTGGTCTTTCGGGTTGTCTTTTGGTTTGTGGTGGTAGGACAAGTACATCATCAGAACTTGGTGGTGGTGGTTTTTCAATTGTGACTACGGGGTAGATAGGATGTTCATAGCTCTTTTGGTAACTCCACACGTGAAAGTAACTCTCCACGTGTAGTTGATTAAGGGTTAAAGTGAGATTTTTGAGTTGATTAAGGGTTAAAGTGAGTTTTTTTGAGTTTAAAATGGATAAATTTAGACAAATTTAAAGATCAAATTTAAAGATTAAAGTGAGATTTTTGAGTTTAAAAGGGGTAAATTTAAACATTCAGAAGGATCACAAACAAATATAATCTCAAATACATAGGGTAAAAAAGTAAATTCAAAACTTCAGTGGGGGCAACTGGTTCCGTTGACCCCATCACCCTCCGCCCGTGGGAACATTGGTTTAATAGTCCTTATTGGAACATCTAGGCTTAGTTTGGCCCCACATGGCTTTTTTTAAGGAGCTTATGAAACTTATTACTAAGTTGTTTGAAAATTTATACAAGTGACACACTACACTTAAAAAAGACATCATAAAACTAAAAAGCAATTTTGAGCTCTTAAAAGCTCCATTCTATAGCTTTTAAAAGCTCCCCCAAAAAAACCCTAAGTTCATTTTTTGCAAAGCTCATAAACTAGTTACCAAATGAATTAACATAAAATTGTGCTTTAAAAAACGAGAAGCACCAAAATGGGGCCAAACTAAGCCTTAATGCAGTTAAGGGATAAGGGTCATTAAACAACACAAAAAGAAATGGGATGCAAGAGCAATTACTAAAAGAAGGTGGCTGAAAGGACACTTACATTTTGTGCATGTCCAAAAGACGGAAATGGCATTGGTGCCATATTAATTTACTAAGCAGACACTGTGAGCCCAAAGCTTGATCAGTGACCGTTGTGTGAAATTGTTTGGAGCATTGAACTAATTACTGATCTGTTTGGAACATCGAAACCCTAAATTATTTTGGAAGATTATTTTGGAGAATCATTTTTGACAATTGAAGCCATTTGGAACTTTGAAACCCTAAATCGTTTGAGAATCATTACCGATTTTGGAAAACGGCTTGTATGAAGAGTAAGTGTTTACTTTTAGGCTTCATAATCAAATTTGAATTCTTATATGATTTGTTATGGAGATGAATACTATTGTTTTGCTTAGTGTAAGAGAAATTTAACTTGATATTGTTAGTGTAGGCTTTTTGATATAAATATTGTCACTATTGAGCTTTGATTTTTTTCATTTTCATCCCAAATAATGTAGAATAACTATGAATGACTTTGAATAACTATGAACTTAGTGTTGTGTATCGTAGATTCTATTTTAGAAATTACATATTAGAGAAATTTCACTTATTACTTACATGATACAATATATGTTGTTGCAGGAAAAGCAAACAGACAGTTAAGTCCCAGCAGTCCTAAAAAAAGGAAAAAGTAAATAGACAATTAACTCCCATGAAACGCAAACAGACACACGTATTAGTCGTAGAAAACAAGGAAGGTGAAAGAGTCAATCAACTTCCAAAAAACCTATCAAACAAGCAAGGAAGCGCAATGGGTTGTATACGGGAAATTATTATATATAATAGAGGTCAACGCTGTATAGTACCTCATCTCTTATAGCAGCTTTGAATCTGAAGGAAAAGCATATAAAGTTGTTGAGAACAACTCCTTTTTGGAACTTTTTTAAGCAGTTCATTGATAAGAAAGTTGAGTATGACAAGAGTCATGATGAGGTATCGTTGCTTATATTACAAGAGAATAGGAGAGATCGTAGAAAGTTTGAAATAGGTGGAAAGCTGATGATGATTGATAAATCAGACATTGGACTAATTTTTGGGATTCAGTCGGGGCCTATAAGGATGTCTTATACTTATAGCCGAAAACCGACATCTCCTTTTGTTGAGAGAAGGTTTCCTGATGATAGAAGGTTAACATTAAATTACATACAAGATGGTTGTACAGTTGCATTGGCTGGCAAGACGAAAGAGGATGTTGAAGATGTTGTGAGGTTACTATGCCTTCACTTAGTACTGTCCCTTTTGTTTGCAACTTCTGGCAACACTGTGAAATGGGGATTCATTCCATACATTGAGGACATTGAGAGAATGAATATGTATTCATGGGCATCAGTAATTAAGGATGAGCTGATAACGAGAATAGAACGGTCAAGGGATCACTCGAAAGTCAGCGGATGTGTACTTGCATTACAGGTATTAACTGTTTATAATGCAATTTATTTGCTTTTTGGTTTATTATTGTTTAATATTAGACTAAAAATTTTTAAAATTTGAATCATAGTACTGGCTTTTGGAACACACCAATTTAATGGATCCATCAACCAATAATTTAGCTCTGAGATTTTTGAAGTGGGACCTACTAAGATTGTTGAAATTTGTTAAGGACAAAAATTTATCAAGTTTGAGAGGAGTTAAGGTATATCTTGAATTCTGTTTATCATAAGTGAAATTTCACTTAGTATATACAAAACATAAGTGAAATTTCTCTTAGTATAAAGCATTATAAGTGAATATTCATTCGTTATTTATACATCTGATATGCTATCTAAAAAAACTAATTGCAGGTTTTATCTGAACTGTTAAAGATGACTGAGAAGGAAAGAAAATTATATGGAAATCATGGGATTCAGTGCTTGGCTGGGAAGAAGGAAAGTAGTAGTTCCTATGATAGTGAAGAAAATAAGAGTGAAGATTCACAAGGCGAGTCAGCTGATGATGAGGCAGAGTATTCAGATGAAGGATTGAACGAGAACTTGAAAGAAGGGAGCACTAGTAAAAGCCGTGATAATTCGGATGGAAGTTGGGGAACACGTATCAGTGAATAAGTATTGAAAAAGAGATGAGGCAGTGATGATGGAGTGAAATATGAAAAGATTTCTAAGGGGGAAAGAGTGAAGGAGAATGATTACTACTCAGATGGTACTTGCAAAAAAATTGAGACTGATTTTTTACAAGAGATGTGTGCTCAGAAAAAATGGACAGTGGTACCAATGAAGTTTTTAGTACTGCAGAAGACAACATAGAGGTAAAAGGGATTGATAGTCCACAAAAAAACTTGTGATCTTGGAGTTAATATTGATGACAGCGAAAGAACGGACTCCGATGAGAAAAGCAAGTATATGAAACAAAAACTCGAAGATGCAAAGTATGAGATTAAGAGGTTGAAGAAAAAGAACAAAGGGTTGCAAGAATCCATGGAATGTGAAGTATCCATGGAATGTGAAGTAGGAGATTTGAGGGCTAGAAACATTGAGTGCATCCAGAAAGTTGAAGATACAATGCGGTCAAATGCAGAGATTGGATATCTACTTCGGCAGAATTTGTAGAGAAATGCAAGAGTTGGTGACAAAGGATTAACAAATTAGATTGATGAATGAGAGAGTGAAACACCTCAACCTTATGGTGAGTCTTGATAGAGCAAAGAAGAATGAAAGTAGTGCACTAGATATTTGTGATAGTTTAGAAAAGTCAAAATTAGAAAAATATCAGAGTTTGGAAGCTAAGTATAAAGGTGTTGAAAGAAGAAATGCTGAACTTGAGATGAGGTTGCTTGATGTTGAGGTGGAGATGATATCACTTTAGGTATACATAAAAGGATTATAATTTCACTTTGTGAATATGTTTTGTATAATTTCACTTACAATATATCATTTGTGGGTGCAGGGTGTTATTGCAAAGAAAGACATGGAGAAATCTGGAACAGATATTAACAAAGACACGAAGGATGTGAACAGTGAAAAGACACCATATCAAGTATATCAACTAAGAAATTCACTATATGTATATATCAATTATAGTTTCATTATATTAAAATTGGAAAAGCACTATAGGAAAGTTCTATGTTGAAGAAAGGAAATGAAAACCAGCAGTCTATAACTCAGTCAACCCCAACAATCAGCATTTTGAAGCGAAAGGAGCAGTGCGTAACAGAAGATCATACTCGTTCTATAAAAGGGTAAAGGCGCGCTCTCGAAAGAAAAAGAGACTGAAGAGTTTTGTCTATCCTTAAAAAAGAATGAAAAGGAGCTAATGCATAATAAGGAGAAGAAGGATGATGAAGAAGATGGGAAGAAGCTGAAGCACAATAAGGAGAAGAACGATGATAAAAAAGATGAGGAAGTGATGGAGAATGTTAAGAATACAATCTAGTCTATAATCGTGGGAGATTAGGAAGGATTCTATAATAAACCAAAAGTTAAGGAGTCCTTGCCTTATCAGAACTCTCAAAGTCTGATATAAATATAGAAGCAGGCCAACCATACATAGGACTCCGCGTCATCTCGATACACCGCATTCAACCGCACTCAACAACACTCTTTCACAGCGTTCAAAGCATTCAAGCCTTTGTTCTTTAGCATCCGTAGCAAATAGGTCTGTCCTTTTGTTATTTTACTTTTTCATTATTTGAACAATCAGAGCATGTTCTGTTTTTGTTCTTTGGTCGTATGCTATATTTTTCCAAACATTCAATAAAATATCTTCATATTTTATTAAATCGTTTATGATTGTTTACCTAGTAAACTCGCACTATTTGGCTTGTGTGCTTTAGCACTGCCAAAAGATTTTCGATGAGGGTACTTTCCTACTCGTCCCACACAATCACTCTGTTTAGAAGTCAAATCTAAAGCCTTGAGTATCACTCACTCAAGTGTATAGGAAATTAGTTGGCACACACACACCGAGCCTGTTTGGCTCTGGCATGCCTGCGCAAATTACAGTAAACAATTTGGCACGCCCGGTGGGACCCATAGTGTCAAGACATGCCTCCAAAGAAAGACAAACAAACTGGGAAAAATAGACAGGATGATCCTACCGTTGACCCATCCATTGAGGAGAGTACTGGCCATACCCCACATGATGGCAGTGTGACTCTTAGGGTAATGTCAGAAGTCCTGAGAATGAACATTGAACCTATGAGGCAGGACTATAATACCTTGATAGGATTGATGAGTAACTTTAAAGATTTAATCGACCAAACGGCTAAAATACATTGGGGTCAGGCTGATCTCATCACATCTGCTAGGACCATACACTTAAAGTTGGACGGATTAATGGATATGATAAGCAAACTCGTAGCTGCCTATGAAGCTAAGGGTGGCAAAGAGCAGACCACTGGATCAGACTCTGGCATACCACATATGTCTGATAAGCTGAAGGATCCACCTTATGTAATCACAAATCTTAGGGAGCTTAACGGTTCAGGCAAACAATCTGAATCACTGATCGAAGAAGCTAGCGGTTCAGTGGTCATCGACAATGAAACAGCGACACCAATTTTGGCTCGACCATTAGGCCGTAACGGAGATCTAGTCGACCACACACCCCCTCCCCTGTCCACACTGCTGGGGGGAAAAGAACCAATGATGTGTTTTGGCCGCATCGGGCCAATGATAACCAACACCAGATGCCACCTCCAGTAGTACCCCCTGTGGTAGTGGCTTAGCCCGTCATTCCACAACCCATCAATAGGGAGGAGTTGGTAGCGGCCATACACGAAGAGTATGGACCGTTCATGAGAAGGATGAAGAACCCGACGTACAGACGGCCATATCCTCCTGAAATTAACCAAGTTAACTTTTCCCTAGCGGTACAAAGTCCCAAACTTCACTCTATTTTCTGAGGAGAGTGAACAGTCTTTTGTGGAACATATTGGCCGTTTTATAGTACAATGGGGCCATATGTGGGTAGTAGTGACCTATTAGAATTAAGGTTGTTCCCAAAGTCACTTACGGGCATAGCATTCTTATGGTATGTCAATCTTCCGGCCAATTCTGTTCAAAATTGGCAGGGGATGGAAGAGTTATTTCACAGCCAGTTCTATAGGACTGAGCCCGAAACATCATTGGCAGATTTGTCTAGGATGCTATAGTTAGTAGGGGAGACCGTTAAGACTTATATAGCCCATTTCTGAAAGGCGAAATATAGGTATAAGATGGTCTTGCCTGAAGAGGATTATGTTAAAATGGCCATGGGAGCAATGTCCTTTGAACTTTGTAAGAGGTTCTAAGAGACTGACTTCCGTGATTAATTCAAACTGGCCACGCGAGCCGCTCGGTACAAGTGTATCCTCTTGGATGAGCAGGAAAAAAGGAACTCATCCAAGGAAACGTACTACAAAGATCCTAATTACGAGGTCCACTTATGGACTATGATCTCGAAACGAAAATCGATATGATCGAATTAATCTGCAAATGGCCAATTGTATGTTACGCCTTAAACAAACCCATCAACAATAATGCCGCTGCAGAGAAGATGGCGTTTAAGGCAAGAAAAAACTACACTTTGGATATAACTATGGCTGATCAGATTTTTGATGCCCTATTAGCCGATAAAGTGATCAAGCTTAGTGAAGGTCATCGGATCCCTAAGGCCGATGACCTAAAAAATAAAGAATACTGTAAATGGCATAGTTCTTGGAAACATTCTACTAATAATTGTGTTGTTTTTCGTAATGTTATACAGGAAATGTGGAGAAAGGAGTGTTCAAATTCTCAGACAAAGCTATGGGAGTGGACGCTAATTCGTTCCCTCAAATCACCGGTGCCAATATGGTAATGCCCGATTTAGCCAAGATGACCAGGCCAAGGCCAAAGATGGACTTGACCGAGAGGGAAGAATTGCCAAAGCAAAGAGAAAGGAAATAGATTGCCATTCCGACCACTGATGGGCCCAAGGTGACAATACATGAGCTCCAAACAACTTACCAGGGGCGTAAGAAAAAAGGACACAAGCCCGAAGTTGAAATAGCCCGATCAACCACGGACAACTTAATAGTGGACTTACGACACCAACTGGAGCTTATTGAATAAGGCCTTTACCCAAGATGCAAGGCCGATCTTAAGAAAGAGGCCTCTAGCCCGAGTAAGACGCCTAGGGTTAACGAACAACGGGAGCCAAGCCCAAGAAGATCTATACATGAAAGGCTTTCGCTACCCAAGCAAGGTTCGTTGAAGCCCGAATGGCAGCCAAAACTACCCTTTGCCCCGCAGACCGGCTTAAGAGATTCGGGCTGATTGGGGGCAAGGCATAGCCAGACATTCTCAAAACCAGGAAGGGAATTATCTCCGGTCATGTGTCCAAGGATGATACTACCACCAAGAATGGATGAGGGAAGGTGGTACAAGGCAGAACATCCTAAATTCCCAATGAAGCCCAAGTACAGTAGGTCTCAGAAAAGGATATACCAACGCGCGAGGCAAGCAGAGCGAGAGAGGGAGTACTGGGAGAATCCGGCTCGTAGTCCTCTTAAACCAGTTCACTAGTATTACTCGATTCCCAAAAAAATCTAGAAAAGGAGCCCATTTTTGACAAAAATGCAGGAAAGGAAGCTATGCATGCCATGGAGCGCTTGAAGGAAGTTTTTAAAAGGGAGAAATAAGCCTAAAACGGACATAATGGACATGGAGTCCGATGACGATCTTTCAGATTTGGACGCTACGCTAATCTAATTCAGGACCATCCCTATAAGTCTATCTTGGAACATGGATTTCACTTTACCTATGTCCTTTATGGCCAAGCCACACCAGCCAACGGCCATGGAAGGAGATGTGGTAGAGGGTCGGACGAACGAGTTGGCCACCATTGAAGATATATTCTGGAGCGGAGGGGAGACCGTCAAACCCAATGTAGTGGAAGCAATAAGCAAAAATGTGGATTCAATGGAACAACAGTCCGATCGGCCAAAGATAACCATCTTAAGGCCAAAAGGACACCAGACGGAGAAAGGACAATAGCCAAGAGGTCCTGTGAAGGTGGTTTTTGAGAAGCCAACCTATCAAATGTCCCAGCATTTAAAGCCGCTATACGTGAAAGGACATATTGAAAGGATCCCGATAAACAGATTCCTCATTGATGGTGGGTCTACCATCAACATTATGCCCCAGATAATGCTGAGAATTCTCCAAAAGTCTGAGTCTGAGCTGATACCAACTGAGATGAACGTATAAAGTTTCACGGGAACACCTTCAAGAACCAAGGGTATTTTACCTCTAGAATTGACTGTTGGTAGTAAGACGGTCATGACTGCTTTCTTCATCATGGAGACATCGGCCGCTTACAATACGTTGTTAGGCCAAGACTGGTTTCATTCTAACTATTGTATTCCTTCCACCCTCCACCAGTTGTTGATTTTTTAGAGAGGAAATGAAGTTAAATTAGTTGGGGCAGATACAAAACTGTTCGTAGCATGTGTGCAAATGGCTAATGCAGTCTTATATGAAAACGACATTGGGGCGATCAAGTTATTAGGATGTGGCAAGCTTGGGAAGCCAAATACAACCACGTTCCGTAAAGAAGTTCCACTGGACTTAAAGTCCTACAACCATAATCCCAATCAAACAGATGAGATAAGGCTAATTGAGATCAATGAGCATGATGTGATCGATGAAACTGCAACCCATTGAGGAATAGAGATAGCTGGCTCTGAGGGCTAGTATAGCCAGATGGTGTTCATATCTTGCTGATAGAAGGTTAGAAATTGGCCCCATTGATGGTATGATCTATCTGGCCGATTGCATCTATTAAGAGGAAGCGCCAAAGGAGGAAGAAATTCAAATGGAGGAATTGGAAATGGGGGCCAGTGCAAACCTAGATGATTTGAAGGCCAATGTTCAAGATCCCTTCTTAGAAGTCAACCTAGATAAAGAAGGAAAGCACAAGCCTACTTATGTAAGTTAGATGCTCGAGCCTCAGTATCAGGCCGAGTTGATAACACTCTTACATAGGTACAAGGATTACTTTGCCTGGGATTACGATGAGATGCCAGGGCTATCCAGGGAATTGGTGGAACACCGATTACCAATTAAATTGGGGTTTAGGCTGTTCAAGCAGCTACCTCGGCGAATGTCACCAAAAGTTACTCTGAAAGTGAAGGAGGAGATTGAAAGACTACTGGGCGCTGGCTTCATTCGGACTGCCCGATACGTATAATGGGTCTTGAATGTAGTCCCGGTGGTGAAGAAGAATGGGAAGCTCTGGGTCTGCATTGACTTTAGAAAACTAAACCTAGCTACCCCAAAAGATAAATACCCCATACCCATTGCCGACCAGTTGATTGATTTGGCCGCTAAGCACAAAATTCTGTCCTTTATAGACGGACATTCGGGGTATAATCAGATTTACATTGCCGAGGAGGATGTCCCAAAGATAGCTTTTTGGTGTCCAGGTGCAATTAGAACCATTGAATGGGTTGTCATGACTTTAGGATTAAAGAATGTAGGAGCCACATATCAACGGGCGATGAACTCAATCTTCCATGACATGATTGGACGTTTCATGGAAGTTTACATTGATGATGTGGTAGTAAAATCTGGTGATAACGCCGATCATTTGATGGATTTGGAGAGGGCGTTTGAGAGAATGCGGGCTCACAAGCTGAAGATGAATCCCCTTAAATATGCGTTTGGTATTTCAACAGGGAATTTCCTAGGTTTCCTGGTACACCAGCAAGGGATAGAGATAGACAAGAATAAGGCACGGGCTATCCAAGTAGCAAAAGCCCCAGATAACAAGAAAGAATTACAAAGGCTACTCGGGCAGATCAATTTCCTGAGAAGGTTTATATCCAACTGTGCTGGAAAGACCCAAGTATGGACCCCACTATTGAAGATCAAGACCAATGAAGAGTTCAAGTGGAAAGACAGCCATCAACAGGCCTTTGAAGGGATAAAACAATACTTATCTACTCCTCTAGTATTAATGTCACCCAGGAAAGGTAGGTACCTTTAATTGTATATATCGGTCTCTGATTGATCAATAGGCAGTATGTTAGCTCAAGATAATGAGCAAGGTAATGAGCAGGCCGTTTATTACCTGAGTAGGATTTTAACTCCAATCGAGCAGCACTATGTGCCGATTGAGAAGTTATGCTTGGCATTGTATTTTTCATTACAGAAGTTAAGAACATATATGTTGCCTTTTTCTACTTATATCATATGTCAAACTAATGTGATTAAATATATGTTGTCAAGACCTATCATGAGAGGCCGAAATGGAATATGGACATTGGCCTTGATGGAATATGCCATTCAATACTGATCACAGCAATCGGTCAAAGGCCAGGCTACAACCAATTTGGCTAATCACCCAAATCCCACTGATCTGGGAGATCTGTCACTAGCACCAATGGTACTAAGTACGTCATTAGTCCCATGGACGTTGATCTTTGTCGGCTTTAAGAGTGTAGAGGGTGCTGGGGCTGGAGTGATCATTGTGTCACCTAAATATAGAAAGATAAAGATGTCATTTCAGCTTCATTTTAAATGCACTAATAATCAGGCCGAATACGAAGCTCTTATTATCGAACTTGAAATGGGGGCATCTTCTGTACACATAAAAGGAGACTCAGGGCAGGTGATCGAACATATATCAGGTAAATTCCAAATAAAGAGTTGGGAACTCTTCCCGTTTCACTCAGTGGCCACTCAACTTATGGATTCATTTAATGATATAAGTGTGAGTTATATCCCAAGGCAACAAATACAGAGGCTGATAAGCTAGCAAAGAAAGGATAAGCCTCTTCAGCGAAAATGGGTCTAGAGGATCAAGCTATTAGGGTAGAAGTCAGTTCACTGGCGTCCGTGGCAAAGAGAGTTGGTATACTACCACCAATTCGGTCCTAATGGAGGATGACGATTGGAGAATCCCAATCATTGAATATTTAAAACACCCAAATATTAGGGTGGACTGAAAGGTTAGACTATTTGTAGTCCGATTTGTGGTGCTGGATGGGGAGCTATTCAAGAAACCCATCGGTGATGACGTAATCTTAAAGTGCCTCAGGAAGAAACAAGCAATGAGGGTGATGGCCGAGTCTGGACATGCGGGGTTCCAGCACTTGCTTGTTTTAAAATTGATTTGAAAAGAGAGAGAAAAGGTCTATTGAAAACAGATATAGAGCTGCCACTTGGTCTTTAAGGAACTAAGAAACCTAATTTTGACTCACCCAAATGGATAAAGGGCACCGGCCCTTCATAACCAAAGAACTTGGCTCGGAGTTTTGGTACGAGAGAAGAAGGAGCCTTTGTCGCGAATAAAACACCCTCAACTTGCCCCGTCTTTCGACGGGCCTCAATTAGCATCCAAATAAACGTCTTATACTATGTATGGTTCGACAATTAATACTATGATAGTATATTACATCACTTAAGAAAATTTGAAATGGAAGATCTAAAGAAAAGATATCATTCATAAGATCTAAGTCAAATATCATGCAATGTAAAGTGAAAGATCACACAAATAAACCTAGGAAAAATCGTCTAATCATATATCAAATAGTCAAGACTTCCTAATCTAAAGGGGGACATGAATTGTTATTAAAATAAATGATCAAAGAAATCAAAATATGCTTAGCAAGCTATTATGATGCATGCTAATCTTTGAGAAAAGAAGATTTCTCAATCCCCGGGATGGATGAGAAAGGAAGACTAGATCGAGGGAAACATGAACATATTGATTAAGTTCATTCCTTACAATCTTCTTAGAATAGGACTCACAAAAGCCCCAAATCTTTGCATGGATGCAATGTATGTACCAAGAATGTGCCAAGGTTGTAGTGTGCTTTGTGTTCATAGATTCCTAGAATGACATAGAAGTCTAGAATGTGTATGAATGAATGAAGGAGGTCATCATGGGATATGTACAAATGTAGTATGAACTACTTCCTAAGACATGAGTTAATTTGGAGTGCATGTAAGCATCAAATCAAAGGATGGGAGTAAAAGTATGCTTGCTGTGAATAGTGGATAGAACAGTAACATGATCTTGTGAAAATAGAAACGAGGGGTTAGGAATGTTTTCAATGTATGATTTTCTATGGAGATCTTCCTTATTGTGTGTAGAACATAACCCAAAAAGCCAATATTTAATAACTATCACAAATTGAGAGAAATCATATAACCAATAGAGGTTACTCAGAAACAGAGTACGTACTATCGACTGAAATGTTAGAAAATCTTAGAAAATGAAAAACAAATATCTAGAGGTCCATATTATACAAAAAGTTCCCTAAGACATTTAAGTTCAAGGGAAAAATAATTTGGGATAAGCTCTTTTGGAAACATTTTCTTTAAAACAAGTTGAAAGTCAACCAAGCTGCTGTGATAGTAAAGGCAGAATATCTGGAGTGAATGTTTGGGCCAAAATGGAACCCTTCTAGGTATTTCCAAGTCAAACCAAAAATCGTGGGTGTTCTCTAATGAGTTAGAAAGACTTTCTAAGTGGTCTTGCATCCATACATTTAGTATTGAGTTCTAGAGAAATCCTTGAACTCGGATCACTCACTGTTTTGACTCACTATTTTGAAGATTTTGGGAAAAACTAGAGTTTTTCTTTCTTGAGATCAAAATGAGGGGGTTAAAGAGGGGTTTTGAAATAGAGGTTTTGAAAGTATATTTTCAACATCAAATAGAGATTATGACCTCTTGGAATATCAACATCAACCTCATCATCAAGAACCCCCAATGTTATGGGAGAGATTCATTTTTATTTTGAAAATAACTTCAAGAATACCTTGGAGCTATTGAAGTTATAATCATCATCTATTAAACATATTTTTGAGGTCAAGAGCTACTATCCATAAGGATTCACTCACCTCAAACTTCATGTCATCATTTAGATGATGATGAACTATAAGTAAAACAAAGAAAATAAAAAAGAAATGAGGAAAGAGGAGATTAACATTGTATATAAGCAAGAAAATAAACAATCAATAGATGATATTCAATGGTGGAACCATAAGCATTCAACCTCTCATATATGTGTGTATGTGGGTGTAGATTGCTCTCTAACTCATTGGAAACTCAAAGAAGATGAAGAAAATGAATTGAAATCTTGTAAATACTAGTTTAGTTTTGAGAAAACGAAATAAAAACTCCCATTTGGTTTGGATTTGAAGAAGAAAATCTTTATTTCTCTCTCTATTTCTTCCTAACTCTCTATATCTCTCTCTAATGGCTTCTAAGTTCTCCTCTAAATGGAAGTAAATGGGTCTCCTTTATAAGCCAACTTGGGGAGGTATTTTGGGTTTTAAAAAGTCTCTAATTGGTCCCAAATCCCGGAATAATCAAAACTATGTCGTTTTATTTGTTGAAAATTTGAATTAAAACCCAAAAATTAATCAAAAATTACAAAAAAAATGAAAAATCACTCAGAGTGCCGCCGCGGCACTTGGCCACTGCCGCTGCAGTAGTGGGCCAGTACCACCGCTACAGTCAACTCCCCTGTTGACCAAAAATTGCATTTTGGCCCCCGAAACTCCCGGAATTTACGAAACGGCCCTATTTCGTCCGAAATTCACAGAAAATTCATAAGAAATCCAAATTGAGATTGTGATATACCGTTGGAAAGGTATTGAGGTCTACTTTCCATAAAATATAGTTTGGAGTTGGGTCACTTTGGAAAGTTTTGCGGTATTCGCGATAAAAGTCGAATTGATCGCATTTTTCACCTTTAGAAATTCATAACAAATTCGTTTTAGATCCAGAAATTATGTGCGATATACCATGGGAAATCTATTGACCTCTAGTATTTGATAAAAATATTTCAATATCAAAAACGAGACTTTGATTTTTGGTCAAACTTGTAGTCAAACAGTGCATTTCCAGGAAATTCCAGGAAGTTTTTGGAGCCTCCAAAGACTAACGTTTCTGTCCGATTTTCTTTTAAAACATATTTTAAGACTTTTCACATGATCTAGGATGATCTCAGAACTTTTGGGAAAATTTGGATGATTTTGGTCAAACTTGGTCAAACTTTGGTCAAACCGGTCAACGGAGACTTTCTGGGAACTTCCGGGGGTCTCTGGGAGCTTACGATTTCAAATATTCATCTTTTAAAATACCTTTTTTTTTTTTTTTTTTGAACAACATCGAATGATTTTTGAGATTCTGGGACAATCTAGAGAGTTTTGGGCTTTTAAGAGCATTTTGGTCATTTCTGTAAATTCTTTGACTTCTTGAGAGTTAGAGGCAATCTCTTAAAATCCGATCTTCCTAATCATCGAGGTTTAACATGCTTGTGGCCTCCTAAATCTGTTAGCCGACAAAATGGGGTGTCTACACCGAGGTACACGAAGGGATTTGTAGAGCTCATCAGGCTGGGACAAAGATGAAATGGCTTTTAAGGAGATATAACTACTTCTGGCCAAGCATATTGAAAGATTACATCAGCTATGCTAAAGGATGTTAGGCTTGTCAGAAGCACAGTCCGATCCAACGAGTCCCGGCCAAAGAACATCAACCTATCATCAAGCCATGGCCATTTAGAGGGTGGGCCATGGATTTGATTGGCAAGGTTTTCCCACCTTCATCAGGCCAGCATTGTTTTATTATAGTAGCTACGGACTACGTTACTAAGTGCACCAAAGTAATGCCTTGCATGATGGTAACCCAGGCAACGGTGATTAAATTTATTAAGGAACATATAATACACCAGTTCGGCCTTCCAAAGACAATAACGCCTGATCAGGGATTTGTATTTACGGGCACAAAAACCATTGGCCTTTGCAAAAAGTAGAGGAATCACCATCCTTAATTCTACCCCTTACTATGCTCAGGTTAACGGACAAGCCAAGTCAACAAACAAGATCCTTAAAGTGATCATTGAAAAGATGATAGATGAAAATTCAAGAAAGTGGGACAAGCTACTGTCCGAGGCACTGTGGGCCTATTGGACATCAAAGAGGTCAAGCACTAGAGTTACACCATTCATGCTAACTTATGGGCATGATGCTATGCTACCTATAGAAGTCATAGTCTGGTCGACGATGAGAGTACTGCAAAATCATCTTGAGCTTACTGAGTACACAAAATCTATGATAGCTGAGTTAGAAGGGTTTGATGAAGCAAAGCTCATCGCCTTGGACTCATTAAAGGTGTAAAAGCAATGGGCTACCTAAGCATACAATAAGAGGGTGAAGGAGAAGTCCTTTTGAACAAAAGACTTGGTTTGGAAGGCCATTTTGCCTATCGGAGACAAGGATAATAGATACGGCAATGGTCGATCAATTGGGAAGGTCCCTTCATTGTTCACCAGGTCAAGAGAGGGGGAGCATACAGGCTATGTGATATAGATTAGTTAGTTCATGTTAGGTTAATAAATGGACAGGATTTAAAGTCGTATTATCCTATGTTGTGCGAGACCATCAATCTTAAACAAAAACCAAATCCTGGGTTAGAATATGATCAACTCATTAATTATGATCCTGAGCCCGAGTGATCAAAAATCATCATTGTATTAAAAAAGCTAAGCACAGCTTACTTACAAAATAAATAAAAGGAAAATGTACAAGTATGAAAGAGGAATCGGTCTCTAGGCAGACCCAAAATTCCTAAGCTTGACCTTCAGGTCCTTCCAGGTCTTTGCTGCCGCAACCCAGTCTTGTTTGGCGTTATCCAGTTTTTGAGTCAAGAGCGAGAAAGGAAAATGCTATCTTGCAATTGTTTACTGTACTTCTGGGCATCTCCACCAAGATGGGCTAAGACTCCATCAATTTTCACCAAAGCTGCATCATTGGTGACAACTTCGGCCTCACATTATTCTAGTTGGGCCTTGAGTGTTGCAATTCGAGTTTACAATCAAGCATCTCTAGCAATCACTTGGGCCAGAGAGGCTTTTCCAGCTTCATATTTGGTCTTGGCAGCTTGGAAAAATTGCATCACCTTCTAATGGGCACCAAGGTGAACTTTAGCTTCATCTTGAACAGTGGAGGTCGATCGCTCCAAGAGACAGCAACTTGGTAGCCTTGCTTGTATTTCCCAAATTAAAGAAAGTTGCCAATCCGATAGTGAAAGATTGGCCAGAAGTGCGTTCAAGGCAGCATCCACATCAGCAGTAGGTGGGAGACTAGGTAGGTCCTGATTGGCCACCCTAAGGAGTAGGTCTTTTGACCGCTGAATGTTCGAAGGAGAAATGGATTTGTGCTCAAAAGGACCCAAATCAAATGCACTTAGGTCCAGGCCACTGAAAAATCGTCAAAGGGGATGAACGGGCTGGACCCAATGGGACGGCCTGGTCAAAGATTTAAAAGGGTTAGCTTTAGTAAAAACTAAATAAAGGAGCCCGTGCTAAAAGTAAAATACCTGGGTAAGAGGAGATAATGAGGCCGAGATGTCTTGTCGCACAACGTCCTCACCACTCAGCGGGGATGTGGATGGTTGTGTGGATTGATATGTTAACATAGGAGTGGCCATAAGGGGTTCTCTATTGACCCTTCAGCACTTACACCGGCAGTGGATACATTGGCCTTTACACTGGCTGAGGTATTAGATGGAATACTACCCTCGCCACAAGGAGCTTGAGGATCCGTAGAAGTAAGCAAAGCAGGATCGGCCATACCCACTTCCTCCATATGCTTAGAGGCCGTCTCCAGTGTAGTAGGAGAGTCAACTTGACCTGACAGGACATTTGGACCTCCCTCAACCACTGGTGGGACCATTTGATCTGCCTCTTCTCTAGTTATCTCTGCCATTGAGTCACCCCTGAGCACATCCTCACTGCTGGAGGAGAGGACTACCTGCTTGGGGATAGAGCCTCCAGTAGGATTAGTGTCATCCCCATCCAAAGGAGTCAGGGGTGGTATAATGTTGAGGGGCATAACCCTCGTTGCAACCCATTCAAGGTAGGCTGCCATCTCGGTAGAGGAAGTTGGGAGATCGGCCGGAAGGTTTTGAGTTTGGGTTGTTGTCGTTGGATGAGAGCCCTGCCCGGCCAGTAAAACGTCCTCTCCAAAATACTTATCCACAAGATAGAATTGAACAAAAAGGGTTAGAAGGATGGAAAGATCTGATCTGACAAGGCAATGCAAGGAGGAATAATATGATACCTAAGTGGAGGGAGTTGCACCTTGTTTTTTTTTCTTTGTTAGGCCCTCACCCGGGGCTTGCTTACGTGCCAACTACTTCACCACTTGTTTCCGCCAGCCTAGCACTGTGATAGCAACAGGAACATCGGCCTCTGTGGCCGATGACACGGCAGACTGAATGAGGGCCTCAGCAGTGGTGCCTTTGAATATTTGAGCAGCCCGATTAGACCACCACTTGGTATACTCCTCCGACGCGATTGGTTGAGCTAAGAATGGAGTAAACTTGAACGCGGCCTTCATCTTGTTCGAGCGTTCCTTAATCTTCTTCACCTGCCCATCGTTCACAATAAGGTCGCGTTCCACCCAATCCACATTGACAATTATGGCCGGTGGAACAGGTACTAGCAGTGTAAACCCTAACTGACGGGCATAGAGTGGGGCAAAGTAGTACTCTGCCCCACACTTGTTGGCAGAGGGGATGCTCGGGCTAAAAATTATGTCCCTAGCTACCAAGCAGCTAGAGAAGACTTTATTATAGGTGACCTGGGTACCTGGTCCCCAATTGGCAGGGTTGTGGGGAAGTTGCAGGAATAAGGGAAATTGAAGAGAGAAAAAGGGTTGAAAGAGAGGGGGAGCCCAATCGGAGCATCCTTCATAAAAAAGGTAAAACACTCTTTAAAGGAGTGGGAAGTAGGGGAAACATCCATGAAGTGGACGGCGAAAACAAGAACACTGGCTAGTTGACGGGCAGCCGACCTGAACTGTTAAAAATATGAATACAACCAGAGCTCTAAGATCCAGATCGGGCTGCCGCGAACGCTGAAGCTTGAGTGAACGAAATCGGTCACTCCACAAACAAGATGAGTACAGACTAAGGTAGCCAGAGCCAAAGGTTTTCCTGATGCCAAGGCCAAAGCCAGAGTGGTATATTCTTTAGTTATGGCCTGACTAGCTGAACAAAAGAGATACATGTTCAGCCAGTAAATGAGGGAGGCAGTGTGCTCTGCGTTGGTCACTTTAGACTCTTCCTTGCCCATGCAGATGGATAGAAAATTACCAAAAGATGTTATCGATCTGTAGGAAATAGCCCCGTCTCTGACAGTTTCTTGTTGAGGATAGGTGAAGCTGGTCATTCCAACGTCTAGACCTGAAATAACCTCCTGCCCATGGGGGTGGAGCCCAAGTAGGTAGCTGACGTCTTTGACTATTGGGCCCATCGATCCACAATGGAATAGGAAACCGTTACAAGAGGAGGAGCAGAACAGGAGGGCTGAGAAAAAAAGGGGTCCGTCTATCTCAAGCTTGGACTGACTGAGCATACTAGCATCATAGATATCTGTCTGTTCCCAAATTTCGGCCTTGGAGGCCGATACCCTCGTTACCCACTTGTCCCAATCTACAGCAGGCGTAGGCCAACTCTTGATTGGGTGAGTAGCTGTCCAGAGCTTGTTCCAATGGGCGGGGGTCTGGAGAAACAATTTGTTTGCCACCAGAGGAAAATACGGAGCGAATGTCGTCGGAGGGTTGCCACGAAATGCCGTGCCAAGGCCAGGCGCCGTTGGGGTGCCCTCAATGGATTACACGAATCTACAGAGACCTAGCCATCTACCATGCAGTTACATTATAGCTCAATGGAATACATCTTCTACAGTATTCCGTATTTCTCTTAAAGTAAAGAATCCATAGCCCTTACATGACCGGGACTATATCATCACAGTTGATTTAAAATACAAGAAAGCGGTTTAAAACAATAGTTAAGACTCGCACTCTGAATGGTGTTAGCATTCAAAGTGTTTTGCAAAAGTTATTAAAGAAAAATGCTTTAAGGCTTAATGTTCAGAAACTATTTTGACAAACTGAGCATTTGGGGACAGTTTTTGATAACGAATATCAAAAACCAAAATTTTAGGAATACTGCATAGGATATTCTCAAGAATCAGAGAGTTTGATGGATCGACGTGCATTCGATCGATTGAATAATTGTCATCTCTCAATAGATAAAAATCTATCTTCGATCGATTGACTGTATTGCTGTTCCGATCGATCGAACTAACTTCGATCGAATCGAACACAAGTATTATTCTGATGCATGGCAGAGGCTAGAGATCACTGTTTCATCATGATCTCCCAACTTTAGGACTACTCAGACATGGTCTGGAGTGTCACAGATCTGTTTTTAACGTAAATATTCATTAAGGTTGCATTTTGTTGTGATTTAAACATGAAACTTACAAAAACTATGGGTTTGACAATATCTAACATGCAAGACTACGATTCTAACAGATTATACTATGAAAAACTATTAGCAGAATGTAAATTAACTAATATATAAAAACCTAGAACGAAGAATTTTGATTACTTAATAAACCAAAACCAATATCAAACCTTGATAAACCTACAAAACCAAGAATAAACCTCTCTATCTCTCTATAAACTGAAGAAAAACAATGTAGGCGTCCTTCTAGACGTATTTAGAACTAACATTTATAGAAAACCTAAGGCTAAGGTTACAAAAGAGTGTCTCTGTTGCATGCGTGTAAGTTCTGATAAAAGGCATGTTTGATCGATCGAACATCACTCGATCGATTGACTTCTGAATTACTCGAGCGCTTGAACGGGACTCAAATGATAGAAAGCTCGATCGCTTAGACCTCTTCGATCGCTTGAACTCCATATTTCAGCTTTGACTTTTCTTGCTTGTAATCAAGTCTTCCCTTTATCTTGTTATTCATTTCTTCACACAGCACAACAATAATCTGCATAAATAATAGCTAAAACAACACAACTTATCATAGATTAGTTACATTGTATAAAAGCTGGCATTATAATACAAATTACAAATATAATAAGGAGTTGTAAATTAAATTAGTGTATTTCATTCTTTTAGCGCGGTTGTATTTACAAATACCCCCGCTTGTCAGGCACTATGAGGTATGAAACACTCGGTGGAAATCTCTGCAGTGTGCTTTTAGCCAGTGTTCTAACTTTTTTACACCAGTTTTGCAGCGGAGGATCATCCACGAATGTCTTCTTACCCTTGGAAGCGGCTGCCAGAGCTGTTTAATTTGGGAGCCATATCTGCAGTAAAAGTGAAGGTTTTCTTTACCAGAGAAGATGAGGGTTTGGAGAGAGAAGCTCTGGGTATTTTTGTTTCTAGAGAGAGAGAGATGCAGATGAATGAGGAAGGTAAAGAGATTTTGAAAATCTTTTTACTTTATACGCTTTGCATTTAATGTGGAGTGACTAGTAGGATTCTCGAGGATCTGACAGTCTCTACATGTTGGACATGTGGCATGCTCAAATTCAAAACATCACATCAACTAAGGGCAGGATGTTTGATATGACCTTTTAGGGGGCAATTATTTGTACCCAAAAACTGCCAAAGGTTTTTGAGCCCGGCCGAATGGAGTGTTAGATTGTGTTTGATGGCTGGTTTATAGTAGATATGGGAAGGCCAACCCAGGGATTGCAGAGGCCCATCGAGCTCAAGGGGTAAGTTGTGTCACGTGGTTCAGGAAGATAAAGCTGTTGGTTTGAGTTTGGCAGAGTCCGATAGGGGAAGTAAGTTGTGTATAGTCCAATTGGACACTATGGCAAGGATAAAGCCCAGCTGGGGGGCTAAGCATGGATAAAGCTCACCGGCCATGAGAAGAGTATGGCATAGAAAGGGAAGCTCGATAAGTGATTAAAGGAGTGCATTAACCAATCGGAAACCATACTGGAAGAAAATGGTAAAGGCCGATTACACGAGCTCGATTGGCTATAGGCATTCGTGAAAATGTCATCGGGCTTGAAAGGTAGGAAATGTAATAGATGAGGACTAAAAGTCTGATTTAACTAAAGACATGGCAGCATGAGCCCGATCGCCTTGTTAAGTGTTGGCCTCCTTAGGATGACATTGTAAGCAAACGTGGCCTCTACTATAACAAAATTTACAAGAGTGGAAACCTATTGTGGGTAGGTCCCCATAAGAACTGGCAGCTCAATCATCCCGAGCAGTTGCGTGCTAGATTCATTGAATCCTATCAAGGGAGTGGCCACTGGTCGGAGCCGGTCTCTTAATATCCCAAAATGATCAAATAATGAGGTAAACAGTATATCCAGTAACTATTTATGTCCACAAGCACCCTCTTTACTATATAATTGGCTATTAAGAGCATTACTACCAGTAGATCATCGTGGGGGTAATGCAGATCTCGGACGTCTTTGGATGAGAAAGTCAGGATGTCGATCGGTGGGGATTTTCCTAGTTGGACTTGCATGACATTCACTCAGGAAGCCTAGGCATGCCTCTTTCTTACTGACAGTGATTCTCCTCTGGCCGTGTTCCTCCGGAGACCACGTTGATATGGTTGAGAGGTTATTACTACTCGAGAGCCTGGGTGTCTTGTCGTGTTTTTCTGTCTATGGTGACGAACTTGGCTAGATGGCCCTGCATGATAAGCTTCAATTTTGAGCTTGAAATAGTCCTCGGTATCATGGCTGTGATCTTTGTGGTACCGGCAACATTTTTCCCGATTTCTCTTCTCGCGGAGGCTCTTCAACTTGGTGGGCTTCTTGAGCAGCTTCTGAGCCTTGGCAATCGTCATGACTTCTTGAATGGGTTAGGAAAGCTGCGTGATTGATCCTGTTTTTGTTTTTTTCCCGAGCCCTTTTAAGAAGTCTCCTGTTTCTATTTGACCTTTGGGGAATTGTAGACACCCCATTTTGTCGGCTATCAGATTTAGGAGACCCATAGCTTGGTGGTTCACAATGATCGAAAAAGACTTAAAAGGACTCTTGGAAGTCAGCTCTATCTCTCAGAATGCTCAGAATGACCAAAATGCCCCTGAAAGCCAGAAAACTCCCAGATTTGGTCCCAAAGTTCTGGAAACATGCTACGTCGTAAGAAAAGTATTCAAATGAGTTTTTAAGAGAAATCAGATGAAATCGTCGGCTCCCAGAGACCCCCGGAAGTCCCGGAAGTTCCCGGAAAGTCCTCGTTGACCGGTTTGACCAAGGTTTGACCAAGGTTTGACCAGGTTTGACCAAGTTTGACCAAATTTGACCAAAATCATCCGAATTCACCGGAATCATTTTAAATCATGAGAAAAGTGTTAAAACAAGTTCCAAAAGATAATCGAGCGAAAATATCAGCTCCCGGGAACTCCCGGAGGTTTCCAAAACTTCCCGGGAATCCCAGGTTTGACCAGTTTGACCAGAATTTGATTTTGGAACCGGGGCACCGAAACAATTTTCAAACACTTTTCACAGATACTAGAGGTCAATAGCTTTCCAACGGTATATCGCGCATAATTTCTGGATCTAAAACGAATTTATTATGAATTTCCAAAGGCGAAAAAGGCGATCAAATCAGCTTTTATCGCAAATACCGCAAAACTTTTCAAAGTGACCTATCCCCGAACTATTTTTTATGTAAAGTAGACTCCATTACCTTTCCAACGGTATATCACAACCTCAGTTTGGAGTTCATACGCATTTTCTATGAATTTCGGACAAAATAGGGCCTTTTCGCGAATACCGGAACCTCTGGGGGCCTAAACGTAATTTTCTGGGCTTCTGAGGAGCAGTGCCGCCGCGCCACTGGCCTACTGCCGCCGCGGCACTGGCCCAGTGCCGCCGCGGCACTCAACCCTCGCAGAGTCCATTTTTGTAATTTTTTGGGGGTCCAAATTGATTAATTGAAAGCCAAAACAACATAGTTTTATGTTCACAGTTGTTTGGGACCAATGGGAGTACTTCTAAAATCCCAAAATCACCCCAAATTGGCCTATTTAAACCCCCCATTGCTCTTCATTTTGGGGGGCCAAGTGCAAAGCTTGAAAAGTTGTAGAGAAGAAGAGAGATAGAGATAGGTTTAGAAGAGAGAAAGGGAGCTTCTCCTATTGATTTTCCATAAGAAAGTGAGTTTTATTCTTGTTTTCTTCCATCATCCTTCTATATACTTCACATTCAAAGTCCACTCCAACCCTCATTCTTGAGCATTCATGAGATAGGAAGCTACTTCCATGTCCAAATGTCAAAATCTATGAGTGAAACACCAAGCTACAAGTCCAAAATCACATTGATTATCATCTATTGATTGCTATTTACTTGCTTTGATTATATATATGTTCATCTCTCCTTATCTCATTTCTTTTTCTTTTCTTTATTTACTTACTAGTTCATCATCATCTAAGTGATGACATGAAGTTTGGGGTGAGTGAATCCTTATGGATAGTAGCTCTTGACCTCAAAAACATGTTTGATAGATGATGATCATAACCTCAATACTTCCAAGGTATTCTTGAAATGTATTGAAGTTATGCTCAAAAATAAAAATAAATCTCTCCAACAATCTTGGAGGTTCTTGATGATGAGTTTAATGTTGACATTTTAAGTGGCTATAATCCTTATTGAGTATTGAAAATGTGCTTTCAAAACATCTATTTCAAAACCCCTCTCAATCCCTCTCATTTGGTTTCAAGAAACAAAACTTTGTTTTCTCCAAAATCTTCAAAACAATGAGTCAAAACAGTGAGTGAGTTGAGCTCAAAGATTTCTCTAGAACTCAATACTCAACATATGGATGCAAGGCCACTTGTAAAGTCTTCCTAACTCATTGGAGAACACCCATGATTTTTGGTTTGACTTGGAAGTACTTGGAAATGGTCCATTTGGATCCCAATATTCCTTCCAAACATTCTGATTTTGCTGTCACAGCAGCTAGGTCCACTTCCAACCTCTTTTACAGAAAACTTTTCCAAAAGGGGTGGTCCTAACTTATTTTTCCCTACGAATTAAATGTCTTAGGGAACGTTGTATATAAAATGGACCCTTAGATCACTCTTTTTCATTTTCTAATATTTTCTAACATTTCAGTCGACAGTACGGACTCTGTTTCTGAGTGACCTGTGTTGTTTATATGATTTCTCTCAATATGTGATAGCTATTCACGATTGGCCTTTTGGGTTGTGTTCTAGACACAATAAGGAACATCTCCATAACAAATCATGCATTGAAAACATTCCTAACCCCTCTTTTCAATTTCCAAAAGATGATGTTACTGTTCTGTCCACTATTCACAGCAAGCATACTTTAACTTTCATTATTTGATTTGATGCTTATATGCATTCCAAATTAGTTCATATCTTAGGAAGTAGTTCATACTACATTTGTACATATCCCATGTTAATTTCACTCATTCATTCATACACATTTTAGACTTCTAAGTCATTCTAGAAATCCATGTACACAAAACACACTACAACCATTGCACACTTTAGATACATACATTGCATTCATGCAAGATTTGGGGTTTTTGTAACTCTTAATCTAAGGAGATTATAAGGAATGAACTCGATCACCCGTTCATGCTTCCCCTTGATCAAATCATCCTTTCTCATCCGTCCCGGGGATTGAGAGGTCTTCTTTTATCAAAGAATAACATGCATCATACTAGTTTGGCTAAGCATATTTTGATTTCTTTGTTTATTTGTTTCAAGAACAATTCATGTCCCTTTTAGATTAAGGAAACTAATTACTTGATATATGATTAGACGACTTTTCCTAGGTTTATTTGTGTGATCTTTCACTTTACATTGCATGATATTTGACCTAGATCTTATGAATGATATTTTATCTTTTGATCTTCCATTTTCAAGTTTCTTATGTAATGTAATATACTATCATAGTATTAATTGCCGAACCATACATAGTATAAGATGATTATTTGGATGCTAATTGAGGCCCGTCAAAAGATGGGGCGAGTTGAGGGTGTTTTAGTCGCGACAAAGGCTCCTTCCTCTCTCGTACCAAAACCCCGAACCAAGTTCTTTGGTTATGAAGGGCCGGTGCCCTTTATCCATTTGGGTGAGTCAAAATTAGGTTTCTTGGTTCCTTAAAGACCAAGTGGCGACTCTGTATCTGTTTTCAACAGACCTATTTTCTTTCTTTGATTCAAAAATCAAACGAATCTCAAACATAACAAAGCGGTGGAAGCCCGGTATCCACAATCTGGCGACTCTGCTGGGGATTTTTATTTTTTAAAAAAATAATACAGAGGTTTGACTCATAAGAAGCATCCTTAAAATCATCTTTTTATTGTGTTTGGTTCACCGCATTGCACTCTTGCATTCGCCCCTCCGACTGTGTCTGAAACGCGGCGCTGACATTGTTCAGGTCTTGTTGTGCCAGGGCACAAGTCACCGTTGATACTGTACCTTCCAAGGTATATCAAAAAGAGTAAACACTTCCGTACTGTCTCTCTGACGGTATATTGGAACTCTCGTCAACGGACCCTCTTTGACTAAACCCAGCCTTTGCATATAGGTTCCTGTAAAACCTTTCATAGGACTGTTCATTTATCTTTTCAGATAGGACAATGTGATATAACTGTTGTATGCCCTGACGGGATTACCTGCGCGGTGTAGACGCTTATGTGGCATGAGGCAGAACTTCTTTCTTATGATCCCCAAGGCAATCACTCACATGTGATCACATTGAGTTGACCTGCCTAGGCACCATGACAAGGATGTCTACTCCATGTTCACAAAGATATGCACCGCAAACCTTGTTTGTTGGTCCTAGGACATAGGAGTATGAAAACTAGCTAGACAGTATGATCACCATCATAACCTGTTTCTCCCAGAAACTCTGTCCAGATATCCCAGATATAACCATCATAACCTGTTTCTCCCAGAAACTCTGTCCAGATATCCCAGATATAACCATCATGACCTGTTTCTCCCAGAAACTCTGTCCAGACATCCCAGATACATATTAACCTGTTTCTCCCAGAAACTCTGTCTAGATATCCCAGATATAACCGTACTAACCCATTTTTCCAAGAAACTCTGTCTAAATCTCCCTGATTTCCCAGATATACCAGTTTCTCCCAGAAACTCTGTCCTATCTTCCCAGATATACTTGTTTCTCCTAGAAACTCTATCCATATTTCTCAGAAATGCCCAAAATACCAGTTTCTCCTAGAAGCTCAGTCCAAATCAACCAGAAATCCCTATTTCTCCTAGAATCTCAAATGACTTCTAGAAATTTCTCCGAATCTTCCAAAACCCTGTTTCTCCCAGAAACTCTGTCCAAAATTCCCGAAGTATCCCGAAAATCCCTGTTATCCCTTGGTGATCATACTGGAAAGTAAGGTTAGCACACTCTGTATGGCTAAGACCTTATTTGTTTAGCTGCTATCTGTTAGAAATAGGAGCATCATATATATTAGGGCTTACATCCGCATGCTTGTCTCATATGCATACACAATTCCTACCAGTCTGTGTGCACTGTCTCAGTCAGTCTATACACAAGTCTGTCCATACCTGTCACTGTCACTGTCTGTCTGATTGCCTCTGTCAGGATCTGATACACTTCTCCTCTCGAATCTGTAGGTTTGTATAGATTCCCAAAGTCAGCCACTGGGATCCTCGTCCTGGGTTGGAAGTTCAAACAGTCGTTTGGTCAAGATCTGCCCGCCAAGTTACTTCAGCATGAATCAAGAGGAATTGGAAAATAAGGTCACTATGTTGGGAACAACCATAAGCCAGCAATCTGATCGCCTGACCCAAGTTTTGAGTTTCATGGAAGAATTGAAGCAGCAGCGGCCGCAACCTCCGCCCGGGTTTCCACCACCGGGGTTTGAACCACCCCCACCTGAGAATAATGGGGAGGAAGACTGGTTTCAAGGGGTCCCACCGTTTGCGTATGAGAAGAAGCTCCAAGAAAAGATGGACAAGGTTGACAAACTGGAAAGCGTGCTCAGGAAAAGCAAGGGTATCGATGATTACATGTTAGACCTGGAAGGCCTCTTTGAGCCCATCAAGCTGAAACTGCCAGAGAATTTCAAGATGCCTGCCATCGACCTTTTTGACGGAACAGGGAATCCAAAAAGTCACATCAAGTTGTGCATGAACATCTTCCAATCGATGGGCTGCACTCATGAGCACATTGCGATGCTGTTCCCGCAAACCCTTAAGAATGCCGCACTATCCTGGTTCCTAACCCTTGAAGCCTCCAAGACCCGAGTCTGGGAAGACGTTGCTAGAACTTTTATTGATCACTACTCTTACAACCAAGAGTTTGATATCACCATCCGGGATCTAGAGACTACCAGGCAGAACTTCAATGAGTCCTTCACTGCGTTCTTGAGCAGATGGAGGAATAAAGTGGCTCAAATGATCCACAGACCTGTTGAGAAAGAGCAAGTACGTATGCTGGTCAAGAACATGCAACCAGTATATCATGACAAGCTATTCTACCAATCCATCTCCACATTCGAAGAGCTATTTGAAATAGGCACCAGGATAGAGGATGCCATCAGAGAAGGAAAGTTCAAAAAGGATGAACCCCAACACCAGTCCAAGAGACCTAACTACTCCCTGGACTCCCCGGATATCAATGCACTTAGCAACCAATCAATGGCCTGCGCCCTTCGTCCATACCAGTCCATTCCGCCAAATCGCCCAAAAGGCCCTCGGGAATTCTCTAAACTTGATGTTCCTCTTTCCACAGCCTTGGACCACCTACTCAGAAAGGGCCACCTACAGCTCCTCCCTCACAAACCGCTACCGGATCCCATACCCTCCCACTACAACATGAGCCTACGATGTGCTTACCATCAAAATCTAGGCCATGCCACCGATCAATGCATCCGCCTCCGCCATGACATTCAGAACCTCATAGAGGATGTATCCCATCCTAATCCAATCCACTATCTTGGCTTGGACCAACCGATCGAATGATCCCTTCCGTCGATGCTAATGAATGTTGAAGCTACGCAGTAAAGTGATGGTGTTTGGAACTTCTGCTAAAAAAATTTAATAAATGGGTCGCAAAGACACTCCATTTGAGACCGGGTTGAGTCAAGTTGAGTCTGTTCTGTGTTCCGAGTCCATTTCAATTCTAGTCTGGTGATCGAGTCTGTCTGTCATCGAGTTGTTAATAAGTCTGTAAACCTTCTCTATTGATGGAATGAAATCTCATTTTGCTTAATCTGATGTGCCTAGTCATAAATGCATGAATCACAAAACTAAAGTGTCACTTTTCAAATTACCATGGATATTACTCTGCTAATAATTTTTCTACGACAAAACAAAAAAGAATCCTGAAAGGTTAAAGTCGATTTCACGCTGACACTGATAAAGAGCTGAGAATTGAATAGTCTTACTTTAAGAATTTAAAGATGCTCTTGCCTCAATCTTGAAAAGACATACTTGAAACTGACTTGGAGCTTGCCCAACACCCCTTTTCCACCATTTCGAAGCCTTAAGCCCAATCCAATTGGGAGCCACGCAATCTGTCCGATTGAAAGCAATGCAAACTTAGCCCTTGATGGTGGCCAAACATTTCAGTGAGTTTCATCTCCACTTTTCAAAAAAAACAAAAAAACAAAAAAAGAAAGAAAAAGAAAAGAAAAGAAAAGAAAAGAAAATGAAAAGCTCGCTAGGTTGAAAACCCGAAAGGGCACCTAGGCAAAAGTTAGAGCTGAAAAAGGTGTTGATTTCCAAAATCTGACCCTAGCCAGTCGAAATGTTGGAGAAAATTTTGATGAAACAAATGAGAAAATCATACGCTTCAAGATACATCTAAAGAACGTGCCAAGATCACATTTCAAAAAGCACGGAATGACCACAAATAAATTCAGAGGGCTGACATGCACATTCTGAAATTCTGAGATTGCGATTGAAAGATCTCACAAGAATCGACTATATTAAAAAGCAAAACTGACTGGCTAGGCGAAAGTGAAAAGGATCAATCCTCAAAATAAAACAAAAAGAAAAAGAAAAAGAAAAGAAAGGGAGATTGAAACTGAATCCTTTTATTCAAAGCTACCACAAGTGGCTCAAGTTTGAACTTATTTGACGATTGGTTTGAGAAACCCTCATACCGTTTTCTTCAAGCCTTGCCTTGAACTACGCTCGACCTGATTCCCGCTCGGGGATACGTAGGCAACCACATCGGTTCGGTCGCTCCACCAACAAAAATAACCTTTCCTTTCAAGCCTTGCCTTGAACTACGCTCGACCTGATTCCCACTCGGGGATACGTAGGCAACCACATCGGTTCGGTCGCTCCACCAACAAAAATAACCTTTCCTTTCAAGCCTTGCCTTGAACTACGCTCGACCTGATTCCCACTCGGGGATACGTAGGCAACCACATCGGTTCGGTCGCTCCACCCATAAAAATAGCCCAATTTCTTTCAAGCTTCGGCCCGAACTACGTTGGACCTGATCCCCTCTCGAGGGTACGTAGGCAGACTTCCAAAAAAAAAAAAAAGAAGGATGGCTCGCTAGGTCGAAAATCCGAAAGGACGCCTAGGCAAAAGTTAGAGCTAAATCCAAGGTGAGCAATAACAAAAGAGAGAAAAGAGCTCGCTAGGTCACCTCACTGGTGCCTAGGCAAAAAGTTATGAGCATTTGAGAGATTAAAGTCACGGTCCTTGTCTCAAGCCAGAAAATCACCATCCACACTAGGGGCAAACTTCGGCTACTCGCCTCATTTGCCTGAATTCTACTATCTACCCTTCATACAAGGGGCAAACTTCGGTCACCTACCTCGTTTGCCCAAAACCTCCAATAAACCATTGTCCAAACTAGGGGCAAACTTCGGTCACCCACCTCGTTTGCCTATGAATTCCACTTCGTACACCTCAAACTAGGGGCAAACTCCGTTTGCCTAATCCCTTCACACCAAGGGCGAGTTTTCAAGTTACCAAGTTGTTTTGAAAATTTTGAAATAGAGCATCTTTTACTCTAAAAGCTAAGGCACTAATTCAAAGCACTTCCTGGGAGAAGCAGAAAATTGACTAGATCACTAGGGAGGAATTTTCAAAAATCAGATTTATCAGCAAAGTGCTACCATGTTAAGATGAAGGGTGAACACCAAAAGAGAAATAGTACATCGTTTATAATAAAAGCACATCAAGTTTTGACAAGACGAGCTTGTGTCAAATGTGTCATCCTCGTGCGTCAATGTCTGTCAAGTTTTTGAGTCTGTTGTAGTCTCAAATGTGTAAGTCAACAGTGACTAACAAAATTTTCAAATCAAGTTATAAAGAGCATGCCAATACAAGCAGGAGTACCAAACACCATTACTGTACCGGTTAAGGCGTCAGCATGAGAAGCATCCAAACTTAGGGCAAATGCGAATTTCATCCCTTTCCAAACCATCGAAAGTTGACCATCATCTCCTTGCAACATAAGTCCATGAGTGGCTGTTGATTACCTTCCTTCGTCCATGCAACATAAGTCCATGAGAGGCTGTTGATTTTCCTTCATCTCCAAGCAACACAAGTCCATGAGTGGCTGTTGATGGATCCCGGTTCCGGGCCAACAAGATTTGATCAACTATGAGAGATTCGAATTTGAATCTTGATTCCCGGTCGAGAAAAGTAGTTGAAGAGAGATCCCAGAAAGAGTCGCTTCATCCCCAACAAATTCAGTTTAATCCCCCAGCATCATCTCGATTTGTACATTGTCAGTTCAATCACAACAGTCACAGTAGTTCACTGTTGACTCGTTATATCGATTCGTACATCGTCAGTTCAATCTATGACAGCCACAGTAGCTCACTGTTGACTCGTCATATCGATTCGTACATCTTCAGTTCAATCTATGACAGCCACAGTAGTTCACTGTTGACTCGTCATATCGATTCGTACATCGTCAGTTCAATCTATGACAGCCACAGTAGTTCACTGTTGACTCGTCATATCGATTCGTACATCGTCAGTTCAATCTATGATAGCCACAGTAGTTCACTGTTGACTCGTCATATCGATTCGTACATCATCCGTTCAATCACAACAGTCACAGTAGTTCACTGTCGACTCGTCTTCTCGATTAGTACATCGTCAGTTCAATCTATGACAGCCACAGTAGTTCACTGTCGACTCGTCATCTCGATTAGTACATCGTCAGTTCAATCCATGACAGTCAGAGTAGTTCACTGTTGACTCATCATCTCGATTCGTACATCGTCACTTCTTCTGGTCACGGTTAGTCCAACTGTTGATCCAATCCATGATAGTCACAGTAGTTCACTGTTGACTCATCATCTCGATTCGTACATCGTCACTTCTTCTGGTCACGGTTAGTCCAACTGTTGATCCAATCCATGATAGTTATAGTAGTTCACTATTGACTCGTCATCTCGATTCATACATCATCACTTCTTCTGGTCACGGTTAGTCCAACTATTGATCCAATCCATGATAGTCACAGTAGTTCACTGTTGACTCATCATCGCGATTCGTACATCGTCACTTCTTCTGGTCACGGTTAGTCCAACTGTTGATCCAATCCATGATAGTCAGAGTAGTTCACTGTTGACTCATCATCTCGATTCGTACATCGTCACTTCTTCTGGTCACGGTTAGTCCAACTGTTGATCCAATCCATGATAGTCACAGTAGTTCACTGTTGACTCATCATCTCGATTCGTACATCGTCACTTCTTCTGGTCACGGTTAGTCCAACTGTTGATCCAATCCATGATAGTCATAGTAGTTCACTATTGACTCATCATCTCGATTCATACATCATCACTTCTTCTGGTCACGGTTAGTCCAACTGTTGATCCAATCCATGATAGTCACAGTAGTTCACTGTTGACTCATCATCTCGATTTGTACATCGTCACTTCTTCTGGTCACGGTTAGTCCAACTGTTGATCCAATCCATGATAGTCACAGTAGTTCACTGTTGACTCATCATCTCGATTCGTACATCGTCACTTCTTCTGGTCACGGTTAGTCCAACTGTTGATCCAATCCATGATAGTCACAGTAGTTCACTGTTGACTCATCATCTCGATTCGTACATCGTCACTTCTTCTGGTCACGGTTAGTCAAACTGTTGATCCAATCCATGATAGTCATAGTAGTTCACTATTTACTCATCATCTCGATTCGTACATCGTCACTTCTTCTGGTCACTGTTAGTCCAACTGTTGATCCAATCCATGATAGTCACAGTAGTTCACTGTTGACTCATCATCTTGATTCGTACATTGTCACTTCTTCTGGTGACGGTTAGTCCAACTTTGATCCAATCCATGATAGTCACAGTAGTTTACTGTTGACTCATCATCTCGATTCGTGCATCGTCACTTCTTCCGGTCACGGTTAGCCCAACTGTTGATCCAATCCATGATAGTCACAGTAGTTCATTGTCGACTCATCATCTCAATTCGTACATCGTCAGTTCATTAATCATCATTAGTTTACCATCACTCTCATTCAAAATATGCCATGTTCATCATTCTCATTCAAAATCTTAGGCTTCTATGTCCATTAATGGGGCTTCCATGTTCATCTCTTGACATCTCGGGATTTCATGTCCATCACTTGACGTCTCAGGACTTCTGTATCTGTCTCTTAATTTCCAGGGCTTCCATGTCCGTCGGTTATCTGTCAAACTGCATCTCCAATTATAGTCCTCAGTGACCCCACATCTGACTACATTCGCTTGCGAAGCACACTTCCCAAAATTCATAAGTTTGCTCCAAGACCTAGAGTATTCAAACCTTGATGTCCCTATTCGGGTCAATAACTGCATCACAGTTAGAAATACTAGCACAAGATAAGTCCACTTGGAGTGGCACACGCCCCACAACACCAGCTCATACTAGGGTCAGAACACTAGGCATGATAGGACTCATGACACAATTCATATCACATCCATGTATTGCATACCATCCTCATAACATAGCATCTGCCTGTCTCGTTGTGCATGTGCGATTTATTCCTTTGTGCCCTGAACTACGTCCTGGTCTGATTCCCCTTGGGATACGTAGGCAGCTCACGCAGAGCGCGACCAACACTAGCCTCAGCATCACTGCATCTTTTGCAACGCTTTTATCCTAAATCTATAGCCTCCAAAAAGTCCTGTCTCTTCAAAGCTTTGGCACTCGCTTGCGACATGCGTTGCCTCGCAAGTTCATACCAAAGAGGGGCAAACTGTAGACACCCCATTTTGTCGGCTATCAGATTTAGGAGACCCATAGCTTGGTGGTTCACAATGATCGAAAAAGACTTAAAAGGACTCTTGGAAGTCAGCTCTATCTCTCAGAATGCTCAGAATGACCAAAATGCCCCTGAAAGCTAGAAAACTCCCAGATTTGGTCCCAAAGTTCTGGAAAAATGCTACGTCGTAAGAAAAGTATTCAAATGAGTTTTTAAGAGAAATCAGATGAAATCGTCGGCTCCCAGAGACCCCCGGAAGTCCCGGAAAGTCCTCGTTGACCGGTTTGACCAAGGTTTGACCAAGGTTTGACCAGGTTTGACCAAGTTTGACCAAATTTGACCAAAATCATCCGAATTCACCGGAATCATTTTAAATCATGAGAAAAGTGTTAAAACAAGTTCCAAAAGATAATCGAGCGAAAATATCAGCTCCCGGGAACTCCCGGAGGTTTCCAAAACTTCCCGGGAATCCCAGGTTTGACCAGTTTGACCAGAATTTGATTTTGGAACCGGGGCACCGAAACAATTTTCAAACACTTTTCACAGATACTAGAGGTCAATAGCTTTCCAACGGTATATCGCGCATAATTTCTGGATCTAAAACGAATTTATTATGAATTTCCAAAGGCGAAAAAGGCGATCAAATCAGCTTTTATCGCAAATACCGCAAAACTTTTCAAAGTGACCTATCCCCGAACTATTTTTTATGTAAAGTAGACTCCATTACCTTTCCAACGGTATATCACAACCTCAGTTTGGAGTTCATACGCATTTTCTATGAATTTCGGACAAAATAGGGCCTTTTCGCGAATACCGGAACCTCTGAGGGCCTAAACGTAATTTTTTGGGCTTCTGAGGAGCAGTGCCGCCGCGGCACTGGCCCACTGCCGCCGCGGCACTGGCCCAGTGCCGCCGCGGCACTCAACCCTCGCAGAGTCCATTTTTGTAATTTTTTTGGGGGTCCAAATTGATTAATTGAAAGCCAAAACGACATAGTTTTATGTTCACAGTTGTTTGGGACCAATGGGAGTACTTCTAAAATCCCAAAATCACCCCAAATTGGCCTATTTAAACCCCCCATTGCTCTTCATTTTGGGGGGCCAAGTGCAAAGCTTGAAAAGTTGTAGAGAAGAAGAGAGATAGAGATAGGTTTAGAAGGGAGAAAGGGAGCTTCTCCCATTGATTTTCCATAAGAAAGTGAGTTTTATTCTTGTTTTCTTCCATCATCCTTCTATATACTTCACATTCAAAGTCCACTCCAACCCTCATTCTTGAGCATTCATGAGATAGGAAGCTACTTCCATGTCCAAATGTCAAAATCTATGAGTGAAACACCAAGCTACAAGTCCAAAATCACATTGATTATCATCTATTGATTGCTATTTACTTGCTTTGATTATATATATGTTCATCTCTCCTTATCTCATTTCTTTTTCTTTTCTTTATTTACTTACTAGTTCATCATCATCTAAGTGATGACATGAAGTTTGGGGTGAGTGAATCCTTATGGATAGTAGCTCTTGACCTCAAAAACATGTTTGATAGATGATGATCATAACCTCAATACTTCCAAGGTATTCTTGAAATGTATTGAAGTTATGCTCAAAAATAAAAATAAATCTCTCCAACAATCTTGGAGGTTCTTGATGATGAGTTTAATGTTGACATTTTAAGTGGCTATAATCCTTATTGAGTATTGAAAATGTGCTTTCAAAACATCTATTTCAAAACCCCTCTCAATCCCTCTCATTTGGTTTCAAGAAACAAAACTTTGTTTTCTCCAAAATCTTCAAAACAATGAGTCAAAACAGTGAGTGAGTTGAGCTCAAAGATTTCTCTAGAACTCAATACTCAACATATGGATGCAAGGCCACTTGTAAAGTCTTCCTAACTCATTGGAGAACACCCATGATTTTTGGTTTGACTTGGAAGTACTTGGAAATGGTCCATTTGGATCCCAATATTCCTTCCAAACATTCTGATTTTGCTGTCACAGCAGCTAGGTCCACTTCCAACCTCTTTTACAGAAAACTTTTCCAAAAGGGGTGGTCCTAACTTATTTTTCCCTACGAATTAAATGTCTTAGGGAACGTTGTATATAAAATGGACCCTTAGATCACTCTTTTTCATTTTCTAATATTTTCTAACATTTCAGTCGACAGTACGGACTCTGTTTCTGAGTGACCTGTGTTGTTTATATGATTTCTCTCAATATGTGATAGCTATTCACGATTGGCCTTTTGGGTTGTGTTCTAGACACAATAAGGAACATCTCCATAACAAATCATGCATTGAAAACATTCCTAACCCCTCTTTTCAATTTCCAAAAGATGATGTTACTGTTCTGTCCACTATTCACAGCAAGCATACTTTAACTTTCATTATTTGATTTGATGCTTATATGCATTCCAAATTAGTTCATATCTTAGGAAGTAGTTCATACTACATTTGTACATATCCCATGTTAATTTCACTCATTCATTCATACACATTTTAGACTTCTAAGTCATTCTAGAAATCCATGTACACAAAACACACTACAACCATTGCACACTTTAGATACATACATTGCATTCATGCAAGATTTGGGGTTTTTGTAACTCTTAATCTAAGGAGATTATAAGGAATGAACTCGATCACCCGTTCATGCTTCCCCTTGATCAAATCATCCTTTCTCATCCGTCCCGGGGATTGAGAGGTCTTCTTTTATCAAAGAATAACATGCATCATACTAGTTTGGCTAAGCATATTTTGATTTCTTTGTTTATTTGTTTCAAGAACAATTCATGTCCCTTTTAGATTAAGGAAACTAATTACTTGATATATGATTAGACGACTTTTCCTAGGTTTATTTGTGTGATCTTTCACTTTACATTGCATGATATTTGACCTAGATCTTATGAATGATATTTTATCTTTTGATCTTCCATTTTCAAGTTTCTTATGTAATGTAATATACTATCATAGTATTAATTGCCGAACCATACATAGTATAAGATGATTATTTGGATGCTAATTGAGGCCCGTCAAAAGATGGGGCGAGTTGAGGGTGTTTTAGTCGCGACAAAGGCTCCTTCCTCTCTCGTACCAAAACCCCGAACCAAGTTCTTTGGTTATGAAGGGCCGGTGCCCTTTATCCATTTGGGTGAGTCAAAATTAGGTTTCTTGGTTCCTTAAAGACCAAGTGGCGACTCTGTATCTGTTTTCAACAGACCTATTTTCTTTCTTTGATTCAAATCAATTTCAAAACAATCTCAAACATAACAAAGTGGTGGAAGCCCGGTATCCACAGGAATCATCTTCCGTGAAGTTTGAATGTTTGCTCTTCAAGAACTTCTCGGTATCGATGTATTTGCCGACCCTCTTTAAGAGCTCAACAAGATTGCGGGTCGTTGTCAGTGGAATGACATGGAGACTTTGGTGTTTTGACCCGAGCAGAAGGCTGTGATTGCGACCATCTCATTTATGTCGTGGATTTGAAGCTTCTGTTGATTGAACTGATTAATGTAGTCCTTCAGGGATTCTCTTTTTCGTTGATTGACATTCAGTAGCTGGATATCTGCCTGTGGCCAATCGAGCATTCCCACAAACTGGCTGACGAAAGGTTTACTGAGTTCCTTAAAGTCGCCAATCGATGGAGCTTAAGCGAAGGGGACCACTATGCAGCTGGCCCCTTGAGAGTACTGGGAAAGGCCAGGCACATCGCTCATTAGCGTTGGTCGCCAATGCCATTTGAGCCTTGCAGGTTCTAACGTGATCGACCGGACTTCCCAACCCGTCGAAAGAGTCCAGATGAAGCTGTTTGAATTTGCGTGGAATGGCAAATTCTATAACTCGGTTGCTGAATGGTGACTCCGTCTCTATATCAGCATAGTTGCAACTCAGTTTTGGGTTTGATTTCTCGATCTATTTTTCCAAGTCATCAACGCGGTCCCTCACATCCTCCCGACCAATGTCTCGCCCAGAATCAGGATAGTAGGTCGGGTCTGAGGAAGATGCTTCTTCTTCAAAGTACGTTGTCCGCAGGGATAGGGTTCGACTTTGATTCCAGGTAATCGTGTGCCTAAGATCGCTTCGGCTCTTGGCTGGGCAGTCTTGGGCAGATTCCTGGGTTAATCGCTCTTGTCCCTCTCCCCTTGCCGTGCGCCTATCATTGATTATATCTCTAGCATACCCCATGCGATTCGGGTTGGCCCAGGCATGTTGGCAGGCTTGTATGGAGTCTCGGCTACGCTCATCATTCCCGGACCGACCCACAGCCTGGGAGAGTGTTGGTGCAGTTTGGCCATGTCGTTTAGCCCAAACAGGGACCTGACCACGTTTGTCGCTCTTGAGCTATTCCGCAGTTTGCGGGGACTTATTCTATTGGACCAGTAATGCCTCAATTTATAGCTGGGCTTGACTCTGACCCTCCAGAAGTTGTGCAACGGTTGCAGTAATCTGCTCTGGGGTCATGGAAGCCGCCGGTTATGTGACTGGTGAACCCACCTGATTCGTTGGTAGAGCAGTTTTCTTACTCTTCTTCGACGGCATGACTATCAGCTAGAGAATTGTTTTGGAGGAAAAATTGTCGTTCTCACAGATGGTGCCAAACTGATGATGCCAAAATTTAGGTAAGAAGAAAATAAGAATGAAACAAGAATTTACATGTGGTTTGGCCCTTTTAAAGAAGAGACCTTTTGTCCACGTGTGTGTTAGAGCACTTGCACTATAACATCAAATCGCTGGGGGTCTTTGGTGAACCAACAATGGGGGTGGAGCTACCAGACACAGGTCGGGTTGCGCGTGTGCATGATAGAGTTGCAAGGCAAAAGGATGCGATCCCCTTCTATAAGGGTGGGGGGGTCTCTTTTGTAGCATAAGAGACCTCCTCGTACAAGGTAAGTTAACATATTAGGCAATACAATTCGATTGGGATTGATTAGCACAAATCATGGGAGTTTCCTAATTGGATTAGGAAACAATCTCCCCTTTCCATTAGTCTTGTAACTCGTGCAAGAAACTGTCTAGAATATTCTGGATCATGTTCTTAGACGTGGCTGGGCTATGCTCGCGAAGATCTGAACCCACGCGACGTTCCCGACCTATTGGCCAGGCACTGATTATTCTGAGCAAACCGCTCGGGTTAGGCAGTAGCAGAGCTTTGCAATTCCTGGATATTTTTGTACACATCAAGAACCTATCGTTAATCCTACACAATTTTGATAAACTAAATGTTACCAACTCATTTGGGTAACAAAAAATCTATCGATTAAACTCAAATTAAATTATACCATAAAGTTCGACTTACCCTTACGAGTCCAAATATGACTTCGTATCGCAATTTCAGCAATATATGGCGAAGCTATGGCAAAGGGAAGGTAAAACCCTCACTTCTTTCTCACGTCTCTCTCTGTGCTATTTTTTTCCCCCTTTTATATCCTTACCTATTCTTTAACTAAAATGGATATATATGCATATATATATATATATATAAATATTAAAACACCACCTCCGCAAAACACATTACACACACTCAGGGTTTTGTTTATTTTTTTAATTTTTTTTGGAGTCAAATGGAATATTCCTTAGAATATTCTCCACCTTAGATCTATTTTCATTTATACCCCCAATGTTTCTAAGTTTTATTATAGCACCCAAACTAATTATATTACTATCCCAATATCTAAGTGGGTCCATATATATCACGTATGGGTCCCAAACATGGTCCCAATTATTTTATAAAGTTGCTAATTAGCCTGCTAATTATGAATCATATTCCAATTCGCTCACATATATGGGTACCCAAACTGGTACCATAAAAAGTCATGAATAATAATAGAATATTAAAGCACTTAACATTTTATCAATTAAGTAATCATATGGCATCAACATGTATTATAATGTACGCATTTATATTTTCATGTCTACCATTTAATCAGATAAATGCAACTAAATGCAAATTATCCAATCTGGACCTCCCGTGGGTGCCGTTTCACATCTGTCCAAATGTGCCCTTTCATCAAGCACTTATCACATCAAGGTAACTAGAACTTACCTAAATCATCACATGCAAATATTTATATCTATTTAGGTGATTAGGAACTATAGGTTCCAGTCTCGTATCGTTACGAGTGCCGAAAGCCATTTTGGTCTCTCAAAACGTCAAAACTTAGTTTTAGAAGGCCTAATTCTATGAATTTGCTTATTTCCGTCTAACTTGCAATCCATGAATCGGAATTGCGTGCCGTTTCTTCCTATAAGTCTATTTAGGTGAGTAGGAAGTGTAGGTTTTGGTCCTATGTTGTTTCGAGTGCTGGAACCCATTTTGGTCTCTCAAAACATCAAAACTTAGTTTTAGAAGGCCTAAGTAAATGAATTTGTGTATTTATGCCTAACTTGCAATTCGTGAGTCAAAACTTACCTTTGCTCTTTTATTATTTTATATGTATAACTAATTAATTAATGAAAATTGTTTTTTTTTTGTAGGTACAAAGGTTCAAATTTTGATGGGAAGTTCTAACAAGCGAAACCACTTTTTTTGTTGGGTTAAGTTTTTTGTTGCTTTTCATAGTTTTGGTAGTACTTACTGATGAATATAACATGTATTTGTGATTGGTTACGCACATGGGGATCGATTATATATATTTTTTTGTTGATTTTTCAATTGGTTGATATTGAGATAAATAGATGAAATTTATTGATTGGGATAGATTATTGAGTTGGATTTAATTTTGTACAGGGTAGTATTTGATGCAATCATCATTTAAAAAAAATATATATTTCAAACATTATGTCGTTTTAAAGAAAATCGACATGACTAAATGCATGTTTATGTCACTTTTATAAAGTATTTATGTCACTTTTAAATTTTTATGTCACTTTTAAAGTATTTATGTCACTTTTAAGACTTTAATGTAATATTTATGTTTGGTATTTATGTCGCTTTAATACTTTTATGCCACTTTAAGTTAAAAGTGACATAACTGAAATAGTATTTATGTCATTTTTAGTATTTAGGTCACTTTTTATTAACATATATTTTTGTTTTATGAAACATTTATGTCGCTTTTATAAAACATTTATGTCATTTTTAAAGTATTTATGTCACTCCCATTTATGTCACTTTCTACTAAAAAAAATATAAATACCTATTTATGTCACTTTCGAAGTGACAGAAATAACAATTTTCCTTGTAGTGTATAAAATGTCAAAATAAATATTAACACTATTTTTTGGGTACGGGTATTACATCAGATGACCAGAGAGAGAGAAAGATGGAAGAGGAGAGAGAGAGAGAGGGAGAGATAGTCTAATTAGAGGAATAATCTCCTTTTGAATATTTCTGTTTTGAAGCTAACGGTTGACGTTTCCTGCTTTTATGCTAATGACTTATTCACGTTAGGATTAACATTGCTTGTGTGCTTTAAAAGAACTAGCCACATGTTATGATTTGGTTGATAGATCACACCATGTCAGCATGGTGACATGACGTGACCATAACCCAGGATATTGGCTGGTTCTTTCTCTCTTTCCCTATCACTTTTTCTTTTCTTTTTTTTCTCTCTCCCTCTCTCTCTCTCTCTCTCTCTCTCTCTCTCTCTTATTTGGAGATCTAAAAATCTCCATTGTCAAGAAAGCTTTCAAGCTTCCATTTAAAGACCTTAGAGTCATTTTGGAGCAAGGCAGAGCAAAGTTGATCATCTCAACATGAGCAATCCACTATTACTATTGGATTCCTTGCGGGATTTACAGTTAGGGTATTTCTTGTTCAAGAACACCAAAGTAGATTTTATTGTCTTAATGTATTATTTTCTGTATTTACATGCTTTGATATATGTAGGATATAGATTTAGAATGTGTTAACCATGTTTTAAATACATTCCTAGATGGTACTAATTATTTATATCTAAGTGTGATTATGTGTTTATTTGTCCAAGGTGTTTTAATTGAGTAGTTACTTGTTTAATTGTTCATTAAATGTATAAAATCAATATTAAGCAATAACCATGTTTTGTTATGTGCCTAATTGTGCCTTTAGGTAACAAAGTTAATTTAGAGGACTAGTTTCTTAATTATTTAATTTGAGAATTTACTATTTGTAATTTAGTTATGCTTAACATGTTCAAAATGTGTAATTGAATAATTAGCCTCAGGATAGTTTAACATGAAATACATGAACTATCATGTACTGTTGAATTGTAATAAGAAATTTCACGACATGATCACCAAGTCGGCAACCATACATTGCATTGTCTAGGAGCATTATTAAGTATTGTTGAAATTCCCACGATTGGGTATTATTGTTGAAATCCCCATTATTGGAGGATTTGAATTGTTGGAAATTCCCGAAGCAGGTGTGAGGTGATGATGTTGTTTGTGATCCTTAAAACATTCAAAAACGTAAAATCATATCTGAATAGCTGTCGGAGATTTTGTATGCTAGATTCACATGTGAATTGCTTGTTATCTAGTGTTAAGAGTGTGTGATGCATTGGGCATGAGAAATTGGGACACTGCATTGATGGCCTTTCGGCTAGTTGCATAGCCTCGGTGGCGATTTCATTACACCACATATCATTGCATGCATTTAGAGATAATAGTGCATTTTTACAACATCTTCTACTTAACCTTCATGCTAAGTAAATCTATAAAACCTCCTTTTTCAAGAAATGTTCTTTAGGGAAAGGCCCAAGAGATTATCCGACCATGGCGTCTTGTTGTAGAAGATTTGTTACAAAGAAGTCTTGTGATTTGTAAACGTTCCATTGTTATAGTCATAGTAGGAATGTTATACTAATTGTTGTTCATTGTCTCATTCGTTTATTTTATTTAAATGAGATTATATGTAATTTCTACCTTTGAACTCGTAATTGATATTTGAATCCTCTTGAAATGTTTGTAATCCATGTTGATGAAATCTTTAGTTTCGTCTGGACTTTATGTTTGATTCATGTAATCTAAACTTAAAAGTCTTTCTTGGACATTTATGTTTATGGTTAGATCAATTTAGATACCATGTATGATGTTTATGTTGAGTATTGATAATGGCTTGAATCACATTTCAACACTTAGTGTGTGTCCTATGCATGCCTTACAACTTTTGTTAGGTTTTCAGTAGAATTTGGACTGGGGGCAACATATTTTCATCCCAGTCCAAAAACTGCTGAGGGCATTTTTTTGACTCCAGGATTTGGACCGGGGCGAAATATTTTCATCCCATTCCAAAAAACTTCTGAAAGTTCCTTCTTTTACTACATGATTTGGACTAGGGCGAAATATTTTCATCCTAGTCCAAAATAAATAAATGAAATGAAAGCTTTTCATTTAAAGAGGAAGTCTAAAAGAGATTTAAACATTTGTTTTCAGAATGCGTTCGGACTTAAAACCTCTTTACTTCACAATATTTTGAAATCTAAAACAAAGTTGATTGACCCTATTTGATCTGTATGGTCCACGTGGGTTAATCCTTTACTTATTGACCTTTCTTTCGAAACCATGCAGGATTCCGCTATGCTTCTGCGTTATATGATTGGTCATCGATATCTTTAATTTGAAAATCATTAAGCGAGCTTATTTAGATGTTACATGTCTCTGAGATTATGTGTTTATATGCTTACATGCATATGTTTTATATGTTTACATTGGAGTAACATAATGGATTGATTAGTACATTGTGAGATACCTACTAGAATATGGTTAAAGTGGTATACAACTTAATATTTATAGCCCTTGTGAAGTTATAAATTGTATATATATATATCCACCTCACAATTTAGGAAACAACTCGTTACATAGAAAAAAATAAATGGCTTTTAATTTTTTTTTCCCATAATTTACAATCATGATCGGGGACATTAAACAACTTTGACTACATTAAACACAAAAATAAGAAAATAAAAAATATATAAGTACTAGAAAACAATGTAGTAGGAGACCCAATGAATAATTACATAAATAGCTTTTAATGTGTTCCATAATCTACAATCATGACTGAATATCAATACGTGTCCAACACACAATTTAAGAAACAAATCATTCCAATATTTTTTGTTTTAATATTTTCCTTACTTCTTTTAGCAATGCATTTTTGCTCACCCCAAAATTGCTCATCCATTGCTCACCCAATTCACTCATTGGCTAATGGAGTTGGACCCATGACTTTACACCATTAATTAATCGACATTTGCTCATGGGTCCGACTCCATTAAACAATAGGATGAGTTGGGTGAGCAATTTTGGGGTGAGCAAAAATGCACTCCTTTTAGTACCATATTGACCTTGTTTCCTAAGTTGTCCCTCAAATTTTGCCTATTCAAATTTTTGTTTAAATTTTTATTTCTTTGGTAAAGGTTTTCATATTTTCAATTATTCCCTTTTTGACCTTATTTTCTAAACTGACCATCAAATTATGCCCAATCAAAAGATTGTTTTAACAGTTTCATTTATTATTGTCTTGACCTTATTTGTCTTGTCAAATTTTTTGTTTAATACACAATAATACACCATAATGAATGAGGTTGAAAAAGAGGATTACTACCCAAATTCTTGCAAAATATTTTTCAAGTTAGGGACTGAAAGAGAGAGACACTAGTCAAATTTGCATTTAAGGGATAGGGTAATTAATTTACACATACCAAAATACTCATTTGATATCCCTATCATCAAATCTACCGGTTAAAATTGTCCAGTCATCATCCTAGTCATATATTATTGTCCTAGTCATAAGTTGTTTTATCTTTACACTAATCTACAATACAATATAGATTGAGAGTGCAAAGTGTGACTAATCCAAAATTAAATACTTTAAGACACTATTTTAACATGAATTTTTAGTGTACTTTTATTTTGGTAAAAAGCATTCAGCACATTTGAACTCAAACAATTGGCAGTATAATCCATCATCTTTTAATTGTGGCAATATACTTTTGATTATTATTTGATGATGCCTATTTTTGGTGTAATGTAAGAAAAGAAAACAAGAAAAGATTTGTATGTGGTTCGGCCCTGTTAATGAAGAGACCTACGTCCACGAGTGTGTCTTAGTACTTTTATTCTACTATAAAGTGACCGGTGACCTTTGGTGAACCAACAACAGTCTGGAGCTACCAGAGGTTGGCCAGGCAAGTAGAACGAAGGTGTTGTTTGTATTGTGTAGAAGATGGATCTCCCCATGTAGGGAGTGAGGGTCTTCTTTTATACATGCAAGAGACCTTCTCATACATGGGAACTACATTGATAAGGCAACACAATCTGATTGAGTTTGATTGGCACAATTTGTGTGAGTTTCCTAATGAGATTAGGAAACTATCTTTTCATTCCATTAGTCTTCTAGCTGGTGTAGGAAACTGTCTGGAAGGTTCTATAGCACGTTTTGGGGCCTGACTGAGTTGTGCTTGTGGTGAGTCGTGCTCAGGCGGCATTCCCGACCTACCTGCAGGACCAGATAAACTGGTCGGGATCTGCCAGCCTCTTCCCTAGAAATGAGATGACTAGCTACTCAGTGGCTTGGTGTTCTTTAGCGTGGCCTCAAAGCTTCACTCTCATTCGCTGATTATTTTGTACGTATCAGTTACCCCCCATTTCTATGGCTAAACGGATGCTTCATCGGATACGTCTTGGAAATTTGTGTAGCTCGGGAACACTGCTCGGGGTCAGACCGATCATCTCAGTAATTTAGGTTACCAAGCTAGTTTGATGACTTAGGAGCTCAGGGTGTGACTTGCCACATGTCAACACAGGGTTGTCTGGTCAAGATCCAACCAGGCCGGTGCAAGGGCAACCAGAGCGTCTCAATCGAACCGAAATGTCACGTTACTCAATAAATACGCATGTTTTTTGAGGCATCGCTTGGGCTGCCTAAGGCATCTATTGTCGGGAGTTTAGGCAGGAAAAAATCCTGGGTCGTACGATGATTTATCATCTGCACTGTCTGTGCTGTCTACATAAAGGAGACTTAGGTAATTTTCATTCCTTCTACTATCCATATAGAGAAAATACCCAACGATGTCACAGAAAAAGCACCTGACTCATCCTCCCGAGCTTCCTTCTGCCTACTCTTTTCTATAAGTCTTCACTTTGCTCAGTTTCTGTTCATTACATTCTTCCCTTTTTCTTCTTTCTTCTTTCCCGAGCAAGACAGGAGAATAGGAATCATGCAAGTTTTGTGAGGGAGTGGGATTTTTTTTCCTCAGGTTCTATTTGTTTCTTAGGAGAGGTGGTTCTCTTCTTTTGATGGAATAGTCTGACCGGTCGGTGTATCCCAGGCCTGACCTGTCTGAGTGCTACTTGACAGTTAGGACCATTTACGCCCTACCGTATAGGCTCTTGACTCTTCTACCACTTTACCTTAGGCTAGGAGTCCTTGACCCATACCTAGGTCGTCAATGCTTCCCTATCTTGTAATAGGGGCCTGTAGACACCCCAATTTTGACTAAACGTCAAATTTAGGAGAGCGTCACCTCCAAGTCCAATGATGATAATGACCGAAAGATTTGAAGTATTCCAAACTCTTCAGAAAGTTCTCCAATCGCGATAAAATTTGCACAGGAAAGGAGAAATACTAGATGTTCAGGAAAATTCGGGTATAAGACACTATTTTTGGAAAAATAAACTTTTTAGAAGAAAAAGAAAGAAAAGAAAAGGTGAAAAAGAGGAAATTTGCTAAAACGCGGCACTTGGAAGTTTTAGCGGCACTCACCAACTGCCGTTACGGCACTCATCAACTGCCGCCAACATTTTTTGACTGCCGTTTGCTTTTAAAGTCCGTATTTTGTGGTACAATACGTATATGTATGCGGATAAAAATAAAAAACTGATAAAGTAAGGCTGACATAAGCGCGGCAATCAATAATTTGGCGCGGCTCTCAGTAAGTGCCGCGCGACAGTCATGGAGTGCCGCCGCGGCTTTCACGGAGTGCCGTTCCGGCATTCCCAGAGTGCCGCGGAAGACTTCCTGACTGCCGTTAGCTCTAGCAGTCTGCTTTATTTAGAAAGTACGCATTGTACCACCAAGTTCTATATTTACAACTGTTTTTTGCTCCGAATTTACTGAAATTACCTAGGTATTATTGTCTATATAAGAAGAGGTATCTTCATTGGAAAGGGAGACCAAGGGAGAGGAAAGAATATTGGGAGATCAAGAAATAAAAAGAATTTTGAGGTGAAGGGAGTTTTTTTGGAGAACTTGAAAGAAGAACTTGGAAGATCTTCAAAATATAGAAGTTTGAGGATAGTTGGAGGTGATACTCTACTCTTGTTAGTTTTCTTTTATGGATTTAGAGCACTTGCTCTCTTAGTTTTCTTGATTCCATTTCTTCTTTTTGTTTATACTTTTCTCTTGAGATTCTTAGAGATTTTCAATATCTCTCATGAAAGCTCTTGAGTTTGATCTTTTGAATGTCATGTAATCTTATGCTTCATATGGGAGTCAAAGTTTGATCATCACTTCACTTTGTAAACAAATAGATGGATCCAAGTCCATAGTCATGACTTGGATTCTCTAACTTGGAATTTCATGGGATCTTCTTCATGTCCTTTTGAAGTTCATGAGCTAGTTCTTTGATTCTTCTTCTCTTTTTCTTGTCTATGCTCTTCTCTTGAGACTCTTGGGGATCTTCCATATCTCACTTGAATCTCATGAGTTTGATCTTTTAGTCTCATGTAAGATTATGATTCACATGAGATTTAAAGTTGATCATCATTTTATTAAGAACATGTAGATGAATCCAAACCCCTACCATGGTTTGGGTCCTCTAAGTTTGAGTTTTCATGGAGTCTCCTTATATTCCTTGAAAACTCATGAGTTTTAGTCATGTCTTGATCTCCAATGACCATCAAATGGTAGGAGAAGTGGTTTGGTTTAAACCCAACTTCATGGTTTAATAGTTGGGGTTAACAAATAAAAGTTGAACTTGATAAATGAAAACAGTGAGTTCATAAACCGGTTTTGATCAAAGATTTTTAGTTCGAAATCAGACCATTGAAACTGAATGAAACTAAGGAGAAAGTGTCAATAACACAATGTTTTACCACTGTAATTTTTGTTTTAAGCAGATTTCATGTTTAAAGTTTTTTGGTCATGAGTTTTGTGAAGTCACTACAATCTGTCCAGAGTTTCAGAACAGCAACACCCTTTTGAAATAAGCAAATTAGAACCTTAATAAAGTATTTGTGACCTAAAATAATTTTTTCTAATAATATTAATGTGTTAGGAAGCCACCCTAAAAAGAACAAATCATTTCTGATCTTTTTACTATTTTTAAAAAATCAAACAAAATCTCCGGACAGAGAGTTGTACATCTCTGAGTGATGTCTGGTTTTTGTCCTTTTCCCAAAGATCTAACCGTTGAAACTTTGATTTTCTTTTTGATTTGGAAACTAGACTCACAGAGGCATCTTGTGTCCAAATTTCATCAAGATCAAACCATGGGAAACATGCTTTTTATTTTCTTAAAGATCTGGTCTGCTCTCTGCAATTTTCAGAATTTTATGATAGATTTGACCAACTTTGTAAATAATGGTCTAAATGACTTTTCTATGACCTAGGGATCAAACCATGTTTTAATAATGATTACTTAAGCTTGAATTCAGAGTTTAAGTTATCTAAATCACTGATTATTTCATAATTTATTCTTGTTCATGAACATATTCATCCATGTGGCTTGATGTTTGTAATTAGGACTTGTTCGCTTTAGATTTAATTACACTTGATAGATCTAAGCTAGAAGTCTAGGATTGTTATTTAAGATCCAACTTCATATTTTGTATATCATGTGGACTAACCCTTTGTTTTGTAGCGCTATTAAGGTATGATTTCTTGAACTCCTCTTTAGTTTATTTTAATTTCTTGATTTTATCGATTTTTTTGACTTAATGCGTGACACCTTAGAATTAGGTTTTGCCTTATGTGTATATGTGATTAGAGACCTTTTCTTAGGATCTTCATTTTGTATGCATTGCACGTTTAATACCGCGGCTGGATCCCGGGTAAGTTCTCTTGTCCTTTGTTGCATATCATCTTGCTTGCTAATTGAACTACTTGATTTTGAATGATATTTTATCGTTAGTAATTTTGCACCCTTTTAGACATGCTTTTGTGACGTATATCTATATATATGTATTAGTTGAGGACATGCTTAGATAATTGATTCAATTAAAAGGATGTTGAGTAGAGGCCTATCGCAAGATAGGATGAGAGAGGGTGTTTTAGTCCGATGGGCTCCTTCCTCTCTCATTCCATAATCCCTGGACCTAGTTAATCTCTGGTTTCTAAAAAGATCAGTTTGCTTTAAAAAATGATTTCTTAATTTTTTCCTTTTAAAAATTAAGTGGCATCTCATATGTTTTGAAATTTAAAAGAAAAGTTGTGGGTAAGAAAATTGCGATATCCACAGGGCCTTAGAAATGTGTCACTCTGACTTCAACTCATCTTCCCGATTAGAAGATGAGTACTCGAGATCTGGGAGCCCAAGTGCTAGTCCAGATCATCCTTCATTGACCCCATCAGACCACCATAGTGCGGTTAGAGTCCCCGATTGAGAGTCCGGCAAGGGAGTGGGTTAGGGGTACCACGAAGCCTCTGAATCACGGGGATCGGGTAGTGAAGCATCGGTCTTAGATAGGCCTGAGATTGCCTTTTCCTGCGAGTGGACTCCCATTAGTTTTCTTGTGTCTTACCTAAGCAGACTTAGGGAGAAGTATGACCTTCCTAGCCACTTCTCACTGGTCGTGCCACTTGGTGGGGCTTAATTGCTCCAGTCGAGTTTTGTTACCCTTTACGAGGACGCATTCATCGCGGGCCTCCGTCTTCGCCTTCAATCCCTTGCCCGGGACTAACTAATCTACCTTGATATTGTTCCTAGGTAACTCGCCCCTAATGACTGGAGATTCTTGATGTGTGCCATCCACCTCTGGTCCCAAATTTTCAGGTATGAGCTTACCCACCAGGAGTTCTTGTGGGCCTACTGGACAACCAATGATTATTGCATATTCATGTGCCAATATAATATATATAGTGCTCATTTAATCCTAAAATCCCCAGATTTACATGCATTTTGGAATTAATATTTAATGATGATATCACTCAAATGTGTGTAATTATGTGCTTTTACATGTTTTATATGCTCAGATGAAAATGAAGTTGAAATAATACAATAAACGGAAGGAAAGAAGTACTGAGCACACGGGATTATCTCCCATGTGCCTATTGTAATTTACATAGTCCCCAACTACCATTCTAAAAAATAAACAAAAGAAACAAACCAAATGTGAAAGGCATTTAATAACTTGATAGCAACGTTTATACTTATATATGTAACTTTAATAAAATGTTCTCTCTCTCTCTCTCTCTCTCTCTCTCTCTCTCTCTCTCTCTCTGTAGATTGATTTGAGCTAGTCTGATAGGAGAAGAAAAATTGGGGAAGGATTGGAAAAAATGAACCAAGAATCACTCTCAAGCTCCAGGGATTGCTCTGTTCAAGTGACGAATACAGTGACAAATCTTCATCGATCTTCGTCTATAAATAAACATCCACAGAAAGAGGAGACAGAGAGACACACAAGACACAACCACAGATAGAGAGAAAACCATAGGAAGAATTTTATAGCAAAAGTTACTATGTAGAAATTTAAGCTTTTCTTTGTTTTTTCTAGTTCTAAAAGTTGCAAAGATTTTCTTTTCTGTAATTGATGATTTCATGTTCAAAAATATGTAACAAAACTTTGTATATTGTACTTCTCAAATTAGTTCTTAAATATTTGTTTTCTTGTAGGTCCTTTGCTAATTTGTAGTAGTAAAATATTTCTATTAAAATTTTGATTTCAAGTCCAAAGTATCTATAATTATTTTCATCTATTGTATGAAAAATTAATTTTCAGATTTTCGTATAATGAATGTTTTTAGTATAGTTAGTAGTTGTAGATGTTCCCTAAAATAGTTTGAAATCCCAAATTTCTAGTTTTTTGTAACAAAATAACATTCATTGTATGACACAATTTCCAATTAAACTCTAGATTTAGTTATAATCGCCTATTAGAGTCCCAAGCTTACCCTACCCGTATTCTATTCTCAAATTAGATTAAGATTTGATTTGATCTTGCTTGTATTCTTGGAGTTCATCCACTGGGACCCGTTTAGTATCTTATTTTTTGGTTCAGTATTTCAATTTATTTATGTTTTATTAGCTTAGTTGTACTAAACTTTGTTATTTTGCAGATTCCAAGAATTCAATCCCAACTCATGTTAAGTGAAGAACAAGTATATTAATATTAGTTTTCACTCTTACCTTGGTGTTATGACCTTAATCTTAATCGGATAGTGATAGTATACACCTATTTAATTTCTCTTTAAAATTTATGTAGAAGACAGTTTCAATTCCAAATATGGTTGGCTAAAACTTTAATTGGGAATATGTAATAAAAGCATAGAAATCACAACTTCTATGCACTAATCTTAAATGGGCAGATTTATCTAGATGGGTTGTTTTTTCCAATTATGGCCAAAAAAGTCTATAGTTTATGACTATTTAACATATTTATAGACTATGACTATCTAAGACTTCAAAAGATTACGTATTTGAGATAAGAATTTAATTATGTAAATTGTCAAACTATGCATTTTGTCACAAAAAAACACTTACCCTACAAAACAATTTATTTAATAAAGTTTATATTTCAAGTATGTGTATATATAATTCTATCCATTAATGGATAGGCAATCGTGTAGTGGTAGAATGGAGGGGACTGAGCGTCGAATAACCCACGTCCGCAGGCTTGAGTTCGAGCTTGGCTACTGCCCGATTGCCTCTTTATGTTTCTTTAAACCAAACGACATCGTTTCATATCAAACCTGACACACTTGATATGATTTCAACTGGTAAAAGTTTATTTTCAAATAAAGAATTATTATGCAGTCTAAAATGCCAAATCCTTTTTAAAAGCATAGAAATTGTATGATCTAGTGTTGATTTACATATTCCCAATCCATTAAATCATTTCTCCCAAGTTAATTAATATTTCCTATTTTTAGATAACTTAGATTAAATATTTGTATTATTTCTATCTTTCGCTATAATAAAATCCAAAAGTTCATTTCATGTGAATCTAACTTTTATTTCATTTCTTTCATTTTCTTACTAGCATCTTAGTTAATATATTTTGTACTGTTAAAATCTTTACCGTAAACTACTACAAAAAATAGCCTTTTAAGTTATCTTTACTCCAAAAAAAAATAAGAACTAGTAGTTTAGGAAAAGCCCCAAAAATCCATCATCTTTTATTTTCTTTTTAGGGACAAAATTGTTACTTCCTATCTTAAAAATCTTTTTATCGTTCCCTATGGGTTCGACCTAGTCTTACCAGAACTTTATTACTTGTATGATCACCTACACTTGGGTGTTGATAAAAAAACATGTACGTTAGTAGGATATTGTCACCTACCGACCATTCCCATTGCATGGGGAAATCGGTTTCCTTTCCCTGAGCACTCGGCAAGGGAAAAAAATAATCGATAAATTCCCGAGCAACAACAAGGGATGGAAGAAGAAATTCTTCCAAGTATCCACCCTTGGGCTCTATGAGGAAGCTCTGGGAATTCCTCTGAAAACCACCTGGGCCGGCGAGTTGAGGGGTAAGTTTTAGTCTTGAGTTTGCTATTTATTTTTCGTTTTGTTTTCTCGTTGCCTCAATATTTACTGAGTCCCATTTTGTTTTACAACCGGATCTACCAACCTAACGAGCATCCCGGACGAATGTCAGGACCAGATAAAGGCATTGGCCCAGTAGCTTATCAACATTGTTGACTTGTTGACCCGGACGGGAGCTCGGATGGTTACCATTAATCCCCACGAACCTTTTTCTGCAATAATCTTTCCCCTGATCATTTCTGGTAAGCTTATGGTTCTTGAATCTTTCTTACTACTTCTTCATCCTTTTTCTACTTCTTGCTGACTCGTTTTCTTTTCTAATTCTACAAAGATGGCATCCAAGAAAGACTTAACCCCTGAGGGAAAAGGAGATGGCCACGGTCGCTTGAGCAGGCCAGAAGTGCAGGAGGCTAGATGATGTGGTTAGCCCCCAAGTCAGTTATCTGGTGGCTGGGGCTAAATCCTCCCTGCCTTAGTTGGCCGAGAGGGTGGCTGCTGCTGAGGCCGCTCATCTTACAGAGAGGGCAGTGCTAGAGGCTGAAAATTCTACCCTGGCAATGGAGAAGGAGAAAATGAAGGGGTTGGCCTTGAGTTTGGGAGTGGCTCAGGAAGAATTGGAGCCTACTCGAGCGAGTCTGGCAGCGGCGGCGGAGGTGGAGAAGAAGGCCTTGGTAGATGCAACAGCCTCTCGGGATGAGGCTAAGAAGACAGCGAAGAAGGAATTCGAGGCCGGCTTCTTTCAAGGGTACACTAACTTGAAGATGAGGGTGGCCCTGGTCCATCCCAAGTAGGACCTCACGGCCTTCTCAAGAGCGGAGTCTGACTTCTGGGATGTGGGGTTCCCTATTGCTGTTGAGGCAGTCGTTGAGGAGGAGGCTCCTGTTAGAGAGGTCAGGGAGACGGAGGACGAGATGGTGATTGTGGATGATCCTTAAGAATGAGCTTGCTCAAAAAAACAAAGAGCGGTATTGCAGGGCAAAAGAAGGTAGTGAAGATTTTTCCAAGGCCTACTTCTAAACCACTTTGCCCTATTGCTCTCGACCTGTTACAACTTCGCCCTATTGCTCTAGGGCCTGTTTTTTATTTGTATATTTATTCTTTTTTTGGGAGGCTACTATAATTGCCTACTAGGCATTGTACCTTCTTTGAACTAGTAATAAAAAGGCCTTTTGAGGTCACCTTTGCAGCGATAGTCCATATTGTGTACTTTCATTGCCTGTGTTTGTTTGTAATTGCCTGTGTTCGATCAGTTGTATAGTCTCCTTATAACCCTGCCTTAGCAAAAGTTTTAGGACAATAACTAGTAGGGAGCACTCGGTCTTTTGGGGACATATCAAGGCCTGGAGTTTCTCAAGAAGTTGATACTTAAGAAATTCCAAGTCTGTAGATCCCGGTCGCAGTGTTACAGGGGCTCGAAATTTCCTTAAGACTTGTACTTAGGTCATTCTTGAGTCCCATGAATACCCGCTCGGGGTTGACTTGGGTCATCACCTAATCAACCCTGAGCCTTACAATACCCTGGTGTGAGCTCTAGGCATTATAGGCGCTCGGGGTGTCTAAGGAGTTTATACTTAGTTAACCCCAAGGCCTATAAATGTTCGGTGTGATTTCTTGTAGTCTATGTAGGTAACCAACCTAGAATGTTGTAGTTCTAGGGTCGTTTGACTCCTCTATTGAAGGTTGCCTAGGGCTTGTATCCCCATTGTAGGTTCTGGACCTAAGTGGAGTAAGTGCCTCAGGTGGTGTTGAGGTCTTTTGCCATCTGTGTTACAGTGGTCTTAAGTGCCCAGGGGGTTGGCCCTAAGTCTTTTGGTGCCTCGAGGTTAAACCCGAGATCTTTTTCGGTGCCTCGGAGGTTGAACCAGAGGTTTTTTGTCGATGCCTCGGGGTTGAACTGAAGGTCTATTTTTTTGTTACCAATAGAACGCTTCATAGGGTAATAAAAACTTCATTAATCATCAAAGCTACTATGAGGACTTGAAAAGAGCTGCTCATAAAATTACAACTTGGAACTTACAGAAAATACATTTTATTTCTAATTTCCTAACTTAATCTATTGATAGTACTTCTGTAGGTGTTGCACATTCCAGGGGTGTCATAGGTGGCCTTCCATTGTCTGCAACCAGTAGGTACCCGGCCAGTTTATTTGTGTAACCCTATAGGGTCCTTCCTAGTTTGGCCCTAGCTTCCCGTGACTTGGGCTTTTGGTGGACTGGTTTATGGCCTTGAGGACCAGGTCTCCCACTTGAAAACTACGATGCTTGTTGTGGTATTATGAGACTCTTTGCTTATAGGCTGCCATTCTGAGATACGCTTGGTCCATTTTTTCTTCTACCAGGTTGAGTTCTTCCCAGAATGCTTCTTCATTTCCTTGATCATTGTAGTGTGTCACCTAGTAGGTCAATAGTTCGATCTCAGTTGGGACTACCACCTCATACCCGTAAGTGAGTGAGAATGGGGTCTCACCTATAGTTGACCGAGGGTAGTCCAATAGGCCCATAGTACGCTCGGCAACTCCTCTGCCTAGAGTCCTTTTGCCTTTTTGAGCCTGGTCTTGATGGACTGCAAGATGGTACGATTAGTCACCTCGGTCTGACCATTAGCCTATGGGTGCTTGGGAGAAGAATAGTGATTTGAAATTCCATAGCTCAAGCAGGACTGCTTGAATATTGGAGTGTCAAACTGTCTACCATTTTCGCTGACTAGTACCCGTGGTACCCTAAACCTATTGAGGATGCTCTTTTCTACAAAACATTCCATCTTTTCTCGGTTATGGTTGCCCAGGGCTCAGCTTCTGCCCACATGGTGAAGTAGCCAATCGCAATAACGGCAAACTTGTCCTGACCTTTTACCATGGGGAGCTGTCCGACTATGTTGATGTTCCACTGGGCAAATGGCCAAGGGCTGAGGATTGGAATTTTCTGTTCTACCGAGCAGTTAGTCATACTTGGGTACCTCTGGCATTTATCGCACCACTTCACGTAATCGTGTTAGTCCTAAGCCATTGTAGGCCAATAATAACCTTGCAATAGGGATCTTCAGGATAGGGCCCGACCTCCAATGTGACTTCCATAGACTCCCTCGTAGATCTCGTTTAAGATCCCCTTGATCTGAATAGGGTGGACACATCAGAGATAGAGGATGGAAACCGTCAATGTGGTATCTTGCTGCCCGGTACTTAACCCTTCGGGCCTCAGGCTTCCCCTGCCAGGACGTCCCCGCTTGTGAGGAACTTAATAATGGGGTCCATCCAACTATAACCTATGTCAACCAGATCCACCTCCATACCTTTGAGTCAGATACACATTATTTAGGCCAAAAAATGACAAATATCAAAGCTCAATAGTAGCAATATGTATAGCACAAGGCATACACTGAAAACACAAAGTTAAATTTCTCTTATGATAAGCAGACCATCAACTTTCATCTAACAAATGACATAAAAGTTCTCTAAAATTAACAACATCAACCTAAATTTCTCTTACTATAAGCAGGCCATCATTTTTCTTCTACATATAAAACGAAATAAAAAATCTAGGGTTCTTCTTAATAATTCATACTTATTCTACAATGTTTAGACTGAAAAATGACAAATATCAAAACTCAACAGTAGCAGAGCATACTTGTGAGCTCAAAACTCAAAACTCGAAAACATCAGCAAAATTTATCGAAATTGTGAAAAATTTGGATACGTTAGTTCATACTTGTGACCTCAACACTAAAACCAAAAACTTACTTTTGCAATAAGCCATTTTTGAGCAGACAAAACTCCTGGAAAATCCTTCTAGCTTCTAGCCTCAGCAAATGATTAGTAGTTGTTTTAGGGCTTAGATTTATGGCTTCGTTTAGGGTTTCGAAGCATTCAAGTCACAAATTTTCCAAATGCTTCTAGATTCTTCAGTAAATGCCATTTTTGCAAATTCTTCAAGCTCCTAGTTTCAGTAAATGATTAGTAGTTGTTTTAGGGCTTCGATTAGGGTTTCGAAGGATTGAGGTCACACATTTTCCAAATGCTTTGAGCTCACATATTCCGCGTGTTTCAAAATGCAAGGATTCTCCAATTCTCCAAAATCATATCACAAAAGAAGTTTGAGTTCACAGATGTCATATTTGGAAGTTAACCAACACGCGAAGGGTATTAAAGGCTTTTGGACACACAAAACAAGCGCATGTCCTTAATGTCACTTTGTTTTGATATTTGGACTAAGATCCCAAGTTTGTTTACTTGATGACCCTTACCCCAAGTTTCCCTTATGTATATAAGTCAGTCAGGCTCTAAAGAGGGCTCCCTCTCTTTAATAAAGAGAGGGCATCTATTTTGTCGGTTAGATCCAGTTTTTAAACACGATCTAACGGTCAAAACAGAGGCCCTCTCTTTAATAAAACAAGGGTGTCCTCTCTGGAGATTTTTTGTATATAAGTAGTGTCAAAATTTTAGCTTTGCTTAAGAGTATTGTGCTAAAAAAAACATTACTGGTAGTCTGGTATCAGCCAACAACGGCCATTTTCCACACTTGTAATGCACTATAATTTAGGAGTTCTAATACCATTGTGTGTTTATTTTAGTCCAAACTCATATTAATCAGCATCATTGTTCTTAAATTATCACATTAGGGAAGTGCTGCCACTAAGTAGACGCAATCAAGATTTGAAACAATTTGCTACACTGACAAGTGAATTACTAAAACAAAGAAACTGATGATGTAGTTTTGAGAAACAGGGCTTGGATGGTAGCAGTTCAATTAAAATGATACTAAATGAATTTAAAATATTTGTTAACACTGCCAACATATAGGGTAAAATGCATTTTGCACCCTCAAACTATACCATATTTTGCACTTTGGTCCCTAAACTATCATTTTCTGCATTTTGGTCCCTTAACTATTATTTTGTGGCAGTTTGTCCCCTCCGTCACTTTTAGTGACCACAAAATGTCACTTTTTAGTGACACCAAAAGTGACACTGAAAGTGACGGAGGGAGCAAATTGCCATAAAATGGTAGTTGAGGGACCAAAATGTGAAAAATGATAGTTTAGGGACCAATATGCAAAACATGGTAGTTGAAACAAAGCTTAGGAAATGTGAAAATGTTTTAAGAATTTAACAATTTGCTGGAATCATGCTCCTGAACTGTTTTACTCGGCAGTGTAGTTGAATGTCCTGAACCAAAATCACATTGCAGAGAATTTTGCTGCATTAGAAAATGTCCAAATCAGTCATATATGGCTCAATAGAAAGAAAACTAACTCGGTAAATTTATGAGGATAGCCACTATAAGTGAGTGTAATTTATCTCTGAGTCACTCATTAATTTCTTGAATTGAATTGCTTAAAACCACACGAAGTAGAACCCTTCCACGCATTAGAAAAGAGAATTAGATTGATAAATTATAAAGTGCATCTCCAATCAGTTATGAAACTATTCAAACCTGGATTAACATTTCAAGTCAATGGCATAAGCTATTGATGCTATACTTGAGGTATCAGATTTGCAGTATGAAGTAAGTTTGTAAAGCTAACGTTCGGATGACAAAAATTCCAACTCAATTGGAGTTGATTCCTAAAACGGTTGTTGAAACATTGAACATCCTAGGAAATGAGAAAATGACAAAGCTAATACGTATTCATATACTTGAGTTAATAACTGATGGAGCTGAAAAAGAAAATTTTGGATAATGATAATTTGATGCCATGCCAATAGTTGGTAATAACTGCATAACATTAAAAATAATACTTTTTTTTGGGTAAGTATTTATATCTAAAGTAATTGTCAGGATCAAGTTGTTTTACTATTCAAAAAAGATTGAAACATGTTTGAGAGCATACCCGACTTTGATAGCTTACGCCCATGGGTACAATACCATTTGGATTAAATGAGGAACAGCTAGGATGACATTTGATTGTCAGGTTCTTTGAATTAGAGCTTGAGAAGGTTAATTAGCAAGGCATATATAGTTTGCTTCGCTCTCACTACAACAAAAATAGCAATAGTTTTGGGTAAGCATGTGATCCCTTAAGGATTAGAAATATTTGTAGATTAAACATATAGGTAGAGACAGAGTTTTTCTTATTAGATTTTTTTTTTTTTTTTTTTTTTTACTTTGTGATGCAAGACATGCAGCTTCGGTACATTTTGAGATCTTCTGCTTACTTTTTTCCAGTCCACGTTTTAGTCTAGCATTTGTTACCCCCCTTTTGGCCGTATAGTTTGGAGATCCAACACTGGTGTCATTAGCATAACCAGACTCGTCATGACCAACGACGTCATCACCATGATCGGTGGCATTATATATCATAACCAGATTGATCAACATCGTCATCTACGTGCATTTGAACTTGTTAAATCTTTCTCAACTAACTCCAATAACTTTTACCAATTTCTTCTTGGCAAGTTTAGTAGTTGTCTCAGTCATGGAAATTTTTGACATAACACGGAAAATCCACATGCATCAAACTTATAAGGCGCAATGTCATTGACGATTTTTCACTTGTGTGTGATGGTTTCCCATTGTCGCAGTCTCTCATTCCTTTCTTTACAGCTTTTTTCCATCTTTTCAATATGTACAGGGAAGGTATAGTAGAAACATTTCTCACATTAATTACCCGCAAGGCATGGTGGCATAGTAGTCCCCTTGATTCAAACATCTTATAACTGCACTCAACTGTAGTAGTTGAAGTATTAAATTGTACAATGTTCACTCTTTTGTGGTCCTCATCAATTAACTGATAAGTATAATTTGTCCCATCAGTATTAATTATATTTGCTCAATCTTTAGTACTCCTAGGCATGATTCAAAATAAATTTCACTAGTATAAACTCTTCCTCCTTAAATGAAATAAATATTTTCACAGTATAAACATTAGTAGCATGACTCAAAATTTCAATTATAGCTAATTTTGATGGTGTGCCTTGACTACAACGATAATCTTCATCTAACTCCTTAGATCCCGTTCTTCCTTCAAATTGATGTATAAACTTATTGAGAGTCATAGGTTTTGTTGTCATTTCACTAAAAACTCTATTTGTACTCTCACTCTTTTGGCTAGACATCATAATAGTTGAGAAAGTGTTTAGGCTAAAGGTTGGGCACCACTTAGCATGAAGTTCATACAATGTCTTGAGCCATTTAATGTCGGCAATATTAAATCTCTCAATCAGCACATTCCAAGCGGATTCAAATTCCTTCTCAGTTTGACATCCATAAAATCATTTAGTGAAAATTTGCTTGAACTTTGAATTTGCATAGAGATGGAAAATATGATGAGTAGCATTCTTTGAAATTTGCCATAAGCATAGACGATGACATGATTCAATAAATACCTTTCCAATGGCATTGGCAATTAATCGACATTGATCTATAAAAATGGTTGTTGGTTGTGTATTCCCCCTTGACTCTAAAAATGTCTCAAATAGCTAGGTAAAAAAAGCAACGGTCTCATCTAATAAAAAGCCCAACCAAATAGTACATTATTCCAATGATGATTGACTCCAACAAATGGAGCACAAACAAATTATACTTATTAGTTCGAAATGTAGTATCAAATACTAGCATGTCTCTAAAGCAATCATAGTCGATCATTGATCTACCATCTCTCCAGACAAAATTGGTCATCTGATTTTCTTTATCCACTTGCACTGAATAAAAAAAAAACAAAGGATCTATAGCTTGCTTTTGCCTGAAATGATTAATGACACTTTGTCCATCACCCGCTTCAAATCAAATTCAGCCTCTGCATATGTAAATAATTGTGGCAGTCTCTCTCAGTGAAACCAACATTTTGGATTCCACCAACTTCATTTGCTAAGTATGTGTATGGCTGTGGCTTTAATTCCTGCATTTACCATCGAACCTATGACACCTTTATGAGCATCCATTATTCTCCGATTAGATTTAAGAAGATGCCTTTGTTTTGGCCGATTTCGCAAGCTCATAATTGTGGTCGAGATTAAAACTAGTAATCTCCCAGACACCATTTTTAACTGTAAAACGAATTGTAGCCTTGCAACTGGTTCATGTCTCTAATCTATTAACCTTATTCACTTCAGTATTATCTTCATCCTCTCGAAACCCTTCTTTTCAGCACACATAATTACGTTGTCGTATTCTGTCACCCTTGATTCATCGAATTTGAGCTTTTCGAATGCTAAAACCCTTCCATATAGCATACTCATTATAAAGGTTGTAAGCCTCTTCTTCACTATGCACCGTCATTCCAAGCTTTAATTTGAAATCATGTTTTTGATGATTTGCATCAAGAGGATCATTTTCCTTGTCACCCAATGATTTGCCTTCTTCACCACGTACTGTTTGAAACATCCATGTGGTTTAACAATCTAATAGTGCAGGGAAATAAAAAAAGGTGACCTATGTTAATAAACCATGGTCTTATAAAAACAAAATAATTAAAGAAGCAACTTGAGACAACATTAATTAGAAGACAAATCAGTCTGTTTAGTTTGCCACAAATAGGAAAATAAATTATTTGCAATTCTTGTCTCTAGCAATTCTCATGTTTGACATAAACTATAATTGAATTCATTTTCTATTCTATACCCAATTTCTGCTTTACCAAAAGTGGTCGGATTTGTATAGAATCCAATTCGATTCTATTCTTTTCTTTTCTATTATATTCCATTTCAAAATCAAGCCAAATGGAGGGTTTAAGGAGACCGAAGGGTAGAAAATATGCATACTTGTTTGCACCATAAATGAAAATTAAGGTGGGCCCACACAAAATCCAATGGAAAAATAAACGTGGGATACTTATAAGAGTAGACTGATGCGAGAAGCAGGCTGATACGATAAAACAAATGCTATGTGCGTATGCCAAGTCAAATGCAGAACGATTATTGGCGGTTGTGTTGAGTCATAAAAGTGACACGTATGGCACAGGGATCGTGACATGTGTGGTTATTATCATGACCCACTATTCCCAAATCATGGAGATAGTGGGTGGTTTCCTAATTGGTCAAACAACGATTATGACCACTGTGATCTATTTAAGGAAACATAATTGAAGGAAAAAGGATCCCTTATCATCAAGAACTCTAGCATTTTCTTATTGTTTACTACACATTTCCTTTATCTTTTAATTCCAATTTCTTTTCCTGTTTTCAAAGTAGGTTCGTAGATAGATCCCAATTAGAAGACGTGATTATCACTTCTGATTGAACTCTGTCTATAAGAGATTTATTGGAAATTGAGATCTATCATTTCTTTTACTAATCATGGTGTTTCTCACATTTCAAGTCTTTAATCTTTGGTTAAAGCAATTTGAACCTATTGAAAGAGAATACGTTCCTCTATCTCTTCACTCATCTAATTTATCAAATTGTTCGTATTTTAAGAGGACATTTGTCTGGCACGCCTGCATTCTCGTATTTTCTAGATTTCCAGCCATACATTTTTGGCACATCCAGTGCAATCGGTGGGAGAAATTTGGTAATTCATCATACCACCAAGAAATAATTTGGTGAAGTATAAGGGAATAGCAGTGCAATCAGAGATGGATGCATTAACGGCAGAAGAACATGTTGAAGGAAGAGTTCATGGCAACACCAGTGATCATTTTCATATTGGCAGCCATGAATCACTCCAACAACCACCTAGAGATTTTGGAGCCACTGTTGTTGGCCCATATCATTAGGCTTTGAAGGATTATACATTAATAATACGTTTCAGTCTAGATAATGCACTGCACAATTGGCTCCAAGCCAACTTGTAGTAGATTTTGACGATTGTGAAACCACTCACAGATATGATGCAAAAGATGGGTGACTAAATCACTAAAAGTATTGACCATCAAATGTCATACATGAAAGAAAAATTGGATCCAGTGTTATCCTGAGGTTCAATGAGTGTTGACTGGTCCTAAAGTGGATACCCATACTAGTTTCCAAGTGGGATAAATGATGGTCTCAGTTCATCAAAGTAGCTATCTAGAGGGTACTCAGCCTCATATGTTTACATTCCCACCTTGGGGGCCATCTAGCCAACCAGCTCTGCCAAATATAGGGCAAACTGCTTAGTCAGGTGTTTAAATAGTAGACTTACCTCATTTGCAGGCTTATCAAACTAGGGGCACTTCCATCAGTCAATAGGGCAGGCTGGGTAAAATCATTAGCCAGTAGGCCAGGCTGGGGGGGCATCTCCAATACCCCTTGGGGGGCATCAACAACCACCATCATAGGTAGGAATACAATTCCAACAATCTATGATGCACAATTGAGGGCAATCGCAGGCGCATGCAGCAAGTTTTCGAGGTCATCTGCCTATCGGTAATGAGGTACATAATCCCTATCACCCTTATTTTTAGGACCACATCCCTATAGGGATGAATAGATGAAATGGTAGAGGTTATTATAGAACAGGCTCATTGGCAAGTCAGGGAACAATTCAATGACAAATTGAGATAGCAATTCAGGGAAATATTTAGGGCCTCTATCCATCATCAATAACAAAAGTCTTACCCAGGTTTCATCGGTCGAATGTTTGAGTTCCCAAGGTATTTTAGAATACCTGAGTTTGCTTTGTTCTCTGGTGGAGATAGGTAGACCACACTAGAACACATTGCATAGTTTACTACACAATGTGGAGAATTTTCTCATACTGACATGTTAAAATTAAGGTTGTTTACTATTCACTCATTGGACCTGCCTGTACTTGATATGTGAACCTTTCTATAGGTTCAGTTCAAACTTGGCAGGACATGGAAAGAATCTTCCATAGTCAGTTCTATCAGACTAAGCCAGATATGACTATTGCTGATTTAGCCAAACTAAAATAGAGTGCAGGAGAGAACGTAGAAATATATATTGCTAGGTTTAAATTTGCTCAGAATAGGTATAGGGCTAGGTTGCCAGGAGAAGAGTATGTGGATCTAACCATAGATAATTTAAAGTCAAAACTCATAATGCAATTTGTAGGAAAATAATTCACAGATTTTTGCCATGTGTAGACACCCCAATTTTGACCGAACTATTAAACTTAGGGGGATTTATCTCTAGAAATCAATGATGAATAATGTCCCGACGATTTTCTTCAAGTTCATCGCTTCGACTTCTGAAAAGCTTCAAGTTCCCAAACCTTGCTCCTAATATCCCTAGATTTGGCCAATCACTGACCATCTGTCTTGAGCTCACTGGATCATGGGTTACTTTCTAAAAAAAAATAGAATAGATTGAATAATAATTATTATTATTATATTTTCTAAAAATAACATTGTTTCCTGTATTTTATTTAGATTCAAAAAAAAGAAAAAAATATACTATTTGGTAACTCATATGATTAATTTAGATTTAAAATGAAAAATGTGTCTATACATATATATATATATATAGGAAAAGGAAAATAATAAAAGAAAGTAGCCCATGTGATTTGGAGAGTTAGAGATCCCTTGGCATATTCCTTATCTAAGAAATACCCAAAAAGCCCTTTGTTGGGCAATAATCTCCCATGTGTTTTGAAGATGCTCTAGAATGTTCCTTTATTCTAGCCAACTTAAATGCCTTTCAAGTTTATTGGAATTACATAGAAGTGCCATGGAGAATTAGAGATGCCATAGAATATTCCTAACCCACCACAAATTGACCTATCTACCCTTATCTTAGCCCCTAAGATAATGAAAGTCTATAAAAAAAACCATTTTCTCTCATTTTGTAGGGGGTAGACACTTGAATTGTATAGATAAATATTGGGAGAGCTTTAGAGGAAAGAAATATAGAGAGAGAAACTCTACCAATTATTTTACCCATATCCCACAAAAACTCTACCCAACCATCAAATCACCATTGAAGGAGCTTGAAGCTTGAGGAAGAAGAAGAGGAAAAGCTTGAGGAATTCAACATCTCTACAAGTTTTGAGAAGATCTAGAGGTAAAGCCTTCAAATATGTATATATATATATATAATAATTCAATCACAAGTTCTTAGATCTAGGAACTTTTCACATTTTCAAAACCTCTCTTCTTACCCCATTTCATCACACACCACCAAGAACTTATGATTGAATTTCATGACATCTCATTAATTTGGATCTAATTAATGCATTGGGTTTGAGATAAATTAGTTTTGAAGAATTTGTATTCCTAAATAAAACTTTGATTTCCTTTATTTCTATTTCATTCATAAGGTTCATGAGATCTTCCATATCTCATTGAAACTCTTTGAATTTGATTCCTTAGTTTCCTATGATCTTATGATCCATATGGAGATTAAAATGAATCATGGTCATAATCTACATATAATTGGTGAGATTCAAGTCCTAACCCATGACTTGGGCCTCCTTATTAAGAACCTCATGGAATTCTTACTATATTTCATAGAGGTTTGAGTAGATTTGTGCCTTATTTAGTCTCCAAGGACCATTAATTTGGGAGGAGAATGAAATCTATATTCCTCAAGGACCATATGTTTGGGAGAGGATTTGAGTGTAAGCTTTCATAGTTTGATGAAATCTATGGAACTTGAATGTTTAAAAGTCTATTAAATTGAGTAAAACCTTGGGTATTCTTAGTAGGATCTCTTTACTATGAATCTTATGGAATTCATACTATATTCTATGGAGATTAGAGTGGATTTGTTTTCCTTTAGTCTCCAATGACCACCAAGTAGTAGGAGTAATGATTGGAACTCAAGTTTTGGTCCATAAGTTTGAGTTCATTGTTTGGGATTTTGTGAAGTCCATTTCATACTTCATTAAAAGTCCATAAGTCTAAATAGGTCCTTAGTCTTCAATGACCATTAAAATGGTAGAAGAAGTGATTTGGTTTAAGCCCAACATTATGATTTAATAGTTGAGGTCAACCAACAAAGTTGAACTAGCAAAACGAAAACAGTGATTTCACAAACTGTTTTCGATCAAAGATTTTTAGTTCGAAATCTAACTGTTGAAATCAAGTAAAACCAATGGAAAAGTGTCAATAACACAGTAATCTACCACTGTAATTTTTTTTTTAAGGTGGTTTTATGTTTAGAGGGGTTTGATCATGGGTTTTGTGAGTCAACCACAATCTGTCCAGAGTTTCAGAATAGTTTCTAAACAGTAAAACGTTTTTGAAATTAGTCAACCACAATCTGTCCACAATAAGGTGTTTGTGACTCAAAATAATTTTTTTATAAGAACCTTAATGTGTTAGGAAGGTTCCCTAAAAAGAATGAAGCAATTCAGATTTGTTTGCTATTTTTAAAAAATCATACAAGATCTCCGGACAGAGAGTTGTAAAATCCTGAGTGAGGTCTAGTATTTTCCATATTCCCGAAGATCTAACCGTTGAAACTTCGATTTTCTTTTTGGGTTAGAAACTAGACTCACAGAGGCATAACATATCCACAACTCATTAAGATCCAACCGTTGGAAGTATTTCATTTCTGTTTTTTAAAATCTGGTCTGCTCTCTGTAATTCATAAAAAACTGCTACTATTTTTGTCTAATCTTATTCATTTCAACTCAAATGGTTCCCTAATATCTTGGGATCCAAACCATGTTTTGAATAAAGACAATTTAGTTTAAATCTAGAGGCTAAGTGATCTAAATAAATGAATAAATTCATGTTTTATTCTTATTCACATTCATTCATTCATGTACATCAATGCTTATGATTAGAACTAGCTATTGAATAAAGTTGGATTTCATGCTTAATAGATCTAAGCTAGAGAATTGGGATTGATTTTTTGATATCATATTATTATGTGAAGCATGTGGACTAATCTTTGTTTTGTAGCGCATTTGAGGTACAATTTCTCATCTCTTCTCTAGTTTAATTCTATTATTTGATTTATATTGATTTTCGACTCCATGTGCGACACCTTAGCCTAGGTTTTGCCTTATGTGTATATATGTGTTAGAGACCTTTTCATAGATTTATTTTGTTCTTGCATGCATTGCACATTTAATATTCGCGGCCGGATCCCGGGTATGTTTTCTAGTTCTCTATTGCATATCATGTTGCTTGCTACTTGAATTACGTGGCTTATGAATGATATTTTGCCGTTAGCAATTTTACACCATTTCCAACATACTTGTGTTATGTATACCTATATATGTATTAATTGAGGGCATGATTAGATTTTTAATTTGATTAAAAAGGATGTTGAGTAGAGGCCTATCGTGAGATAGGATGAAAGGGGGTGTTTTAGTCCGCCAGGCTCCTTCCCCTTTCATTCCATAATCCCCGGACCCAATTTATCTTTGGTTTCGCAAAATATCAGTTTGCTTTAAAATGGTTTCTTAATTTTCCTTTTAAAAATTAAGTGGCGACTCATTTGTTTTAGAAATTGATTTTGAAAAACTGTGGGTAAGAAGGAAAACCTGCGATAGCCACACCATGTAATTGATGTGGTGGCATGACATGATAAGGTGGTTGATAAAGAAAATCAAAAGAAAAAATTGTAGAAGGGGAGTGTATTATAAAGGATATCATCATCCTGCACATCTAGTTGAAATTGAGGATGATGGTTAAGCGAATGAAGATAATGAGAATGATTATGAATGTGCTGCAGCTAAAATAATGGCTCAAAAGCCATTTGTATGTGATGTATTGTATAAGTCCCCCTCAAGTTCAAGGAAGGAACCCTACAAATCAGACTAATAAGCCTGGCATGAAGTATGACTTCGATATCACCAGATCTGATATGATTTTTGATTGGTTAGTAAAGGAAAAGAAAATCAAATTGGCACATGCTTTGCCAATAAATGAAGAAATTAATCAAAGGGAAAACTTATTGAAAATGACATAAAAAATGGACTCATAGTACTAATAATTGTACAACTTTTCGCGTGTCTATACAAAAATGGATTAAAAATGGAACTATAAAATTCCCTACAGATAAGCCTGCACAACAGGTTGATAAGAACCCGTTCTTGGCTAAGGCCTATATCAACATGGTTTAGTTGATTTTGCCAACATGACAAAGATAGCCAAACCAAGATCGCATATTTAAGCTGTTTCCTCTAGTGCTGGAAGAATGAAAAGTGTGGTTTTAAAGCCTAGAGGTTTAAATCCAAAGGCACCACCCTATAATTTGTATGTGATGTCAAGAAGGTCATTATATGAGTTGACAAAGGCTGGTGAACAACTAGTTCTCTGTATTAGCGATGTAGGGGTATTGGTAGTTCCACTCCAAAACTGAACCCATGATACTAGGGATGATGAAAGGATATCAACGGTAGAAAAAAATCAAAGTAAAGTGGCTCAACAACTAGGGGGGTTTCAGGTTACGTTGAATAAAAATCAGTCTGAAAAAAGAAATGGGACATGGATATCATGTAAAGACAAACCTAACAAGCCTGATCATGGCAGGAATTTCAACAAACATAACAGGTTTAAGGGTCCAGATAACCAAGGTCAGAAAAGAAGTTCAGAACCTATATCATATCCCAACACCAAGCCAAGGATGGTTCTACCACCTATGCCACAAGATGGTCATTGGATGTATGTTCAACACCTAAATTTCATCAATACCATGATCTGCGCTTTTATACTCAGACTCAAAGAGACGTATGCTACATAAGAAGGCTGTCTAGAAGAAGAAATAACCATACATCAGAAGGTTTGAGGGAAAATCAAACCAGCAGATGCACAAAGTCACAGCAAATCTTGAAAGCTCGGATAATGAAAAAAAAATGTAGTTGCTATAGAAATAGGTGACGACATATTAGAATTTGATGAGCAAGTGGGTTAAGGGAACTTAGATATGGCAGATCATTAGTCCTCAGACTAAGAGAACCTTGTTATATCATAATTCGGAGTGATGGTATAGGATGATGTAGATCCTATAGGTGACCAAACTCAAGCTGATGTTGACCACCCAGTAAATCCAGTAGATTTAGATCGGTCGAAAGATGATAATTCATGTAGCACCTTTGATAATGAGATACATCAATTTGGATGATCTTTGTTATCCTTTATGACAACATGGTATATACCATGCCACATGCTTTCGCGGCATAAGAATGGCAGTCTAATGGTTTGGAAAGGGATATCAGTGATGATTCAGAGCCCATGGTGTGTATCACTAAAGAGGCCCAAATATCTGAGCCAGTGATTCAAGATATACCAATTTCAGACTCAAAGCAAAAAAGATGGCTATTGGGTTTAATAAGCCAAATGCTGGAATGGATAAACACTTAAGGCCATTATATGTCAAGGCTAATTTTAATAGTGTCCCAGTGTCCAAAGTCCTAGTGGATAATTGGGCCTATGTTAATTTATTACCTTCACATATGCCTAAAAAATCATAGAAGACTAGTGACGATCTTATTGATGCTAATGTAGCAATAATAGGATTTTCTGGAGCATCGATCCAACTAAAGGGGGTACTCCCAATCACTGTGACTTTTAGGATCAAAACTACCTTAACAGCATTCTTTTTGTTTGCTTATACCATAAAATAAAAATTGAAGTTGGCCCACTAAATTCGATGGGGGAATTACAGGCAGAATATGCGTAAAAGTAGACTGTTGGAGAAGCAAGCTGATGCCACACATGACCAATGCTATAACCCATTATGTATGCCACGTCAATGGCAGAGTAGTTATTGGTAGTTATGTTATACCAGGGCAGTAGCACATGTGTCATAGGTGACAAATACGAATATGGACGAGACCCACTATTCCCAAATCATGGAGATAGTAGGTGGTTTCTCGACTGCTTGATAGTGGTTATGGTCACTGCGATCTATATAAGGAAACAGAATGGAGGAAAGAAGGATCCCCGAACAACAAGAACACTAGCATTTTTTGTATTTTCATTGTATCTTTCCTTTGTTTTTTAATTCCAATTTACTTACCTATTTTAGGAGTAGATTCATAGTTAAATTCCAATTAGAATGCGTGATTACCACTACTGATTGAACGCTACTTGTAAGAGATTTAATGGAAATCTAAATCTATTATTTCTTTTACTAATCTCGTTATTTCTCATATCTTAAAGTCTTTAATCCTTGGTTAAAGCATTTTGAATCTATTTGAAGAGATTTCGTTCCTTTGTCTCTTCACTCGTTTAATTCATCAAGTTGTTCACATTTCAAGAGGACATTTATCTAGCACGCCCGTACTCTCATATTTACAGATTTCCAGCCATACAATTTTTGGCATGCCCGGTGGGACAGGTGTGAGAAATTTTGTAGCTCATCATGCCACTGAGAAAGAATTTGACAAAGGATAAAGGAATAGCAGTGCAACCAGAGAAAGATGCACCAACCATGGAAGAAAATATTGAAGGAGGAGTTCATGGCAGCACCAGCAACCATTCCCGCAAAAAATAGAAAGAAAATCTTTCTCATAACCTGAAGAGGTTAGAACAACTATTATTGGCCCAGATCAACAGGCTTTGAAGGATTATTTAGTAGCAATGCGTTTTAGTATGTATAGTGCACTACATGATTGGCTCCAAGCCAACTTGCAGCAAACTTCAACAATTGTGAAACCATTCATAGATATGATGCAAAAGATGGGTGACCAAATTACTAAGAGCATCGACCATCTTATACATGACAGAAAAATTGGGCCCAACCTCATCCTTGATGACAAACGCCCAGAAGGAACCTGTACAACTCTCCATCAATCAGGCTCCACAACTAAGTTATGGGAATGTTAAGCTCCTTAACCGGCTTGTAGTTCCTGGTTTCCTTAACTACCCTAGTTCTGACATATTTGACTATTCATCAAGTTACAATAACCATTCAGCATCAAACCAAGTTGGTCAAGGAATAGGACCTCCTGAGAGCCAACAAGGATTAACTGGTCCTAATGTGTGTCCCCATACCAGTTGCCAAGTAAGATAAATAAGGATCCCAATCCATCAGATTGGTTATCATGAGGGTACTCGGCCTCAAATGTCTACATTACCACCTTGGGGGCCATCTATTAAACCAGTGGTGCCAAATATAGGGCAGACTACTCAATCAGGCATTCACATGGCAGGCTTACCTCACTCGCAAGAGTATTAGATCGGGGTGTACTTCTATCAGCCAACAAGGAAGACTGGGGGAGGCATTATTAGGTTGTAGCGCAGGTTGGAGGACATCTCCAATAGCCCTCAGGGAAGACTAGGGGACATTAAAAACGAGCAGCGTAGGGAGGGGTCCACAATTCCATCAACCCATGATGCATAATAGAAGGCCATTACAAGCACCTGTAGTAGGTTTCCAGGTCATCAGCCTATAGATAATGAGGTACATAACCCCTATCAGCCTAATTTTCACGATCATATCCCTATAGGGATGAATATGGATGAGATGGTAGAAGCTATCAGAGAATAGGTTCATGGGCAAGTTAGATAATAAGTCAATGACGAATTAAGATAGCAGTTTAGGGTAATATTTAAGGCCCCTATCCGTCCTCAATATAAAAAGCCTTACCCAGCCTTCATAGACCGAATGTTTGAGTTCTCGAGGTGTTCCAGGATACCTGAGTTTACTTTATTCTCTAGTGGAGATAGGTTGACTACACTAGAGCACATTGTACGTTTCACTACATAATATAGAGAAGTGTCTCATAATGATATGTTAAAATTGAGGTTATTTGCCAATTCACTCGCTAAACTTGCCTTTACCTGGTACGTGAACCTTCCCATCAGATCAGTCCAAACTTAGCTAGATATGGAAAGAATCTTCCATAATCAGTTCTATCAGACTAACCCAGATGTGACTATCGTTGATTTGGCTTAGACTAAAACAGAGTGTAGAAGAAAACGTAGAAACACATATTCCTAGGTTTAAATCTACTCGAAATAGGTATAGGGCTAGGTTGCCAGAAAATGAATATGTGCATCTACCTATAGATAATTTAAATTGCACACTTAAAATGCAGTTTGTATGCTAATAATTTGCATATTTGTGCCATGTGGTTAACGATGTGGCAAGATATGAGAAGGTAATAGATGAAGAAAATCAAACGAAAAATAGTACAAGGGGAGTGTGTTACAAAGGACATCATTAGCCTGCACATTTGGTCAAAATTGAGGATGATAAAGATAATGAGAATGAATATGAATGTGCTACAGCTGAAATAACAGCTCAGAAGCCATTTGTATGTGATGTCCTGCATAAACCCCCTTAGGTTCAAGGAAAGAACCCTACTAACTAGACTGATAAGCTTGGTGAGAAGTATGACTTCGATATCACCAGAGCTGATATGATTTTTGATTGGTTAGTTAAAGAAAAAAAATTCAAATTAACACATACTTTGCCAATAAATGAGGAAATCAAAGGGAAAACCTATTACAAATGGCATAATAAATGGACTCATAATTTTAACAGTTGTACAACTCTTTTAGGAGTCCATTCAAAACTAGATTAAAAATAAAACTATAAAATTCCTTACTGATAAGCTTGTTCAATAGGTTGACAAGAACTTGTTTGTGGTTGGGGCACATATCAATGTGGTTTCAGCTGATTTTTCCAACATGAAAAGGCCAGCCAAATCAAAATCACATGTTCAGGCTTTTTCTTATAATGGTGGAAAATGAAAAACATGGTTGTAGACACCCCATTTTGTCGGCTATCAGATTTAGAAGACCCATAGCTTGGTGATTCACAATGATCGAAAAAGGACTCGAAAGGACTCCTGGAAGTTGGTTCTATTTCTCAAAATGCTCAGAATGACCAAAATGCCCCTAAAAGCCCGAAAGCTCCCAGATTTGGACCAAAAGTTCTGGAAACATACTACGTCATAAGAAAAATGATAAAAAGAGTTTTTAAGTAAAATCAAATGAAATCGTCAGCTCCCAGAGACCCCCAGAAGTCCCGGAAGTTCCCGAAAAGTCCCCGTTGACCGGTTTGACCAAGGTTTGACCAAAGTTTGACCAAGTTTGACCAAGTTTGACCGATATCATCCAAATTCACCGGAATCATTCTAGATCATGAGAAAAGTATTAAAATGAGTTTTAAAAGAAAATCGAGCAAAAACGTCAGCTCCTGGGAACTCCCAGAAGTTTCCAGAACTTCCCGGGAATCCCAGGTTTGACCAGTTAGACCAGAATTTGACTTTAAAATCGGGGTACCATAAAAATTTCCAAATATTTTTCATGGATACTAGAGGTCAATAGCTTTCCAACGGTATATCGCACATAATTTTCGGATTTAAAATGAGTCTATTATGAATTTTTGAAGGCGAAAAATGCGATCAAATCGGCTTTTATCGCAAATAGCGCAAAACTTTTCAAAGTAACCTATCCCCAAACTATTTTTTATGTAAAGTAGACTCCATTACCTTTCCAACGGTATATCACAACCTCAATTTGGAGTTCGTACGCATTTTTTGTGAATTTTGGATGAATTAGGGCCTTTTTGCGAATACCGAAACCTCTGGGGGCCTAAACAGCATTATCTAGACGAAGGAGGAGCAGTGCCGCCGCGGCACTGGCCCAGTACCGCCGCGGCATTCCCCTCCAGAATAGTGTATTTTTGTAATTTTTCTTGGAGATTCATTTTGATTAATTGAAAACCAAAACGACGTAGTTTTATGTTCACAGATGTTTGGGACCAATGGGAACACTTCTAAAATCCCAAAACCACCCCAAATTGGCCTATATACACCCCCCATTGCTCTTAATTTTGGAGTTCCAAGTGCAAAAGCTTGAAAAGTTATAGAGAAAAAGAGAGATAGAGATAGGTATAGAAGAGAGAAAAGGAGCTTCCTCCTACTATTTTGCTATAGAAAGTGAGTTTTAATCTTGTGTTCTTCCATTATCTCTCTTATACTTCACATCCCAAACACCCCCAATCACCATTCTTGAGCATTCTTGAGTTAGGAAGCTACTTCCATGTCCAAATGTCAAAATCTATGAGTGAAACACCAAGCTACAAGTCCAAAATCACATTGATTATCATCTATTGATTGTTATTTACTTACTTGTTCATATTATGTTCATCTCTTCTTGCCTCATTTCTTTTTGATTTTCTTTATTTACTTACTAGTTCATCATCATCTAGATGATGACATGAAGTTTGAGGTGAGTGAATCCTTATGGATAGTAGCTCTTAACCTCAAAAACATGTTTGATAGATGATGATCATAACTTCAATACCTCCAAGGTATCCTTGAAGTTATGTTCAAATGAAAATAAATCTCTCCAACAATCTTGGAGGTTCTTGATGATGAGTTTGATATTGGCATTTTAAGTGGATATGATCTTTATTGAGTATTAAAAATACATTTTCAAAACATCTATTTCAAAACCCCCCTTCAATCCCTCTCATTTTGATCTCAAGAAAGAAAACCTTGTTTTCTCGAAAAATCTTCAAAACAGTGAGTCAAAACAGTGAGTGATCTGAGTTCAAAGATTTCTCTAGAACTCAATACTCAATGTAGGGATGCAAGGCCACTTGGAATGTCTTCCTAACTCATTAGAGAACACCCATGATTTTTGGTTTGACTTGAAAATACTTGAAAATGGTCCATTTGGACCCAAACATTCTCTCCAGATATTTAGTATGTGTTGTCACAGCAGCTTGGTTGACTTCTAACTTCTTTTTCAGAAACCTTTTCCAAAAGGAGTGGTCCTAACTTATTTTTACCTTAAACTTCATTGTCATACAGAAACTTTCTGTATAAAATGGGCCTCCAGATCATTTGTTTTCATTTTCTAAGATATTTCAACATTTCAGTCGACAGTACGGACTCTGTTTCTGAGTGACCTCTATTGTTTATATGATTTCTCTCAATCTGTGATAGTTATTAAAGATTGGTTTTTTGGGTTGTATTCTAGACGCAATAAGGAGCATCTTCATAAAAAATCATGCATTGAAAGCATTCCTAACCCCTCTTTTCAATTTTCCAAAGATCTAGTTACTGTTCTGTCCACTATTCACAGCAAGCACATTTTAACTTTCATTCCTTGATTTGATGCTTATATGCATTCCAAATTAGTTCATGTCTTAGGAAGTAGTTCATACTACATTTGTACATATCTTATATTGATTTCATTCATTTATTCATACACATTCTAGACTTCTAAGTCTTTCTAGGAATCCATGAACACGAGGCACACTACAACCTTAGCACATTCTAGATACATACATTGCATCCATGCAAAGTTTTGGGGCTTTTGTGACTCCTAATCTAAGAAGATTATAAGGAATGATCACAATCACTGTGTTTGGTTCATCTTTCTACTGTGTTTGGTTCACCGCATTGCACTCTTGCATTTTTCCCCTCCGACTGTGTCTGAAACGTGGCGCTGACATTGTTCAGGTCTTGCTGTGCCAGGGCACAAGTCACCTTTGATACTGTACCTTCCAAGGTATATCAAAAAGAGTAAACACTTCCGTACTGTCTCTCTGACGGTATATTGGAACTCTCGTAAACGGACCCTCTTTGACTAAACCCAGCCTTTGCATATAGATTCCTATAGAACCTTTCATAGGACTGTTCATTTATCTTTTCAGATAGGACAATGTGATATAACTGTTATATGCCCTGAATGGATTACCTGAGCGGTGTAGACGTTTATGTGGCATAGAACATAACCTCTTTCTTATGATTCCCAAGGCAATCACTCACATGTAATTACATTCAGTTGACCTGCCTAGGCGCCATGACAAGGATGTCTGCTCCATGTTCACAAAGATATACACCGCAAACCTTGTTTGTTGGTCCTAGGACATAGGAGTATGAAAACTAGCTAGACAGTATGATCACCATCATAACATGTTCCTCCCAGAAACTCTGTCCAGATATCCCAGATATAACCATATTAACCAGTTTTTTTTCAGAAACTCTGTCTAAATCTCCCTGATTTCCCAGATATACCAGTTTCTCCTAGAAACTCTGTCCTATCTCCCAGAAACTCTATCCAAATTTCCTAGAAATATCCAAAGTACCTGTTTTCCCAGAAGCTCTGCCCAAATCTCCCAGATTCTCCAAAAATCCCAGCATCTCTACCCAAATCACCCAGAAATGCCCAGATATACTTGTTTCCCCTGGAAACTCTATCCATATTTCTCAGAAATGCCCAAAATACCAGTTTCTCCTAGAAGCTCAGTCCAAATCAACCAGAAATCCTTATTTCTCCTAGAAACTCAAATGACTTCTAGAAATTTCTCCGAATCTTCCAAACCCATGTTTCTCCCAGAAACTCTATCCGAAATTCCCAAAGTATCCCGGAAATCCCTATTATCCCTTGGTGATCATACTGGAAAGTAAGGTTAGCACACTCTGTATCGCTAGGACCATATTTGTTTAACTGCTATCTATTAGAAGTAGGGGCATCATATAGATTAGGGGTTGCATCTGCATGCTTGTCTTATGTGCACGCACCATTCTAATCAGTCAGCGCACACTATCTCAGTCAGTCTGTACATAAGTCAGTCCATCTTCCTTAACCTCACAGTCATTGTCTCTCTAGTCATCACTATCAGAATCTGATACACTCCTCTCGAATCTATAGGTAATTATAGATTCCCAAAATCAGCCACTGAGATCCCCATCATGGGTCAGAAGTTCGAACAGTCATTTGGTTAGAATCAGTCCGCCGAGAAAATTCAACATGAATCAGGAAACTTTGGAAGCCAAGGTCACTGAATTAATCAATCAACAGTCAGATCGGCTGACTCAAGTTATGAAATTTATGGAAGAGTTCCTACAACAGCAACCACAGTACCCACCTAGGTTCCCACCACCACAAGGGTTCATGCCACCACCACCGCCTGGATTTGGACCACCTCCCAAGAACAATGGGGAAGAAGAATGGTTTCAAGGAGTCCCGCCACCTGTATATGAGAAAAAGCTCCAAGAGAAAATGGACAAGGTCGACAAGCTTGAGAACATACTAAGAAAGAGTAAGGAAGTCGACAATTACATGTTAGATCTGGAAGGATTGTTTGAGCCCAACAAGGTGAGGCTACCCGAGAACTTCAAGATGCCTGAAATCGACCGTTTTGACGGAACTGGAAATCCGAAGAGCCACGTGAAGTTTTGTATGAGCATTTTCCAATCAATGGGCTGCACCCATGAGCACATAGCTATGCTGTTCCCTCAAACCCTCTAGAAAGCCGCACTATCCTGGTTCCTAACCCTTGAAACTTCCAAGACCCAAGTTTGGGAAGATGTTGCTAGAACTTTCATTGATCACTGCTCTTACAACCAAGAGCTTTATGTCCTCATCCGAGATCTGGAAACTACCAGGAAGAATTTTAATGAATCCTTCACTGCATTCTTGAGCAGATGGAGGAATAAAGTAGCCCAAATGATCCACAGGCCTGTTGAGAAAGAGCAAGTACGTATGCTGGTCAAGAACCTGCAACCAGTATACCATAAAAAACTATTCTACCAATCCATCTCAACATTTGAAGAGTTGTTTGAGGTTGGAACTAGAATCGAGGATGCTATCTGTGAAGGCAAGATCAATGGAGCTGGGTCACCGAAAAAGGAGAAGAGACCTCACACCTTTGGTGAAGATCAAGAGAGCCTAGATGTCAATGCTTTAAGCCCATCATCAAGCCAAAATGACTACAGTAAGAGGCACAAGAAAGGAAACCAAAGAGTCTTCACACCACTTGACATGAGCTTATCCTCCGCTCTCAATCACCTTGTTCAAAAAGGCCACCTTGTACCTTTGGAGCCCAGTAAGCCTCCTAATCACCCACCTCCTGGGTATAATGAATCCAAGTATTGTGATTACCACCAAGACCAAGGCAATGAGACCGACAACTGTAAGAGGCTCCGTCACTCAATTCAGGATCTCTTAGATGATGCGCCGCACCCCAATCCAATCCACCACCTCGGTCTCGACCAACCCTTGACCTATCCGTTTAAATGATCCCCTTCGCTGAGGACCATGAATGTTGAACCTGTGCCAGTGAAGTGATGGTATTTGGGACTCTTACTAGAAAACCAAATGAAGATGCTCTTTAAAAAAAAAAAATTAAATAAATAAAAAGAATAAGTGAGTCACTGTGACATTCCATTTGAGATCAATTCGAGTCTAGTCGAGTCTGTTGTATGTTTTGTCTATTTCAAGTTTAGTCTTGTGGTCGAGTCTATCTGTTACCGAGTTGTTAATGAGTCTGTAATCCTTCTCTACTGATGGAATGAAGTCTCATTTTGCCTAATCTGATGTGCCTAGTCATAGATGCATGAATCGCTGAACTGAAGTGTCACTTTTCAAATTACCATGAATAATACTGTGCTAAAAAAAAGGGTAATTTTTTTTTACTCAAACAAAAAATCCTGAAAGGTCAAAGTCAATTTTGCGCTGACACCGATGAAGAGCCGAGAATTGAATAGTCTTACTTTAATAATTCAAAAATGCTTTTGCTCAAAACTCGAAAAGAAACACTTGGAACTGATTTGGGGCTTGCCCAACACCCTTGTCCACCATTTTAAAGCCTTGAGCCCAGTCCAATCAAGAGCCACGCAATCTGTCTGTTTGAAAGCAATGCAAACTTAGCCCTTGATGGTAGCCAAACATTTCAGTGAGTTTCATCTCCACTTTCAAAAAAAAAAAAAAAAAAAAGCAAAAAAAAAAAGAAAGAAAAAGAAAAGAAAAGAAAAGAAAAATCTCGTAGGTTGAAAACCCGAAAGGGCACCTAGGCAGAAGTTAGAGCAGAAAAAGGTGTTGATTTTCAAAATCTGACCTTAGCTAGTCAAAATATTGGAGAAAATTTTGATGAAACAAATGAGAGAATCATACGCTTCAAGGTATGTCATAAGAACATGCCTAGATCACATTTCAAAAAGCTCGGAACGACCACAAAAAATTTTGAGAACTGATATGCACATTCTAGAATTCTAAAATTATAATCAGAAGATCTCATAAGAATCAACTGTGTGAAAAGGAAAATTGACTGGCTAGGCGAAAGTGAAAAGGATCAATCCTCAAAACAAAAGAAATAGAAAAAGAAAAGAAAAGAAAAGAAAGGGAGATGGAAACTGAATCCTCCTCTACAAGGCTACCATAAGTAACCCAAGTTTGAACTTCTTTGACGATTGGTTTAGAAAACCCTCATACCTCAAACCCCTTCTTTCAAGACCTTGCCTTGAACTACGCTCGACCTGATTCCCACTCGGGGATACGTAGGCAACCACATCGGTTCGGTCGCTCCACCCACAAAAATAGCCCAATTTCTTTCAAGCTTCGGCCCGAACTACGTTGGACCTGATCCCTGTTCGGGGATACGTAGACAGACTTTGAAAAAAGAAAAGAAGGATGGCTCGCTAGGTTGAAAATCCGAAAGGACGCCTAGGCAAAAGTTAGAGCTGAATCCAAGGTGAGCAATAACAAAAGAGAGAAAAAAGCTCGCTAGGTCACCTCAGTAGTACCTAGGCAAAAGTTATGAGCATTTGAGAGATTAAAGTCACGGTCCTTGCCTCAAGCCAGAAATCACCTTCCACACTAGGGGCAAACTTTGGCCACTCGCCTCGTTTGCCTAAATTTTACTATCTACCCTTCATACAAGGGGCAAACATCGGTCACCTACCTCGTTTGCCCAAAACCTCCAATGAACCTTCCTCCAAACTAGGGGCAAACTTCGGTCATTTACCTCGTTTGCCTACCGATCCCACTTCATGGCCTTCAAACTAGGGGCAAACTTCGTTTGCCACCTAATCCCTATACACCAATGGTAAGCCTTCAAGTCACAAACATTGTCTTGAACAGATGGAAACGGAGCATCTTTTATTCTATAAGCTAAGGCACTAATTCAAAGCGCATCTTGGGAGAAGCAAAGAAATTTATTAGATCAGTAGGGAGGAAATTTTCAAAAATAAGATTCACCATCAAAGTGATGCTACGTTAAGGTGAGAAGTAAACACAAAAGAGAAATGGTACATCATTTATGACAAGAGCACATCAAGTTTTGGCAAGTCAAGCTTGTTTCATTTTGGTGTGAAATGTGTCACCCTCGCGTGTCGGTATCTGTCAGTTTTGAGTCTGTCATAGTCGGTCGTAGTCTCAAATATGTAAGTCAACAGTGACGAATAATGAATTTTTCAAATCAAGTTATAAAGAGCATTCCAATGACAATACAAGCAGGAGTACCAAACATCATTACTGCCCAGACAAGGCGTCAGCATGAGAAGTGTCCAAACTTAGGGCAAATGCAAATTTCATCCCTTTCCAAACTGCCAAAAGTTAACCATCTTTCTTCATGCAACATAAGTCCATGAGTGGCTTCATTTCTCCTAGCAACATAAGTCCATGAGTGGCTGTTGATCTTTCATCTTTCTTCATGCAACATAAGTCCATGAGTGGCTGTTGATGATCTTTCTTCCTTCCTACAACATAAGTCCATGAGTGGCTGTTGATAATCTTTCTTTTTCCTAGCAACATAAGTCCATGAGTGGCTGTTGATCTTTCATCTTTCTTCATGCAACATAACTCCATGAGGGGCTATTGATGATCTTTCTTTCTTCATGCAACATAAGTCCATGAGTGGCTGTTGATGATCTTTCTACCTTCCTGCAACATAAGTCCATGAGTGGCTGTTGATCTTTCATCTTTCTTCATACAACATAAGTCCATGAGTAGCTGTTGATGATCTTTCTTTCTCCTAGCAACATAAGTCCATGAGTGGCTGTTGATCTTTCATCTTTCTTCATGCAACATAAGTCCATTAGTGGTTGTTGATGATCTTTCTTTCTTCATACAACATAAGTCCATGAGTGGCTGTTGATGATATTTCTTCCTTCTTGCAACATAAGTCCATGAGTGGCTATTGATCTTTCATCTTTCATCATGCAACATAAGTCCATGAGTGGCTGTTGATGATCTTTCTTCCTTCCTGCAACATAAGTCCATGAGTGGCTGTTGATCTTTCATCTTTCATCATGCATCCTTTCTCCTAGCAACATAAGTCCATGAGTGGCTGTTGATCTTTCATCATCTTCATGCAACATAAGTCCATGAGTGGCTGTTGATCTTTCATCTTTCTTCATGCAACATAAGTCCATGAGTGGCCGTTGATGACCTTCTTTCATCCTAAAGCAACATATGTCCATCACTCTCCTCTTTCAATGTCAAAACCTTAAGTGCCGCAGGCCATCTCTGAATCTCTCATCACAAATAGAATGATACCTTGACTCCTATTTAAAGGACGTATTTCCTTCTTCCTAGCAGAGTACATTATCCTTCAGCTCCCAGAGGCCCTGACCGGCCCTCTTGGATTGAGCGCCGAGAGAGATTCTCAAAGAATCCATCAGCTCCTGAAGGCCCTAACCGGCTCTTTTGGATTGAGCATTGTGAGATCTGACCAACCACGAGAGATTCAGAGATGGATCCTGGTTCTAGGTCAGGATTGAAGAGAGATTCTCAGAGAGGCCCTGACCGGCCCTTTTGGATTGAGCACCAAAAGAGATTCTCCGAGAACCCTACATCATCCCCTGAGGACAGAAACCAAGAGATACCAGCTCCCGGAGGCCCTGACCGGCCCTCTTGGATTGAGCGCCGGGAGAGATTCTTAGAGAGTCCATCAGCTCCCGAAGGCCCTAACCGGCTCTTTTGGATTGAGCATTACAAAATCTGACCAACCACGAGAGATTCAGAGATGGATCCTGGTTCTAGGTCAAGAATTGAGTAGAGATTCTCAGAGAGTCCCCTACCATCCCCAGCAGAAGATAGCAGAAGTCCGAATCGATTCTTAGGACTTGTCATCATAAGGATCGGCCAACGATTGAAAACATCACTCGTAGTCAAATCACCCCGATTCCGAGGGCAATCACTGTCTATTCACAATTCAAGGATCCGTGTCCACTGATTATCATGAGCTTTCTCACCTGTTAGCCATTATGAGTTTCCTCACTTATCGTGAGCCTCTTCACTCCGGTTATCTCACCTGTCAATTATCGTGAGATACCCCACTTATCATGAGCCTCCTCACTTTGGTTATTATAACACTGTCGGTTATCATGAACTCCTTCACCTATGGGTTATCCTTAGTTGTCATCCTCAGGGACCCCACATCTGACTACATTCGCTCGCAAAGCACAGAAGTTTCTCCCTAAACCCAGAGTCTTCTAAACCTTGATGTCCTTATCCGAGTCATCCACCACCTCACAGTTACAAACGCTAGCACAACACCGGTCCACTCGGGGTGGCACATACCCCACAGCACCTGTAACACTAGACATGATAGGACTCATGATATAATTCATATCACATCCATGCATTGCATATCATCCTCATAGCATAGCATCCGCATGCCTTGTTATGCATATGTGATTTGTTCCTTTGTGCCCTAAACTACGTCCTGGTTTGATTCCCCTTGGGATACGCAGGCAGATCACGCGGAGCACGACCAGCACTGACCTCAGTATCATTGTATCTTTTGCAACGCTTTTTATCCTAAATCTGTAGCCTCTAAAAGACCTGTCTCTTTAAAGCTTTGGCACTCGCCTGCAACATGCGTTACCTCGCAAGTTCATGCCAAAGAGGGGCAAACTGTAGACACCCCATTTTGTCGGCTATCAGATTTAGGAGACCCATAGCTTGGTGATTCACAATGATCGAAAAAGGACTCGAAAGGACTCCTGGAAGTTGGTTCTATTTCTCAAAATGCTCAGAATGACCAAAATGCCCCTGAAAGCCCGAAAGCTCCCAGATTTGGACCAAAAGTTCTGGAAACATACTACATCATAAGAAAAATGATAAAAAGAGTTTTTAAGTAAAATCGGATGAAATCGTCAGCTCCCAGAGACCCCCGAAAGTCCCGGAAGTTCCCGGGAAGTCCCCGTTGACCGGTTTGGCCAAGGTTTCACTAGGTTCGACAAAAGTTTGACCAAGTTTGACCGATATTGTTCGAATTCACCAGAATCATTCTAGATCATGAGAAAAGTATTAAAATGAGTTTTAAACGAAAATCGAACGAAAATGTCAGCTCCCAGGAACTCCCAGAAGTTTCCAGAACTTCCCGGGAATCCCAGGTTTGACAAGTTTGACCAGAATTTGACTCTAAAATTAGGGCACCGTAACAATTTTCAAATATTTTTCATGGATACTAGAGGTCAATAGCTTTCCAATGGTAAATCGCACATAATTTTCGGATTTAAAACGAGTCTATTATGAATTTCCGAAGGCAAAAAAGGCGATCAAATCGGCTTTTATCGCAAATACTGCAAAACTTTTCAAAGTGACCTATCCCCGAACTTTTTTTTATGTAAAGTAGACTCCATTACCTTTCCAACGGTATGTCACAACCTCAATTTGGAGTTCGTACGCATTTTCTGTGAATTTTGGACGAAATAGGGCCTTTTCGCGAATACCGGAACCTCTGGGGGCCTAAACAGCATTATCTGGACGAAGGAGGAGCAGTGCCGCCGCGGCACTGGGTGCCGCCGCGGCACTGGCCCAGTGCCGCGGCGGCACTCCCCTCCATAATAGTGGGGATTCATTTTGATTAATTGAAAACCAAAACGACGTAGTTTTATGTTCACAGATGTTTGGGACAAGTGCAAAAGCTTGAAACGTTTTAGAGAAGAAGAGAGATAGAGATAGGTTTAGAAGAGAGAAAAGGAGCTTCCTCCTACTATTTTACTATAGAAAGTGAGTTTTAATCTTGTGTTCTTCCATTACCTCTCTTATACTTCACATCCCAAACTCCCCCAATCACCATTCTTGAGCATTCTTGAGTTAGGAAGCTACTTCCAAGTCCAAATGTCAAAATCTATGAGTGAAACACCAAGCTACAAGTCCAAAATCACATTGATTATCATCTATTGATTGTTATTTACTTACTTGTTCATATTATGTTCATCTCTTCTTGCCTCATTTCTTTTTGATTTTCTTTATTTACTTACTAGTTCATCATCATCTAGATGATGACATGAAGTTTGAGGTGAGTGAATCCTTATGGATAGTAGCTCTTAACCTCAAAAACATGTTTGATAGATGATGATCATAACTTCAATACCTCCAAGGTATCCTTGAAGTTATGTTCAAATGAAAATAAATCTCTCCAACAATCTTGGAGGTTCTTGATGATGAGTTTGATGTTGGCATTTTAAGTGGCTATGATCTTTATTGAGTATTGAAAATACATTTTCAAAACATCTATTTCAAAACCCCCCTTCAATACCTCTCATTTTGATCTCAAGAAAGAAAACCTTGTTTTCCCCAAAAATCTTCAAAAATTAAGTCAAAACAGTGAGTGATCTGAGTTCAAAGATTTCTCTAGAACTCAATACTCAATGTAGGGATGCAAGGCCACATGTAAAGTCTTCCTAACTCATTAGAGAACACCCATGATTTTTGGTTTGACTTAAAAATACTTGAAAATGGTCCATTTGGACCCAAACATTCTCTCCAGATATTTAGTATGTGTTGTCACAGCAGCTTGGTTGACTTCTAACTTCTTTTTCAGAAAACTTTTTCAAAAGGGGTGATCCTAACTTATTTTTCCCTGAAACATCAATGTCTTACAGAAACCTTCTGTATAAAATTGGCCTCCAGATCATTTGTTTTCATTTTCTAAGATATTTCAACATTTCAGTCGACAGTACGGACTCTGTTTCTGAGTGACCTCTATTGTTTATATGATTTCTCTCAATCTGTGATAGTTATTAAAGATTGGTTTTTTGGGTTGTATTCTAGACACAATAACGAACATCTTCATAAAAAATCATGCATTGAAAGCATTCCTAACCCCTCTTTTCAATTTTCCAAAGATCTAGTTACTGTTCTGTCCACTATTCACAACAAGCACATTTTAACTTTCATTCCTTGATTTGATGCTTATATGCATTCCAAATTAGTTCATATCTTAGGAAGTAGTTCATACTACATTTGTACATATCCTATATTGATTTCATTCATTTATTCATACACATTCTAGACTTCTAAGTCATTCTAAGAATCCATGAACACGAGGCACACTACAACCTTAGCACATTCTAGATACATACATTGCATCCATGCAAAGATTTGGGGCTTTTGTGACTCCTAATCTAAGAAGATTATAAGGAATGATCACGATCACACGTTTATGCTTACCCTCGATCTAATCCTCCTTTCTCATCCGTCACGGGGATTGAGAGGTCTTCTTTTCTCAAAGAATAACATGCATCATACTAGTTTGCTAAGCATATTTTGATTTCCTTGTTTATTTGTTTCAAGAGCAATTCATGTCCCCCTTTAGACTAGGAAAACTTTATTACTTGATATATGATTAGACGATTTTTCCTAGGGTTGTTTTGTGTGATCTTTCACTTTTGCATTGCATGATATTTGATTAAGATCTTATGAATGATATCTTATCTTTAGATCTTCCAATTTCAAGTTTTCTTATGTAATGTAATATACTATCATAGTATTAATTGCCGAACCATACATAGTATAAGATGATTATTTGGCTGCTAATTGAGGCCCGTCGAAAGACGGGGCGAGTTGAGGGTGTTTTAGTCGCGACAAAGGCTCCTTCCTCTCTCGTACCAAAATCCCGAGCCAAGTTCTTTGGTTATGAAGGACCGGTGCCCTTTATCCATTTGGGTGAGTCAAATTAGGTTTCTTGGTTCCTTAAAGACCAAGTGGCGACTCTGTATCTGTTTTCAACAGACCTTTGCTCTTTCTTTGATCAAAATCAAACAAGTTTCAAAAGCAAACAAAGCGGTGGAATCCCGGTATCCACAATCTGGCGACTCTGCTGGGGATTTTTATTTTAAAACAAAATAATACAGAGGTTTGACTCATAAGAAGCATCCTTAAAATCATCTTTCTACTATGTTTGGTTCACCGCATTGCACTCTTGCATTTTCCCCCTCCGACTGTGTCTGAAACGCGGCGCTGACATTGTTCAGTTCTTGCTGTGCCAGGGCACAAGTCACCGTTGATACTGTACCTTCCAAGGTATATCAAAAAGAGTAAACACTTCTGTACTTTCTCTCTGCCGGTATATTGGAACTCTCGTCAATAGACCCTCTTTGACTAAACCCAGCCTTTGCATATAGATTCCTATAGAACCTTTCATAGGACTGTTCTTTTATCTTTTCAGATAGGACAATGTGATATAACTGCTGTATGCCCTGATGGGATTACCTGAGCGGTGTAGACGTTTATGTGGCATAGAACATAACCTCTTTCTTATGATTCCCAAGGCAATCACTCACATGTGATTACATTGAGTTGACCTGCCTAGGCACCATGACAAGGATGTCTGCTCCATGTTCACAAAGATATACACCGCAAACCTTGTTTGTTGGTCCTAGGACATAGGAGTATGAAAACTAGCTAGACAGTATGATCACCATCATAACCTGTTCCTCCCAGAAACTCTGTCCAGATATCCCAGATATAACCATATTAACCAGTTTTTTTCAGAAACTCTGTCTAAATCTCCCTGATTTCCCAGATATACCAGTTTCTCCTAGAAACTCTGTCCTATCTCCCAGAAACTCTATCCAAATTTCCTAGAAATATCCAAAGTATCTGTTTTCCCAGAAGCTCTGCCCAAATCTCCCAAATTCTCCAAAAATCCCAGCATCTCTGCCCAAATCACCCAGAAATGCCCAGATATTCTTGTTTCCCCTGGAAACTCTATCCATATTTCTCAGAAATGCCCAAAATACCAGTTTCTCCTAGAAGCTCAGTCCAAATCAACCAGAAATCCTTATTTCTCCTAGAAACTCAAATGACTTCTAGAAATTTCTCCGAATCTTCCAAACCCATGTTTCTCCCAGAAACTCTATCCGAAATTCCCAAAGTATCCCGAAAATCCCTATTATCCCTAGGTGATCATACTGGAAAGTAAGGTTAGCACACTCTGTATGGCTAGGACCTTATTTGTTTAACTGTTATCTGTTAGAAGTAGGGGCATCATATAGATTAGGGCTTGTATCTTCATGCTTGTCTCATGTGCATGCACCATTCTCATCAGTCTGCGCACACTATCTCAGTCAGTCTGTACATAAGTCAGTCCATCTTCCTTAACCTCACTGTCATTGTCTCTCTAGTCATCACTATCAGAATCTAATAAACTCCTCTCGAATCTATAGGTCATTATATATTCCCAAAATCAGCCACTGAGATCCCCATCCTGGGTCAGTAGTTCGAACAGTCATTTGGTTAAAATCAGTCCGCCGAGAAAATTCAACATGAATCAGGAAACTTTGGAAGCCAAGGTCACTGAATTAATCAATCAACAGTCAGATCGGCTGACTCAAGTTCTGAAATTTATGGAAGAGTTTCGACAACAGCAACCACAGTACCCACCTAGGTTCCCACCACCACAAGGGTTCATGCCACCACCACCGCCTGGATTTGGACCACCTCCCAAGAATAATGGGAAAGAAGAATGGTTTTAAGGAGTCCCGCCACCTGTATATGAGAAAAAGCTCCAAGAGAAAATGAACAAGGTCGACAAGCTTGAGAACATACTAAGAAAGCGTAAGGGAGTCGACGATTACATGTTAGATCTGGAAGGATTGTTTGAGCCCAACAAGGTGAGGCTACCCGAGAACTTCAAGATGCCTGAAATCGACCGTTTTGACGGAACTGAAAATCCGAAGAGCCACGTTAAGTTTTGTATGAGCATTTTTGTCACACCCCAACCCGCCTCCTGCGGATTAGGACACGTGTAACAATGCTACAAGCTCCCAATTACATTAATTTGCAAAGAAACATACGAATTACTAAGAAACGCATGTATTTAACCACATTAAACAACTCTATTGTTACAAAATAGGCCCCAAGGGTAAAATGGTAATTAATAAGATATAGCAAGTTTTATACCAAAAGATAGATCTTTGAGTCCCGGTTCCAATGCAAAAAACGGCGCGCGAATCCGAGTTTTCTAGAGAGAGTTATGTCCGTTTTCGTAAAAGCCGACAGTGCTGAATCTGGACCTGCGGATCGATCCGCCCAAAACCGGATCGATCCGGATCTAGCAGATTGTCATCTCCGGCTCCTCCAGAAGCTCCGGATCGATCCGCTTAAGGCCCGGATCGATCTGGTTCCTGCAGAAGTCATTTTTGACAGAAAAACCCCTATTTAAACAGCCCGAACCTCCGTGTCGTTTATTAGGACATTCCCGCACTCGATGTCCCGGTTGATCACATACATAACAATTACCCTTAATCACCTTGTTTCGATTCGGACAATTCCTCGAAATATGTCCGAGTTCTTGACAACTATTACAAGTTATCGTTTGATAACACTTCCCCCAATGTTGTTTATTGCATGTTGAACACCACGGTTTCTCCTCACTTGAACCCCTACTTATCGATTGACTTCCAGAGTTTTGTCTTTTGAAACTTTCATGTTCACTATACTGGCTTGACCCTAACCTCTTGTTTTGTTGGCTTACTGGTGGTGGCATGCTTGGATTGAACCCAATGTCTCTTTCTGCAATGGAAGCAATGTCTAATGCCCCAGCATAAGTCTGAGGTCGAAATACTGTTACTCGCGCCCGGATATCATTTCTAAGTCCTACTACAAACTTTCTTTCTTTCACTTTCTCAGGTGATACAATATCCCCGGCAAACCTTGCCAAACTTGTGTACTGCGTTGAATAATCTCTAACCGACATCCCCCCTTGTACCAACTCCATGAACTCTTGTGCTTTTTGATCATTGAAGGATTTCGGAAAGTATTGCGCATTGAATATCTCAAGAAATTGATCCCAAGTGGTCGGTTGCCCTGGGCCAAGCTTGGTACGCCACCAATATTGCGCCTCATCCTTCATTGTGTCAGCTGCAAATAAAACTTTTTTCTCTTCTGTACATGGTAACACTCTGAAAATCTTCTCCATGTCTGATATCCAAAAATTTGCCCTCATCGGATCAGCTTATCCACGGAAGATTGTCGGCTTTTGCTTGTGAAATTTTGAAATAGTAACAACTTCCTCCCTCGGGTTCGGATTTGGTGGTACCAATCTTTCCTCAACTACACGTGTTTCTGCCACTCGGAGTAGTCCTTCAATAGCCCTTTCAACTCGTTCCATTCGGTTTGGGTTCTCGCCCCCAGACATTATGCTCTTAGCACCCACAATATAATATACGCACACATGTTACTTTAAATAATCCCATGGCATGCTAATCATCACTAAAAGCATGCTAAGTAAACGTGAATGCATGATCATGCAACTACGTGTCGTTGTGTGCACAATACGCGTCGTACGTCACTCGTCCCCAAGGCTCTAGCCTATTGCTCTAATACCAAAAACTGTCACACCCCAACCCGCCTCGTGCGGATTAGGACACGTGTAATAATGCTACAAGCTTCCAATTACATTAATTTGCAAAGAAACATACAAATTACTAAGAAACGCATGTATTTAACCACATTAAACAACTCTATTGTTACAAAATAGGCCCCAAGGGTAAAATGGTAATTAATAAGATATAGCAAGTTTTATACCAAAGGATAGATCTTTGAGTCCCGGTTCCAACGCAAAAAACGGCGCGCGAATCCGAGTTTTCTAGAGAGAGTTATGTCCGTTTTCGTAAAAGCCGACAGTGCTGAATCTGGACCTGCGGATCGATCCGCCCAAAACCGGATCGATCCGGATCTAACAGATTGTCATCTCTGGCTCCTCCAGAAGCTCCGGATCGATCCGCTTAAGGCCCGGATCAATCCGGTTCCTGCAGAAGTCATTTTTGACAGCAAAACCCCTGTTTAAACAGCCCAAACTCACCCAAATCATCATTCAAACCTCATGGACACATCCATAACCATTTTCAATCCTCAAGAAACTTTTCAAATACATTCCTAAACATGGTGTAACATACACATACTCATAATTGAATTACACCAACCATGAACACAATTCCTTTTGAGTTCAAAACAAGTTTTTGAAGTTTAACCTTTGGCAAAAACTAAGATTTCATGAAACCTTCTTGGAAATGAACCCAAGTTATAACTAACAACATAAACCATTAAAGAAGCCTTTCAAACCATCTCCAAGCAACCATTTGCATAAACCTTCCAACAAGAGGATCAAACCTCACAAGAACATTTATTTACAAGGGAAACTTAACCAAAATCTACCACCCATGTATCCGGACTTGCCGGAATGATCCAAACATACAACCTACAACTTTCACATATAAATTACATAAGTTCCTTCAAATCTACATTAAACACATGAGTCGTAGGATTCCAAAACTAACTCCATGGATACAACCACGAGTCAAGTCTTTAATCCACAAGTCAAGGATACTAACGCACAAGTTACATTATATTACAAGTTATGAACATATTTACAAAATCCAAATCTCTCCAAATATACACCATTTGTGGTTTACAAGTACAACCCATATAACAAAACTCATAAACAACATCAACTTGGACTTGACATATTACATCCTCCCAAAACTCAAGTTGTTTAAGCATTAGAGTTACATTTTGAAATTAAAACCATCTAAGCATATGGACATAACCACACATATTTACAACTCCCAAGCCCAAACCCGACGTGCCGGTCATTTCCTTTCCTCCTCTCGTGCCGTACCTGCGGTGGTTATTCAATAACCAAAACAGAAATTATATTTGTTTAACCTTTCGCTTAGTGAGTAAAACTAATCACATGTATGAGTGTAATGTCATATTCAATGCACAAATCAACAATTAACATATCATTTAGTCTCCAAAGACCAAATATCAATTCACTGTAACGTCGCTCTTGCCTTTTGCCCTTATGTGCATATAGCACCTCTAATTCACACCATCTCCCATACCCTTCCACAGTTGGGTCGCCACCCACACACCTTTACACAGTTAGCGTAGTGAGTACCCTTACACCGTTGGGTTTTTCCACGTCTCCTTATTATGGAGTAAATCCACGGTGAATCAACATAAAGCTTTCTTCGACCCACATAACACATAATCACATAATCCTCAACATGGCACTTCACAAATCATTTAACACATATTAAACTTCCAATTTAAAGTAAACCAACCAAACCCACATATATCAACAAGTTCATATATACCCAATTCTCATGTCCATGCTCTAATTTACAAGAATTCAACATATCAACATATAAATTAACACATTTAACATGATTTACCTCCAACCCATGGATTAGAGTCACTCACCTTAGCAAAATCTACCCAAATTAAACCAAGAAGATGCTGAATTTACCAAATCCTAACCCAAATCTTACTCCAAAGTAGTTCCTACACATTTTCGGCAAGCCGCTTGTCAGCGTTTAGAGTGAGCTACCAAAATCCAGTAATTTAAACAGAAATTAAGGGTATAGAAACGTTCGTCTCACCTCCACGAGTCCGAAAATGGCTTCGATTCGTGAATCCGACGAACGGCGGCGACGGATCGGCGGAAAAACGACGTCGGCGTCTCGTCTCCGTCTTTCTCTCCCGGGCTCTCTTTGTTTTGCTTAATTTCTGTGAATTATGAGAGTCCATACTCTCTTGACACACATGCAATGCATGTCGTGTGTGTTGTCAAGCATATATTTTTCCAACTTTTCACTTGCACCCCCGGAATTCTTAAGTTCTTATTATGAAATCCCCTAAACATTCCATTAACTACCTAATTATTTAATGAGTGTTTGTCTAAGGTCCGTATGGGTCCCAACGTGGGTCCCACATATTTTGTGAAATTGCTATCGCACATACAAATTTTAAATCTGTTTCATTTATACCCTTTAACACCAAATGCTACATATATATCAACATGTAATATGAAAATGTGTGAACAAATATTCATGTAATCACATAAAATGCATTTAATAATTTAAAATGCAAATTACCATTTTACCCTTCGCTGGGTTCCATTTCAATACCTGTCCCACCTCACTGGGGACTTTTCCAAGTGGTGTCATTTACTGATCACTTTTTCATGGGTGAATCCATAGCCTCCCCTTAATCTACTCTTATACACTAATTAATTTTGAATTAATGCACATTACGAGATAGTTAAACCTTTTTCCCGGGTACGGGTGTTACAATTTTCCAATCAATGGGCTGCACCCATGAGCACATAGCTATGCTGTTCCCTCAAACCCTCCAGAAAGCCGCACTATCCTGGTTCCTAACCCTTGAAACTTCCAAGACCCGAGTTTGGGAAGATGTTGCTAGAACTTTCATTGATCACTACTCCTACAACCAAGAGCTTGATGTCACCATCCGAGATCTGGAAACTACCAAGCAGAATTTTAATGAGTCCTTCACTGCATTCTTGAGCAGATGGAGGAATAAAGTAGCCCAAATGATCCACAGGCCTGTTGAGAAAGAGCAAGTACGTATGCTGGTCAAGAACCTGCAACCAGTATACCATGAAAAACTATTCTACCAGTCCATTTCAACATTTGAAGAGTTGTTTGAGGTTGGAACTAGAATCGAGGATGCTATCTGTGAAGGCAAGATCAATGGAGTTGGGTCACTAAAAAAGGAGAAGAGACCCTACACCTTTGGTGAAGATCAAGAGAGCCTAGATGTCAATGCCTTAAGCCCATCATCAAGCCAAAATGACTGCAGTAAGAGGCACAAGAAAGGAAACCAAAGAGTCTTCACACCACTTGACTTGAGCTTATCCTCCGCTCTCAATCACCTTGTTCAAAAGGGCCACCTTGTACCTTTGGAGCCTAGTAAGCCTCCTAATCACCCACCTCCTGGGTATAATGAATCCAAGTATTGTGATTACCACCAAGACCAAGGCCATGAGACTGACAACTGTAAGAGGCTCCGTCACTCAATTCAGGATCTCTTAGATGATGCGCCGCAACCCAATCCAATCCACCACCTCGGTCTCGACCAACCCTTGACCTATCCGTTTAAATGATCCCCTTCGCTGAGGACCATGAATGTTGAACCTGTGCCGGTGAAGTGATGGTGTTTGGGACTCTTACTAGAAAACCAAATGAAGATGCTCTTTAAAAAAAATAATAATAATAAAAATAAAAAGAATAAGTGAGTCACTGTGACATTCCATTTGAGATCAAGTCGAGTCTAGTCGAGTCTGTTGTATGTTTTTCCTATTTCAAGTTTAGTCTTGTGGTCGAGTCTATCTGTCACCGAGTTGTTAATGAGTCTGTAATCCTTCTCTACTGATGGAAGGAAGTCTCATTTTGCCTACTTTGATGTGTCTAGTCATAGATGCATGAATCGCTGAACTGAAGTGTCACTTTTCAAATTACCATGGATATTACTGTGCTAAAAAAAAGGGTAATTTTTTTTTACTCAAACAAAAAATCCTGAAAGGTCAAAGTCCATTTTGCGCTGACACCGATGAAGAGCTGAGAATTGATAGTCTTACTTTAAGAATTCAAAATTGCTTTTGCTCAAAACTCGAAAAGACACACTTGGAACTGATTTGGGGCTTGCCCAACACCCTTGTCCACCATTTTAAAGCCTTGAGCCCAGTCCAATCAAGAGCCACGCAATCTATCCGATTGAAAGCAATGCAAACTTAGCCCTTGATGGTAGCCAAACATTTCAGTGAGTTTCATCTCCACTTTCAAAAAAAAAAAAAAAAAGCAGAAAGCAAAAAAACAAAGAAAGAAAAAGAAAAGAAAAGAAAAGAAAAAGCTCGCTAGGTAGAAAAACCCGAAAGGGCACCTAGGCAGAAGTTAGAGCTGAAAAAGGTGTTGATTTCCAAAATCTGACCCTAGCCAGTCAAAATATTGGAGAAAATTTTGATGAAACAAATGAGAGAATCATACGCTTCAAGGTATGTCATAAGAACATGCCTAGATCACATTTCAAAAAGCTCGGAACGACCACAAAAAATTCTGAGAACTGATATGCACATTCTGGAATTCTGAAATTATAATCAAAAGATCTCATAAGAATCAACTGTGTGAAAAGGAAAATTGAATGGCTAGGCGAAAGTGAAAAGGATCAATCCTCAAAACAAAAGAAAAAGAAAAAGAAAAAGAAAAGAAAAGAAAAGAAAGGGAGATGGAAACTGAATCCTCCTCTTCAAAGCTACCATAAGTAACCCAAGTTTGAACTTCTTTGACGATTGGTTTAAAAAACCCTCATACCTCAAACCCCTTCTTTCAAGACCTTGCCTTGAACTACGCTCGACCTGATTCCCACTCGGGGATACGTAGGCAACCAAATCGGTTCGGTCGCTCCACCCACAAAAATAGCCCAATTTTTTTCAAGCTTCGGCCCGAACTACGTTGGACCTGATCCCCGTTCAGGGATACGTAGATAGACTTTGAAAAAAGAAAAGAAGTATGGCTCGCTAGGTTGAAAATTCGAAAGGACGTCTAGGCAAAAGTTAGAGCTGAATCCAAGGTGAGCAATAACAAAAGAGAGAAAAAAGCTCGCTAGGTCACCTCACTAGTACCTAGGCAAAAGTTATGAGCATTTGAGAGATTAAAGTCACAGTCCTTGCCTCAAGCCAGAAATCACCTTCCATACTAGGGGCAAACTTTGGCTACTCGCCTCGTTTGCCTAAATTTTACTATCTACCCTTCATACAAGGGGCAAACTTCGGTAACCTACCTCGTTTGCCCAAAACCTCCAATGAACCTTCCTCCAAACTAGGGGCAAACTTCAGTCGTTCACCTCGTTTGCCTACCGATCCCACTTCATGGCCTTCAAACTAGAGGCAAACTTCGTTTGCCACCCGATCCCTATACACCAATGGTAAGCCTTCAAGTCACAAACATTGTCTTGAACAGATGGAAACGGAGCATCTTTTATTCTATAAGCTAAGGCACTAATTCAAAGAGCATCTTGGGAGAAGCAAAGAAATTTATTAGATCAGTAGGGAGGAATTTTCAAAAATAAGATTCACCATCAAAGTGATGCCACGTTAAGGTGAGAAGTAAACACAAAAGAGAAATGGTACATCATTTATGACAAGAGCACATCAAGTTTTGGCAAGTCGAGCTTGTTTCATTTTGGTGTCAAATGTGTCACCCTCGTGTGTCGGTATCTGTCAGTTTTGAGTCTGTCATAGTCGGTCGTAGTCTCAAATGTGTAAGTCAATAGTGACGAATAATGAATTTTTCAAATCAAGTTATAAAGAGCATTCCAATGACAATACAAGCAGGAGTACCAAACATCATTACTGCCCAGACAAGGCGTCAGCATGAGAAGTGTCCAAACTTAGGGCAAATGCAAATTTCATCCCTTTCTAAACTGCCAAAAGTTAACCATCTTTCTTCATGCAACATAAGTCCATGAGTGGCTTCCTTTCTCCTAGCAACATAAGTCCATGAGTGGCTATTGATCTTTCATCTTTCTTCATGCAACATAAGTCCATGAGTGGCTGTTGATCTTTCATCTTTCTTCATGCAACATAAGTCCATGAGTGGCTATTGATTATCTTTCTTTCTTCATGCAACATAAGTCCATGAGTGGCTGTTGATGATCTTTCTTCCTTCCTGCAACATAAGTCCATGAGTGGCTGTTGATCTTTCATCTTTCTTCATGCAACATAAGTCCATGAGTGGCTGTTGATGATCTTTCTTTCTTCTAGCAACATAAGTCCATGAGTGGCTGTTGATCTTTCATCTTTCTTCATGCAACATAAGTCCATGAGGGGTTGTTGATGATCTTTATTTCTTCATGCAACATAAGTCTATGAGTGGCTGTTGATGATCTTTCTTCCTTCCTGCAACATAAGTCCATGAGTGGCTGTTGAACTTTCATCTTTCTTCATGCAACATAAGTCCATGAGTGGCTGTTGATGATCTTTCTTTCTCCTAGAAACAAAAGTCCATGAGTGGCTGTTGATCTTTCATCTTTCTTCATGCAACATAAGTCCATGAGTGGCTGTTGATGATCTTTCTTTCTTCATGCAACATAAGTCCATGAGTGGCTGTTGATGATCTTTCTTCCTTCCTGCAACATAAATCCATGAGTGGCTGATGATCTATCATCTTTCTTCATGCAACATAAGTCCATGAGTGGCTGTTGATGATCTTTCTTCCTTCCTGCAACATAAGTCCATGAGTGGCTGTTGATCTTTCATCTTTCTTCATGCAACATAAGTCCATGAGTGGCTTCCTTTCTCCTAGCAACATAAGTCCATGAGTGGCTGTTGATCTTTCATCATCTTCATGCAACATAAGTTCATGAGTGGCTGTTGATCTTTCATCTTTCTTCATGCAACATAATTCCATGAGTGGCCGTTGATAACCTTCTTTCATCCTAAAGCAACATAAGTCCATCACTCTCCTCTTTCAATGTCAAAACCTTAAGTGCCGCAGGCCATCTCTGTATCTCTCATCACAAATAGAATGATACCTTGATTCCCATTTAAAGGACGTATTTCCTTCTTCCTAGCAGAGTACATTATCCTTCAGCTCCCGGAGGCCCTGACCGGCCCTCTTGGATTGAGCGCCGAGAGAGATTCTCAAAGAATCCATCAGCTCCTGAAGGCCCTAACCGGCTCTTTTGGATTGAGCATTGCGAAATCTGACCAACCACGAGAGATTCAGAGATGGATCCCGATTCTAGGTCAAGATTTGAAGAGAGATTCTCAGAGATGCCCTGATCGGCCCTCTTGGATTGAGCACCGAAAGAGATTCTCCGAGAACCCTACATCATCCTCTGAGGACAGAAACCAAGAGATACCAGCTCCCAGAGGCCCTGACCGGCCCTCTTGGATTGAGCGCCGAGAGAGATTCTCAGAGAGTCCATCAGCTCCCGAAGGCCCTAACCGGCTCTTTTGGATTGAGCATTACACAATCTGACCAACCACGAGAGATTCAGAGATGGATCCTGGTTCTAGGTCAAGAATTGAGGAGTGATTCTCAGAGAGTCCCCTACCATCCCCAGCAGAAGATAGAAGAAGTCCGAACGGATACTCAGGACTTATCATCATAAGGATCGGCCAACGATTGAAAACATCACTCGTAGTCAAATCACCCCGATTCCGAGCTAGGGCAAGCAATGTCTATTCACAATTCAAGGATCCGTATCCACTGATTATCATGAGCTTTTTCACCTGTCAGCCATTATGAGTTTCCTCACTTATCGTGAGCCTCTTCACTCCGGTTATCTCACCTGTCAATTATCGTGAGCTACCCCACTTATCATGAGACTCCTCACTTTGGTTATTATAAAACTGTCAGTTATCATGAACTCCCTCGCCTATGGGTTATCCTTAGTTGTCATCCTCAGGGACCCCACATCTGACTACATTCGCTCGCAAAGCACAGAAGTTTGTCCCTAAACCCAGAGTCTTCTAAACCTTGATGTCCTTATCCGAGTCATCCACCACCTCACAGTCACAAACGCTAGCACAACACCGGTCCACTCGGGGTGGCACACACCCCACAGCACCTGCTCATACTAGGATCATAACACTAGACATGATAGAACTCATGACACAATTCATATCACATCCATGCATTGCATATCATCCTCATAGCATAGCATCCGCATGTCTTGTTGTGCATATGTGATTTGTTCCTTTGTGCCCTGAACTACGTCCTGGTCTGATTCCCCCTGGGATACGTAGGCAGCTCACGCGGAGCACGACCAGCACTGACCTCAGCATCATTGCATCTTTTGCAACGCTTTTTATCCTAAATCTATAGCCTCCAAAAGACCTGTCTCTTTAAAGCTTTGGCACTCGCTTGCGACATGTGTTGCCTCGCAAGTTCATGCCAAAGAGGGGCAAACTGTAGACATCCCATTTTGTCGGCTATCAGATTTAGGAGACCCATAGCTTGGTGATTCACAATGATCGAAAAAGGACACGAAAGGACTCCTGGAAGTTGTTTCTATTTCTCAAAATGCTCAGAATGACCAAAATGCCCCTGAAAGCCCGAAAGCTCCCAGATTTGGACCAAAAGTTCTAGAAACATACTACGTCATAAGAAAAATAATAAAAAAAGTTTTTAAGTAAAATCGGATGAAATCGTCAGCTCCCAGAGACCCCCGGAAGTCCCGGAAGTTCCCGAAAAGTCCCCGTTGACCGGTTTGACCAGGTTTGACCAAAGTTTGATCAAGTTTGACCAAGTTTGACCGATATCGTCTGAATTCACCAGAATCATTATAGATCATGAGAAAAGTATTAAAATGAGTTTTAAAAGAAAATCGAGCAAAAACGTCAGCTCCTGGGAACTCCCAGAAGTTTCCAGAACTTCCCGGGAATCCCAGGTTTGACCAGTTTGACCAGAATTTGACTTTAAAACCGGGGCACAATAACAATTTTCAAATATTTTTCATGGATACTAGAGGTCAATAGCTTTCCAACGGTATATCGCACATAATTTTCGGATTTAAAACGAGTCTATTATGAATTTTCGAAGGCGAAAAAGGCGATCAATTTGGAGTTCGTACGCATTTTCTGTGAATTTCGGACGAAATAGGGCCTTTTCGCGAATACCGAAACCTCTGGGGGCCTAAATAGCATTATCTGGACGACGAAGGAGCAGTGCCGCCGCGGCACTGGCCCACTGCCGCCGCGGCACTGGCCTAGTGCCACCGCGGCCCTCCCTTCCAGAATAGTGTATTTTTGTAATTTTTCTTAGGGATTCATTTTGATTAATTGAAAACCAAAACGACGTAGTTTTATGTTCACAGATGTTTGGGACCAACGGGAACACTTCTAAAATCCCAAAACCACCCCAAATTGGCCTATATAAACCCCCCATTGCTCTTCATTTTGGAGGGGCCAAGTGCAAAAGCTTGAAAAGTTGTAGAGAAGAAGAGAGATAGAGATAGGTTTAGAAGAGAGAAAAGGAGCTTCCACCTACCATTTTGCTATAGAAAGTGTGTTTTAATCTTGTGTTCTTCCATTATCTCTCTTATACTTCACATCCCAAACACCCCCAATCACCATTCTTGAACATTCTTGAGTTAGGAAGCTACTTCCATGTCCAAATGTCAAAATCTATGAGTGAAACACCAAGCTACAAGTCCAAAATCACATTGATTATCATCTATTGATTGTTATTTACTTACTTGTTCATATTATGTTCATCTCTTCTTGCCTCATTTCTTTTTGATTTTCTTTATTTACTTACTAGTTCATCATCATCTAGATGATGACATGAAGTTTGAGGTGAGTGAATCCTTATGGATAGTAGCTCTTAACCTCAAAAACATGTTTGATAGATAATGATCATAACTTCAATACCTCCAAGGTATCCTTGAAGTTATGTTCAAATGAAAATAAATCTCTCCAACAATCTTGGAGGTTCTTGATGATGAGTTTGATGTTGGCATTTTAAGTGGCTATGATCTTTATTGAGTATTGAAAATACATTTTCAAAACCTCTATTTCAAAACCCCCCTTCAATCCTTTTGATCACAAGAAAGAAAACCTTGTTTTTCCCAAAAATCTTCAAAACAGTGAGTCAAAACAGTGAGTGATCTGAGTTCAAAGATTTCTCTAGAACTCAATACTCAATGTAGGGATGCAAGGCCACTTGGAAAGTCTTCCGATTTTTGGTTTGACTTGAAAATACTTGAAAATGGTCCATTTGGACACAAACATTCTCTCCAGATATTCTGCCTCTGTTGTCACAGCAGCTTGGTTGACTTCTAACTTCTTTTTCAGAAAACCTTTCCAAAAGGGGTGGTCCTAAATTATTTTTCCCTTAAACTTCAATGTCCTATGGAACTTTCTGTATAAAATGGGCCTCCAGATCATTTGTTTGCATTTTCTAAGATATTTCAACATTTCAGTCAACAGTACGGACTCTGTTTCTAAGTGACCTCTATTGTTTATATGATTTCTCTCAATCTGTGATAGTTATTAAAGATTGGTTTTTTGGGTTATATTCTAGACACAATAAGAAACATCTCTATAAACAATCATGCATTGAAAGCATTCCTAACCCCTCTTCTCAATTTTCCAAAGATCTAGTTACTGTTCTGTCCACTATTCACAGCAAACACATTTTAACTTTCATTCCTTGATTTGATGCTTATATGCATTCCAAATTAGTTCATATCTTAGGAAGTAGTTCATACTACATTTGTACATATCCTATATTGATTTCATTCATTTATTCATACACATTCTAGACTTCTAAGTCATTCTAGGAATCCATGAACACGAGGCACACTACAACCTTAGCACATTCTAGATACATACATTGCATCCATGCAAAGATTTGGGGCTTTTGTGACTCCTAATCTAAGAAGATTATAAGGAATGATCACGATCACACGTTTATGCTTCCCCTCGATCTAATCCTCCTTTCTCATCCGTCCCGGGGATTGAGAGGTCTTCTTTTCTCAAAGAATAACATGCATCATACTAGCTTGCTAAGCATATTTTGATTTCCTTGTTTATTTGTTTCAAGAGCAATTCATGTCCCCCTTTAGACTAGGAAAACTTTATTACTTGATATGTGATTAGACGATTTTTCCTAGGGTTGTTTTGTGTGATCTTTCACTTTTGCATTGTATGATATTTGATTAAGATCTTATGAATGATATCTTATCTTTAGATCTTCCAATTTCAAGTTTTCTTATGTAATGTAATATACTATCATAGTAGTAATTGCCGAACTATACATAGTATAAGATGATTATTTGGATGCTAATTGAGGCCCGTCAAAAGACGGGGCGAGTTGAGGGTGTTTTAGTCGCGACAAAGGCTCCTTCCTCTCTCGTACCAAAACCCCGAGCCAAGTTCTTTGGTTATGAAGGACCGGTGCCCTTTATCCATTTGGGTGAGTCAAATTAGGTTTCTTGGTTCCTTAAAGACCAAGTGGCGACTCTGTATCTGTTTTCAACAGACCTTTGATCTTTCTTTGATCAAAATCAAACAAGTTTCAAAAGCAAATAAAGCGGTGGAATCTCCGTATCCACAATGGTTTCAAAGCCCAAAGATTCAAATCCAGGGGAACCACCATTCGAGACAAGAGCTGGGGATTATTTCCATGCTCTCAATCATTTTAATTCATATGTGAAGTCAAGAAAGTCATTACATGAGTTGGCAGAGGCCAGTGAACAACCAGTCTTCTATATCGGCTGTGCAGATATATTGGCAGTGCCACTCCAAAACCAAGCTCATGGTATTACGAATGATGAAACGATATCAAGGGTAGAAAACAATCAGGGTAAGGTAATTCAATGACTAAGGAAATTTCAGGTTACGTTGAATAAAAATAAGTTTGAAAAAAGAAAAGGGGCAGGGATGTCCTAAGATAAGTATAACAAGCCTGATCATGACAGAAACTTCAATAGACAGAACAAGCCCAAGGGGCCAGCTAACCAAGGTCAGAAGAGGGGTTTAGAGCCTGCACTTTATCCCAACACCAAATCAAGGATGGTGCTTCCTCTGGTACCACAAGATGGATGGTGGATATATGTTTAACATCTTATATTTTCTCAATACCATGAATAACCCTTTTTAACTCGGACTTGAAGAGACGTATGCTGCCTAAAAAGGCAGCCCAGGAAAAAAAACAACCATTTATGAGAAGGGTCAAAGGTAGATCAAACCAATGTATGCAAAAAGTAGAGGCAAAGCCTGAAAGTCAGGATGATGACAACAAAAATGCAGCTACCACAGAGGTAGGTGATGACCTGTCAGAATTCGATGAGCAAGGGGGCCAAGAAAATTTAGAGAGGGTAGACCACCAGTCTTCAGATCAAGAAAACCTTGTTATGTTTGAGTTTAGGGTGATGATGCAGGATGATGCAGACCATATCAGTAGTCAAGTCCAGCCTAATGCTAAACACCTAGTAAATTTAGTGGATTTAGAATGGTCAAAAGACAACAGTTTAGGTAGCCTCTTTGACAAAATTCAAATATTTTGATTAGGAAAATCATTGTGTGTCTTTATGACAACATGGTTTATACAATTCTATACGCTTTTGTAGCATAAGAATGGTAGCCTGATGGCCTAGAAGGGGATGTCAATGATGAGTCAGAACCCATGGTACTCATCACTGAAGAGGTACAATCACTTGAGCTAGTGCTTTAAAACATATGAATTTCAGACTCAAAGTAGAAGATGGCTATTATATTTGATAAGCCAAATGCTAGAATGGCTAAACACTTAAGGCCATTATATGTCAAGGACAATTTTAATAGTGTCCTAGTGTCCACAGTCCTAGTGGATAATGGGGCTTCTGATAATTTATTACCTTCACATATGCCTAAAAAATTACAGAAAACTAACGATGATCTCATTGACACTAATGTGGCAGTAGGATTTTCAGGAGCATCAGTCCAACTAAAGGGAGTTCTCCCAATCACTGTGTATATTGGGAGTAGAACTACCTTAACGACATTCTTTGTGGTCAATACCACTTCTCACTATAATGCTCTATTAGGCCAGGATTGGATTCACACGGCATGGTATGTGCCATCTACTTTGCATCAATGTTTTATTTTTTGGAACGAAGAAGAAGGAGAACCAAAAATCATCGAGGCTGACAAGAAGCCATTTCTGGTAGAATGTCATGTGGCTGAGGCAAAATTCTCTAACATTGATATGGCCCCGTTAAAATGGTCATCCTAAAGGGATCGCTCATGCAGTAAGTAGAGGTGGCCATGAATATGATGAATAAGACAATGATGTTTAAGGAAAGATAACCATCTTGAAATTTATCTTGATATCCTATGTCGAATTTAGGATGATGTCTGCATCAATGTTCAGAGGATAGCTTGCTTAGCAGATTACGTGACGGAGGAGGCTGATCAGGCTGAGCCAAATCAAATCCAGTATTTATATTGCCATCAGCACCTACCTAGGTGGATAATATTAAGGTTGAAGTCTAGGATCTATTGGAAGAAGTCAACTTAGGGTAGGGAAATGGTCCCAAGAGGATTCATTCATAAGTCAACTTCTCTAAACAGATTTTAAAACACATTTGGTTAGCTTATTGCATCAGTATCAAGATTGTTTTGCTTAGGACTACCATGAGATGCCTGGATTAGAAAGAAGTTTTGTGGAACATCAACTCCCGATAAAGCCAGTATATAAGCTTTACAAGTAGTCTCCAAGACGGATGGTGAATGATATCATCATAAAAGTTAAGGAGGAAGTGGAACGATTATTGAAGGCTGGGTTCACCCGCACGACTATATATGTTGAATGGCTTTCAAGTATTATTCATGTTTTAAAAAAGAATAAAAAATTGAGAATATGGACTGACTTTAGAGATCTTAATAAGGCTACTCCCAAAGATGAGTATCCCATGCCTATTACTGACAGGCTAATAGATTTAGCATCCGGGCATGAGATTCTTAGCTTTATGGATGGACATTTCGTCTATAACCAAATTTTATAACCAAAGAAGATGTGGCAAAAATAGCATTTCAATGTCCGGGGGAAGTTGGGACCTTTAAGTGAGTTGTAATACTATTTTGGGCTAAAGAATACTGGGGCAACTTACCAACGAGCTATGAATGCCATATTTCATGACATGATTGGAAAGTGGATGGAAGTCTATATTGATGATGTGGTGGCGAAATCAACCTTTGATGACCATCTAAAATTTTTAACAAAAAGCTTTGAAAGGATGAGATGCCATCAGCTTAAAATGAACCCATTAAAATGTGCATTTGAGCCTCAGCTGGAAACTTTCTTGGATTTTCAGTGTATCAAAGGGGGATTGAGGTTGATAAAAATAAAACCAAAGTCATCATAGATGCAAGACCACAAACTAATAAGAGACAATTATAGAGATTGCTTGGCCAAATTAACTTTTGTGCCGATTTATCTTTAATTGTGCAGGCAAAACTATAGTTTTCTGCACATTATTGACACTGAAGAATGAATAGGAGTTTGTGTAGAGATAGGAACACCAGCTGGATTTTGAGCAAATCAAAGGATATCTTGCCAAGCCGCCTATCTTAGTCTCTCCTAAACCAAATAATCCTTTAAGGTTATATGTATCAGCCTCTAATGATTCAATTAGGAGCCTGTTAATTAGAACAATGATAGGAATGTAGAACAAGTGATTTATTATTTAAGCCGTATACAGACTAATGTAGAACAGAGATACACATCAATGGAAAAGTTATGTTTGGCTTTCTTCTTCTCTTGCATTAAGTTAAGATATTACATATTACCAGTAATAGTGTAAATCATGTGCAAAATAGATGTTATTAAGTATATTTTGTCAAGACCAATTATCACTAGTAAAGTGGCAAAATGGTCTTTAATACTTTTAGAATTCAACCTGCAATATGTTCCCCAAAAAGCTACTAAATGACAAGTCCTGGCTGATTTCTTGGCTAACCATTCATGTTTAGATATAAGTCCTGAAATCCTAAAAGGGGTTGAAATTGGATAAGTGTCTGTTACCCCTTGGGTGCTATGGTTTGATGGGTCTAGTACAGAAGAATTAGTAGGTACAGGAATCATCCTCACATCCCCATTTGGAAAGAAGACATAATTTCTTTCAAACTTGATTTTAAGTGTTCAAACAATCAGACTGAGTAAGAGGCTCTGATTATTGGCCTTAATATGTTACAGATGAATGCTGTGATTGTGAATTTAATTGGGGATTCACAAATAGTGATCAATTAACTAGGAAAAAAATATAAGGTGTATAATGACATTTTAAAAAGTATCATATAATTGCTATGAGACTAACTGATAACTTCTCTCAGTCTGTATTAAAATATGTACCTAGGGAAGAAATTGAAGAGGCTAATGAATTGGCCCAAATTGCTTTTGGACTTAGGATCCCATCGATGTTTTTCAGAGGACGATTTTAGTTGAAAAGGTGTCTAAGTTGTCAGTCTTAGAGGAGGATAACACTATTTATGCAATGCCCCTCCAGACTGATGAGGATGATTGGAGTAATCCAATCAATTAATTTTTGGAAAGGCAGTGCACTACTTCCTAGCTAATGGTGAGTTGTTTAGAAAAGCAGCAAATGAATCCGTATTGCAATGTCCTAGTGAATTAATAGCCTTTTAATTGATGAAGCAAGTGCATAGTGGGTTATGTGGTGCTCATGAGGCTGGGACAAAGATGAGATGGTTGATAAGGAGGTATGGTTATTACTGGCCAATAATCTTAAAAGATTGTATTAATTTTGCCAAAGGATGTCAGGCTTGTCAGAGACATGGGCCAATTCAACATGTGCCCGTAATCAGTCTCCAATTAGTTGTTAAACCATGGCCATTTCGAGGAAGGGCAATGGACATTATCGGCAAGATTATCTTACCTAACCCTCATAAAAAAATCATGCTTACATTTTAGTGGCCACTGAATATTTCACTAAATGGGTAGAAGCTGTGCCACTTAAATCAGTCAAACAGAAAAAGGAAATCAAATGTGTTAAAGAAAACATTATATATAGATTTGGATTGCCAAAAACCATCACGGCCGATCGAGGCACGCCCTTTACTGGGGATGATATGTTAGAATTTGCCTTTGGGTATGGCTTTACTATCCTAAATTCAACGCCATATCATTCTCAAGCTAGCGAGCAAGCAAAATCAACCAACAAGATTACTAACTTAAATATTTAGAGGATGGTTAATAATAACCCTAGAGTTTGGCATGAATTACTTTTTGATGTCTTATGGGCATATATGACCTCAAAGAGGTCGAGCATAGGAACCACACCATTTGTACTGACTTATAGGCATGATGTAGTCCTCCAACTCGAATTAACAATAAGATCATTAAAGGTTGCTAGACAGAATGATATGACAATTGATGATTATATTCAAGCCATCCTAGTGGAGCTGGAGGACCTGGATAAGATTAGGTTATTGGCTTTGGATCACCTTAGGTTGTAGAAACACAAGGCTGAGAAGGCCTACAATAAGAAGGCGAGAGTCAAATCTTTCTCTATCGATGAACTAGTCATGAAGGCCATTTTGCCACTTGGGCTCAAAAATCACAGACCTGGTAGATGGTCCCTAACCAGGAAGGACCCTTTTAGGTTCATGAAGTAATAAAAGGGGGAGCCTACCATCTAAGGAATCTAGATGGTCAAGTACACAGTAGGCTTATAAATGGCAAATTTTTAAATAAGTATAAGGCTTGTACATGGGAATCATACTTGCGTCAGTTAGAGCAAGACAGAGAAAATATATAAAAGTATAGATTACTTCTAATCTGTCTGAGGACGGGACCCTAATTATGTCCAAAAGTGGACTGATGAAGGGAAATGAGAAACAAAAACTTATAATGACATGATGTGCTAAGAACAGAGTTATGTGTATATATAAAGATCCAAGCACATTATCCAAAGGCCAAAACCTAGCTAGATAAAACAAAGATAGTAGTTCTGGCCCCATGGCCAATTTGCAAAAATAATAGATCCAAAAACCATGAAAAGTTAAGTCTCTAAAACTCCTAAAAATATAGAAGAAACTAAGAGAGCAAAGCCTGAGACCACTATCAGTCAGTCTAGGCAGTGTGGTCTCTACAGACTTTTGAACAGCAAGCCATGATTCCTCCTGCGTGTCTAGAGTAGAAAGCTCATCGGTCAACTGATCCAATTGATCAGGAACCTTCTCTAGGTCAACCTGTTGGGAGTCATAATTAGCCACCGTCTTCTCCAAATTAGCCCATAGTTTCTTGATATTCTCCAACAACATGCTAGAGCTTTTCACCCCAGCTTCTATAGTGTTAGCCAAGATGATATATTGGTTGGCAACATCCTCCCTTTTTTGAACAAATTGCTTCACATCAGTCATTTGCCAGGTAACTTCTGCCATAACATTGGCAATTTTCTTGAAATATTTTAAGAATGACATTGAAGATGAAGGAATAGCCTATAAATTCTAAAGAAAGTAGGGAGACTACTCCCTCTATGGCCTCGTGCTGACCCATGGCATTCCTAAAGTTTGAGGAGCGCAAGGAGGCCAAAAGGTCTCAGACTTGGATTTGGGCTTCTGTGTGGTTTGGGCTAGTCACTATTTCTATTGGCTTTGGTGGAAAAGGGCCTGAACCTGGCCATTGAGCAAGTATCAGCCTAAGATTCAATGCTCAAAGGCGAAGATCTTTGACATTAGAGGTCATCTGGGAGCCTGAGGAAGTTGGAGTGATGGAAGTGGATGAGCTAGGTCCCACAATAGAGAATGAGGGTTTAGGAAAGAGAGTTTTGGGATACTGGGGGACCTTAGGTGGTTCAGTAAAAGTATCAGTTGGGTCTTTTGAAGTCCTAGTATCACTCTGGCAAGTGAGAGGAGAGACTTTAGTAGGAGAAGAGCTCTCGAGTGAAGAAGGACAGAGCCTAGAAGTCTTTGTGGGGTCAGGCAGATGGGTTGAACCTGAAGAGGTCTGGGATACATAGGGCTGGTTCATCATGTAATACTTTTTGGGTACGAGCTTTTACCCTGGATTTTTCGGCTGCCTTAGGAGTTTCTTGCTAAATGATGTGCTCAGATTCTTCTTCTTCCAATTGAATGGGATACTAAATAGTAATCTGTTCCAAAGCAGGTTTCTTTGTCATTTCTTTGTAGTCTCCCTAGAACTACGTTTGATTAAAGATGGAGCAAAGTAAAAGAAAGATGGTTAGATAAACATGGTGAGACAAAATAAATATATCATTTAGTCCTAATATCGACTTACCTAATGTGTTACAGAACTGGATATGAAGACTGAGTAGCTAGTCTTGGGTCTGCCCAAGCAGACTGATAACTGGAGTGATGGGTTTGTGCCCTCAAACCATTACTTTATGTATGAGACATTGACATTTTAATATATGGATATCAGTTTTACATTTGATTATGTATGTTTCTTTCATGAGATGATTGTTAATCCTTAAGTATCATAGTAAGTAATTCGTGTATGTATGAGATACATATAAACGAGATACGAGTTGCTATTTATTGATACTTATAATTTTTCATAGTGGATGGTGAGACTGGATATTTCATCAGGTTTACACTATAGCATAATTAACTACCATTGGATGGAGTGATTAATCTCAATCACTAGAGTATAGCTCTTAGTTAATATGCTAGTGCTTATAGTGCATTGATGGACCTGAGCTTTCCTATCGACACTCAAGACTGTCAAACAGTCAATAGGAACTCATAAATTGTATAAGGTACGTGTTCTCAATCTTGAGACGATTATGAGCACAAACTATAGATATGGCTGCTTTGACTTACCAATCAGTGAGGTCTATAAAAGACCAACACCTGGGTATCTTGGGTTTATCATATTCATAGGGTTGTGAAAATATATTGTCTAGATAAAATCTACCCTCTGATTCAGAGTAAGCATTCCCTTGAGAATGTCACCAAGTTGATTACTGAGAACTACAGTCTTGTTGATAAGTAGTTATCAACATGTTTGATAATCATGAGAGGTGAATGGGACTCAAGGAATACAAGAAGTAATCATGATTCAGGTTGACAGCAACCGTTTACCCGACTACCTGAATATGATTACGAATGCTGAAGGTTAAGGGACATTAGTACACCATACAAGTCTAGTTATTACTTCAGATATGTTCTTTTGCATTGGAGTTCAGTTATCGTTTTATAGTGGAGTAAACGTTAACTGATCAGTTGGTTAGTTTGCTGATCAAAAAGTTTGGTAGTGGGAGTTAACAACTGGTCTGAGCCAACAATAAAGAACCTAAGAGGTCCCACTCTTAGCTCCGCTAGGATGCTTGGAAAGGCACATGAGGATTTTGTCATGACAAGTTTGATCGATTGAAAAGTCTCAATCGATTGAAGTCTTGGCGTGTTCAATCACTCAAAGGTGATTCGATCGATCGAAGTGCTTCGATCGCTTGAACATTAGGTCAATTCTGGGAATCTATAAATAGGGCAGTTGCATCTAGAAAAAAGAGTTCATCATTTTAATATGCCAAAAGCTACATAAACTATTTCAAGAGCTCCCAAACATTCTCTTTCTTCTCTATTAGAGATCCCATTATCTCTAGCCTCTCCGGAAAGCATTCATAGGAGACATAAGGGTGAAGACAACCTAGTGGATGCTGCTGTCACGCCCCGACGTAGCATAATTCAGGAAAGCATTTAATTTCCTTTATGGACTCGTAGGTCGTGACAAGTGAGTATGACCAATTGTCCCTGCAACAAATAACTTAACAACATTTCTAAGAGAAAGGATACTAATAAACATAAGCTCCAAAATTTAAAACTTACTAAACTATTACATAAGTCAATGTCTTAGGCACAAAACGCCCTTATTCAAAAGCTATTCTCCAGTCTATTACAACTTCAGAAAAATGAAAGACATAGGAAATAATAAGCAGCCTCCTGGAAAGTTCCCTGCCTCTAACTAGCGTAGTCGAAGTACCCTGGCTGCTCCTGCCCCTGAAAATCTGGACATACAGTCCAGGACGCATCAACGCCGTCAGCTTATGAAAGCTGGTGAGTAAAATAAACAAGTGCTCGCAATATATATATATAAGCAAATAAATAACGGTACCATTTAACTTTAACATTAATATATTCAAGGTTCCAATTCCAACATGAATCACGGGGGAATATAGTAATAAATAAACACGAAATTGTACATGAATTGTGAAACATCTTATTTTACAAATTCTTTCCTTTAGAACAATCCAATTTAATCAACACATCATTTCAGCTACCAGGAGTAATAAGTATTCAGTCATCCAATTCATACGCTACACTATCGCCTCCAATACCAGGAATACTATCCGATCGGTATTGAAGTCACACGCCACACTACTGCCTCAGATACCAGGAATACTATCTGATCGATATCTAGACCAAACACAACCAACCATCGCTCCGGATATCAGGAATACTATCCGATCAATATCCGAAACGCGCGCCTTAGATACCAGGAATACTATCCGATCGATATCTAAGTCGTACACAACACTGTCGCCTCCAATACCAGGAATACTATCCGATCGATATTGAGGTCGCACACCAAAACGCCACCCTTTATTCTTTTCACGCTTTCTCACACACATGCATGTTGACATAACCCCGACCCTAATATGTATGTCAATGTTCATAGTTTTGCAGTATCGGTTAATAATCTCAAAGCTGAATATACGTTCAACATAAATCTCGATCTTAATCGTTCTTACAAGTCCAAAGTCTAACCGTGAGCCTTTAAAACAGTGTATTTGTCAAACAGTTCTTTAAAATTTCCCAAAACATTTTCCAAACAGTCCCTTAACAAAAATCACACAAACTGTCAAAACTGCCACCTCGCGCGAGCGGATCGCGCGAGCGAGGGGGAGGGCAGATCGCGCGAGCGGATCGCGCGAGCGAGGGGGAAGGCCAGATCGCGCGAGCGGATCGCGCGCGCGAGGGGGGGGAAGGTCCGCGCGAGCAGGCCGCGCGAGCGAGCCTCGCGCGAGCGGGTCGCGCGCGCGAGTTCTTGCAGAACGTCGTCTTCTTCGTTTTCTCCCCTGTTTCTGGTTTTCAAGCAGATTTTACCCATTTTCAGAATCTGTTTCAATTATGTCGTGCAATATATGGATCTCTTCAGTTTTCCGCGTAGATTAAGAATACGCGATCAATTTTAACTAATACGGATTGTATCGATTAATTTCTGCGATTAAAGTTAGAGTGTCAAAACTTAAAATCAACAATACGTCGCGATACGAGTAAATTACTGTGTAGGATTCGAACCACAGCTTATCGGGATCAATATCTTCCATTCCCAATTTACAGAATCAATTTTGGTTACGATTTCTAAAGCTTCAATTTTCAAGCTCTCATGGTGTATTGATATATATACACATATACACACATATATACACTGAAATATACACATATAGACATTGAGAGTGAGTTTAAATTACTCACCAAGGTGATTACACAGATAAATTTGAGACCGATAATAACCGTCGTCGATTCCGTCGTTTAGAAATTACTCCTCCGTTCTTGATTTTGGTAGCCCAATATATATGTATATATATGTGTGTCTATGTATATGATATACAATCTGTGTAAGTGTGTGTTCTTTGAGAGATTGAGAGAATTGAGAGAGAAATTGAGATACTGAGAGAGAGTTGTGAGGGAGAGAAGGCAACGTATATACATATATACTGTGCTCAAAATTGGGCACCAAGCAATTCCCAGGAATTGCACGGTGTGGTTGAGCTCACGTGCTCCCACACCCAAGACGCGGCATAGACGCAGATTAAAACATAAACTGGTATTTTACAGTTGAAATAAAAAAATACAGAAAATTATATTAACGTAGGGATAAATTCCCAGTTGCACAAAAAGTATAGATACTATTTTTAAAACCATAGAAAAATATTTTGGAAATTACAGTTTGACCCCAGATGATATTATTATAAACAGAAATAAAATCAAATGCTCGTGGAAATGAAATGCAGTATTTATTAATGATAATAAAATACAGGTAGTTACACCCTACCCACCTTAACAGAGATTTCGCCCCGAAATCTGAGCTAACTAATCCTGAAACAACTCGGGGTATCTAATCCTCATGTCTGACTCTAACTCCCACGACGCCTCTCCTTCGTCATGATGCCTCCATTAAACCTTAACCAAAGGAACGTCTCTTCTTCTCAGCCTCTTGATACTCTGGTCAAGAATCCTCACAGGTCTATCCTTGTAGACAACACTCTGACTCGTCTCAATATCATCAAAATTAACCACATGTGAAGGATCCCGTATGTATTTCCTTAACATACTGACATGGAACACATTATGAACACCAGACATCTTTGGTGGCAATGCAAGTCGATAAGCCACTTTCCCAACACGCTCCAAAACCTCGAACGGTCCGATGAAACGAGGTGCCAGCTTCCCTCTCTTCTGACCAAAACGCACTACTCCCCGAACAGGTGAAACCTTTAGGAGTACGTGATCACCGATACTGAACTCCAAGTCCTTTCGTCGCCGATCCGCATAACTCTTATGCCTGCTCTGTGCAGTTTTCATCCTTTCCTTGACCAGTGAAATCTTCTCATTGGTCTCTCTCACCAGATCTGGTCCCAAAAGTTCTGTGTCTCCTACTTCAGCCCAACACAACGGAGATCGACAAGGTCGTCCGTACAAAGCTTCGAACGGCGCCATCCCAATACTCGAGTGATAACTGTTGTTATAAGCAAATTCGACCAACGGTAAGTGCGTCTCCCAAGACTCTTCAAAGTCAATTGCACAAGCTCTGAGCATATCTTCCATAATCTGATTAACACGCTCGGTCTGTCCATCGGTCTGAGGATGGAAAGCAGTACTCATCTTGAGCGAAGTTCCCATAGCCTTCTGCAAACTTTCCCAAAATCCCGAGGTAAAACGTGTATCGCGGTCTGATACAATCGACACGGGCGCACCGTGCAGTCGCACCACTTGCTGTAGGTACATTCGACTCATCCTTTCTACTGGGTAAGTCATATTGTACGCAATAAAGTGTGCAGACTTCGTCAAACGATCCACAATTACCCAAATCGCGTCATGATTCTGTTGTGACCGGGGCAATCCAACCACGAAATCCATAGTTATGTGCTCCCACTTCCATCCTGGAACAGGTAAGGGTTGCAACAATCCCGAGGGTCTCTGATGTTCGGCCTTCACTTGTTGACAAGTCAAACATTTAGACACAAACTCGGCTACTTCTCCCTTCATCCCTTCCCACCAGAAGTTTCTCTTCAAATCCTTATACATCTTTGTTCCTCCTGGGTGTACTGTCAGTCTCGATTTATGTGCTTCTTCGAGAATATCTTTTCTCAAACCTTCTGAATCTGGCACACACAATCTGTCTCGACATCTGTACCCTCCATCGGCCCCAACCTTCCATTCTGTCGGGTCCTTTTCTGACATCTTGGCGAACCATACTTGAAACTTCTCATCTCCCTTCTGGGCTTCGATGATTCGACTCACAAGTGTTGGTTGTACTACGAGGCATCCAAAGTGCTGCCCGGCACTTCCCTCTGAAATCTGCATATCAAATTCTGCGATTGTCTCTAAAGCTTTCCATTCTCTCAACATCAATGAAGCAATCATTCCTCGAGATTTCCGGCTTAGGGCGTCAGCGACTACGTTAGGCTTACCGGGGTGGTACTCTAATGTGAAGTCGTAATCCTTAATCAGCTCCATCCACCTACGTTGCCTCATGTTCAACTCCTTCTGAGTAAACAAATACTTAAGGCTCTTGTGGTCCGAGAACAAATCAAACTTCTCCCCGTAGAGGTAGTGTCTCCAGATCTTGAGCGCGAACACTACTGCTGCTAGCTCCAAATCATGAGTTGGGTAATTCAATTCATTCGGCTTCAACTGTCGTGAACCATAGGCGATAACCTTTCCGTCTTGCATAAGGACACATCCCAATCCTTGATACGAGGCGTCACTAAAAATAGTGAACTTCTCACCATCCCTTGGTATCGCAAGCACTGGCGCTGTTGTCAATCTCTCTTTCAATTCCAGAAAAGCGCGTTCATGTTTATCAGTCCATTCAAACTTCAAATCTTTCTTAGTCAAACCAGTTAACGGGGCTGCTATCTTGGAGAAACCTTCTACAAATCTCCGATAGTAACCAGCTAGTCCCAGAAAACTTCTGACTTCTGTAGCATTGGTCGGCCGAGTCCAATTTGCCACTGCATCGGTCTTTGATGAGTCAACCGCGATTCCTTGTTGAGAGATCACATGCCCGAGAAACTTAACTTCCTGAAGCCAGAATTCACACTTGCTGAATTTAGCATACAGGCGGTGATCCTTGAGAGTCTGCAACGCGATCCTCAGGTGTTGTTCATGCTCTTCCTCTGACTTGGAATAGATCAAAATATCATCAATAAAGACAATAACGAATTGATCCAAATAGGGCTTGAATACTCTGTTCATCAAGTCCATAAACACAGCCGGAGCATTCGTCATCCCAAACGGCATCACTAAAAACTCATAGTGTCCGTATCTCGTCCTGAAAGCAGTCTTAGGTATGTCTTCCTTCCGCACCCTCAACTGGTGATACCCTGACCGTAGATCAATCTTAGAAAAGGTCGTGGCTCCTTGCAACTTATCAAACAGATCGTCTATCCGAGGTAAAGGATACTTATTCTTGATAGTAACCTTATTCAGTTCTCGGTAGTCAATACACAATCGCATTGACCCATCCTTCTTCTTCACAAACAACACTGGTGCTCCCCAGGGTGAAGTACTTGGACGAACAAAACCCAGCTTCTCAAGTTCTTGAACTTGTTCCTTCAGCTCCAACAACTCTGTAGGGGCCATCCTGTAGGGAACCTTGGTTATAGGTCGAGTACCTGGCACCAATTCCACACAGAATTCTATGCCCCTTTCCGGCGGTAATCCTGAAATATCTCGGAATACTTCCTCGAACTCTTTGATTACCGGTATAGATGATACTGTCACCTCTGCACTGACAACCTCAATGTTTGCTAGGCATCTAGTGAGGAACATATCACCCGAAGGGTTACATTGGAAATCGAAGAGTCGATTCCCCTTGTCCGCAAATGTGATCCTCTTCCTTGCACAATCCAACTTCGCATGATTCTTCTCGAGCCAATCCATTCCCAGGATTATATCGAACTCCTTCATCGACAGAACCACCAATCTCGCCAAAAGTTCGCGGTCTCCTAACTGTAGAGGACAATCCTTACATACATGTAATAACTTGACTGTGGTCCCTAAGGGTGAGACAGCACTCAAAGCTTCCTCTAAACGATGCGGTACGATACCCAACTTCTGAACAATCTTAACAGATATAAAAGAATGTGTAGCACCCGTGTCGAATAAAACTTTAACATGAGAGTTAAACAAAGTTAGAGTACCTTCCACTATCTGTTGCTCGGGCACTCTCTCCTCATAAGCACCTCCTTCATACCCTGTTTCTTCATAACCAGCAGCCTCGGGAATAACAGCATTCAGGCGGGCCTGTCCTTGCTGACCATAGTTACCTTTCCTGGGGGCCTTGCAGTCCGGACTTATGTGACCGGGCATGCCACAGTTATAGCACACGACTCCTGGACGATCCGCACGCCTAGGTGCTCTGCAATCTTTAGCTCGATGACCAGGAACTCCACAATTGAAGCAGTTATTATTTTTGACCCCTTCTATTGCTAGAGGCTGATACTGCTGAACTGCTTGTGTCTGCTGTGGTTTCTTTCCTCCATCCCAAGTCCTTTTCTGTCCTTGAGGGTACCCAGGTTTCTGTCCTGAATAACCCTTCTGCGGAGGTCGATTTCCAAACGGCTTCGAATTCTGACAACCATCATTCTCTAATCCCGTAGCCAATCTCAGTAGGGCTTCAAATGACTGGCCCAGATGCCCCATAGTCAGATGTCGGAGAGACAAGTTGAGACCCCGGTGATACTTCTTGATTTTCTTCTGGGGTGTGTCCACCATATGTGGAGCAAAGCGAGACAGACGCTCAAATCGAGTAGTGTACTCTCGGACAGTCAGATTCCCTTGAGTCAACTCCATAAACTCTTTCTCTCTCTTGTCCTTCTCTTCTTCAGGAAAATATTTCTCGAGAAACCTTTCCTTGAACATAATCCATGGCATTCTCCTTGCAGCTTCTTCCCCTATGGTCGCCTTTTCTGCATCCCACCAATCAGCCGCTACATAAGATAGCTGAAAGATAGCCAGACGCTTCTTCTCCAGATCAGTGCACTCTATGGTCTCAAAGATACGCTCCATCTGGCGTAGCCACTGTTCCGCTTGCCAGGGTTCATCAGTTCCCGCAAAATACTCAGGTCGCAAAGCGCGAAACTCTTTGAGAAGCTTGTCTCCAGTCTGGTGGGCTTGCCTCCCATTCCCGTTGTAATTCCCATTCTGATTATTGTTCCTCTCATTCTGATCACTAACCCTCTCCAATCTTCTTACAAAAGCCTCGAACATTCCGGTTGGATCTATTACCGGGGGTGCATCTTCAATAGCGGGACGATTCCTGAGATTTCTTCCAGCCATATCTCAAGAGAAAGGTACCTATCCATTGATCAACAAGAAATCGGTCAACCTCTCGAGAAGAAGGAAAAATTCTAAACGATAGAAAGCGACTAGACACGGAATAAAGTCGAACTATCTTATCTTAATGCTATCTTAACGGGAGATCCTATGTGTTTTGGACAATTGGTCGAGCCATAACCTGGCTCTGATACCAAAAAGCCTGTCACGCCCCGACGTAGCATAATTCAGGAAAGCAATTAATTTCCTTTATGGACTCGTAGGTCGTGACAAGTGAGTATGACCAATTGTCCCTGCAACAAATAACTTAACAACATTTCTAAGAGAAAGGATACTAATAAACATAAGCTCCAAAATTTAAAACTTACTAAACTATTACATAAGTCAATGTCTTAGGCACAAAATGCCCTTATTCAAAAGCTATTCTCCAGTCTATTACAACTTCAGAAAAATGAAAGACATAGGAAATAATAAGCAGCCTCCTGGAAAGTTCCCTGCCTCTAACTAGCGTAGTCGAAGTACCCTGGCTGCTCCTGCCCCTGAAAATCTGGACATACAGTCCAGGACGCATCAACGCCGTCAGCTTATGAAAGCTGGTGAGTAAAATAAACAAGTGCTCGCAATATATATATATGAGCAAATAAATAACGGTACCATTTAACTTTAACATTAATATATTCAAGGTTCCAATTCCAACATGAATCACGGGGGAATATAGTAATAAATAAACACGAAATTGTACATGAATTGTGAAACATCTTATTTTACAAATTCTTTCCTTTAGAACAATCCAATTTAATCAACACATCATTTCAGCTACCAGGAGTAATAAGTATTCAGTCATCCAATTCATGCGCTACACTATCGCCTCCAATACCAGGAATACTATCCGATCGGTATTGAAGTCACACGCCACACTACTGCCTCAGATACCAGGACTACTATCCGATCGATATCTAGACCAAACACAACCAACCATCGCTCCGGATATCAGGAATACTATCCGATCAATATCCGAAACGCGCGCCTTAGATACCAGGAATACTATCCGATCGATATCTAAGTCGTACACAACACTGTCGCCTCCAATACCAGGAATACTATCTGATCGATATTGAGGTCGCACACCAAAACGCCACCCTTTATTCTTTTCACGCTTTCTCACACACATGCATGTTGACATAACCCCGACCCGAATATGTATGTCAATGTTCATAGTTTTGCAGTATCGGTTAATAATCTCAAAGCTGAATATACGTTCAACATAAATCTCGATCTTAATCGTTCTTACAAGTCCAAAGTCTAACCGTGAGCCTTTAAAATAGTGTATTTGTCAAACAGTTCTTTAAAATTTCCCAAAACATTTTCCAAACAGTCCCTTAACAAAAATCACACAAACTGTCAAAACTGCCACCTCGCGCGAGCGGATCGCGCGAGCGAGGGGGAGGGCAGATCGCGCGAGCGGATCGCGCGAGCGAGGGGGAAGGCCAGATCGCGCGAGCGGATCGCGCGCGCGAGGGGGGGGAAGGTCCGCGCGAGCGGGCCGCGCGAGCGAGCCTCGCGCGAGCGGGTCGCGCGCGCGAGTTCTTTCAGAACGTCGTCTTCTTCGTTTTCTCCCCTGTTTCTGGTTTTCAAGCAGATTTTACCCATTTTCAGAATCTGTTTCAATTATGTCGTGCAATATATGGATCTCTTCAGTTTTCCGCGTAGATTAAGAATACGCGATCAATTTTAACTAATACGGATTGTATCGATTAATTTCTGCGATTAAAGTTAGAGTGTCAAAACTTAAAATCAACAATACGTCGCGATACGAGTAAATTACTGTGTAGGATTCGAACCACAGCTTATCGGGATCAATATCTTCCATTCCCAATTTACAGAATCAATTTTGGTTACGATTTTTAAAGCTTCAATTTTCAAGCTCTCATGGTGTATTGATATATATACACATATACACACATATATACACTGAAATATACACATATAGACATTGAGAGTGAGTTTAAATTACTCACCAAGGTGATTACACAGATAAATTTGAGACCGATAATAACCGTCGTCGATTCCGTCGTTTAGAAATTACTCCTCCGTTCTTGATTTTGGTAGCCCAATATATATGTATATATATGTGTGTCTATGTATATGATATACAATCTGTGTAAGTGTGTGTTCTTTGAGAGATTGAGAGAATTGAGAGAGAAATTGAGATACTGAGAGAGAGTTGTGAGGGAGAGAAGGCAACGTATATACATATATACTGTGCTCAAAATTGGGCACCAAGCAATTCCCAGGAATTGCACGGTGTGGTTGAGCTCACGTGCTCCCACACCCAAGACGCGGCATAGACGCAGATTAAAACATAAACTGGTATTTTACAGTTGAAATAAAAAAATACAGAAAATTATATTAACGTAGGGATAAATTCCCAGTTGCACAAAAAGTATAGATACTATTTTTAAAACCATAGAAAAATATTTTGGAAATTACAGTTTGACCCCAGATGATATTATTATAAACAGAAATAAAATCAAATGCTCGTGGAAATGAAATGCAGTATTTATTAATGATAATAAAATACAGGGCGTTACAGCTGCTGCATCATTACGAAGGTTGAAGATTTCAGCATTGGGTTCAAGACACAAAGGTATAACTCTTGTCCCTTCTTGTACGCATCTATAGAATTGATGAATAGTAGATCCTGGGCTACCAATAAGTTTTTGAAACTTAATTTTTTCGCTGCGCATTTTAAATAATTTTAAACCTAATTTTTATAACAATTGGTATCAGAGCCACGCTTATTTGGATTTATAGATGCATTTTGGAACACTAGTTTTGATTTGCAAGTTAATTTTAGAACTGTTTTAAAACTGCATCATCATAGATCTATTTTTACAGTGTTAACGCAGCAGAATGCAAATCTGTGATTACATTGGATGCATGATGGGCTCGATCGATCGAAGTATGTTCGATCGATTGAACCTGTCAGATCTCAAGCGATCGAACTAGTTTCGAGTGATCGAACTTTGGTTCTGTTCGATCGACTGAGACTGCTTCTCTGTCTAGGTGTTCTTTTCACAATTTTAAAGTTTTTTAAAATTACAGACATTATTTTATTACATTATGTAAAATTTTTAAATCATTATGTGAAACTGAATAGTTCAATCCGATCGAAGTTCGATCGATCGAACCTTTGTCGATCGATCGATCGAAGTGTGACAGAGAACTGAGATGTTGTTTTATGTTCTAAATCAGTATATAAAGAGTTTATGTACTGTATGAATCAATTCAGGGTTTCAATAGTTACATTTATTTGTCGTATATGCGTGGATGTGTGTACGACTAACCCTTTTGCAGCAAGATTAGTCCACTATCTCCCATGGCACCCAGTTATTTTAAATTTTGTATTTAATTGTTTGAGATTGGTGTATGTTGTATTAATTTTGGTTTGGTTTTAAGGTATGTGTAAAGGGCACTGCGACTTCAATCTTACGAAAAGGAAAGTCGCGCCGGTTTCCCTAGCCTTTTAATTTTTATTGTTGCTATTTCCTTTTCTAGATAAATTGTAAGCTTCGAAAGATGCATAGGTCCAATGTAATAGAATTAAAAATCCCATGAAGATGGAGGAGCAAGTCATTGTCCATGAAGATGGAGCTGGAGGCGATCAAACCAAGAAAAGAGGTTCTATGGAGATAGAGCCATGGGAGATAGAGGCATATGAACGCCTTTATTTTCATCTTAGTTTTTTGTTTTATTTGCTTGGTTTGTGATTGGCATTTAATTATATTGTTACTACTTGTATGCACGTAAAACAAGTTTTCTAAAATAAAATTCAAAAACTGTTTCAACGCATTAGTAAATATTGGATGTTTATAGGTAATGTGTGGAAATAATTTTTCAAAAGCAAATCCTTTACTACCAAATCTAGTGGGAGAGGTCTTATTTATAACACCCACAATCTTCCATTAACGGATCATTGTAAGATGAGTAGTGCATTCTGTGTCACCTCGCCAGGGGTAATCATTCCATACGGAGGGTACACTACTCTTTGGTTACTAGACGTAAACTTCCTTTGGATAAGATCAATCAGACGTGTTAGAGGGTGACCACCACACAGAGGAGCTACTTGAGGTGATTGTGATTGGATCCTAGTTAATGGTATACACTAGCTAAGCTATGGATAAGGGATCCCACACGGGGCATTATTCATAAACTTAGAGATTAAATAGGTTCGAAAGTCATAACTTGTTTTGCAAGAGTTGCATAGCGAACAAGTCATGATTAATCGAAAGATCAAACGTTGACCACCACACGGAAGCTTTCTTCTTTCGTTTCGATATTCCGGCGACTTTATTTTAAAATAAGAGTTTTAAGGATTCTTTTATTTCAAACTGTCAAATTCTGATATCCATATTTATTTTGTCTTTTGATTTTTCAGTAAATCATAATGTCTGGATATGTATTTAGTCCACTTGCCACTATACTCACTTAGAATAAGTTAACTGGAAATAACTACACAAAATGGAAATGAAACCTTGACATTGTATTAACTGTGGAGGATCACATATATGTCCTCACCACTTCATGCCCCGAAGAACCCATGGTAAATGCTTCGACAGCTGCCAGGCGCGAGTTCAATAAATGGAAGACGTCGAATGGGATGGCCCGTTGCTATATTCTGTCCTCAATGGCTGGTGTGTTGCAACACCAATTCCAATCGAATGATTCTGCCAGTGACATTTTTATATCCCTAAAAAAGATGTCCGGGAAATATGGCAGGCCTGCCCGACAGGTAGCCATGTAAAAGATAATGAGTGCAAAGATGTCGAAAGGGACTCCAGTCAAAGAACATGTTTTAAAAATGATTGGTTATTTAAACGAACTGAAGACCTCGGGAGCCAACATCGATGCACAGACCCAAGTTGATATGATCCTCAATATGTTGTCGCCGTCATTTGTTCAATTTAAACTGAATTATAATATGATTAAAATGGATTTATCAATGAGCAAATTAATGAGTTCTTTACTGCCAGCAGAAGGGGTCAGATCAACCAGGAATGAAGTGATAGGGAGATCGTGCTGACTCTAGGTTCTAGCACAACCGTTTTCGCGGTTACCATAGGAGTAGTAGTTTTAGAGTTTTTGGGCAATAAGACAATAGTTTTATCAGATGTACTTTATGTCCCTTTAATGAGATGTAATTTAATTTCGGTCTCAAATTTATCAAATAATGGTTATTCTTTTCATTTTGGAATAGAAGTTCTCATTAAAAGAAATAGTTCTTTTATATGTTCTAGTGTTAAAACTAATGGCTTGTATGTGATTACCCCCAATATTTCTAAAGACTCTTGTATGAACTTAATAACTCAGTGGTAATTGTACCATCTAAAAGAAAAGAATCTTCCACTAATCCAACAAGGCTTTGGCATATGAGGCTTGGCCATATCAATCTAAATTGAATTGGCAGACTAGTCAAAGAAGGGGTCTTAGGTGATTTGGTTCTCGAACCAATGGAAGTCTGCGAGTCTTTTTTAGAAGATAAGATGATCGAGGCCATTCGATCTGATCGAGGTGGCGAGTACCTCTCTAAATAGTTTATTGATCACCTCGTACAGAATGGGATTCTGTCACAGTTGACTGCACCTGGTACACCTCAGCAGAACGGTGTAGCAGAGAGAAGGAATCGGACTCTTTTAGACATGACTTGGTCGATGATGATTTATTCCGAGTTACCATTATTCCTTTGGGGTTATGCTTTGGAAACCGCTGCATACATACTAAATCTAGTACCAAGCAAATCTGTTCCAAGGACACCACGAGAGATATGGATTGGGTGCAAGCCTTCTTTGCAACATTTTTGGATATGGGGGTGTCCGACACATGTGCTGAAAGGAAAGATGAGCAAGTTGGATTCTAGATCAGAAGTATATTATTTTGTAGGGTATCCAAAGGGTACTTATGGATGGTATTTTTATGATCCAAGATAACTGAAAGTGTTTATTAGTACAAATGCTATTTTCTTGGAGGATGATTATATCATGAACCATAAACCTAAGGGAAGAATAGATCTGAGAGAGATAGAAGGAGAGCCCTCAGTTCAACCTATAGTTGATAACGATGTAAATCAAGAAAATGCCACCCAATTCTACACCGGTACCTCATCGCAGTGGGAGGATTATCAGCCAGCCTGATAGATACATGTTCTTAGGAGAAGATTTTGAAGCCCTCCATAGAATCTGAATTTGATCCTACCACATGTGAAGAGGCAATGTCTGATGTAGACTCATCTCATTGGGTTAAAGCTATGAAAGCTGAGCTGGAATCCACGGATTCTAATTAGGTCTGGGATCTTGTAGAGCTTCCAACCAATATTAAACCCATTGGCTATAAGTAGGTCAACAAGAGGAAAAGAGGATCTAATGGAAAGGTTGAGACCTTTAAGGCTAGGCTTATAGCAAAAGGTTATACTCAGAGAGAGGGCATTGACTATGAGGAAACCTTCTCGCCCGTAGCCATGCTCAAGTCCATTAGAATACTCTTATCTATTGCTGCATGCCTAGATTATAAGATCTGGCAGATGGACGTCAAGAATGCATTCTTGAATGGCAATCTTAAGGAGGACATCTATATACAACAACCAGAAGGGTTCATAGTTGGTGGGAAAGGTAACTTGATATGCAAGTTGCAAAAGTCTATTTATGGGTTCAAGTAGGCATCCAGTAGTTAGAACATCCGATTTGACCAAGCGGTCAAGTCATTTGCTTTCATACAGAATCTGGATGAGCCTTGTGTATACAAGAAGTATGAAGGAAAAGTGATGGCTTTTCTTATGCTTTATGTTGATGACATTCTACTCATTGGGAATGATGTAGCGGTATTGTCAATGGTTAAGGTTTAGCTAGCTAGTACTTTCGATATGAAGGATTTAGGAGAGGCGAGCCGTATCCTTGGGATAAAGCTCTTTCGGGATCACAAGCGAAAGATAATGGGATTATCTCAAGCTAGTTATATCGATAAGGTGCTAACTAGGTTTTCAATGGACAATTCGAAGAAAGGTTTGTTACCTTTCAGGCATGGTTTAGTGTTCTCCAGGGACCAGTGTCCTATGACATAGGAGGTGAGGAATCGCATGGCAGGAATTTCCTATTATTCAGCAGTGGTAAGTCTCATGTATGCGATGTTGTGCACTAGACCAGATATCTGCTTTGTCATAGGCATGGTCATCAGATATCAATCGAATCCAAGTCCAGAGCACTGGACAGCCGTTAAGCATGTTCTTAAGTACTTAAAAGGACTAAAGATTATATGCTTTTATAGTGCGGTAGTGAGTTAATTCCAGTGGGATATACACTTTATGTCAGATAAAGATTCAAGAAAGTCGACGTCCGGTCATCTCTTTACCTTGGGAGGTGGTGCTGTTAGTTAGAGGAGCATTAACCATAAATGCATTACAGACTCAACTACAGAAGCTGAGTATCTAGGTGCTTGTAAAGCCATAAAGGAAGCTGTTTGGCTTAAGAAGTTCCTTATAGAGCTCGAGGTGGTACCAGCGTCGCTGTCACCTATTACGCTTTATTGTGATAATAGTGGGGCAGTAGCTCAGTCTACGGAGCCAAGGAACCATGAAAAAGGAAAGCACAGAGTAGAAATATCATCTAATTCGAGATATTGTTCAACGTAGAGATGTGACTGTCAGCAAGATTGCCACTTTTAACAATCTTGCAGATCCATTTACAAGGGACTTGCCATAGAGGGTCTTTGATCGTCATCTAGATAGTTTAGGTCTCAGAGGTAGTCCTGAATGGTTATGAGTGCAAGTGGGAGTTTGATGGGTTTGTGCCCTCAAAGCATTGCTTTATGTATGAGATGTTGACATTTTAATATATGGATATCAGTTTTACATTTCATTATGTATGTTACTTTCATGAGATGAATGTTAATCCTTAAGTATCATAATAAGTAATTCGTGTATGTATGAGATACATATAAACAAGATACGGGTTGCTATTTATTAATACTTAGAATTTGTCATAGTGGATGGTGAGACTGGATATCTCATCAGGTTTACACTGTAGCATAATTAACAACCATTGGATGGAGTGATTAATCTCAATCACTAGAGTATAACTCTTAGTTAATATGCTAGTGCTTATAGTACATTAACGGACCTGAGTTTTCCTATCGACACTCAAGACTATCAAACAGTCGATAAGAACTCATAACTTGTATAAGGTACGTGTTCTCAATCTTGAGATGATTATGAACACAAACTATAGATATGGCTACTTTGACTTACCAATCAGTGATGTCTATAAAAGATCAACACCTGGGTATCTTGGGTTTGTCATATTCATAGGGTTGTGAACATATATTGTCAAGATAGAATCTAACCTCTGATTCAGAGTAATCTTTCCCTTGAGAATGTCACCAAGTTGATTACTGAGAACTGTAGTCTTGTTGATAAGTAGTTATCAACATATTTTGTAATCATGAGAGGTGAATGGGACTCAAAGAATACAAGAAGTAATCATGATTCAGGTTGACGGTAACCGTTTATCTGACTACCTGAATATGATTACGACTGCTGAAGGTTAAGGGGCATTAGTACACCATACAAGTCTAGTTATTGCTTCAGATATGTTCTTTTGCATTGAAGTTCAGTTATCATTTTATAGTGGAATAAACGTTAACTGATCAGTTGGTTAGTTTGCTGATCAAAGAGTTTGGTCATGGGAATTAACAACTGGTCTGAGCCAACAATAACGAACCTAGGAGGTCCTACTCTTAGCTCCGCTAGGATGCTTGGAAAGGCACATGAGAATTTTGTCATAACAAGTTCGATCGATCAAAAAGTCTCGATCCATTGAAGTCCTGGCGGGTTTGATTCGAGCGATCGAAGGTGATTCAAGCGATCGAAGGTTTGATCGATCGAAGCACTTCGATCGCTTGAACGTTAGGTCGATTCTGGGAATCTATAAATAGGGCAACTACATCCAGAAAAAGAGATCATCATTTTAATATGCCAGAAGGTGCAGAAACTATTTCAAGAGCTCCAAAACCTTCTATTTCCTCTCTATTAGAGATCCCACCATCTCTAGCCTCTCCGGGAAGCATTCATAGGAGACATAAGGGTGAAGACAATCTAGTGGAGGCTCCTGTATCATCAAGAAGGTTGAAGATTTCAGAATTGGCTTCAAGACACTATGGTATAACTCTTGTCCCCTCTTGTACGCATCTATGGAATTGACGAGTAGTAGATCCTGAGCTACTAATAAGTTTTTGAAACTTAACTTTTCCACTGCGTGTTTAAAATAATTTTAAACCTAATTTTTCTAGGAGGTAAGGATGCCACCAAATGTGGGGCTAATGGGGATACCAGGCTAATAGGTAACTATGGTAACCCCTACAGACACGTCAGTCTAAACCACAGGTTCCATCCTAAACTCAGCCAAAGGTTGAAAAGAGCATGTCTTTTTTATCCAATTTTGGTAGAAGCATAAATCTGCTACCAATTTGGAGTCTTTCCATATTTTTTTCGATACTCACGAGCCTTCTTTTGTACTCGGTCCTTGTTAAGACTGATCCTGATTCGATGCGCCTCAGAGATTGAATTAGGGGACTTCTGAGGATTCCATTTTAGATTGTAGAATTCTTCAAATTTTATAATAGAATTGTAATTAGCCTTAAGGTCAGGATCCATAGCTTGGCTATTCTTCTTTTGACTGTAGTCTGCACAATAGAAGGATTAGCAGTTGGTGATGAAGGCAATGGAGATAATGTATTTAGCAAAATATTGTAATCACCAAAATAATGATCAAAGTGTTCAGTCTAGAATGTATCAAAGGAAGAAGTTGATGTAGGGCTAGGAGAGAAGGGATATAATTCAAAGTGCCCAAGAAGAGGCTTGTTAAGTTCATCCACTTGCTGGACTAAGTCATAGGTTTTGAAAATTGTTCGAGTCTATAGGTCTGGGTTGGCTGACGAGAAGTTAGGTATGGAATTGCTTGGGTCAAACCAAATTCACAATAGTTGGGAAAATAAGTTTCCATACCACATTGATTATTTTATGAACTCTCTTGAGTAACTCTGGAGTGGAAGTCTAAAAAAGTGAGATAGTTCGCCCATATCTTGGGCTAGTTATTGGGTTCAATGAAAGAAGCCCTAAACCAAACTGGTTTGTACAAAGGATGATGATAGGGTTGGAATCTGGTAGGAGAATGGGTGATAAGAGAAAAGAAAAAGCTCAAGAAATTGGAAAACCCAAAGGGGCTAGAAGAGAATGTGGCCAAGTTGAGGCAATAAAGAGACGGATCAGACACAGTAGTACAACAGGGGGATGATCTTAGGGAAATGCAGATGGAGCCATAGTTGTAGAATCCACAAGGGACCACCCTAGGTGTTCAGATTACTATTGATTAGTCTGAAGCACCACTTGTATATCTGAGCTAAAAGAAAAGGACCTAATGCCAGAATTTGGCCAGAAGCTAGGGCTTGAGCTAGAGGGCGATCAGACTTAACTACTTTAAAAGAAGGGGGACAAGTCAAATACTTGTTGACCTAAAAGGTGAGAAAGGCCAGATACTTTTCATCAGTCAAGGGGCCATCATCCTTCTTGTGTTCAAGGATAAAAGACTGATAGCTCATGCTCTTCTCAAATCCTGAAGTAATAGGGGGGATGTAATAAGTTTACTTGGACAAAAGAGCATTGATGGGATCAGCATCAGGTCTTACCCCAATCATGGCAGCCAAATCCAAGAGAGTAGGGGACATCATCCTACAAGAAAATTGGAAGGAATTGGTAGATATTAACCAGAAATCCAACCAGAGGTATTTGGATTTGATGTCGAGGCTCAGAATTTGGAAGGTACGCTCACACTCTATAGCAATAGAGTTAGAGCTTTGTTTGATACTGGTGCATCCAATTCATTCATTGCTAGTAGAACGGTTAAAGATTTGGGTTTAGCATCTCAGAACCTTTTTGTAGCTTTAAATTCCATATCTCCGTTGGGAATATCTATCAGGTTGGATAAAGTATGTAAGGACTGCCCCATTAACCTAGAACAAAAAAGCCTATTAGCTAGCAAACTTAATGGTAGAGAGTTTGACGTTATCTTAGAAATTGACTAGTTGACTAAGTACCACGCCATTCTTGACTGTGTTAGCAAGTCAATTACCTTCTCGATACCTGGAAACCAACCCTTCAACTTTCAGTGTAACCCATTGAGCGACGCTTTTCTCATAAGCTGCTTAGCTGCCATCAAGGGCACAAGTTCAGAGATTACTGTCGCCGAGATTCCGATGGTATGAGAATTCGAGGATGTATTCAAGGATATCTCAGGGTAACCGCCCAAGCGTGAAATTGACTTCTGCATAGAATTGGTACCTAGAACTACCCCGATATCCAAGTGACACAACTAAAAAGTTGTGCGCTCTTGTGCAACACCCAAGTGCAGGTGATCGTGCAAGTAATATAGTACTGGAAGTCCAGGTCGATCCCACAGGGAAGGAATAGGAAGAATATCTACTAAGGTACAACCTAAAGCAAAAGAAAAGAAAATAAGAATATAGAAATGGAGGTTCTACGAATCCTAATTAATTAAAGTAAACTAAATAATAAACTAAGCATATAGAAACATAACTGATGAAATAAATAAACTAAAGGTGTTGGAAACACGTGAATCCACATTGATCCTAACCATCTACCAAGCAAATTCATTAACGTTCTATGGAGTACATCCCTTTTCAGTATTCCGTATTTTTCTAAAGATAAAGAATCAATAGCCCTTTCATGATCGGGACTACATCATCACAAGTGATTTAAAATACATAGAAGACGGTTTAAAACAATGGTTATTACTTGCACTCTGAATGGTGTTAGCATTCAAAGTGGTTTTCAAAAGTCATTGAAGAAAAGGCCTTAAGGCTTTAAGTTCTAAAAACTGTTGTGACAAACTGAGCTTATTGGGACAATTTGATGACAGATTTCTAAAACAGAAAGTCATGGAATACTTAAAAGAATCATCTCAAGAATTAACATGTTCGATCGATCGAAGCGCTCTCGATCGATCGGACTGCCTCATCCTTCAATCGATCGAAATGCCTTCGATCGCTTGACTATGTCTGGTTCGATCGATCGAACTGTCTTCGATCGATCGAGCCCAAGGTTTCTATATCATACATGGCAGAGGCTAAGAATCAATATTTCATCACATATCTCCAACGTCTAAACTACGGAAACATGATTAAACTAGTGCAGGAATAGTAAACTAATGTAATCATAACATATAAACTAATAAACAATGCAATAAAGATAAAGGAAAGAGAAAACCTGAATATAATCTGATTATAACTTGTAAATAACATGAAACCAACTTGAATCTTCAATATAACAATGGAAAAGATGAATAAGAACATTAATCTAACCTAATCTACTCCTAATCTAACCCTAAAACTACACAAAACTGTTGTTTTCTGCATTCTGGAGCGTCCTCCTTTCGTCTGGCGTCAAAACGACGTATATATAGGGTTCCCACAGAGTTTACGCAACTTTTGGGTGAAAATAAGGTTCGATCGATCGAGCTCAGTTCGATCGATCGAAGGTTCGATCGATTGAACTCTCTTCAATCGCTTGAACTCTCTGATTTTGACAGCTCTGCACACCGATGGGAGAATGGCCATAACTTTTTACTCGGACCTCGGATTGACCTCCCGTTTACGGCCACGCGACCGTAACTCAAAGATCTACATTTCATGTCTCTGGGAAAATCTTCTAAATCTGAAGTCATCATTGTCAAAATTGGCATTTTCCCAGCTGCTTCTGTTGTTCTATCCACCAGAATCACTTTCTTTAGCTCCACTTCATTGATTTACATCCTAATACCTATAAAACAATGCAAAAACATATATTTTAGCATTAACACAATAAAAAGAACATTGTTATTAGAATGCACCTAAATGTAGGGACTTTGGGATAAAAGTATGCATAAAAGACCATATAATATGCTATGAACATGCACTTTTCACCTCGAATCACACCCCCTAACTAGCTCGTTGCTAGTCCCTAGCAATGAAGCGAACTACAACAGTGTTTATTTAACTCTAAAAATTAAGAACAAAAGAAAGTAAAAATCCTAACTCACTTTCGCAGGAATCGCGATTGCATTTAGCATATGCAACAAGCCTTTAAACCTCTAGGTTCCCCCTAGTGGACGAGTGTTGTCTCGTGAGGGTTTGCAGTGAATCTACCCACAAAATTCATGTTTATGGTAATGGTTCTCATTTAAATGTTTTCAAGAAAATTTTTCTCTTATTTAGCAATATAGTTAAGCTCAACAATCTCATGAAACTCTCTAGTAAGCCATAGCAATGCAACACACACATTATAGTTAATCTACTATCAAAGTCATTAAGATGTTCCATACCTATTAATCTTCAAGTGTGTGTGTGAATGGACAACCAAAATACAAAACTTTAATTTCAAAGCTTGCATAACCTAAGATACTATCAAGACGTTCATTTTGACTCAACTCTCACCAGAATTACACTCTCAAGATGAAATCACTTTGAATTAGGTGTAATAATTATCACTCATGATATGGAAGCTATAAAGAGTAAATGTGAATGGAATCTAATGCTTCTCATATCTAAATAGAAAAACGGAAATTTAATAGTGAACAAAGTCTCATGAAAGGATACTTTTCACTAGAAGAGCGAGATACCGTGGATAACTCTCTCATTACCTTAACTTCAAATCCAATTTACTTAAAATCATCAGGACTTTGAAAAAGAGGTGTTAGATTAACAAGAAAAAGGCTCGTGATATTCAATTGGGTCAAAGGATGTGATTGAAATGTCTACTATAACTTTTCAAACTTCCCACATCTCCAATTTCTCTCTTCTTCTTTTCTTTTATTTATTTTTTTCACACTCTTCTTTTCATTCCTTTTTTTTTCTTTTGTAACAACCATTGGCATTTTTTTTTTCTTTTTCTTCTCATGCTTTTCTTTTTTTCTTTCATTTTTTCTTTGCCAACTTTCCCTTATTCACACTAACATACTTCTTGTCAACGCAACACATCCCAATCACACCTAAATAAAGAACTGAGGCTTGAACTCCTAATTTGGAGTTAGGTTTAGATTTAAGGAATTATGAAGATAAGGCGATTATGATAAGCTCAAGAGGTGAAGTAAAGGAATAGCATAGAGGTAGGCCAAGGCTGTATTATCCAAGTATGGTCAAAAGATGGCCTAAATCATCTTCTAAGTTAATAGGATAATTCATTTCAGTAAATTCAAGAGCTCTAAAGTTGGTAAATCCTGAACGTTCTCTTCTAGTGATCAGTCAAAATGAAGAAGAAAATGAGACTTTCAACGAATTAATACGCTTTTCAAAAAGTAAGAGTAATTTTATAAAACCCTCAAAAACAAAGAATGGCACAAAAGCTCACTTGGGTTATTAGTCTCCACTACAGTCTCTCAAGACACCTAAGCTATACTTACTAATCCATTTTAGCTAAGTACAAGGTTGTCACAACGTGCTCAAAGTATTTGAAGATTAAAAAGCATAAAACATACTATAACTAAGATAGTAAACAAACTATCATAGTATATCACATACTAATAACATACAGAAAATAACACTAATGCATCATAACTAACTACATTTACTATGAGAGAAATACAAGAACCATTTTATTATATTTAAAAATAAAATAAAAAATTTTAAAATTTTTAACAATTTTAATTTACTGAGTTACATGTTGCTAAGTAGGTATATGACACTAAAGTACAACAAAAAGATATGAGGCATGCAATGACTCACTCCCCCCAACTAAAACTAGACATTGTCCTCAATGTTCTAAACTAAGCACATGGACATGTAAAGTAAAGCGAGAGAAGGAAGGATTTTACCTCGAGGCATTAATATCCAATTTTTTTTTCAAGTTACCTGCAAAATCATTAGTAGCAACAAGAAAAATAGAGAATATAATACAACAACTCAGTTAACTAAATTCGGTTAATCAAGATACTTATCATAAAGTAACAACCGAAATTTTTGAGGATCTTCCCAGTGAAATAATTTAACAATGACAAGACTTTTGAGATCCTCATAAAAATGCAACTCCCCCCAACTAATGTCAGGCTCAAGGTCAGAGGAGAGGATGCAAAACCTATGGCTTCCAAATTTTTTTGGGACAGTTATAAAAGGAATACCACACTTTTTAGGAATTATATACAAGAAACGATCTTTGGTGTTGGTATTTCCTATAACAGCCTCTATTTTAATACTAAAAACAGGGGGAGGCCATGGTTCAATAAAAGGGGCAGGGTCGAAGTGATGTTCTAATGAAGCTTCACCACCCTCTGCTTGTCCTAGAACAGAATCGATGGAGATATAATCATATGAATTGAATTTCTGTTCTATGCACATGGTTTTGGACTGGACTTGGATAAACCTATCTATTTGGGCCTCAATGTCATAATCACTCAAGAAGGTCAAGCAGTGTAGAAGATTGCTAGCTTCTTGTTGAATTTTAAGATCATCTAAAGTGGGCCCAATATTTTCCAAGTCTTCTCTCAAAGAATTTTGAAAGTTAAAATTTTGTGAAAAACATGTGCTAGTATCCTTACCATCCTCTTCCACAACACATTCTGTTTGTTCACGAATGGGGTACACATAACATTTAAGCTTAGGACGAGAGCTTTGATTGATAGCAAGGATAGGTGATGGGCAACTTGGTAACACCACCTCTTCGGTCGAAAGAGGTGAGGGTTCATGAATATCACAAGAATCTAAATCGGATTTAGATTCTTCAATTATGTCCTTTCTAGGGTCACTTTCAAAGGTAGGGGTAGAGTCAACAGGGGACTCTTCCTTTCCTAATTGCGTGCAATCACCCAAACTCTTGTCATCTTTTAAAATCTCATTCTCATCCTTGTAACTCTCCTCACTATATATGTCATCTATTGAGGTGCTCTGGACAAAGAGATTATGCAGTTTTATCCAGGCAGTGAAGGAGTTGATGTCTGGGGTTGTATGTTGAGGAGAAGATGGTTCTACAACTTCATGCTCAATGGTTTGGTTTTGGAGTTCTTGTTGGGTTATCACTTTCTCAAATGAGTTGTTAACCTCACTCGGTATGAACCCATCATTGTCCTCTAATTCCATTCCATTGTTAGTGTCTTGAAATTCAGGTTGTAGCGTTGAAGGACTGGTATAGTCTTCTAAAGGTTAGCTATCAAATGCTTGTTGATATCTAGCTCCTAATTTATCAATTGCACTCTCTAGCCTTTTCATTTCACTAAGCAGCAATTCTAACATACCATTATCCTCAACTTGGTTATTCTCCTCATTATAACTATATGAAGTTTCACCCCATTGTTGTTGGTAACAGTCCCCTTCCCATTGTGTTTGTATGCAAGACTCCCCAGAAGGAAAGTCTTGGTGCATTTGGTAATCGTGGGAACTACTACTATATCCTACACTATCATTTTGGTTATATCCCCATTGCGATTGATAGAACTCTCCAGGTGGAGGTTCTTGATACGTTTGATAACATGGGGGACTAACACGATGGTTTTCCCATTGTGGTGATTGGTAGCACTCAGGTTGATAATGTGCATCATATGTGGGTGCTTGCCAACTCGGGGTATAGTTCTCATTACCTAATGTGTACCCATTCGTGGTATTTGTGTTGTATGGAGGGTAATATGGATAAGACATGTTTACCCAAAATATTTAAACAAAAGAATTTTTTATTTTTTTTTTCTTGTGAGAGAAAAAGTCCAATGATTTTTTTTTTTTTATAAGTAAAAGAAGAAAAATGGAAAAACTTAGTAAAATCCTAACCTAGTTGCCTTCCCCGGCAACGGCGCCAAAAACTTGACACGACTAAAAAGTTGTGCGCTCTTGTGCAACACCCAAGTGCAGGTGATCGTGCAAGTAATATAGTACTGGAAGTCCAGGTCGATCCCACAGGGAAGGAATAGGAAGAATATCTACTAAGGTACAACCTAAAGCAAAAGAAAAGAAAATAAGAATATAGAAATGGAGGTTCTACGAATCCTAATTAATTAAAGTAAACTAAATAATAAACTAAGCATATAGAAACATAACTGATGAAATAAATAAACTAAAGGTGTTGGAAACACGTGAATCCACATTGATCCTAACCATCTACCAAGCAAATTCATTAACGTTCTATGGAGTACATCCCTTTTCAGTATTCCGTATTTTTCTAAAGATAAAGAATCAATAGCCCTTTCATGACCGGGACTACATCATCAGAAGTGATTTAAAATACATAGAAGACAGTTTAAAACAATGGTTATTACTTGCACTCTGAATGGTGTTAGCATTCAAAGTGGTTTTCAAAAGTCATTGAAGAAAAGGCCTTAAGGCTTTAAGTTCTAAAAACTGTTGTGACAAACTGAGCTTATTGGGACAATTTGATGACAAATTTCTAAAACAGAAAGTCATGGAATACTTAAAAGAATCATCTCAAGAATTAACATGTTCGATCGATCGAAGCGCTCTCGATCGATAGGACTGCCTCATCCTTCAATCGATAGAAATGCCTTCGATCGCTTGACTATGTCTGGTTCGATCGATCGAACTGTCTTCGATCGATCGAGCCCAAGGTTTCTATATCATACATGGCAGAGGCTAAGAATCAATATTTCATCACATATCTCCAACGTCTAAACTACGGAAACATGATTAAACTAGTGCAGGAATAGTAAACTAATGTAATCATAACATATAAACTAATAAACAATGCAATAAAGATAAAGGAAAGAGAAAACCTGAATATAATCTGATTATAACTTGTAAATAACATGAAACCAACTTGAATCTTCAATATAACAATGGAAAAGATGAATAAGAACATTAATCTAACCTAATCTACTCCTAATCTAACCCTAAAACTACACAAAACTGCTATTTTCTGCGTTCTGAAGCGTCCTCCTTTCGTCTGGCGTCAAAACGACGTATATATAGGGTTCCCACAGAGTTTACGCAACTTTTGGGTGAAAATAAGGTTCGATCGATCGAGCTCAGTTCGATCGATCGAAGGTTCGATCAATTGAACTCTCTTCAATCGCTTGAACTCTCTGATTTTGACAGCTCTGCACACCGATGGGAGAATGGCCATAACTTTTTACTCGGACCTCGGATTGACCTCCCGTTTACGGCCACGCGACCGTAACTCAAAGATCTACATTTCATGTCTCTGGGAAAATCTTCTAAATCTGAAGTCATCATTGTCAAAATTGGCATTTTCCCAGCTGCTTCTGTTGTTCTATCCACCAGAATCACTTTCTTTAGCTCCACTTCATTGATTTACATCCTAATACCTATAAAACAATGCAAAAACATATATTTTAGCATTAACACAATAAAAAGAACATTGTTATTAGAATGCACCTAAATGTAGGGACTTTGGGATAAAAGTATGCATAAAAGACCATATAATATGCTATGAACATGCACTTTTCACCTCGAATCACCAAGACTCCATATCGAATGGCACCGATAGATATACAAGAACTGAAGAAGCAAGTGCAAGAGTTAGAAGATTTGGGTTTTGTTCGGCCTAGCACATCATTGAGGGGAGCATTGATGTTGTTCGTAAAGAAGAAGGATGGAACGTTTCAACTCTGCATAGACTAAACGAAGTTGAACAAGGTTACCATCAAGATCAAGTACCTACTACCAAGGCTCGTCGATTTGTTCGATCAGCTTCAAGGAGCGACAACGGTTTAAAGATCGATTTGAGGTCAGGATATCATCAGCTTTTGGTTAAACCAAACGATGTGCTGAAAACTACGTTAAGAACTAGATATGGTCATTACAAGTTCCTTGTGATGCCGTTCAGGATGACCAATGCCCCAACAATGTTCATGGATTTGATGAATAGGGTATTAAGGCCCTACTTGGATTAGTTTATTATTGTCTTGATCGATGATATATTAATTTATTCCAAGACCAAAGAAGAACATGAGAAGCATGTACGGATTGCATGGCAGACGCTCAGAGATAAACAATGCGAGTTTTGGCTCGAGGAAGTTAAGTTTTTAGGATATATTGTTTCTTATAATGGAATTTCTATGGATACTTCAAAGATCGACGTAGTGCTAGAGTGGAAAAAACTGAGTAACGCCTCAAAAGTTAGGAGTTTTCTTGGATTGGCCAGTTATTATCGGAGATTTGTAGAGGGTTTCTCCAAAATTGCAGCTCCTTTAACTGGTCTTACAAAGAAGAATCTGAAGTTTGAATGGAAGGATAAGCACGAATGTGTGTTCCAGGAGTTAAAAGAGAGACTGACTTCAGCACTAGTGCCTGCAATACCAAAGAGGAGTGAGAGATATTCCATCTACAGTGATGCTTTGCACCAAGGATTAGGGTGTATGCCAATACAAGATGGAAAAGTTATAGCATATGGATCTAGGCAGTTTAGGCCACACGAGATGAACTACCCTGCGAATGATCTTGAGTTAGCCACAATCATTTTCACCTTGAGGAAGTTCAGACATTACCTCTTTCGAGAGAAATACCATTTATTTTTGGACTACAAGGGCTTAAGGCATATGTTTTCACAGAAGGAATTGAATATGAGATCAAGGAGGTGGATGGAGCTATTGAAAGATTATGACTTCACTTTGTAGTACCATCCTAGCAAGGCAAATGTAGTTGCAAATGCATTAGCCAGAAGCCTCTCAGGATAGTCATTTTTATTATGATTCGAGAATGGAGAGGATTAGAAACCGTAGCAAAATTCGATCTTCAAGCCGCATAGTCAGAGGAAGGACGACATTTTTGGTGTCTTGTGGTTCAGCGAACACTCATCAGTTGTATTCTCGAAGCTCAGCAGAAGGATGAAGAGTTGAAGGAGTGGTTTGCTAGAGTTTCAGCAAAAGAATCGGAAGAGTGTAGTATTGGATCATATGGTGGATTCAAATGCAGAGGCTGACATGTTGTACCCAATGTGGAAAATCTCATAACCAACATATTGGATGAGGTACACAAGTCTATCCTGACAATCCACCCAGGAAGAACGAAGATGTACAAGGATCTGAAGAGGAATTGTTTTGGTGGGAATGCATAAAAAAGAGGTTGCTGAACATGTATCCATGTATTTCACGTGTCAATAAGTCAAGGCAAAATGTCAGAACCCGTCTGGACTTCTACAACCACTACTAATTCTGAAATGCAAGTGGGAACATGTCACCATGGACTTCATGGTCTGATTGCCAAGATCATAGCAAAACCATGACGCCATTTGGGGTGATAGTGGATTGGTTAACAAAATCTGCTCATTTTACAACATGATATACTCAGAGGAGAAGCTAAGTCAGATGTATAATCAACAAGTAGTACAACTGCATGGTGTTCCAATTTTGATAGATCATGACTCGAGGTTCACCTCAAGATTTTGGGAGAGTTTGCAAGCAATAATGGGAACTTCTTTGAGATTGAGTTCCATTTTTCATCCACAGATTGATAGAGTGACTAAGTGTAATACCTGTAATTTTCCTTTCTTTAATAAATATCAATTTCTAAATTTTTGCATTTGACTGTCTAATTTTAAATTATTATTTTAATATTGTGACGATTTTGATGTATCATAAGATTACTGACTAGACTGTAGTAACCATACCGATTCGATTGTAATTAGAATTAACTTAGTCCCGTACCTGGACTCAGACATTAAAACTAATACTCATATGCACGCAAATCGAGAAAGTAGCACGCAACCCAAAGTGGGCCCCACCTGGCCGGCCACATGGTAGCCCTATGTGCCACTCCTTACACTTGTCATCTCCTCCCATGACATTTGTCCACCTATTGGACATGTGTCTTTGCATGAACTCATGCAATTGACACCTAGCCATGCCAATCTCCTATATATCATGCACATACACACAATTGAGACACTTTTGTCTCTACAATCTGCACATAATTGAGAGGGAGAGAGAGCTAGAGTTATAGCTCTATGGAAGAATAGAAGAAAAGGAAGTACATCCTTGAAGTTTGAAGATTCAAGCTTCACTAAGCTTCAACCAATATCAAGCTTAAATTTCAAGCTTTGGTGAGTATTCTAACTCACTTTAGAAGCTATATAGTATGTAGTAATGTTTAATAAGTGTTTGATGTTGTATTTTGAGGTTCTATGCAACATGCAAGTCAAATCTTTAAATCTAAGAAACAGAAACCTCCAGCAGAATGTAGTTTAGTAAAATGAGTGTTTTAAGCAGCTCCAAATTCTGAATCAAACTAAGTTTTTTTGTGGACAAAGCTAAATCATTTATCTACAAATAACTCTTCTATAGCTTAGTCTAAATATCAATCCTTCATAGGTGAAATGTATGTACAACATAGTATTATCAATATGAGAAGCAGAAACTTCCAACAGAATGTTGTTTAGCAAAATGAACATTTTGAGCAGTTCAAAAATGGGAATGAGGCTAGGTTTTTTGTGGAGAAATCCAACTCATTTATCTACAAATAACTCTTCTATAGGTCAGTCTAGAAATCACTACTTCATAGGTGAAATGCACACAGTACTATAAATCTGGGACAGAGCAGTCCGAAAATATAGAAATGTCTAAGTAAAATCAATATTTTGAGCAGCTCAAAAATGTAATTGAAGCTAGATTTTTTTTTACACGAAGCTAATCCAATTATCTACAATGTTCTAGTTTTGAGTTTGATCTACAAATCAATTTATCATGCCCAAATAAATCATATCAATTCAGTCGACAAAGTAAAATTAATTCCTGGCAAATTGTACAACTACTTATATGATGTGTTTATTGATGATGCATGTTCTCCAATACCTGTGTGGGTATGAATATCTTGTGCTATGGTAGTGCTATCGAGTAAATGAGTATGCTAAGGGTCTGTGTAGTTTTGCTAGTTTTATAGACATGATAATGAACCCATGCATGTATTTTACAAGTATAACCAAGATGATGCTTTGAAATATTAACATAAGCTTGAATTAGTTGTACATAGACCCATGCTTGGATATATATGGAGTATTTACACTACTGTAGACATGTTATACTACTCATAGGAGTATATAATTTACGTTCCCTGAGCTTAAATGATTGTACATTGCATAAAAATAAAGGATTTGAGAATTTGGTGCCAGAAACCGATTTTTGGGAGAAACCGATTTCTAGGAAGTTTTTTTGGGAAAAGTTTCTTTAAGGAACTATTAAAGCCGTAAGCTAAACGACGACGTTAATTCTGACTTCATGGGTATATCATGACATAAAACAGAACAATGGACATAGGAACGCAACCTTGTATGTGTACATGAAAATTATTAACAAATTAAACCACAGAACGAGTGACGCGAATGCGGTCAAGGATATGTAAGGATTGATTGTGCTTGGATAAGAGCAGCGTATGTTAAGGATAAGTGTTGGATAGGTAAACCAATCCGCGGAGGCTGGGATAGTGAGCAAAGGATGTGTTTGATGGGTTGTGAAGTGATGAGTATTGTGTATCCTTTCGGGTCTTCATGACGAAAGGGGGTACGGTTAATGCTTCGGTTCTTCATGATGGTGAAGTGGTGTTTCTTAGAGTGAAGACTCCTTTCGGTTCTTAGTGATGGAATGGATGTCCTTGCACTCCGTAAACGTTTCGGTTCTTCGTGATGGTGAAGTGGTGTTTCTTAGAGTGAAGACTCCTTTCGGTTCTTAGTGATGGAATGGATGTTCTTGAACTCCGTAAACGCTTCGGTTCTTCATGATGGCGAAGTGTTGTTTCTTAGAGTGAAGACCCCTTTCGGTTCTTAGTGATGGAATGGATGTTCTTGCACTCCGTAAACGCTTCGGTTCTTCGTGATGGCAAAGTGGTGTTTCTTAGAGTGAAGACTCCTTTCGGTTCTTCATGATGGAATGGATATTCTTGCACTCCCTAACACTTCGGTTCTTCGTGACGAGGTGGTTGTTAAAAGATGTTTCGGTTGCTGGAAGGTGTTTTGGTAAATAAAAGATAGTTTAGTTAGTAAGAGATGTTTTTGGGTTAGTAAATGATGTCGGATCTTGGCAACAGATGATAGTGGCGTTAAGAATGTCGAGACGAGTTTTCTCAGTTGGACGTTTTCTTTTCAAATACGTGGTCGGGTATATTGGTAGTTATAACCCGACGGTGAGAACGCAAAGATCTTAAAAGACGTGTCAAAAAGTAATAAGGGTATCTTTATTGTGCTTTACTATATACGTTCCATTTGATTTAGTTTTCTCACTCGACTTTCATAAGCTGACGACGTTCATGTCGCTGGACATTCCCATGTCCAGCTTATCTAGGTGACGAGTACACGGGTTATGATGCGACATAAGAGGAGAACGTGGAGGAAGAGTACACCGAAGATGGCTATGGATACGCTAGTTAGAGAGAAGACTAGTGGCTGTCTTTGTAAATGTTTTTGGTTGAAATCTCTATCAGAAGACTTATCGTATCTTTTGTAATAGTTTTGTAAGGCCCTAGAGTCATAAGACTCTAATGTATCTACAATGATGTAATAGTTAACTAGTACTATGGCTTCTTATTGTAAAATATCCATGTAAGCAGATGTTGGTTTTATCCTTTTGGTTACGTTGTTTGCTATTAGCTTTTGGTCATGGACAATTCGGTAATACAACCAGTCACATGCCTCAGGGTTCAAGATGGAAATTTAAAATTTTCCCTATTTTGGCTACACCGGGTCGTGACACTAAGCGGACTAATCAAGTTATGGAGGATATGCTTAAAACGTGCGTGATTGACTTCAAGAGTGCATGGGAGACCCACTTGCCCTTAATCAAGTTCGTATACTATAATAGTTATCACTCGAGCATAGGAATGGCACCGTTTGAAGCATTTTATGGGAGGCTATGTCATTACCACTATATTGGGCCAAAGTCGGAGATGGTAAGCTTCTTGGACCGGATATGGCTTGATAAACAAGTGATAAGATTAGCAGTGTTAGAGAAATATGATCTTATCAAAATCAAGATAAAAAGTATGCTTTACTTTAAAAGATATGCAGTGTGGAAGTTAGGGGTGTCATTTGGAACGGAATTTCCGATTCCGACCGATTCCGAGCCGAAAAATTCCGATTTTGGAAGCAAAATTTGTATTCCGAATTCCGAAATTCCGAATTCCAAAAATTCTGAAAAAATTTGGAACGGAATTGGAATTGTTTTTAGAATTCCGAAAATTCCGAATTTCCGATCCGAAAATTCCGAAAATATTCCGAAAGAATTCCGAATAGAATTTCCAAAAATTTTCCGATAATATTCTGAGTTCTTATATTATACAATGTAAATATGTAATACATATATACTATGTAACCATGTTTGATATTTTTTTAGGTGTTGATATTATGGACTTAATGTGTTTTAAGTGTTAGTTGTTGCTTTAAAAAAAAATGTGTTGTATTTTATGTTGGAAATTTGTAATAGCTGTGTAGATTATTTTTATTGTGTAGGCAGTGGTTGGAAAATTCCGAAATATTCCGAAAATTTCCGAAAATTCCGAAAATTCGGAATCGGAAATGCTTTTTAGAATTCCGAAATTTTGGAATGGAATTCGGAAAGCATAAGTAGATTCCGAAAATTTTGGAATTTTTTCCGAAATAGCCTATTCCGTTCCGTTCCGTCCGAATGACACCCCTAGTGGAAGTAAATGTTGAACTCAAAAAGATTGAAATACTAAAGCACTTTAATTTTAAAACCTAAACCTAGTTAATTAAGAAAATAGAATTTGGATTTTGATTTTAATTAAACTAAGAACAATGAAAATAAATCTAAACTGTGAAAATGATTAAAAGTTGTTTTGATAAATATATGTATTGAACCTAGGATTGCAAATCTACCACTAGCTTCATAATAAGGGTATCTATGCATTCAATTAGCTTATTACGTTGGATGATAATGGGGAATTGTAGCTACAAGCCCAATTCCTCCGTCAAGAAAATAACTACGATTCAAGCATCAACGTAATTCATCTTCGGTTAGCACAGAGTGTCTCATACTAAACTAGGGTTGCGGCACACTCCGTCTTCCCTAGGCATGAACTATTCGACTACTTGATATCACAATTCAAATAAGCACCATTACATGTAAATAATCCATACAAGCACAACAAATATAGATTATTGAGCACATCACATTCAAAATAGATCAAAGACAAGAATAAACTTTAAAAGTAGTGATTTAATCAATAGAAGTACAATTTTATTATTCAAAATCCTCTAAACATGTAATCATCATCCATACATAATAAGTCAAAAAGAAAAACATAATAACACCCTATTGCTTGGCTAGGGTTTCATTGAAACCCTAGATCTTTATCTAAGCGGCCATAGAATCGAAGATTGGCAAGAAGTTGATGGAGGAGGCCATGGGAATCCTTGTTGTTCTTCTTCTTCTCCTTACTTCTCCCTCTTCAATGGCTGAAGTTTTAGTTGTTGAAGGATGTGTATATTATTGTGTAACCCCAAAATTTATTTAGAATAGGATTTATATAGTTTTGGAGCAAGTTTGGAGGCTTTGCTAAACCTAATCACACTAAAACTGCTTTATTTACATTTCTGGACGTAATTAGGCAATTCCGTTCGCATAGAAGTCTTCAGCACAAAGAAATACACATTTTTGGTTTTTTTCGTATGGATCGCGCGAGCGGGTCGCGCAAGCACGTTTTTGGGAAGTCGCGCAAGCGAGGTGCTGGTATGTCGCGCTAGCGGGCCTCTCGTGCGAGGTGGCTTTTTCTGCTTCTTTTCTTCTAGTTTTACTCCTTATTTAGCCTGAAACTCTTGTTTTCTTCCAAAACCTACTAGAAAACAGAAAACAAAGTAAAAGTACACAAAAATAGGATAAAAAGTGCTAACAAATGTGAATTAAGGCGTGTAATTAGGACTTATTCACTCCTGATCAAAATGTTGAAAGCCGCCCAAAGCTGACAAAAGAGCTATACAAATAAGCATTAGAAGGATATGGAGTTCAATGTGGGAGATCATTTGTTTCTCAAGGTATCTCCAGTTAGAGGTGTTGTCAGGTTTGAAGGAGAAGAGAAAGTTTTTGCATCGTTACATTAGACCTTTTAAGATCCTTAATCATGTTGGGAAAGCCTCCTACCAACTCGCACTACTGTCGAGAATGTCTGGAATGCACGTCTTCACATAAGCATGTTAACGAAGTACATTCACGGATCAGCACCAGTGATCGACTTCAAGGATATCGAGGTTAACGACAATGTGTTATACCATGAGAGGCCAGTACTTATTTTGGGCAGAGAGATCAAGAAATTGAGAAATAAAAAGATTCCCTTGGTGAAAGTGTAGTGGAGCCATCATGACGAGAAAAAAGCTTCCTGAGAGATGGAATCAAAAATACGAGAGAAGTATTCAGAGTTATTTCAGGACTAGCTTACTCAGATTTCAGGATGAAATCTTTTCATAGGTGGTTGAGAGATGTAGCACCTGTATTTTCCTATGTAATTTCTCGAGTATCTTTGTTATTCTCTCCATCATATATATACATATAATTGTCTTTCTATTCCTCAATTTTTGTTTCGTATAAGTTATTTACGTTTGGATGTTAAGATGTGACCTTAGGGAAGCTTTGTTGGAAAAGCTGACTCGAGCACTCAAAGACCCTTGGAGCGCTTGAGTAGTTATTTTAGTAAAATGATTGTTTTGCCCCAGGGCCTCCTAAATCTATAAAACCCAACATTTTCTTAGTATTTGTATGTCTTGAGAAATAGAGTTTCTTTGGAGTGGCCTTGAGTTCATATTTGTCCATACACAAACATACACCCATACACCTTGCATGTTATCCAATTCTTCATCAAAGCCTGTCTATATGAACATATACACACATTTCACTACATTGAAGTTCCGGGAGTTGGAGATTCAAGGATCAAGAAGAGGGTCAAAGCTTAGGACTTGCTTGAAGCATCTTTGAAGCCTATCAACTCAAGAACAAGCATATTCAAACTCCTTCTCAACTTAATCTTCACATTTTCTTCATCCAAACACATCCTTAGACCTTATGATTATAAATTCTCACTTAGATACCTTTAGATTTAGTTTATACATGTTTTTATTTCTTACATGTTTCTTTAGAATCGAATTTCATACATGCATGTGAAGGAAACTAGAAATCTAGTTTTTGGTAAGGCTGAGCAGTCGAGCTAGGCCTGAGCGCTCAAGCTAGGCTAGAGCGCTTGGGCCCATGAGCGCTCGAGCCCCCTGAGCACTCGAGTGTAGTAGTTCTGTTAAGGACATTATGCTGATTTGTTAAAATTTGAAAATTTACTACTTGTATGTATGAATCTGAACATTTGAACCATGTTGTAGCCTTGCATGATCACAAAACACCCGTACACATTATGTTACTTGCTAAATTGATGAACTAGGCTTAAGCCTACATTTTATATATGCTATTGGAACCTATCCTCAACTGCATGTTAGGATTCTGGAGGATACAAGCCTGAACGCTCGCACTTTCCTAAGCACTCGAGCCTTAAGCGCTCACTCTTAGTGGAGCACTCGCGTACTCAAGCGCTCGAGCGTCCCTGGGTGCTTGAGCCAGCTACTTTTATTTTTCTTTTTATATTAAACTTACGAACTCTTAACGCGACGAAGACATCCGTTATACATCAACTCTGATAATGAGAATAATATACACATAATAAAGATTGGAACTCCCAAATAATCATACATATCACTGACTTATAGCTCATGCATCAACACTTGTACTTTGGTCCATCTTTTGATGAGTAAGCATCCTTGCTATATCGTTGAACATGGTCGATTCAGTTGTTGTTGACGTCTTTTTATGTAAGTCAGTATTGGGATTGATGAGCGAATTGTGATTAGAAATTAGTGATATAGTCGGCTATTAAGGTATGAGACTACCTTGATGAAATATGTGTGATCAAGTGGCTGTTATGGTATGTATGTTATACTAATCACTCAGCTTTAGAGCAGGTCATGGACCTTGAATATCTTGGTGCACTGTGTGTGACCAAGTGGTTGTTAAGGTATGCATATTCTAAAATAAAGGCATATGTCAAGATTCTGAGGAAGAGGAATTGTTGAGTTTGTGTCCTTGAATCAAGTTTATTGTTAAACGGTTCTATCATTAAAATCTTAAGTCTTGGAGATTGTTCGAGTTTTGGATGCTTTGTCATTATTCAGTAAATCTTGATTCTTTAACAGTCTATAGAGACGTAAATAAGCCAATTAATGACTAATGAACTCATTTGTTGTATTAACTGTTTCCAGTAGAGTTTTGTGAGGACTTATACTCACTCATCTTGTATTCAAGATGACGGTGTTTTATACCACAGGACCTTCCACGTCCAGCTATGCCAGATTTAGCAGGTGGTGTACAGCCCGAGGGTAACTATGGTGATGATGGGTACCCCGCTGAGGATTTTGTTGATGAAGGCAACTATGAGGAAGGTTATTCTGGAGAAGACTTATACGAGGACTACTACGGCTTGCTAGTTGAAGATTGGCCTACCTTAGTGTTCTTTTGTCTTGTATACTTCATAATGTAATAATAACTAGATGCTATTGGATTTTAGTGACAAATGTTGTCACGAAGCTTATGATGTTTAATTATGTATTTCTTTTGAAGTTTGGGTCTATAATATAAACTGCTATCTTATGACTGCTTAAGTTTAATACTTGCTCTATAGTTGAATTAGTCACATGCCACATACTATTATGTTTCTTGTATTATATTGTTAAGGACAATCAGGTGACATCCAACCAGCCACGTGTCCTTGGATCTAAAAAGGAAATTTTAAAATTTCTCAATTTCTAATGTACTCCAGGGCATGACAGGTTATTACATAGATATATGCAACGACAAAATGGTGTTTGTGAAAGAAAGAATAGGACAATTGTGGAGATGGCAAGATGCATGCTTAAAAGGATGAAATTACCTCGAGACTTGTGAGCAGAAGCTATATCATGTGCAATTTATTTGATAAATAGGTCTCCAACAAGAAGTTTAGAGAATCGCACACCCTATGAGGCATGGTATAGTTTAACGCCAAGCGTTCGTCACTTAAAGGTGTTCGAATGTGTTGTTTATGCACATGTTCTAGATGCAATCAGAAGCAAGTTGTATGCCAAGTCGGCAAAATGCATTTTCATTGGATATAGTGAAAGAAGTACAAGTTGTACAACCCAAGAATAAGGAAGATTATGATTAGTCGTGATGTTCATTTTGAAGAAAATTCTTTCTTCAACAGTGTGTACAATGATACATCAAATCTGCCCATTTTTAATCCATGAAGAAAGTGGTTCACAAGCTGAAAGTGAGGAAGTATCTGAAAGTTCTCCTCTAAAGATGAGAAGTTTGCAAAAAAATTATGACACCTCTGAGCAATTTGTAAGTGTTCATAACACTTGCAAATTTTTATTTTTTTTTTTTTACGCTTTTTACAAAATAGGCATTTTGGTGTAGTGATTGCTCCACTGTCAGCGGCATCACACAAAACTGCCTCTTTTCTAGAATAAGGAGTTGGCTCAACAATGGGCATATGCTCATTTGTGGGAAAGCAAATTATCAATTTTTCCTTTTGCACATTAATTTTATATTCTCTATAAAGTTATTTCTCAATTCTTGATTGACACTTAAAGATTATGCAAAAAGAAATGAGCTTACATAAATTAAAAAAAAAAAACCATAAGAAAATGAAGGTGAAAACAAAATGTGGCCTTTATTTTCTCAAACAAACGCTATATATAATACACCACTTGGTTTGCCTAGTGCATGCATATGTAACAATGTTGGGGATATACGGTGGTTTAATTTATTGAAGTGCATTGGCTACCTTTTTCTTTTTTCTTTTTTTTTTCCTTTTTTTACTTAATAGCAAGAGAATTATTATTAAATAGACTCAAAGCCAGGAATGAACATAAAACTCTCCCAAACAAAACAACAAACCAGAGTTATTAGACCATCAGGCCACAACAACAAAACGCTGAACAGACACAAGAGCAAATCGACACACCCGAAGACACACCCGAAGAGTTGACAACACAACTGAAAAGAAAACTCCCCACTGAAACACAACACCCCCACCACACACACACATACCCAAAAAAAAAAAAAAAACCAAACGCAAACCACAAATCCAATGACAAAAGACCATAAGAATCAAAGCACACATGCATATGCATGGGAATTGATCGAAGTACTCTCACAATAAAGGTGGTGAGGGAATAAAAGCACGCATGCATGCATGCATTCAACGGCTTCTATTGACTATTTTGTCAATGGATTTGAGAGACTGAATGGCCATTTGAATATAGTAACTGAGAGCTCCAGCGATTGGAGCAAGGGGATCAGCAGCGAGTTCTTGTTTGACATCCTCGTCCGCCTTGGGTAGTGGCTTGGTGGGATCCTCCTCAAATGACTTGGCTTGCTCAAGGTATCTATCCATACGTGGAGTGGCAAATAAGCGTAACTTTTCCACATCACCTCTTGCAGCAAAACGTTGGCGATCATGGGAAGTTTCAGAAGAGAGTGCAAAAGGACGTCCATGCTTTTCGTAAATTTTTTGTGATGCCATTAACCTTAAGAATTGTTGCAGCTCAGATTTCAACATCTCAATTAATGGGTTAGACTCATCAACGACCACATCCTCAAGCAAGTTTTGGGCTTCAACGAGCTTGTCCTGAGCATTTTCCAGGTAGTTGTCGTCAGCCATGACTCTTGCTTCTTTCATCATCTTTGCAGTTTGGAGACGGTTCTCCTCAATCGTCACCTCCTCCCTCTCTGGCTCCACGGATGACCCGGTGCGGGTTATGGTAGCGAATAAAGGACTGGCTTCAAACAGTTTCCCCTGGCCTGCAGTGCTGCATGCGCATGCATACATATATATATGTACATATTTATCTATTATATTTATTTCTCATATCAATTGAGTCAAGATAATTAGCCAAACATATATACAAAACATAATTTCCAGTACTAAAAATGCCGGGATTTGGTATACCACCTGTACGTGTAAGTGACTTTGAGAACATCAACACCGGGCGTCCGACGACTAACAGCAGGGAGAAGAAGGTCCACTTTGACCTTACGTACCTCTCTATCGTAGAGATCTCCAAACGAAATTGTTATAGAGCCAGTGGCCTTATCCCCGGATTGTGGATAGGATATAGCAAACACCTCATTGATTTTTGATTGATCTGGTGTTGAGACAGTCAGCTTCAGATCCTGAACAACCACAGTGAGAAGCCCAGCCAAACACTGGGAAAATGCAATGCTCAAGTTGTCTTGGTTTTGAACATCTGAAAACGTTCCTCCCATGCTCTTGTCTGTGATGGCCTTGAGCACCTACATATCAAATTAGGAGTATGTATGTACACATGAATTATCTTACATAGTAATGTTAATAGATACTTACAACTTTTGCAATATATATTTAAGAATACTGGCTCTCCGTTATTTCAACTCATACCCTGGGATCGTGGTCTGTGCCAAAACCAAATGTGTGTACAGGCACTGGCTCGGGATCGACCAAAACCAAGGCAGCATCACCACCAGTGTTTTGCTGTCCGTCAGACATAAGCATGATGGCAACCACACGGCCGCTAGTAAGAGTGCGGTCTTTGAGCACTTTTAAGCCAGTTCGAAGGCCTGCATTGATGTTTGTGCCACCGTTGGCCCGTAAATTATTGACCAGACTTTCAATCTCCGCTTGAGAATTTTCAGTTATCTGGCGCAATGGGCACAGCCTCGTGGAGATCCCGGAGAATGTTACAACTGACAAACGATCAATGGGGCTAAGTTTCCTGATCATAAATTGCATGGCAATTTTCAACTTTTCCAACTTCTTTCCCTTCATGCTCTTGCTGACATCTAAGATGGTCACAAGATCCACTCCAAATCTGTCACTGCCAGATCCTGCCCCAGTGAGCTCCAGCATCACCTTGAATTCGCTTTCTTCGAGTGGTGCCGTGTTCTTGTTGATGATTGATGCCTTTGCTTTTCCCGCTACTTCGAATAGCGTAGGTTTTTCCCCTAAAATATATATACATATATATTCCATCCCAAGTGCAAAACATTCAATAAAACATTCTGCTAGTTCTTAGCAAGAAGGGCAGATGTATTAAATTGGCTCGGTCGAGCTATCACCCCCAAAAGTGTGAGAAATTTGTTTAGTACATGTGATTCTTTAACTTAAATGTTGTCCTACCCACCCTATAACAAGTATCTATATATGTGATATTTTAGTCAAAATCCAACCCTAATATTTGATACAATACTTTGTTGGGTTAATTACACGGACCTCCCATCTATATTGCAAAATTACACAGACTTTCCTTGAGTTTTGGATTTGTATTACACACACCTCCCCTCTAGATTGCAAAATTTATAGAGGCCTCCCTTCTTAACTTGCTAATGCATAAAATACCCATAGTCATCCAAGAAAAAAAAAACTCCTCTCTCTACTGTATATACATATATACATACATACACACTATATATATGAACCATGCACACATATATATACATACATACACACCATATATATACATATTTGTATGCATATAGCCATTGAATCATATATACATAGATACATGTATACATCTTTCAGATGGGTTTGGTATTTTGGGTTTAGATCTTAGGTTTTTGGAACAAATTGATTTGGGGTTTAAATCTTAAGAACAAATTCGTTTTAGGAATAAATTGATATACATTGATTTTGAGTTTAAATCTTAGGAACAAATTATTTTTTGGTACAAAATTGATTTTGGCTTTAAATGTTTTATTTTTTTGAACAAATTTATATTCATGTATATATACACACAGTATAGAGAGAGAGAGAGAGAGAGAGAGAGAGAGAGAGAGAGGGGACAGAGTGTTGGGCAACTAAGAAACAACACATTAGCAAAGTAAGTGTAGCGGAGATGAGGATGCTAAGATGGATGTGTGGTAAGACTAGGAAAGATAGAATTAGAAATGAGTACATCCGAGAGACTGTAGGAGTGACACATATTGAGGACAAGTTGAGGGAGAATAGACTTAGATGGTTCGGCCATGTGCAACGAAGACCTATAGATGCACCTGTGCGAAAGAGTGATAAGATCGTAGTGCCTGGAATGGTTAGAGGGAGAGGTAGACCTAGACTGACTTGGGAATATGTAGTGCAACAAGATATGAATATATATAATTTAAATGAGCATATAGCTCTTGATCGTGCAGAATGGAGAAAAATGATTCATATAGCCGACCCCAATTGATTGGGACACAAGGCTTGGTTTGGTTTGGTTTGGCTTGGTTTGGTTTGGTAAACAAAGTAAGGATAAAATAGTAAATTCATGCTCGAGGGGAGGTCTGTGTAATTTTGCAATATAGAAGGAAGGTCCGTGTTTTTTCGCCAAACCTCAAGGGAGGTCGGTGTAATTAACTCTACTTTATTGTGTCCATCTTTATTTCAGTCCAACCCAATTTATTGTTCTTGCATAATATTTGATACCATAAATAATAGCTCATGTGATATTCTAACCCAATACCACTCTAATATTTGACATCAAACATTATGATCATATCTATTCTATTTTCAGCCCAACAAAATTTAGTGTTTCAAACCCAATTTAATACCATTTTTTTTTAGGGTAAATTACACTAACATTGCCTGAGGTTTAGTGTTTTATCACAAACAACACCTGAGGTTTTTGATATGACACTAACCTCCCTCGAGGTCTTGTATTGCTGACAAATTACCCCTTGTCGTCAATAGTTGTTAAGTACATGGATGATGTCATCAAATTGTTGAAAAAAATAAAAAACTAATTTTACCCCTATACTAACAAAAAGTGTTTATATGCTTATTTTCTAAAAAGCAAAGTAAATAATTTTTTGAAAACCCATTATTACCATCCACGGCACTTTAAAAAAATTGTGTCATATGCTCAGTTAATTAGTTTTTATTTATTATTTACTATTGCAAAATAAAAAATAATGCATATAGTACAAGATTATTAAGTGAAAACAAATGAAAAAACTAAGTTGAAGATTTATTACCATATAAGGTTTGACTAAGTGAAAAAAAAAAAAAAAAAAAAGAATATATTGGTACGTGAAATTAATTCACTAGATAAGATTTTTATTTGGGTAAAAAATTAAAGAATTAAGGACCAAATTTTAAAATAATCAGCTCACTAGTATTAAAAAAAAAATTAAGAAACTCAATTCAAGAATGGAATATTTAGTATAATACCAAGAATGGTGGTCTTTCTTTTTTTTTTTTTTTTCCTTTTTTAATTTACTATTTTTACTCTTAAAATAAAATTTTTAATACATATAATACAATATGATTAAGGTAAAAAGAACAAACTTAGATGAAGTTTTTCAACCAAAAAAAAAATTATTATCATGTCATCTTTGACTAAGTGAGAAAAAGTATGTATGTTCGTATGTGAAATTAATTAAGTAGATAAGATATCAATTTGAAAAAAAGTTTTTTTAAAAAAAAAATTAAGGAAAAAATTAAGGACCAAAGATTAAAATAATCAACTGATTATGTCGCGCCCTCTACAGATTAATTTTAAAAAAATGAAGAAACTTAGTTTTAAAAAAGAATATTCTGTACAGTTCCAAGAGGAGAGTAATTTTGCTCACCCCATTTTGGTCATCTGTTGCTTACCCAGGCCTCCACTGACTGACATGTGTTCCATTCTATTCTCATTTTGCCCATGTATTATCAACATAATTATTGGAATTAGACACATATCACCCAGTGAAGGCCTGGATGAGCCATGGGTGACCAAAATGGATGCTCTCAAGAGGTTTGTGAAAAAAAAATTGCTCAACTTTAAGGGGGGTCATTATATGTCAATCAAGGGTAAAAATGTTATTTAACCCAATCCTTTAACGGAGTTAAGCCGACAAAATCTGACAGGATCGGAGGTCAGTATCATGCGAAAAACCTCAATCGAAGTTTGTGTAAATGTGCTAAACCTCAAGGGGTGTCCGTGTAGTTACCCTTTTTATTTTTTGCCTCCTCCCTTAGCAAAAAAAAAAAAGTAAATAAATAAAACAAAACATTCTGATACATGGAAAAAAATAATAATAAATAAATAAGAGAGAGAGAGAGAATTGGATGATTTACAAGCTGACCATGTGTGTGCCCAACCCCTAAAATCAAAATTTTTGAGTGCTTAAAAAATGAATGAAATCGTAAAATACTCGAATTATATGAATGGAGAAACGAAGAAAACATAAACTGATAAACCTGAGACATCTTGGATTGCAACAATCGCCTCATCATCATTGTACATCATTTTGCCAAAATAATTGGTACACTAATTAATCGAATTTGTTAAACTTTCCTTACTCCCATCTCACCACTTTCAACCTCATATATATAGAGAGAGAGGGGAAATAATTGTTTAAAAAAAAAAAAAAGACTTCACTCAATTTTTATTGCATAGTGGTGACTGATTGGGACTGATTGTCCTTTCTATCTCATATTTTCTCACTGTGCTCCCATAATTGCTTTTACATAGTTGGTAGGGTCAGATCGCCTTTTTTTTTCTTGTTTTTTGGAGTTGGGTCATATTCGTATACAATTACACGTAGTGATAAACGCCATCATCTCCGTTCAAATGGTATTCAAGTGTGTGTTCCAATCCCTTTCTCGTGTATTAAAAAATAATAATAATAAAATTAATAATAGTTTGGGAGTATACTTGGACACACTAAAGTAGTTTTGGTATACATACATTAAAATGGTTTGGGTGGAAAATATTGGATCTCAGATCGAAAATATTGATATGGACTTCAATGATTTTAATTTTAATTTTACTGTCACGTTATTTAAAATTTAAATTTTAAATAATAGTTTAAAAAATATAGTATTACATTATGTAGCAATAGAGACCTTCTTCAATATGCTGTTGCAATTTTAGTCGTATCATACAATTGAGAACTATAAAATTCCAAAGACGGATAAAAAGGTGTTAAACGAGAGTAATACTAGTAGGTGTCAAGATGTCAATGGGAGTAACAGTGCCAAAGGTAGTAATTGCGAAACAACCATTAAAACCACTATACTGTCCGGAGAGTTACAAGAGTGCCAATAGAGAGTAACCACGAAAAGTGTCTTTGTAAGGGCAAATTACACTTTAATTCATTAAGCTATAATCTATTTTCAATTAGGTTCATAAACTTTTTTTTTTTTGCAATTTGGTCCTTAAAGTTCAAAAATTCATTCAATCAGACTCAAATTCTAACACTGCTAGCTTAAACTATTAGAAATTGTCACGTACGTTGCACGTAATGCTTACCTGTCACATATTAGGATAGACAAACACGGGAGATTGTGAATAGTGCAAAAAATCGCATTCAATCATATCTGAAATCGCGTTCAATCAAATTCGACAACACGTTTGACTAGAACCAAAATTGCATTCAATCATACCCAAAATCACATCACTTTTTAGTCATTCACAGTCTCTCATGTTTGTCTTAACCTAACATGTGACAGGTAAGCATTACGTGCAACGCACGTGACAATTTCTAATAATTTAAGCTAACAGTGTCACAATTTGGGTCTGATTGAATGAATTTTTGAAGTTCAAGGACCCAATTGCAAAAAAAAAAAAGTTTATAGACCCAATTGAAAATAGGTGTATAGTTTAATGGACTAAAGTGTAATTTGGCCTTTTTGTAATAACTACTCATTGGCACCAGCTTGTTCCCCTCTTTGGGTTTGTTACTCCCAATTGGTACTTTATTATTATTCATTGATACGTTTCACTCATTTAACACCGTGTTACTTTATGTCCTATAATACAATCAAAACCACTTTAATTGTATAATATGATGAAAATCACTTAATCGTATCATAGAATTTTCCGTAGTTACAACTATACCCATTCCACAATTAGAAGTTTACAACCATTTGGGGTTTGTGAAAATGTGTATGCTTAGTGCCTTGGAGCATTTTGGGTATGATTTTAGTGTAGTAATTTGCTACACTAAATCTGAATATGGAAAAGAAAACTCGTCATACATTTCAATTTAGGACAGATGCTAAGGTGTCAAATAAGGAAAGAAACATGAGTTTTAGTATGAGATTCATCTCCAATGCAGGTTTTAATATTTGACTTCCTTCTTTATTTCCACCTTTGGCACTTTAACATGTACCATTAGCAAAACCCTTTAATTTATAATAGTTGTTGACGGCTGTATTACTATAGAGAGAGAGAGATAGAGAGCAGCTTGAACATTTCAGCCATGTATGAGCATCCATTGATCTTGAAAGAAGAGCGTAGATGTGCATGGTTCCTCCTGTGATGGTTATTCGGACATGATCTTTAGTGGTCTTTTCTACATTTGTATCTTTAGATGTGATTTCTGTTGTAATTTGTAGTCTAAATTGGGTGTTTTTCAAAATCAAACTCTTTCTCTCTCTACATCTCTCTTGTTGGTGTAGATTGGGTAAAAGTGTGATTGGGACCCTTGTCCCACATTGCTTAGGAAGAGGGAGTTGAGAGACTTAATATAAGCTTTTTCAATATGGGCTTAGTAATAAGTTGGAACATGTGGGCTCTCACGCGCACATGAGCCAAGCCCAAGCAAATCCCAAATTCAATAGAAATTTGGGATCCTTTTGCAAATTATTTTTTCCAAAAACTTTTCTTTTAATTTTGCTTTGACTGATTAAATTCTTTCCCTCACAGATTTACACCATCCTGAACTGTGCAATTAATTAGCCGTTTAAATGATTTATATCCTTTCTTAGCAACACCACTACAAGGAAAAAGGCTTTTTATGTCACTTAAAAAGTGACATAAATAGGTATTTATGTCACTTTTTTTTCCAATAAAAAGTGACATAAATGGAGGCGACATAAATGTTTTAAAAGTGACATAAATGGAGGCTTTTTATGTCATTTAAAAAGTGACATAAATAGGAATTTATGTCACTTTTAAAGTGACATAAATAGAGGCGACATAAATGTTTTAAAAGTGACATAAATGTTTCATAAAACCATCACATTTGTTAATAAAAAGTGACATAAATAATTATTTATGTCACTTTTAACCTAAAGTGATATAAAAGTAGAAAAGTGACATAAATACCAAACAAAATTATTACATCAAAGTCTTAAAAGTGACATAAATACTTAAAAGTGACATAAATGCAATTTTATTTATGTCACTTTTAACCTAAAGTGACATAAAAGTATAAAAGTGACATAAATATCAAACAAAATAATTACATGAAAGCCTTAAAAGTGACATAAATACTGTAAAAGTGACATAAATACCACCCTGTAAAAACAATATATACCACCCTGTACATATATACAATACCATGCATGCATGCACCCTGTACAAAATTAAATCCAACTCAATATTTCAACTACTAAATTTCATAGATTCATCTCAATATATATCAACCAATTAATTGGGATGAACAAAAAAAATATACAATCGATCTGAGTCAAGTGCAAATCTAATAATATATACATATATATTACATATTCATCAAAAAGTACTAAGAAATTAAACCTATGAAAGCAACAAAAAAGAATTAGCCCAACAAAAAGAGTGGTTTGTTTGTTAATTAGAACCTTCCATCAAAATATGAAACTTTGTACCTACAAAAAAGACAAAGTTTTCATTAATTAGTTGTATATAAAATAATAAAAGAGTACGTAAAACTATGTTTGGGGGTTTTGAGAGACCACATGTAATGTGTTCAGAGACTTGGAATGATGAAAGAGTCATTTTTTCGTATTTTTTGTGAACCGTGAATCCGTTATGCATTCCGCTAATTCCTGCAAGTTTATTTAGGCATGCTTGAGGTGCGTGTAAGGTTTCGTGGCGTTTGGTTAAGCGGTTTATCGATTCACTATTCAAAACCCCAAAAACTACGTTTTTTCAAGCCTAAGTGACTAAAGAGTCATTTTTTCGCATTTTTTGTGAACTGTGAATCCGTTATGCATTCCGTTGATTCCCGCAAATTTATTTAGGCATGTTTGAGGTGTGTGTAAGGTTTCGTGGTGTTTGGTTAAGCGGTTTACCGATTCGCTACTCAAAACCCCCAAAACTACATTTTTTCAAGCCAAAGTGACTAAAAGAGTCATTTTTCGCATTTTTTGTGAACCGTGAATCCGTTATGCATTCCGTTAGTTCCTGCAAGTTTATTTAGGCATGTTTGAGGTGTGTGTAAGGTTTCGTGGTGTTTGGTTAAGCGGTTTACCGATTTGCTACTCAAAACCCCCAAAACCACATTTTTTCCAGCCAATGTGACTAAAAGAGTCATTTTTCGCATTTTTTGTGAACCGTGAATCCGTTATGCATTCCGTTAGTTCCCGCAAGTTTATTTAGGCATGTTTGAGGTGTGTGTAAGGTTTCGTGGTGTTTGGTTAAGCGGTTTACCGATTCGCTACTCTAAACCCCCAATACTACATTTTTCAAGCCAAAGTGACTAAAAGAGTCATTTTTTCGCATTTTTTGTGAACCGTGAATCCGTTATGCATTCCGTTAGTTCCCGCAAGTTTATTTAGGCATGTTTGAGGTGTGTGTAAGGTTTCGTGGTGTTTGGTTAAGCGGTTTACCTATTCGCTACTCTAAACCCCCAATACTACATTTTTCAAGCCAAAGTGACTAAAAGAGTCATTTTTTCGCATTTTTTGTGAACCGTGAATCCGTTATGCATTCCGTTAGTTCCCGCAAGTTTATTTAGGCATGTTTGAGGTGTGTGTAAGATTTCGTGGTGTTTGGTTAAGCGGTTTACCGATTCGCTACTCAAACCCCCCAAAACTACGTTTTTTCAACCCTAAGTGACTAAAAAGTGCAGCAGATGCAATACTGATCCTAATCAAAATTGATAAACGAAAGAAATACATACACAAATTCCAATAACGCGCTCGAATTTATTAACGACTTGCGACCTCTAGTATCTAGCATAACCTGTAAGAATGATAGAATAAGAAAATGTTAGCAGAAATTTATACACTATGGGCAACGATGAGCTAAAAAACTAAAGTGCCTTTGCGGATTTAGAGATTGAAAAGAAAAGGGAAGGAAAACAAGTTCCCTTGTGTTTTTCTCAATGCTTAAATATCATTAAAATTTCAAAAGTTCCAAAATCCAGTGAAACTAAAGAAAGAAGGGAGGGAAATGACTCACAAAATTCAAGATTTTTAATTTATTTCACAAGCTATATATGGTGCACAATGAATATCTCAGATTGATTGCAATCGGTGTACTTTTTAGTGATAAGAAATAGATATTATTTCCTTTCCTTTTGCTCACTAAATCGATGTTTGGTTCATAGGTTTAGTGTTGGAAAAGAAAAGAAAATACAGAGGAAAACAATTTCTTTTATTTGGTTACCATGGAAGAATAGAAATTGAAAAAAAAAAGGTATAATGAGAAACAAAGCAAACATGAGGGAAAACACAAGGGAAAACATAGGCGAACCAGTTTTCCTTCTTGCTCTCCTTTCCCTTTTTCTTTTCCTTCGATAAATCCACAAACCAAAAACAATGCCCAAGTGTTTGGCTGGAGGAATAACAAGCTTACTGAATAGAGCTTCTTCATACTCTTGATGGCTATTTTAAATTTTTCAATGTTTGTTGGTGAAATTCCGTGTCACCCCATGAAAAATCAAACCATGCCACTAAGAAGGGAAAAAAGTAAGTGAAATCAAACTTAAAATTCAAACACCACAATTCTCAACCTCTATGATTAGCTCAAAAATCTAGTGCTTCGAATAAAGAGGCACGTAAAATTAACTCTATCTAGTATCCTCCATTTGCTTGCGGAATTATTTTGCTGGAAAGAAAGTAGAGTTTTAAACCTTATATTTTAAATAAAACCAAACAGAGTTTTAGTTATATCTTATTAACAATTCAAACAAATGTTAACTTGCATAAATTCTAAGCTGATTTACTGATGGAAACAAAATAAGTCTTAAGGATGTGCAGAATTACCCCTTTCAACAGAGACTGTGCTTCACTTGATAAAAATGCTGGCAGCTTAAATAACTTCACTAATTAAATTAAAGTTTGTCACTTATATGATTTTGATGTGAGAAAATTAGGTGGACTTGCTTGGATTCTAAAAGGGGCATGCAGTTCTTTTTCCCATAGCAACCAGAGGTCATAACCAGACATATTTTCAACTTTTTGATAGTATCAAAAGCAAACTACAAGAAGTTAAGCACACGCTATCATAGATGAAGGACAACAATGGAAAAACAATAGAAGGCTCCAACTAACAAATTTATCATATGGGATAGCCGTCAACTAACTTCATTAAATGGAAAAAATGAATAAGAAACTATGGAGGTATTCATATAACATACTCTAGCCATTCATTAGGAAAAGAATTGCCCTTCGAAGCAAGGAGAACATTACCTTCAAAGAAGGTGCCATTCGGAAAAAATCTCCAATAATGAAGTCAACATAATCTTCAACACCATCTATCTTTGCATTAGCACTCACCAATTCAATTTTTTGAGGATCAATGTCGATAGCTACAACAAAAGAGCACCTAAAATTACAAAGAAGATGTATCAACAACTCCTGCATACATATACAATCCATTCTGCAGATATTCATAAATCTATGATCGAAGACAAAAAGGATTACACTGACACTCCATAGTGTATAAACAGGATTACACATTGTTTTTTTCTCTAGCTAACTTTCTGCATTGTTTGAAAGGTATAGGTAAATAAGTCATATGATAACGGAAGAAGATAAAACACATGGATCAATTTGCATCTTCACCCTTAAAGTTGTCAGATCCAAAGTAGTTTCCAACATGCACCTAGTCACTTTGGTTAATGCCTAAAAGTTGATTTTGCTATCTTATCTCTACTGTTTCAAATAAAAGGTAAGTGTTGTTTGAGCAGCTGATACCAAAAAGACCTATATTCATGGAAATTTAAACTTGTTACAGAAAGAACACATAATCAATATTAGAATTCATTTCAACTCTTTAGCAGTGATCTGATCACTTTATTTTCGAATTACACTCTTTTAGTAACTCACTGGCAATTCATAAATTCTACTATTACTATTGCCATATTTGCAATTCATAAATTCTAACTAGGGTATTACTCGTGGTCAAAGCCACCACCGAATTCTAACCATGAATGAGCTCGATGAAGAATTCAAGACCTCATGGACAATTTATATTTTTCCAAAGCATTAAACACCAAATAGCACAATCTTGCATAAAACATAAAAATGTTACATTCTTAACAGTTAGACATAGCTCACAAAAAAAAAAAAAAAACAGCCGGGGTGTTTCTAAGGTTTCAGTCAAGTAACTCTATTGATGTAATTAGGACCCTGATCTATTAGAAGAGAACGTAATTAAATTAATTACTTCAAGGATAGGTCATAGGAGTATTTCAAATAGATATCTCTTACCTGTTTCTCCCAAATATCTCTATCCCCTTCAAGTATTAGTTCTTTCTCAAGAGGTTTCCACTTAAAGCTGACGACTTCTTCTGTTCTTGGATTTCGTCACAAGCCAGTGCTGAGTCTTCTGGCACTGTGTGTCTGCAACTTGGGACCTTGCGTTTCCCCATACATTCAGAATGGGGTGCTGCCATTGACAAATAATACCAATCTTATTGATTAAATGACAAATTTAGAAATATCATAGAGAATCTAAAGGAAGAGGCATTCTCTTTGCATCATTTTTGTGATACGCCTACATTATGCAGGGTGAATCCATGACAGTTACAAACGAGTTCAACGAGTTCGCATGAAGTTCATAATTAGTAAGAGCTCATTTGGTATTGCTGTGGGAATAAATGTTTTTTTTAATAAGCTTTTTCCAGATTTAAAGTGGATTCAATTTTTGAAAAGCCGTGAAAAAGTTTTTGCCAAACACACTCAAAAAGCCATCTGGTTGTTGCCACTAGTTTCTCATAGTAAAGTAACCAAACAGAAGGTAATTGTAGAATGGTCATTGGACACTCCAACTAAAAGGTGCAAAATTTAGAACATTCAGATTTAATTATTGTGAAAACCACATGAATGGTCATTAGAAATGAGACGATTAAGAAATAGAACAAGCACAAAGATTTATGTAAACTATAATTTCACATACATGTACACATTTATATGAGATGCAGAACCCATGTATTGAGATTGATACTCACATCAGTCTTTGGACGCAAGGTTTGTTGCAGCATGACCTCATGGGCTATGGACAACTCACTTTCAACCCAAGGGAAATTTTGTAGCACAACTCCCTCTTCATCCCATCCATTACCAATCTGAAATATATGAAATTATTTACATCAATCAAACACAGTGCTAAACTTTAACAGTACTTTAGACTGTAGATTTGACATTTGATAAACACTAAATAAAAAATTAAAAAAAAAAAAAGAAACTTGAAAATGAAGTAGATATAATACATATGTACATATGTATATAGTGATCGAGATCCCTTCTATTTTATGTCAAATGCTTTACAAATGCTTAAGAAGTAATGTATACCTAAAACAAAAGAGATTTAGAGAAAGATTAACAGACATATTCGTAAAATACATGTCTACAATTGAAATATTTGTGTGCAAGAATGTATAAAAACCTAACCTTCAAATTCAATATACCTAATTCAATTGTAACAACACCCAACCACCACAAGTCAAGGATGCATATATAAATATGTATGTATGTACAAGTATGTATATAAATGTATGCATGTGTTAAGAAATGAAAAAGAAAAAATAAAAATCAAACCTTGGGTTGAGTTATTAATTTCAGGTAAATTAGAATACCCATATGGGAGCTCATGTCTTTACATATATTGGGATTTTATGTTAAAAGGAAATAATAAGACTAAGTCATTTTATACAGATAACAATCAAGATTAGATAAAGATACAGTACTTTACATTAAAAAAAAATGATAAAGATACGGTACCTATTAACATTTGATCCGTTTTACTCTCTGAAAAATTGACTTCATATGAATGGAAGTGATCCCTTTTAGCACATGAGATTTGACCCTAAACACTTGCATGGAAGACCATGTGTACATTAACAAAAATTTCAATTATAACATGCATGTTAAATGTAAGACCAGCTACACATTCATGTACACTCTTGGTCATTATTAACTAAAGAAATGAGAAACAGAGAGATGAGATCTATAATTGAAAGATGTAATGACCAAATTTTGTACCAGCGCATGGAGACAAATTGAAATAGCAATTGCACGTCCTGTTGAAATCATGACTTGGAAACATTTTATAATTCCACTTTATAAAACTATTAGAATCTCCAATAGTTAGTAGCCAATTTGAGTAGCTAAAATTGTATTCGGCTACTTTAATAGTGCTTTACCCACGAAAATGACTCTCATTCACTCTAACCATCATAGTCAAAATAAGTAGCCATTTTTAAATTAAAATGTATTTTGATGCATCCCAACCATAGACGCACCAAAGTCCAAACACTACTTCAATAGCAAACCAATAATTAAGAATTTCCCTCCAAATTTGGTTATCCTCTCTTTCTCTCTCCAACAACTAAAAATTTGGTTCCCCAAATCAGCAAGAACCACTTTGGCTACTGCTTTAGCTCCACCATAGCAGCACAAATTTTTGGCCAAGAAGAGCCAAAAGGACAATTTTCCAAAATGGGTACCCATATAGCTCCACGGTTGGAGATGCTCTAAAGACAGACACATACACATACAAAAGGAAACACAGAGGAAGAGATATTTATCATGGCAACCTGGGCCTCATCATGTTTAGGGTCTTTTGGAAATCCTCCCTTCACTGATCCAGAATCAATGGACCGAAAAAATCTGCCAAAGAATAAGAAAGCCAGTCGATTTTGACAAAGCGATGCAACTTTTACTTAACAGAGGAAATGAACTATAACCTGAACATGCCAGTTTTCCGGATGATCTTCCTTGCAAACCCATAACTAGGGATCATCTTCAGGAATAGTGTAAGTTCCGTCCTTTGAAATAGAACAGGAAGGACTAAGTATCCATGAGATACGTTCTATTTTTAACAAGGCATCATCATGCCAGTGAGATACCCTCTTGAACCGTAGTCCAAACTCTGTCCATTTTGTTGCTCTTCTCCAACGCTGTTCAAAGTTAATAAGGACATCATACGTAGCGGGCCCTTCGATTCTGCAGTGCAAGTCATGCCATGGTTGCTTCGGGGCCTTAGTTCCTGCCTAATACAAGAAAGAAAAACACAGATTACTATTGTACAATGGAAGAACTAGATGCCACATGTCATCACTGCAGCTTTCCTAATTTTCTCATTTTTCATTTTCTTTATTCTCAATTCTATAGTGAAGGGTCCCATATTGGTACATATACTATTTATACCCTAAGTTTCTTTCTTATTCGAAATTTCTACTTTATACACAACATAAATATTCAAATAATTCAATCTTACAGATTTAGAGGGCTAGATCTAATATAAAAACAAATAGACAGAATTTGTAACATGCACAAAGACGAGGGAACCATCGGTTTCAGATGAAATCATAAATATTGAATATAGCGTCAGCAACAGAAATCTTAAAACAATCAAGGAAACTTTTTTATACCTCATGGGCTGGATAATCAATCAGCAAAAAGTAAAAGAACAGCACATTTGCCTCGAACAATGGAATGTAATATCAGAAGTTTTGAAATGTGAAATTGGTTTATCTCAAAAAAAAAAAAAAAAGGAAAAGAACAACACACTTGCTCAAACTATGGAACGTAATAACAGAAGTCTTGATATGTGAAATAGGTTTATACTTTATACCCAAATTCACATTTCAGGTGGGACAAACATCGAGCGAATTACGTAGCTAGCGACACACCCTAAATTAGGAAAACCCAATCAGAAACACCTTCACATGAAAAATTAAAATTAATACCACCTATACCCTTGAGGGATTACCTGAGAGAGAGAGAGAGAGAGAGAGACCTGGACCTGGAAAGATCGAGGAAGCGGCGACTGAGAGGTGGAGGAAGCGGCGGCTGAGAGGAGGATGAAGAGGCGGCGGCCGGGGCTGAGAAGAGGAGGAGGAGGAGGAGGAGGCGGCCGTTGCAGCTTGGAGCAGGCGGCGGCATTGTGGTGGAGGGAGAGGTGCGGCGGGAGATCTTTGGGAATGAAGAAAGAGTTTGGGGGCCGGGTTTGGGAATGAATGTTTTGGGAATAATCAAAGGGTTTTGGAGTAAATTTTTAAGCGCGTAGTGTATTTTTAAGCGCCAAACCTTTTTATGTCACTTTTTTTAAAAGCACTATACTATTTTTATTATTTATGTCACTTTTTAGTAAAACTGACATAATAATTAAGCATTTTATTTACAAAATTGCCACCGCATTTTTATTTATGTCGGTTTATAAAAAGTGACATAAATACTCTATTTTTTATGTCACTTTTTAAAAAAAGTGACATAAATAATACAGTATTTATGTCACTTTTTATAAAAGTGACATAAATACTTTACTATTTATGTCACTTTTTAAAAAAGCGACATAAAAACCTAAAAAGTGACATAAAAAGTTCAGGTGATAAATAATTATGTCACTCGAAATAAAAGTGACATAAATGTAATTTTAAAAGTGACATAAAAAGTAGTTTTCCTTGTAGTGCACGTTTTATACCAATCAAGGGATTTTCTGTCGGGTCAATGTGGCTATAAATTCGTGGGTCATTCTCTTTGAGAATCTAGTAATACAATCTGCTTCTTCTCTCTGGTTCTTCTCTCTGGTTCTTCTCTGTTCTTCTCTCTAGTTTAATCACTGTTATACAACAAGGATGTTCTGTGCCCCTTGTTCAACGTGTGCACGTGAACAAGGAAGAGGCTGCTTAATCTTGGAGGGTTAACCACTGAGACCTTTCTGTACCGAGGCAAGAACTCCGAGGGGCGGAAATTTCTCTTAAGGACAGTGTTCTCCAACACGACTCAGTCAGACTCTTCGACCCGTTTGATAAGTATTTTCGTTCATAGCAGTGTCTATTCACTATTATTTTTCTTACAATCTTAAGAGTAATTCCTCATGGATACTGCTATGCTAACAGGGACTAAAGCTATTCCCGACGTCACGAAAATTGAATCATTTAACGGGAATAACTTTAAGCGCTGGCAAACCAAATTGCTACTTGTTCTTGACATTGCAAAAATCGATTTTGTTTTGACTAAACCAAAACCCGTTGAAGGTTCTGAAAATTATGAAACCCAATTGCCTCTTTGGGAAAATGCAAATAAGATTTGCAAAAGTATTATTTTGAACGCCCTATCAAATGAACTTTTTGACATTTACTATACTTTCAAATCGGCAACTGAAATTTGGGATGCTTTGGTCACCAAATATATTATTGAGGATGCCGAAATTAAAAAATATGCCATTGAAAATTTTCTCAATTTTCAAATGACCGATGATATAGATGTTTCTACTCAAATTCACAATTTTCACCTTGTTGTTTCGGAACTTAGTAATGAAGGAATGAAATTGCCCGAACCATTTGTAACCGGTTCACTTATTGAAAAACTTCCGGAGTCTTGGAAAAATTAGAAGAATATGATGAAACATAAGAGGAAGGAAATGACTCTGGAGGAAGTTGTTGTTCATGTTTGCATTGAAGAAAAGAACCGTTCACTTGATCGGAATGAGAAAGCCAAAGCTATGGCTTCTAAGACTAACCTTGTTGAGGAAAGGTCTAATCGCACCAATGGAAATTTTTAAAGGCAGAATAACAAACCCTATTTCAACAAAACCAACTTCAACAAAAATCTCAAACTCTGAAACTAGTTTGCTAAAAAGAAAGGGGAATGTTTTGTGTGTGGCAAACCGGGTCACCATGCTGCTCAATGCAGACACAGGAAGAAAAATGACCAACCTGCCCCTAGAGCTAATCTACTTGAGGCAGATGTTATTGTGGCATTCGTTTCTGAGGTGCACTTAGTGGCTGAGGAGAAAAAGTGGGTGGTAGACTCTGGGGCTACCATGCACATCTGTGGCAACAGAAGTGCTTTTACCTCCTACACACCAGTAGGGAAAGAAGAGGAACAAGTGTATATGGGGAACTCTAGGCCCTCACCTGTGATCGGGAAAGGGAAGGTAGTTCTCAAGCTAACTTTTGGAAAGATCCTCTCTCTTACCGACGTTCTCTACGTGCCTGATATTCGTTGGAACCTTGTGTCTGTGTCACTGTTTGGGAAAGTGGGGGTGAAAGTTATTTTTGATTCTGATAAAGTTGTAATGACTAAAAATGGGGGGTTTGTGGGAAAAGGGTACTACAACAATGGTCTGTTTGTTTTGAATGTTCTTGATAATTTGAATGGAAATGCTACTACTTCTTCTGCTTATTTGATTGATTCTCATGATTTATGGCATGCTAGATTAGGACATGTGAACTTTTCTTATGTAAAGAAAATGAAAGAATTAGGCATTCTTAAAAATGTTAGTATCACTAATAATGAGAAATGCCAAATTTGTAGTGAAACAAAAGGTACTAAGAAACCTTGCAAACAAGTAGTACAAAGAGAAACAAAGTTGTTCACCTTAATTCACTCAGATATAGGAGACATGAAATCAACTGAATCTAGAGGTGAAAGAGATATTATGTGACATTCATAGATGATCATTCTAGATATACTAGAGTATTCTTACTTAGAAATAAAGATGAGACAGAAGGAAAATTCATACTATACAAAGCCGAGGTTGAAAACAAGTTAGATAAAAAAGATCAAAAGACTTAGGTTTGATAGGGAGGTGAATATGAATCTGGCCCCCTCGGACAATTCTGTGAACAACATGGTATAGTACACAAGGTAACTCCACCCTATTCACCAGAATCTAACGGAGTAGCTGAACGAAAAAATAGAACGTTAAAGGAAATGATGAACGCTATGTTAATTAGTTCAGGAGCACCTAATAATTTGTGGTGGGAAGCTATCCTCTCTGCGTGTCACATTCAAAATATAATTATATTTAAGAAAATAGGAAAGAACCCTTATGAGTTGTGGGAAAATCATAGACCTAGCTTGAAATACCTTAAAGTATGGGGGGTGCCTAGCGAAGGTTCTACTTCCAGAACCTAAGAAAAGGAAAATAGGTTCGAAAACAGCAGATTGTTTATTCATAGGGTATGCTGAGAATAGTGCTGGATATAGATTCTTGGTTCTTAAAAGTGACGTGTTATAGAAAAACACAATAATTGAATCGAAAAATACAGATTTCTTTGAAAACATATTTCCTTTGAAAACAACCATTGAAAGATCAAGGTTAGAACCTATAGTTGAACCTAATGTTGACTCAAATGAGTCTGTAGAAATTGAATTAAGAAGAAGCAAACGAGATAAGAGAGAAACAAACCTAAGAGATGGGTTTTTCACGTTTTTAATGGATAATGATCCAATGACTTATAATGAAGCTATTTCCTTTCCTGATGCTCCCTTTTGGAGAGAAGCAATTAATAGTGAGATAGAATCTATCATGGCTAATCATCCTTGGGAATTGGTTGACTTACCTCCTGGTACAAAACCTATAGGATGTAAATGGATATTCAAAAAGAAGTTAAAACTTGATGGCAAGTTTAAAGCTAGACTTGTAGCTACGTACGGGATATACTCAAAAGAAAGATGTTGAATATTTTGATACTTATTCTCTGTGGCTAGAATATTATCTATTAGAATTCTAGTAGCTCTTGCTTCCTTGCATAAACTCACAATTCATCAAATGGATCTTAAAACTGCGTTTCTTAATGGAGAATTAGAAGAGGAAATTTACAGGGAACAACTTGAAGGTTTTGTATCTCCTAGAAACAAAAATAAAGTTTGTAAATTAGTGAATCTTTATATGGTTTAAAACAAGCACCAAAACAATGGCACGAGAAATTCGATAGTGTAATGACCTCTAATGGATACATTGTGAATGAAGCCGATAAATGTGTGTATCATAAATTTGATAATAATGTTGGAGTAATCATTTGCCTATATGTGGATGATATGCTTATTTTAGGCACTGATATGATTGTGATAAATGAAACAAAACATTTGTTATCTTCTAGCTTTGATATGAAAGATTTAGGTGAAGCTAATGTTATACTTGGAATAAAATTGACAAAAACCAATGAGGGTTTTATGATATCTCAAGAACACTTTGTAGAAAAGATCCCTAAAAAGTTTGGTCATTTTGACACCAAACCAGTTAGTACTCCTTATGATATGAGCATACAATTGAAGAAAAATAATGAAACTAGTGTATCACAGTCTGAATATGCTCAAATAATTGGTAGTCTTACTTATCTTATGAATTGTACCAGACCTGACATTGCTTATGCAGTTAATAGGTTGAGCAGATACACTCATAATCCTAATAAGGAACATTGGACTGTTATATGCAGAGTACTAAAATATCTCAGAGGTACTATGGATTCTGTTTTGACATACTGTGGATTTCCCGCTGTACTAGAAGGGTACAGTGATGCTAACTGGATCTCTGATTCAAATGAGACAAAATCCACAAGTGGGTATATATTTACCCTTGGAGGAGGTGCAGCCTCATGGAAATCATCCAAACAAACATGCATTGCTCAGTCCACTATGGAGTCCGAGTTTATCGCCTTAGAGAAGGCAGGTTCTGAGGCTGAGTGGCTTAGAAACCTCTTGGAAGATATCCCTTTATGGATGAGACCAGTTCCATCTGTGTCGTTACATTGTGATTGCCATGCTGCAATAGCCCGAGCAAGAAATAAGGCCTATAATGGGAAAAGCAGACATATTCGCCTAAGACATAACATTGTGAAACAGTTGTTAAAAGATGGGATTATATCCCTAGACTTTGTGAGGTCAGAGATGAATTTAGCAGACCCTCTGACCAAACCATTAGCAAGAAAGCTAGTGGCCAATACATCGAGGGGGATGAGACTTATGCCCATAACAGAGGTCAATAGTAGTGGTAACCCAACCTATATGAGTGGAGATCCCACAAACTAGGTTCATATGGGTAATAACAAACTACTAGTTGATTTGGTGAGATACTATCAATCATATAATTATAGTCCATCCCTATTGTGCAGATAGTGTAGAATGCAACGTTTGAGGTTGAGTCTTAACTCTTAAATGAATTCATAGTCTTTATAGAAAATTGTTAGAAAATCCCTACAAGTAACCCTCATAAGTTTAAAACTCCAAAAGATTTGACCATTTTCTAAAAATGACAAAAGGAATCTTATTAGTGCTCACACGGTATAAGTGCATGTAACATAGAAAATCCCATGTGAACATCCCTCCTTCACGAGCGCGTTATTGGTTTTCAGCCACTCACACCGTGTGAGTGGCTGTACCATATCATATCCATTTCGAAAAAGTTTTTTTAAACTTTAAACCCCCATAACTTTTGATCTACAACTCTGCTTCTTACAAATTTTATACCGTTGGAACCGTGTCGACGAGAGCTACAAAACTAGTACCATTATTGATACCTTTTGAGCAAAAGAAAAAAATTCTTATTTTTACATGTTATGCTCCAGACGAACCTAATAAAATTTTCACATAATATTTGTGTATGAGTTATTGAATTTTCACGTAATATTCACGTATGCCAAGTTCATATGATGTGAGAAAAAAAAAAATCGAATGTTCACTTTGTTCTTAAAGAGAGTTTTAGTGAATTTTTACAAGAATTTTGCATTTGTTTGGATTGAAAAACTATGTTTTATAATTGATTTGTGAAATTTGATTTTTTTTATAAAGGAAATATGCATTGTTTAATATGAAAGAGAAAAAAAAAAGTAAAATTTCACTTTGGCATATATGAATATTAAGTGAAATTTCACTGAACTTGTACATGAATATTAAGTGAAATTTCACTGAACTTGTGCATGAATATTAAGTGAAATTTTACTTAAATTGACACTTGAGCAACTTTTTAACAAAGTAAGTATCAAATTAGATCTTAAACTCTAGAGAGTTACTTCTAGCAACTTTTGGAATAGTTAGTGAATTTTCACTTGACCTACTAAGTGAAATTTCACTGAACGAGTACACAAATGTTAAGTTTAACTTCAAGTTTTTCAGGAAGAAGGCATGTACAGGTTCAGTGAATTTTCACTTAATATTTATGTATGCCAAATTTATATGTTTTGAGAAAAAAAAAATTAAAAAAAGACGAATAGCAATAAAGCCATTGCTACCTCATTAAGGCTTAGTTTGGCCCCCATTTTGGTGCTTCTCCTTTTTTAAAACACAATTTCATGTTAATTCATTTGGTAACTAGTTTATGAGCTTTGCAAAAATGGAACTTAGTGCTTTTTTGGGGAGAGTTTTTAAAAGCTCTAGAATTGAGTGAAATTTCACTTAATATTTTATTTATATCAAGTGAAATTTTACTTAATATGTTATGTATATCAAGTGAAAATTCACTTAATATTTTATGTATATTAAGTGAAATTTCACTTATTATTTATGTATGTAAAAACATGAAAATCTTTTTTCTCAAAACATATCAACAATAAAGTTAAAAAAAGACGAATTTTAACAAGAATTTCTGCATTTGTTTTGGTTGAAAATTTGAGTTTTATAATTGATTATGAAATTTGCTTATTTTAACAAAATATGCATTGTTTAAAAAAATTAAACAATGTTTTTCATGTATTCAGAGAATTTTCACTTAATATTTATGTATGCCAAATTTATGTGTTTTGAGAAGAAAAAAAATTAAAAAAAGACGAATAGCAATAAAGACATTGCTACCGCATTAAGGCTTAGTTTGGCCCCCATTTTGGTGCTTCTCCTTTTTTAAAGCACAATTTCATGTTAATTCATTTGGTAACTAGTTTATGAGCTTTGCAAAAATTGAACTTAGGATTTTTTTTTGGAGAGCTTTAATATTTTTAATGTATTCAGTGAAATTTCACTTAACATTTTATGTATATCAAGTGAAATTTAACTTATTATTCATGTATGTAAAAACATTAAATTTCATTTAATATTTTTCATGTATTCAGTGAAATTTCACTTGATATTTTCAGTGAAATTTCACTTAATATTTTATGTATATCAAGTGAAATTTCACTTATTATTCATGTATGTAAAAACATGAAAAAAAATTTTCTTAAAACATATCAACAATGGTACTAGTTTTGTAGCTCTCGTCGACACGATTCCAACGGTATAAAGTTTGCGAAAAATGGAGCTGTAGGTCAAAAGTTATGGACGTTTAAAGTTTAAAAACATTTTTCGAAATTGAAAATAATACAATACAATGCTCGCACGGTGCGAGCAGCCTACAAATGATGACGCGCGCGTGGCCGCGTGGGCCGCGCGCGTGTGGCGCGTGGAAGCAGTGGCCGGTTGAGAAATTGTGCTTGGAAGATTCTATGGTACGCGCACTCATACCGTGCGAGCACCAGCTGTCAATTTTTTGTCCTTTTTGGTAAGTCACTTACGAATTTGTACTTTAACTTAATAAATGGTGTACTGAGGTCCTTTTTGATAAATGCCCCTAGTCTTTATTGGGTGGTATGTATAGTTGCAGTACTTACTTGATAAATCCACCTATGCGAGTGTGGAAGTGGGGCCGCTTCCTATGAGATCTTAAGCAGGTTCTCTAGAGCACTAATGAAATCCAGGTACGGGGCATGGCTGAAAAACATGCCAAATCGTGTTAACAGCCTTGTTTATCAAAGTGTATTATCGGTGATAAGTACTTTGATTCACACAAAGAAATAAGGTTCATAGAAATTCTAATTTCACCAAATTTCTGTGAATCAATTCTTATTTCCCTAAGTGTTGGTTGATAGGAGTTGTTTCCATAAATAGAGTTATTTTAATACTTAATTAATTAACTAGGGCGTTTTGAAACTTAAAGACAGAAATACAGTAAATCGTCTTTACTAATAACGACTCTAAAGAGTCGTTATTTCTAAAAACGACTTTAAAAATAAAATCGGTTTTAGTAATACCGATTTTAAGAAAATCCTTTTTTTACTTTCTACGAAAATAATAGTTTCTGGGAAAAAAGAAAAATTGTTATTTAGTCGTTTTTACAAATAACGACTTTCACAAAGTCGGTACTTGTAACAATGACTATATAATCGTTATTACTATAAACGCCTTCAGATAAAAATCGGTATTACCAAAAACGACTTAAAGTTAAGTCAGTTTTAGTAATACCGACTCTTTTAGTCGTCTGTACAGATGGGACATCTCTGACCGATTGGATGTTTATTATTTAAAGTGCGGAGCTAGCAATCACGACTTTTATTTGAAGTCGGTTTTACCAAAAACGACTTTATTTAAACTCGGTTTTACCGAAAACGACTTATATTAAAGTCGGTATTACCAAAAACGACTTTGATTAAAGTCGGCAATACTAAAAATGACTTTAAAGTCGGTTCAAATCCTTCCATTCTCGTTTTCATTCACTACTGTCACTCTGTCTCTCCATTTGTCTCTCTCGTCTCCGGCGTATCTCTCGGCGATCTCTCTCTCTCTCTCTCCGGCGATTGTGTCTCTCTCTCTCTCCGACGAGGTCTCTCTCTCTCCGGCGATCTCTCTCTCTCTCTCTCCGACGAGGTAACGTATATATATATATATATGTATGTATAGTTTGATATGTATATAGTTTGTATGTCTCTCTTCGTTTCCTTTTAAGAAAAGACTTATTTTTGTCTCTACATATTCAAAGTTCCTTAATAGACAACATTTCTGTTTATTGTAGATGATATTATGGATTTGAGTAGAAGATATAAATTTGGTATGAGATAATAAATATGGGCATAAATTTGAGTAGAAGATAATAAATATTCCATAAATTGCTCACTCATATGTAATTGGGCATAATATTAGTGACTGAATCCTCGTTATTATAATAAATATAATTTTTATATAAATTTCGGACGAGACGTTGACCAAATTGTAACTATTAGTGACCAAGTCGTAAATAGTCGCCAAAAAGGTCGCAAATTATGACGTTTTTTTTAAGTGAATAATAAATATTTCATAAATTGCTCACCCATATGTAATTGGGCATAATATTAGTGATTGAATCCTCATTATTATAATAAATATAATTTTTATATAAATTTCGGACGAGACGTTGACCAAATTGTAACAATTAGTGACCAAGTCGTAAATAGTCGCCAAAAAGGTCGCAAATTATGACGTTTTTTTAAGTGAATAATAAATATTTCATAAATTGCTCACCCATATGTAATTGGGCATAATATTAGTGATTGAATCCTCGTTATTATAATAAATATAATTTTTATATAAAATTCGGACGAGACGTTGACCAAATTGTAACTATTAGTGACCAAGTCGTAAATAGTCGCCAAAAAGGTCGCAAATTATGACGTTTTTTTAAGTGAATAATAAATATTTCATAAATTGCTCACCCATATGTAATTAGGCATAATATTAGTGATTGAATCCTCGTTATTATAATAAATATAATTTTAATATAAATTTCGGACGAGACGTTGACCAAATTGTAACTATTTGTAACCAAGTCGTAAATAGTCGCCAAAAAGGTCGCAAATTATGACGTTTTTTTAAGTGAATAATAAATATTTCATAAATTGCTCACCCATATGTAATTGGGCATAATATTAGTGATTGAATCCTCGTTATTATAATAAATATAATTTTAATATAAATTTCGGACGAGACGTTGACCAAATTGTAACTATTTGTAATTGTATACTTACTGCAGTTTAGATGACGAGTCCGCGACGGGGCCCTATAGACCCATCTGTCCTGACTTTACAGTCGACCCACGTATCGCAGGATATATGGGAGCATCCCAGGGTATGTAAAATTTATATTTATATACATGTATGTTATTTTGTACCAATATACCAAAGATCAGAAATCTAACATAATTTATGCAATTGTAGGATTACGATGCGTTCGTTTCAGTGCGGAGGGCTGATTACAGGCTATGGCAGTGGGGCGTCGATTCACGACTGATGCCTTATTTTCTGCGAGCTGGATTCTATGGCGTTTTTCGGGTCGGCTGGATCCAGTGCGACCATGCCCTCATCAGTGCATTACTTGAGAGGTGGCGTTAGGAGACCCACACCTTTCACCTACCGATAGGTGAGGCGACCGTCACACTTGAGGACGTCGCTGTGTTGTGGGGTCTGCGTGTGGATGGTGAGCCAGTGACATGCATGGTTGAGTCACGTAGCATAGCAGATTGGCAGGCTCTCTGCTTGGAGTTACTGGGGGCAGCACCACCCCTTCAGAGGTTTGACCACGGCAGGATATACCTCTCCTGGCTAGCCGAGCATTTGGAGGCTATGCCAGCAGGTGACTTGCCAGTACATACACTTGAGCAGTATGCTCGTGCTGCCATATTGTGGCTACTTGGAGGTCTCTTGTTATCCGATACATCGGATAACAAGGGTAAGTTGATGTACCTTCCGTTGCTACGTGATTTGGACGCATGTGGCCGCATGAGCTGGGGATCAGCCGTATTGGCGTGGTTGTATCGATGCTTATGTCGGTCATCCCGTATGCATGTGTGCGACGTTTGCGGCCCAGTTACGTTATTGCAGGTATGTTTTACTATCTCATTAAGTAAAACCTATTTCTATAAATTAAATGAAAAAGTACATATTAATTGTGATGTGTGTTGTTGTTGCAGATGTGGGCATGGGAGCGTATACCGGCGATTAGGCCGGGCTTGTCCAGCATTCCTCCCATTGGTTTTCAGCCGCTCCAGGCTCATCCGGATCTTCCCATTGGACCGCGTGGGTGCAGGTATTAGTTGGTGTTTCATTTAATTATGTTAACATATATGATTTGTAGAGTGCTATAACAATTTATTTTTGTTTATTTGCTTAGGTGGACGGTTCCTTTGGAGCTGCATACCGTCAGCACTCACGTGCGTCGTGTACACAGGGATCAGTTGGACCTGTTGGATGAGGCCCATTTTGTGTGGAGGCCATATTTAGTGGAGCCGCATGGTTACGTGATCCCTGATGTGTACCTGGTGGGACGCGAGTTATGGAGAGCTCGCACTCCCTTGATCTGTGTAGACACTGTTGAGTTCCACGTACCTGATAGGGTCGTTCGGCAGTTCGGATTCCGACAGACAGTTCCAAAGCCGGTCGACACATCACGGCGTCTACACAGTATAGATCGACGTGGACGGGCATCGCAGGATTGGACTGTGTTCCACCGGGAGTATATTCAGATGTGGGCGGCCCGGAGGACCTCTATTGTCGGGGGTGATATAGTTGGCATGCCCATGGAGTCCACTGATCCTTATATGCGGTGGTATCATCGGATTACAGTTTTACAGGTCGGGCACATTCATCGAGCGTCGACCGGTTACCACGGAGGCGGATCTACCGTAGAGCTGCTGGTACGTATGTAATTTAACTAATTTATTTATATTTTAGTTGTTTTTATAGGTGCTTGACTTATATTTGAATTCTTTCAGGTTCGCACTGTCAGTACGGTGTATCAGAGTGCGCAGACCAGCTTACAGCAGTATGGTGGTCATGACTGTGGCCACCATAGTACGCTTCAGGGGATTGTGAGATCATGTGCTGAGGTACTGCAGCATATACATTCGTCTATATCTCCTTCAGTCGGCACATCATCTGACGCCCCTAGCACTGCCAGGACAGCCCCCGACCCCGACGCCCCTAGCACTAGCGGGACAGCCCCAGTCCCCGACCATTTATTTGATGACCTATCCCAGTTTCAGGGATCAGACCTTTCACATATTTTTGATGATATTCCGCTGGATGAGATTTATGATATTATAGGTACGGTACCACCCCTGACACCTACCACCGCTACCACCACCCCCATCATACGACCCGTGGCCCCATTAGCCGCCACCACCACCACCACCATACCTTCCTCACTAGCCACCCCTCTCGCATATACCATCGCCACCACCTCCACCATACGACCTGTGGCCTCAGTAGCGACACACCCCGCATATACTACCACCACTACTACCATACGTCCCGTGCCTCCACTAGCCACCCACCTTGCATATACCACCACCAGACCACCGCTTACCCCCATACCACTGGTTACCCCCATAGCCACCACCCCGGCAGCTATAGACGATACCGATATGGGCGAGGCGTTGACCCAGGTTGATGTTGACCCGCCTATCACTACTGCCACCATCACCATACCACCGACCATGCCGACCCATTTACCACCACATTATGCAGATATGGGGGAGGTGACACATATTGCTGTTCGTGGCGTAGTGGGTCGTGGGAGAGGACATGGGAGAGGAGGGCGTGGTAGAGGTCCCTCGATGAGACGTCGTGGTAGACATGTTGCTTTTGCTATACCGGCGGCAGTTGAGGCGGGTCCCTCGCAGCCATCCCAGGTTGCTCCAGATATTGGGACGGCGACAGCAGACGTCAGTTATCCGATTCCTACCCAGGTTGATTTAGATACACAGTCGGCACCAGTTGTGGGTCAGGAGCCAGAGCCAGAGCCAGAGCCCGAGATTGTTGTAGATACACACTTGGCACCAGTTGTGGGTCAGGAGCCAGAGCCAGAGCCAGAGCCCGAGATTGTTGTAGATACACACTTGGCACCAGTTGTGGGTCAGGAGCCAGAGCCAGAGCCCGAGATTGTTGTAGACACACAGTTGGCACCAGTTGTGGGCCATGAGCAGCCGTCCCAGCTGCCGTCGGATACCCTTACAGTATCAGAGCCATCTACCTCGCAGTTGGCCCAGGTTGCACCAGACACACAGGTGCTACCGGATGAGGATGAGGTTGAGGATGAGGGACAGCAGAGAGGTAGACCTAGGAGGACTATTATTCGACCACCGTGTGGAACATAGATATGTTCCGTTAAAAACTGGTGTTTTGTATATTTGTACTTATATTGTGGTTTGTGTATGTTGTTTTGTACAGTTGTGTGTACTTATATTTTGAGTAAATCACTTTAACGGCAAAGTTTATTGTAACGTCAAAATTTATGTGATATGATATTATTGTTATATTTTCAGTGCTCAATTACTTTGATTTTATGATCATATGTTGCTTCAATAAAATTGCACTTATATGTTGCGATAAGTATAGAATTGGACATTGGAGTTCGTCTTCTTACATCATAATAATTACGAAAAAAGCACTTCATTGCAGAAATAAAACATCCCACCATACATTCAATTCAAATAAGGAAATAAAATAAAATAAAATAAAATAACAAAAACAGACACGTTGACAACATCAGGACTAAGGACATCTCCGAAAAACTAAGGCAACTGAAAATTCATTCGTCATCCAATCCTATGACATTCTGAACATTGATGAGTTTTATATCCAATTTCCCATCGCAAGGAGGTAAACGCCATACGACTACACTAGTTAGGATCAATGCGACACCTGGAACGATCTTCCCTTGCCATTTTTCATCCTCAAATATATGGCGATCCATATTACCACAGATCTTTCCCGTGTGATCCTTAATAACACAGAGGTAAGTGTCGTTAATAATATCATTACGATCTATCTTTGTCAAGCTTTCCAAAAACCCCACGACACGATCTGCCAGCCAAGGGCCATTAAGGGGTACTAACGTCTCGATGGGACACCAGTCTCCCATGTCTAAATACCCACTGTTGATGACTTTCAACCATGGGTTCTTCCGGAATGTATTGTCCTCCGTGTGCTGTTGTTGTAATGCCCTTCAGAGAAAACTGGTCGGGCCGGGGATGTGCCTCATGGGAACCCTTGATGAAATACCTCGGGATGAACCACCTCTTTCCATGTCTCTGCTAGGTAGGGAGTTTGCAATAATCTGTTAGAATGGTTAGATATGTCCTTAGAGATCCATTATATATAGGGCATACACTGCATCTCTGTATGGCGTTAGACGTTGCGAGTTGTCAAGTCATGTGTCAGAATTCAGTGAGTTTTCAAATCATCTGTGCGACATCAGATGTAGTAAGTGTTATGAAGTCATCTGGCTTACGACAGCGAGTTGTCAAGTCATGTGTCAGAATTTAGTGAGTTGTCAAATCATCTGTGCGACGTCAGACGTAGTAAGTGTTATGAATTCATATGGCTTACGCCAGCGAGTTGTCAAGTCAGACGTAATTAGTCAGTGAGTTGTCTAGTCAGAGAGGTACGATGTCGATAGTAACTGGATGGGCACACAAAATATACCACCTAAATGAAGACAATATCATTATGATTAGAGCTCCATACATGCATTTAAGGGAAAAGAAAATCTTAAAAGCACAAAACTCAAGTTACATTTGAATGTTAGAATCAGCAACAACCCGTGGTCGTGCTAGACACCGGCGTCGATCATGACCAGTTACCCTACAAATACTACATTGTTTGGGCACACGAGCCCTGGGTAGATCCATGTCACTATGGATACGTGCAGATTGGGGACGGCCCGGCTTTATCACACGTCGAGTGTTTTCATTCGGTAGCAAGACGGGTATGTTAATTTGTGGCCAATAGTCCTCGTGCTCCAGGGGGTGGAAATTGCTCTCCCATGTATGAATAAAAGATTCCATGCTATACTCTTTTGCTACAAACTGGAAAGGATCTAGTCCTTGATTCGTTGTAACAGCTAATATGTGGGAGCATGGATATTTATATATATCTCTCCTCCCACAAGAGCAATAACCCAAATTGAGTCGCACCACCTGCCGGTTACCCCCACTTGTTTGACTCCTCCGTGTGATAACTTGAAACTCCCCTGTGGACCTATTAAATGAATATTTGCAAAAGTTAACTTATTAATAGTCCTTGATTTTTTTTTGCAAAAGCTAAATAAGTATGGTAAGTGAAAATTTAGTAATGAAAAATACCTGTCATACGCCTGTAACTCATGGGTATTAGCTTTCTTTTGTTCATTATCAAGTTCATCTATCACGTGTTTCGTGAAGATACGCCCATCTCTTAACCATTTCTGCCCGAGTAACCTTCCTTCGTCAAAATATTTCACAACCCGGTAAAATATGAGTTGGACGCATGCAGTTATTGGGAGAGCACGGGCCCCCTTCAGTACTGAGTTAAATCCTTCAACGTGGTTAGTGGTTATGATACCCCAACGGTGACCACCATCATTCGCTAAACACCACTATTCTGAGGGTACACGTTCTAACCAACGCCGTGCATTGGTATCTATTTTTCCAATATTATCCATATCACGGTTGAACTTCCTAATCTGATGCTTGATCCCAGCTAACCAAAGTAGGTCCTTCAACAGGATATTCTTGAATTTCTTGTGGAAGTTTCCCTGGAAGTGTCTTAAACAAAATCGATGATACGCATTGGGCTCACGCCACTCTGTTAATCTCTGAACTGCACTGATTATAGCAGAATGTCGGTCAGATATTAGGCATATGCCCTGCCTACCACGGACAACATACGTACTTAGGTTCCTTAGGAACCATGACCAACTAGCAAGGGTCTCTTCATCAATAATTGCAAATGCAAGAGGAAATATCTTGTTATCAGCGTTTATCCCCATGGCTACAAGGATCTTGTCTTTGTATTTGCCATTAATATGGGTGCCATCCACACAAAACAAGTATTGGAACTTGACCACATCATGGGTGTCTGTAGGATTCGTTTTCCATTGAACCACTGTCCCAGGGTTGTATTTTTGAAGAGCAGACATAAATTTAGGCAATTTTCTATAAGACTCGTCCCAGTCTCCAAAAACCATCTCTATAGCTTTTTTCCTCGCACGCCATGCCTTTTTGTACGAGATAGTGAATTTCTGGCTTTCCTTCACCTTTTCAATAATCAAAGTGATTTTCATACATGGATCATGTTGCACATAACCCATGATTAATTTTGCTATAAGATTCATATCTAGGTTAGCGTGGTCCTGGCTATTGTGCGGATACACACAGTGGTGGTCACCGTTATACTGTGTAATTTGAAATCCACCAGTCATTAATTTTTTTGTTGCCCGCAAGCGCCATGTGCACCCATTTTTGCATTGCACTGCACCACCCAAAGTTTTGGATTTGTTTCAACTACCAAGTATTCTCGATCATTCTTTGTATGATAAAACTTTACGCATTCCTGGAGATGCTGCTTATCTCTGAATGTCATTTTCTTCTTTAACTCAACTTTGTCAGAGTCCCATATTGGAAAAGCACGATTGCTGTCACGTGTAGTAACTTCACACCCCTCATACCCCACCTCGTCAAGGTCGGTGAAGAAAGGGACTGGACTGTGAAGCTCTTGCACATGAGGGGGAGATGGCGTTATGGCACCCTGCCCACCCACTGTTTCGCCTTCTTCATCAGAATCTGAACCACCCATCATCGCCTCGTCCTCTTCTTCCTCCTCCTCTAAGGGATATTCTGTGTGCGCACCGCCGCTGTCTGCAGTAATATCTTGAGCATTGTCTTCAAGTCTTACCAGCTGCTCAACGGGATTCATATACCCTTCATCAGTTGACATCGTATCACGTAGATTCTGGCTACTGAAGTCATAACCGCTCTCAAAGTTGGGAGTCCTAAAGTTAGGAAGTGCACTTTCAAAGTTCGGAATGCTACAACTAGGACCTTCATTTACATGAACTTCTGACATATTGTTGTACCTTCTGTAGGACTCCGAGTAATGTGAGCTTCTTCGATACCCATAAAAGTTGTGGGCGTAGTCTTCGTTTAAATTCAAAGGGGACAAACAAGGGGACTCAACATTAAAGTTTTCGGGCCCTTGTGTCAGCAGTCGAGTAAACGGTCCAGATTGTATCCTTTGCGGCAAGGGTCTTATAACATGATGGACCTTCTCAACATACACCTCAACACATCTTACTGCCGAAAATAATGAAGGAATATGAAGTACCTTATCAAGTATCGAATCATCCACTATGGAAAGAGCCATGTAATTCATGACAGCTCCGTATTGGTTGACTGGAAATCTACAAGTGAATTTCAAATCGGCAATTTCACCTTCACAGATTACTTTATGATATACCAATTGAACTAACTCAGAGAGGGTTGTTCCGTGATTCACTTCTTGAATATCATTGGCTGGAATATTGTATTTAACACCTCCTTCGTTGTGATCCATTATCATACTACCCCCCCAATAAAATGCAATAAATGTCGACATTGTCTAACGAAGGAAATTTTAGAGAAAAATCACAACAAGGGGGGATAAGGAAAATATCGGAAGAAGAGAAGATCAGAAGGAAATATTAGACAAAACTCACAATAACGGTACAAGGAAAATATCGAACAAGGGGAAGAAGAAGAGAAGATCAGAAGGAAATTTTAGACAAAACTCACAATGACGATTCAAGGAAACTGACAGAAGGAGATATACACCTAAAGTCGTTTTTCCTAAAACCGACTTTAGGGTGGCGGAACTTTTTCCCAGCCTGACATTTGATTGACAACTCTCTGATCACACAGATCAATTAGACTTAAAATCGGTTTTACTAAAACCGACTTTAAAGTCGTTTATGGTAATGACGATTCTAATAAGTCGTTTTTGGTAATACCGATTTTTATCTGAAGGCGTTTATAGTAATAACGACTCTATATAGTCGTTGTTACAAGTACCGACTTTGTGAAAGTCGTTATTTGTAAAAACGACTAATAATAATTTTTCTTTTTTCCCAGAAACTATTATTTTCGTAGAAAGTAAAAAAGGATTTTCTTAAAATCGGTATTACTAAAACCGATTTTATTTTTAAAGTCGTTTTTAGAAATAACGACTCTTTAGAGTCGTTATTAGTAAAGACGATTTACTGTATTTCTGTCTTTAAGTTTCAAAACGCCCTAGTTAATTAATTAAGTATTAAAATAACTCTATTTTCGGAAACAACTCTGGTTGATAGTCCAAAAGACACCATCATTGATGCAATATACTAAAGTGGTCGATCGTTACTTCTCAAAATTTGTCTTTGAAAAACGTGGGGGATTGTTGTAATTTGTAGTCCAAATTGAGTGTTTTTCAAAACCAAACTCTTTCTCCCTCTACATCTCTCTAGTTGGTGTAGTATTGGGTAAAAGTGTGATTGAGACCCTTGTCCCACATTGCTTAGGAAGAGTGAGTTGAGAGACCTAATATAAGCTTTCTCAATATGGGCTTAGTAATAAGTTGGAACATGTGGGCTCTCACGCGCACATGATCCAAGCCCAAGCAAATCCCAAATTTAATAGAAATTTGGGTTTCGACCCGAAAATCGTTTAACCGGGCGCGTCACGTCTTACTTGCGCACAGGGGGGTGCAAATCCTGGCCTCGCAGGCGCACACGGTTGGACCATCCTTTTGCAAATTATTTTTTCCAAAAACTTTCCTTTTAATTTTGCTTTGACTGATTAAATTATTTCCCTCACAGATTTACGCCTTCCTAAACTGTGCAATTAATTAGCCGTTTAAATGATTTGTATCCTTTCTTAGCAACACATTTTATACAAATCAAGGGATTTTCTGTCGGGTCAATGTGGATATAAATTCGTGGGTCATTTCTTTGAGAATATAGTAATACAATCTGCTTCATCTCTTTGGTTCTTCTCTGGTTCGATCACTATTATATAACAAGGCTGTTCTGTGGCCCGTGTTCAACGAGTGCACGTGAACAAGGAAGATGCTGCTTAATCCTGGAGGGTAAATTGCTGAGACCTTTCAGTACCGAGGAAAGAACTCCGAGGGGCGAAAATTACTCTTAAGCACAGTGTTCTTTAACACGACTCACTCAAACTCTTCAAACCGTTTGATAAGTGTTTTCGTTCATAGCAGTATCTGTTCACTATTATTTTTTTACAATTTCTACCCGCACAAATCATGCGCAGAACTACCATAGCAAATTATGGAAACATTATTGACTCCACAGTAGACTCCTTACTTTTTAATGAATTGTACATTATTCAGCCAATCACATAGTTTTTTTGCGACAGAAAATATTTATTCAAAGTGTAAAGAGGTTAAAGGGGCCACATAATCCTCTTGAGAATTCTCGTCTACGACAGATGGAATTTAAAAAATAATTGTAAAGAGGTTGCAGGGCCCACATGATCCTCTTAAGAATTCTCCTCTAAGAAAGATGGAATCTGAACGGACTACTCAAAATTATAATGAGCTGCCCATCAGCCAGATTGCGACTATAGAACAATTAGCTAATCTCCTAACATACTCAACGTGCCAAAAAAAAAAAAGAGCAAGAAATTATAATGAACTGCCCATGACCCAGATTGCGACTAGAACAATTAGCTAATCTCCAAACATACTCAACATGCCAAAAAAACAAAAGAGCAAATCTCTTTTAGCCTAAAAAAAAAAAAAAAGATCATTTTTGCTCATTCAAAAAATATACACCAATGCTCACCCAAGTATCTCATTGGCCAATACAATGTGACTCATTTGTTTAATCCTAAGTCTTACTGCATTGGCCAATAGAATGCTTGGGTGAGCATTGGTGTACCATTTTTTGAATGAGCAAAAATATTTTGAAAAAAAAAAGTAAAAAGAAAGAGAGAGAGAGAGAGCAAATCTCTTCCCTCAAGAATCAAATGATTAATGGTCTATTTGGGGGACAGAATCAACCAAACGTCATGTTAACACTCCTTAAAGAGGATCAACAAATTTAAAATCAAATTAATGATTAGTGGTCTATTTGGGGGACAGAATTAATCTACCAAACGTCACGTTAACACTCTTTAAAGAGGATCAACAAATTTAAATTCACTTTTGTATTCTACATTGTTTTCACAAAAAAGAAAAGGAGGAAAATTTTTTAAAAAATAAAAAATAAATAAAAGTAAAAAGAAGACTTCACCTAAAAAAAGACTTGGCCACGTTTCCATTTGGCTGTCGATAGTGAAATTTTTTTTTTGGACGTCACAAATAATGGTCAATAGTCCGTAGTTAGTCTGTTAGGAGAGTGAGATAGGGTTAAGGCTGGAGACTAGGACCCGAAGAGCATGCATGGGCCGGGCACAAGCCAGCTGCCTGAACAACATGGCTAGTGGAAACAACAACTCACCCTTGCATGTAAGGGACTTGGCAGGATGGCACCTGCCAAGAAGCTGTCCCATGCAGGCAATGCCAAGAGGCTACAAGCCACCTCGGCGGCGGTGTGAATAGATTGACCAGAATGGAGATTCCATTCCCTATGCAATAAAAAAAATGGGCAAATTACACTGACTTCTTTTACGGTATATGACAATTACAGGGACCTCCCCTCTAGTTTGGAAAATAGCACACCTCTTCTCTACCAATTTTTTGAATGTTTTTTGAATGTATGATTACCAATTTACCCCTTATCTCATTATATATATATATATATGTACATGTGTGTGTATTTGTGTGTGTGTGTGTGTGTGCGCGAGCGCATTAGATAAAATTATATATACATTAGCAAATTTTACAGATATAAATTTATAGTATTTAGCCATAACTTTATAAAAATTTGTAACTCGAAAAAAAAATTAATAAAAATTTGAAATTTAGGTTTTATAATCTTTAGTCTAACTTACAATAGTTTACAGATTTAGTTTTTTAATTTAAGCCATTAAATTTTTTTTGTCCAAATAGTAGGTAAAAGATATTAGAACATTATTTAGAGTAATACTATGCTTCTCAAATTTTCATCCCAAATGATATTGAAGTGGGACCACAGTTGAACCACGTTAACATCACATGCAACCAATCAAAATCAACTAGGTCCACTGCCACATGTGTTGGAAAACACTTTTGGGAAAGAAATTGGGAAGCGTAGCATTACTCTTTTATTTATAAATATCAATAATATTTTAAAAACATACAAAAATATCTACTACCACTTTAAAATGAAACGAATAATAACAATAATGGAAAAAAAAAATCAACAATTTTTTTTTAAAAAAAAATGAATAGTTATATTGCATTTTTGTCTGCTTTATTTTTTAAAAATAAATGCTCAATGGAGTCTTACACACACACACACACACACACACACACAGAGGCAATGCCTGTGCAAGTCCTGTGCTAGCTAACTAAGTTTTATTGGAGCAGCTCATTCACAATGTTGGAAGCAAGTTCACAATTTCAAAAATATAAAGCAGACAAAAATACAATATAACTATTCATTTATTCTTAAAAAAAATTGTTGATTTTTTTACTGTTGATATTTTTTTAAAAAACAAATTTAGTAAAAGTTTGATTTGGTATATACTGAAATTTTGTCGATGATTTTAAAATTTTTTTTTTCATAATTGTTAAATTTTTTTTTTTCATTTTTAAAAGATAGTGGATAATTTTTTTTATTATTTGTCCAAGGGTGCAACAGTCATTTTCAAAATAGAAGGGAGGTGAGTCTAATTTTTGAAAACACAGGGGAGGTCACTGTAATTGTCAAATACCTCAAGGAAAGTCAGTGTAATTTGCCCAAAAAAATTTTTAAAAAAATATTTCTTTTTGTTTTTTTTAAAGACACGTTTCCATGTGGTTGTCGGTGGTGTGAATGGATTTTCCACAAATTTTTTTCTTATCCATCAAATAGTGGGTCATATTTTCCAAACCCATTAATGTTTTTGAGGTCGCAACTTCACCAAAGAAGTTTTGGCTAAAATCGCAAGTTCAAAATGCGATATTAAAATGTTGATGGGGTCATTAGTATTTCTTGTATGAAGTCGCAAATTAATACTTTACCCCTCCCTCTCAACTTTTATCCTCCAGTTCTCTTATGAAGTTGCATGTTCGAAATGCGACTTTAGAAGTCGTAATTGGAACATGCGACTTCAAGTACCAAATTTTTGATAGGTAAGTTTATTGTAAGAAGCTTCACATATGAGAATGCGAGTTTTAACTGTTGGATGAGAATCTAGCTATAAGATTCCCAAGAATCTGGAGATGCATTTATTGTCAGATTTTCATCCAACGGTTCTGCTTGTTATAGACTTGCCCATTTTTTTTTATAGAAGTCACATTTTGAACATGCGATTCAAAAAGTTTATGTGTTTGAAAAATAAGTTAAAAACATGATCTGTTTGAAAAATATGACCCATCATTTAATCATCTTGTTAAAAAATGAAATCATGTGCAGAAATACTCTAGCAAATTAATGAAACATTAATGACTCCGTAGGAGACCCCTTTACTTTTTAATGAGCTGTATGTGTTTCTACCCATAACATTTTTTTTTGGCTAAAGAAAAAATTTATTCAAAGTGTAAAGAGACAAAGAGGATCTAAAGGGTCATATGATCCTCTTGAGAATTCTCCTCTAAGACCGATGGAATCAAAACAAAAGTGTAAAAAGGTTATAGGGGCAAGATGATCCCCGTGAGAATTCTCCTCTAAGATAGATGGAATATATCTAAACGGACCCATCAAAATTACAATGAACTGCCCATGGGGCCAGCTTGCGAGCAGAAAAATTAGCTAACATGAGAACATATTCAACATGCCAAAAAATAAAAGAGCAAGAGAGCAAATCAGTTTTAGCGGAAAAGAGAGAGAGAGAGAGAGAGAGAGAGAGCAAATCTCTTCCCGAGCAAATCAAATGATTAATAGTCCATTTGGGGTAAGGAATAAACCAATTGTCATGTTAACTCTTCCGACAGAGGATCAACAAATTTAAGTACATTTTTGTATTCTACATTAATTTCACACACACACACACAAAAAAAAAAAAAAAAGACTTGGCTACGTTTCCACGTGGCTGTGGGTGGGGTAATTTTTTTTTTTTTTCAGAGGGCAGTTGCCCAAAACCGGAAGAGCGAAGAGCGTGGGGTATAAGTCAGCCACTTGTTCCACATGGGCAATAAAAACCACAGCTCACTCTTGCGATTAAGCAAGGGACCTGGCAAGTCTTCTGCCAGGAATTGAACCCTGCTCTCCATTGGATAGGGCAGGCAATGCCAAGACAAGAGGCTACAAAAAAACAAAAGACTTCAATTTAAAACAGACACATTTCCACGTGGCTGTCGGTACTGGTGTGAATGGATTGACCACAAATATTTTACCTGACCCATCAAATGACAGGTCATATTTCTTAAACCCATCATATTTACAACTAATTATTTCCCGAATCTATCAACTTTTTAAAGTCTCAAGTAATTTGCGATTTCATAAAAAAAAAAAAAAAAAATTCCTAAAATTGCATGTTCAAAATGTGAATTTAAAAAGTTGATAGGGTCAAATTAGTATTTCTTGAAGTTCGCTCAACTTGCGACCTTACCCGCCTTCTCAATCCTCTACTTCACTTATGAAGTCGCATCAAAATGTGACTTTAGGCAAAAATAAAATCTTTTTAGAAGTTGCATTTTGAACATGCGAGTTTAAAAAGTTGATGAGTTTAAGAGATAAGTTGAAAACACGAGTTTGGAAAATATAACCCATCATATCATTTAATTAGTAAAGTGAAAAATTAAATCATGAGCAAAACTACCCCAACAATTAATGAAACATTAATGACTCCATAGTGGACCTCTTACTTTTTAATGACTTGTACATGTTTCAAACATAAAAAAAAAAAAAAAAAAAAACAAAAAAACAAAAAAACAAAACAAAACAAAAAAACAAAAAAAAAACAAACCTAAAGAAAATATTTATTCAAGTAAAGAGGTTATAGGAGCCACATGATCTTCTTGAGAATTCTCCTCTAAGACAGATGGAATAAAAAAAAAAAGTGTATAAAAGTTACAAGAGGCCACATGATCCTCTTGAGAATTCTCCTCTAAGAGGGAATTCGAACGGACCCATCAAAATTACAATGAGCTGTCTATGGGTCATATTGTGAGCAGAACAATTAGCTAATCTCAGAACATATTCAACATACGAAAAACAAAAGTGCAATTTAATGTTCTTTGATCAGTAAAAAAAGAAAAACAAAAAAAAAAAAAAAAGAAAAACAAAAGTACAAGAAAGCAAATCTAGTTTAGTAAATAAAAAAAAAAAAGAAAGAAAGATGAAAAAAAAGAAGCAAATCTCTTTCCTCCGGAATCAAATGATTAATACTCGTAGTCCATTTGGGGGAAGGAATCAACCAATCGTCATGTTAACACTCCTTAAAGAGGATCAACAAATTTAAATTCTTTTTTGTATTCTACAATGACTTCACAGGCGCACACATACACAAAGAGGAAAAAAAAAAAAAAAATAGAAGTGAGAGAGAGAGAGACTTCACTTAAAAAAAGACTTAGACAACCTAAATATTTAATCAATATCATGTACTGACCAATATTTAATAGCCCAAAAATACAAGGCGACACCACACAGACCTCTCAAAAGATAAGTTTATTAAAAAGCATAATATAATTTACTATTAAATAAAAATTGACGTATTTTTTTTTATTTTAATAAAATTATTTATTATTCAAACTATTTTCCACAACAATCATTAAAATTATAAGATAAACAAATATCCATTTATATCCAAAATGTATTCTATTTCTCTTACGTGACAAAAGAAAACCAATAGTTCTCATTTATATTTGAATAAGAAAATGCTCTTCCATTAATTTTCCAAAGTAAAGAATACTTGATTACAAGAAGCAGGAATAATTACATTAAAAAAAAATAATAATAATTTTGGTCACAGCCTCTACAAATGTCCCTTAATCAAAAATACAATTGTGGCCCACATTGGCAAAATAAAAACTAAAATACAAAATAATTTAAATGCACTCTTCATCTTCAAAACAGATACCAGCTCCACCAGACAATCCAATCAACTAAACCTGCACAGATACATTCGACTACGTTTCATATAGAAACGCCCCGAATGCATTACGCACCCGAATCAGTATATAAAATACTGGTATGAGTCAACCAAAAATGCTAAAAGAGACTTAGGGAACAGCGGTATCCCATATACTCCCAAAAAGATTCACAAGAAAATATAACCACAACACATTATACGATATCGTCACACAGATAATAAGCAACCCCACCACACAGAATCTCTGTCGGGTTAGAATAGTAGTTTCACACGCATTTCAAGACATAAGGCCGGGTAGTTTCCTTTAATGTTGTGGCAATGGTCCCAAACCCAAATAATATTAATTGAATACTTGCTCGTCATATATATATATATATATATATATATATGGTGAGATAGCCCTACATAAAAGTTACTGGGCCCACTATCCAGTAAATCGAACGATCACAAACTAGGCGAACAATTCCATATATAAACCGTCCACATTCTAACGTAAATGTCGCGCTTATTATTTCACACTTATCAGTCTTATGAAATAATCCATTTTCATTATTTATTAGCATTAAATTTATCTTTGTGTTCCCTAGGTTTACCACCTTGGCTACTCTCCATTGTACATCCCACACATATATCCCATGTGTGCCCGGATATATTACCAACATCCACTCCGGTGCCAGTTTGATTGGGGTATCAACCAAACTAGGTATACGAACGGAAGGTCGATCAATATGCCTAGACGTCTATAAATTAAGCCAAGCATAAGGCTTAGGCCTGCTTGATCACGAAGCCACTGGCAAAATGGTACATTCAGCAAGTCGAGCTACCAAAAATAACACAACAATGGGATGCGGTGAACACTAAAGGAATGTCACACCTCGATTTTCAGACAACCAAATATTTAATCCAAAGCATGTATCCAGACTAATATTCAATTTCCAAAACACCGAGAGTGACACCCTCACACAGGCTAACAGATAATTTATTTGAAAATAAAATTTAATACTCATTAAGTAAGGACATGTGATACTGTTTTATTATAAAAAATATGTATTATTAAACTTATATTATCAATCCTCCATTTCATTATAAAAGAAATAACATTCCATTACAAATATAATACCATTTTAATTTACAAAAGGAATACAAAGTCTATTAAATAAAATTTCTTACAAAGTTCAGAAAAAAAAAATTAAGTCTATACATCCGATGGTCAGAGCATCTACAATGTTCCAATGCTCAAAGACTCCACAGCCAAGCACAACGGTCACATCATCGAAAGCAATATCCTGCACATGTCATCCAACTACATTTCAAACAGATTCGCACCCGAATGCATAACATACTCAGGTCAGTCACATGACTGGTATGAGTTAAACAAAAATAATAAAATCTGAGGGCTCCAACCTGAACCCGTAGACTACAACCACATTACAACACTATTGGGTCAAGACAGGTAGTTCCACACACATATTTGGACAAAAGAGTAGTTTCTATTTATGTGATGGCAAGTAGTTTCTTGCCCAAAATCCAAAGTTACTACAAGTTTTATACTTACCTCGGATATCTATGGTAAGCCAGCCCTGCATAAAAGTTAGTGGGTCCACCATTCTGTAAATCGAATGATCACAAACCAGGCGAATAATTCCATATATAAGCCGTTCACATTCTAACTTAAACGTCGCGTTCTTTATTTCATGCTTATCAGTCTTATGAAATAATCCATTTTCATTATTTATTAGCCTTTAATTTATTTTTGTGTTCCCTAGCACTACACCATATTGCCTCATTACTAACGGATATTTCCGTTGGAAATAATATTACTAACGGATATATCCGTTAGTAATTTGGTTACTAACGGTTGTTTTCCACCTAATTTGTATTGAATACTAACGGTTTGTCAACAATTACTAACGGATATATCCGTTAGTAATATTAATAAAATATGGAAAAATATATATAATTTTATGCTCCCCAATAAATTGTTTTGGCACCTAATTAACACGCATAATTAATCTCAAGAAACAAATAACAAGCTCAACTGATAATACAATAATATTCAAAAGATAATACAAAAGTGTGTACCTGTTTATATTTGTGTCTCCAAAAAATTTACCATTTATCACTAATTACATGCTAACCAAAATATTCACAAATATAATCATCACGAAAGGGCAGACATGTGCCCAAGTAGGATGGACGGCAACATCATCTCCATTTGACTGCCCAACTTCGGAGATTCAAGCAGCTCAGCCAATACATCTTCTTGCCTCTCAGTCATCTCTCTCTCCCATTTACCTTGTAAACTCTACACAAATATGAAAAAGTTAGTGTTAGAATTGTGCAACAGATCTCAGATAAATACATAGGTAAAAAAATATGTAAATCAAGCACCACACTAGAGCTCAACTATCCAATGAAAGTTAAATTGTTTGTACAATTTTCTTTGAAATTACATTAAGAGTATGGATTCGAGTTTAAAAAAGCAAACCAACAAAAAACACACATGTACCAAACGGTCCAACGAAAGGAATGCTCTAACATATGGGTTGAAAATTGAAATACAATGTCAATATATGAGGAGATTATGCAAGTAAAATCTTTGTGAAAAAGTCTTATATGCCATTGATTCCACATATCCTAAATAATCAATTCAACACAAAGTATCCTTTATACCACACTTCAATTCTCAACATTGTCGTTAGATAGTCAAGCTCTGATGTCAAATTAAAGATTCAGCGATAGCCAGATAACAGAAGCATGAGATTAAAGTGTACCGAGAGAGAGAGGGAGAGAGAGAGAGAGAGAGAGAGAGAGAGAGAGAGAGAGAGAGAGAGCAAAATTAAAATCACTTCAAGGGAAAAGAAATTTCAGGAATTCAATCCAAGATATCAGTTTCAGCAGCAGGTAACGATAGTCCTTATTTATTTCTTACTGTTCTGAACTCTATAGAGAAACAAACAACAGGAAAGGACATGAATATGAAATATTTGCATCACAATGAGCTAGCCAAATACCTATGGTTCTCTGCCGAGCTCCACTCGCAGGTTGTCGTATGGATATACCTTGGGGGTCTGGAAAAATTTTAAAAAGGAAAAATTTATCAATCATGTTTGTTGGGGTTTGAAAAAGTTGTAAAATAATAGATATATGTTGTATTCACTAATGGATATTTGCCTAGACCAACTAAACCACAATATGTTGTATTCACTAAACCATAGAACATTGTAACTAAAAGTCAAAGCCCATAGGAAGACCATGCCAGAATGCTATTAATTCTTTCCAAAATTAGGTTCCTATAGATATAGATAGTGATTAAGGGGCTCAAAATTTTCGACACTAACAGTGGTGATGTCAATTAAATAACTAGGACTCAAGAGTTACTACAGCAGATGAAAGATGGTCAAAACATTAAAATCGTATGTCAAAAGATAGAAAAAATAAATAAAAGAAAGATAGGATGACATGTTCAAATTCCTCCTAATAAAAACTTTCATAATTTGTTAGGCAGCGTGGCTGCAAAGCACAAATCTCTAGCTAAACTTCTATAAAACAAGATCAAGCAAAAAATAAAAACTTAATTTAAAAATGAATTCTGATATAGTATATTGTTAAGAAAAAAACTGGTCTTATATGGTGTTTTACTTGAAAGGACGTGAGTTAAATTAACATAATTTTATGTTTTCAAATTTTGTAGCAAAAACTTATCACTCTGTTCTGTTTCATCTAGATCTGTGTCACCTTTTGGGGGTTTTTTTTTTTTTGGCTACAGTATTTGTATATATCAACATTGATACATGTAGAGGAAAGCAAAATTATTTTTATACTAAACACATGCAAGTAACAACAGCTTGATTTGTTCATGTTTTATACAGAACATGATAATACCTAAGCAGTAGCTTCAAGTGATAGTTGGTCACGTAATAAAACATGCCGGTATGCACGCGTGTTATAACTAAGAGTAGTGATTTTAATCCTAGTTAAACAAAGCAGAGATGGTGTTGCTACTTGCGTTATCAGTATAGACGGAAACCTCCTGCAACTAACTGGATTCTAATGCGCAAGAGTCCAAAGTCCAAACCACTAGAAGGTCGGCCTCAACAACTCTTTAGGCAGATAACAATCTGCCAAGTGGATAGCAAATGAGAGCAAGAAAGAGAGAGAGAGAGAGAGAGAGAGAGAGAGAGAGAGAGAGAGAGAGAGCACTATTTGTGCTTAGGTCGCTGTGATTCAAATTATTTGCACTTAAGACCGGCAAAGAGGAAAGTGTAGCTGCCTAGTTACTAGTGAGTATAAAAAGAATAAAGCAAACGGAATCTTTTGTATCATACATCACAGTTTGGTCCCAAAATAGTAAAAGTAGATCTCAAATCGTAGTAACATTGAAAATCACTTTGGTTTGTAGTAACTTTAAAAATCACTTTACTATGTCTTTATGTTGGAATCAAATTATAATATTTTGAGACCAAAACCAATTGAATAAATCATGTATGATACGTCCAAAATCAATATTTTGGGTACTAGAGATAATGGAATCTATACAACTTGGGTACTAGATAGTAGAGGTCATCAATGATGACTGACTCACATAGTCAAAATCATGTAATGGTATACAACTGCAATGCAATAAATAATTGATCATATAGTTGATAATAGCATACAATCAATAATCACAAAAAAAGAACATTAATTAATTGATAATTATCAGCCATGCATATGTCCCCAGCCACTCTTCACTTTAATAAATAAACAAACACTTGGTGAGCATTAGAAGCACAAAAAAAAAACCAACACATTCATCGCCTACCTGTAAGAACAAGAAGCGCAGAAGTTGATGTTTGGTGTAGTTAAATCCACACTTTGTGTTCAAGGAAATTCAAATTGTATACTAAAATAAACTAGTCCTGTAGGTAGCTGGATATAAAGTGGTTTATGATGGCCTGACTTTCACAACAATTAGAGGCGTTGATCATGAAGTTCCACAGTTTAAACCACGCAGAGCTTTGGCTCCATTAAAGATGTTTATCGCAGAAACTTAGTACTTTTAAGCTACATTGAAATTGAGAATGAGTAACAGTTTGTTGAGTTTCTATTACATTTCAGTCAAGTAAGATTAAGATAAATTGTATGCAACCAAGTGAAATATATTCATTTTATACCATGGATACTAGTGAAATCTAACTCTCCAGAAGTTAACACATCCACCATTGTAACACTTCGATTTAATTTTGTATATCATAAAATTTTGAGCCTTAGTGCACGTCATTTTGTACCACAAAAATGTTCACAGAATCTGATTAAATGGTAAAAGCAGAAGAATAGAGAAGAATTGTGTACCATTTACTCCGTATACCCAGTTGAAAACAATCCTTCACTTTCTTCTACCTTTTCATGGTGGTAGCTTCATCGACTTTCTCTTCCGAAATGACTGTAGCAGAGCTATTAATGGAGACAATAGAAATTCACAAGTCAAAATTTTAAGCTTATCCTACTAAGAAAAGCAGTGACAGAAAAAGGTTAAATAAAATTACGTAGAACATAACGAAAATTTATTAACTTTTCATTTCCATGAATGTCATTTGTGAATGTAAGAAAAAATCACAGGTAGTGTTTTTGTTTTTGCTTTTACTTTGCCCACTAAATCACAAAACAAAAACATAAATAAGCAAGTATCCAAGGAATTGAAAATCTTATGGCCTCTATATTTTGTTTAGAACACAAATTTGATTCCGCGGGACTAGTTATATTCTGCACAGTATCAAGAGGGACTAACAATTAGTGATAGACAAGAAGGAAAAAAAGAACCCTGTTCACATTACAGTAAATAAGAAAGGCAAAAAAAAAAAAAAAAGGACTATGGATTCCTAAACAACATCTTTGAAGACAAAGAAGAAGAACAAAATCTAAATGCAACTTCGTTCAAAAAAATTAATTCATAGCAGAGACAACTTAAAAGAGATTATTTAAGAGAGAAAATGCTGACCTGTTTTGTAGGAGAGACAAAGATGTTCTCACTCTAGTGACCTCCACGAAACTAAATAGAAAGTAGAAACCAATGTTAATTGGCCACATCAATTTCAAAATAAACCAAATTCAATTATCAAAAACCAAAGTTCATCATATCAATAGGAAAAAAAAACAAGCAAATCAAACAAATGAATATTTATAAATTGATACATGGAGAAGCATGCGGCGAAGACCGGAGAAGCGGGAGACACCAGTGGCTCCAGTGGTGTCGATCATGCAGGCGGCAAAGGTGGAGGCCGTGAGTGGTGGTGAGGCGCTGGGAGTGGTGGTCATAGGAGCGCCGGAGTGGTGGTGAGGCACCGATTGAGAGAGGAGAAAGAGAGACTAAGAGGGGAAGGGGGGCGCAGCTGCGCAGAGAGGAGAAAGAGAGACTGAGAGAGATAGGTTAGATCATTTAGATTTAGGTTCAAGATGAAGATTTGGGGGAATTTTGGGGAAAAGTGGGTTAAGCGGGAATTTAAGGCTCCAAGGCAAAATTTGGTCCCTTTCTCCCATTTTCTCTTTTCTCTTTTGGTGCGTTTGATAACCAATTAATAAGTGGTGGAAATAAAAAATTTTAGCACTTATTTTTTTAGTACGTTTAATAGTATACCACTAAATTAAAAAAAAAACAGCAAAAAAACCAATAAAAACTTTAAGTAAAAATTTCTACTGATAATAATCACTGAATGTGGACTATGTTAGTATCTGAAATTGTTTTCTGTAAGAAAATTTAATCGCTTAAAATTTTCAACAATTAAAATTTAGCACTTGAGTCGGCCCGCTAGTTTAATTCGTGTAGCAAAATTCTTTATTATTATTTTTTTTTTCAAATCCAAATTTCTAACAGATATAACCGTTACAAATATAAATAAGTCTGTTACAAAATTTAAGTTACCAAACTAATGCACATTACTAATGAACAGATTTAAAGCTTTCTAACGGATATATCCATTAGAAAGCTTTAAATCTGTCCGTTAGAAATTGGTCCATATGGTGTAGTGTAGGTTCACCCCTTGGCCACCCTCCATGGTACATCCCACACATATATCCCATGTGTGCCCGGACATATTACCAACACCCACTCCAGTGGTAGTTTGGTTGCGGTATCAACCAAACCAGGTATACACAACAGACGACTGGTCAATAATCCTAGACGTCTATACAATATAAGTCGAGCATAAGGCTTAGGCCAGCTTGATCACGAAGCCACTGGCACAAAGTACACTCAACAAGTCTTAAGCCAGCTTGATCACGAAGCCACTGGCAAAAGAGTGCGAGCTACCAAAAACAATAACACAACAACGGGGAGCGGTGAACACTAAAGAACTATGTTGCAATTATCACTCATCGTTCGTATTATCCCAATAATTGTGAATTTCACGTTTATCACATAGTTCCGTCTCATCATCCAATCACATCTCTAACTTTTAGATGTATTCCAATTTCTTACAATAAAGGGTTTTATCAATTAACCCATAACAATCTTCCTTCAAAAATTTCAAATCAATTACAAGATCCCCAATATACTATTCAACGTATCTAATTTACTCCTTTTTTTTCAAAATGACCACAAAGTAAGGTCAGTTATTTCAGGTACAATAACCTCAACCCAACATTCAATATTATATGAGAATTCATGTATCTCTAAGTAATTTTCGTTAAGTCATACGAACGAATAAAAAAAAATACAACGAATCATATTTCTCCAATTTCGTACATTTTAATATACTAAAAACTGCTACTGAAATCTTCAATTTCTGCCCAAACGGTGCAGAATCAGGAAAAACTCCATTAGACGAAAAGTGGGCAAAATTGCGTTTTATATAAGCCATGCGGACATAATATTCAAATTCAAAACCACGATTTTACAATAATTTTCTAAAGTTTCTGCAACTGTGTGAATTACAAAAAAAAACGAATTTAACATATACTTCTTAATTACCATGAATATTTCACATATGGTTTTATCAAACTAACTATTCACCTAACCCTTTCGAATACCCTAATGTCATAATCACAAAGTCACACGAAGGAGAAAAAAAATATCTAGATTACTTCAACAATAACAACGTGAATCCATTGCTAAGATTTAACCCTAACAATTAAATTAAACATGTACTAATTTAATTTACTCACGTATACATGTATATATACATACGTATATATATATACTCGGATACACAAAAATTTAACTCACCTCGTTAATCAAAAATCGACTAACACGAATGCTCAACGATTCCCCACATGCCCACGAACCCTAGACCCTTCTCTTTTTTCTTCCCTCTTCTTCTTCTTCTTCTCTCTCTCTCTCTCTCTCTCTCTCTCTCTCTCTCTCCCCCTCTTCCGGCGGCTGTGTATAAGATATTAAGAACTAATGTTTCCTCTTTTTTTTTTTCTAAGTAACCCTAGTAATATATAGCTATAGATACACATAATAATATATTTTATATATCACACACACGTGCACTATATTGGTAACAACTCAAAAGTTGTTAATAAAGTTTCTTTAGGGTGTAAGACACTCACACCAATTTTTATATAGCAACCACATTAATAACACAAATAAAATCATAAAAATATCAATTAATTGCTATAAACTATTTAAAATAGAACGGGGTATTACATTATTCACATAGTCCAACTCCAACTAAGTCTCACAATCGTAACTTTCCTACCTTTAATTAATTGGGAACTTAAATCATATAAAATTTCAAACTTAAATTTAAATCGATTTAATAGGACCTACGACTACAATATTTATATAACCAATATAAATTAATAATAATGTAACACCTAAATTAAATGAGCTCACTAATATTATAATCCGGTGCCTTCCAAACTTAACATTTTTAAACACGTGTCTTACCTAGGTACACTCATATATCATTGCTAAATGAAAAAAAATTAATTAAAATAATTATTTACACACTTCAAAATTTTTAGGGTTGTTACAAGGAATTATGTTGCCATTATCGTTTACCGTTTGTTTTATCCCCATAATTGTGAATTTCACGTTTATCACATAGTTCCGTCTCATCATAGTCCAATCACATCTCTATCTTTTAGATGCATTCGATTTCTCACAATATAGGATTTTCTCAATTTACCCATAACAATCGTTCCACAATATTTTCCGTCCGAATTACTAGAATACCAATATATTATTCAACGTATCTAGTTTACAATTTATCAAAATTTTCACAATATACAGCAATTATTTCAAGTACAGCTACCTCAACAAAACATTCAATATTATCATATATGAAGCACATAATAAGAAATCACATTCTCCATATCGTAAATATTCAATGAGATATTTGTTCACAGCTACTGTAATTGCAAATTCCTGCTCAAATGGTGCAGAATTGAGAAAATCTCTATTGCACAAAAGTTGTCTAGAATTGCGTTTTACATACGTCAGCGCTGACAAAAACTTAAAATACGTAACACACAAATCTTTAAAAATTAATAACTTTCAACACCCTTTTAAATCAAAGTTCAAAAATCCTTTAGGGCTTACTTTTTAGTATTTGGATTTTAGCACGACCTATTAAAAATCATAAAAAGAGAACCTATCCTACAATATTTAAGGGTGAACTAAAAATCAAGAATCTCTCGTGGTTATGTAGGTCTTGGTTCTTTTGTGAAGAAAAAAAAAACTAATATCACAGTATATAATTTAGATATATCCAAAACAACAATGTGATAAAAAAAAAAAATGTATATGAAGTAGTACATAGATATATGTATGTATATATATATCCATACACATATACATATACACAAGGGTTTGATTAACTCACCTAAAATGCGATTAAGCACTTGAAAATGATATCGAACGGACTACGTACGAACGCGAACCCGGATCCAAATTACTCGCACCCTTTTCTTCATTCTTCTTTTTCTTCTTCTCCTTCTTCTCTCTCTCTCTCTCTTAGGTCTGTTCTCTGTTGTGGCTACTCTTATTTTTTTTTTTTAAACTAACCCTAGGATATATTTTCTATGTATATACATATAATACACACACAACACATATATTATAATACTCACACATATAAATCCCATTTTTCCTTTTATGGAATCACAAAAAAGACCCATATGAGCTCAGAATGCAATCTAAACCACTAAAATGGCTAACCCAAATGGTACTCATATCCCGGATACTTAATTTTAAGGGCAATGCTAGGGGCACTAACAAAATCCACTAACACTTACTAACACACTCTATCTCTCTCCTAGTGGTACTGCGGGGTCCACTACGGACCCCACGGTGCTACTAGGAGAGAGATAGAGTGTGTTAGTAAGTGTTAGTGAATTTTGTTAGTGCCCCAAATATTACTCTAATTTTAATACCAAATACACTATTTAACACATTCGTGGGCTTGTATATTCTATATAAAAAAAATGCATATCAACACTGCACTTTTTTTAACAAACATAAATTAATAAAATATAACACTCGAACTAAAAGGGCTCACTAATGATTTAATTTGTATGTCCTACACACTTAAAATTTTCAAATACGTGTCTTATGTAGGCACATTCACATAATACTGCTAATTGAAAATAATAATTAAAATAATTATTTACACACTTAAAAATTTTAGAGTTGTTACACATTTTCATGTGACTATCATTGGTGAAACAATTTTTAAAATTTTTTTTTGTCACAGATAATGATCAATAGTCCAAAGTTAATTAGTCTGTTATGAGAGTGAGGTGGGATCAGGGTAGGAGCCTGAAGTATGTGGGGCACAAGCCAGCTCCACGTAGGCAGTAGAAACCACAGCTCACCAAGCAAAAGACCTAGCAGGACACATGCTAGGAATTGAACCTTCCCTCCTAAGTCCTAACTAGGGAAGGCAGGTAACGCCAAGACGCTACAAGCCACCTCAGCAGTGGTGTGAATGGATATATATACTACAGTCGAGATTCCGTTCCCTATGCAAAAAAAAAAAGTAAAAAAAAAACGGAAATGCTAGATGCACAAAAAATATGCACAACCAAATGCACAACCTGCTTAAAATTGTTGGACTTCGTGCTGAAAAGTTTGTACACACAAAAGGCAAAAAAATGGGTGTACAGTTTTTTCAGCACGATGTCCAATAATTTTAAACTGGTTGTGCATTTAATTGTGCATTTTTGTTGTACATCTAGCATTACTCAAAAAAATATAGGGAAATGTATATATATATATCATCACTTAAAAAATCACAATTTTCCATGTACGGTGGTGTAAATGGTTTGACCACGAAAAGTTTTACCTGACCAATAAAATGATAGGTCATATTTTTCAAACTCAATCATATTTTTAATTTATTTTTTAAGTATAAAGTTCATCAACTTTTTGAAGTGGCAAGTTTTGTTGACAAATTTTTAGCTGAAATCACAAGTTCAAAATGCAACTTTAAGAGGCTATTTTGGGCAGCTTGTGTTTTGCGGTTGCGATAGCTTTGTGATTGCGATAGCGTTGCGATAACATTAGTCAGAATAAATTTTGATAGTTGTGGTGTTCCGACAATGTATTGTAGAAATAGATATGATGGTGTTTGGCTCTTATTATTTTGCGTTGGGCGTACCAGACCTGAGATAGCTCGATTGTGTGAATAAATTAACAATCATGAATTTTTTCCTAATATATTATACGAGTGGTGTACGATCTGACTTCTATCTTATTGGGATTGTTAAAAATTAGTAGGAAAATACCATAGTTATAGATTCTTTTACAACATTGAAGCATGCAAGTCAAAAAGTGGCAAAAATGTAAATAAAGCAAAGACTTTGAAAGTGAAAAAATATTGCTTAGAAAGGAAAATTACAAAGAAATAAAATTACTTAAGAAAGTAAAATACAGTAGTGCAAGAACACTAAAACTAAATTAAGAAAGCTGAAAGAAAAGCTTCTAGATGCTGCTCGGGATACTGGGTTGAATGCATTTGAAGAGAAATTGTTGGGTGTGGTTGAGTTGTTGGGGAGAGCTTTTGTGTTGGAGAATGATGTGTAGATACAAGGGGGCAATAATATGTTGGTCCAATGGAGAAATTATTCAGTGAGCTCGTCACGCCACGTCAGTGTGATGACTTGGTGTGACCTCTCAATCTTAACCACACATATACCCCCTACTTTTAGGGAATCATGCCATGTGGTTATCAAAATTTTAAAAAAAAAACTACCTACCACATGTCATAACCTCCTAATATTAATGGCCACATGACACCTTTTTATTAGGAGGTCACACCACGTCATCACGTTGACATAGCATGACGGGCTCACTAAATAACTTCTCGGTCCAATTGTTGTTTCTTACTTCCAAGCTAAGTCTTGGTGGGCCCCATACTTTGTCACTGCTCGTGCTCCTTGGGACTCTCCCTTGGTCATGTGCAATGTATTTAAAACTTACCATATATATGCTTGGGCCCACTAACTTAGACGGTGTATGCATGAAGTGCCCAGTCCAACGGAATGCTTGTGATAATAAACAGGTCGACTTGGTATGTATTAATTGTGTTTGCAAAAGACAAATCATAAAGACATAATGACATTGAACCCCAAATTGTTTATTGTAGTCAAAATGAGAATAGTGGACGATGGAACTTATGCCCGAGAAGAACTTATGAACTTATGACACTATATTTGCCAAGCTTCAATTCACAAAAACAATTCAAGAGCCCCCACCTAATTATGACAACTATTAAAACATTGACGAATGCTTTGACAAGTTTTTGGTCTGATGAGTGAATCTCCATGGGGAATTCCTTTATTCGGCCATGCGCACCCGATGGTGGTGATTTGGATGAATGACCGAAGTCATGTGGTCATAATTGTTCTTCCCTTCGGCCTACCATGATATGGATGGTTAATGAATGTCCCAAGCTATGGTACTCCAAGATTTAAATGAGCCCAATGGCTATGCATTTTGCTTGCTAGTCTACATTTGATGAAGTAAAAGTTTTAGTCAAACTAAAAGCCACTTTTCATCATGATTTGGGGAAGTGTATATATGCATTTTCAAGTCCGATCATCTGTCTTTGTTAAAAACGCTCAATTTAATCGGTCATGTGACAAAATACATATTTTGGGTAGAAACAGATTGCAGAATAGATTATGTAAGTGTTTGATTACATAAATGCAATAGTGATTTTAAATGTTCAAAAAATAATTATGCCTTTGTACGATAGTACTGCTATCAAAACACGTTCATTTTTGCAACCTGGTCTGGCCAAACAGGCTAAAAAGTGCGTTTGAAGGCTAAAAAGCTGTCTAGGGGCACCAATCGTGGTGCCCAAACAGGCCCTAAAAAGTTCATGAGGTCAAATTAGTATTTCATGAAGTCTCAAGTTTAACAGGTGACTTTACCCCTGCCTCTAAACTTTTATCCTCTACTTCTCTTATGAAGTTGCAAATTCAAAATTTAGACTTCTAAATTTGCATTTTGAATATGCAAGGTAGAAGTCGCATTGTGAACATACGACTTTAAAGCATTGATGAGTTTGAGGAATAAAGCATTGAAAATATAACCAATCATTTAAAGGGGTTGGGTAAAAAATTAATGGGGCGTGTGGCCAAAGTTCCCTTGGAATGGTAAAAAAATAAAGAATTAGTCCACGTGTGTTTTTTTAATACCAAAGATCCTCCAATTTTGTTTGGACCAAAATTGTCCCCAAAATTAAATTAAGGTGAGTGTTCCTTAATTTTAGCTAACAAGCCAACAAAACTGTTTTTTTCTCTCTTATTTTTTAATATTTAAAATGCAATAACTTTCAAACTACAAATCGGTTTTCAACAATTTTAGATATCCGTGATCTACAAAATAAGATTCATAGTGCCTAAAAAATTCTATAAAAAAAATTCAAAATTTTGCAGCTCACAAACGAACATTAACAAATTATTTTTTTTGTAAAACTGATACTTCTGTTGCGCGTAGATCTCGAAAAATTACCCACATAAAAAAATAAAAATTAAAAAAAGGGTCATCCAATACGACCACATAATCGCAAAATTATGACCATTTCAGAACATTTTACTGTATTTAAGTGCTGCCCAGGTAAAGACAGTAACATAATATTGTCGGCAGTAACTTTCTTCAAATTGATCTAATAATTACATAATTATGGTCATTTTATCAGATGATACTTCCTTTACAAAAATTTTCAAGTAAATGCAGTAACATATTATAAAAAACTAAGCAATCTTTTTAAAAAGATAGTAACATCATTATTGCAAAAAGTTACAAAATTAAGCTCATTTAGTAGATGTTACTGTTTTTAAAAGCTATCCCCATGCAAAAACAATACATGTCATTAAAGATTAGCAACATTTCATTGAACAAAGAAACAATAACATGTCGTCGACACTTCAAATTGACCTAATAATCACAAAATTATAACTAATTTTCAGATATTACTGTCCAGTTAAAGACAACAACATATCATAAAAATAAAAAAAAAATTCAAAGATAGCAGTATCATGTCACTGTCACAAAAGAGATAGTGACATTACGTTATAGTGGTCCAACAGTATTTTTCTTATTTTTATTTTTTCATTTTTTCAGTCACTATGGTTCTTATTTGATAGATCTTTCCTTCTAGATTAAAAATAAAAAAAATACTTTATTCAAAATGAAGTTATGGTTTGAAAGTTACGGTAAAAAAACTATTTTGGGATGCGTGCTGAGGTGACAATTTACCAACATGTTCTACATGTGATAAAAAGGGTAAATTTGTCAATAACCTTATTTTTAGTTTAAAAATAGACTTAATGCCAAATAATTTAAAACTCATATCCTTATCAAGAGAAAAAAAAAATATTAAGAAGAAGAAGAAGCTAAACTAATCTCCTATTTCAGTCATAAACAAAGACTGTTAATTAATTATCCCAAAAATGATTAAATCATGCTAGAACTATCCTAGCAATTAATGGAACATTTATGACTCCATAGCGGACCCCATACAAGAGTTGTACATATTTCAACCAATCACTTTTTTTTTTCGGCTAAAAGAAAAGTATTTATTCGAAGTGTAAAGAGGTAAAGTGGTTATAGGGGCCAGCCACATTATCCTCTTGAGAATTATCTTATAAGACAGATGGAATAAAAAAAAATTGTGCAAAGAGGTTACAAGGGCCACATGATCCTGTTGAGAATATTCACCTCTAAGACAGATAGAATTCGAGCGTACCCATCAAAATTACAATGATGTGACCATGGACCATACTGTGAGCAGAACAATTAGCTAATCTAGGAACATATTCAACATGCCAGAACAACAAAGCAGCGAGAAAACAAATCTCTTTCAAAAACAAAAACAAAAAGAAGAAGAAAAAGAAAAAGAAAAAGAAGAAAGTAAATCCCTTCCCTCTAGAATCAAATGATTAATGGTCCAAATGAAAAAAAAAGGATAAAAATAAATAAATTTGACATCTCCAGGCCCTATTTATATCCCGATGTAGTGGAGTGTTTCTTAACTTACTCTCTTAGCTAGTGCGGAAAAAAATAAAGAAATAGAAATCGTAGAGATGACAGAGAAGAGAGGTAGCATTGCCTTCTTCGCAACCTATCGACCACCGGTGCCACTTGACATATTCTCTTGCCCGAAACCACCGACGTCGAAGCAAGACGAGCTTCACATGAGTGACGGACTATCCTACAATTATAACGGTCGACATATTCCATCGGCTGCTCTCAAGACAATTCTGAAGCGTCCAAAATTGGCTTCCGTCCAAGGCAACGATGCCGATGTTGATTCAGGTCGTCTATCGGGCATGGTTTTCGTCACCGAACGAGGTAACCAACTCGAGACGCTTTACATAGCTCTCCGCTTCAATGACAACCCAATACCCAAAGTTGAAGTCTTTAGTTTGGCTGATGTATTTGGCACTTTCAATGGTGTTCGCATGGAAGACTCTGGCTGCATTGCCGGTGATTATATTGTCTATGTCACCACCATGGAACCCGCTCCTGATCGTCGTCAACCCTGGACTGCTGTTTATAAAACCAATCTTAAGACTGGAAAAACCGCGCGCCTCACCCCATCAGGTAATTCCTAATTCCCTCATATTCTTAAATATTTTTCTACTACTATTACTATTACTATTACTACCTATATATATAGTGTGGATCATCATGAACTTATTTCTTCTCCTCATTATTCTGCATATGTCAATAGGGCAAGCTGATATAAGCCCCTCGGTGCAACCATCTGGAAAGAAGATAGCGGTGGCGTCACTCCAAAGAAAGGGTGGTTGGGATGGCGAGATCGAAGATCTAAAGACTGACATATTTGTGATGAACGTAGACAAACCCTTTGACCGCAGGTTGGTTGTAAGGAATGATGGGTGGCCGACTTGGGGAAGTGACAATGTCATATTTTTTCACCGCAAGGTTGGGGAATTTTGGGGTGTGTTCCGTGCCGACATTAGCAACGGTTCGACATCTCGTGTGACCCCGGACGGAATTGATGCGATTACTCCTGCAGCCATCAACACTACCACAGTGGCAATTGCAACTATTCGAAAGAAATCAGGGTTCAGTGACGTCCGCGTAGAAGAACAGTATCGACACATTGAGATTTTTGATTCAACTGGACAACAACAACCCATACAAATCACTCAAAAAACCAGACCAAAGGCTGACCATTTCAACCCCTTTGTCATAGATGGTGGGAACCGCATCGGTTACCATCGTTGTAGGAGCGACCTTCTCAAGGTACCAATTAACCAACCACTTTGAATTCTTTTCAATTTCTATCCATATATGTTTTAACTACTTAAGAGCGTAGCCTACTACGATTGATTGTTACTCATGACGTACAGAGTGGAGATGATATCCCTAGACAGTCCAACAAACTAGACTCTCCGCACCCGGATGTAGGATTGTTTAGGGTGTCGGGAGTATTTCCAACATTTTCCAAAGATGGCTCCAAGCTTGCATTCGTTGACAATGAGTTCAAGGCCGTGTGGGTAGCTGATAGCCAAGGGTTGCGTATTGTTTATGAGGTATATATAACAACAATAATAAGATTGTATAAATGTGTGCGCAATTGTATTTATCATTAGTAATTTATAGATGATATTGATTTTTGTTTATGTAGACGAAAGGCCCAGACAACATCTTCTCTCCAGTTTGGAACCAAGATCCACAAAAGGATATACTGTATGTTAACATGGGACCTTCTTTCAATGCTGGAAAAAGACTAGACATCTGCGCCATCCCCACCGTGTCCAGTGGTGCACAGCATCGTCGACAACTCACAAAAGATTTCAATAATGCCTTCCCATCCACCAATCCAGATGGTAACTTAAATCCTACTTGATCCTTTTGATTCCTTTCCAAATACCAATTAAATTACAACAATATTTACTTAGCTCCTTGTAAAATCAAGATGTTGTTCAAGAATTGTTGGAGGACTCAGTTTATCCATTAAGTATTTTAAATATTTAATTTGTTAACTTAATGATGAGTCCTACTTCATGTTTAATTCATAAAAAAGAAGAAATCATTAATTATACATTGTTTCACCAATCCTTGGGCAACCCATTAGTAAGTTAGCAACTAAGTATTGCTCAGTATAATATGCTTTTGAATGACAAATTAAAAGACTCTTTATCATAATACAATTTCTAATATTTGTACGGATGAGTTGAAATTAATTGTAACAGGGACGAAATTAGTTTTTCGATCTACACGAGATGGAGGGGATAAAAGATATAAGAATCTATACATAATGGAAGATGTACAATCAGGGGAGTTTGGAGAAGGCATAATAACAAGGCTAACAGATGGGCCTTGGACTGACACACATTGCCAATGATCCCCAAGGGGAGATTGGATAGTATTCTCGTCAACCCGCGACAAGCCTAAAGATGCACCAGAAAGTGATAATAATCTTGACCCAGGATACTTTGCGGTGTTTCTAGTGAAGTGGGACGATCCTTCAGTGGTGGTAAGAGTGATAGCAAGTGGAAGTGATGTTGCAGGGCATGTGAACCATCCATTCTTCAGCCCGGATGGAAAGAGCATCGTTGTGACTGCAGATCTTGCTGCAGTGTCTGTTGATCCCATCTCTCTGCCTCTCTTCGTGCACTCTGTGAGGCCTTATGGAGATATATTCACTGTCGACATCGACCCTGATGACATAAATAAGAACAAGAATGTGAAGAAGTTCAATCGCATCACACATAGTAGATATGAGAATTCCACTGCTACTTGGACCATGTTCTCAACCCAGGACCCGAATGCAGCATGGAACCTTCTTTTAAACAACAAAGACTTCACTCCATCATGCCCTTATACACATTGTGATGGAGGCGAAAGTTGGCACATGACTGGCCATCTTTGCATCCCAAAAAGATGCTGTTGATTTCAGCCTTTATGTTCATATCTACCTATCTTCTTTGGGTTTTTCTCATTACATTTCATTTTCTATTTTGATCACTTGGTTTATGGTTTGGTGTTTCTATTGGAGGTCTTCTCCATGGGATCTTGAAAAAGAGTGTTGGTGTGTTGGAACATACTTGGATGTTCTTGGTGTGTAGTGTTTGGGATTGTGCTTGTTTTGGCTGTTTCTTTGGAGGGGTATTGGTTTTAATCCCCCCCCCCCCACCCCCCCGTATGTATTGCTCCTTTCTAATGAATAAATACAATCATCCTCATCCCATCGAGGTTCTCTACATATATATATACATATACATACATATATAGTTTATTCTGATGTCTTGAATTGTTTCAGTTATTTTAGTAACTTTCAAATGTTAAAAAAAAAAAGAAGAAGAAGAAGAAGAAAAAGAGAATCGGAAAAGCCAATATTATTAATGGACAAAGTCCAGAAACCAATACAAAAAAAGGCAAAAGCCTTCACCACTGGCAGAGGCCAAAACAAATACAACCAAAAAAAAAAAAAAAAAAAAACCTCCCACTAAAAACAAAGCAACACAAGCAGAAGACAAGTTGAGACAAAAGCCAAAATAGATCTCAATCCACGGGAAAAGAGAGCAAATAAACCTCATGTCCACACAAAAAGGTGCCACTACATCAGAAAGTACAGAAAAAGAGCTAGAAAAGCTACAGTCAACTCAGAAATAGAGAGTAAGGAGTAGTCTTCAGTACGTACTGGCGGTTTAGTTGTATATACAACCAAACCATTCCAGCCATTAGATGTTCACACTTCATCATCCCAGCCATCCACATGTATCCTCAATTTAAAAGAAAACCAAGTGTGGTTTGTACCAAAAAATCACACCCAAAGTCCCCTTACCTTCTTAGCCGGTTACCAAGCTATCCAACCAAAGCCACTTTCCACTTCTTTGTACCCTCCTCTTTTTAGGTTAGTAATGTTTAACTCTATGTCCCACATAATATGTATCTCATGTATATATATATGTATATATTTTTAAAGTATGTTTTCAATTTAAACTTGAATAATGCTATGCTTCTTCTATAATTTTTTTCAGAAATAGAGAGTAAGGAGTAGTCTTCAGTACGTACTGGCGGTTTAGTTGTATATACAACCAAACCATTCCAGCCATTAGATGTTCACACTTCATCATCCCAGCCATCCACATGTATCCTCAATTTAAAAGAAAACCAAGTGTGGTTTGTACCAAAAAATCACACCCAAAGTCCCCTTACCTTCTTAGCCGGTTACCAAGCTATCCAACCAAAGCCACTTTCCACCTCTTTGTACCCTCCTCTTTTTAGGATAGTAATGTTTAACTCTATGTCCCACATAATATATATCTCATGTATATATATATATGTATATATTTTTAAAGTATGTTTTCAATTTAAACTTGAATAATGCTATTCTTCTTCTATAAATTTTTTTTTTCTCAAAAGTGTTTTCTAACACATGTAGCAATGGGCGTAGTTGGTTTTGATTGATTGATGTTGAAGTGTCCCACCATTATTGAAGAGGGTCCTACTATCACATGTATTGAGAAACACTTTTTGGGAAAAAAAGAATTTGAGAAGCATAGTGTTAATTTTTTTAAAAATTTTATCTCGTTGGTCAAATAAGAATAAGTGGTTTCCTAAAATCCATCTACTTTGATGGATAAGTGGAATTATGGTAGCATAAGGAAACTGGTGTTCTCTATGCCTATAAAAGATAGGGCTAATAACATCTACCACTCCTCAAGTTTGAACTGACAACACTTACCCCTTCATGTTTGAAGAACAATACTTTCCCACCTGAGTTTTTATTAGCTGTAGCAAATCCCATCTTTGATTTATTGAATAATGTTATGAAAAGGTAATTCCCTCTCCAAAATTAAATTAATGCACTCCTCAGTATTATTAACACACCATGTAGTCAATGCATTTCATGGAGTGCATTGGTTCATTCATGGAGTGAGAATAACAATTCCCTATTAAAATATGGGAAATTAATTAAAAGTTCTCACTGACCGCCTCCTACTTTCAGGGCGGGCAACAACCACGCTCGTAATTTTTTGTTTCTTTTTTGCTTAGTTTTAGTTCCGTATTTCACAACTTTTGTACTTCTTTGTCATATCTATTAGTTCTAGTCTTATTTATTTTTGTTCGATGCTCATAATTTTTTGTTCCTTTCTCATTTAGTTTTAGTTTCACTTTTCACAACTTTTGTTCCTTTGTTATATCTATTAGTTCCAGTCTCATATATTTTTGTTCCACACTCATAATTTTTTGTTCCTTTCTCATTTAGTTTAATTCCACATTTCACAACTTTTTTTTCCTATGTCATATTAATTAGTTCTACTCTTTTTGTTTCTTTGTCATTTAGTTTTAGTTCCATATTTCACAACCTTTTTTTCCTTTGTCATATTTATTAGTTCCACTCTCATATATTTTTGTTCCACGCTCATAATTTTTTGTTCCTTTCTCATTTAATTTTAGATCCACATTTCACAATTTTGTTCCTTTGTCATATTTATTAATTCCACTCTCATATACTTTTGTTCCACGCTCATAATTTTTTGTTCCTTTCTTATTTTGTTTTAGTTCTACTTTTCATAACTTTTATTCCTTTGTCATATATATTAGTCCCGGTCTCACATATTTTTGTTCCACGCTCATAATTTTTTGTTTCTTTCTCATTTTGTTTTAGTTATACTAGTCGGTTACTCTGCCATTTTTTTTCTTTTATTTTGTTACTTATGTTCTTTTTGTGGTGTGGTCTCCCTATAAATCCACTAGTCAGTTACTCCATTGTTTTCTTTTATTTACAATGCTCTTTTATTGGTGTGGCCACCTTATAAATCCACTGGTCAGTCTATCCGCCTTTACTGCTTTCCCTAACTTTACTCACTTCTGACTTACTAACTCGTTACTTTACTATTTACGTTACTAAACTCATTACTTTACTGTCTACGTTACTAAAACTTTTAACTAAACTCATCCCTTACTTCACGTCGTTGGAAGCACTGGGCACCGACCCTTACTTCCGGCACTTTTTTACTCACGAATTACTTTTACGTCATTGGGCATTGTCCCTTACTTTCGGCACATTTTTACTCACGAATTACTTTTACGTCACTGGGCACAATCCCTTACTTCCGGCATGTAAAACAAAAAGATAAAAAAAATCGTAAAATATAAATTTCAAAAGACGATTGTGTCAATTGTCTTTGTAGGGATCCTAACTCCCGAATAATGTTAGGTGGTGACTCTGAAATTTTGCTTGGCCCCACTACTACTTTCACGTACTTTTGTACTTCTTCACCCACTTCTTCTCGCTTCTCGACGTAACCCGTCGCGATCATCGAAGGGAATGCCTCCCACTTTCGGGTTGGGTGCGACACCACGCACATATTTTTTGTTTCTTTCTCATTTGGTTTTAGTTCCACATTTCACAACTTTTGTACTTCTTTGTCATATTTATTAGTTCTAGTCTCATTTATTTTTGTTCCATGCTCATAATTTTTTGTTCCTTTCTCATTTAGTTTTAGTTCCACTTTTCACAACTTTTGTTCCTTTGTCATAGTTATTAGTTCCATTCTCATTTTTTTTCCACACTCATAATTTTTTGTTCTTTTCTCATTTAGTTTAACTCCACATTTCACAACTTTTTTTCCTATGTCATATTTATTAGTTTTATTCTCATATATTTTTTGTTCAAGGCTTATAATTTTTTTATTTCTTTGTCATTTAGTTTTAGTTCCACATTTCACAACTTTTGTTCTTTGTCTTATTTATTAGTTCCACTCTCATATATTTTTGTTTCATCCTCATAATGTTTTGTTACTTTCTCATTTAATTTTAGTTCCACATTTCACAATTTTTGTTCCTTTGTCATATTTATTATATTTTTGTTCCACGCTCATAATTTTTTGTTCCTTTATCATTTGGTTATAGTTCCACTTTTCACAACTTTTGTTTCTTTGTCATATTTACCAGTTCCAGTCTTATGTATTTTTGTTCCACGCTCATAATTTTTTGTTTCTTTCTCATTTAGTTTTAGTTACACTGGTCGGTTACTCTGTTGTTTTTTTTTTCCTTTTCTTTATTTACTTATGTTCTTTAAGTAGTTTGGTCTACCTATAATTCCACTGGTCGGTTGCTCCATCATTTTCTTTTATTTACTTATGTTCTTTTAGTGGTGTGGCCTCCCTAAAAACCACTGGTCAGTCCATCCGCCTTTACTGCTTTCTCTAACTTTACTAACTCCTGACTTACTAACTCATTACTTTACTAATAACGTTACTAAACTCGTTACTTTATTGTCTACATTACTAAAAATTTTAAGTAAACTCATCCATTATTTCACGTCTTTGGAAGTACTGGGCACCGACACTTACTTCTGGTACTTTTTTTTACTTACTTGCCGACATTTACTTCCGGATACTTTTACGTCACTGGGCACCGACCTTTACTTCCGGCACGTAAAACCAAAAGACAAAAAAAAATCGTAAAATATAAACTTCAAAAGACGATTATGTCAATTGTCTTTGCAGGGATCCTAACTCACGAATAATGTTAGGTGGCGAATCTGAACTTTTGCTTGGCCCTACTACTATTTTCACGTACTTTCATACTTCTTCACCCACTTCTTCTCGCTTCTCGACATAACCCGTCGCGATCCTCGAAGGGACAGCCTCCCACTGTCGGGGCGGGCGCGACACCACGCTCATAATTTTTTGTTTCTTTCTCATTTAATTTTAGTTCCACATTTCACAACTTTTGTTCCTTTGTCTTATTTATTTGTTCCACTGTCATACATTTTTATTCCATACTCATAATTTTTTGTTCTTGTCTCATTTAGTTTTAGTTCCACTTTTCACAACTTTTGTTCCTTTGTCATATTTTTTAGCTCCAGTCTAATATATTTTTGTTCCACACTCATAATTTTTTGTTATTTTCTCATTTAGTTTAATTCCACACTTCAAAACTTTTTTTCCATTGTCATATTTATTAGTTTCACTCTTATATATATTTTGTTCAAGGCTCATAATTTTTTGTTTCTTTGACATTTAGTTTTAGTTCCACATTTCACAACTTTCGTTCCTTTGTCATCTTTATTAGTTCCACTCTCATATATCTTTGTTCCACCCTCATAATTTTTTGTTCCTTTCGCATTTAATTTTAGTTGCACATTTCACAATTTTTGTTCCTTTGTCATATTGATTAATTACACTCTCTTATATTTTTGTTCCACGCTCATAATTTTTTATTCCTTTTTCATTTGGTTTTAGTTTAACTTTTCACAACTTTTGTTCATTTGTCATATTTATTAGTTCCAGTCTCATTTATTTTTGTTCCATGCTCATAATTTTTTGTTCCTTTGTCATTTAGTTTTAGTTCCATTTTTCCCAACTTTTATTCATTTGTTATATTATTTTTTCCACTCTCATATATTTTTGTTCCATGCTCATAATATTTTGTTCCTTTCTCATTTGGTTCAATTTCACATTTCAAAACTTTTGTTACTTTGTCATATTTATTAGTTCAAGTCTCATATATTTTTGTTCTATGCTCAAAATTTTTTGTTCCTTTCTCTTTTAGTTTTAGTTCCACTTTTCACAACTTTTTTTTTCTTTGTCATATTTATTAGTTCTAGTCTCATATGTTTTTGTTCCACGCTGTAATACCCGTACCCAAAAAATGGTGTTAACATTTATTTTGGCATGCATTAATTACTATAATTAATTACATGTGATGATTTGGGTAAGCTCCAGTTACCCCGATGTAATAAATGCTTGATAAATGGCACGATTGCATAGATATGAAACAGCACCCACAGGAGGTCTGCATTGAATAAATTGCATTTAGTTGCATTTATGTGATTAAATGGTAGACATGTAAATGTAAATGTGTACATTATAATACATGTTGATGTCATGTGATTGTTTAATTGATAAAATGTAAGTATTTTAATATTCTATTATTGTTCATGTTTATTTATGGGACCAGTTTGGGTACCCTTGTGAGGCATAATTGGACACATGGCATAATTAGTAGGCTTATTAGTGCCATCATATGATATTTGGGACTACATTTGGGACTCATACATGACATAGATATAGACCTACCTAAATATTAGGATAGTAATATAATGATGTTGGGTCTTATAATAGAACTTATAAGTATGTGGGGGTGTAAATGAAAATAGAACTAAGTTGATGAATGTTTCAAAGAATATTCTATTTGACTCTTAAAACCAAAAAAAAAAAAGAAGAAGAAAAAGAAAGACAAACGTGGGTGTGTGCAAGTGTAAAAGGCGTCAACGGTGGTGCTTGTTGTTGTATATATAATATGTATTATGTATATAAATATATTTAGTTAATCTTTAATTAAAAGAACGGATAGAAAAGAAATAGAAAGAATACAGAGAGAGACAGAGATGTGAGAAAGAAGAGAGAAAGAGAGGGTTTTGACCTTTTCAATGTCATAACTTTGCCGTACATTGCCTAAATCGTGATACGAAGCCATATTTGGACTCGTGGGGGTAAGACTAACATTATGGTATAATTTAATTTTGGATTAATCGATATATTTTTTGTGACCCAAATGGATTGGTAACATTTAGTTTACCAAAATTGTATAGGATTTATATCTGAAGCATAATAGAATTCCAATCCCAAGTTTAGGAGCGATTTCAAGAGGTGAGTGACATTAATTATGATATATGAATGGTTCCATATTTAGGTTCATTTGGGATGTAAAAGCATGTTAATTATAGCTTAATAAAACTTCTTTAGTTTATTATTGGGCAAAATTCATGTTATTAAATTAGGCCCAATTTAATTGTAAAAGCACGGTGTGATGTTTATATAAGCATGTTGAGTTGCTTATTTGGGTCAATGGAATTGCTAGTTCTATACCACCATGAGGTAATCGATGTGGTGACGACCATGGCTTCCAGAGGCCTATGGGACCGCACGTGTAGAGGCATGGGTCATGACTAGGTCACGTGGGCTTAGGGAGTGGAGCCATGGGCTAGTCGGTTATGGTAGAAGTGAACTAGTAATTGTCGGATACTATATTTGGTTGTAATGAAATGAAGCTGGACATGTTTATTATCCATATACATAATTAATGTTATTCATAAGCATGTAGGTTATATATTATGGTGATTATTGAATAACCATCATAGGTGTTCAAGGTGGAGCTCAGAAGAAAAGGAATGGACTTGGAGAGTATTCGTTGGCGTGGGATTGTAAATAAATTTTGGTTTAATAGACTTAAGTTTAATTAGTAAATCATTGGAATATTGTAAACAATTATTTATTTTGGTTTGTGTAGTAAAAGGATAGCGGTTTAAATTCTTGTAATCTGAGGGACGTGTTATGTTGGTTGATTTGGGGTTATGGTGGTATTTCTGTACCTTGCATAGTTGGATTAGGGCGACGAACTCGGAGTTTCTACTCATTGAGTTCAACATTAATTGATTATAAATAATGCTTTCCTAAAGTATTTTAAAAGTGTGTTAAGAACTCGTGAAGATTGGGATTATGACAGAAAAGTGTTTTCACAAGTTTTCAGAATGTATACAATATTTTTAAAATGGTTGGAAGAGGCTTAGGTTCAAGTGTGTTGAGTGAGACTTAGGCAAAATTCTGCAACAGTGATAGGACTTCTGCCCAGGACCCATTCGACCGATTGAACACTCCTCTACCCGAACCTTGTTTCTCCTACCTCCAGTGTTCGGTTTAACTTTTAATTAGGTAAGAGGACACATTTGGGGACCCTTTGACCTACAAAAATATTGCTTTTGAAGACAGATTTTGCTAAGGTGTGTTCGAGTATTTGTGTGTTCAAACCTTTAAAAAAATAATGTGTCGAGTCAATTGGTTAAAACTTTTATTATGGAGATTTTCGCAACTTTAATGACTTGGAACGAGTCTTTGTGGCATGCCACGTATCCTAGATTTAAATGTGTGGATCAGGAGCATGACATTTAATAGTATCAGAGTAATAGGTTAGAGCCTTCGGGGACGAGAGACGAATACGACGTGCAAGTTGAATAAAATGACGCGTAGTTGTGTGAACATGCATACACATTTAAGTTAGCATTCTTTAAATGTTGTTGAGCATGCATATCACGTTGCATGCATTCTACTTATTATAATATGTGGAGAGATGATTGAAAGCTTTATTGTGACAAAATGGAGCATAAAGTGAAATGTTTTCCCATAGGTTGAATTAATTAAGTTGGAAAGGGGAAGTGCGAATTTGGTAAGAAAACTCTGAGTTTGAGAATATCAGTGGTGGGTTTCTATTAAGCATCTAGAATGCGAAATCAAGGGTTGAGTTGGTCATCCTGAAATGATTTGATTGGTATTATATTATCAAGGGTATTGACTTGATGAAGGGTTATTGGGTATTGAGTTATGATTGTGGGTATGAATTTCTTTCTGAATATTATCGGGTATAATTATTAGTGAAGATTCTTTCTTATTTTTTGTCAAGAAATTGGGTATCTGGATTTCTTATGATTTATATGAGCATTATGAGCAGATACGGCATTGTTGTTATCTCTTATTTCTCAACTTATTCGGTATTGATTTTTGGGAGTATTTATCAAGCTCCTTATATATTCTCTTGGGATTGAGAGTAAAATATTGAGTTTGTCGAGGTGATAAGACATTTGGGGATTTATCCAGTCGCTTGAGTTATTTTGGGTTGTTGAGGAATCTCTCAACTCTATTTGGGTTATATCGGCTTGTTGAGGAATCTCTTAACATAAATTTATTTATTTGTATTCATTCGGATGCCTCCCTTGTTATCGAATAATGACTGGTTCTCTAACGTGCCAATATGAATAGCAGATATGTGGTTAACTAAGAGTAACATACTTTCCTATTGTGTTCCTAATGATTGTGTATCACTACGATTATAAATCATTCTTTTCTGGTTAAGGATATGGTTGATTGTGATCAAGACTAAGTAGTTGTGTTGTACGGATAACTTATTGGGTTGATTGGCTATACAGGGTATTGGAATTTTCTATTAGAGATCTGAATTTGAAAATGGGTTTACAAGTTTAATAAGTAGTAATCTCTTTGACATCCAAACCACTTCAAGATTCGTTTAACCACTATGTGCATCAGGTAATAGTATTCTTATAATTTCTTTATACTTTATATGTAAGCAATCGAGATTTGACTATTGCACTGCACTGTAGCAATTCTCAAGTATCCTAGCATCTCACTGGAAACTTTCAGACTTTGGATTTAGCTACTAATAATGTATTAGAAATTTCTGAGATATTTGAATGACGTTAAGTGTGAGTTTATATATATATATATATATTTAAATGAGTAGAAAATGTTTTGAAATCATCTTTTGTGGGAAAAAAATTGATTTATTATGAATTAGGAAGTGTATAAAAAATATTTATTTTTTGATAAAAGAAGGTGGTTGGATTTGACCCAAATTGGGTATAAAGGGGAAACTAGTGAAAAGAGTTTTAATCAAATATAGATATTTCAATTGTTGTTTAAAGAAGTTATTAATAGAAAATATTCTGATTATATGATAGTTGTGTAAACGTTTTTATTTTATGGAGAGAGATTTTAAATGAACACTATTGGGCTAGGAAGCTCAGATGAATACATGATTAGGAGTATCAATTGGTCGTTGGTTTTAAATTGGAATGTTATATTTTGAAATGACTTTGGTAAGAAAAGGGTCTGAAAGTAACTTGTGATATTCTACGTACTACTCTGAATACTGTTTGTTGTGGATACATGATAAGGAGTACTAAGTTATTTCTTGAGAACAAAGTTGCAATATTCTTGGTCATAAAGTGAGTATGATATTCTTGGTCATAAAGTGAGTATGACAGGGCAATGATGCACTTTATTTTAAAGACATGTTCTGGATATCTTCAAGTAGATATTGAGTCACAATAACTAGTGGGTATTGTATTCCTCGAACATATGATTTTGTAGAATTTTAACCTTGGAAAAAACTAGTAGTTTATCGCTGGTTGCTTGGGATTACTGTCGGAGATCAATGAGTGATCTTGTCTACATACAAGTGATGCATTTAAAAGGGTATTTCACACTTGGGTAAACAGGAGAAAATTTGATATTGAGAAGTGATGGATTATATTCAAGTTTTATCATGACAAAATTAGCTGCTTATTGATTATCAGTGCTACAAGGAGGGGACAAATGTGTATATTGATTTCTATATATTGGGGCTTAGACAGCATAAACCAAAAGACGGGTGAGTTCCATAATCTGCATAATCTGAAAATTGTGAAGCTTTGTCTCATGTTGAAAATCTGGTGGATGAGTTGTATTTATGGAATATGTGATTTAAAAGGATAAAGATTTCGTAGGTGTCGTTAAAAATCAATTAATCGGGACTTATGAAGGTGACATGAATTTAGGGGACAAATGTGTATATTGATTTCTATATATTGGGGCTTAGACAGCATAAACCAAAAGACAGGTGAGTTCCATAATCTGCATAATCTGAAAATTGTGAAGCTTTGTCTCATGTTGAAAATCTGGTGGATGAGTTGTATTTATGGAATATGTGATTTAAAAGGATAAAGATTTCGTAGGTGTCGTTAAAAATCAATTAATCGGGACTTATGAAGGTGACATGAATTTGAAGTTATGGAATTGACCGGGTATTATTAAAATATATTGAAGATTTCTTCTCTGCATGAGGATACGTGTGAAACTTATATCAGTTACAGTGAAGTTCTCAATAATCAAAAAGAAGAAAAATCGATCTATGATGATATTGATATTATTATTGCGAAGATTTGTGTTGAGATTGGGTTGTACATTGATGCAACAGTGATTTATACTGCATATGGTTGAAAATTCGTAAAATGAATTATCTGGTACAAGATTGAGAATTCATGGTATTCTTTTATATTGAGCGTTTGACAGTAATAATCTTACGAGCCAGAAGTTTAAATTAATTGTCGTGACTTGGAATATTTAGTTATGAAACGAAAATTGAATATATGGTACGGAGGACAGTTGGAACTCCATGATGGCTACAGTATGAAATTTTATATTAATCAGGTGAAGACAAAATGGATGTTAGTGCTTAAATCAAAGATCAATGGGAGTTTTATGTGCGCCTTGACTATTCAGAAAGGAATTGAGTCAAGATTCAAAATTTGTTAGAAACTAAATTTGTTCCGAAAATTGGTAAAGAAATGATGATAATAAATTGAGGTCAACCAGCATTACTATAATAGATGAGCGGAAATTGACTTAAAGATCGATTTGGGTTTCTGTTTTAGGAATTTGCGATAAAGTATTGAAAGTAAAGTGATTGAGCTCTACTCTATAGTAAAATGTGTCAGAATCTCAAGGTCAAGTATGTACTTCGAGTGAAGATGGCTCAAGGGAATGAGTTCAGAAGAAATGTTGAAGTATATAATGAGATTTGGGTATATAATACGTTAGTAATTGGGTATGTGACATTACTAATTGCATTTCATTGCATATGATGACTTAGTAATTAGTTAGAGGGGCACAAGTTTTTGTGAAGATTGATTTGGCACTCATACGCTATCAGGTAAAAGTTTCAACTAAGATATTAAGAAAGCTGCCTTCAGATGGGAAACGTAAAGCACTCTTTGCGATATGTGGTAAAAGGGCAGAAACAATGCAGGTTCATGGGGTTATTGTGATTGATATTATTGACAATATGAAATTGAATGTATATCGTATTAAATTCCATGACAGAATTGCCAAGTCAACAATAATTAGATGTTGTCATATAAATGATTGTGGACAATTTGACCCAATCAAAATGTGGTATTGATTGAAACTGCAAATTTGCTGAGATTAAACGATCTATATGTAAAAAGAATTACGAAATATGTAGATACTAGCTCTTGTCATCCTAGAAGGAAATCGTCGATTATGAATAAGTTTCTAGAATTTTGCAAAAGCAATAGAAATGGAATTGAACGTTTTGGGAGAAGTTTTATCACCCGTTGATATTTCATGGGAAAATATAACAAAGGCAAGTGAGATTTGTTCCAGAATGAGCGGGGCATATGACTGTTGTGGGCAAAAAAATATTTCTAGAAGTTTTATCTTCAGAAAAGGGTATAGGTCGACGAACCAAGTGAGATTGAAATTCCAGTATGTCAATTGAAAATATTGAAAAGAATGGGGACCAGTCACTTGCAATTGTGGTCACACCAGTGGGTGTAATGTATTCTATAATCATGTTGTTGCATATGAACTAATAGAGGTTCAAGGAGAAACACTTGCATCTATTTGATTCGTAAGGTGAGAAAAGTTTGTGAACAAACTTCCTAAAAGAGAAAGAGAGATGTAATACCCGTACCCAAAAAATGGTGTTAGCATTTAATTTGGCTTGAATTAATTAGTATAATTAATTACATGTGATGATTTGGGTAAGTTCTAGTTACCCCGATGTGATAAGTGCATGATAAATGGCACAATTGGACAGATGTGAAACGGGACTCACAAGATGTCCAGATTGAATAAATTGCATTTAGTTGCATTTATGTGATTAAATGGTAGACATGTAAATGTAAATGTGTGCATTATAATACATGTTGATGCCAAATGATTGTTTAATTGATAAAATGTTAAGTGTTTTAATATTCTATTATTGTTCATGTTTATTTATGGGACCAATTTGGTTACCTTTGTGAGTGCATAATTGGACACGTGGCATAATTAGTAGGCTAATTAGTGACTTCATATGATATTTGGGACTACGTTTGGGACTCATACGTGACATAGATATAGACCCACCTAGATATTAGGATAGTAATATAATGATATGTAATAAACATATTGAGAGACTGTCCAAAACATATGGGTTCAACATAATTGTTAGTGAACCCTCTATATATGTGTAGGCATAACATTGAAAATTAATAGACCACTTTGATAGAGTAGAGCTGCCAGGGTCCTCCCATTGATCTGCAAAATTCAAAAAAAAAAAAATTATGTTTCTTTGCTGAGTGTTTTTTTGAGTTTACCCAAGTCTGAATGCAACGGGCAGAACAAAAAAAAAAAAAGAAAAGAAAAAGGTGTATGTAATTAAGGCAAAACATAGGAGAGATGAATATACGTAGGGCATGGACAAGGAGAGAACACAACAAAATAACAACATATACTAGAAGTATTTATGCTGTGGTAAGAAATATCATATAATGAATAATAAAATTAAGATGCCCCATTATCTTTGACTACAAAAGTTTCTAACTATTACTACCTTCGGGAACACTATTTTAATTTCATACCTCTTTTTTTTTGGGTTAACTAGTATTGAATCCTACTAGATGTATCATTGTGTCAATAGGTCCAGCCCAAAAAACTATTTAGTGATAAGTCCACAATTTTATTTTGGACTACACTACCCCTTCTATATGCAGATTATTGCTAAAGTTTTGGATTTTTAAAATTCAAATCCAACCCATTATATATATATATATATATTTTTCTACCAAAACCCATTTCAATACCCCACCATTATAGCCCCTCCAATATTCCTTCCACCACCACCGTCCTCTCCACCCCTTCTCTACCTCGCCGTGGTACTCAACGCCATTGTGTTAATGGCGTCGACTCGACTGTGATGGAGATCCAAGCTGTAATGTTGTTCATGTCAAACGCCACCGCGTTAACGGCGTCCACTCGACTGTGATGAAGATCCATGCATTAGCATTACTCATGTCGAATCTACAGTACACCGGCTCAATCCCAATCTCAGATGGCTTCAATGGCTCAATCGCAATCGCGAGTTAAGCCTCCGAACACTCCAATGGCTTCAATAGCTGAATTCCACTCTCTCTCTCTCTCTCTCCCTCTCTCGATCTCGATCTCGATCTCGATCTCTCAATGCTCTCTCCTCTGTGCCGTTTATCTACAGCACAACTCATTTTTCGGTGACCTACTGACTTGATTTTGTGTGATTTTTTGTTCCAAGATTTGGTCAATCATTCAATGATGTGAAATTTTACACTAGTGAAAAAATTCGTGTATGTTTCTTTGCTTGTTATGAGATAGTGAGAATGATGTGAAATTTTTCACTAGTTAGAAATTTCTTGTAATCCCAATCTCTCTCTCTCTCTCAATGCTCTCTCCTATGCGCTGTCTATCTACAGTACAACTCATTTTTCGGTGACCTCTCGACTTGATTTTGTATGAACTTTTGTTCCCAAATTTGGTCAATCGTTCAACGATGTGAAATTTTACACTAGTGAGAAATTTCTTACTTTGCTTGTTATGAGATAGTGGAAATGATGTGACATTTTACACTAGTTAGAAATTTCTTGTATATTTCTTTACTTGTTATGAGATAGTGAGAAATTTGTTACTTAATTTTCCCATCAATAGTGAAAAATTTCATACAGTGATAAAATATAGTGTAAAATTATACACTGTAGTGATAAATTGTGCACTGAACAAATTTAACATTGTTCTAGTTTGCACATGAACCAGAATGAGGCTTCATAGTTATGCAACAACGAAAGATTCACAAAGTCAAAGTTTTAAAAAGCATATGTATATAGTTAAAGAAATAACAGACCATCAACAAATCAAAAACCAGTAGCAACTTTGTAGTGAAAAAATAAGATCATATTGGAGTGTGAAATTTGAAGTTTGAAGAGACAATTATGCATGTATAATGGCAAAATATAAAAACTCATCACTCTGAGTTTAGTGGCATAGTTGCAGTCCTATAATTGTGGGATTTAATACCATATTTGGTTACATAGTAGATAAAAATCCTATCTGTTTTCCTACACTTGTGGATTTATAATAAAAAAATTAGTTACCTAAAAATATGCGATTAAATCACAAATCAGCTTAAAATATCTTTGACTAAACCAGCCAATTGTGCATATTTAATGGATTTAGGGATTTATTGTGAACTTTAAATGCTATTTATGTGAGTTTCTACGTGTGTAATATATATATCTCCGAGGGTAAAATTGTACCATTATTCACACTAATTTGGGAGGTTGGACTAATCATCAAATACTTTCTGATTTTTTGAATCTAATAGTATAATTAAATGATGAATGGACCTAAACTAAAAAAGATTATTAAATAGGAATTGTTAGGGAGATTTCTAATTTTTGTTCCTCTTGATAATATTCAATTCGTAATACTCCTATTTTTCTTTCCATAGACCTCATTTATTCCTATCTTCAAATACCCCAAATTATGAGTCAAGATATTCCTAGTCATCTTCACCATTAAGAAGCCCCAAGGCCCCCAACCCAACCACTTTGACTGCTACTTTGTTTTTCAAAATTGCAACAATTTTATACTTCCTCCATCCCTTTTTTTGAATCTTATATTTCATTTTGGGATGTTCCAAATTAGTGTCCACTTTTCTAAATTGGCATACAATTTTTACTTACTTTCCACAAATATCCTTTCTTGAAATCTACACCAAGACAAAACTAAAAAAGTTATTGTAATGATTAGGGGCAATTGTGGAAAGTAGGTGTAGATTCTTTTTATCTCTTTAATAAGATGAGTTCTCAATGGTGGACACAAAAAAAGGAACGAAGGGAGTACTTGTCAAAATATACTTACGTATTCTATTTTTCATGTGTCTTATGCATGCCCTAACAAAACAATTAAAAGAACAGGTAGGACAAAAATTTTGGAGCGTCCAACATGGGAAAAGGTTAAATGAGTGTTGTGTCGGACACGATGTTGGTCAAGCACTCAAATTTCTTGTGACGTAGGAAGCACTAATGCTAGTATGGAGACGCGAGTTCGTGGAGTTCGACAATTTTCTCAAAATCAAGAGTATGGGCGGGATACTTTTATAAAATATCCAAAAAAAATGCTTTATAAAGCATTTATGTAATACTGTACACACATTATTCTACCACTATTAATCTAATTATGACACAAAACACACATAAACTACTTGTTTACTACTAATAAGAAATGTAATTCAAATTCAACCATTCAAGAAAACAAGAAGCAAGTAAATTAATATTAAACGTTAACAAAGCAAATTAATATTAAACGTTAACCAAGAGTTTACGATATTACCAGAAAACCCCGAGGCTTAAAAAAAATTAATTGGGCTATCGCCACACTCAAACATTAGAAAGAACTCAAAAAGAGTCCAGACGAATTTTAGGAGCACTCCCACACTAGCCGCAATCGCCACACACTCAGTGCTCATGGAGCCCAAATGTTGAAGCACTCGTGTTTAATAGGTTGTGACCATTCTAGATCGTCCTATGGTGTAAGATAACAGGTTCATGTCAAATTATATATTACATATATATGGGTAATAAGGCTTAATCCTGATTTAACTTTTATGATAGAATCATAGAAGTAGTTTCTTCATTAGTACTTTCGATAAACAACCATTCATTGTAATTTACATGGAGCGGAACCACAATCAACTTCAAATATGTAGTATCTTAGACAATTTAGGGAGACAAAAGCCAACAAATTAAACAAACCACACTTCCTAAAGTTAGATTGGAAATATTCTCAAGTCCCTTTCATGAAGAACAAAAGTGCAAAACCATAAAATAAAAAAAATAAAAAAAAAACTAAAAACAACTTGTATTTTGTTTCAGCCATATCTCAAGTGTAACCGAAAACCAAATACAAGTGGTTTTTACTTTTTTATGATAGAATGTTACTTCTGCTTTTAAATAGTTCAGTTGAACAAGCATTCATTGCCAACATTAAAAATAAAGTAGCACACTAACCCAGAATCCATGAAGAATTTGCCTTTGAAGCACAAACAATCACGATGTAAGAGCTTCTCAGAAGTTTCATGACCATCTGATGCAGTACTTTCAAATAACCAAGTCGAGAAGATAAATAGAAGACACCCATAGGCTCCACCAATGACACCTGTCCAAGATGGCCCTTCTCTGCTCAAAATATCAGCAATAGACCCAACACGATGATTTATGTATATCCAACCTTTTGGGTTTCTCATAAATCATCGTATTTGGTCTATTGCTAATATATTGAGAAGCGATATTTGTGATCTTTCATTGATTTTGTCAACAGTTGGGTTGTTGGGTTTATATTGAAAGGTTGATTAAGTGTTGTAATTAAAAGCCATTGGATCAGAATTGGTTTGGATCTGTATGGATTGGGGCCTTGTTGCTGTTTTATATGGCCTTTCAATTTGTTGTCAAAATTGTGCTGTGCGGTCAAAAATCTGCTACCGCTTCTGTCAATTTGATGCTGAATTTATTTTGATTTTGGTTCTCATGCTCAGAATGAAAAATTAAGCTCATGGGCATTGAAAGTAACTGTGAATTGATAGTTGAACTCATCAACATATATTGCTGTGGGCTGCTACTAAATGACTATTTTCTTGGGCTGCTGGTTTGTTAATGCTGCTCTTTTGGGATGATGTTGGTAGAAATTTTAGGGTAAGGTTTGATCGGCCTTTGTAATTATATACGGTTATCAAGGCTGGGTGTACATGGGCTCTCCTTTTCTTGCTATGCTGGTCAAGTTTCAAAGTGCTTATCAAAGTCATGGGAGCAATTAATGTGGTCTGTGGACTGAGCACTAATTGTGAAGGTTCTATGATAAACTATGCTAACTGGTGTGGATATTGCAAACAAAGAGGTATCATAAAGGGGTGGATGCAATTTTCTTTGGTTTTGTTGGTTGATTTAGGGCCTTTGTTCAATGGTTGACTTTTACTATTGAGTGTGTTATGGTGGTGTAGCTACTGTACTAGGTCGCTTGTGGCCTGGTGTATTTGTCCAGTTGGTGTATTTTTGGGGTGTTTTGTTCTACGGGATTGGTTTCGGGGGGCTTGTTTAAGGACCTATTTGGGTGGTTTGGATGTTGTATTATCTTTGGCCTTTATGGCTCTTTTATTGCAATTTGCTGTTTGAAAAAAAAAAAACAAGCATTCATTGCATTTTAATATGCATAAACTAAAGAAAAATTGAATTCCTAATAGAGAGAATTCAACTTTGATGGATTGCCGAGAAAGAGAGATTTATAGTATTGTGCCGTATGCATGTCTCGGGTTTGTATCTGTCCCTGGCCCATTCTTTTTCTGAGGATTTGTCCTCAATTTGTATCATTTAAATTGATACATTGAGTAAATTTTGTCTTTTTATGAAGAAGATAACCATAGATTCCTACTACCTTAATTTTCAGTTTAGTTTTTAATAAACGTTATCAGTTTAGTTGTGCAAAATTCTTTTGCAAACAAACTATGACTAACCTATAAGAATGAATCACCTTGTTTTGCTTTATTTTTGAGCTTATGTTTGTAAGGTTGGGATGGTTATCTCTCCTTGCCTTTTGAGTTGGATAGCCTCCCATCCTATGAGTTTATGTTTGTAAGGTTGGAATGGTTGTCTCTCCTCGTTTGGGTTGGATAGCCTCCCATCCTATACTAGAGTCCTTCTCTATGTTTTAGAGCTACTTTGCCTATTTTAGGGTATTTGTCCCGTTATTCTTTTGTTCTATTTGTATATCCAGGAGTATGCTCATTTGTCTCTTGTAGATGCTATTTGACTTTTCTTTTTATTGATTAACCCATTTTTCAAAAATATATGTATTTACAAACAAGAAATGTTGCATAGAAATATATGCATTGATAACAACATTTCAACCTGCTATAAAATCATAAGAGCAATTCCACCCTTAATTGCATTCCCTTGGCCTGGTCTCAAAATTTACTGCCCCTAGCTCGCTTACACACACCCGCGCGCGCACATACACAAAAAAGAAGAGAAAAAAATGTCATGGCAAGAACAAATACGTATCTTCCCTCCTATGAGAAAAAAAGTGAGCAAGATTGTGAAGCTGCTCGTGGATGTCACCACAGATAGTCAATGGGCTTCGTACAGGCTGCACGGCAGAAAATGGTCGGGAAACCAACTAACAGGCTCAGATGATATATAAAACAGGGCTGTGGTGCACAACTAGTAGAAAAATGCCAAACAAAAGATTACAGTCCAAGTAGAGATTTGAAGATATGCAATTAAATGTTTGATAAACAATGCAACAAATATTGTAGCTGCCATTCAGGAAAAACTAGTACTCATATTAAACACAAGTTTAAAGGTCTTCGAAAAGGCAATCGCACCGTGCACAAGAGATATTTCTTCTGAGTTCTTTTGGAGTTCAATTTCGATTATGTGTATGCAAGGATTCATCTAGGTGTGTCATGAGTACGGCTGGTACACTTCGGAGGTGCAGCTGAGGCTTTTATTCTTTTGAGAAAAAAAACCATAGGTTTTCACACAATTTTAAAAATTTTGGGGTTTAAAAGAGAAATAATAAAAATATAATAGAAATTATTTAGGGTAAACACTAATGCACTAATAGATTTGTAAGCACTAATGCACTAACATTGTTTTCTTGTAATTTCTTTGCATTGCATTGCTTATTAGTAGAACATTAGTTTATGGTTGCATAATTGCTTATGTAGCATTTATGATTGTTGTTTGTTAATTATTATTCATGCCTTCATTAAAAAGAAAGATAAAGAAATTTAAAAACCATACAATGCAGTTATAGAATAATTGATAAATACTATTACATAAAAGTATATTTTTAATATTGTATACAAGTACTACCGTCACACCCGCACCCTTGCTTTTGAAGAATTGGGGAATCCCTCGTACTCGAATCCCTACACCCGCACAATGTTGGAATTAATTTCAGTTATGGATACATTTGAAATTAATTATTTACTAACTTTATGTGGTCCATATATATAAGAATCTGTTTGCACCTAAAAAATACATTTTTTAAATCAAAGTTGGTAGAGGCCGATTGGAGTATTTTAATCGGACTCATGAGACCGATGGCAAAATTAATGGCTAAGTGGTTGCTTCAAAAGTTGATCGGACTTATTATTATCGGGCTAGCACCTTTGCTTACTCGGACTCACCACTAGTCAATCGGGCTAATTCTATCGGGCTCATTAACATTTCATCGGGTTGCTAGAAAAAGTGGGCCCTGCTTCAATATGGCTGTATTGCATCGCTATCGGGCTAGCACCCTTGCTCACTCGGACTGAACTCATTTTTAATCGGACTGTGTACATCTATTCAGACTGATTTGTCAAACGGGCTGCCAACCATTTGGTTCTTGTTCAATCAGGCTGCCTATTATTTTGGCCATCAATATTGTAGTCTCTTTGATATGTGTCTTGCAATATTTGATCAATTTGTAAAGTGATGTGGTGACCCTACCTCAGTTGGCGGTCGGTCTGACCTCAGAGACCGATTCCATGGGTTATGAATGGAGGTGGTTAGTAAACAAGTTGAGGGGCCCACCATGATTTAGTATATGGCCATTCTAACGTTCATGAATTTGGCAATGTAGCCATAGGGCAAGGGATTGGCAGTATAGGTTTTCCCTTGGTTTCATTGTGCCATTTAATTGATGATGATGTAAGCGTTGGTACGTGATTGATGGTGACCAAATTAAGTCTCATCATTTAAGCCCACACGTGGCCACAGTAACTTTGTGTAGTGATTCAGTCCGATAAGGGGATATGTGATACGTATTTGATCTCTTTACGGGAAGGGTATCACCCTACAAACTCTCAATGTGATAACATTGTCAGTTTGGTAAGGTTATCTTATTATGGCAAGATAATATTTCAATATTTCAGAATATTATCACATTTGAGAAGATAATATCAGATTTTTGGGAAGTATATCTTATTACTTGGAGGGGAAGTCAGCCGAATGAAGCCACAAAGGGGACCAGGTTCAAGCTAGATATATACGCATATATATATGTATATATTTGAAGATATAGAAGGTTTTATCAGATTAGGAGATAAACTGGTATTTTTTACCAGATTATTATTTGATCAAGAATTCCTACCTTATCTAGAAGACCTCCATGGCCGCTATAAATTAACAGGCAGGCCAAGCTTTCAAGGCACTCCGCGTCTCTTCGACAAACCGCATCCAATGCATTCTTTTTGTTTTCTTAGGCTTTCATAGCTTTTTTATATTACATCCATTGTAATTTCTTTTCTTTTTAATTAAATAAAAGTCCATTTTATTTAATTTCTTTTCTTCATCACTTGCTAGACTTGTGTGCTTCAACACTGTCTAGGGACCTTAGGTGAGGGTACTTTCCTACTCACCTTTCACAATTGCCTGTTAGATGTCAGATTTTCAAACCTTGTGTATCACTCACACAAGTGTTTTTAGGAAATTTTGTTTTATTAGTTTGGGTCTACCTCACAAGGCTCTGGCACGCCCAAATAAATATTATAGCAAACAATTTGGCACGCCCGGTGGGACCGCCAAGTGATGAGCCATGCACACACCGAAGCATGGCTACACTTTTACAACAACTAGATTGGTTGGCGGAATGAGTCAATACGCCAACTTCGCGAAGAAATCTGTCGTCTCTACAACGATGGATATTGGAATGAAACTGGTCATCTTTACAATGAGATAGACCGTTTTGAGGCCGACTTGCGATTTTTTAATCAAGAAATCGGCCTCCTCACAGCTTCGAGTGGAGCTAATGAACCGCCGCCCGAGGGAAATTTGTTCATGTCTCTAGACGATTTTCTATACGGTGACTGGCGAAAGAAGCGACTTTGTGACAACATTCATCGTGCTCTTGAAGATATAAAGGCGCACTCGAGGGAACAGCAGGCAAGGCTTAGCCGGTTTGAAGAAGACACGAAAGCAAGCCTGGCAATACTGGAGGTTCAAGGGCAAAAGATCGAGCAATTTTTAAAGTCACGACAACGGCCCGAGAAGGCCGATGTTACCACGCTGTCCACGCCGCTCGGGGGGCAAGAAGACGGCGAAAAAATAATTTTTAAGGAAAGGCCGAGTGATCTTACATCGGCCATAGAGCCTCTCCCCGACGTTGAAGAAGACAAAGAATCACTCGGGGGGCAAATTCAAGATGAGCCTCACAATTCTATTGAGGCCGAAGAGGAAGAGTGTGATAGGCTGAGGGATTCCGTATCGGCCATAGACCCTCCTAGTGATGAGGAGGACGATGATGAAGACCCTCTAGTTGATGAAGAAATCGGCGTTGAACCGCTCGGGGGGCAAGTCTCGCAGAGACCGGTTGATGCTAAATCGGTCCATGAAGTTTTTAAAAATATTTCTTTGAGGAAACTCAGCCTTAATGAATTGTTCAAATATTTCGGTCTCTTTGTAATGACCGATTACTATTTTTATTTTAAGCCAATTAATTATTTGGCTTGGATTGATCTACATCCACAGTGGCTGAGTGGATGTCACCAAAAGCTAAATGTTATTTGGTGGCTCTTTTTGCAACAGTGGTACTATCAGAAGACTGAAGAGGTACTGAAGGCTGAGACCGAACAAAATAAAATTCGGACTGTTATTCCAGACCGAGGAAAAAAAAATAATAAAAATAAAGTGATGCTGGAAGGATGCTAGGATGCTGATCGGACATAGAGGCCGATAGTGTGATTTATTTCAAGAGTGTTTGTCAAGTGGTGGAGCCCGATAAAGTAATTACATGTCTCAGTCAAGTTACAACGTGAGGAGTCAAACGGTTTTTTGGCCAAGCCCGATGTTAGTCCAGAGATCATCGGTCTACATGATGAGCCCGATCGCAGTCTAAAGGTAATCGGGCTAGATAAATATGGCCATTCAAAATTTCACTTGCTTTTATTTTAAACGGCCAGGGGGGCAATTGTTTACACCTAAAAAATACATTTTTTAAATCAAAGTTGGTAGAGGCCGATTGGAGTATTTTAATCGGACTCATGAGACCGATGGCAAAATTAATGGCTAAGTGGTTGCTTCAAAAGTTGATCGGGCTTATTATTATCGGGCTAGCACCTTTGCTTACTCGGACTCACCACTAGTCAATCGGGCTAATTCTATCGGGCTCATTAACATTTCATCGGGTTGCTAGAAAAAGTGGGCCCTGCTTCAATATGGCTGTATTGCATCGCTATCGGGCTAGCACCCTTGCTCACTCGGACTGAACTCATTTTTAATCGGACTGTGTACATCTATTCAGACTGATTTGTCAAACGGGCTGCCAACCATTTGGTTCTTGTTCAATCAGGCTGCCTATTATTTTGGCCATCAATATTGTAGTCTCTTTGATATGTGTCTTGCAATATTTGATCAATTTGTAAAGTGATGTGGTGACCCTACCTCAGTTGGCAGTCGGTCTGACCTCAGAGACCGATTCCATGGGTTATGAATGGAGGTGGTTAGTAAACAAGTTGAGGGGCCCACCATGATTTAGTATATGGCCATTCTAACGTTCATGAATTTGGCAATGTAGCCATAGGGCAAGGGATTGGCAGTATAGGTTTTCCCTTGGTTTCATTGTGCCATTTAATTGATGATGATGTAAGCTTTGGTACGTGATTGATGGTGACCAAATTAAGTCTCATCATTTAAGCCCACACGTGGCCACAGTAACTTTGTGTAGTGATTCAGTCCGATAAGGGGATATGTGATACGTATTTGATCTCTTTACGGGAAGGGTATCACCCTACAAACTCTCAATGTGATAACATTGTCAGTTTGGTAAGGTTATCTTATTATGGCAAGATAATATTTCAATATTTCAGAATATTATCACATTTGAGAAGATAATATCAGATTTTTGGGAAGTATATCTTATTACTTGGAGGGGAAGTCAGCCGAATGAAGCCACAAAGGGGACCAGGTTCAAGCTAGATATATACGCATATATATATATGTATATATTTGAAGATATAGAAGGTTTTATCAGATTAGGAGATAAACTGGTATTTTTTACCAGATTATTATTTGATCAAGAATTCCTACCTTATCTAGAAGACCTCCATGGCCGCTATAAATTAACAGGCAGGCCAAGCTTTCAAGGCACTCCGCGTCTCTTCGACAAACCGCATCCAATGCATTCTTTTTGTTTTCTTAGGCTTTCATAGCTTTTTTATATTACATCCATTGTAATTTCTTTTCTTTTTAATTAAATAAAAGTCCATTTTATTTAATTTCTTTTCTTCATCACTTGCTAGACTTGTGTGCTTCAATACTGTCTAGGGACCTTAGGTGAGGGTACATTCCTACTCACCTTTCACAATTGCCTGTTAGATGTCAGATTTTCAAACCTTGTGTATCACTCACACAAGTGTTTTTAGGAAATTTTGTTTTATTAGTTTGGGTCTACCTCACAAGGCTCTGGCACGCCCAAATAAATATTATAGCAAACAGAATCTAAATCTAATTAGGATATAATTGGGTAAGTCAATATTATGGGGGATTAGTTTCCTATTTGAAGTCTACTATGATGGAAAGAAATTAAAGAAATTCTATTAGGAATTGGGTCCTCTTTCTCCTTATAAATAAGTAGGTGGCTCCATCATAAGCATGCTGCTACTACATATTATGAATTAAGGTTTGAAGGACAAGAGAGAGAAATCCAAAGTTCAAAATCCACGTTTTCTTGTTTAATTTTTAGACTGGTCAAATTTTATCTGAATTGGATGAAATTTTGACACAATGTTCTTGACATCGAGACGAACACATCTTTATCAGAATAGTGTGTTCGAGTATTTTCAGCACTCAAAGTTTTTAACAATAATGAAGATAATATTTTGTATTCAAATGTGTAAGATCATGAAGATTCAAGATCATGAGATTTATAGTTTATGTCTTGTTAGATTTAGGTTTATACGATTATATATTTCCCCCTAATCGTATTAAGGAATTTGTAACACACCAATGCTTCCAAGCTACTCATTCATAGTTCATTTGGTGAATCGATTAAAAAACAAGAGGAAACTAGGGATTGAACATATTATCTTGGGAAACCAAGATTCAAATTGTTTGGTTGATAAACAAGGAAAGTAGAAAGAAGGGAAAGAGTGTCACTTTACGTTACACCATTGTATGGTTACAAAAAATAATAAAATAAATAAATTTACAAAATCCCCTTATTTTCCTTTTTTCTTTAGACAAATATAAATTTTGGCCTTGGTAAACAATGGGAACTCTGACTCGTCCTAATTACCTGCATGTGGGAGCATCAACCACCAACCTAAAACATTTCAGTATCCCTACTTTTGTGCTTCTGACAGGTGTCAATCCATGTGTTGTTCAAAGTCTATAACCCTATTGTCCGGCATTCTAACGTATCATGTAGTGTGAATGTAGTAGAGAGAGAACTGCGACTTGCCGAGATGGAGAAGAAAAGTTGGAAGCTTAGTTTGTTGATAAGTATCAATTAAATTATATTGTTGATCTTAATTCATTGGTACACAAGGCTTGGCTTGGTTTGATTTGATTTATTAGAATTGTCTCTATATTATTACTTGGGGCACTTAGGGATAAGGACAATGCCACAATTTTTCTTCTTATTAAGGATAACTTGAATCTTAGTTTAATCAAAATTCTCTTATAAAAATATATATTTGACAAAAAGGACAAAAAAAATTAGAAAATCCATAACAACCCAGTAGCCAAATGCGCCTCACATGTTCACATGCGCTTCCCCTCAATGAACAATTTTTTTTAAAAAAATGATATAGTATGCTGCTCGCATCGTGTGAGTGCCACACCATAGCAGCTCCTATTTCAAAAAAGCTTTATAAACTTTAAACCTCCATAACTTTTTTTTATCTATAAGTACTCCATTTTCTATAAATTTTATGTCGTTGGAATCATGTCGACGAGAGCTACAAATTTAGTACCATTGTTGATATATTTTGAGCAAAAAATAATATTAAGTGAAATTTGACTTGATATTCATAGGCGGGGGTGGTGGTTGGTGTCACGCCCCGACATAGCATAAATCAGGAAAGCATTTAATTTCATTTATGGACTCGTAAGTCGTGACAAGTGAGAGTAACCAATTGTCCCTGCAACAATTAACTTAAACAACATTCTAAAGAGAAGGATACTAATAGACACAAGCTCTCAAATTAAAACTTACTAAACTATTATATCAGTCATCATCTTAGGCAACCGCCCTTATTCAAATATCTAATGAAGTGTCTATTACATCTCTGAAAGGTAAAAAAAAAAGTAAAGGTAAAATAGTTCTTCTGAACACACTCCGGTCTCTAACTAGCATAATCAAAATACTCAAGTAGCTCGTGACCTGGAAAAATTGGACATAAAGTCCAGGACGCATCAACACCGTCAGCTTATGCAAGCTGGTGAGTAAAATAAACATGTACTCGCAATGTATATATAAGCATATATAGCAATGTTACTATTACAATTGTTAAAACAATAAATCATGGTCCCAACTTCAACATGAATAACATGGGGATGTAATAAGCAATACATATGCCACCGTGCATGAACAATGTATCATCTTATCTTTCCGACTCTTTTCTCTCGACAAACTCGATTCAACATTACCACTGCCTCAGATATCAGGAATAATATCCGATCAATATCCGGGTCATACACAACACAGTAGCCATAGATACCAGGAATAATATCCGATCGATATCTGGGTCGCATAACATATCGTCACCTTAGATACTAGGAATAATATCCGATCGATATCCAAGTCGCACACTACACAATCACCTTAGATACCAGGAATAATATCCGATCAATATCCAAGTCGCAGATTACACAGTTGCCTTAGATACCAGGAATAATATTCGATCGATATCCATGTCGCACACTACACAGTCGCCTCAGATACCAGGAATAATATCTGATCGATATCCAAGTTGCACACTACACAATTGCCTTAGATACCAGGAATAAAATCCGACCAATATCTGGGTCGCACAATACATCGCCGCTCTTTACTCTTTTCACCCTTTCTTATACACCATGCATGTTGACTCAACCTCGACCCTATCATGCATGTCAACGTTTTATGAAATTGTAACACCAAACAAACGTATGAGAAATAAAGTATTTTTATCTTTCTTTTTAACTTAATCTTTCAAAGAGGGTTCTGGACCAACTTATTATTATTGATTAAATCGAATTATCTAAATCTCGCTTTTATAATATGTTTTCCTTTTCTCTATTAACAAGGTACATCATACTTAGAATCATTGAGTTAGAACCCACGATCTAAATTATTAAGTCATATATGAAATAACAGGTAAATTCATCAAAGACTACTTTAATACGCTTTTACAACTACTAGTACACAAGCAGGTTCACTTTGAAACAATGCCCTTAAATATGAGTTATACTTTTTGTGGATGAATTATATATTAAAAGAAAGGTCTTTGAGTCTAGTTTTCAACACTTTGAATGGTGCATGTGTTTGAGTTTTCTAGAGGAAGTTATGACTGTTTTACTAAAAGTCGTCAGTGTTAAAAAATGGCAATCGATTGGTAAAAGTGGCAAACGATTAGATAACATGGCAATCGATTGGTTGAAGTGGAAATCAATTGGATATGTTGTCAATTGATTGGAACTCCATCTTCTTCCATAGTTTCTCTCCTGTTTCAATTTTAAGACTGATTTTTACCCATTTTCAGTATTCTGTCTCAACCATATTATGTAATATATGGATTTCTTTAGTTTTCTGCGTACATTAAAAATATGCAAATGGATTAAACTGATACGGATTGTATCTCTCAAAATTTGTGATTAAAGTGAAGGTGTCAAAACTTAAAATCAATGATATGTCACGATACGGATGAATTACTTCGTAGTATTCGAACCACAACTCATTGGGACTAAGATCTTTTTATTTTCAATTCACGGAATTGATTTTGGTTGAGTTTCATAAAACTCCCACCTCAAACTCATCAATAATATATCTATATAAACACATATATATACAAACCTTTATATATATAGAAATACACCTATATACACACAGAGAGTGAGTTTGAATTACTCACAGAGGTGTTAGTACAGAGAATTTGGTGCCAAGAATACCACTGAATTGTCCAACATCATTGAATTCTACTCCCTCTCTTGATCTATATATATGTATGTATGTATATATATATTTAGGAGTATATATATGTACTGGTTGTGTGTGTGTGTGTGTGTGTGTGTGTGTTCTTGAGAGAGCAAGAGGGAATTGTGAGAATTGAGAGAGGTAGAGAGTTCGTGAGAGAATTGTGAGGGAGAGAATGAGACTGATACACATATATACTGTTAACATGTTGTGGCCTCCAAGCAATTCCCAAGAATTGTACGATGTGGTTGAGCTCACATGCTCCCACACCTAAGTCGCGGTATAGTCGCAGATTAAAACAAAAAATGGTATTATCCGGTTGAAATAAAAATACAGAAAATAATATTAGTGTAAGAAATAAATTCCTAGTTGTATAAAAAGTATAGTTACAGTTTTCAAATCCATAGAAGGTATTTCTTTATTTATGAAAATTACGGTTTGACCCCAAACAAATATTTATTCATAGACAAAATGAAATATTCATTTAGTAGAGAAAATAAAATACAGGGTGTTACACTCTACCCACCTTAAAAGAGATTTTGCCCCGAAATTCGAGCTAATTAATCCTGAAACAACTCAGGGTATCTATTCTTCATGTCTGACTCTAACTCTAACTCCTACAATGCTTCTCCATCGTCATGATGTCTCCATTGAACCTTAACCAAAGAAACATCCCTTCTCCTCAGCCTCTTGATACTCTGGTCAAGAATCCTCACGGGTCTATCCTTGTAGACAACATTCTGACTCCTCTCAATATCATCAAAATTAACCACATATGAAGTATAGGACTAGGAGTGGGGTACAAGGAATTCCCGACATCTCGTAGAAAAAGAGTATAAACAAGCAACGTTCTTTTCATAATTTCATTTTTTTATCATACATAATCGCCAATAAGAATTTGGTTCCTTTTTACGAATTAAAGGTTGATAAATCCACGAGTCTAGAAATTTATTTCGGATAATTGAACCTTCTCAAACTATTTCTTTTTAAGAACCAAAAAGATTTGTGCCAAACTAACAGATGCCAAGAAGAACAAAAGACCTTGGACACGTAATGGATCTTGAAGTACTATTTCTGCATCTCCCTGACCAAACCCACCCACATTCGGATTACTCATTAATGGTTGATCAAATTTGATAGATTCGCCTTCTGAAACAAGAAGTTTGGGTCCTGGAGGGATAATATCAACTACTTGACGTCCATCCGATGCATCCACTATGGTTATTTCATATCCCCCATTTTCTTTTCGTATGATTTTGCTTACTATACCTACTGTTGTAGCATTATAAACCGTATTGTTACTCTTGCTCCCGTCGGGATAAATCTGACCCCTTTCCCTGTTTCCGCCTATGTATATAGGATATTTTAATAAGTGAACATCTTTCTTAGTAGCGGGGTCTGGGGAAAGAATATGAAAGGTGATTTCGCTGTATTTCTGACCAGGAACATGGCCTATCACAAGAATTTTTTTTATTGGAGCGATAGCTCTGAAAAGATAGATTATGTATTTCCTTAACATACTGACATGGAATACATTATAAACACCAGACATCTTTGGTGGCAACGCGAGCCAATAAGCCACTTTCCCAACACGTTCCAATATCTCAAATGGTCCGATGAAAAGAGGTGCCAACTTTACTCTTTTCTGACCAAAATGTACTATTCCCCAAATGGGTGAATCCTTAAGGAGTACGTGATCTCCGATATTGAACTCCAAATCCTTTCGACGTCGATTCGCATAACTCGTGTCTACTCTATGCAGCTTTCATTCTTTCCTTGACCAGTGAAATCTTCTCATTGGTTTTCCTTGCCAAATCTGGTCCCAATAGTTCAGTGTCTCCCACTTCTGCCCAACACAATGGAGATCAACATGGCCGTCCGTACAAGGCTTCGAACGGTGCCATCCCAATACTCGAGTGATAGTTGTTGTTATATGCAAATTTGACCAACGACAAGTGTGCTTCCCAAGACTCTTCAAAGTCGATTACACAAGCTCTGAGCATATCTTCTATAATCTGATTAACACGCTCGATCTGTCCATCGGTCTGAGGATGGAAGCAGTACTCATCTTGAGCAAAGTTCCCATAGTCCTCTACAAACTTTCCCAAAATCTCGAGGTAAAGCGTGCATCGCGGTCTAATACAATAGACACAGGTGCACCATGAAATTGTACCACCTACTGTAGGTACATTCGACTCATCCTTTCTACTAGGTAAGTCATACTATATGCGATGAAATGTGCGAACTTCATCAAACGATCCACAATAATCCAAATCATGTCATGGTTCTGTTGGGACCGGGCAGTCCAATTATAAAATCCATAATTATGTGTTCCCACTTCCATCCTAGAACAGGTAAGGGTTGCAACAGTCCTGGGGGTCTCTAATGTTCGGCCTTTACTTGTTGACAAGTAAAATATTTAAACACGAACTCGGCTACTTCTCTCTTCAAATCTTTATACATCTTTGTTCCTCTTGGGTACACTGTCAGCCTTGATTTATGTGCTTCTTCAGGAATATCTTTTCTCAAGTCTCCTGAATCTGGCTCACACAATCTATCTCTACATCTATATCCTCCATCGGCCCCAACCTTTCATTCCATAGGGTCCTTTTTTGACATTTTGATGAACCATACTTGAAATTTCTCGTCTCCCTTTTGGGCCTCGATGATTCGACTCACAAGTGTTGGTTGTACTATGAGGCATCCAAGGTGTTACCCGTCACTTCCCTCGAAAATCTGCATATCAAATTCAGCGATTGTCTCTAAGGCTTTCAATCCCCTTACCATCAATGAAGCAATCATTCCTCGAGGTTTTCGACTTAGGGCATCATCGATTACATTAGCCTTAGGGTGGTACTCTAATGTAAAGTCATAGTCCTTAATTAGTTCCATCCATTAGTGTTACCTCATGTTCAGCTCTTTCTGAGTAAACAAATACTTAAGGCTCTTGTGGTCTGAGAACAAATCAAACTTCTCCCCATAGAGGTAGTGTCTCTAGATCTTAAGCGCGAATACGACGACTGCCAGTTCCAAATCATGAGTTGGGTAATTCAATTCATTTGGCTTCAACTACCGTGAACTATAGGCGATAAACTTTTCGTCCTGTATAAGGACACATCCCAGTCCTTGATAAGAGGCATCACTGAAAATAGTGAACTTTTCATCACTCTTTGGTATCGTAAGCATTGGCGCTGTTCTCAGTCTCTCTTTTAACTCCAAGAAAGCGCATTCATGCTTATTAGTCCATTCAAATTTCAAATCTTTCTTAGTCAAACCAGTTAACGGGGCTACGATCTTTGAGAATCCTTCCACAAATCTCCGATAGTAACCAGCGAGTCCCAGAAAACTTCTAACTTCTGTATCATTGGTCGGCCGAGTCCAATTCGCAACTGCATCAGTCTTTGATGAGTCAACCGCGATTCCTTATTTGAGAGATCAGATGCCCGAGGAACTTAACTTCCTGAAGCCAGAATTCACACTTGCTGAATTTAGCATACAGGCGGTGATCCTTGAGACATCGTAATCTAGATGATGTTCATACTCTTCCTCTGACTTGGAATAGATCAAAATATCGTTGATAAAGACAATAGCAATCTGATCTAAGTAGGGCTTGAATACCCTGTTCATTAAATCCATAAGTACAGCCGGAGAATTCGTCATCCCAAACGGCATCACTAAGAACTCATAGTGTCCGTACCGTGTCCTGAAAGTAGTCTTAGGTAAGTCCTCCTTTTGTACCCTCAACTAGTGATACCCTGACCATAGATCTATCTTGGAAAAGGTCGTGGCTCCTTAGAATTGATCGAACAGATTGTCTATCTGAGGTAAAGGATACTTATTCTTGATAGTAACCTTATTCAGTTCTTAGTAGTCAGTACACAATCGCATGGTTCTATCATTCTTCTTTACAAAAAACACTGGTGCTCCCCAGGGTGAAGTACATGGACAAACAAAACCCAACTTCTCAAGTTCTTGAACTTGTTCCTTTTAGCTCCAACAGTTCAGTAGGGGCCATCCGGTAGGGAACTTTGGTTATAGGTCAAGTGCCTGGCGCCAGTTCCACACCCTCTCTAGTGGTAATCCAGAAATATCTCAAAATACTCCCTCGAACTCTTTGATCACCAGTATTGATGACACCGTCACTTCTGTACTGACAACTTTGATGTTTTCTAGGCATCTGGTGAGGAACATATCACCCGAAGGATTACATTGGAAATCAAAGGGTTAATTCCTATTGTCTACAAATGTAATCCTCTTCCTTACGCAATCCAACCTCGCATGATTGTTTTTGAACCAATCCATTCCTAGGATTATATCAAATTCCTTCATCGACAAAACCACCAATCTCACCCAAAGTTCACGGTCTCCTAACCATAGAGGATAATCTCTACATACATGTACTAACTTGACAGTGGCCCCGAGTGATGAAATGCCACTCAAAGCTTTATTTAAACGTTGCGGTACTAAACCCAAATTTTGAACAATCTTAACAGATATAAAGGAATGTGTAGCACCCATTTCAAATAAAACTTTAACATGAGAGTTCAACAAAGTTAAAGTACCTTCCACTGTTTGTTGCTTAGGCGATCCCTCATCATAAATACCTTCTTCATACCTTGTTTCTTCATAACTGGCTAGCAACCTCGGGGATAATAACATTCAAACGGGCCTGTCCTTGCTGACCATAATACCTCTTTTAGGAGCCTCGCAGTCCATACTTATGTGACCTGGCATGCCACAATTATAGTACACAACTCCCGGATGATCAACACGTCTAGGTACTCTGTAATCTTTAGCTCGGTGACCAGGAATACCACAATTGAAGTAGTTATTGTTGTTGTTCCCTCCTATTGGTCGAGGCGGGTTCTGCTGTACTGCTTGTTCCTGCTGAGGTTACCTCCCTCCATCCCAAGTTCTTTTCTGTCCCTGAGGGTATACTGGTTTCTGCTCGAGATAGCCTTTTTGTGGAGGTCGATTTCTAAATGGTTTCAGATTCTGACAACTATCATTCTCCAATCATGTAGCCAATCTTACCAGAGCCTCAAATGACTGGTTCAGGTGCCCCATATTTAGATGTCGGAGAGACAAGTTGAGACCCCGATGATATTTCTTGATTTTCTTCTTGGGTGTGTCCACCATATGTGGAGCACAACAGGGTAATCATTCAAACCGAGTAGTGAACTCGCGGACTGTCAGATTTACTTGTGTCAATTCCAAGAACTCTCTCTCTCTTGTCCTTCTCTTCTTCAGGGAAATACTTCTCGAGAAATCTTTCCTAGAACACCACCCAAGACATTCCCTTTGTGGCTTCTTCCCCAATAGTTGCCTTTTCAGCATCCCACTGATTTGCTGCTACATATGATAACTGAAATGTTGGCAGATGCTTCTTTTCTAGATCAGTGCACCCTATGGTCTCAAAGATACGTTCCAACTGGTGTAGCCACTGTTCTGCTTGCCAGGGTTCACCGGTCTTCAAAAAATACTTAGGTCGCAGAGTGCGAAATTCTTTGAGAAGCTTATCCCCAGTCTGGTGGGCTCGCCTCTCATTTCCATTATGATTCCCATTCCGGTTATTTTTCCTTGTGTTCTGATTGTTGACCCTCTCCAACCGTCTTACAAAAGCCTCAAACATCCCGGTTGGATCTATTGTCGGGGGTGCAGCTTCAATAGCAGCGGGACGAGGCCTGAGATTCCTTCTATCAGCCATACTTTCAAGAGAATGGTACCTATTCATCGAATAACAGAATTCAGTCAATCTCTAGATGTAAAAGAAAATTATCAGCAATAGAAAGCAACGAAACACAGGATGAAGTTGAACTAGCTTATCTTAGTGCTATCTTAACGGAAAGTCTTATGTGTCTTGGACAATTGGTCGAGCCCTAACCTGGCGTAGATACCAAAAGGCATGTCATGCACTGATATAGCATAAATTAGGATAGTATTTAATTTTCTTTATGGACTCGTAGGTCGTGACAAGTGAGAGTAACCAATTGTCCCTGCAACAAATATCTTAAACAGCATTCTAAAGAGAAGGATACTAATAGACATAAGCTCCCGAATTAAAACTTACTAAACTATTATATCAATCATCATCTTAGGCACAAACCGCCCTTATTCAACTATCTATTGAAGTGTCTACTACATCTCTGAAAGGTAAACACATAAGTAAAGGTAAAACAGTCACTACAAGAAAAAACCTTTTTTATGACTTTTTTTTTTATTTTGGGCTAATGACTATTTAAAAAAAAGAGTCATAACAAATACTTTTTTCTAACATATATGACTCTTTTTGCAAATATAGTCATAAGATTGGTAAGTGGTGTTTTATTTACGACCATTTTTTTTATTAGTCATAAATAATAAGATTGTTTATGACAGTTTTTTTAAAATGGTCATAAATAATAAGATTTTTTATGACAGTTTTTTTGAAAATGGTCATAAATAATAAGATGGTCATAAATAATAAGAGTTTTTATGACAGTTTTTTGAAAATGGTCATAAATAATAAGACTTTTATGACTTCATTTTTTGGTAGTCATAAATATTCTTTATTTTTATGACTCTTTTTCTTTGAATTCTAGAATCAAACGTAAGTACTGTTTTGGGAAAAATAGTGAAAAAAAGATAATATGCTAAGATTTTTAAAGTTAAGATTCTTGATTAGGGAAAGGTCCTCTGTACAAAAATATTTTGTGAAATTTTACTTGGCATACACGAATATTATGTGAAATTTCACTAAATCTTTACATGAATATTAAGTGAAATTTCACTTAAACCGACCTTTGAGAGACTAGTTTTTAAGAAATTACTTTTTGAAATTGGACTATTAACACTTGATAATTACTTTTAGTGTCACAAATTTAGATTTTATTAAGAATCATATTAGATTTTTTAAGACAGATTTTGAAAATTATCATAAAAAATAAGATTTTTTATGACATGTTTGTGAAAAGTGTCATATATAATAAGTATTTAGAAAAGTGTCATAAATAACAAGACTTTTATGACTTCATTTTTGGGTAGTCATAAATATTCTTTATTTTTATGACTCTTTTTCTTTGAATTCTAGAATCAAAGTACTGTTTTTTGGGAAAAATAGTGAAAAAGATAATATTTTAAGATTTTTAAAGTTAAGATTCGTGATTAGGAAAATGTGCGCTGTATAAAAATTTTAAATAAAATTTCACTTGGTATACATGTAACACCCCGTATTTTCTTTATATAAATATTCATTTAAAAAAACAAAATAATGAGACAACCTAAATTTTTGTGTATACAACCATGGTTATTTATTTATATGTGTGTATTTATTTTATTCATTAATTATTGTGTGAAATTTTATAGAGCTAAGTTGTGGAGTTAAGTTGTAAAAACTTAAGTTGAACAAGTCATTGAAGAATTGATGTGTTTATTTTTTTGTAGTGATTATAGGCCCGTGAATGTGTTAATTTGTGTTTTTAACATTTAAATTAAGTACCCGGGTTATGTACACCCATTGGGTCACTCATTTTAGAACTTTAGAATGTATTTCGGGCCATATAAAGCCTTTTTGTGAGGCCCCTAGACAAAAAACGGGATTTTTAGCCTTTTGTGTGTTTGTGTTATAATATATGTAGGTGTATCATATATACATACATAATATACCTCCTATGTTTTGATAACAAAAAGAAAAGAAAAGAGAGACATGAGAAAAATAGAGCAGTCAAGAGAGAGAGAGAGAGAAGAAGAAGAAGAAGATAATAAGAGAAGAAAAGAGGAACCCCAAATATTGTTTTGCGAATCTTCATCAACATTGAAGTCCTAAATCGGTGAGTTAACTTGTTATTTTCTTTCAATCTCGTTTGATTGAAATTTAAATGGATAGATTATTAAATTAGTATGGTTATGAGTTATGAGATTTAGGTTTTTATTTACAATGATTGAAGTTATGATTTGAGATTTATAGATGAGCCTTGGATATACATTTGAGCAATTATTCAATTTTCGGATTTGGGATTTTCACGGATCAGATTTTAGTAGATAATTCCTAATAAATCATACGTTACAGTTTTCGTGATTCTGTTCGCTAAAGCCTGTAGGAAACGCAATTCTGGACAACTTTCGTCTAATGGTATTTTTCCCAATTCTGCACCGTTTGGGTAGAAAATTCATATTACAGTAGCAGTTTTATGAATGTTAAAATAAGCGTATTTGCTATATCATATTTTTGTGTGATTTCGTGTACGTTAATATAAATTAATTTATTTGTACATAGAAAGATATGAGTTATCATGTATAGTTGAGCTTTGTGAAATTATGACTGTGTGATTTTGTGTGGGTTACGAATCTGTGTGAACATGTAGCTATTAATATAATTTTAATGAAAATTTGAGTTGAGATATATGAATCTCTTATGAAGTAGAGTTTTGTGAAAAACGTGGATGTATGAACGATAGAAAATCCTTAGAGTTCACCACTGCTCCTTATGATTTTAGACGGCGACTTCGTGGATGACCCGTCCTTGTGTGATTAGACGGCGACTACGTGGATGACCCGTCTCTTCATTATTTTAAGCCTTATGCCTGGCTTGTTGGTCTATTTCATGTGTATCTAAACATTGTTTTATTGACATCAAGAACGTAAGGACTAGCCTTTCGGTGTATACTCAAATCCCAGTGATACCCCATGGGAGTTGGGACCGGAGTGGGAGTTAGTATTACGTTAGGAGACACATGGGATATATGTGTAGGTTGGACCATGGATGGGTGGCCGATGTGGTGAACATAAGGTGTAATAAAATAAAATACTTTGTGGTGTTTTATTCTTGCGTTTAGAAGTTGAATTATAATTAATTACCTCTTATTGTGGTTGCATCGTAGAAAGTTGTGGACGCTTAGTCATCGAATTTTCTAATAATTTTTCGTGTTGTAATCGTTGTGTGTGAGAATATTGTCTTGAAGTGACGTTTTATTATCTAATTTTAACTTTTAATATTGTCTTGAAGTGGACTCAAGGCTTTAAATTTCAAAGGGAAAAGAAGGCCAAAACCAATTTGGCAATTCGTAAAGGTAATTAAATCTGAATAAAAACATGGTAGATATAATAGTAGCTGTTTAAATTATACTTAGTATGTTATGGTTAATGTATTGATATAATGTATGTTGCGGTTATTCAATTGTTGCTGGGTATGTTTTCATTGTTTGAAATTTTTGGGAGGTTCTATTTATAGAGGAGACTCTGTCGAAAGTTTTAGAAATTCTAGGTCAACATTCATTCCAAGATAAGTTAGTTTTACCACGACTTGTGATTGCAGTAATTTATTGTTTGTCTAATATTTGTTATACATTTATTCATAGGGACTAAAGCAACCAGGAAATTATGAATGTGGATACTATATGTTACTTTTCATGAAAGTGATAATGGAGAATCCATCCAAATCTATCAACATAAAGGTATTATCATAGTATTCTTTGTAAATGTGTCGCCAAATTTTCTCTTCTTTGTTTTACTTTGATTCATAAATTGTGGAATTTTTTTTTTCATATGTGTTGGAGGTGGTGGTGGTGTTGTTATGGGGAGGGAATACATCCTTAACATCTCATTCTTTCCTGAACTTTTTCAGATGAAAGAGTTGTCTCAAAAAGTGAAATATGAAAGCCACGAGCTAAATGTACTTCAACTTGAGTTCATTGAGTTCATTCAAGAATACATTTAAGTATTGAAAATTTTAACATTTTTTCCTTTTTCTAGGTAATCTATATTTTTACAATTTCAGAAAATTATATACTCATTATATAGAATCTAATACATTGATTTCATTTTTGTTTCAGTGTTACACAGTTAGACTACATGGAACAAATATTGCAAATAAGTTGATGTACTAGCGGAGATTGAAGAGTTTAAATAGACACCAATCTTGTTTTTATTTATTTATTTATATATTTTTTTAACAATGTTACATATACATTATTGGTTTGTTGGTTTAATACATACTTAGTGGTTACTGTTACATTTTTCTTGTACATAACTAATTATTAGATTGATTATTGAAAAATTTTGGTTGGAAGGAAGATAATATCTGAATATGGTTCTTGAGTTGATTTGTAACATGCATGTTTTGATGATGTATTTGAATTGTGTAATTTTGATTGTTGGATTATCAACAAAATATTTTTTTTCTTTAAATGTGTTTTATATTATATATGACTGTTTCATAAAAAAACAATAATAAATTAGCAATAGTTCTACTAAAGTCATAAATAGTGTCATTATTTATGACTTTTAAAATGTTATTTATGACTGTTTTGAATATTATTTATAACTATAAAAAGATTATTTATGACTTTTTGAAGGTTATTTATGACTATTTTAAAGGTTATTTATGACTATTTAAAGGTTATTTATGACTTTTTTGAAGATTGTTTATGACTTTTTAAATGGTTATTTATGACTAATTTGAAGATTATTTATGACTTTTTTGAAGATTATTTATGACTTTTTTAAAAGGCTATTTATGACTTTTTTAAAGATTATTTATGACTTTTTTAAAAGGCTATTTATGACTTTTTTGAAGATTATTTATGACTGTATCAATTAAAAAATAGTCATAAACAATTTGAAAGCACTCATTTTTTATGACTATTTTTTTAGAACTATTGTATAAGTAATAATTATTTATGACTTTTTTAACAAACTCGAACTTATTTATGACTGCAATGTTATGACTTATTTTAAAAGCTTAAAAAAGAGTCATAAATATACATTTATGACTCTTTTTTAAAGTCATAATAAGGGTTTTTTGTTGTAGTGAGTTCTTCTAAACACCCTCCGATCTCTAACTAGTATAGTAAAAATACTCTGGTAGCTCGTGACCTGGAAAAACTTGACATAAAGTCCAGAGCGCATCAATGCCGTCAGCTTATGCAAGCTGGGGAGTAAAACAAACATGTACTCGCAATGTATATATAAACATATATAAGAACATTACTGTTAAAATTGTTAAAACAATAAATCAAGGTCCCAACTTCAACATGAATAACATGGGGATGTAATAAGCAATACATATGTGACCCGAGATAAACAATGTATCATCTCATCTTTCCGACTCTTTTCTCTCGACAAACTCGATTAAATGTTACCACTACCTCAAATACGAGGAATAATATCCGAACAACATCCGGGTCGTACACACCACAGTCGCCTCAGATATCAGGAATAATATTCGATCAATATCTGGGTCGCATGACATCTCATCGCCTTAGATACCAGGAATGATATCTGATCGGTATCCAAGTCACACACTACACTCGCCTTAGATACCAATAATAATATCCGATCAATATCCAAGTCACACACTACACAGTCGCCTTAGATACCAGGAATAATATTCAATCAATATTCGAGTCACACACTAGACAGTCGCCTCAGATACCAGGAATAATATCCGATCGATATTCAAGTTGCACACTACATAGTCGCCTCAGATACTAGGAATAATATCCAATCGATATCTGGGTGGCATAACACATCGCCGCTCTTTACTCTTTTCACCCTTTCTCATACACCATCATGTCAACTCAACCTCGACCCTATCATGAATGTCAATGTTTTATGAAATTGTAACACCAAACAAAAGTACGAGAAGTCAAAACTTTTTATCTTTCTTTTTAACTTAATCTTTCAAACAGGGTTCTAGACCAGCTTATTATTATTGATTAAATTGATTTATCTAAATCTCGCTTTTATAATCTGTTTTCCTTTTCTCTATTAACAAGGTACAACGTACTTAGAATTATTGAGTTAGCACCCACGATCTAAATCATTAAGTCATATATGAAACAACAGGTAAATTCATCAAAGACTAATTTAATACGCTTTTACAGCCACTAGTACACAAGCAGGTTCACTTTGAAGCAATACCCTTAAAAATGAGTTATACTTTTTGTGGATAAAATACACATCAAAAGAAAGGTCTTTGAGTCTAATTTCCAACACTTCAAATGGTGTGCGTTTTTGAGTTTTCTAGGAAAAGTTATGACTGTTTTACTAAAAGCCGTCAGTGATGAAAAATGGCAATCGATTTGATGACATGGCAATCAATTGGTTGAAGTTGTAATCGATTGGAACTCCGTCTTCTTCCACAGTTTCTCCCCTATTTCGATTTTAAGACTGATTTTTACCCATTTTCAATACTCTGTCTCAAACATATCATGTAATATATGGTTTTCTTCAGTTTTTCGCATAGATTAAGAATATGCAAACGGATTAAACTGATACAGATTGTATCTCTCAAAATTTGCAATTAAAGTGAGGGTATCAAAACTTTAACTCAACGATACGCCGCGATACTGATGAATTACTTTGTAGTTTTCAAACCACAACTTATTGGGACTAAGATCTTTCATTTTCAATTCACAGAATTGATTTTGGTTGAGTTTCATGAAACTCCCACCTCAAGCTCATCAATGGTATATCTATATATACATATACATATATATATATATATACCTCTATATATACAGAAATACACTTGCATAAACATAGAGAGTGAGTTTGAATTTCTTACAGAGGTGTTAGTACAGAGAATTTGGTGCCGAGAATTCTGCCGAAAGTCCAACGTCCTTGAATTCTACTCCCTCTCTTGATCTATATATATGTATGTACATATCTGTAGGAGTATATATATGTACTAGTTGTGTGCGTGTGTGTTCTTGAGAGAGAAAAAGGGAATTGAGAGAATTGAGAGAGGCAGAGAGTTCGTGAGAGAATTGTGAGGGAGAGAATGAGACTGATACACATATATATAGTGTTAACATGTTGTGGCCTCCAAGCAATTCCCAAGAATTGTGCGGTGTGGTTGAGCTCACATGCTCCCACACCTAAGTCGCGGTATAGTCACAGCTTCAAACAAAAAATGGTATTATCCAATTGAAATAAAAATACATAAAATAATATTAGTGTAAGAAATAAATTCTTAGTTGTATAAAAAGTATACTGACAGTTTTCAAATCCATAGAAGGTATTTCTTTATTTGTGAAAATTATGGTTTGACCCCAAACAAATATTTATTCATAGACAAAAATGAAATATTCATCTATTAGGGAAAATAAAATAAAGGGTGTTTTGGTTGATGATCCGACGAGGTAAGGGTAAGCCACCAAAATTGGTGGGGTGGTCGCCGGAGATGGCAGGGGTGGTGGCCGGAGGAGCGGAGGTGGTGGCCAGTGGCAATGGTGGTTGTAATGGTGGCTGAACACGTATACAAATATTAAGTGAAATTTCACTTAATATTTATGTATTTCAAGTGAAAATTTACTCTTTTTTTTTTGCTCAGAATATATCAACAATGGTACTAGTTTTGTAACTCTCGTTGACAGGTTTCCAATGGTGAAAATTTGCGAAAAATGGAGTTGTAGATCAAAAGTTATGGATGTTTAAAGTTTAAAAATGTTTTTCGAAATGAGAATTTCTATGATGTGACCACTCATACCGTGCAAGCGACACACCATATCATTTATTTTAATATATCCGTTGAAGGAGGAATGGGGAGCGCGACTGAAATTCTTTTTGGGCAAATTTGACTTTTCACCTCTTTTGTCATTTTCACAAAATGGTAAAAATAATTTGTCCTTCAAACTTTGAAGGGAAAATTACACTTTAGTCTATTAAACTATACACCTGTTTTCAATTGGGTCCATAAACTTTTTTTTGCAATTGGGTCCCTGAACTTCAAAAATTCATTCATTCAGACCTGAATTCTAACATTGTTAGCATAAACTACTAAAAACTGTCACGTACGCTGTGCGTAATGCTTACCTATCACTTGTTAGGTTAAAACAAATACAGGAGAATGTGAATGGCTAAAAAATGATTTGATTTTGGGTATGATTGAAGGCAATTTTGGATCTAGTCGAATGTGTTTTCGAATTTGATTGAACATGATTTCAGTTCTGATTGAATGTGATTTTTCGCATTATTCACAATCTCCCGTGTTTGTCTTAACCTAACATGTGACAGGTAAGCATTACGCGCACCGTACGTTATAATTTCTAATAGTTTAAGCTAACAGTGTCAGAATTTGGGTCAGATTGAATGAATTTTTGAAGTTCAAGGACCCAATTGCAAAAAAAAAAAAAAAAAGTTTAGGTTATCATTTAATGGACTAAAGTGTAATTTGCCCAACCTTGAAAGATAACTTTGAGGGATTTTTCACTAATTTTCTCTTATTACTTTTGCTTAAAAATTATTTTTCTGCCTAGGCCCTCCTCCACCACCCCGCCTACCGACTATTAGAATATTGAAACTAGCCCATAACACAATTAACATAAGAAAACGGCATGCAAAATGTAACAGCATGTTTGCAAGACCTCACAATTGGTTTAGAGAGGATTGTCTAAGGCTTAGTTTGGCCCCCATTTTGGTGCTTCTCCTTTTTTAAAGCACAATTTCATGTTAATTCATTTGGTAACTAGTTCATGAGCTTTGCAAAAATTGAATTTAGGACTTTTTTGGGAGGAGTTTTTAAAGCTTTAGAATGGAGCTTTTAAAAGCTCAAGGTTGCTTTTTGGTTTTATGATATATATATATATATTTTGAAAAGTAATGTGTCACTTGTACAAAATTATCAAACAACTTAATAACAAATTTCATAAGCTACTTTTAAAAAGCCACATGGGGGCAAAACTAAGCCTAAGTCATAAGCTTTTTGTTGTGATATCCACTATTTGACAAACATGATAATCACTACAAGAAATGTGACTTTTTGTGGCATGCAATCGCTCGTGCATTAGTTAATCCCGCATCTCTGGTAACTATTTGTGGCGCAATCAACGTGGCACAAATACTACATTATTTGTGGCGCATTTACGCGCCACAAGTAATAGTAATTTGCTTCGGTAATGGGCCTCTATTATTAGGTATCTAATGCGCCACAAATAGTATAATTATCTGCGACGTGTAAATTTTGCGCATACAGTGCAGTATTTGTAGTGCATTGACTACGCCACAAATAATATACACAAATTTAATGTGGTAGGATTTGCGATGCGTATTATGCGCCATAAATATTGTAAGCAAATTAGTCATAGTAGCATTTGTGATGCGTCAAATGCGCCGCAAATGCTATTAGCAAATAAGTATGCCACAAATACTACCTGCGAAATTAAAATTTTGAATTTTGAATTTTTTTTTAATTTTAATTTTTGTTTTCCTTCTTTATTTATTTTTCTTCATATTGTATACCTACTACAATATTAATAAATTTGTAATCATAAACAGAAATAGACTTTATGTACACAAAATAGCCATTCACATACAAGTCATAGAAAATAAGCCCATTATACATGTGATATTAATTCATACAACAGTCACTATATAAATCCAACATGTCCATCATGTTCAATTCTATCCAAGATAAGTGATTAAAGTTTCAATGTCTTAGAATTAAAAAAGAAATGAGAGATCCATCCAAGGTCGGCCATCTTCCAATAAAACTCCATACCTAAAACATGAAAAACATAATTGAGTATTAACAATCTACAAGTAATAAGAGAACATTATATAAAAATTAATAATAAATAAACAAATAAATAAATGAAAAGCTTATTATGCCCAAGTATTTTAAATTCAATATTTTCGCCTAACTCGCAAACCAAAAATTTGGTAAGGGTCCTGTTTATTCTCACAACTTTCTTTAGCCGTGTGTGAGCGGTTAACCATTTCACCCATCAAAAACCCTGGAACTAAGTTTTATGAAAGCTAAGTATTTGAAATTCTATTTTCTTCACCTAACGCAAGCTAGATATCCGGTAAAGGTCTCATTTGTTCCCACAACTTTATTTAAGCGTGTGTGAGGTGTCATGAAGTTCTGTTCCATTCCATTCCATTCCATTCCATTCAGATCTACAGTTTATCATTTCACCCGTCAAAACCCCAAAACTAAGTTTTTTTGAAGGTGAAGTGATTAAAATTCTTTTTTTTTTTTTTGCCTAACTCACAGACTGGGAATCAGTAAGGGTCCCGTTTGTTCCCACAACTTTCTTTAGGCTTGTATGAGGTTGTAATACCCTTTATTTTTGCATGTATATTTATAATAAAATTGTGTATGTATGACTTAATATTATAACTTTACTTTATCGTTGATGTATTTAGTGTACCAATTGATTGGCCATTTTGCCAATCGATTGCCAACTTTGGAGTCCCAATCAATTAGAATTATTACCAATCGATTGGCAAGCAACTGTCTTGACCCCAGTTGATTGCCTTCATAAATGTCTTAGCCCAATTGATTGCCACTGGCGCCAATTGATTGGTCGGGAGTTGAACTTGGTCTTCAAGTTTGCTTGAGATTTTGACATGGGTGCTATCACTCTCTATATGTATGGCCTCATTTCGTGGATGGGGGAAGTTTGAAAGATTTTAGAGAGAGAGAGAGAGATATCATATCTATATACACACACTTACACCTATATGTATACACGCGCGCATAAACACACATACACACACACACATATAAGAGAAGGAGAAGAAGAAGAAGAAGAAGATGAAGAAGAACAAGAAGAACAAAAAAGAGGAAGAGAGATAGAGAGATAGATGAGAAAAAGAAAGAGGAGGAGGAGAGAGAAAGCTTGAGCTTCCATAGCTCACATACACACATACACACCAACTAGGTGAGTCCCACTCACTCGGTCCCTCTTATATAAAGTTTTACATGTTTTAAAGAAGGAAACACACAGGAAAACACGTCCCCCAAACGTTTAAGTTCTGGACTGCTAGTCTCTGTGAAGAGGACAAAGTCCCATTTGATTGGCACTTTATCCAATCGATTGATATTGTTTGAATCCCAATCGATTGCCAAAGTTTGCAATCGATTGGCATTAATTGTGACCCTATCGATTGGACTTTTTCCTAATCGATTGTTACTGCTTTTTACCCAATCGATTGGACCTCTGTCTCAATCGATTGGAAGTTACAGATTACTAATAATTACTATTGTTTTATTATATGAACTATTCATTTGTTTTGATACTGATTCGTGCCTTTTATATGAGATATTGTTGAATAAAGAGATAATGCGACACTGGGATGGGATAATGTAAGAGTAACGTGAGAATGTTTTATAATGTTAGATAACTTACTAGTCATGAACTATTTGGGTTGTCATCCCATTTCATTCAATCTAGTCAGGCAACATGGGAATTGTCTTGTATCGATGTTCGTACAGAACTTAGGTAGGTTTGCTAAGGGCCTTGGTCATGATATGTTCTTAAAGCCGGTGAGCTGTTAATATGTTCTTAAAAGACGATGAGTTTGACCGAGTAGCCCTAATATAGATATGGTGATCCATGATATGTTTTTAAAAGTCTGAGCTATTAATATATTCTTAAAAGGCGGTGAACAAGGATCACATGTAGATGTCATTAAGTCATGGCAATATATTGATATGCCTTGTTCAAACGCTATGTCCCTGTAATGTGGTGAGCTGTGAATATGTTCTTAAAAGTTGGGAACAGACTGACGTGGTGTCCATGACATGCAGTGTGCTGTTAATATATTCTTAATAGCGATGGATGGAATGATGGTATATCTATAGAGTTGAACAATCGAGTCTGTTCATTAACCAATAGTAGGTTGTCACTCTTAGTATGATAAGATGTTAGAGAATCGACTAATGATGAGACTGAATAAATAGAAGATACTATTTAGTATAACTTGACTTATGCATTGCATAAGCTTGTAATTTCTTCATATTTATGGTACTATGTTAGTATTCGACTCACTCAGCTTTCAATATGCGGACGGTCTTTTATGCCTGGACATTCCCCATCCAAACTACCTGTTTCCAACAATGAAGGTAACAAACCCTATAACAAAGGCTTTTACTAGGAGGGTGGTTACACAGCCTCATTGAGGACAGATATGCTGGGAAGGATTACTACACTGACGATTACATTTACGCCAGCTAAAGAATATAATAGATTATAGTTTCTATTCCTGTTATCAAACTTCATTTACTATTTGTAATTATTGAAGCTTGATATACATTGTTGGGCCCATTCTCTAACAGCTTAAGCTTTTGGAGTAGTTGGTAGCTTAACATGGTATTAGAGCCTTGGTTGTGGAAGGATCGACTCTCCATCCCCGCTTTATTGTGCATATTTGCACTTTGTTATTTGTCTCCACTATGATGGAGTTTGGTTTGTTTTCTTTCCACATGTAAGTTGGGGTTACACATGAGGGAGGGTGTTGAAGCTTGATACATTGTTGGGCCCATTCTCTAACAGCTTAAGCTTTTAAAGTAGTTGGTAGCTTAATATAGTAAAAATATGCATAAAAAAGTGGGGATAGATAATCGAACCCAGAACCTCCCACAAACAGGACTTTGATACCAAGTAGAAAAACATTTTAGCTATTCTTGTTTTCTTCTGTAATCGAGCATATGTTTGCCTAAGACTTTAGTTATTTCTATTATGGCTCTGCTTGTAATAACTTAGTAACTTGTTCGTATGTTTTATGATCAGCTTGGGTTTTATTTCTATTGTCTCATTGTTATTTTATTATTTAGAACTATGTGGTGTGGACAATTAAGTGACTTCACCAGTCATGGCCTACGGACCCCAAAAGGAATTTTGTTTTCTCTATTTTTGCTGCTCCGAGGTGTGACAGGATTTTTGGTTTCAGAGCCCTAGGTTGATACTTTCGCTCACTAATTGTCCCACCCATCTGGTCCTAGAACCTTGAGATTCATATAGATGAGTACTAAGACTAGTTCTAATATTATATAGTTTTTTTTAACAGGTAGCATGTGGCATTGATTCATCCTAGATGTGTATGGAGGACATTGGGTGTATGAGGGTCGTATAGATCCAGTAGACCCGTCATACTATGCTAGGAGGATTCTCCAGAGACCTATGACCACTCTAAAGATGGACATATTGTATGATTTGCATATTCTGAGGATTAAGGATCCAAAGGAGCTCCGCGTAGAGGTGATCTACAGTGAGGACAGCTGAGGCGTATTGAGGAGGAGTCATTAGCGATGTTGTGTAACCCTGGGACTTATAAGTACTTGAGTAGGAACATCTGATAGTACTGCCACCTCCCCAGACACCACCACCATCCCCAGAGGATGATGGTGAGCCAATAGTAGGAGATGCTGTTGAGGTAGATGACAAGGATGTGGATGGTAATGATGAGGCCGAGATGGAGCCAGAGGAGCCAGCACCTCAATCGATCATTATAGTTTCAGATGATGAGTAGTTAGGGGATGATGATGACGATGATAAGCCGAAAGAGGAGCCAGAGGAGCAAGAGTATGATCCAGAGGACCCAGAGTATGAGCCAGATGAGGACCCAAAGGATCTAGAGTATGATCCAGAGGAGGATCCAGAGGATGCAGACACGGTTGATATGGATATCCTAGTTGGAGAGGACATCAAACAAGATCATAAAGGGCGATACACCAGAGGAAGATGCCATAGTACCAGAGGCATCAGTGGGTGGCATAGCACAAATGACAACCATATGGGCCACCGAGATGGCAGCACAGCCAGATGGTTTATTATTGGAGAGGTCGAGCTAGCAGAGGTTATAGCCGTAGTCGAGGGATTTGTAGCCACAGTAGCTGCAGATGCAGTTAAGCCAGTAAAATTGGATTATATAGATGAGGTTGATGATGATGTAATGGTTAAGGATTGGGATGCCAGGATTATGATGGGAGATCTCCATGAACTGACACTACACCAGAATGCCCAATTTGTCACTGCTCTCAGAGGTGACTGTAGACACCCCATTTTTTCGGCTATCAGATTTAGGGGGCCCATAGCTTGGTGATTCACAATGATCGAAAAATACTTAAAAGGACTCCTAGAAGTTAGTTCTATCTCTCAGAATGCTCAAAATGACCAAAATACCCCTGAAAGCCCAAAAGCTCCCAGATTTGGACCAAAAGTTCCAAAACATGATACGTCGTAAGAAAAGTGATAAAATGAGTTTTTACGAAAAATCGGATGAAATCGTCAGCTCCCAGAGACCCCCGGAAGTCCCGGAAGGTCCCGGAAAGTCCCCGTTGACCGGTTTGACCAAGTTTGACCAAAGTTTGACCAAGTTTGACCAAAATCATCCGAATTCACCGAAATTATTCTAGATCATGAGAAAAGTATTAAAAAGAGTTTTAAAAGAAAATCGAGCAAAAATGTCAGCTCCTGGGAGCTCCCAGAAGTTTCTAGAACTTCCCGGGAATCCCAGGATTGACCAGTTTGACCATAATTTGACTTTAGAACTGGGGTACCGTAATAATTTTCAAATATTTTTCATGGATACTAGAGTTCAATAGCTTTCCAACGGTATATCGCACATAATTTTCGGATTTAAAACGAGTTTATTATGAATTTCCGAAGACGAAAAAGGCGAGCAAATCGGCTTTTATCGCAAATACAGCAAAACTTTTCAAAGTAACTGATCCCCAAACTATTTTTTATGTAAAGTAGACTCCATTATCTTTCCAAAGGTATATCACAACCTGAATTTTGAGTTTGTACGCATTTTCTGTGAATTTCGGACGAAATAGGACCTTTTTGCAAATGCCGGAACCTCCGGGGGCCTAAAAGGGATTATCCAGACGATTGAGCAACAGTGCCGCCGTGACACTGGCCCAGTGCCGCCGCGGCACTCTCCTCCATAATTGTGTATTTTTGTAATTTTTCTTGGGGTTCATTTTGATTAATTGAAAACCAAAACGACGTAGTTCTATGATTTCAGATGTTTGGGACCAATGAGAACACTTCTAAAACCCCAAAACCACCTCACATTGGCCTATATAAACCCCCCTTGACTTCTCATTTTGAGGGTGTCAAATAGAAGCTTTGAAAAGTTTGGGAGAGAAAGTTGTAGAGATAAGGTTAGAATAGAGAGAAAAGAAGCTTTCTTCTTTGATGTTTCCAAACAGAAGTGAGTTCTAAACTTTGTTTTTACTTCATTACTCCTATTTACTTCAACATTCAATACACCCAACCACCATTTTAGTGAGCATTTAAGAGAGTTGAAGCTTCTTCCATGTCCAATGTCATCACATATGAGTGAAACACCAAACTACAAGTTCAATACATCATGAATATCATCTATTGATTACTATCTATTTGCTTGCTTGCTTATATAATGTCCATCTCTTCTCACCTCATTTCTTTTTTTTTCTTTATTTACTTACTAGTTCATCATCATCTAGATGATGACATGAAGTTTGAGGTGAGTGAATCCTTATGGATAGTAGCTCTTGCCCTCAAAAACATGTTTGATAGATGATGATTATAACTTCAATACCTCCAAGGTATCCTTGAAGTTATGTTCAAATAAAAATGAATCTTTCCAACAATCTTGGAGGTTCTTGATGATGAGTTTGATGTTGATATTTTAAGTGGTTATAATCTCTATTTGATGTTGAAAATATACTTTCAAAATCTCTATTTCAAAACCCCTCTTAAAACCCCTCATTTTGATCTCAACAAAGAAAACTCTAGTTTTTTCCAAAATCTTCAAAACAGTGCATCAAAACAGTGAGTGATCTGAGTTCAAAGATTTCTTTAGAACTCAATACCCAATGTATGGATGCAAGGCCACTTGGAAAGTCTTCCTAACTCATTAGAGAACATCCATGATTTTTGGTTTGACTTGGAAATACTTGAAAATGGTCCATTTGGACCCAAACATTCCTTCCAGACATTCTGCCTCTGCTGTCACAGCAGCTTGGTTGACTTCCAACTTCTTTTTCAGAAAACCTTTACAAAAGGGGTGGTCCTAACTTATTTTTCCCTTACCCTTCAATGTCTTAGGGAACTGTCTGTATAAAATGGGCCTCTATATCATTTGTTTTCATTTTCTAAGATTTTTCAACATTTCAGTCGACAGTGAGGACTCTGTTTCTGAGTGACCTCTGTTGTTTATATGATTTGTCTCAATCTGTGATATTTATTGAAGATTGGCTTTTTGGGTTGTGTTCTAGACACAATAAGGAAGATCTCCATAAACAATCATGCATTTTAAACATTCCTAACCCCTCTTTTCAATTTTCAAAAGATCATGTTACTGTTCTGTCCACTATTCACAGCAAGCACATTTTTACTTTCCCCCTTTGATTTGATGCTTATATGCACTCCAAATTAGTTCATATCTTAGGAAGTAGTTCATACTACATTTGTACATATCTCATGATTTCATTCATACATTCATTCATACACATTATAGACTTCTAAGTCATTCTAGGAATCCATGAACACAAGGCACACTACAACCTTAGCACATTCTAGATACATACATTGCATCCATGCAAAGATTTGGGGCTTTTGTGACTCCTAATCTAAGAAGATTATAAGGAATGATCATGATCACACGTTCATGCTTTCCCTCGATCTAATCATCCTTTCTCATCCGTCCCGGGGATTGAGAGGTCTTCTTTTCTCAAAGATTAACATGCATCATACTAGCTTGCTAAGCATATTTCGATTTTATTTGATTATTTCGTTTCAAGAACAATTCATGTCCCCTTTAGATTAGGAAAACTTAATTACTTGATATGTGATTAGAAGATTTTTTCTAGGTTTGTTTTGTGTGATCTTTCACTTTGCATTGTGTGATACTTGGCTTAGATCTTATGAATGATATCTTATCTTTAGATCTTCCATTTCAAATTTTCTTATGTAATGTAATATACTATCATAGTATTAATTGTCCAACCATACATAGTATGAGATGATTATTTGGATGCTAATTGAGGCCCGTCGAAAGACGGGGCGAGTTGAGGGTGTTTTAGTCGTGACAAAGGCTCCTTCCTCTCTCGTACCAAAACCCCGAACCAAGTTCTTTGGTTATGAAGGGCCGGTGCCCTTTTATCCATTTGGGTGAATCAAAATTAGGTTTCTTGGTTCCTTAAAGACCAAGTGGCGACTCTGTATCTGTTTTCAACGGACCATTTTCTCTTCCTATTCAAAACAATCTAAAAACAAGAAAGTGGTGGAATCCCGCGTGTCCACAATCTGGCGACTCCACTGGGGAATTTTATTTTAAAACAAAATAATACAGAGGTTTGACTCATAAGAAGCATCCTTAAAATCATCTTTTTACTGTGTCTGGTTCACCGCATTGCACTCTTGCATTTCCCCTCCCCTTCGACTGTGTCTGAAACGCGGCGCTGACATTGTTCAGGTCTTGCTGTGCCAGGGCACAAGTCACCGTTGATACTGTACCTTCCAAGGTATATCAAAAAGAGTAAACACTTCCGTACTGTCTCTCTGACGGTATATTGGAACTCTCATCAACGGACCCTCTTTGACTAAACCCAGCCTTTGCATATAGATTCCTGTAGAACCTTTCATAGGACTGTTGATTTATCTTTTCAGATAGGATAATGTGATATAACTGCTGTATGCCTTGACGGGATTACCTGCGTGGTGTAGACGCGTATGTGACATGAGGCAGAACCTCTTTCTTATGATCCCCAAGGCAATCACTCACATGTGATCACATTGAGTTGACCTGCCTAGGTACCATGACAAGGATGTCTGCTCCATGCTCACAAAGATATACACCGCAAACCTTGTTTGTCGGTCCTAAGACATAGGAGTATGAAAACCTGTTAGATAGTATGATCACCATTGTCACATGCTCCTGTCATATACACCTGTTCTCCTAGAAACTCTACCCAACTCATCAGGATATCCCTGTTTCTCCTAGAAACTCTTTCCGAATCACCCAGATTTTCTAGAAATCCCTATTTCTCCCCAGATTACCCAGAAATCTCAATTTCTTCCAGAAACTCCGATATACTTATGCCCCCCCAGATATTCTTGCTTCCCCCAGAATACCCAGAAACCTCAATTTTTCTTAGAAACTCCGATATACTTGTTTCTCCCAGAAACTCTGTCCGACTTACCCAAATATACCTGTTTTCCCAGAAGCTCTATCCAAATCTCTCAGATTACCCAGAAGTCTCAATTTCTCCTAGAAACTCCGGTATACTTGTTTCTCCCAGAAACTCTGTCCAACTTACCCAAATTTTCATATTTTCCCATAAGCTCTATCCAAATCTCCAAGATTTCCCAAAAATTCCAGCAACTCCATCCAAACTTCCCAAAAATGCCTAAATGTACCAATTTCTCCCAGAAATTCTGATTTCCCAATTTCTCCTAGAAGCTTAGTCCAAATCAACCTGAAATCCCTATTTCTCCTAGAAACTCAAATGACTTCTAGAAATTTCTCTGAATCTTCCAAATCCCTGTTTCTCCCAGAAACTCTGTCCAAAATTCTCAAAGTATCCCAAAAATCCCTGTTATCCCTTGGTGATCACACTGGAAAGTAAGGTTAGCACACTCTGTATGGCTAGGACCTTATATGTTTAGCTGTTACCTGTTAGAAATAGGAGCATCATATAGATTAGGGCTTACATCCGCATGCTTGTCTCATTTGCATATACCATTCCTATCGGTCTGCACGCACTATTTCAGTCAGGCTGTACATGAGTCAGTCCACGTCTATTAACATCACTATAGTTGTCATCTCAATCATCACTGTTAAAAGTCTGACACAGTCTTTTCGCACCTATATGTCAGTACAAGTTTTGAGCACCCAGGATCTGCATTTGTGAGTTAGAGGATTAGAGAGTCACCTTGTCAGAATCACTCAGCCGAAAGTCAGCTTTATGGATCCAGAAGGTTTGGAAGCTAGAGTGACAGAAATGATCAACCAACAGTCTGACCGGTTGACCCAAGTTTTAGCCTTAATGGAAGAACTGAAACAGCAACAACCACAATACCCACCTGGGTTCCTACCGCCACCGGGGCCACCACCACCGCCTGGGTTTGCACCACCTCCCGAGAACAATGTAGATGATGATTGGTTTAATGGGGCCCCACCACTTGCACTTGATAAGAAAATTCAAGAAAAACTGGATAAAGTCGACAAGCTTGAGAACATACTGAGAAAGAGTAAGGGGGTCGATGATTACATGTTAGATCTAGAAGGATTGTTTGAGCCCAACAAATTAAAGCTACCTGAGAACTTCAAGATGCCTGAAATTGATCATTTTGATGGAACTGGGAATCCGAAGAGCCACGTAAAGTTCTGCATGAGTGTTTTCCAATCAATGGGCTGCACCCATGAGCACATTGCAATGTTGTTCCCTCAAACCCTCGCCAAGGCCGCTCTATCCTGGTTTCTGACCTTGGAGTTTTCTAAGATGCGGACTTGGGAAGATATAGTCCAGGTCTTCGTTGATCATTACTCCTATAACCAAGAGCTCGATGTCACCATCCGGGATCTGGAGACTACCCGGCAGAACTTCAATGAGTCCTTCGCTGCGTTCTTGAGTAGATGGAAGAACAAAGTGGCCCAAATGACCCACCGACCAGTCGAAAAGGAACAAGTCCGGATATTGATCAAGAATCTACTGTCGCTGTACCATGAGAAACTCTTCTACCAGTCCATCTCAACATTTGAAGAACTGTTTGAGATTGGGACTAGAATTGAGGATGCAATCAGGGAAGGGAAAATCAAGAATGAAGAATCACAAAGCCAGTCCAAGAAGCCCGACTACTCACGAAACCCTTCGGATGTCAACGCCCTTAGTAACCAACCCATGGCCTATTCTTCCCAATCATACCAGCTCACAAACCAAACCAGCTCGCCTAGCCGCCCTTACCAAAATAGGGTACCCCGTGAATTTTCCAAGCTAGATATCTCTCCCTCCGTAACCTTAGGTCGCCTGCTAAAAAAGGGACACCTCCAACTCCTTCAGCCGCGTGCCGATCCCCCACCACCTAACTGTGACCTGTGCAAATGATGTGCCTACCACTATGGCCCAGGCCATGACACTGACCAGTGCATACGTCTCCTCCATGATATCCAAGACCTCATTGATCGAGGAATCATCAAGCCACCACCCATTCAACCCCATGTCACCTAAGCCCCTGGCCAGTCCTTTCAAATGATCCCCTTCGCTGAGGATTGTTGAAGCTACGCAGTGAGTTGATAGTGTTTGGAACTTCTGCTAAAATAATAATAATAATAAATGGGTCACAAAGACACTCCATTTGAGACCAAGTCGAGTCTGTTCTAAATTTTGTGTCTATTTCAAGTTTGATCTTGTGGTCGAGTTTGTTTGTCATCGAGTTATTGTGAGTCTGTATCGAGTAATGTAATCCTTCTCTTCTGATGGAATGAAGTCTTATTTTGCCTAATCTGATGTGTATATTCATAGGTGCATGAATTGCTGAACTGAAAATGTCACTTTTCAAATTACCATGGACATTACTCTGCTAATAAATTTTTGCATCAAACAAAAAAAAAAGAATCCCAAAAAGGTCAAAGTCGATTTCACACTGGCACCGAAGAAGAGCCGAGAATTGAATAGTCTTACTTTAAGAATTTAAAAGATGCTTTTGCTCAAATCTCAAAAAGACACATACTTGAAACTGACTTGGGGGCTTGCCCAACACCCTTTTCCACCCTTTCGAAGTCTTAAGCCTAATCTAATTGGGAGCCATGCAATCTGTCTGATTGGAAGCAATGCAGACTTAGTCCTTGATGGTATCCAAACATTTCAGTGAGTTTCATCTCCATTTTCAAAAAAAAAGGAAAAAGGAAAGCTCGCTAGGTTGAAAACCCGAAAGGGCGCCTAGGCAAAAGTTAGAGCTGAAAAGGTATTGATTTCCAAGATCCGACCCTAGCCAGTCAAAAATGATTTTACAAATGAGAGAATTGTACGCTTCAAGGTACATTATAAAAATGTGCCTAGATCACATTTCAAAGGCTCGGAACGACCACACATAATCCCGAGAGCTGACGTGCATATTCCGGAATTTCAAAATTGTGATCAAAAGATCTCACAAAAATCAACTACATGAAAAGTAAAATTGACTGGCTAGGCAAAAGTGAAAAGGATCAATCCTCAGAAAAAAAAAGAAAAGAAAAGAAAAGAAAGGGAGACCGAGACTGAATCTTCTTATTCAAGACTACCACAAGTGACCTAAGTTTGAACTCCTTTGACGATTGGTTTGAAAAACCCTTAACCAATTTCTTTCAAGACCTTGCCTTGAACTACGCTCGACCTGATTCCCGTTCGGGGATACGTAAGCAACCACAACGGTTCGGTCACCCCACTTACCTAAAAATCAACCCGCTTCTTTCCGACCATGGCCCGAACTACGTTGGACCTGATCCCCGCTCGGGGGTACTTAGGCGGACTTTCAAAAAGAAAAGAAGGATGGCTCGCTAGGTCGAAAATCCGAAAGGACGAGCTAAATCCAAGATGAGCAATAACAAAAGAGAGAAAAGAGCTCGTTAGGTCACCTCACTGGTGCCTAGGCAAAAGTTATGAGCATTTGAGAGATTAAGGTCACGGTCCTTGCCTCAAGCCAGAAATCACCTTCCACACTAGGGGCAAACTTTGGCTACTCGCCTCGTTTGCCTAAATTTTACTATCTACCCTTGATACAAGGGGAAAACTTTGGTCACCTACCTCATTTGCCCAAAACCTCCAATAAACCATTGTCCAAACTAGGGGCAAACTTCGGTCACCCACCTCGTTTGCATATGAATTCTACTTTCTATAACTCAAACTAGGGGCAAACTCCGTTTGCCTAACACGATCCTTTCACACCAAGGGCGAGTTTTCAAGTCACCAAGTTGTTTTAAAAAAATTTGAAATAGAGCATCTTTTATTCTAAAAGCTAAGGTACTAATTCAAATCACTTCCTGGGAAAAGTAGAAAATTGATTAGATCAATAGGGAGGAATTTTCAAAAACCAGATTTATCAGCAAAGTGATATCATATTAAGATGAGAAGTGAAAATAAAGGATGAACGGTACATCATTCATGATGAAGGCACATTGGATCGTGGCAATTTGAGAATATTATGTCCAAGTCAATCCTTCTTTGTTAATCTGATCAAAAGTGTGTCAGAGATCGAGGTTTCATATAAACTAACCCAACTTTCCTTGTCGTTTCTGTTAAGTCCATTTGTCCTGATGGTCTCAAATGTGTGGGTTAAAAGTGATTCCCAATTATATAAAAAAAACTTTTGATATAAGCAGAAGTACCAAACATTATTATTACACCAGTCAAGGTCGCAACATGAGAAATGTCCCGTAAGTGGTTGCAAACTCCAAACCGATAGTTATTTTTCAAGGCGGCTGATCGGAGAAAATATCGCCAACACCAAGAAACTATTGCTGATGAGGTGTGTCGATGAGATGTGTTCTTAAGGTGTTTTAGGGCTCAGAGTCCAGATGTGTTGATGAGGAGTGTTGATAAGATGTGTTTTAGGGCTCAGAGTCCAGATGTTTTGATAAGATGTGTTGATGATCATTGAAGAGTTGAGGAACATCAGAAGAGTTGAGAAGCATTATTGGAGCATCGAGGAACATCAGGAGAGTTGAGAAGCATTATTGGAGCATCCAGGAACATCAGCAGGGAGTATTGTTAAAGAGGAGCATCGGGTTTGTTGAGAAGCATCGGATGTGTTGAGGAGCATCAGATTTGTTGAGAAGCATCGTTGAAGAGTTGAGGAACATCGGATGTGTTGAGGAGCTTCAGATTTGTTGAGAAGCATCGTTGAAGAGTTGAGGAACATCGGATGTGTTGAGGAGCATCAGATTTGTAAAGAAGCATTATTGAAGAGTTGAGGAACATCGGATGTGTTGAGGAGCATCAGATTTGTTGAGGAGCATCAGAAGAGTTGAAAAGCATCATTAAAAAGTCGAGGATCATCGTTAAGCTTTGAAGAACACCATTGAGAATCAAGAAGCATTGAGAAGCACCGTCAAAGATTTGAGGAACAACATAAGCGCCGTTGAGAATTGAGGATCATCATTGAAATTTGAGAAGCACTGTTGAGAATCTGAGAGTCACCGAGTCCACAACATCATAATTAAGGGGAGCACGAGTCAAGTCTAGAGGGTCACTTCACCCAACACAATAAATTGGGCATGACATGACACATAGCCCATCGGTCGCGGCACACACAAATCACAAAGCCCACTAGGAGTGGCAAACACACCATAAGCATTCCTTTGAGCACCGTAGTGTCACTTTGAGCACCAACGCTCTTCCTTGGGTAAGACCCCCGGGTCGAGATCCTTCATAAAGTCTATTAGTTATAGTGAAGTATAAATCACCAAGCCCACTGAGAGTGGCGAATACGCAGAACACATGTACTAGGACCACAAGCACTTTAGAACACAATACGAGCATGACAGAAGTCCACTTGGAGTGGTACACCCCACAACACCAGTTCATGCTAGGATCAGAACACTAGATATGATAGGACTCAGGACAAAATTCATATCACATCCATGCATTGCATATCACTCTTATAGCATAGCATTATCCGCCTGATTGTTGTGTATGTGCATGCGTGATTTATTCCTTCGTGCCCTGAACTACGTCCTGGTCTGATTCTCCTTGGGATACATAGGCAACTCACGCGGAGCGCGACCAGCACTAGCCTCAGCATCCTTGTATCTTTTGCAACGCTTTTTATCCTAAATCTATAGCCTCCAAAAAGTCCTGTCTCTTCAAAACTTTGGCACTCGCTTGCGACATGCGTTGCCTCGCAAGTTCATGCCAAAGAGGGGCAAACTATAGACACCCCATTTTGTCGGCTATCAGATTTAGGGGGCCCATATCTTGGTGATTCACAGTGATCGAAAATGACTTAAAAGGATTCCTGGAAGTTAGTTCTATCTCTCAGAATGCTCAAAATGACCAAAATGCCCCTGAAAGCCCAAAAGCTCCCAGATTTGGACCAAAAATTCCGGAAACATGCTACGTCGTAAGAAAAGTGATAAAATGAGTTTTAAGAAAAATCGGATGAAATCGTCAGCTCCCAGAGACCCCCGGAAGTCCCGGAAGTTCCCGGAAAGTCCCCGTTGACCGGTTTGACCAAGGTTTGACCAACTTTGACCAAAGTTTGACCAAGTTTGACCGAAATCGTCCGAATTCGTCAAAATCATTCTAAATCATGAGAAAAGTATTAAAAAGAGTTTTAAAAGAAAATCGAGCGAAAACGTCAGCTCTTGGGAGCTCCCAGAAGTTTCCAGAACTTCCCGGGAATCCCAAGTTTGACCAGTTTGACCAGAATTTGACTTTAGAACCGGGGCACCGTAACAATTTTCAAATATTTTTCATGGATACTAGAGGTCAATAGCTTTCCAATGGTATATCGCACATAATTTTCGGATTTAAAACGAGTTTATTATGAATTTCCGAAGACGAAAAAGGCGATCAAATTGACTTTTATCACAAATACCACAAAACTTTTCAAAGTAACCTATCCCCGAACTATTTGTTATGTAAATTAGACTCCATTACCTTTCCAACGGTATATCACAACCTCAATTTGGAGTTCGTACGCATTTTCTGTGAATTTCAGACGAAATAGGGCCTTTTCGCGAATACCAGAACCTCTGGGGGCCTAAAAGGGATTATCCAGACGATTGACGAGCAGTGCCGCCGTGGCACAGGCCCACTGCCGCCGCGGCACTCGCCCAGTGCCACTGCAGCACTCTCCTCCAGAACAGTGCATTTTTGTAATTTTTCTTAGGGGTTCATTTTGATTAATTGAAAACCAAAATGACGTAATTCTGTGATTTCAGATGTTTGGGACCAATGAGAACACTTCTAAAACCCCAAAACCACCCCCAAATTGGCCTATATAAACCACCCTTGACTTCTCATTTTGGGGGTTTCAAATAGAAGCTTTGAAAAGTTTGGGAGAGAGAGTTGTAGAGATAATGTTAGAATAGAGAGAAAAGAAGCTTTCTTCTTTGATGTTTCCAAACAGAAGTGAGTTCTAAACTTTGTTTTTACTTCATTACTCCTATTTACTTCAACATTCAATACACCCAACCACCATTTTAGTGAGCATTTAAGAGAGTGGAAGCCTCTTCCATGTCCAATGTCATCACATATGAGTGAAACACCAAACTACAAGTTCAATACATCATGAATATCATCTATTGATTGCTATCTATTTGCTTGCTTGTCTATATAATGTCCATCTCTTCTCACCTCATTTCTTTTTTTTTTCTTTATTTACTTACTAGTTCATCATCATCTAGATGATGACATGAAGTTTGAGGTGAGTGAATCCTTATGGATAGTAGCTCTTGCCCTCAAAAACATGTTTGATAGATGATGATTATAACTTCAATACCTCCAAGGTATCCTTGAAGTTATGTTCAAATAAAAATGAATCTTTCCAACAATCTTGGAGGTTCTTGATGATGAGTTTGATGTTGATATTTTAAGTGGTTATAATCTCTATTTGATGTTGAAAATATACTTTCAAAACCTCTATTTCAAAACCCCTCTTAAAACCCCTCATTTTGATCTCAAGAAAGAAAACTCTAGTTTTTTCCAAAATCTTCAAAACAGTGCGTCAAAACAGTGAGTGATCTGAGTTCAAAGTTTTTTTTAGAACTCAATACCCAATGTATAGATGCAAGGCCACTTGGAAAGTCTTCCTAACTCATTAGAGAACACCCATGATTTTTGGTTTGACTTGGAAATACTTGAAAATGGTCCATTTGGACCCAAACATTCCTTCCAGACATTCTGCCTCTGCTGTCACAGCAGCTTGGTTGACTTCCAACTTCTTTTTCAGAAACCTTTTCCAAAAGGAGTGGTCCTAACTTATATTTCCCTTAAACTTCAATGTCTTAGGGAACTGTCTGTATAAAATGGGCCTCTAGATCATTTGTTTTCATTTTCTAAGATTTTTCAACAAAATGCAGTCGACAGTGCGGACTCTGTTTCTGAGTGACCTCTGTTGTTTATATGATTTGTCTCAATCTATGATATTTATTGAAGATTGGCTTTTTGGGTTGTGTTCTAGACACAATAAGGAAGATCTCCATAAACAATCATGCATTTTAAACATTCCTAACCCCTCTTTTCAATTTTCAAAAGATCATGTTACTGTTCTGTCCACTATTCACAGCAAGCACATTTTTACTTTCCCCCTTTGATTTGATGTTTATATGCACTCCAAATTAGTTCATATCTTAGGAAGTAGTTCATACTACATTTGTACATATCTCATGATTTCATTCATACATTCATTCATACACATTATAGACTTCTAAGTCATTCTAGGAATCCATGAACACAAGGCACACTACAACCTTAGCACATTCTAGATACATACATTGCATCCATGCAAAGATTTGGGGCTTTTGTGACTCCTAATCTAAGAAGATTATAAGGAATGATCATGATCACACGTTCATGCTTTCCCTCGATCTAATCATCCTTTCTCATCCGTCCCGGGGATTGAGAGGTCTTCTTTTCTCAAAGATTAACATGCATCATACTAGCTTGCTAAGCATATTTCGATTTTATTTGATTATTTCGTTTCAAGAACAATTCATGTCCCCTTTAGATTAGGAAAACTTAATTACTTGATATGTGATTAGACGATTTTTCCTAGGTTTGTTTTGTGTGATCTTTCACTTTGCATTGTGTGATACTTGGCTTAGATCTTATGAATGATATCTTATCTTTAGATCTTCCATTTCAAATTTTCTTATATAATGTATTATACTATCATAGTATTAATTGTCGAACCATATATAGTATGAGATGATTATTTGGATGCTAATTGAGGCCCGTCGAAAGACGGGGCGAGTTGAGGGTGTTTTAGTCGCGACAAAGGCTCCTTCCTCTCTCGTACCAAAACCCCGAACCAAGTTCTTTGGTTATGAATGGCCGATGCCCTTTATCTATTTGGGTGAGTCAAAATTAGCGACTCTGTATCTGTTTTCAACGGGCCATTTTCTCTTCCTTTTCAAAATAATCTAAAAACAAGCAAGTGGTGGAATCCCGCATGTCCACAGTGACAAAGGGCCTTTGTCACTGCTTTTGACAGTGACATTTCCGGGGTGACAAAAAAATTTGTCACTGCTAATAACCGTGACAGTTGTGGTTTGGACCGTGACATTTCATACCCCTAAAGGGGTTTGGACCGTGACAAAATATGAAATTCGTCACCGTTTCGAATAGTGACAAAATATGAAATTTGTCACTACATCTAACCGTGACAAATGTGGTGACAATTGCCTTCAATTTGTCACCACTCAAACCGTGACAAATGTGGTGACAACTGCCTTCAATTTGTCACCACTCTGAACCGTGACAAACGTGGTGGCAAATGCCTTCAATTTGTCACCGCTCTTAACCGTGACAAATATTGCGACAATTCTGAAAAAAAAAAAAAAAAAAAAAAAAAAAAAAAAAACTTTTTTGTCACTGTTTAGAATTGTGACAATTCTGAAAGAAACTGAAAAAAAAAAATGCAATTGCAATTCAACACGATACAATTTATTTATAAACACAAATTGCCCTTGCTCGTGCCTGTGGGCATGACACAAAAGAATAAATAAAAACAAAATAAAGTAAAAGACAAATGAATAATGGATACTTAGAAATAAAATTTAATTTACAAGCAAATGAATTTAGCAATCAAAATGTACACCCGAGTTATTACAATATTCGAATTTCCCAATTCCCAAAATCTCAAAACAAAAGAAAAATCAAACGACTTTCTATCGGGTTGCTTCGAATTTATGCCAGCTGTTTCAAATATATCGTTCTTTCTTTCACGATTCATGACTTCTAACTTTTCATTCAGTTCTGTAGTCTGCGATTGCATTCTGGAGAAAGATTACGCAAATATTAATCAGATTAACATAAGCAGCCATACACAAAATTCATGCTTAACAAGAGCCCAACATCATCAATATGGGTACTCATATATAAATTTACTAAACCAAATGTGAGTCAGAAAAGACTGAAGCATATATCTACCACTTGTTAGTACACATGTTTAGTTTGATTTTGTTAAACAAAACTAAAAATATCTAAAGAGAACTCAGATATCAATAACACAGTTTCGGATACTCACAGTCAACTTGGTTACTTGAAAAGTTCTAGAAATAGGCAAAATATTCCGGCCTCTTTATACATTGCCAAATGAAGGTGATGCATATTGTTGATTTCCCATCACTATAAACCCATTTGTCTTGTTCTGGTAGGCTAAGTAAATTACTAAAGCTTATAGTACCCAGCCTTTCAGTCTCTGCAAGAATTCCATACAAGTCAAAATCCTGAAGATAAAAAAAAATAAGTAAAAACAAAAAAAAAAGGCAATATTGAAAACACAACTAAAAATCAAATATCAATATAGAAATAGGTGGATTTGACATTGTACAAAATCTGCAGAAAGCAGATCGAAGATTTTGAAGCAAAGCATTACTGATGCAAGCACCTAAATCTTGAAATTCCATCATAACTAGTACTTGAATCCAAGTCTTACAACATATAGTAGAAAGTGTTTAGGATTAGATTACTTTAAGAAAACTTCAACACTTTTTCTTTAGTGCGTATGTGTGTGTGGATGAAAGAGATGGGAGAGAGAGAGAGAGAGAGAGAGAGAGAGAGAGAGAGAGAACATAAGGCGAGACATCTCCACGTGCTTTTGTGTGTCTCAGACCATAGGCTCAATCAAATTACAATTTATCATATAAATTCTTTTATGACCTCGACCCAAGTCAGTTTGGGTCTCCCGCTTTCCCAAATTACTCAGTATTATATAATATTATTTCATGACCTCTACCCATGTCAATTTGAATATCTCGCTTTCCCTAGCGTTACCCTCAATGTGAACACCACCACCCTTCCACATTAGTCATTGATCTTCCTTGTAAATGTCCCAATAGATGTTCATAAAATAAAAGTGTATTCCAATAATAATCAATTTAACCATGGAGGTTTCAAAGGGTGCTCAAAGTTCAGGTTTCATTGTGTCGAAACCAATTCTTTATCACCAAGAGACTTATGCTTCTATATCAGTCAATAGTATGACCAGTGATAGTTTGTGAGTCATTTTATCAAAGTACCATACCCAAAACAGAGAAAAACTGTTTTCCATTCGAAAAAATAAACTTCACTATGGTTCCCTTTTTCTTGTGTTTAGCTAAATGAAAACAAGTATTTCAGAGCAGGTGTTCGAGCTGAGACTCTCAAAGATTGGGGTCAATTAGTATGAGAGATGGCCAAACCTGCAAAGTTCTAATATTTATTGGCAACATACACATCTCTATAGAGATATACAGAGAGAAAATGCTAATTAATAGATCAGGGAGTTTACCTCAACTCCAGAATTTGATTAGGCGACACTCATATCGGAAGCAGAATCACTACAGCACTAATCATCTGGCATTTCAGCTGAAAATTGAGTATAGCGTGACACAAAATAGCTCGTGTCATCTACACCATCGGGATGTGGTACAAATGCAGCCTGAACATAATCACATAATGAAAAGATCAAAAGACAAAAAAGTGAGCACCAGAAATGGATAATCGTAAATCTTAGTGTCACAAGCCAGACGAAAATCTCGCTTTAACATGATAGACGCAGAAAAGGCTACAGAAATACACATGAACAAGAAAAGAGATGAAATACATGAAAGGTAAGTTGACAAAAGTATTTATGAGAATTTTTTTTGACAAGTGTTGTGGAAACATGCATGAGATGTTTGAAGTGCTTCCACGTTCAATACACAGAAAAGCGTTTTAAAGTTTGTAACTATACACATAAAGACATCATTAAGAACTAAAAGGTAATTGTCAATAAAGAGTTCTATGCTTGCACTTCCCACAAGTCACAATCCACAAATTGCAGTTAGAGTTGCATTTGCTAAACAAACAAGAAATTTACATTTAGGGAAAGAAAGGCTCAAAATTTCACAGATTAGTCCAACAGATACTAAGATATATGAGAAAGAGTACATACTTTTTATCCAAGTTCAAATAAAATACGACAAAACAAAACTACTAAAGGCACCTTTGTCATTGAAATGAACTAGGGTTGTGTTTGGAATGACATTTGTAGAATGCATTCTCATCAATCGTAATCACACGATCCTCTTCATTTCAACTTATTTTAAAGATGCATTCTAAAGCAATTTTCACTTTACTAGAAAAAAACAAGTATTACTTGATTCCAGTAGTTGGAGATGGTATTTTGCATATGAGGACTTGTGGTGGGGGTGGAAATAACCCCATGTCAGCTTTTATAACAAATTATTCTCACTGTATCATGATTTCATTTCCATCGATACCTCTCTTTTGCTTTATTTCTTTCTATACCTGTTGTGCATAAAAAATTGAGACATGAACTTCCACCCCCCCCCCCCCCCCCCCCCCAAAATAAAAAAATAAAAAACTACTATTCCAAACACTACAGTATGCAATCTTTAAGAGGCAGTACAAGCATTAGATTACTATTGCAGCATTACCAGTACAGTTTTGGAACCAATAAGAGGAGCACGGATACCAACCTTTTGTAGTACAAGGGTGTCCCCGTTAACTCCTCTAAAAAAGGAATGAGCTTTTACCTATAAGAAAGTGCAAGCTTGTGATGAAACCCAATATAGAATATACAGGTTTGCCATTAGGAAAACTAAGAAAATAAAAAGAAAAAAACAATCAAATTAGAAAAAAATTAATTATTGTTTTCACAAATGGAAAGCGAGAAATGAGCTAAATTAGGCTCAAGTATGTAACTGTTAGTAGTTAAATTGGGCTAAATTAATTTGTAACTATTAGTAACTATTAGAGAACGGGGGCTTTTCTAGTCATTTCTGTTAGGATTGTGCCTAAAATTCCATTAGTGGAATGATTTCCTAATTATGATTGGATTCCTTATTTGGTGGTTTCCTTATCAAATAAGGATTCCTTTGATGGTGGTGTTAGGAAACTGCGTTCCCAGAATTCGTTGACAGTGCGTATAAGTTGGTACTGCAAAAAAAATTACGTGAAAACTTCAATAACCCTACAAGGGCGGAACTAGGGTTACCTTAAACTGCTAAAACGGATTGCTGTAGTAGACGAGTCGAGAACACGGGCTCGATGACAGCTCACGATCTTCTACCGTATTCCTTTGCTGCTAGAATATCGAACTGAGTGTGGGCTCTTTCGAAATCCTTTCTGTTTTCTACTCTCCCTCTTTTACGCTCTCTTTTCTATTCCGAGTTATAATTCTCTATATAGAAAAACGCAAACTGAGAAGAGAGCCAAAGCAGCATATATATAGGCTACGATAGGGACCATAAGAAGTCAATAAGGAATAAACTTCCTTATGGAATTAGGAAACCCTAATTCGAACTGAATCAGATTCCTATTTCCATAAATTATAATTCATACCACTAAAGAATTATAATTGCACTCCTACCCTTATCTCAAAAATATATTTCGAGCTCCATGTTATTAAATGCTTATTATCTCCCCATGTTAAGATTACAGATATTCATTAATTAAATATAATTACTGACAATCATATTTAATTAATTTCTTAAAATTCCTTGAGATCCTTTGCTTAACTTATCTGATATGTCAGATACAAAATCCACCTGCAGGGTTTGACATAATCAAAACTTATAAGCTTTCTCATGGGGATATCATCAATCCCAAAATTGAGACATGGATTCCATCATTAATTAATATCCACCACACAATTAATATTGCCACCCAATCCAATGAGATATTGACCCATTTAAGGATCTCACCCTTTTAGGGATCAAAGTGTAAATATCAAATGTACGTGTCTACAAATTAACTTAGGATTTAGAGCATAAGCACTCATAATAGTCATGAGGTATTAATTATCTTATAAGTCAGTATAAAGATAATTACCCCAAGTCAGTCCCGTTTAATACACAAAGTGTACCAGCATAGTGAGTTGAAATTATACCGTTTTCCATAGTCAAGACAAACCTACTACAACACCATGCTGCAGTCCTACCGATGGTGTGTCCAATCCCATCTAAGACTGTAAACCAAAATCTTATATTCTATAATATCTGATGGCCTGATCTTCCGTGTGTAAGCCGAACTCTACACACCAAACCACCTACTATATAGAATGAGAGACACACATGCATAATATTAAATAAATAATATAATACAAACATTGCCCACACAGATTCTCATAAAAAATGGATAAACTGATTTTATTAAATGAATAATAAATTAACTGCATAAAGCATGGCTTTTAGTATATATCCCTAATAGGTGGAAGTTCCTAGTTTATATAGGAATGTGTGTAAGAGTATCCCTTGTTATATAAGACTTACCATAGGGGTAAATCCTACTACAACTAGGATTAGGACTATACAATCTCTATAAATATAGGGCTTACTCAAGGGATTGATAAGGTTAGTTGGAAATCTTCTACATACACAAGAGAGGGATACAAACTAGTGAGGGAGAGATTAGTTTCTAGCAATTGTGTGTGTCATATAACTTGGTTGGAGAGTTATACACGCGAGGTCTTGAGTGCTTGTAATCTTCATATTAATCGAGGTGATTGCCTTTGCACATGGACGTAGGCATTGTTGGGCCGAACCACATTTAAATCTTGTTGTGTTTGTTTGTTTGATTTTTCTTTTGTGGTTGTGTCGTTCTTGTTCTGTTTACCTCTATCTTTGTGGGTGTGGTTTCTTGTTGGGATTGTGGGCCCATTCCCAACAAGTGGTATCAGAGCTCGGTTGAGAATCCATGGCAGCTGGAGATAGTTTGCTTAGGGATATGCGAATGGCAATAGAAAAGTTCGATGGCAAGAAGAATTTTAGCATGTGGCAAGTGCGTATGAAGGACGCCTTGGTGCAACAAGGTATAGAGGATGCATTGTGCAGTGAAGATAACAAGCCGGAAGGGATGACCGATAAGATGTGGAAGAGGATTAACTCTAAAGTCGTTAGCACCATGCGGCTTAGTTTGGTGGATGATGTGGTGTACGACATCATGGAGGAGACCTCCGCAAAAGCTTTGTGGGAAAAGCTTGAGGATCTCTATTTGGGGAAGAACTTCACCAACCGTCTTATGTTGAAGCAAGAGTTGTACTCCTTTAGGCGGAAAGAAGGAATTGATCTTCAAGCCCATCTAGGTGAGTTTAACAAGTTATTGTGCGAGTTATCCAACGTTGGCTTCAAACTAGATGACGAGGACAAAGCTATCATTTTCCTTACGTCGGTAAAATCTACCCATAATCAATTATTCAATACATTGTTGTATGGGAGAGATACCATAACGGTGGAACAGGTGAAGAAAGCTCTATTCTCTAGTGAGAAGATGGATAACAAAGAGGAAAAGTTGGAAGATGCACAAGCACTTATTACACAAGGGAGGCCAAGGCAAGGAAAGAAGAACTCTAGTGGGGGCGATAGTGGAGGAGCACGACATAGAACTCCTATGAAGGATAAGGAGTATTACTATTGTGGAAAAAAGGGTCACTTTATGCGAGATTTCCCAGCAAAGAAAGATAATAGTGGTACCGCTACAAACATGTTGGAACATTCAGATGAAGATGTCGTAGAAGTCATGACAATTACAGAGGAGGAGAAGAAAACCACGGATTGGGTTCTTGACTCAGTTTGTTTTGCTCACTTATTTTCGCATGTAGATTGGTTCTCGTCCTACAAACCGATGGAGGCAAAAGTCTATATGGTGAACAACACAGTTGGAGAAATCAAGGGTGTTGGAACCGTTCGAATCAAGACTTCAAATGGGTTGACAAGGCTTTTTGACAGATGTGTTTCATGTTCCGGGTTTGAAGAGAAACATAATTTTCTTGGGAATGTTGGATTCCAAAGGATGCTCGTTTGTCGCGAGGAGAGGCTTCATGAAGGTGAAGCGGGATTCTCGTATAATTTTCTTGGGAAAGAAGGTTGGAAATTTGTACGTTTTGTTGGGAAGTGTAGATTTTGGAGATATCATGAAGAATAAGAGGGTATGGAAGCTGGTGGGGAAATCGATTGAGGGAATAGATGATGAGGCTCCAACAACTTTGATGATGACAACTTCTACTCAAGGTGAAGACAACCACAATAGCAAAGTGCAGCTCGTGCGTTTCGTATTTGACGACGTTGACGATCTCAAGTTCATGGGGGATGTGAACTTGAGTAATGGTATAGCTGAATAGCTTGGGGGATGGCAAAGGTGATGCACTATCGATGTGGAAGTTGAAGATTACAAGATGAAGACTCTGAGGACTGATGGGAAGGAATTTGAGGCAAGGTGAAGATTGTTAGGATTGTGCCTAAAATTCCATTAGTGGAATGATTTCCTAATTATGATTGGATTCCTTATTTGGTGGTTTCCTTATCAAATAAGGATTCCTTTGATGGTGGAAGTTCCTAGTTTATATAGGAATGTGTGTAAGAGTATTCCTTGTTGTATAAGACTTACCATAGGGGTAAATCCTACTACAACTAGGATTAGGACTATGCAATCTCTATAAATATAGGGCTTACTCAAGGGATTGATAAGGTTGGTTGGAAATCTTCTACATACACAAGAGAGGGCTACAAACTAGTGAGGGAGAGATTAGTTTCTAGCAATTGTGTGTGTCATATAACTTGGTTGGAGAGCTATACACGCGAGGTCTTGAGTGCTTGTAATCTTCATATTAATCGAGGTGATCGCCTTTGCACGTGGACGTAGGCATTGTTGGGCCGAACCACATTTAAATCTTGTTGTGTTTGTTTGTTTGATTTTTCTTTCGTGGTTGTGTCGCTCTTGTTCTGTTTATCTCCATCTTTGTGGGTGTGGTTTCTTGTTGGGATTGTGGACCCATTCCCAACAATTTCCCTTGCAGCTTTCATTCCTCCATTCTCTCTCTCTCTCTCTCTCTCTCTCTCTCTCTCTCTCTCTCTCTCTCTCGTGTGGTCAATGACTCCAGTAGTTCTTTTCATCCAGCTTACTTAATCTACCTACTGTATCCAGCTTACTTATTCTGCTTGACAGCAAGGGTACATGCACCAAAGCACTGGTGAGCAAGGGGATTCGAACCCACCCTTAGGGAGACAAAGGCACCCACACTTGTTAGTGGGCCAACCACTTAGGAGGTCATGTAGCTTACTTAAGCAACAATAATTTTCAGTTTGGACTTTGGAGTCACCGAGCCAAGTTTGAATTATGGAGAATTGGAGATGGGTCAAAATTTAAATAAAATAGAATACAAAAACTATATCGTCTCCAACAACATCTAAATATCGTCACCGAGCTAAGCCAACCGTCTTTGTTATATATATGCATATTAAAACTATATGAATCCATTTCTTCTCCAAGAATTAATCCTCATTTCGTCTCCAACAACGTCTAAATAGCCTAAAATATAACCTCAGCTGAGACACAAAGAAACTTCAGGAAAAACAGCCCCAACAAAAGGAGCCAACACTCACAACAATACAAAATAAAGAAAGCCCAAGTGCAAGCAGATACACATACAAAAAGTTATGGATAAACATGTAACGAACATGTATGCCAGATTCTAAGCAAAAAAATAAAAAATGCTCTTGCCCTTCACTTGCATGGGATAGCGAAGCAGCCCTTGCCCCTATCTCTGCTTTTCATCCAAATGAGTACTTTTGTCAATCAATACATAGCAGTGTTATAGAATTGAACTTGAAACTCTAAATGCTCATGAATTAGGTAATAGTGCATACACATGCAGCAAAAAGAGAGTATTGATAAACATTAACATGATAGAGGGCAATAAGAAACTTACATATTGGTTGATGAGAACGATTGCAATATCCTCTCTTGTTGTGAACTCTTTGAATGCCTCTTCAATTTGTTTAACAGTTGTTTCTAAGCCAAAGACTTAGTCATGAGCCAAAGGAAAAGTCAATTAGAAATTCCCTTAAGAATTTGAGAGGAAAAACAAAAGCCTACATTTAGTTACCAGGAAAGCAGAGAAACAACAAAAATTGGAATCTATTACATTTACCCACTTCTGATAATTATAAATTTTCGCATTATCCTAGTTCCTCCATCTTATTGGTAATCAAGTCCAGCATTAATAAATCTTACATTTCTTGACTGAGAGTTTTTTGTTCATTCTGTAACACATTGTAATGCAACCATTGCTTATTAAAATGTGTTGTGTAGATAGAGAATGGGTTTCGAATGGCTAAAATAAGGTAAATTTTACCAACCGTACGTACCTAGAAAATCTTTATCAAGCAGTCTTAGCATTTGGTTCGGGGTTAACTTTAATTTTTTTCCCTTTCTAGAACTTGGTGCTAAAAACATCAATAAAAGTAAGAAACACCCAAACCATCGATATCAAGAGCTCGTTAGGGTTATATTTTAAAATAATCACCTTTTGGAATAAGAGATAAAGCTACAAATTGGAGTTTTTGTAAACAGCTATTTTTTAGCTTTAAAATAGACTTTTTAAGAAGCAGTGAAAAAGCTAAATATAATACAAATGATCAACTTTTTAAAAAAATCACATATAAGTTATTGTTGGCCTCGAAAAAGCTATCCAAAACAGGCTCTAAGCCATTGATATTAATTCAGCAAAACAAATCCCCTCCTCTTTTCCCTAGGTTCCAAGTCATTACCAAAGTTTGTTTGGTTTTGTTTCACATTATCTTTTTCTCTGTCTCCCAATTATACAGACCCTATATTAATAATATCCTTAGAACAAATGTATAAGTTACAATCAAAAATGGATTTATATGATATTGAAAAGATTTTGTGGTTCACAAATGTAATAAACAAATGAGATTAGCTATCTATACTTATTCATTTACAATCTAAAACTTTCCCGCTTAAAAATATATTAGAATTCAGTGATCAATACTTACTACATCACAGTAACTGTGTCCTACATCACATGACTTATGTATTAGATAACCTCTGAAGCTATTGAGCATACGACTACTAAAATGGTAGCAAATTCTGAACTTGACAATTATCATATCTAACATTACCTTTAAGAGAGCATTTTTGCTCACCCAAGCCTTTACTGGGTGACATGTGTCTCATTCTAGAAATTATGTTGATAGTACGGGGGAAAATGGGAATGAAATGGGACACGTCACCTAGTAAAGGCCTGGGTGAGCAATGGGGAACCAAAAAAGGGTGAGCAAAAAATGCTCTCTACTTTTAACAATCTACTAGGTTAGATAAGATATTTTTCTCCCTAAATCCTAAGCGATAGAGTTCATTAGTATAAAAATACACAAACTTAATACACAATGCAACATGCAAACTTCTTTGTAGCACTGTCAACAAGACACATAGATGGAGGATATTAGATTGTTAAGATCACCCAGTTTGTAAAAAAGATCCAAATTTGAAGAGGAAAATATTCTCAGATTGAAGGTTCTATGTTTCCATGAGTCAAAACAAACCTAATCCAAATCAAAACCTAAAACTGGAAATCTATCTATTTTTTTATATATAAGAAATCAATTCAAGCACCTAACAAATACACAAAAGGTCCAATTGAACAATTTCATAACTGAAGCATAAGTAAATGATTTGGAGAATGTAAAATCTGCATCAAACACATGAAATTAACAACATGAGTTCGGGATCATGAAAAAAAATGAATTAAAACAACATCGATAGAAAGAAGAAGAAGAAGAAGCACAAAGTGTCACACCCGTTCCAAAAATTTCATGGTTTTAATATGCATATTCAGATTTTTGTGGATTATCAATGTTAGTTGATAATGGTGGATTGAGATTGACTGTGAGTCAACGGTAAGGTGTTAGTGAGGACACGGGAACATGGAAGTTCATATTGAATAATCATGAGTAAATGACATTTATATGATTTAAATGTTATTTGACCTTATCTGGTATTTCTATGAATAGTAATTATACCTGTGTAGTATAATTCTGGTGAATTTGGATATGATAGTATCATTTTGAGAACTGTGGTGAGAACGTGAGTGATACGTTAATTAAAAAGGTAGGTTGTGTAGAGATTCCACAAATTTGAATTTCGGACGCTATTTTTGGACCCAAACGAAACTTAGTCGAAAACTTTTGGAATTTATAATATTCACTCGTAAAGCTATAAAATGGACGTGTGCGAAGTTTCATGGGTTAATGAGAAGTTTTGAGAAACTTGCGGGGAGGTAAACGTAATTCCCCGAAAGTTTGCCTATATATAGGTGAGGATGAGATTTCATTCTCATCCAAACACTCACAAATATCTAGAAAGAGGATAGAGAAAGGAGATTGAGCCAACGGGCTTTGCGACGACATACGACGACCGTTCGTCTGTCAGATTTTCTCCAGATTTCAGATTTGAACTCGTGGAGGTAAGAGCTACGTTTTGATACTACTTAGGCCATGTTTGGCAAATTTTTGTAAAAATATTAATTCTAGACTTTTGGGGAAAAATCAGGTAAAACTTGTAGGAACCGTCCCAAATTTGAAATCCGACGTTTATTTAGCCCCCTACACGATCCTTCAAAGTTTGAAGAAATTCACACGAGGTATGAATTCTAGATCTATGAAATATATGGATTTTCATGTTTTGGACATCACTTTTGATATTCTTGGATTCGGGCGAAATTCATGTGTTAATTAGGCCCGTTAATTATGCACGTTAAATTATGATAAAAGCACGTATAACTGTTTATGTGAGCATGTTATGTGTCTACTTGGGTCAAAGGGGAGTTTGGTGCAAATTCATCCGGGGTAAGCTCCTCGAACCTTGAGGATTGTGAATTTGATGGAATTTGGAATTTTGGTTGTGTCTGGATTGGAGGTGGGCCCAACCAGGACACGGTACCTGGTATGGAGGAAGGCCCAACCAGTGTACGAGATGCGTGGGAAAGGTGGGCCTCCTACGGCATCGACCGGATGAATGCGTACCACTCACCCTAGAGACTATTTCTATGTGTTTTAGATGCTTAAACCATGAACTGTCATATAAGCATACATTTCGAATTGTACGCTTAGCATATAGTTGAGCAGTGGAGATATACTCCATTGCAGGTAAGAAGAAAGACAAGAAGAAGCGCGATGAGTGAGGCCTATGAACGCCGGGGAAATCACACTTGTATATGCTTTTGTTTTTAAATCCTAAACTGGTGTAAGGATTTGGATATTGTAATATGATGTAATATAAACATGGATTAGTTCGCAGTATTGTAATCTTGTAATTGAACGTCTGTAGTGATGTTTTAAATGTTGTAATTGGAGTTGGTAATGATGGTTTGTGGATATTGAGAAGCATGTGTTAGTATATTTCATTACAGGCTGCCAGCAGGGGAGTAGTCGACTGGACCCAAGGTCAGTCGACTGGACCCCGTGTGTTTGAGACACTGGAAGTGAATAGTAAGAGAAGCAGTCGACTGGATCCCTTGTCAGTCGACTGAACACTGTAGATTTTGGCTACTGCTTCTATTAATGGAAAAGCAGTCGACTGGGTCCCCATATCAGTCGACTGGACCCCTTTTGAGTAAGTTGCATTTCGGGTTCTGCTTAACCCAGTCGACTGGACCTCTGTTGAGGATTTAGAGTTTTAGTTTCTGCCAGGCACAGTCGACTGGACCCTAGTACAGTCGACTGGGCAGTCGACTGAACCTTTGTATTTTGAAATGGATTCTTGTGAACGTTTTCAATTGAACAAATTTCTTTTATAACTCTGATTTTAATGGATTTTATAAACTCAGAGGGTAATGTTCCCTAAGTTTTAATTACCCAGGATTGTTTTATAGTTCTTTCTGCTGCGTATAGTAATATTGATGTTTGGTTGAGCCTTGGTGGCGTGCCACGTGTCCTATTTCCACGCGTAGTGGGATGGGTCGTGACACAAAGCATTGCAGATCTGCAGGGTCGAAGAAGAAGCCCAAAAGAGATAGCGATCGGTGGAGAGAGAGAGAGAGAGATAGAGAGAGTGCCTGGTAATTGATATAAGGTCTGGTGTGTGAGAGAGAGATCTAGCTGTAGAGATCTGGTACATATTTGAGAGTGAGAGACAGAGAGAGAGATCTGTACAGATCTGTGTGTGTGTGTGAGTGTGTGTGTGTGTGTGTGAGAGAGAGAGAGAGAGAGGTTGGAGACTCACCAGAGTTCGACTGAGTGGCAGTGGAGCGACGATGGTGCGGCTGAGTAGCGGTGGAACAGCGGTCCGGTGAGAGGCGGTGGTGTGGCGTACATTCGGTGGTTTCTCTCTCGTCGCCTTCTCTTATCCCATTTATCTCTCTTGACCTAACCTTGGCTTTAATCTGAGAGTGAGAGAGAGGGAGCCAATGGGGGTTTCGGGGAGTAAGAGGGAGAAGAGGGATATGAAAGTGAGCAGATGGGGGTTTTTCGGGGAGTCAGTGTGAGCAGATGGGGGTTTTGGGAAGATCTCGGTGATAATTTAAGAGTGAGGAGGGATATGAGAAAAATTGGGAGGGAAATTAAAGTGTCTAGAAAATATTTCATTGAGGGTACATTTATGGTCTTCACTGTCGAAGACAGTGACTATTGTACCATAACCTTTGTCACTGCTTCATAGCAGTGACAAATATCTACTTTTGTCACCAATAGCAATTTGTCACTGTTGTGGACAGTGACAATTTTGTCACTGCTCATGACAGTGACAAAGCTAGCGAAAAAAAGGGTGACAAATTGGCTGTTTTGGTGTAGTGCGATGGATGACGATCCACCTGAGGAGCCCGAGGTTGCACCTGAGGATGATGCTTCACTGTTCAGGTCAGATGTTGATGACTTTTGAGTTAGGACCTTCAGGGCATAGATTTTCTAGTAGATTTCAGTACTTGTTGTCCACTTTTTGAAGATTTTAGAGATAGCTATTGACCATAGCTTTTGTATAGGTAGCAGCCACTAGTAGTGGTATTGTAAGTAGTTGGCTTCAATGTATGTTCTAGCTTATGTTCCACGGGGCACATAGTTTGACTAGTGTGTACTACATGGTACATCTTTTGGCATATATATTATATATATATATGACTAACATTTTTTGGAGATATCCGTGATGTGATCTTGATTTTGTTATATGCTGATAATATAAAGCTGATAGTTACATTGCTTATTGCCTCATCTTTGATTGTTGTTTCTTCAAGTAGATTGTCGACTAATCGATAGGTCTTTTCACAGGTATACAACACACAAGATCACCATGGCTGGAAACACGAGATACCAAGCTAACCTAGGAGCACCTATCCTGGAGGGTATGGACCCGAAAGGTGTTTTTGAAGCTTTCATGCAGCGGATGGAGCACATTGGAGACACCTATAATCATGCTGCTCACCATCATACTATCCATCACCCTGTCACACCACCCCCGTCGAGGTAGACTGGTGACAAGTTATTGGAACATTTCTGTGCTTTGCGCCCGGAGAAGTTTGATGGCATGACTGAGCCAGTCCTGGAACGTTTGACCCATCACGGCTCAAAATTGCGTCCTCAATTTCCTTAGCATGCATCAACTTGATTTTCAAGCATGATCGAATCCCTAGATGAGACCTTTTTGAATTTAAGATCCAAAGCTTGAGTAGTAGGCCAGTTTGGAGAGGAAAATAGCAAGTTCAAATGATCAGCTGCTGCCTTGCGCCGGTCATTTCAAAAATATTTTTTAAGCTATTTTTACCAACTTTCCTTTTCTTTTCTTTTTTTCTTTTTTCTTTTTTCTTTTTTTTTTTTTTTTTTATTTTTTTATTTTACACATTGTTTCCGTAATAATCAAACAATTGAAGTGTAATTTTTGTAGAGTTTTATTTTCTTTCACCTCATTAAACCACAAACCAATTAGCGAAATCTTAAGATTGAATTGCACATGCTTGAGACTAATATTTGTAGTGCACCATAAACCAAGTTGCCAAGGATATAACCAAATCAGTAGTAAAAAAACACAAATTAAAGAAACCATCCTTGGTTGGTACCCAAGCTATCACACATTACATTGCATATGAGTCTTCTCATAGGAAAAATGAAACACACATTGTTCTTTCGCCCCCACAGAACTACAACTCTTATTATTGTAAACTTCTTAGAAAATAGACAATCTGGGTTCAAGAGGATTAACTAAGCCATTGTCATGAAGTTCATCAGCAAAAAGCAGACAATTTTGGTTTTGGAGGATTAACCAAGCAAATGTCAAGAAGTTCATCAACAGAGGTGTACTTATGGTCAGGATATAGCTTTGAGGCCTCCAAGTCTTCTTCTGTGAGCTCAAAGCTCATTTGCTCACCTTCTATGAATATGTTGTGAAGTATGGACACTGGTATGTTGTCTGGGAAAGGCAAGGCTACAAAACCCATAATAGTTCATACGATTCCAATCACGATCAATGGAATATTATGTGATACTAGTATCAAAGCATTTGAGAACTAAAACATTCTCATTTTTTTTAACTTAAAAGTAGACTTAACTTTTATGCTCATTGGGCCATTTGTTGACTACTGCTATTTTTTCAAATTTAAATCTCAAATGTTTTGATAGTATATACAACCAAAAAGAACTTCCAATGAAAATTCTATCATCCCCAATGTAGTTGAATGTGGCAAAACTATAAACATTTGGAAAACAAATTTCAGATTTAAGTTTTGGAACTATAATATTTTTTGTTATTATTGATTCAATAAAGCTATGACTCTGAATTTATTTATTTTTTTTCATCACAAAAGTGGTTGTAAAATATGTGGCAATGGAACCATTTAAAACAACTTTAAAAAAAAATTCACATGGTCCACTGCATTGAATGTGATCCCACAGGCACATCATTGTGAACAACTTTTGTTAAAAATGTGAGAACCATAAAATTAGCTTATCGATTGGCTTTGGTTTAGGAAATTGTATGATACATCTTATAATTTTTGATCCCAAAATATTGTAACTTAGTCCCAACAATTACAACTTTGAAAACCATATGTTTTAAAATCTAAATAGTTTTCAAAGTTTTTTTTTTTTGCTAAACAAGAAGGGTTTTTTTAAATTATTATTAAAATATTTGGCACAAGGCCAAATAAAACAGTTCACAAAAAAAAAAAATCCAAACCTCAATGACAAAAATCAACACCCAACTTGACAAAAGCTGAAAGCCCATCATGTTGGAACATACTTGTAACATTTTAGATCAAAATTATAACATTTTAGTACCAAATTAGGATGTACAATCAAAATCACTAGAATATATCATGGAATGCTTTTTTTTAAGGGGAAATTCGTAAAAAGGGCATTAAGACAAGCTAAATTGGAATGAAGGACACTTAATAAAACAACTTGATTTTTACTCCTAATTTTTTTTAGACAAAAATATCATCATCTTCGTCATCTAACCTTACTATCAAACCCTAGCCACCATTGCCACTACCCATGCCTAGCCTTCGGCCACCACCACTTCTACCTCCGGCGACCACCACTACCATCTCCGGCGACCTCCTACCACCTCCGGCGATCATCACCTATCATCCCACCATCATTCAACAATCTGACATTCTTAAGAGAAATTTCTCTTAAGAGAAATTTCTCTTAAGATCAGTTGGCCGTGGAGATTTGTGTTGGTGGTGGTGGTGGTGGTGGTCGGGGGTGGTGGTGGCCGGCGGTTGTGGTGGCAATGGAGGGGGAGGAGAGAGAGAGATGGAGGTGGTGGTGGTGGCTATGGAGGGGGAGTAGAGAGAAAGTTAGAGAGAGAATAGAGTTAGTGGTAGTGGCGACGGCAATGGCGGGGCTCTGGCGACGACGAGGATGGCTACGGTGGTGGCGGTTGTGATGGTGGTGGCTATAGAGGGAGGAGGAGAGAAAGTTAGAGAGAGAAAAGAGATGGTGGTGGTGGTGGTGGTGGCTAGAGGGGGAGGAGAGAGAAAGTTAGAGAGAGAAGAGAGTTGGTGGTAGTGGCTCCGGCGACGGCGACAGCTCCGGCGATGGCGACAACTTCGACGACGGTGACGATGATGTCGGCTCCGGTGGTGGTGGTTGTGATGGTGGTGGCTATGGAGGGAGGAGGAGAGAAGATGGTGGTGATGGCGGTGGTGGTGGCTCCTTGTGTGGGTGTTTGATTATGGCTTATTCTTTAGTCTAACTTAGCCCAACTTTAAGGGTCTTACACCAAATCTCCCCTTTTTTAATACCATCAATGACCTATATAGAAAACTATTTAGGTATATAGTATTTATGAAAGCAACTACATAAAAAATTATATAGAATATATCATGGGATGCTTTTTTAATGCCATAGCATGTCGGTCAATATGAAAATTATGTGAACTAGAAACACTCAAAGAAGACAAGATAAAACCTTAAATACACTAGAAACGGCACCCAACTGCAGTCCTCGTTAAAATAGAGTAGTTACCCTCTGTTTGGTTTGGTTGCTGTTTTATTTTAGTCTTTATAGTTTTAATTGTATAAATTTAGTCTCTGAATTTTTAAATAGAAGCAATGTGAATCGAATATCCAATTTTGTGATAAAAGTTAACGGAATTTACTGACTTGCTATGCACTATCACGCTTTGTAGGGGCAAACATGGAACTTGTGCATTGCAGTAGGTGAATTTTGTCAAATATTCTGACATATTGAGACATTTAGATCATATTGTTCCTATTTAAAGACTTCAAAGAACAAATGATGCAATTGAAACTAAATAAACTAAAATGAGACAGAGACCAAATTTCAGGGGTCTATTTTATCTTTAAGCCTTTGTGAAAATCATAACTTTATTCTAATTAAAATCCTTACTCTGAGAGAGCTTGACAAGTTCTTGGTCAGGGACATGAACAAGTTTGACTGATCGACCAGTCTTTTTCTCCCAAAGAGAAATCAAATCAAGTTGTGAGACAATGTTACCGAGGGGCCTACACACAATGACCCGATTGGCCACCCTCTCATCTGTTGCCGCTTTCACAGCGTATGCCGCCACGTCTTCCTCGTAATTTAGTACAGCTGCACCCGCACACACATTCACCTTCTAGTGAGAGAAAGTATATATATATATATATGTACATAGATAATTTAGATCATTTGAAGTCGATGGGTACGTTATAATTAATTAACCTGACTTAGACCAAGCTCATTTGCCAGTCTTTTAGCTAGCTCTAGCCGTTTGGTTCTCATGTGATCCAATCACTACATTTGTGATTAATATACTTTTTCTGCTAATTTTATAAACAGGTTGTCAAAAAGTTCAAAAAGTTTCAGTATATTATCATAACTTTAAAAAATATGGGAGGAATTTAAAGTAGCTCACAAAATCCAAAATTTCTAAAATAGATCCCCTTATATTTCTTTTCCTTTCTATTTTTCTCACAAATTTTCTTGCTAACCGGAAAGAGTTTGGGGGTTGATTTCAACTTAGTCATCATATTTCAAATTTTCTCAAATTCTCCCAAATTTGATATGTGTTTAAATTAGGTCCAATAACAAAATATGGTTGCCAATTTTTGAAATCTCCGTTGCTAAAGATTGCCTATCATGTAATTTTCTAGTATGTCCCTCCTTTTTGTCCTTTCGACTAAGAACAATACTACACACACACACACTCTCTCTCTCTCTCTCTCTCTATATATATATATATATATATTGTTAGACACTAAGGCTCTGTTTGGTTCATGAATTTTTTGAGGTAAATGAGAGGGGAATTGAAAACAAATTAATTCCTTTTATCCTATGGATGGAACTAATTTTCTATTTTATTTTCCTTTTTTCTCTCTATTCCCTAACTAAAGCTAGCCTAAAGGTGCAAAAAAGTTGACAACAACTAACCCTTGGCTTCACCACTTCCATAAACAACAACTTGTTCAAGCACTTCATGGGGATGAAGCAAGTAATCAACAAAATAGGCTGCAAATGAATTAGCAGAAACATAAGTGTGTGGTATTCCAGCCTCTTCTGTTGCCCTTCTAATCTTCTTCTTGTTATCAAGCAGAGCCTTGAAAGGTGGCAAACACCCCCTTATTCTGTCAACTTCATTTCCAAATTCGGATGGAACAAACCTCTGATATAAAAAGAAAAACACAAGGGCTTGTTAGGAAATCATTAAAACTATGACCATGTTCAGACATCTATAATTATTCTCGTATTTTATTTTAATAAACCAATATTTTCTTGATTTAATAAACAACCAGTTTTGGGGGTATTTTTAGGAGCTGTTTGGAATTTCAAAGATTCAATCTATGGTTCATGTGTAAACCAATTCTACAAATACAAGCATTTGGTGGATGCATATTTTTAGCACAAAAATTTCACCACTTATCTAATATCTCTCTTAAAACTGATTTAATTTTTCATTAACCAACATGACATTGGTTCTCATAAAACTAGATAGAAAGTGAGACTTAAACTTAACCAAATCATATTTCAAATATTTCCAAACAAGATCATGTACTGTTACTTCAATCTACTTCTTGTGAAAACCAACTTCATGTTGTTTGATAAAGAAACTGTATTATGAGTGATTCTAGGTTGAGACAAACTCTCATGCAAATAAAATGGCCAATTCACAAACACTTTAATTCGTAGAATCAGTTCAACCACTTGTCCAGAACCAATTTTACGCATTCCCAAACAGTCTCTTAAATACAAACTCCCAAGTACATAACCATAAAACGACTACGCAATCACTGAACTATTCATAACTGGTTCTTTTATTACCTAAACAACTTCTTAAGTATTATAAAACTAAGTAAAGATTAATTTACAAAGAAAAAATAAGTAGTTAGAAATCGATCACCTTTATGTTGCCTGCCTCTTTCATGGCGCTTATTATTTTGAGTTGATCCATATGTTGAGGAACTGCAAGTGTAGATATAACTATATCTACTTGTTTAAGCACACCGACAAGCTTCTCATGTTCATCCAACTCACCCTGTCTCACATAATTGAAAAATATGATACATATTAATATTAGATACACAAGTTACTATAACAAAAAAGTTGATTACTATATATGTATGTGTGTGTATATATATATGAGTATAATGCTTTTCGAATTTGGGATATCCCAAATGTTACGGGAGTAGTACCACATGCAGTGTAGTACCACGATCACGATCACTGTTAAAGCATTTGAAAATCAAATTTGGAATGAGAAGGAGATCATTAATTCCTCTATATAGAGAGAGAGATGTATAAATGGGCAAATGTGTACATATACATGGAAGAAATTAGTACTTGGAAAATATTGACTCCCATGGATTGAAGTTCTTTATGCAACTCTAGCTTGGAAGGATGAGAGTTTGATTTGATTGGTCTCACATAGGCATAAGTTGGATGGCCCATGGAGACACTGGCCTTGACCATATATTTTCCAAGGTAGCCAGTGGCTCCAAATATTAGAATATTGCTCTTCTCAATGCCCATGGCTAGCTGTGGGAACTCAAAATCTTTTCTTGATTACCTTTGCTTGCTAAGGAAATTTGTGTGCTGTATACTTGAGAGCAAGAGCCTTTTTTATAGACGGAATGAGCTAGGTGACTATCAACTAACTTACCTTAGAAATAGAACGAAAGATCAAAATAAGGGAACAACAATACATTAGAATATTACCTTACATTAGATTTGTGATAGGATCCAACTCTATAGTGATGTTTAATTTGACTTCAATTAAATTATTTCGTTTCTTATACGTTTCAACTTTCATGCCGTTCCTCGCCCATCATTCTGATTTTATTTTATTTTTCTTCATTTAAAGTTTGTAGAAATTTAGCTGAAAGTTTTTATAAGCAACTGCCAAGAGTTTACAGTACAATTTTGATTCTTAATTAGTTAAAAAGTTACTAAAAGCAAAAATTTCACTAAATATTCATGTATGGTTCAATAACATTTCACTTAATAATCATGTATGGTCCAGTGAAATATTTTCACTTAATATTCATGTACAGAGGACCTTTCCCTAATCAAGAGTCTCCTTAAACTAAATTGTATACGGGACTTATTGCTAAATTGTACTAAATTTTGTTGTTTCTAGATCTTGTGCATATTTCCTTATTTATTTATTTAATGTAAATTTTTTTTTTTTAAAAGAGGTCTTGTGCATATTTTCTAATCCAAGTTTTTATTTCTGAATTAGGGAAAAAAAAAATTGGTACTGTTGAATTTGGAGGGTTGTATGGGTTAATATGAGTTGTTTGCTGATTTTTCATGGCCATACGTTCATTGGATTTAGTCGTATTGACCATAAACTTGCCTCAAGTTGAGCTGCTAGATTTATTTTTAATATTTTTTTTTTATTATTAATAGAGTTATTTATTACAAAACAATTTGTTGACTTCTCCGCCTTTCTTAAAATAATAATAATGCTATTGAGCATATAATTAAAAAGGATGTCTTAATTTTCAAGCACTATAATCAAAAAGGATGTCTTAATTTTCAAGAGAACGTGAATGAACTATGAAGGTCGCTCCACCATGTTATTATATTAATGTTGTATAATGCACTAATCATACATGTTTTCCGTATCATAATCACTTTCTAATAATTACCCTTTTTTATAACAAATGATGATGTCAAAATTTGGATAGAGATAAATTAGAGCAGTTTAAGGAGAGAGAGAGAGAGAGAGAGAGAGAGATATTGGTTTTTGTATGTGGTTCGGCCCTGTTAATAAAGGAACATACGTCCACGTGTGTGTTTGAGTACGTTCATTATATTGTAAAAAGCCGGGGACCTATGGTGAACGAACAATAGTTTGAAGCTACCATAGGTCGGCCGGACGTGATGATGACTGCTATAGAGGTGCTGTATAGACCGAAAAGTTGATCCCTTTCTATGAGAGTGAGTGGTCTCTTTTATAGATGCAAGAGGCATACTCGTACAAGAAAATTATACCGATTAGGTAATACAATCTGATTTAGAATTGATTGGCATCAATCGTGGTGGGGTTTCCTAAATGAATTAGGAAACAATTTGCATTTTCCATTAGTCTTCTTGCTGAGATAGGAAACTGTTGGAGTCTGAACATTTTGGGACGCGCCTCTGAGTTAGCTGACCTGAACCTGAATTGTATTGTAATTGGACTGCGTATTCCGACCCACAGGTCGGGGTAGGAACCGGTGTTGGGTTTATGCCCTCAAACCATTACTTTATGTATGACATTAGCATTTTAATATATGGATATCAGTTTTATATTTCATTATGTATGTTTCTTTCATGAGATGATTTTCAATCCTTAAGTATCATAGTAGCTAATTCGTGTGTGTATGAGACACATACAAGTGAGGTATGAATTACCATCCTTTGATACTTAAAGCTTGTCACAGTGGATGATGAGACTAGATATCTCATCAGGTATACACTGTAGCATAATTAACTACCATTGGATGGAGTGATTAATCTCAATCACTAGAGTGTCACTCTTAGTTAATATGCTAGTGCTTATAGTGCATTGACGGACCTGAGCTTTCCTATTGACACTTAATGCTGTCAAACAGTCAATAGGTACTCATAACTTGTATAAGGTACATGTTCTCAATTTTGCGAGGATTATGAACACAGACTGTAGATATGGCTGCTTTGACTTACCAATCAGTGAGGTCTATAGAAGATCAACACCTGGGTATCTTGGGTATATCATGTTCATAGGGTTGTGAACATATATTGTCAAGATAGAATCTACCCTCTGTTTCAGAGGAAGCATTCTCTTGAGAATGTCACCAAATCGATTACTGAGTACTGCAGTCTTGTTGATAAGAGTTATCAACATGTTTGGTAATCATGAGAGGTGAATGGGACTCAAGAAATATAAGAAGTAACCATGACGCTGGGGGGGTCTATGGAGCGCATAGACCAGATTTATCAGTACGATTGGGCTGATGTTGGGTTGGCCATCCTATATTGGCATATGGGGGACATCTCTCGAGATCGGCCGGCCTCTACTGGTGGTTTCTGGAGGGCGTGTGAGGTATACAACACTTTTCTTTTTTTCTTCTCACTTTATTTTATTTTTTATTTTTAATTTTTAATTAATTTTCAAAAGAATGTGACCCTCACACTTCTATCTCTTTTGTTTTGCAGATTTGGTCCCACGAGTATCTCCATATGATGTTGCATAGGACGCGACCAGCGAACGCCTTCATCATGCCCCAGGGGCTGAAGTGGGCGAAGAACCGGATGGGGTGAAAGACTGGGGCCCACGATTTCATCTCATTCAGGAACTTCCTGACGACTTTACAAGTACAACATGTGGAGTGGCAGCCCTGGAGGGACCTGCTTCATGAGGCTCCGGACGGAATACGGCGGTCGGGTGGGTACGACCCGATGAGGATCCGATTGGATGGCCCCGATGCCAGGGAGTGGTGTCATACCCGTTCCAGAAATTTATGATTTTGAACATGCATTATTTGAGATTTTGAAATATTAATGTTTATTAATATTGCGTTGAGGTTGACTGTGAGTCAACGGTAAGGTGTCAGTAAGGACACGGGAACATGGTAGTTCATATGGCATGAGCATGACTAAATGACATTTATATGCTTTAAATGTTATTCGACTTTATCTGGTATTCCTATGAATAGTGAATTATACCTGTGAAGTATAATTTCTGGTATTTTCGGTATTGTTTGTTAACATTTTGAGAACTGTGCTGAGAACGTGAGTGATACGTTAATTAAAAGGTAGGTTGTGTAGAGATTTCCACAGAATTTAGTTTCGGACATTATTTTTGGACCCAAACGAAACCTTGTCGAAAACTTTTGAAATTTATAGTTTTCACTCGTAAAGTTATAAAATGGACGTGTGCGAAGTTTCATGGGTTAATTAGAGGTTTGAGAAATTCGTGGGGAGGTAAACGCGATTTTTGAAGAGTTTTTCTATAAATAGGTGTGGGGGGGGGGGGGGGAGGGGGTGAGATTCATTCTCATCCAAAACCCACAAATATCTAGAGAGAGGAGAGAGAAGGGAGATTTGGTTGCCACAAGCTTGCCGGCGACATACGACGACCGTTCGTCCGTCAGATTTTCTCCAGATTTTAGATTTGAACTCGTGGAGGTAAGATCGTCGTTTTGATACTACTTAGGCCGTGTTTGGCCAAGTTTTGTAAAAATCTTAATTTTAGAATTTTTGGGAAAAACAGGTATAAACTTGTAGGAATTTTCTCAAATTCGAAATTCGACGTTTATTTAGCCTTCTAGTCGATCCTTCAAAATTTGGGGGAAATCGCACGAGGTATGAAGTTCTAACTTATGAAATATAAAGAAATACATGTTTTATATTTCGACGACGAAATTGAGATCCGGGCGAAATTCATGTGTTAATTGTAGGCCCGTTAATTATACACGCGCTAAATTGTGAAAAGCATGTCTACTTTTACGCGAGCACGTTGAGTTGTCTATGTGGGTCAAAGGGGAGTCTTATACAAATTCATGCCGGAGTAAGCTTCTCGTTGTTTGAGAATTTGAGTAGCGACGGCTACTGTGCATGGTTGTAGGCTTAGACTTGCCATGGCACTTGTGGGATGTAATGGTTGTAGGCTTGGACTTTCCATTGACATCGCGGTTTAAGGCTTGGACTTGCCGCTACCGGATGGATGCATATTTTTCTCCCTAGAGACTATTGATATGACTTATGAGATTAAAGTATGTTATGTCATATATTGCATATGTTAGACTTGTGCACTAAGTATATAGCTGAGCAGTGGAGATTTACTGCATTGCAGGTAAGAAGAAAGACAAGAAGAAGCGTGATGAGTGAGGTCGTTAAAGAACGGCGGGGAAATCACTTGTATATGTTTTTTTTTAAATTCCTAAAACTTAGATAAGGATTTGGGTTTTTGTAATATGTTGTAATAGAACCATGGATTAGTTTCGTGGTGTTGTAATCTTGTAAATTGAACGTTGTAATTATGTGTTATATGTTGAATTTCAGTTGGGGTTGTGTTAGTGTTGATTGTGGATAAGCATAAGTTGTAATAGCACAATAGGGCTGCCCAGCAGGGGATCACTCGACTGGACCCTGGATCAGTCGACTGGATCGCTGTATTGAATTGGTTACTGCTTTGTTTCGTCTGAGGTTCAGTCGATTGGGTTGAGAAAACAGTCGACTAGATGGAGCCCCAGACCTAGACATTCTGCTGGATTGGGCACTAGTCGACTGGACATTTTCAGTCGATTGATAATTTTAGGCACCAGTCGACTGGGTCCCCGACACAGTCGACTGGATGGGCTGTTTTATTTTTGAAACCTCTGTCTGAGATCACCAGTCGACCGGACCCTCGATCAGTCGACTGGACCTCTGTTTTCAAAACTGTTTTCTTTTGTAAGGATTCAATGGCCAAAACTTTTTATAACTCTGATTTTCATGGATTCTCATAATGTTTTCGCTGCTATTTTACTTTAATGGAACTAGATAAGCCTTGATGGTGTGCCACGTGTCCTATTTCCACGCGTAGTGGGATGGGTCGTGACATTTATTGGTATCAGAGCAATAGGTAACAAAACTTTGGGAACGTTCGACGACGAGAGGAGTGTTGAGTGAATTGTCACATATTCTAAATTGCATTCATACATATTAGAGATGTTTGATGCATATGTATGTTGTTTTTACATACATGCTATTGTTATTGTTGTACATACATAGGGTTTATGCATTGAGAACTACAGGATTGTAATTATGGATGACCGAGAGTTATCACCACATACCCGACGAATGAATGAAATGGTAGAGATGATGGGGAATATGGGGGAAATGATACGGAATATATATAGCGGAGCGACTGCCTCCCACACTCCACATCGAAGTGGAACCAATAACTGTAGTGCATGCACCCGAAAATAGGGGTATAAGATCAATATCTGAACAGTTTGCTCGAAAGAAACCGATTGAATTTCTTGGGACACCCGATCCAACGCTCGCAGAACATTGGATAATGGACATGGAACGAATCTTCCGATCTATCCCAATGACCGATAGGGAGAAGATGGAAAATGCAAGTGATGTACTGAAGGGTGAAGCCCAGAACTGGTGGGTAAATGTACTAGATCAAGGGGCACCGATTACTTGGGAAGGATTCAAGGCAGAATTCAATCGCAGGTTCTTTCCGCGAGCCGCCTACAATGCGAAGAAGCGAGAATTTGATAACCTGAAGTAGGGAGATATGATTGTAACCGAATATACTTCCAAGTACAATGCCTTTTTGAGATTTGGAAAGGGTTCCGTACCAAAGGAGGAAGGTAGGGCAAGGATATTTGAAGAGGACTTAAGGGAAAATATCCGTTTGAGGGTAGAGACTTACGAGCATTCGACCGTGGCAGCAGTACAACAAACGGCACTTGTGGCCGAGAGTGGAATGGAAAGGTCGAGGCAGAATCAGCACGGTAAACGAAGCAATGAGAGTGGGGATAGGAACCAAGGTGGATCTTTCAAGAGGCCGTTTCAAAGAGGCTCTGGTTCTAGTTTCAATGATTTCAGGGGAACGTCAAGTAACATACCGTTGTGTTCGCTTTGCAACCGACCACACTCAGGTCGATGTTTCATGACCAAACCCCAGAACAGGAACCAAGGCGGGGGTAGTACTAATTCAACACCCGACATGAGAGGCAAGTGTTATGATTGTGGAGTATTTGGGCACCAAGCCAAGGATTGCCCGAGGAGGTATTCTCAACAAGGAGCTAGTTCTATGGCTTCCAGTGGGTCGAAGCCTAGACAATCCAATGACGGGGGACAAAGGACGGAACAACGTCAAGGAAGAGCATATCAGATGAACCCAGGAGATATGACTGCTTCCGAGACAGTAGTCTCAGGTATGGTGCTTGTATGTTCACACTTAGCACGCATACTTGTTGACTCGGGATCTACGCATGCATTTGTATCGCATGCTTTTGTTGAACATTTGAATGTTAAATCGGCACCGTTAGGATATGAATTGTCTATTGCTGTGCCACTAGTAAATCGATAATGACGTCTACTATATATAAGAACTGTGAGATCAAATTAGGTGAGAAATTGATGACCTTAGACCTTATACCGATTGCGGTGAACCATTTCGATGTGGTACTGGGAATGGATTGGTTAGCTTTTAACCAGGCCACAATAGACTGTGAACGGAAAGAGGTTAATTTTCGATCACCGGTGCATGGGAACTTTTGTTTCCAAGGGAATGGGGTTATACCGCCTCCGTATTTGATTTCAGCTATCCGGGCGGGAAGGTTATTGAAAAAGGGATGTCAAGGATTCCTATGTTCAGTGACTGATGTCTCAGCGACTGAATTAAAAGTATAAGGCATTCCGATAGTACGAGAATATCTAGATGTATTTCCTGACGACCTACCAAGTGTTCTTATTGAGAGAAAGGTTGAGTTCACCATTGAGGTTATACCAGATGCAAGACCCGTATCAAAGGCACCGTATAGAATGGCACCCATAGAATTGAAAGAGCTGAAAATTCAACTACAAGAACTACTTGACAAGGGTTTCATTCGACCAAGAATTTCGCCATGGGGAGCTCCAGTATTGTTTGTAAAGAAGAAAGATGGCTCCATGCGTATGTGTGTTGATTACCGGGAACTGAATAAGTTAACAATCAAGAATAAGTACCCGTTACCCAGAATTGATGACCTATTTGATCAACTTCGTGGGGCACAAGTATTCTCTAAAATAGACCTGAGATCAGGTTACCATCAGTTAAAAGTAAAGGCCGAAGATGTTGAGAAAACTGCTTTCAGAACGCGCTACGGACACTATGAGTTCTTAGTTATGCCGTTTGGGGTTACGAATGCACCAGCCGCGTTCATGGATCTTATGAATCGAGTATTCAAGGATTATTTGGATGACTTTATGATTGTATTCATTGACGATATCCTTATCTATTCACCGAGTGCGATAGAACACGAGAACCACTTGAGGTTGATACTTCAGAGATTGCGAGAGAAACAATTATTTGGTAAATTCAAGAAATGTGAATTTTGGTTGTCTAGTATTACTTTTCTTGGTCACGTGATTGGCAAGAATGGAGTATCAGTTGATCCTCACAAAGTAGAAGCTGTATCTAATTGGCAGAGGCCGACATCCGTATCTGAAATTCGAAATTTCTTGGGATTAGCAGGGTACTACCGCCGTTTTATTGAACATTTCTCAAAGATTTCTTTGCCAATGACCAAGTTGATGAGGAAAGGGACTACCTTTGAATGGAGTCAAGAATGTGAAGACAGTTTCCAAGAGTTGAAGTCACGTTTGACGAAAGCACCAATATTGACAGTACCATCCGGAACCGAAGGATTTGTAATCTATAGTGACGCTTCGTATCAAGGGTTGGGATGCGTGCTTATGCAAGGTGGCAAGGTGATTGCTTATGCTTCTAGGCAGTTAAAGACACACGAAGTTAATTATCCGACTCATGATCTTGAATTAGCCGCAGTAATTCATGCTTTGAAGATTTGGAGACACTACCTGTACGGAGAAAAGTGCGAGGTATTCACGGACCACAAGAGTGTGAAATATATTTTCACCCAACGGGACTTGAATATGAGACAAAGAAGATGGTTAGAATTGATGAAGGATTACGATCTTTGGATAGAGTATCACCCGGGAAAGGCCAATGTGGTGGCCGATGCATTAAGCCGGAAGACGCCGAGGAATTTAGCCGACGAGCTAACACAACAAAAAGAATTGATAAAAGAGATGGAACGCTTAGAATTGGATGTGATTCCAGGAACAAATAATGGTTTAAGGATGGCAATCATAGCATACCCAGATATTATTGATGAGATCAAGAAGGAACAATTTAACGATGTCTATTTATGCAAAATGAGGGACGAGATACCTTTGGGAAAGCGACCTGGTTTTGTATTAGGATAAGGAACGTTGAAACTGGGAAACCGATTATGTGTACCGAATATGAAAGACTTGAAAGAGAGAATTCTAGAAGAAGCTCATAGTACAAAATATTCAGTGCACCCAGGAAGTAATAAGATGTACAGAAACCTGAGGGAAAACTTTTGGTGGAAGGGCATGAAGCGTGAAGTCGCTAAATTTGTATCTGAATGTTCGGCATGTCAACAGGTTAAAGCAGAGAGACAAGTACCCGCGGGGTTACTACAGCCATTGCCAGTGTCGGAATGGAAGTGGGACGAAATCACGATGGACTTTATTTCAGGATTTCCCCAATCATCCAACAAGAATGACAAGATTTGGGTTATAGTCGACCGATTAACCAAGTCAGCTCATTTTCTACCAATTAAGACTACTAAGCCGTCCAAATTAGCAGAATTGTATGTTAAAGAGATTGTAAGACTACATGGAGTCCCAGCTGTGATTGTATCAGATCGTGATAGTAGTTTTACGTCGAGATTTTGGGGAAGTTTACAAAAGGCTATGGGTACGAAATTGAGTTTTAGTACCGCATTTCATCCTCAGACCGACGGACAGTCAGAGCGTACGATTCAGACCTTGGAAGATATGTTGAGATTGTGTGTGTTAGACTTTGGGAGTAATTGGGAGCACCATTTGCCGTTAATTGAATTTGCGTATAACAACGGATTTCAGTCAAGTATTGGTATGACACCGTATGAAGCTTTGTATGGCCGAAAGTGTCGATCACCGGTTTGTTGGACCGAGGTTGGAGAAAGAAGGTTGTTAGGACCTGAGTTAGTACAGGTGACTACTGAGAAGGTGAAGTTGATTCAAGAGCGACTTAAGGTAGCTCAGAGCCGTTATAAGAGCTATGCAGACTCTAAACGACGACCGATGAATTTTGAAGTGGGAGATTTTGTATACTTGCGGGTATCGCCTTCGAAAGGCATTGTACGATTTGGAATGAGGGGAAAACTCAATCCAAGACTTATAGGACCTTTTGAGATTCTAGAGAGAGTAGGGCCGGTGGCTTATCGATTGGCCCTGTCATCAGAATTGGAACATGTGCATAACGTATTTCACGTATCAATGTTGAGACGGTGTATGTCAGATACGAGTAAGATCATTGTACCTGAACCGCTGCAAATGCAGGGAGACTTGACTTATGTGGAACAACCGGTCGAGATTCTAGATCGAAAGGAACAAGTCTTGAGAACTAAAACGATTCCGATGGTAAAAGTATTGTGGCGTAGTCACACGGTTGAAGAGGCTACATGGGAAACTGAGGAAGACATGAGGAATGAGTATCCGTACTTATTCGACGCATGAGGTAAAGTTTGGGGACAAACTTCCTTTTTGGAGGGGAGAGTTGTCACACCCGTTCCAGAAATTTATGGTTTTGAACATGCATTATTTGAGATTTTGAAATATTAATGTTTATTAATATTGAGTTGAGGTTGACTGTGAGTAAACGGTAAGGTGTCAGTAAGGACACGGGAACATGGTAGTTCATATGGCATGAGCATGACTAAATGACGTTTATATGCTTTAAATGTTATTCGACTTTATCTGGTATTCCTATGAATAGTGAATTATACCTGTATAGTATAATTTCTGGTACTTTCGGTATTGTTTGTTAACATTTTGAGAACTGTGGTGAGAACGTGAGTGATACGTTAATTAAAAGGTAGGTTATGTAGAGATTTCCACAGAATTTAGTTTCGGACGTTATTTTTGGACCCAAACGAAACCTAGTCGAAAACTTTTGAAATTTATAGTTTTCACTCGTAAAGTTATAAAATGGACGTGTGCAAAGTTTCATGGGTTAATTAGAGGTTTGAGAAACTCGTGGGGAGGTAAACGCGATTTTTGAAGAGTTTTTCTATAAATAGGGGGGGGGGGGGGGGTGAGATTCATTCTCATCCAAAACCCACAAATATCTAGAGAGAGGAGAGAGAAGGGAGATTTAGCTGCCACGAGCTTGCCGACGACATACGATGACCGTTCATCCGTCAGATTTTCTCCAGATTTTAGATTTGAACTCGTGGAGGTAAGATCGTCGTTTTGATACTACTTAGGCCGTGTTTGGCCAAGTTTTGTAAAAATCTTAATTTTAGACTTTTGGGAAAAATAGGTATAAACTTGTAGGAATTTTCTCAAATTCGAAATCCGACGTTTATTTAGCCTTCTAGTCGATCCTTCAAAGTTTGGGGGGAATCGCACGAGGTATGAAGTTCTAACTTATGAAATATAAAGAAATACATGTTTTATATTTCGACGACGAAATTGAGATCCGGGCGAAATTCATGTGTTAATTGTAGGCCCGTTAATTATGCACGTGCTAAATTGTGAAAAGCATGTCTACTTTTACGCGAGCACGTTGAGTTGTCTATGTGGGTCAAAGGGGAGTCTTATACAAATTCATGCCGGAGTAAGCTTCTCGTTGTTTGAGAATTTGAGTAGCGACGGCTACTGTGCATGGTTGTAGGCTTGGACTTGCCATGGCACTTGTGGGATGTAATGGTTGTAGGCTTGGACTTGCCATTGACATCGCGGTTTAAGGCTTGGACTTGCCGCTACCGGATGAATGCGTATTTTTCTCCCTAGAGATTATTGATATGACTTATGGGATTAAAGCATGTTTTGTCATATATTGCATATGTTAGACTTGTGCACTCAGCATATAGCTGAGCAGTGGAGATTTACTCCATTACAGGTAAGAAGAAAGACAAGAAGAAGCGTGATGAGTGAGGCCGTTAAAGAACGCCGGGGAAATCACTTGTATATGTTTTTTTTTAAATTCCTAAAACTTAGATAAGGATTTGGGTTTTTGTAATATGTTGTAATAGAACCATGGATTAGTTTCGTGGAGTTGTAATCTTGTAAATTGAACGTTGTAATTATGTGTTATATGTTGAATTTCAGTTGCGGTTGTGTTAGTGTTGATTGTGGAGAAGCATGAGTTGTAATAGCACAACAGGGCTGCCCAGCAGGGGATCAGTCGACTGGACCCTGGATCAGTCGACTGGATCGCTGTATTGAATTGGTTACTGCTTTGTTTCGTCTGAGGTTCAGTCGATTGGGTTGAGAAAACAGTCGACTGGATGGAGCCCCAGACCTGGACATTCTGCTGGATTGGGCACCAGTCGACTGGACATTTTCAGTCGACTGATAATTTTAGGCACCAGTCGACTGGGTCCCCGACACAGTCGACTGGATAGGCTGTTTTTTTTTTTTGAAACCTCTGTCTGAGATCACCAGTCGACCGGACCCTCGATCAGTCGACTGGACCTCTGTTTTCAAAACTGTTTTCTTTTGCAAGGATTCAAATGGCCAAAACTTTTTACAACTCTGATTTTCATGGATTCTCATAATGTTTTCGCTGCTATTTTACTTTAATGGAACTGGATAAGCCTTGATGGCGTGCCATGTGTCCTATTTCCACGCGTAGTGGGATGGGTCGTGACAAGTGGTACTTAGGCGAGAGAGTGACCAGGCAGTCACTGATGGCTCCTGACTATTTCATGCCACATCCCCCTCCTATTTCCATGAGGGCCATGGATAGGCTCCACGGCACCCAGCTCACGGCTGCTTTTGAGGGAGTTTCGATTCAGGCGCTCGTGGAGTCTCCCGATGGATACGCAGCTTTCCGAGCTGCGAGGCTGATGAGGAACTTCCCTATGATGGAAGTGACTCGGGTGAGTCCTCTTTGCTTCTGCACTCTTTCTTCTATTTTGAGTTTACAAGTGTTTTATTATTGATTACATTTCTTCTACTTGCAGCCTGTTCCTGCTGTGACTCAGGCCCCGGCTTTGCCGCCTTGGGATTGGAGTATTAGGACCGTTTCCTACGGTGAGCAGGTTGTGATTGAGGTTCCCCGGTATCCTGCGGGTGCTCCCGTCATTCCGCTCCAGTATGATCATGTCCCGCGAGACTACGCGGAGGAGGGCCAGCTTTAGGCTCATAGTGTTAGAGAGTGGGTTCACAGCCGGGAGTGGAGGGTAAGCTTCTAGAATCTCCATTCTCGATTGTTGCATCCTCAATTTCCTTGGCATCAACTTGATTTTCAAGCATGACTGAATCCCTAGATGAGACCTTTTTGAAATTAAGATCCAAAGCTTGAGGAGTAGGCCAGTTTGGAGAGGAAAATAGCAACTTCAAATGACCAGCCACTGCCTTGCGCTTGTCATTTCAAAAATATTTTTTAAGTTATTTTTACCAACTTTTCTTTTCTTTTTTTTCTTTTTTCTTTTTTTAATTTTTTATTTTACACGTTGTTTTCCGTAATAATCAAACAATTGAAGAGTAATTTTGTAGAGTTTTCTTTTCTTTTACCTCATTAAAACCACAAACCAATTAGCGAAATCTTAAGATTGAATTGCACATGCTTGAGACTAATATTTGTAGTGCACCATAAACCAAGTTGCCAAGGATATAACCAAATCAGTAAAAAAGAAACACAAATTAAAGAAACCATCCTTGGTTTGTACCCAAGCTATCACACATTACATTACATATGGTATGAGTCTTCTCATAGGAAAAATGTAACACACATTGTTCTTTCGCCCCCACAGAATTGCAACTCTTATTATTGTAAACTTCTTATAAGACAGACAATCTGGGTTCTGGTGGATTAACCAAGCCATTGTCATGAAGTTCATCAACAAAAAGCAGACAATTTTGGTTTTGGAGGATTAACCAAGCAAATGTCAAGAAGTTCATCAACAGAGGTGTACTTATGGTCAGGATATAGCTTTGAGGCCTCCAAGTCTTCTTCTGTGAGCTCAAAGCTCATTTGCTCACCTTCTATGAATATGTTGTGAAGTATGGACACTGGTATGTTGTCTGGGAAAGGCAAGGCTGCAAAACCCATAATAGTTCATGCAATTCCAATCACGATCAATGGAATATTATGTGATACAACTATCAAAGCATTTGAGAACTAAAATATTCTCATTTTTTTTAACTTAAAATTAGACTTAACTTTTATGCTCATTGGGCCATTTGTTGACTACTGCTATTTTTTCAAATTTAAATCTCAAATGTTTTGATAGTATATACAACCAAAAAGAACTTCCAATGAAAATTCTATCATCCCCAATGTAGTTGAATGTGGTAAAATTATAAACATTTGAAAAACAAATTTGAGATTAAAGTTTTGGAACTATAACAATTTTTTTTTTATTGTTTCAATAAAGATATGACTCTGAATTAATTATTTTTTTTTATCACAAAAGTGGCTGTAAAAACGTGGCAGTGGAACCACTTAAAACAATTTTTAATAAAAATTCACATGGTCCACTGCATTTAATATGATCCCACTGGCACGTCATTGTGAACAACTTTTGATAAAAATTTTAGAACCATAAAATTAGCTTATAGATTGGCTTTGGTTTAGGAAATTGTATGATGCATCTTAGTATTTTTGGTCTCAAATTGCTGTAACTTAGTCCCAACAATTGCAACTTTGAAAATCATATTGTTTTAAAATCTAAATGGTTTTCAATTTTTTTAAGAAGGTTTTTTTTTTATTTATTAAAATCTTTGGCACAAGGCAAAATAAACCGTAACCAAAAAATAAACGAAACACCAATGACAAATGTCTAACACCCAACTTGTCAAAGAGTAATATTTGGGACACAACCTTCATACAACTTTCATACAACCTCTCCAAAAGATGTGTCTATCTCTCTCCTGTGATGTCACTGGACCCCACAGTGACACAGGAAAGAGATAGACACATCTTTTGGAGAGGTTGTATGAAAGTTGTATGAAGGTTGTGTCCCAAGTATTACCCCATGTCAAAAGCTAAAATAAAAAACCCATCATATTCAAACCAATATTTTAGACAAATATTATAACATTTTAGTACCAAAATAGGATGTACAACAATATATCATTGAATGCTTTTTTTAATACCATCAATGAACTGTATAGAAAATTATTTCTGTATAGAGCATTTATGAATGCAACTACATAAAAAATTATTTAGGATATATCATGGGGTGCTTTTTTAATGCCATTGCATGTCCGTCAATATGAAAATTATTTGAAGTAGAAACACTCAAAGAAGACAAGAATAAAACCTTAAATACACTAGAAACGGCACCCAACTGCAGTCCTCGTGTTTGGTTTGGTTGCTGTTTCATTTTAGTCTTTATAGATTTAATTGTATTAATTTAGTCATTGATATTTTTAAATAGAAGCAATGTGATTCGAATGTTCAATTTTATGAGAAAAGTTGACTCTATTTACTCACTTGCTATGCACTGTCACGCTTTTTAGGGGCAAATATGGAACACCACCAATCTCCCTACCTGTTTATCAGCGTAATTGTGCATTGCAGTGGGTGAATTTTGTCAAATTTTCTAACATATTGGGACATTTGGACCATATTGCTTCTATTTAAAGACTTCAGGGAGCAAATGATGCAATTGAAACTAAATGAACTAAAATGAGACCGAAACCGAATTTCAGGGGCCTATTTTGTATTTAAGCCTTTATGAAAATCATAACTTTATTCTAATTAAAATACTTACTCTGAGAGAGCTTGACAAGTTCTTGGTCAGGGACATGAACAAGTTTGAATGATCGACCAGTCTTTTTCTCCCAAAGAGAAATCAAGTCAAGTTGTGAAACAATGTTACCGAGGGGCCTACACACAATGACCCGATTGGCCACCCTCTCATCTGTTGCCGCTTTCACAGTGTATGCCGCCACGTCTTCCTCGTAATTAAGTACAGCTGCACCCGCACACACATTCACCTTCTAGTGAGAGAAAGTATATATATATATATATTTGAAGTCGATGGATTATATTTAATTAAGCTGTGACTTAGACCAAGCTCATTTGCCAGTCCTTTAGCTAGCTCTAATTGGGAGGCCGTTTGGTGCTCATGTGATCCAATCACTACATTTGTGATTAATTTACTTTTTCTGCTAATTTTTTAAACAGGTTGTCAAAAAAGTTCAAAAAGTTTCAGTATATTATCATAACTTTAAAAAATATGGGAGGAAAGTAGCTCATAAAATCCAAAATTTTTAATATACATCCGGTTATATTTCTTTTCTTTTCTATTTTTTTCACTAATTTTCTTGGTAAGCAAACAAAGGAAAGAGTTTGGGGTTGATTTCAACTTAGTCATCATAAATCAAATTTTCTCAAATTCTCCCAAATTTGCTGTGTTTAAATTAGGTCCAATAGCAAAATATGGTTGCAAATTTTTTAAATCTCCGTCGCTAAACATTGCCTATCATGTAATTTTCTAGTCTGTCCCACCTTTTTGTCCTTTTGACTAAGCACAATACTTCTCTCTCTCTCTCTCTCTCTCTATATATATATATAAAGATATTGTTGGACACTAAGGCTCTGTTTGGTTCATGAATTTTATGAGGTAAATGAGAGGGAAATTGAAAACAAACTAGTTCTTTAATTTTACCTTACGGATGAAACTAATTTTCTAATTTGTTTTCCTTTCTTCTCTCTTTTTCCCTCACTAAAGCCTAAATTTGCAAAAAAATTTACAACAAAGCCTAAATTTGCAAAAAAGTTTACAACAAAGCCTAAAGTTGCAAAAAAGTTGACAACTAACCCTTGGCTTCACCACTTCCATAGACAACAACTTGGTCAAGCACTTCATGGGGATGAAGCAAGTAATCAACAAAATAGGCTGCAAATGAATTAGCGGAAACATAAGTGTGTGGTATTCCAGCCTCTTCTGTTGCCCTTCTAATCTTCTTCTTGTTATCAAGCAGAGCCTTGAAAGGTGGCAAACTCCCCCTTATTCTGTCAACTTCATTTCCAAATTCGGATGGAACAAACCTCTGATATGAAAAGAAAAACATAAGGGCTTGTTAGGAAGTCATTAAAACTATGACCATGTTCAGACATCTATAATTATTCTCGTATTTTATTTTTATTAAACCAATATTTTTTGTTGATTTAATAAACAACCAGTTTTTGGGGTATTTTTAGGAGCTGTTTGGAATTTCAAAGATTCAATCTATGGATCATGTGTGAACCAATTCTACAAATACAAGCATTTGGTGGATGCATATTTTTAGCACAAAAGTTTCACCGCTTATCTAATATGTCTCTTAAAGCTGGTTATTTATTAACCAACATGACATTAGTTCTCATAAAACTAGATAGAAAGTGAGATTTGGACTAAACTTAATCTTGTTTCAAATATTTCTAAACAAGATCATCTAGTGTTATTTCAATCAGCTTCTTGGTGAAAACCAACTTTATGTTGGTTTGATAAAGAAACAGTTTTATGAGCAATTTTAGGTTGAGACGAACTCTCATGCAAATAAAATGGGCAATTCACAAACATTTTAATTCGTAGAATCAGTTCGATAACTTGTACAGAACCAATTTTGCTCATTCTCAAACAGTGTCTTAAATACAAACTCTCACGTACATATCCATAAACGACTACGCAATCACTGGACTATTCATAACTAGTTCTTGTATTACCCAAACAAAGTATTAATATAACATTAAGGGTGTGTTTGATAATCCAATTAAGTGCTAAAAATGAAAATTTTCAGTACGTTTTTGTCTTCTTTTCTGTGTGTTTGATAATAACCAAATCACTTAAAAATCCCCCAAAAAACTGTTGAAGAGTTTAAGTCAAAAATAACTACTGAAAAAATCAAAGAACAAGGTCATGGATTTTGGGTTCAAAAATTTTTTTGATTGTTGACCAATATACCCTTATACCTCACCATCTAATGGGACTTCCAAAAATTCTCTTCAGTGGGCAAACATGATGTGGCTTCTAATGGAAGTGCTAATCCTAGTGGCTGCAGCTATGATAGTGGTCCAAAGCCCTTCAAATTGCCTAATCGTCTTCGTCCTGACGTTTGCTCTGCTTATATATATACATATATATATATATAATACATTATACGTAGTATGGCTTACCCACCAATATCTCTCTGCTCTCATAGAAACAAAAATCTGATGAGGATCCGAGGGCTGCGAGGGAGCATGAGCATATTTTGGATTTGATTTTTAATAGGAACATGTATATATATATACATATATATATTTGTTGAATGGTATCTAAATAAAATGTTGAGCAACAACGATAAAATAGTAATTTTTTAAGAATTCAGTTATTTTATATTAGTATTACAAACAATCTAATTATATTTAGCACTTAAAAATATTATTTGTAATATTGCAAATTCAGCCGCTTAAAATTTTCAGCACTTAATTTTTAGTTTTATCAAACATTCCCCAAGTAAAGATTACTTTACAAAGACCAAATAAGTTGTTAGAAATCGATCACCTTTATGTTGCCAGCCTCTTTCATGGCGGTTATTATTTTGAGTTGATCCATATGTTGAGGAACTGCAAGTGTAGATATAACTATATCTACTTGTTTAAGCACACCGACAAGCTTCTCATGTTCATCCAACTCACCCTGTCTCACATAATTTAACAATATGATATATTAATATCCATTACATAGACAAGTTACTAAAGCAAGTACCACATGCAGTGGTATGTAATACCACGCTCACTATCAAATCATTTAAAAACCAAATTTAAAATGGGAAGGAGAGCATTTCTCTATATATAGAGAGATATGTATAAATGGGTAAATGTGTATATATATATATATGGAAGAAATTAGTACTTGGAAAATGGTGACTCCCATGGATTGAAGTTCTTCATGCAACTCTAACTTGGAAGGATGAGAGTTTGATTTGATTGGTCTCACATAGGCGTAAGTTGGATGGCCCATGGAGACACTGGCCTTGACCATATATTTTCCAAGGTAGCCAGTGGCTCCAAATATGAGAATATTGCTCTTCTCAATGCCCATGGCTGTGGAAACTCAAATCTTTTCTTGCTTACCTTTGCTTGCTAAGGAAATTTGTTTGCTGTATACTTGAGAGCAAGGGCCTTTTTTATAGACGGAATGAGCTAGTTGACTAGCAACTATCTTACCTTAGAAATTTAAAGATTAAAAAAAAAAAAAAAAAAAAAGGAAACAACAATACATTAGAATATTAATTTACATTAGATTTGTGATAGGATCCAATTCTATAGTGATGTTTAATTTGACTTGAATTAAATTATTTCGTTTCTTATACATTTCATGCCGTTCCTCGCCCATCATTCTGATATTATTTTATTTTTCTTCATTTAAATTTTGTAGAAATTTAGCCAAAAGTTTTTATAAGCAACTGTCAAGAGTTTACAGTACAATTTTGATTCTTAATTTGTTAAAAAGTTACTGAAAGCTAAAATTTCAGTAAATATTCATGTATAGTTCAACAATATTTCACTTAATAATCATGTACGGTCTAGTGAAATATTTTCACTTAATATTCATGTACCGAGGGTTGTATGGGTTAATATGAGGTGTGTGCTGATTTTTCGTGGCCATACGTTCATTGGATTTAGTCGTATTGACCATAAACTTGCCTCAAGTTAGATTTATTATTATAAAAAAAAAATTATTATTAATAGAGTTATTTATTACATGTGGGAGCCTAATGTGGCCAAAACAATTTGTTGACTTTTCCTCCTTTCTTCAAATAATAATAATGCTATTGAGGATATAATTAAAAAGGATGTTTTAATTTTCAAGCAATATAATTAAAAAGGATGTCTTAATTTTCAAGAGAACGTGAATGAACTCTGAAGGTCGCTCCACCATGTTATTATATTATTGTTGTATAACGCACTACTCATACATGTTTTATGTGTTATAATCACTTCCTAATATAATTACCCTTCTATAACAAAAATATTAAGGTAGTTTTTTAATTTCAAGGAAAAGAAGAAAAAAATAATTTTCATTGAATATATAGATGAATATAATTGCAATGTCCCATTAGTATGATGACATAGACACTGAGAGGGTGTTTGGAAACCAAAGGGAATGGACTTCTGGAAGAAGAAGTCCATTTACAGAATTGAAATTCGTTTGGTGAGATTTGGGAATGGACTTCTTGACAAAAAGTGCATTTCCAGAATGCCCATTTCAAGAAATCCAAAATCCTGACTTCTCAAAACTGTGATTTTTGCACTTCCCTAGAAGTCAGGAGCTTTATACACAGAATTACACTTTTATCCCTTGTTTTATAATTAATGTCCTCTTTATCCCAACCCCATACATGAATTACGTAGCCTAGTCGAATTCCTATTATTTTACAAATCCTATTGAAAATAAGTCATTAAACCAACATTGCAATTAAAGTGTTTTTTTTCTTTTTCTTTCTCTTTCTTTTTTTTTTTTTTTTTTGTGCCCAATTTTAGTTCATTTGACATTTTAGTTATAGATAAATATTTTTTAATTTATTTCAGCTAATTATTTTGCAGTCTAAAATTATATATTATAATATGTTATATCCATTCAGTTTTAAATTCATGATTAAGGGTAATATTGGTAAGTAGGTAAAAGTTTGTACTTTTAAAAAGTTGTCACCAAACGTATTTGCACATTTAAATGCACTTTTTATTTAAAAATAACTCACTCACCAAACAAACTCTTCTTTAAAAAAAGTCCATTTTGAAAATTCTATCTTCAAAAGTCCATTCCGAAAATAGACTTCTGTGTGAGAAGTTACGCCAAACAGCACATGAATAATATTGTCAGGTATGCAATACAACTTTGGCATATTCATTCTTTTGCTTTGGGTCTGTCGAAGCTGGATCAGAGCTCTTATAGAGTATGTCCAAGCCCCACGGCCGGACATATGGTCCAACAAATCAATTACAACCCAATCTGAGTCTGAATATGCTATACAAATCTGTATTTGTTATACAAACTTAGAGCCCGTTTGGGTTAGCTGATATATTAAGTGATGAAACATTTGCAGAAATATTAAGTGATCAAAAATTTAGCTATTAAGTGTTTAGGTTAGTTAAATTATCCATCACTTAAAAAACAAGAGTGTTTGGCAAACAGGCCGAAAAAAAAAAAAAAAAAGTTGTTGCTTCTAAAAAAAATGACCAAAAAAGGACAACATGTAAATATTATTCAATTCTTTTGTTTTCAGATAATTTTGTCATTTAACAACTTAAAATTGAAACCAAGTGACTGTTTAAAAAAACAAGCTACTTTTTTCAGCTTAATTTTCCAGCTAGCTTGTTTTAAGTGTTGAAATCGTAAGCTTTTACAAAAGGGTTGAATGCATTTTACACCCTTGTAGTTTGTCACTTGTCTCAATTTGATTCCTGTAATTTAGAAAGTGTCACTTTAGTCCCTGTAAATAAGTCCTTTAGTGACGAAATATTTTCACACTTAAAGTAAAAAAAATTGTCACAAAAAGTGTTTGAAGGACTAAAATGACACTTATAAAACTACAATGACTAAAAAGACACTTTCTAAACGATAGGGACCAAATTGACACAAAGGGAAAACTAAGAGGGTGTAAAATATAGTGAAGCCAAAACTTTATAAAACAATCACTTTTTTTTTTCTCGAAATCCATAATTCATCACTTAATTTCTATTTTTCAGCCACCCTAACGGGTTCTTAGTCGAAATCAAGTCCGGCTATAGATTTATTACTATGACCCGTCCGAATTCTTTTATACCCGTTTTAAGCACTATTTGGTTGTGGATTTAGAGAAGAAAAAGAAAAGAAAAATAAGAACGACATTCCCTTGTATTTTTTATTATGCTTATACCACACTGAAAACTAACCTTTAAAATACAATTTAAAGTAAGAAAAAAGAAAGAGAAATGACTCAGAAGTATACTCCCTCTGTCTCATAATAAGAGTCTATTTTGGGAATTTCAATTTATTAAGGGGACAACCTTGGTTTTGGTGAGATTTTTAACTTTTCAATATTGCCCTTTTTAAAATTCAAAATTATAGTCACATCAAAAAAGAGAGTGGAAAGAGTTGGATATAATAAAGGACAAATTTGGAAAGTGTGTATAAAAGTATTTTGACTTTTCAAAAAGGACTCTTAAAATGTGACATCAAAAAATGACATAAAAGACTCTTAATATAGGACAGATGGAGTATTAAATATTTAACTTATTTTTCAATTTATTTTTTTTTCCTTCCTATTTTTTTTCTTCATTTTCCTTATTAGCCATCTGTGTTTTCTTTTTCTTTTCCCTGACCAAGTACGGAACCTGGATTTTGTACTAGGGTGGGCTGCAAATGCATATAGTAGAGGGCCCACATGGGGATTCCGCAATAGTGGCTCTGAATTTTTTTTATCTTTTTTTTTTTGGAGTCTATTTCGACATAGTTTCGAGTAGGAAGCATAGATTATAATTTGTATAGCTTGAAAAAATTTGGTTGGGCTATACTAAAAAGTGAGAGAACAATATATTGGAAAAAATATTAAGAAAATAAAAGGTGATGGACCAAATATTCCGAAGTAAGAGAAATATATGTTGAACCAAATATTTAAGAAAAAAAATGTTGGGCCAAGTGTTTAAAATATACTGGATTTCAATTTGGCCAATAGACTACATACATATACATAGATATTATGTACACAGTCAGGATCTAAAGCGCACTGGTTATGCGCACTGGGTTTTAAGCCTAAAAAAACTGTCGCCTGCCCCGCACCCTGTCCCATTGCCTTGCTGACCCGTGATTTTTTTTTTTGGTTTAAAAGCCCAATACACAAACCCAGTGCACTTTAGAGCTTAACTATATATATACAGTTAGGCTCTAGAGTGAACAGGGTAGAGTGACATACTTAGTGAACAATTTTTTTTTTTGCCTGAAAAATCCGCAGGTTAGTGGGGCGCACGCGGGTCAGCGGAGCAGCCCGCGGATTTTTTTAGGCAAAAAAAAAATATTTACTAAATATATTCACACTAGAGCTTGCCCTATATATAGATATGTGGATTGGGCTAAACGAAGAAAAGAGAATAACATGTGTTAGACTAGATGAACAGAGCTAGATGGTGAGAGTGGGATATGGAGTAGGCTAAAGTATGTGCCATGTGGGCTTCAGAATGTGTAGGCTAAATCAATTCCTAAGTTTTTTTTCCTTCCCAAACATTCCCTGGCTACAGCCTATGCTGCCCAGCTTTGGGACTGCCATTGTCTCTGACAAAATTCATAAATCAAATGAGAACTTTTTAATTTATGTATTTAGTGAAAGAAAAGTAAGGAAAACATGAAGGAAGCGTTTTACCCTTATTTGGTTACAAAGATAATAATGGGAAAAATAATAAGAAAAATAAATAGGGTAAGGAAAAAAAAAATTTAATGTTGAAGTTTGTGAGTCAACTTCATCCTTTATTTATTGTTAAATTATATATCTTAAAAAAATTTAACTTTTGATATTATTTAAGCACGGAGGAAAAATAAAAGGGATCAAAATTTTCTTTTCTTTTTCACAATAAATATTACACAACCAAACAAAGCATTAAAGTCGGAACCTACCTTTTACTTGAAACCTTCTAACTTCTCTAAGTGCACATAGAGGAAGTGAGCTCATCTTCTTAATTTCCGCAACCCTCCTAAGTGAACAAGTGTGATTAGACCATATTCATTTCATTTTCCTTATAATTTTTGTAAGAGCCTCCCAAAAGAGTTGTCATTTTTCAAAACTATCCTTTTAACTCCTCTTTGCCAACAATTTATGCTTTAAATGAGGATCCAAAATGGATGCATGTTATCTGGAGACCCTAATGTAGAAAGCAAATATTGGCTATAGCCGGGATACCCCACTTCATGTATCTAACGTTATTAATAAATTTGAAAATTTTGATAAAGTGAGAATGTTTTCCCTGAAAATAGGGGGATATATTTACAAATAAAGAATTTGTATTGATTTGGAATACCATTTCATCTGATAATGAATATTTTTCCTACTAAAGAACTTGATCAATGAGCCTGTATTACCACATCAGCATACTGAGGTGATATAATCATCTATTCATATATAGTCATGCGACCCCCAACAAATAAGGAGCACGTGATAAGTAGAAGAAAAGTAACTTGGTGGTTAAAGTTAACAATTAATTGTTATGCTCCCCTAAAATAGAGACCTCATGAACTGATATAATTAGTTGATCATATTATATCAGTATGATGGCGTGGTATGATGAGCTAATTATATCTCCAATTTTTGACTTACTCAATTTGAATACTTGGAAAGGATAATCTGTTAAGTTAACAAACAATTTCAAGTCAATATACTCAACTCAAAACATACTTACGTATCTGTATTTATTTGTATATATATGGGAACAGGCGATCAGCTCAGCACAAAATTCAATCTATGTTCAGGTGACCACAATTTGTCTCATCTAATAGAAAAGTAGATGCTTTATTACATGACTACAAACGTAACTTTGTTATTTTCTTTAGAAAAAAACAAAGTGGGCTACATTGGGATTCAATTTTATTGTGCAACGCTAAAACAGTGTTCGATCATTCATAAATTTGAATATTATATTTAATTTTTAAAATATTTTGACAGTTGTATCACATATTATAACAGTGATGGTAGTACTACTATCTTAATTAAATTTGAGAGCCATAGTACTACCCTAGAAAATAATTTATGCAAGTGTGATACCACGTCCTCCGTATTACCTATGCTTGGTACTAATTTGTATACATGTTTTCTGCAAATTCATGATAGATAGATGTCTAAATAAGGATATCTTGTTATCTTGTTATATCACATCATCAAAATAACTGTAAACTTTCAATACAACTATTATTTTGATAACGATGTACCACAAGCGAATAAAAACTCCACGTTTAGTCACAATCTTAATTTCATGAAAACATAAAGTTACGTGTAACCTTAAACACATCTGTGTGTATTAGTGAGGTGACACGGATGAGTTGGATCACCGTCTACATGGATTATTTTTTCCAATTTTAGAGGCCTCTCATTATTTTGTATTGTAATGTTGTTAAATGAACTACTATTTTCAGCATGTAAAGTTGCTTTGACAACATCCATAATAGTATCTTCTTTTCTTTTCTTTTCTTTTCTTTTCTTTTCTTTTCTTTTTTTTTTTTCCCTTCTCTAATCCAAGGTCTAATTTTGCGGCGACCTTTATATATATATATATATATATATTTCTTTTTCGTGAATATAGTCTTGACAACTCACTCTAATCCATAGTTTTTGGGTACGTAATTACACCACCATCCCCTGAATTATGACACTTTTTCATGAACACACCCTAAATTTTAAAACTGAATAGACTCACCCTTTAACTGTCTAAAATGAACAAACTCACCCCTGAATAAGGGGGTGTTAGTGTCAACAAAGCATAGTTTAGGGGTGAGTTTGTTCAATTTTAAAGTTTAGGGGGTGTTAAAAAATAAGCAGTCATAATTCAGGGGGTATAGCTGTAACTTATCCTTCTTCTTTTTTTTTTTTAAGCTCACACATGAAGAAGATTTTAGGTTTTTGAACAACCATTTCTTTCACCTTGGTTTTCTACTAAACTTCCATTCATTTTTTCCCCCAAATTGATTTGGGTGTATTTATATAGATATACACATATATATATATATACAGGGAAAGACTTTTAGGTGCATGTATATACAGATATGCTACTTTGAAGACCTTGTGGAAAGTCGGCTATGTCACTAGCTTGACAATTTTGGATTTGAATTCAGATTTCAGGGTCGTAAGGCATGGAAATTTGGCCCGCTTGGCCCGGCCCAACCCGATTGGTGACGGGTGGCTTGAAGGTGTTGGCTGGGCCAGGCTTGGGAAATGAGGGCCCTGAGCACGCCCATAGGCCCTAGGGATATGGGCTTCGGATTTCAGACTTTTAGACTGTGTAGCTTTAATTAAAAAAAAATATATTATTTAATAAAAATAGAAGTTAATTTAATGGTAACATTTACTTGTTAGTTTTAGTTACCAAATGAAGTTAAAACACTTTTATTGGACACTAGGTAGATGGCCCGTACAATGCACATGCGTTGGATTTTGTAGAAAAAATACAATGTATATATATTTTTTAAATGTGGACAAGAAAGAGAAATAAGTTTTACTAATTCTTAAGATGGAGTTAGAAAAATATGGTTTAACCACTATATTTATTGATGTTGACCTACAATTTAAGGCTCTTTTCTTTAACGTATAGATAATAATATATATAATATATTTATATGTATATAAATACATACATATATACAAAAAGGGTAATATAAAAAAGGCAAAAGGGTAATTTGGTAATTCGATTTAACAAAAGAGTAATTTGCAAAATGCTTAAGGGTAATTTGATTATTCAATTTGTAATTGTACATATTTTAAACTTTAAGCTCTTTTCTTTAACGTATAGAGAAAAATTAATATATATATATATATATGCACACACACACACACGCAAGCACACTCGTATATACAAAAGGGTAATTTATGAAAGACAAAAGGACAATTTGATAATTTGATTTAACAAAATGGTAGTTTGTAAAAGGTATTAGGGTAATTAGATTATTCAATATATATATATATATCGTAATATAATAAAAAGGGGTTTTGGGAATTCAATTTAACAAACGGGAATTTATAATTGTAAACACTTTAAACTTTAAGCTCTTTTTTTAAGGCATAGAAACAAAGAGTAATTTGCATAAGGCATAAGAGTAATTTGGCTATGCAATTTATAATTGTACACAGTTTTATTCAATTTTGGTATATAATATATTCAATATATATAATATAATAAATCAATATATGTATATATATATACATACAAGGGTAGTTTACAAAAGGAAAAAGGGCAATTTGATAATTCAATTTATAATTGTACACACTTTAAATACATAAATAATAATAATAATAAATTATAATATGTATATATACATATACACATATATACAAAAGGGTAATTTACAAAAAAAAAAAAAAGGGTAGTTTGGTAATTCAATTTAACAAATGGGTAATTTGGTTATTCAATTTATAATTATACACACTTTAAACTTTGACAAAAGGGTATTTTATAAAAGGCAAAATGGTAATTTTAATAATATAATGAAATAATATATGTGTGTATATATATATACACACACACAAGGGTAATTACTAAAGGCAAAAGGCTAATTTGATAATTCTATTTAACAAAAGGGTAATTTGGTAATTCGATTTCTAATTGGACACACTTTAAACACATAAATAATAATAATAAATTATAATATGTATACATACACACACACACACACACATATACGAAAAGATAATTTACAAAAGTAATTTAAAGTTTGTTTGGTAATTATAGGATTCCTTAAAAGTTGTCTTAAGGCTCAAACAAGCATTAAATTTTAAAAGTAATCTAAGACTTGTTTTAGAAAAGTGACTGAAGGCTTGTTTGGTAATTTAAAGATTCCGTAAATGTTGCCTTAAGGCTCAAACAAGCCTTGCCAAACAAGCATTAATTTATAAAAGTTATCTAAAGCTTGTTTGGTAATTCAAAGAAATAGTACAAAAAACGCAAACAAATGTTAGTGCTTTGTTTGGGAAAACCAAAAAAAGAAAAACAAAATCAAACAAAACCAAACAAGGCATAGGCCAATTCGGGTTGTGTTGTACCTTGTTAGTGTTAGTGGTTTATTTGGGAAAACCCAAAAAAAAAAAAAACAAGCAAACAAACAAAACCAAACAAGTTAGTGACTTGTTTGGGAAGAACGAAAAACCATGCAAATCACAAAGCCAAAAAGCGGTTGTGCCAAACAAGGCACAACCTACAATTTGTTTACTTTTGGGTGTTTTGAATCAAATTGTAAATATTTGTAATTATTGCTTGAAAAGTTGATTGAGTAATCACTTGTAGATTAAATAATTTTAAAAGTTGAATCAAATTGTAAATATTTGTAATTATTGGTTGAAAAGTTGATTGAAGCATCATTTCTACAATAATTATTGGTTGAAAAGTTGATTGAATCATTATTTCTAGAATAATTTAATTTCAAGTTGACCGAATAATAATAAGGACTGTTTTGTGGGTGAAATGACCAACCTACCCTCACAAAAGGACAAAAACTCAAAGTAATCATTAAAAGAAAATGGAACAAAAGATAAAAGTAAGGGTAAAACCGTCATTTCAAACAAATCAAGAAATACCAAAATTGAACAAAACTGAAATTGAAACCACTCTAAGCCTCTTTTATGGAAACCACTCTAAGCCTCTTTTATAGTATAGTTGAATCAAATTGTAAATATTTGTAATTATTGGTTGAAAAGTTGATTGAATCATCATTTCTAGAATAATTTAATTTTAAAAGTTGACCTAATAATAATAAGGGTTGTTTTGTGGGTGAAATGACCAACCTACCCTCACAAAAGGACAAAAACTCAAAGTAATCATTAAAGAAAAATGGAACAAAAGATAAAAGTAAGGGTAAAACCGTCATTTCAAACAAATCAAGATATACCAAAATTAGACAAAATTGAAATTGAAACCACTCTAAGCCTCTTTTATAGTATAGTGTAGATAGTGTAGATATATTATAGTGTAGATGATGAGATATTCTTTGAAGCCATATATCTAAAGATTAGTAAAGACTATGTAGTATAAAGGCAAAATGACATATAAGGAGAAAACAAATGATAAAATGACAAGTAAGGACAATTGAAATTGAAAGACTCTTAAGGCTCTTTTATATTATAGTGGAAATGCTCTGTAAGTTTAATTCAATTGAGTAATTTTGAACGTTAGAAATGTAATATACATCATTTCAATTAAATTAAATCATTTAAAGTTTAATTAGTAATTGAAAGAAGAGATTTATAATGAAACATAAATTATATTGAGTCATTTAGAAAGTAAATTAAATTGAATTAAGTGATTTGAAAAGTAATTTAAATGGAAAGTAACATTAATTAAAGGGGTATCTCGGACCTTAGCTGACTTGTTTATTGGGCCGGACAGGTGGGATTAGTGGGCCTCGGGCTATTTTTCCGAGCTTGGGCTACGAGCGTCAAGCTATTTTTCCTGGCCGAGCTTTGAATGGAAGAGCCCATAACTTACCAAGGATCCATGGCTTGGGCTGGCCTAACCTGAGGTACGGGCCAAGCTTACCCGGTTACCCGCATTCCATGGCCAAAATTTTATGCCTAGTCATAGCGATGTTAGGAAAAAGTTTAAAGGGTTAATTACATTTTGCACCATTATAATTTACACTCAATGACACTCTTTGCCAGTCATGTTTTAAAAGGAGACGCATTCGAACTTGAAATCTATTTTGTGACAATTTACATTCCGTCAAAATCTGTCATAATTGTTTAAAAAATGTTCAAATTTACACAAACTAGAAACTTGACGGATTAATAATTTAATGTGGCAACTTTTAACTTATAGGGGGGAAAAGTGACACCAAATGTAAGCTATGAGCGTGGAAAGTGTAATTTTTCCAAGATTAAATGTTTTAAGACACTATTTCTCAGGAATTTTATGAAAGAAAGAATACATTTTCATGGTAAAGTGCATTCAGACAACTATTAACTGCATACCAATTTGTAGCATAATCTTTCACTTGCAGGGCTCTAGTGCGCACTGGGTAAGCGCACTGGGCGAACGTACTGGGTTTTTAAGTCTAAAAAATCTGTGGGTCAGTGGGGCGGCGGGATGGGGCATGGGTCAATGGGGCGCTCCGTGGATTTTTTAGGCCTAAAAGTCTAGTGCGTTCGCCCAGTGTGCTTACCTAGTGCGTACTGGAGCCTAATTCATATAAGTCAAGGCTCCAGTGCGCACTGGGCGAACACACTAGATTTTTAAGCCTAAAAAAATATGTGGGTCAGCGGGGCGGCAGGATAGGGCGTGGGTCAATGAGGCCTTTCGTGGATTTTTTAGGCTTAAAAGTCCAGTGCGTTCGCCCAATGCGCATTGAAGCCTAACTCATATAAGTCAAGGCTCCAGTGGGCACTGGGTAAGTGCACTGGACGAACACACTGGGTTTTTAAGCTTAAAAAATCAGTGGGTCAGCTGGGCGACGGCATGGGGCGTGAGTCAGTGGGGCGATCCGTAGATTTTTTAGGATTAAAAGTCCAGTGCGTTCGCCCAGTGCGCTTACCCAATGCGCACTAAAGCCTAAGTCATATAAGTCAAGGCTCTAGTGCACACTGGGTAAGTGCACTGGGCGAACACACTGGGTTTTTAAATGTTAAAAATCCGTGGATCAACGGGGCAGTGGTCTTAATTGGCAATATGCCAATGCTTTAGCCCAAAGTTGTTGTCTCCAACACCTTGTCCACACCCAAGCAAATCAAAAGATGACTTCCCTCCAAAGCCTGATCTATGATCTTCAGCAAAGAATACAAGAATTGCATCACGAACTCTTGCACATGGCATAATCAACAACTATGTATTCTTCAGATTTTGCCCAGAAAAAGCATAAATGAAACACTTGAAAAATCAGTTGCATTCATTGCAAGCGGGATGGGGTGTGGGTCAGTGGGGCGCTCTGTGGATTTTTTAGGAATAAAAGTCCAGTGCGTTCGCCTTGTGCGCTTACCCAGTGCACAGTAGAGCCTCTCTCTCTCTCTCTCTCTCTCTCTATATATATATATATATATTAAATTTTGACCAGATTTTGAGAGGAAACCCGTCATCTGGTGCAAACATTATTTAAAAGGCCGGCCATATTGCTTACAAATAAAAATTGAGAGTCCAAACTTCATATTGATGAAGTGATACAAAAATACCTATATGTGTGTGCGCGAGTATATGGATGAGAAACTAGTTTTACGGGCAATCCTAACAAAAAAACATGAAAATTTTCAAAAAATTTCAAAAATACTAGGTTAGACGCCCGTGCAATGCACGGGCTCGTCAAAATTAAAAAATAAATTAAATATAGTTTTCTAGTAAATCAAAAAATAATAATAATATTAAATCCTAAATGTATATATACTGCAGCGAAACAAAAATTATAAAGGTAAAAGCTTCAATGGTCTAAGATGGAAGCAAAAAAAAAAATTATTCAATACTTCTTCTTTTTATTTATTTTTTTCCGGATCATTTCTTGGTGTTTTTACTTCTGTTTCTTTTAGCCCTACACTCCCATTTTTTTTTGTCTTACTAATAACTTATTTTTAACATCATAACGCATGATATATTAGAAGAATTTATCATTGCTTTTTCTTTTCTTTTCTTTTTTTCATCTTTTTTTTTAAATCATTTTTTTTCTTTTCTTTTATTCCATTTTTTTTTGGTTTAAAGTAAAAGCTTTTTTTTTAACATCATAACACATGATATATTCAAAACCCTATCATCGTTTTTCTTTTTTCTTTTTAACTACATATAAACTTTATACACATATGATTTATTATGCTAAAATTAAGGTGATGGTTATATGTATTACACACATGCCTATAAATTGAATTTTCTATTTTGATATTATCCACAATCTCTAATATTAATTTTCTCAATTTTATTTTATGCGCGTAAAAAAGTAATTTCTAACCATGTGTATGTGAATTAAATTTATAGGTATGTGTGTGTAATAAAATATGAAATTCCATTTATATTTATAGCTCTAATGCAGAAAAAAAAAATGGAAATGTGTATTTTGTGCAACATATAATTATAGATGTATTTGTAATTGTAAATTATAATCTGTCTTTTTAACATTGCAAAGTGTTGCTTATATATGTAGGGAGAGGCTCTTAAGTGAACTGAGTAGAGTGAATTTACCCAGTGAACTAAATTTTAAGCCTAAAATAACTCGCAGGCCAGTGGGACGCAGGATGGGGCACGGATCAGCGGGGCAGCCCACGGGTTATTTTAGGCTTAAAATCCAGTTCACTGGGTAAGTTCACTCTACCCAGTGCACTTAAGAGCCTCTCCCTATATATGTAATATATGTATTACTATATATATTTATTATGAGTGTGCGTATAATATAGAAATATTAAATTAATTTAATTCCAAAATTAGTGGTGATTTGTTTGGGAAACAAAAAAACTTAAAAACAAGAAACAAAGGCTAAAATCGTTTTTCCAAACATGGCACAACAGGTTTCACATTTTTTTTTTCATTTTTTTTTTGTTGAAAAAGTGAGGTGGGCCTATGAATTTATCTTACACACATGCTTAGATATTTAATTTTATTACACATACATGCCTTAAAAAAAAAAAAAAAAAAAAAAAAAAAAAAACCCATAATTGGTTGTCCCAAAATATTTTGATCACACATAGTGCTTATAAATTTCATTTTATATTTGGATATTGTGTGAGTTCTTTTCATGGTGTATGTGAGAGATGTAAAGAGATATAACACGCAAGCCTGGATTAGTACACGTGGAACAATATGCGAGATAAGAGTATAAAATATAATAATAAAGATAATAGGATCCGGAGAGACTTCGGGTTCGGGTGAGAACCGAAGTAGTCCCAAGTGAGAGAGAGAGAAATCAGTATGTATCCCGAGGTGATGGGTAAGTATGGAAGTGTTTGAGTGGAGCGAAGGATAAAGTGAGACGAAGGATGTAATAGGACCGAAGGGTCTTGGTGAAACGAATGGTGTTATACGGCGACGGATAGAATGGGGCGAAGGAGATTGGTGCAAACGAAGGGTCAAGAGGTGAAGGATCTTTAGTGGAGCGAAGGGTCAAAGTAGGCTAGAGACAATGGGAATGTTTGGTTAATGGTTGGGAATAAGAATAATTGCTAATCCTTTTCTCTAGTGCCGGGTTAGGTCAAGTTGGGTTGTTGGGTGTAGTAAATGGGGGTGCTTATTTATAGTTGAAGCCGGTGATGTATTTGCAAAGCTTTGACATGATAGAGCGAGGCCGAGTTTGCATCCTCTTACTGGGTTGTTTGCTTAAGGTAGGTGAGTGGCTTAAATGCTCCTGTTTAGGGTGGTTGAGGACATTAAATGGGATGTAGACGAAGCATGTACTGAGCTGGTGGAGACAAATGAGAGAGAAATATTTGTCGTTTGGTTGTGAACCGATATCATTGGTTGGTCAAGGGAGGGAGGGGATGCTACTGGTGCAGAGGTTTAAGCGAGTGGGGGTACCGAGGCTTTTGCTATTGGCTCCGAGAGGTTAAGCGAGGGCAAGTGTCGAGGCGTACAGATGGCTTCAGCGAGGGAGGGAACCGAGGTACTTTCTATTGGTGCAGTTGGTTAAGCAATCTTGACATGACTAAGCATAGACGGTCAAAGGTTCCGACGAGTTTTGCGGTAATAAGCTTCGCTTATTGGTTGTGGGTTGATTGGGGTAAGGCACGTGTGAAAGTCACGTGTCTCTCTCTCTCTTTGGGACCAACCCTAACCTTACCGATGGGGCGCAGGTTAGGGAGATGCCTTTGGTTCTAGCCACCTTACCATGAGTTTTCGAGATCCCAGCAGACTTGCCCACCCTTAGGTACTGCTTCCAAACCAATGGTAGGCGTCAGAGTGTGAATGTGCGCATGTTTCGAGTGTTCTTCCTTCGCGGGCTGCTTTGGGCCTTTGGAGAGTAAAGTTTCGGAATGGAGTTAACCGGGAGCTTTTGAGTGGGCTACTTTGCGCCTTTGGAGAATAAGGCTTCGGAGTGTAGTTAACCGTGGTAGGGGCTTTGGAGTGGGCTCATCCGGAGTGGGCCTTCGGAGTAGGCTTATTGAAGTGGGTCTCGGGGCCAGTTTCTTAGTTGTAAAGTTTTGCAGTGGGCTTTGCGGGTGGCCCTGTTTGCAGTGGGCTAACGGTTTGGAGTCGTTACACGTGGAGTCCACAATAATGATGTTGTTACACGTGGAGTCGTTGGTGATGTGCGTAGTCAAAGTATATGAGTCATCAACTATTACCTACATTAGCCCCCCTGTCCGTATTCTAGGCGTAGAGCGGCTAGGATGCGGGCATAATCCTTGCGTATCTTTCCCAGATTATTTTCTAGTGATGAATGGACATTTCGTCTTTTGCTAATACTGGTGTTCTGGTTACTTTGTTGATAGTTTGATGGACGTCTCAACTTTTTGTAGGAAGTACTGTCGTTCTGGTGAGTTTTTGCTGTCGAATCTGGTTAGTAGATTGGTCTAGTAAATATTAGTGTTACTTGCTGTGCATATCCATTGTACAGTTGTGTATCCGTTTGGGATGGTAGCTATATAAGAAGGAGGGTTTTGTAGACTGCATGCATCCAACTCCTCAACGCCTACTTGCTTTCTTGCTTCTTTACAGTGTGAACATGAGCTCCTTATCTGGAATATTACCATGTGAGGCCAGAGTGTTTTGGCGATGGTGTGGGGTCAAAACTTCTTCGGACCTTCGCCATGACCTGTACCAAACTTATGCGTGGCGTTACAAGCTTTGCATAGCGTATTTCTAGGGATCTTTTCTATCAGTGCAAAAATGGGGAGAGATCCTTTCTAGCAGTGCACATGCTTTATTAGGCAGTGCATGTTCTATACGGGTGCTATGTTTCTTCATGGTGCTTGGGATGAGTGACTGCTTTTTAGTTATTTCTCCATGGTTTGGGGTGAGGATTACGATTTTGGGATAAGCTGGTAAGAACTTATGTTTCTGCTCTGTTGTGCTGCGAGTTCTCTTTCACGAAAGTACTGGGCTACTATGGTCTGGTGTTTTTGTGTTTAGGAGATCCGGGCTGGATGCGAAATGGTCGTACAAGTTCTCCTTGAGATATCTTGATTTGAACAATCATTGGCAGTGACGTGGTGATCCAGACTTTGTTCCTCGTCCCGAATCTGATTCCAGTAAAATCATGTGTATCTCCTTGTAATGTATGTATCGGGTCTGTACGAGACATACATGTTTATCCTTGTTATGTATTGGTGTATGTATTGGGTCTGTAATGTTTCATAATGAGAATTGTATATATATATATATATTTTATTTTTTTTTGCTAGTCTTCTTGCACTTGTGATTGATGATTTTAACGCTTTGCCCTCTCCCCCTTTTTTACTTCTCATTTTGTGAAGAGCTATCAGGAGTGGTGGTCGGAGTCTGTATTCGTATCGCCCCTGTTGTGGTGTGATGGAGTGTGCCTTTCAGAGAGGTGAGAGGGGTGTATCCTATGGAGAGATGGAGATGGGGAGTGTGCCCCTTGGGGAGGAAATTTCCTAGTCGAGGGGCGTGGAGGATACCGTATTTGGAGAGGTGATGTTGGGGAGTGTGCCCCTAGGAGAGGTGTATCTTCTTTTACTTTGATTGACGTGTTTGTACGTATACGTGTGATTTGCATCCATTCCAGTGCTCTATATATAAGTGTAGTAACCCTTTTATGACCCTTTGTAGTGGATATACATATGGCTGACTCCACTTCGTCCCATGTTGTAAGAGGACGTCGTTCTCTTCCTGACTTATTTGGTAACTCGGAAGATGGTTGGAGAGGTGTCAAGGCGCATCACTGGTATGCTGAGTGTTTAGAGCGTGTTTATAATCATAGGCCTGATACTTTTGTTGATTTTGTTGATCGCGATCCGGGGCAACAATCTACCTTGCTGAATCATTTGGGGTATGTTTTGGATTACCTGTCGATGGCTACTTTGTCCACTAGTGATGAAGATTTGTATTGTGTTTGTTTCCCAAGAGTTCACATCATGATGGAAGCTGAGCTGTCGGTGCAGTGGTTGCTTCATCATTTGGAAGATATGCAGCAGAAGTATTTCGTTTTTAAGATTGTGCTTTATAGAAAGAGTCTTGCTGTTCGTCGCAAGGAGATTTTGCGAGAGATGGAGAAATGTAAGGATGTTCTGTCATGGCGGGGAGGACTTTTGAGGCCGGATAGTAACCAAATAGCTCTCTTTGAAGGTTATGAGAGAGACTTGGTGGGTTTGGAGAGGGAGCTGTCAATGATTCAACGGGAACTTGCGGATGTTGTTGCCAAAGAGCTTCCTCTTCGTCCGTTTGTAAACGAGAATGACCTTCATGAGGATTACGAGTTGGACACCGGGCTATTTTGAACGGAGGGTTCAACTCTGTCATCCTTGATAGATATAAACATATGCATATATATATATATATATTTTTAGTGGGGAGCAGATCCTGTGTGGTGTAGTATCCTGTCTTTTGTCGCTACATGGTTAATGTAATATGGCACATGTGACCTTTTGTCTTGATGGAGTATTGTTGTCTTGGTGTATGTTTGTTGCCTTTCTATTTAATGTGGGGTTGTATGCATCTTGGTGCCCTCATATGTATTGCCTTTTGTGCTTGATTTTTGTTTAATTGCAGTGTGGTTGGTTTGTTTGTTGAAATGTCTGGTGTTGGGTCTTCTGGAGGTTCTTCGTGGGGTTTGCCACTTCCAGAGTCATTTGGAGATGTGGAGGATGGCTGGAGAGATGTGAGGATAGATCATAAGTTTTTTGATGGTCTAGAGCAAGTTTACCAACGATATCCTGAAACTTTTGTTCGTTTTGGCCGAATTGGTGCTAGATCCCAATCCGATTTACTAAAACGTCTTTGCCGGATTCTGCGCCGCTTGCGTAAGACGACGTTAGAGGAAGAGGATAATGATTTCTTTGCTGACTTGCTAGAACAGGTGCAAAATCTGGTACAAGATAGACTGTCGGTTCACTGGTTATATTCCCATGTGGAGGAGATGGAGCATAGGTATGACCTATTTGAGCCGATGTTGGAACGGCGGGCTGCTTTTGATACTTATATGGAGTTGGAGAATTCTGTGACTGAGTGTGCACGGACTATGGGGTGTTATGAAAGTATAGTGTGTGGTGGCAAGCGGGTTGGCTCCCTAGATCCGAACATGGTGGAATTTATTGAAATGTATGAAGCTGAAAATAGGCATTTTTTGGAGCTGAAACCTGAATATGCAGCTGCGAATGTACGTTTTGAAGCTGCTAGAGCTGAAGTGTCCGCTGTTGAACATCAAATTCGTGAACTCGGCTTGCATATTAATTACAAGTTGGATACCGGTCTATTTGGCTAGTCAGATTTTAGTTGTGTTTGAAGCCCTGGGGTGTATGTCTTTATTTTGCTTTTCTAAAATTAGGTGAAATATATATATATATATATGTATATTAACTGGATGTTTTCCCCATTTGGGCAATGGCGCCAATTATGCAGCGGTGGCGCAGGTCATTACCACGAATCTCGTTGGAGATGGAGATGGTACTCTATATAATTCTGTATATATATATATTTTTTACTCCGAGCAGTGGCGGTTTTGTCCACTGTTGGTGACTTAATGAATGTAATGGAGTTTTGGTTTGGAATATAGTATATATATATATTTTTAATCTGATTTCTTCAGGCACCCTTAACAGTGTTGAAAAGATTAATCTTTGAACAACGTCTTGCCGGGCTTTTGTTTTTTTTTTTTTAAAAAAATTAATAATGGGTGTATTGTACAATGGATAATAACCAGAGGATATGGACCGTGTAGAGGATCAGAGCGTATTTTGAGTCAATCATGGAGAAGAACTGGCAGAGATTCAATTGTACTGGTGATGTGAGTGAGGGGACTAGTGATCAGTCGATAGTAAGTTAAATAATGGCCGGATATAGTTGCGTGGTTTAAGTGGGAGTTCTCCTTGGTTTTGGAACTAAAGTTAGTGTGTGAGGTTGTTTTTGTTGTCAAAAGAACAAAGAAGAGGAGAAGAGAAAAGGAAAAGAAGAAGAGAAGAGGTGAAGACATTGGGGGCAAGCTTGGATTGGAGACTCCATTGGTGGTTCTCAAGGTATCTCTTTGCCTCCTGCTACTATGTGTATAAAGATGTGTGTATATATGTGTATGGGTGTAATTGTATTTGGGTTTGGAGTTTTGGATTTGGGGGTTTAGGGTTTGTAAGGGGGGAGCTTTATGTTTATTAGGGTAGTGGTGGAGTTGGGTGGTGGTGAAGGTGAATGGGGAGGTGGTTCGGGTGGTGGAGGGGGTTGGGGTTTCGGCGATTGGGTTCCGGGAGTGTATAGTTGGAAATCCGAGAGGGCAAGAGAGAGATAGTACGGGAGAGAGGGAGAGATCGGTCCGGAGGGGTGGTTCCGAAGTGGGTTCCGGAGGGTTTCGGGTGTGTGGTTCCGAGGGGGGATTCGGATGTTTTTTTTTAGGATTCCGATAGTGGTGGGGGGTTTTCGAGTGTCGGGGTGGTTGTTGCGAAGGTGGGAGGGAGTTTCCGAGTGTCGGGGTGGTTGTTCCGAAGGTGGGGGGGGGGGGGTTTCCGAGTGTCGGAATGGTTGTTCCGAAGGTGGGGGGGGGGGGGGGGGGGAGGTTTCCGAGTGTCGGGGTGGTTGTTCCGAAGGTGGGGGTCCGAAGGGGGGTTTCGAACGGTATATGAAGGGGCCGAGTGGGTGTGGGTTTCCGGATTCCAAGAGTGTTCGGATCCGAAGGTCCTTCGGGTTTTTTTTTTTTGTTTCCGAGTGTGGGTTGGGAGTTCCGAGGGTGTGGAAGTTCGGGAGAGGTGTCCGGTGGAGGTTCCGAAGGAGGTTCGGGGGGAAGGGAGTTGCGGGAAAGGTGTGGGTTTCGGAAAGGGAGAGATATACTTTTTGTTTTCCGAAGGGGACGGGGTATCCGAGAGAAAGAGAGTTCCGGAGAGAGTTTCGGGTGGGACGGGAGTTGCGGGAAAGGTGTGGGTTTCGGAAAGGGAGAGAGCGAGTTTTTCGGACAGGTGAGGCTTTCGGGATAAGGGGTCCGAAAGGTGGTGTCTGAAGGGGGAGAGCTTAGGGAGGAGGTCCGGAGTTAGGTAACGAAGGTGGGGGGCGGTTCCGAGTTAGGGGGCGAAGGTGTGTCGGAGGCGGAGGCCGAATGTTTTTTTATTTTTTTAATTTTTTTTTAATTTTTATTATTATATTTTTTTTTGTGTCGGAGGAAGGGGCCGAACCCCTCATTTTGTGACTTCCGAGGGTGGGGTTCCGACGGGCTATCCGAAGATTGCCCTTCGTTTTCTTTAAGGTGTTCCGAAGGGAGTATGTTCCGAACAACCTTTTTTTTTTTAAAAAAAAAAAAAAAGAGTTTTGGAATGTGGGGGGCCGAGTCTCTCGCACTGTTTACTGAGAAATAAATAACGACGTTTAATACAAATAGAGATATTGGTTTTGGAGCAGACTAACCTTGTCGTCGTTGTCCTTTGATTTTTAACAGTCTGTTTTTATTGCCATTGTTTGCCAATCTTTGTGATTCTTATCAAAATGTATTGTTTTGCAGCATTATATTATTTATCCTTCGGTGTTGAATCTTCGGCGGGATGGTGCAAGAGCTTGGTCATGGGACGGGTGATCCTCCGATTCTAGGTATTGATGAAAGATTTTGGCAGCGTGCCCCGTATATATTTACAGATGATAACTTTTGGCAACCGATTGTTGAAAATGTAAACGGAGGTGGCATATGTTCTGAGGCGGATAGTGTGGCGAGGTTTGATTTGCCGCCTGCTCATGCTATTATCCGATTGGGTTTGGAGAGAGGTGAATTTCCTCATGCTGTATTGAAGTTTGTATCTGCTTCGGGGGTTGCCCAGTGTGAGGCGTGGAGTGAGTGGACGGAGTACATATTGGCAAACTTTGAGGCTGTCCTAAAGGAGGCGCAAATTTATGACTCCATTTGTTTATTCAGGGATATGAGGTGTTCTTTGGAGGAGAGAGAGATATTGACTTTGATTTCCCGATGGTGCCCGGTCACGCATACTTTTGTTGCTGCATGGGGTGAGTTTACCCCTACTTTGGAGGATGTTTCTTCTTTATTTTTATTGAATATTGTTGGTGGCTTGGATTTTGGCTCCTACCAGCTTTCTTCGAAGGATAGGGTGGTAGTTGGGGCATTGGAAGCTGGAACCTTGGCGTGTCAGTCTACCTCGCACTTTCTAAATGATGGTAGAGAGAGGCCTAGGGGTCCTATTCCGAACGGAGATAAGGCGGATTATCGTGCTTTTCTTCGGTATTTCTGGGAAGATCGACAACCAGGTGCGAAGCGACGACACCGAAAGAGTTTTGTTGGGAAGGGTAGGGATTATAGTCTTGTTGCTTATCTTGTGTGTTGGCTCTCAAGGTACATATTTGGAGGTGCCCCGGAAGACGGGCCCTGCTCACATTTATTCGGATTGACCTCCATTTTATCACGCGGGCAGGCTCTCCCATTAGCACAGATGTTTCTGGGCTCCCTATATTTGCGATTGGATATGGTGGCCCATGATATGCGGCGCTCGGTGGGGCGATATGACATTGCTACACATGTGTCCTATCTATTTTTGTAGCTGTTTTTGTATGAGAGGTGGCGTGGATATGCAGGACCCGGGTCTCTGAGAGGGACATCTAAATTTTGGGGACAGCGATGGGGTGCTGACGTACAACCTGAGTTTCCTCTGGCTCAGGTTATTGATGATGAGTCTGCTTTTATTTTCGGCCGTATATGGAAGTTGCCGATATGACCTTGTTATCATCTCCGTTGTTCCATCGGGTTGGGGCTCGGAGTGTGGGGAGGAGTACTTTAGGTGGTGAGGAAGCGGATGTGGTAGCGGCCGTCTATGCTGTTACACGTATGTACTTACCTGGGTTTACTGAGCGAGGGGCCCGTGAGATGGTGTACTGTCCAGATAGGGTATGTAGGCAGTTTGGCCTTAATCAAGGAGCTGTGGTTCTAGACTCGTCGTGCCCACTTGTCGGTTTGCGTGATTGCTATGAGGGGAGTAGTAGCATGGGTCCTGACACAGTGTTATTGGTTGGGCCGGAGACCTCTGGTTTTTGTGTAGGCGACTATGCTCTCTTTTGGCGACATGCTCAGGTGAGGTTTTATGCGTACTGTGATGGCGTGCCTATGCCGGTGTCGGTGCCGCGGATAAAAAATACGGACCCCTCGTTGCGAGTGATAAGTAGTAAAGACGGTGCCACTCGTATTCATGATGCTTCTAGGTGGGGTAAATCCTGGTTTTTTGACCGATTACAGAGGAGTGTTGTGTTAGTTGATGGTGTTGAATGGGATAGTGGTTTCTCATTGATTGAGTTCGATAACTCTGAGGTCAGCCCCATGCGGAGAAAGAAACACGTGAGCCTTTCCTTTTTTTTTTGTTTTATTATTATTATTATTATTATTTTTAAAATAAAGGGCTTTGTTGATTAAGTTTTTGCCTTCTGCATTTTCAGGTTGTGCCTCACGCTGTAAATAAAAGGAAGAGGAAAAGTGGGGGCAAGAGGCGCGAATCTGTCATCATTGATACGGAGGACACCGAGGACACCGGTGATGTAGGGCTATCAATTCCTTCAGATGATATTCATGACATTCCTCTTTATGGTACAGCGTTGGAGGATTCGTTGTTGGTGAGTGCGGGTGTTGCTCCGGTTTCTCGCCCGCTCATGGAGGAGGTTTTTATGTGTGGTGATGTGGGAGATGGGTCGATCGACGAGTCTCGGGAAAATCAGGAGTGCAACATTAGTACAGAGGATGGGCGGCGGGAGCGATTCGAGGGAGTGGACAGTGACACTTCTGATGAGGTCGTGGAGCGTGTGCAGCTACCGGTGATGGACACTGTGGGTTCTGCCTCTGCTTCGGTTTCACGTGTTTTTGGTTCTAGCCGTTCTTTGGGTGGTGTTGGCGGTACGTGTTTAGTCGGGAGTGGGCTTTCACTTTCCGACTCCGGCTTTGGGAGATTTGCAGGTTCCTCCAGTAGTAGGGATACTGGGGATACTGTCTTTGGATCGGCTACGGGTGGTGTTGAGGCGACTGTGGCGCTTGGAGCTTTTCGATCCGGTAGTGATACGACTTTGGAGCTGCAGTCAACTGGGATCGGTGGGTGGATGTTAGGCTCTAGTGCTATCTATCATATGTCGTTTGGTGGGACTACTGATTCGGTTTTGGGGTCGGCTTCCGAGGCGGTTGGTGTTATTGCTTCTGTAGTGGCTCCTGTCGCGGTGTCTTTATCTCATGCGAGTTCTTCCGAAGGCGAGCTATCTGTTCCGAGTTTGGCCAGTATCCTAGGGGAAGCACCTAGTGACGTACCTTTCCCGGCTCTGGCGCATGTCATTGAGAGGGTGTGGATATCGCATTTTTCTTACCCACAGCTTTAATCAAAATCAATTTTTAAAAACAAATGAGTCGCCACTTAATTTTTAAAAGGAAAATTAAGAAACCATTTTGAAAGGAAACTGATCGTTTGCGAAACCAAAGATTAACTAGGTCCGGGGATTATGGAATGAGAGAGGAAGGAGACCGTCGGACTAAAACACCCTCTCTCATCCTATCTTGCGATAGGCCTCTACTCAACATCCTTTTAATCGAATTTATTAATCTAAGCATGCCCTCAACTAATACATATATACATATACATCACAAAAGCGTGTCCAAAGGGTGTAAAATTGCAATTGACAAAATACCATTCAAAAGCCACATAATTCAGGTAGCAAGCGATATGATATGCAATAGGGAACAAGTGAACTTACCCGGGATCCAGCAGCGATAGTAAACGTGCAATGCATGCGAATAAATAAAACCTAGGAAAAGAGTCTCTAATCCATATATACACATAAGGCAAATCTTAACTCTAAGGTGTCGCGCATAAGGTCGAAAATCAAATAAAAATCAAGGAATTTAATAAACTAGAGAGGGATTGAGAAATCGTACCTTAATAGCGCTACAAAACAAAGGGTTAGTTCACATGATATGCAAAATATGATGTTAGAAGTAACAATCCTAAATTTCTAGCTTAAATCTATCTAATGTAATTAAATCCAAAGCAAATAAATCCTAATTACAAGTGCCAAACCATATGGATGAATATGTACATGGACAAGGATAGACTATGAAATACTCTTAAACTTTGGATTCAAGCTCAACTAATCATTTTTAAAGCATGGTTTAAGCCCCAGGTCATAGAAAAGTCATTTGGACCATTATTTACAAAGTTGGTCAAATGTGTCATAAAACTCTGAAAATTGCAGAGAGCAGACCAGAACTTAAAAGAAATAAAAAGCATATCTCCCATGGTTTGATCTTGGTGAATTTTGGACATGAGATGCCCCTGTGAGTCTAGTTTCCAAATCAAAAAGAAAATCAAGGTTTCAACGGTCGGATCTCTGGGAAAAGGACAAACACCAGACACCACTCAGAGATGTACAACTCTCTGTCCAGAGATTTTGTTTGATTTTTTAAAAATAGTAAAATAATCCGAAATGCTTCACTCTTTTTAGGGGGCTTTCCTAACACATTAAATTACATGGAAAATTTTATTTTGGGTCACAAACACCTTATTGAAGCTTTGATTTACTACTTTCAAAAATGTTTTACTGCTCTGAAACTATTCTGAGACTCTGGACAGATTGTTGTTACTCCACAAAACCCATGATCAAACCCTTCTAAACATAAAACCACCTTAAAACAAAAATTACAGTGGTAGAACATTGTGTTATTGACATTTTCCCATTGGTTTCACTTGATTTCAACGGTTGGATTTCGAACTAAAAATCTTTGATCAAAAACAGTTTGTGAACTCACTGTTTTCATTTGTCAAGTTCAACTTTTATTTGGTAACTCCAACTATTAAACCATGAAGTTGGGTTTAAACCAAACAACTTCTCCTACTATTTGATGGTCATTGGAGGCTAAAGACCTTCATATTTGTAGATTTCAAGTGAAGTATGAGTTGACTTCATGAAATCTCAAGATAAGGAATCTAAACCATTGAGATGGACTTGGACTCAAAACCACTTCCTCCTACCATTTGATGGCCATTGGAGATGAAGACATGACTAAAACTCATGAGTTTTCAAGGAATATAAGGAGACTCCATGAAAACTCAAGCTTAGAGGACCCAAGTCATGAGTATGGACTTGGATCCATCTATTTGTTTATAGAATAAAATGATGATCAAACTTTGACTTCCATATGAAGCATAAGCTTACATGGGATTCAAAAGATCACATTCAAGAGATTTCAAGAGAGATATTGAGGATCTCCAATAGTCTCAAAGAGGGAAGTATGAACAATAAAAGAAATGAAGCAAAGAAAACAAAATAGTTTGAGGATCCAAAGAAAAGAATGCAAATAAAACAACTTATGGTTAGAGGATCACCTCCAACTATCCTCAAAGTTTTTTTTTTCTTTGAAGATCTTCCAAGCTCTTCTTCCTAGTTTTTTCTAAACTCTCTCTTTTCTCTCTAAAATGTTGGTGTAATGGTAGTGTATTTTTTGTATGTGTTGTTCTCCCCTTTTCAAATTCCCCCCAATATTTTCTCTTGGTTGGTCCCCCCTTTCTCCATGAAGATACCTCTTCTTATATAGACAAAAACTACCAAGTATTTTTAGTGAATTCGGAGTAAAAGACATGTGTAAGCATCTCATTTGGTGGTACAATGTGTACTTTCTGAAATTAGGCAGACTGCTGCCCAGCGCGGCAGTCCAGAAACTGTCGCGGCAGTTCGTGACTGCCGCTGCGGCAGTTCATGAATGCCGTCGCGGCACTCCATGACTGCCGCACGGCATTCATCAAATGCCGCGGCAATTAATGGATTGCCGCGTTTTTGTCAGTCTTACTTTATCAGTTTTTTGTTCTTATTTGCATACGCATACGTATTGCACTGCAAAATACAGACTTTAAAAGTGAACGGCAGTCAGAAATTTGTGGCGGCACTTGGTGAATGCCGGGCCGGCACTCTCTGACTGCCGCGCGGCACTCAGTCAGTGCCGTGGCAGTCTGCCGTGTGCCGTTTTAAGCTGAGATTCCCCTTTTTAGGTTTTTCCCCTTTTCGAAACGAGTCATTTTTGAAGATCCTTTCCAAAAATCATGTCTTATACCTGAATTCTCCTAAATACCTGGTATTTTTCCTCTTTCTGTGAAATTTTATCGCGTTTTGGAGATTTTCTGAAGAGCTTGGAATACTTCAATTTTTCGATCCTTGTCATCATCGGATACGGAGGTGACACTCTCCTAAATTCGACGATTGGTCAAAATTGGGGTGTCTACAGTTTGCCCCTCTTTGACAGAGCTTGTGGAGCAACGCGTCCCGTAAGTGAATGTCAAAGCCTGTGTGAAGACAAGCCTTTGACCAGACTGTCGAATTTAGGTGAAAACAAAATGCGTTGCAAAAACAGGCGTGCAGCGAAATTCTAATTGGTCGTGCTCCACGGTGAGCTGCCTACGTATCCCGTCAGGAATCAGACCAAAGCGTAGTTCAGGCATGGGTTGAACATTCACAAACGCAAGTAGTCACACGGATGGATGCACCTATCCTGTCGTGATGCAAGTGCAATGCGATGGCGTTTTCTGAATTGACCTGATTGTGTAAATGTCATGCTTATAATGTTTTCCCTATGTACGACGCGCATTTCGTGGCGTGTTAGTCAGGCAAGATTTTTCATACGAAAATCTGACACAGGAGTCATGAAAGTGCTTTTGATTTGATCACGAAGGTCAACGCAAGTTCGTTGTGAAAATCGGGAATATAAATTCGTTATATTCTCAAAGCGAGGGTTAACGCAAGTCAGTTGCGAAAACCGGGGATATAAATCCGTTATATTCTCAAAACAAAAGTCAACGCAAGTCCGTTGTGAAAACCGAGAATATAAATTCGTTATATTCTCAAAGCGAGGGTTGACGCAAGTCCGTTGCGAAAATTGGGAAAATAAATTCGTTATACTCTCAAAGCGAGGGTTGACGCAAGTCCGTTGCGAAAACCGAGAATATAAATTCGTTATACTCTCAAAGCGAGGGTTGACGCAAGTCCGTTGCGAAAACCGGGAATATAAATTCGTTATATTCTCAAAACGAAAATCAACGCAAGTCCGTTGCGAAAACCGGGAATATAAATCCGTTATATTCTCAAAGCGAGGGTTGACGCAAGTCCGTTGCGAAAACCGGGAATATAAATTCGTTATATTCTCAAAGCGAGGGTTGACGCAAGTCCGTTGCGAAAACCGGGAATATAAATTCGTTATATTCTCAAAGCGAGGGTTGACGCAAGTCCGTTGCGAAAACCGGGAATATAAATTCGTTATATTCTCAAAGCGAGGGTCAACGCGAGTCCATTGCGAAAACCGGGAATATAAATTCGTTATATTCTCAAAGCGAGGGTTGACGCAAGTCCGTTGCGAAAACCGTGAATATAAATTCGTTATACTCTCAAAGCGAGGGTTGACGCAAGTCCGTTGCGAAAACCGGGAATATAAATTCGTTATATTCTCAAAACGAAAATCAACGCAAGTCCGTTGCGAAAACCGGGAATGTAAATCCGTTATATTCTCAAAACGAGGGTTGACGCAAGTCCGTTGCGAAAACCGGGAATATTAATTCGTTATATTCTCAAAGCGAGGGTTGACGCAAGTCCGTTGCGAAAACCGGGAATATAAATTCGTTATATTCTCAAAGCGAGGGTTGACGCAAGTCCGTTGCGAAAACCGGGAATAGAAATTCGTTATATTCTCAAAGCGAGGGTTGACGCAAGTCCGTTGCGAAAACCGGGAATATAAATTCGTTATATTCTCAAAGCGAGGTTTGACGCAAGTCCGTTGCGAAAACCGGGAATATAAATTCGTTATATTCTCAAAGCGAGGGTCAACGCGAGTCCATTGCGAAAACCGGGAATATAAATTCGTTATATTCTCAAAGCGAGGGTTGACGCAAGTCCGTTGCGAAAACCGGGAATATAAATTTGTTATATTCGCAGGACAAAGGATCGACGCAAATTTGTTGCGGAAACTGAGAATATAAATTTGTTATATCCGAGAATATAAATTTGTTATATTCGCAGGACAAAGGATCGACGCAAATTTGTTGCGGAAACTGAGAATATAAATTTGTTATATTCTCAGGACAAAGGATCGACGCAAATTTGTTGCGGAAACTGAGAATATAAATTTGTTATATTCTCAGGACAAAGGATCGACGCAAATTTGTTGCGGAAACTGAGAATATAAATTTGTTATATTCTCAGGACAAAGGATCGACGCAAATTTGTTGCGGAAACTGAGAATATAAATTTGTTATATTCGCAGGACAAAGGATCGACGCAAATTTGTTGCGGAAACTGAGAATATAAATTTGTTATATTCTCAGGACAAAGGATCGACGCAAATTTGTTGCGGAAACTGAGAATATAAATTTGTTATATTCTCAGGACAAAGGATCGACGCAAATTTGTTGCGGAAACTGAGAATATAAATTTGTTATATTCTCAGGACAAAGGATCGACGCAAATTTGTTGAGGAAACTGAGAATATAAATTTGTTATATTCTCAGGACAAAGGATCGACGCAAATTTGTTGCGGAAACTGAGAATATAAATTTGTTATATTCTCAGGACAAAGGATCGACGCAAATTTGTTGCGGAAACTGAGAATATAAATTTGTTATATTCTCAGGACAAAGGATCGATGTAAATTTGTTGCGGAAACTGAGAATATAAATTTGTTATATTCTCAGGACAAAGGATCGATGCAAATTTGTTGCGGAAACTGAGAATATAAATTTGTTATATTCTCAGGACAAAGGATCGACGCAAATTTGTTGCGGAAACTGAGAATATAAATTTGTTATATTCTCAGGACAAAGGATCGACGCAAATTTGTTGCGGAAACTGAGAACATAAATTTGTTATATTCTCAGGACAAAGGATCGACGCAAATTTGTTGCGGAAACTGAGAATATAAATTTGTTATATTCGCAGGACAAAGGATCGACGCAAATTTGTTGCGGAAACTGAGAATCTAAATTTGTTATATTCTCAGGACAAAGGATCGACGCAAATTTGTTGCGGAAACTGAGAATGTAAATTTGTTATATTCTCAGGACAAAGGATCGACGCAAATTTGTTGCGGAAACTGAGAATATAAATTTGTTATATTCTCAGGACAAAGGATCGACGCAAATTTGTTGCGGAAACTGAGAATATAAATTTGTTATATTCTCAGGACAAAGGATCGACGCAAATTTGTTGCGAAAACTGAAAATATAAATTTGTTATATTCTCAGGACAAAGGATCGACGCAAATTTGTTGCGGAAACTGAGAATATAAATTTGCTATATTCTCAGGACAAAGGATCGACGCAAATTTGTTGCGGAAACTGAGAATATAAATTTGTTATATTCTCAGGACAAAGGATCGACGCAAATTTGTTGCGGAAACTGAGAATATAAATTTGTTATATTCTCAGGACAAAGGATCGACGCAAATTTATTGCGGAAACTGAGAATATAAATTTGTTATATTCTCAGGATAAAGGATCGACGCAAATTTGTTGCGGAAACTGAGAATATAAATTTGTTATATTCGCAGGACAAAGGATCGACGCAAATTTGTTGCGGAAACTGAGAATATAAATTTGTTATATTCTCAGGACAAAGGATCGACGCAAATTTGTTGCGGAAACTGAGAATATAAATTTGTTATATTCTCAGGACAAAGGATCGACGCAAATTTGTTGCGGAAACTGAGAATATAAATTTGTTATATTCTCAGGACAAAGGATCGACGCAAATTTGTTGCGGAAACTGAGAATATAAATTTGTTATATTCTCAGGACAAAGGATCGACGCAAATTTGTTGAGGAAACTGAGAATATAAATTTGTTATATTCTCAGGACAAAGGATCGACGCAAATTTGTTGCGGAAACTGAGAATATAAATTTGTTATATTCTCAGGACAAAGGATCGACGCAAATTTGTTGCGGAAACTGAGAATATAAATTTGTTATATTCTCAGGACAAAGGATCGATGTAAATTTGTTGCGGAAACTGAGAATATAAATTTGTTATATTCTCAGGACAAAGGATCGACGCAAATTTGTTGCGGAAACTGAGATTATAAATTTGTTATATTCTCAGGACAAAGGATCGACGCAAATTTGTTGCGGAAACTGAGAATATAAATTTGTTATATTCTCAGGACAAAGGATCGACGCAAATTTGTTGCGAAAACTGAGAATATAAATTTGTTATATTCTCAGGACAAAGGATCGACGCAAATTTGTTGCGGAAACTGAGAATATAAATTTGTTATATTCTCAGGACAAAGGATCGACGCAAATTTGTTGCGGAAACTGAGAACATAAATTTGTTATATTCTCAGGACAAAGGATCGACGCAAATTTGTTGCGGAAACTGAGAATCTAAATTTGTTATATTCTCAGGACAAAGGATCGACGCAAATTTGTTGCGGAAACTGAGAATGTAAATTTGTTATATTCTCAGGACAAAGGATCGACGCAAATTTGTTGCGGAAACTGAGAATATAAATTTGTTATATTCTCAGGACAAAGGATCGACGCAAATTTGTTGCGAAAACTGAGAATATAAATTTGTTATATTCTCAGGACAAATGATCGACGCAAATTTGTTGCGAAAACTGAAAATATAAATTTGTTATATTCTCAGGACAAAGGATCGACGCAAATTTGTTGCGGAAACTGAGAATATAAATTTGTTATATTCTCAGGACAAAGGATCGACGCAAATTTGTTGCGGAAACTGAGAATATAAATTTGTTATATTCTCAGGACAAAGGATCGACGCAAATTTGTTGCGGAAACTGAGAATATAAATTTGTTATATTCTCAGGACAAAGGATCGACGCAAATTTATTGCGGAAACTGAGAATATAAATTTGTTATATTCTCAGGACAAAGGATCGACGCAAATTTGTTGCGGAAATTGAGAACATAAATTTGTTATATTCTCAAGACAAAGGATCGACGCAAATATGTTACGAGGATCGAGAATACAAATCCATTATATTCCCAAAACGAGGGTTAGCGTAAATTTGTTGCGGAAACCGAGGATGTAAATTCGTTACATTCTCAAGATCTTTAATTTTCAGGAGTTGGGAGCCCACAGGCTCAAATATTCTTTAATTTTTAGGAATTGGGAGCCCACAAGCTTATACTCCGGTGTCTCCCAAGAATCATCTGATCGACTGAGATGCGCTTTGTGTCTCAAACTCCGATGCCGAGTCAGGAAATGTGCTGAAAGACTGAGATGCGCTTTGCGTCTTATACTCCGGTGTCTTTTTAGGATCATCTGATTGGCTGAGATGCGCTTTGCGTCTTAGACTCCGGTGCTGAATCAGGAAATGTGCTGAAAGACTGAGATGCGCTTTGCGTCTTATACTCCGGTGTCTTTTGAGGATTACTAACACGAATGATACTTCCATTGAGGACTAATGCAAGGAGAGGCTGCCATTGAGGACTAACACCCATAATGCCGCCATTGAGGACTAACACAAGGTTGCCATTGAGGACTAACACCCATAATGCTGCCATTGAGGACTAACGCAAGGTTGCCATTGAGGACTAACACCCATAATGCCGCCATTGAGGACTAACGCAAGGTTGCCATTGAGGACTAACACCCATGGTGCTGCCATTGAGGACTAATGCAAGGTTGCCATTGAGGACTAACACCCATAATGCTGCCATTGAGGACTAACGCAAGGTTGCCATTGAGGACTAACACCCATAATGCTGCCATTGAGGACTAACTCTGATAATGCTGCCATTGAGGACTAATGAAAGGTTGCCATTGAGGACTAACGCTTAGAGAAGCTGCCGTTGAGGACTAACACTGATAATGCTGCCATTGAGGACTAATGCAAGATTGCTATTGAGGACTAACACTTAGAGAAGCTGCCATTGAGGACTAACACTGATAATGCTTCCATTGAGGACTAATGAAAGGTTGCCATTGAGGACTAAAGCTTAGAAAAGAACTAAACAACATGGTAAGATATTGGTCAATAGCCACTCAGAGGCTTACAAGCAAGAACGATGGTCAACAGCCTTTCAAGGACTTATGTTGCGAAAGCGATAATCAACAGCCCTTTTGGGGACTTATGTTGCAAAAGCAGAGATCAAAGGCCTCGCAAGGACTTATGTTGCAATTTAAAAAAAAACGAGTGTTATTCAGACTCAAATCAATTCAGTTCAGTTCAATTTCTTAAATCGAGAGTCAATCAGACTCAGATCAATTCAACTTTTTCAAAATCAGGAGTTAATCGGACTCCATTTGTTTCACTTTTCATATCAGGAGTCAGTCAGACTCAAACAAATTCAATTTCACCAAATTCGAAGTCCTTTTGACTCAAATCATGTTCGAATTCCACGTATTAGGAGTCAATCAGACTCAATTCGATTTCATTTTCTAAAATCAGGAGTCGATCATACTCAATTCAATTTATTTTCTAAACAAGACTCAAAGAATTTGAACGGAGTTGATATAAAGAATGATTTTCTGCATTTGCGGACCTTTGGAAGAAACACATCGATTTTGTCAAAAGAGGGAAGTCACCTTTGCCCCTAGTCTTGGACTCTTCTTTATTGCCACTTTATGCTGTGATAGTGTTCGAAACCTCTGCTCGTACCGCTCTTGGGATGCTCACGAAGACTTTTCAAATCTTTATTCATCATCTTAAACCCACACATTTGAGACCATTTATTGACTCATCAAAAGAGGACATACCTAACAAAGCTAGTTACTCAAGATGACTGACTCAAACTCTACATTCATTATGAATCAATGTGCTTTCATTGCGAATAATGTATCATCTCACTTTTCATTTATTCATCATCTTACGAATGGCAGTGTTTTGCTGATAAACCGACACTTTGAAAACTTCCCCTTTTGAATTAGCGAATTCTTTGCCCATCCAGAATGTGCTTCAAATTAGTGCTTTAGCTTATAGAATGAAAGGCACTCTATTTCAATCCTTTCAAAATGAACTTGATTACTTGAGAACTTGCTTCTGACATAGAGGGATTTTGGCAAACGAAGTTTGCCCCTAGTTTGAAAGAAACTTAGGGGTTTACTTCTATGATAAAAGGGATTTTCAGCAAAGGAAGTTTGCCCCTGGTTTGGCGATATATATGTGGCTTCAGGCAGACGTAAGTTTGCCCCTAGTCTGATGAAATGAAACCAAAGGCGCCAAAGGGTGCTGCTTGCAGTTTAGGGATGGCTATGGACCGAGAACCTTGGGAGGTTCGCCTACTTATCCCCGAGCGGGAATCAGGTCCAAAGTAGTTCGGCCAAGGCCTGAAAGAAGGATAGCATGAGATGATGGGGTGATGACCGAACCGAGCAGGTTGCCTACGTATCCGTTCAGGAATCAGGTCAAAGCGTAGTTCATCAACTCTGGAGGTCTTGAATGAATTAGGCTTCAAGAATTGGTGGGCTTTTCGAGCCATGTTTCCATTTGGGTCTAGGGAGTGCATGTCACTTGTGGTAGCCCTTATATAGCATGATGAACTATTTCTTCCTTTATTATTATTATTATTATTTTTTATTCCTTTTCTTTTACTTGACGGTTGATTCTTTAACCTTTTCACTAGCCAGCTAATCTTTACAACTCTCATCATGTTTTATTCATACTCTATCATAATATCAGTTCTTCAAATCTTTATTTTTTCAAAGATATCTCTGCATTGTTTTAGGCTCACTTAGGATTTGAGCCTCTCACGAAAATTTTGAAGCTGCTAAGTCTCTCTTTTTATTTTCAACTTCTTTTCTTTGTTTAGAACAACACAAAGCCTTGAGATAGTTCATGTGCCAATGATCTACTTTGAAGTGCTCAAGAATTCTCAATCTCATCTATTTTCTGCCTTTTGTTTTCTCTTTTCTTTCTTTTCCCTACCTTACTATCTCTTATTCTTTCCATGATTTTGATTGGCTAGGATTAGGATTTTTGAGATCAACACGTATCTTATTTTTGCTCTAAATTTTGCCTAGGCGCCCTTCCGGGTTTTCATCCTAGCGAGCTCATTCTTCTTTTTTTCTTTTTTTTTTTTCTTTTTTTTGTGGAATAAGAAGTTCATTAAAATGTCTGGCTACCATCAAGGACCCAGTTTATGGCTTTAGACTGGTTGGGCTCATCTTTTAGGCTTGGTATTTGAGAGAAGGGGATGGTGAGCAAGCTTCAAGTTCCAAGTTCATCTTCTCAAGATTGAGCAAGAGCATCTTTAAATTCTTAAAGTAAAGCTAATCAATTCTCTACTTCTCCATGGTTTTGGCACAAAATTTGCTTTGATCACTTGGGGATCCTTTTCAATGCAAAGATTTATTAACAAAGTATTTTCCATGATCGTTTGAAAAAGTGACTTTTTCCTTCTTTTTTTTTCCTTTTTGGCTTAATGATCCATACATTCACGACTTAGCACACTGAATCAAGAAAAATGAGATTTTATTCAACTAGTAGGGAAAGAGGATTTCACTCGACTCGATAAACTTGACAAAGACTTGAAAACAAACTTGATAACAGACTGACCAAAAGACTCGACTGGACTTGACATTTGACTTCAACTTAACATAACTGGACTACAGACTGGACTCGATTTGGTCTCAACTGGAGTGTCACAGACGATTTTCAAATTATTAGGTCCCCAGGAGCATCCACATTTGCTTTCACAACAGTATTTCAAAACACTATCACCTTACTAGCAACATATGTGCATAAACATCTCTCTTCCTACTATGTGTTCCTTCCTGAATAATCTCATGCTTGAATCTCTGTACCAAACAACACTTATCTTTTAATCAACTTTGACTGATTTTCTCAAGAGAATCTCATACTTCTATTGATTTTATTAAATTTTTACGCCAAGTGAAATGCTCATGAATGATTCATATGTCACACGGATGCAATGCATGTGTGTGTGTGTGCCTATTCTATATGCCAAAGAAACGAAAAATCTAATCCTAACACATAAACACATAAGCACATAAAAATCCTCATTCATGTCAAATGCGCCAATTTCACCTTTCATTGTGATCCTACTACCCTCTCAAAGGCTGGATATTCAAAAAATTTTCAAAATTCATTTGAAAAGCATTTCTTTAGATGATGAGATCTTTCAAAAATGATTCTCAAGGATTTTGAATCTTTTATTTAAAAAAATGAGGATGTGAAAACATTTCTCAATGAAGATAATTGAATTGAAATTTTGCGTTAAAATTCATTTGAAGAGCATTTTTTCAAAAACAATCCCCAAAGATTAGTTTGGAGCTTTAATCAAAAGTGAACTCCAAAGATTTTTGAAAGAGCAATTGAAAACTTTGGGATGAAGATTACAAAAATCCACTTGCTTTCAAAGATGGTCTTAAAATTCTTTCAGGGTAGAAGGATCACACGATCGGATTATTACCGTACTTTTCATAAATTTGGATGCATACAAGGTCAATGATGCTTAACTAAACATGATATAAGAAGTATAATCTTATAATCAAGGTTCGGCATGTCCTCCAAATGTCATGTAACATGAGGAGAAATTGCTAAAAGGTGATTAAAAGATTATTCATCTTTCATCAAGCAAGTATCGTCATCATCTCAAATAATCCCTTCCGGGCATACAAAACTTCCTAACACATAACCCTAATCAAGAATTGATTTCCTAAGATTGAAATGTTCTATAGAAACTATTATGCAAAGGCTGGGTTTTGGTCAAATAAGGGACCCTTGACACACACCCGATAGGATGCTTCATATACCAAATCATGGTACGAGATCAAGGGTGATCACACAGTCCCATGATGACTTGACCGACCGGGTTGCCCCGAGCCTCCAAGGTCATAGTTCCGTGCAATCGACTGGCTGGACATGCAAGTGAAATGCAACAGGCACACAAAGATTGATTAATTCGATTAAAAGGAAATTTTTCAAGTCTAATCCTCAAGTGAACCCAAAATAAGAATTCTGGTCCGCGAAACCAGAGATTCTGGGTTCGATCCCCAGCAGAGTCGCCAGATTGTGGATATCGCATTTTTCTTACCCACAGCTTTAATCAAAATCAATTTTTAAAAACAAATGAGTCGCCACTTAATTTTTAAAAGGAAAATTAAGAAACCATTTTGAAAGGAAACTGATCGTTTGCGAAACCAAAGATTAACTAGGTCCGGGGATTATGGAATGAGAGAGGAAGGAGCCCGTCGGACTAAAACACCCTCTCTCATCCTATCTTGCGATAGGCCTCTACTCAACATCCTTTTAATCGAATTTATTAATCTAAGCATGCCCTCAACTAATACATATATATATATACATCACAAAAGCGTGTCCAAAGGGTGTAAAATTGCAATTGACAAAATACCATTCAAAAGCCACATAATTCAGGTAGCAAGCGATATGATATGCAATAGGGAACAAGTGAACTTACCCGGGATCCAGCAGCGATAGTAAACGTGCAATGCATGCGAATAAATAAAACCTAGGAAAAGAGTCTCTAATCCATATATACACATAAGGCAAATCTTAACTCTAAGGTGTCGCGCATAAGGTCGAAAATCAAATAAAAATCAAGGAATTTAATAAACTAGAGAGGGATTGAGAAATCGTACCTTAATAGCGCTACAAAACAAAGGGTTAGTTCACATGATATGCAAAATATGATGTTAGAAGTAACAATCCTAAATTTCTAGCTTAAATCTATCTAATGTAATTAAATCCAAAGCAAATAAATCCTAATTACAAGTGCCAAACCATATGGATGAATATGTACATGGACAAGGATAGACTATGAAATACTCTTAAACTTTGGATTCAAGCTCAACTAATCATTTTTAAAGCATGGTTTAAGCCCTAGGTCAGAGAAAAGTCATTTGGACCATTATTTACAAAGTTGGTCAAATGTGTCATAAAACTCTGAAAATTGCAGAGAGCAGACCAGAACTTAAAAGAAATAAAAAGCATATCTCCCATGGTTTGATCTTGGTGAATTTTCGACACGAGATGCCCCTGTGAGTCTAGTTTCCAAATCAAAAAGAAAATCAAGGTTTCAACGGTCGGATCTCTGGGAAAAGGACAAACACCAGACACCACTCAGAGATGTACAACTCTCTGTCCAGAGATTTTGTTTGATTTTTTAAAAATAGTAAAATAATCCGAAATGCTTCATTCTTTTTAGGGGGCTTTCCTAACACATTAAATTACATGGAAAATTTTATTTTGGGTCACAAACACCTTATTGAAGCTTTGATTTACTAATTTCAAAAACGTTTTACTGCTCTGAAACTATTCTGAGACTCTGGACAGATTGTTGTTACTCCACAAAACCCATGATCAAACCCTTCTAAACATAAAACCACCTTAAAACAAAAATTACAGTGGTAGAAAATTGTGTTATTGACATTTTCCCATTGGTTTCACTTGATTTCAATGGTTGGATTTCGAACTAAAAATCTTTGATCAAAAACAGTTTGTGAACTTACTGTTTTCATTTGTCAAGTTCAACTTTTATTTGGTAACTCCAACTATTAAACCATGAAGTTGGGTTTAAACCAAACAACTTCTCCTACTATTTGATGGTCATTGGAGGCTAAAGACCTTCATATTTGTAGATTTCAAGTGAAGTATGAGTTGACTTCATGAAATCTCAAGATAAGGAATCTAAACCATTGAGATGGACTTGGACTCAAAACCACTTCCTCCTACCATTTGATGGCCATTGGAGATGAAGACATGACTAAAACTCATGAGTTTTCAAGGAATATAAGGAGACTCCATGAAAACTCAAGCTTAGAGGACCCAAGTCATGAGTATGGACTTGGATCCATCTATTTGTTTATAGAATAAAATGATGATCAAACTTTGACTTCCATATGAAGTATAAGCTTACATGGGATTCAAAAGATCACATTCAAGAGATTTCAAGAGAGATATTGAGGATCTCCAATAGTCTCAAAGAGGGAAGTATGAACAATAAAAGAAATGAAGCAAAGAAAACAAAATAGTTTGAGGATCCAAAGGAAAGAATGCAAATAAAACAACTTATGGTTAGAGGATCACCTCCAACTATCCTCAAAGTTTTTTTTTTCTTTGAAGATCTTCCAAGCTCTTCTTCCTAGTTTTTTCTAAACTCTCTCTTTTCTCTCTAAAATGTTGGTGTAATGGTAGTGTATTTTTTGTATGTGTTGTTCTCCCCTTTTCAAATTCCCCCCAATATTTTCTCTTGGTTGGTCCCCCCTTTCTCCATGAAGATACCTCTTCTTATATAGACAAAAACTACCAAGTATTTTCAGTGAATTCGGAGTAAAAGACATGTGTAAGCATCTCATTTGGTGGTACAATGTGTACTTTCTGAAATTAGGCAGACTGCTGCCCAGCGCGGCAGTCCAGAAACTGTCGCGGCAGTCCGTGACTGCCGCTGCGGCAGTTCATGAATGCCATCGCGGCACTCCATGACTGCCGCACGGCATTCATCAAATGCCGCGGCAATTAATGGATTGCCGCATTTTTGTCAGTCTTACTTTATCAGTTTTTTGTTCTTATTTGCATACGCATACGTATTGCACTGCAAAATACAGATTTTAAAAGTGAACGGCAGTCAGAAATTTGTGGCGGCACTTGGTGAATGCCGGGCCGGCACTCTCTAACTGCCGCGCGGCACTCAGTCAGTGCCGTGGCAATCTGCCTTGTGCCGTTTTAAGCTGAGATTCCCCTTTTTAGGTCTTTCCCCTTTTTGAAACGAATTATTTTTGAAGATCCTTTCCAAAAATCATGTCTTATACCTGAATTCTCCTAAATACCTGGTATTTTTCCTCTTTCTATGAAATTTTATCGCGTTTTGGAGATTTTCTGAAGAGCTTGGAATACTTCAATTTTTCGGTCCTTGTCATCATCGGATACGGAGGTGACACTCTCCTAAATTCGACGGTTGGTCAAAATTGGGGTGTCTACAGAGGGCTGTGTTGAGTGTGGTATATCGTCGTTATCCTCAGACTTTTTCTTCTTCCGTTATGAAGGTTGCAGCTGGTTTGAGATCATTTTTCTTAAGTACACTTGCGTCTATAGTTTGGAGCTTATTTGCCACTAATGTGGAGGATTTAGGTGGAAGCCTTCTTAATAATATGGCGAGTGAGCTTGCATCTTTTAGAGAGGTTATGGGCTCGGATGTAAGTTGGTTGGAGTCTCGTGTGGCCTTGGTTAGGGTAGCCGCTAGGTTGAGATGTGCAGATGCCGAGATGGCTGGCGTGAGCACGAGGATGGTGGAGATAGAACAGGAAGAGTTCGAATTAGAGTGCCGGTTGGCGGCACTGAGGGTGGAGAAATCAAGTCTTAGGGATCGCGAGAGGGCAGTTATTAAGGTTCGTGCATATTTGGGTACTTTGGGTAATTTTGAGGCTCGTGCCCTTCAGATGCCTGCGGGTAGTCCTGGGATTGGCGATTTGTTTCCCGCCGAGGACATAGATGTTCTTCGTGCATTGCGATAGGTGCCTCTCATCATGAGTAGGGAGGTGTGCTAGATCTTTTACTTTTATCTTTCTTTGAACATGGCGGTACATCCATTGTAATATGTTACCCCTCTTCTTTGTTTAAAAAAAATATTTTTTTTAAAAAAATTTTTAATGCATGTTTTCTTTTGTATGCAATATATGTGATATGTGTGTATCATAGGAGACAAAGGGTGGGGGAATTTTGGGTGGGGTAAGTTGCAACATATGTATGGATAGTTGTCGCGAAAGAGAATAGAAAAGTTAAAATTGAAATTAAAATAAAAAGTGTTATATGTCCACACGTTGGCACGTACAGAGATAGAGAGGTGGGGTTAGACTTTGCTGAAAGGTTCGTGTGGGTACAACGTGCTAGTGTACGGTTGGTTTTAAGTAATGTATATATAAGAGGAGTATGTGTAACTTTCTTGGTAAGACGACTATACCACTAGGGCTAAAGTATGGCAGGTTCGTCATGGGCGTCCAATTCAGGGCCGGGATTTCCATGGCTACCGGAGACGTTTGGAGATACGCAAGGTGGCTGGCGAGGTATTCCTGTATGGGACATACTTGTGCCTTTTTTGGAGAGGGTGTATATACACCATCCGCAAACCTTTACCGGTTTAACATATATGGATCAACAAGAAAGATTATTAGCTTGTAAGATGTTGGGCAATGTACTTTTAGAGATGTCTAGGACTAACCTGGGGGATGCCACTTACAATTATATGCAGCGAGTAAGAGGTGATATACATGATATAAGCACATAGGGGCTACGTCTGTTGTGGCTGACGGAGCATCTGGACATGGTGGTCTTATTGCGACAATTTGTGGAGGCCAGACGGCGAAGGCATTTTGATGAGCAGCAATTTGTTGCTGTCAGTGAGAATTTCCGGAGAGCTCGGGTGGAACTGGTGACTACTGCGGGTCAGTGGAGGAGGTCGGGTGTGCCTCGCACGGCGCAGCAGGAGGCTCAAGCATTGCGGCTTCAGGCGGCCGTGGATCGTGGTGAGGAGGAGTACAAGGTGTTTGAAGAGAGGCTGGCAAGATCGAGAATAGTGGAGCAACGTTCGAGGACAGGGATTTCTACGGACGAAGTTACGAATGAAACGTTGGTGATTGCAGGGTTGTTTGCGGAGTAAACAACTACTGTTGAGTTTAATGGATATCGAGTGACCTGTGTAATCTAGTTGTGTGTAGGGTTGACCCCCTTTTTTTTTAGCTTGGTGCTATGTTTGGTAATGCGGGGAGAGTACCTTTGAAGATTGAAAATAAGAAGTTGTTCATGAATGTTGTGGTATACATGTTCTTTCAGCTAACAACTTTTTCTAGGGTAGGAAAAACAGTAGAGCAAAAAGGAAAAAATAAAGTGCTGCCTAAGCATGATATAGCTTTAACCATTGGGTATTGATTGGTCCAGATATGCATTTTTCACCAACCTTCTGGGTCCTATAGTACCCGCTGGGGTTAGCTTCTTTAACTTCATAGGGTCCTTCCCACTGTGGCGTGAATTTGGGCGCCGAAATACCCCGCATAATGTGCTTGGCTGCCTTCAAAACTAAGTCTCCTTCCTTAAAAACTCTGGGTCGAACCATGGCGTCGTAAGCCCGTGCAATTTGCTTTTGGTATTTTTGGAGGTTTGATTGCGCCCTATCCCTATGCTCGTCCAGTTGTTCGAGCATAATCGGGCGGGGGTCGTGTAGATCCTCGCTTTTTATGGAAATTCGGTCAGAGGCCACCACCAACTCCGCGGGTAAAACTGATTCGACTCCGTAGACCAAAGAGAAAGGAGTTTCCTGAGTTGGTCTTCTCTTGGAGGTTCTGTAGGCCCAAAGGGCTAGAGGGAGTTGGTCGGCCCATATCTTGGGACAATCCTTCATCGTCCTGCTTAAGATTTTCAATAGTGTTTTATTTGTTGCCTCGGCCTGACCATTGCCTTTAGGATAATAAGGAGTGGACTTGTGGTGAGTGATGTCATAGTTTAGGAGAAGCTGTCCCACATGCTTGTTGATGAATGGTGTTCCATTATCAGATAGGATTACCTTAGGGATTCCGAAGCGGCACACAATGTGCTCTCGGATGAAGGCCGCCACTGCTGGCCCGACTGCTTTCCTCATTGGTATGGCCTCCACCCATTTGGTATAGAGTTCTGTTGCCGCGAGGATCCAAATATTGCCCTTTGATGCCGGAGAAATTGGCCCTATGAGGTCGAGGGCCCAAGTGTGGAATGGCCATGGTGTTGATAATGCTCTCAAGTCAACGGCAGGTGCATGGATTCGATTTCTGTGGATTTGGCAAGGGTGGCATCTCTTGACATGATTTCTTGAATCTTCTTCCATCGTTGGCCAATAGTATCCCAAGCCCAAGAGATGGCAGTATAATTTGGTTCCCCCTTGGTGCTCGAACTCATGCGCTTCACTCAGGACTTGATGAATTTCTCCCCCAGCAAGACATCGCAGTGGTTCTCCATTGAAGCTTCGACGAAACAGCTGATTCTCGTGGACAAAAAACTTCGAGGCCCGCTTCTTTACTATGGCCGCGTTAGCTCTATCAATGGGGAGAGAGTTCTCGTTCAAATAATCCATATATGGATGGCGCCAATCCGATATCTGAGCCGTAAAATTGCATTCTTCCTTGCTCGGATCTTTCGAACATTTCGAGCAAGTCTGTTGGAGCATGGAGGTCTCTTTAGACATTTCAGGCCAGTAGTACCCTTTTCTCTATATCATCCGATAAAGACTGCTATCCTTGTCTCCGCACGTATTTTGGTGAATCTGGTGGAGTCAAAGTTTTGCCTCTTCTTCCCCCACGCATCGTGCCAAGACGCCTGTGGGAGCGCGAAAATAAAGATTGCGTCCGAGGAGGGTGAAGTTCTTTAGGTCTGACACTTTTATTTTTCCTTCACGACTTAGTAATTGGGTGATGATGGGTGCTCTCCAGTCGTTGATTTCTTCAGGAGGGAGTAGTTCCAAAACGGTACATGGGAGAGTTCTTTTGATGATTTCGATTCGGGTGGAGGCTTCGGGTATATCGATCTTTGAAGCAAGGGTTGCCAAAGCATCTGGGAAGCGATTATCCGATCTTGGCGCATGCTCCATCCGAATGGCTTCAAATTTATCCAATAGCCTTTGAACTATGGTTCTATATTCTGCCAAAGTTGGCTCTCTGATTGCGAATTCTCCCGAGGCTTGTCTGACAACAAGATTGGAGTCACCCTTGATGCACAGGCAGGTGACACCCATATTAGTGGCTGTCAGGAGTCCTAATATTAGCGCCTCGTACTTTGATTCGTTATTTGAGCATTTGAAGTCAAGCTTATAGGACAAATGGAGCTTGGAACCATCTAAGTGGGATGTCAAGTTGATTCCCGCTCCTCCTCCTAGTGACGTGGAGGATCCGTCGAAGCTGAGAGCCCATTCCCCGAGGTCTTCAATTGTCATAACGCAGTCGAGCTCTTCTCCCGGAAGTGTTTCCCAAGGCGGTTCAAATTCCCCGCTGGGGAATTGGGCTAGTAGATCCGCTAGTGCCTGGCTCTTGATTGCTTTTGGCGTCACGCAAGTGATATCGAATTCGGCCAAGAGAAGGAGCCATCTCGCCATCCGTCCCGAGAGAGCAGGCTTAGATAGGAGATATCGTAGTGGGTCACACCTCGTGACCAAGTGTACAACATGACTGAGAAAGTAGTGCCTGAATTTTTGGGCTGCGAAGGTGAGTGCGAGACAATGGCGCTCGATGGGAGTATATCTTATCTCAGCGTCACATATCACCCGACTAATGTAGTACACCGGCTTCTCCATACCATCAATCTCCTGGGCAAGCAATGCCCCGATAGATTTGTGTGTGGATGTGAGATAGAGGAGCAGTGGTTTTTCCTGTGTTGGAGCCACCATGGTAGTGGGAGCCGACAAAGTTCTCTTGATAGCTTCGAAAGATTCTTGGTGGACTTCTTCCCATCTGAATTTGGCTTTTCCTTTCAGCAGATCTCCCAGGGGATGAGATATTTCTGACAATGCTGGAATGAACCTACGGAGATAGGACACCCTTCCCATGAATTGCTTTAGTTGTTTCTGAGTATTTGGTGGTGGCATGGCCATGATTGATTTGGCCTTTGTTGGGTCCAAGTGGATGCCATGGCGGTCAGGGTTTCAATGATGAGGCGATTCTGTTCTTCCAGTCTTTGGAAATGCTTCTGTTGTCCTTCTATTTGTTCTAACCGCTTTAAGATGTCGTGCTCGACGTCTACTGTGATGGATTCTTGAGAAACATGAGTCTGTGAGTGGGCTGGATTGAGGCTCACTGGGTTGACGTTCGACCCGGTAGGTTGGGCTTTGGACTTCCTGGGGCGTCCGGATTTCTTGGGAGGTGGTTGTTCTCGTTCGCTAACCATTCTTGAGAGTATATCTCCCACTGTGGTCGCCAAAATGTGTGAGTTCTTTTCGTGGTGTATGTGAGAGATGTAAAGAGATATAACACGCAAGCCTGGATTAGTACACGTGGAACAATATGCGAGATAAGAGTATAAAATATAATAATAAAGATAATAGGATCCGGAGAGACTTCGGGTTCGGGTGAGAACCGAAGTAGTCCCAAGTGAGAGAGAGAGAAAGCAGTATGTATCCCGAGGTGATGGGTAAGTATGGAAGTGTTTAAGTGGAGCGAAGGATAAAGTGAGACGAAGGATGTAATAGGATCGAAGGGTCTTGGTGAAACGAATGGTGTTATACGGCGACGGATAGAATGGGGCGAAGGAGATTGGTGCAAACAAAGGGTCAAGAGGCGAAGGATCTTTGGTGGAGCGAAGGGTCAAAGTAGGCTAGAGACAATGGGAATGTTTGGTTAATGGTTGGGAATAAGAATAATTGCTAATCCTTTTCTCTAGTGCCGGGTTAGGTCAAGTTGGGTTGTTGGGTGTAGTAAATGGGGGTGCTTATTTATAGTTGAAGCCGGTGGTGTATTTGCAAAGCTTTGACATGATAGAGCGAGGCCGAGTTGGCATCCTCTTACTGGGTTGTTTGCTTAAGGTAGGTGAGTGGCTTAAATGCTCCTGTTTAGGGTGGTTGAGGACATTAAATGGGATGTAGACGAAGCATGTACTGAGCTGGTGGAGACAAATGAGAGAGAAATGTTTGTCGTTTGGTTGTGAACCGATATCATTGGTTGGTCAAGGGAGGGAGGGGATGCTACTGGTGCAGAGGTTTAAGCGAGTGGGGGTACCGAGGCTTTTGCTATTGGCTCCGAGAGGTTAAGCGAGGGCAAGTGTCGAGGCGTACAGATGGCTTCAGCGAGGGAGGGAACCGAGGTACTTTCTATTGGTGCAGTTGGTTAAACAATCTTGACACAACTAAGCATAGACGGTCAAAGGTTCTGACGAGTTTTGCGGTAATGAGCTTCGTTTATTGGTTGTGGGCTGATTGGGGTAAGGCACGTGTGAAAGTCACGTGTCTCTCTCTCTCTTTGGGACCAACCCTAACCTTACCGATGGGGCGCAGGTTAGGGAGATGCCTTTGGTTCTAGCCACCTTACCATGAGTTGCCGAGATCCCAGCAGACTTGCCCACCCTTAGGTACTGCTTCCAAACCAAGGGTAGGTGTCGGAGTGTGAGTGTGTGCATGTTTCGAGTGTTCTTCCTTTGCGGGCTGCTTTGGGCCTTTGGAGAGTAAAGTTTCGGAGTGGAGTTAACCGGGAGCTTTTGAGTGGGCTACTTTGCGCCTTTGGAGAATAAGGCTTCGGAGTGTAGTTAACCGTGGTGGGGGCTTTGGAGTGAGCTCATCCGGAGTGGGCCTTCGGAGTAGGCTTATTGAAGTGGGTCTCGGGGCCAGTTTTTTAGTTGTAAAGTTTTGCAGTGGGCTTTGCGGGTGACCCTGTTTGCAGTGGGCTAGCGGTTTGGAGTCGTTACACGTGGAGTCCACAATAATGATGTTGTTACACGTGGAGTCATTGGTGATGTGCGTAGTCAAAGTATATGAGTCGTCAACTATTACCTACAGATATTACCCACAATCTACAAAAAAAAATATTTTTTTTTTTTTTTAAGGCATGTGTGTAATAAAACTAAATGTCTAAGCATGTATGTAAATTAAGTTTATAGGCATACCTCACTTTTTCAAAAAATAAATAAATAAATAAAATCCAAAACCATTTGTGAATAAATGACCAAAAAGAGTGAGTTGTATGGAATTATATAGGATTTTCAAAGGCGAAATGATAAAAATGAACGATTCAAAAAATGACACATAAGGATAGAATTGAAAATCACATTTAGCAATAAAGACAAAATTAAAATTGGAAATCACACTTGGCCTCTTTTATATAGGATGTAGATATAGATATAGATATAGATTTATATAGGGTATATAATATAAATGCTAGTGTTTTGTTTGGGAAAACCAAAAAAAAAAAGAAAGAAAAAACAAAACCAAACAAAGCATGCATAGTCCAATTCGGGTTGAGTTGTGCCTTGTTTGTGTTAGTGGTTTATTAGGAAAAATCCAAAAAAATAAAAACAAAACCTAACAAAACAAAACCAAACAATTCAGTGACTTGTTTGGGTAGAAAAAAAAAACACAAACAAATCACAAAGCCGAAAAGAGGTTGTGCCATAAAATTGTTAACTTTTGGGTTTTTGAATCAAATTGTAAATATTTGTAATTATTGTTGGAAAAGTTTATTGAATCATTATTTGTATATTAAATAATTTTAAAAATTGAATAAAATTATAAATATTTGTAATAATTGTTTGAAAAGTTGATTGAACATCATTTCTAAATAGCTTAATTTTAAAAGTTGACCAAATAGTAATAAGGGTTGTTTTGTGAGTGAAATGACCAACCTACCCTCACAAAATGACAAAAAAAGGAAAGTAATCATTAAAAGGAAATGGAACAAAAAAGAAAAGTAAGGGTAAAAATGTGATTTTAAACAAATCAAGAAATGACATATTAAGACAAAATTGAAATTGAAACCACTCTAAGCCTCTTTTATAATATAGTTTAGACATAAGAATTCAACATTATTTAGAACCTGCGGGGAAGGAGGGAGCGTCGTAGCCCCCTCTGATGTCTCCTCATGAATTCGCCACTAAAGAAAGGATAATACTACCTCCGTCCCATAATAAGTGTCCACTTTCATTTTGCACAATGTTTAAGAAAGTTGTATTATATTAATTCTTTTGGTTCATTAAAGAGTCACTTTTCAATTTTACCCTTAGATGTGATGAGTGTTTGACTTTTTGCTTGTTTTGAGACCACAAATAAATGTTACTTTGTCTTTATTACAAGGGTAGTTTTGGAAAACAAAGTAAAAGCTATATACCAATTTAGGAAAGTGGACACTTATTGTGGGACATCCAAAAAAGGAAATGTGGACACTTATTATGGGACGGAGGGAGTACATGTAATTAACTCGTGTGTTTGTTTGCATTGGTTCTGGATGAAATGTAAGACTCAAAGAGTTCAATTCTCAATGCTATTAATTTCAAATAAATTAACTTAGAAATTAAGTATGAGAGAAAGAAACGAGAAGAGATAATTTTAGGGCAATGCTAAGGGCACTAACAAATTCCATTAACACTATGAGAGAGATAGAGACACCAGGAGAGAAATATAGTGTATTAGTAAGTGTTAGTAAAATTTGTTAGTATCCCAAATTTTACTCATAATTTTATCTTTCTTTATTGTGCTTGTTTTCCCCCTGTGCTCTTCTTTTACCTCATTGAATCTAAATCTAGAAAAAATTACTCAGCTGTTGAGAGTTACAAGTAAGATGACTTTTTTTTTTTTTTTTTTTTGCTGAAAGATAAATAAGTTGACTAATGTATTTACAACTCAGACAAGTAAGTTGACTAAGTTGTAAACACATGTAATTATCTACTTTTCATATACAATGAGCGCATATAGAAATATATATTTGTATTATATGTGATGTGGTCATGTTAGCATGCCGCATGGTTTAATAAAGATAACTAGTAGATACCCCGTG